>CM060941.1:795525493-796957368 GCA_030765085.1 Allium cepa | reverse complement strand
CTATGTTTACCATGCCTACAACCAATATCGAGAATGGAAGAAATCTGTAGAGAAAGCCTTGGCTTGGGCATTCGATTGGGCAAAGGCAATTTAACAGCTAAAAAAAGACCTCGCTTAAAAAGACCACATAGTTCAAGTGCTCACGGGTGAAAACAACATCCTAAGGAACTCAGAGATGGAGGCCTTGAAAAATGTCGATGAGTCCAACAAGAAAATGGAGCAAATAAGGCAAGAGCACTTGAAACTGTTCGGCGATATGGGCCATAGAAATGCCATCGTCATGGCTGAAAGAGACAATGTGATTAAAGAGCTTAAAGCTAAGTACACCGAGGTTGTCAAAGAAAGGGACAGCGCTAATAAGGCTACTCAGGAGTCATGCGATCAGACTGTCGAACTTAAGCGTGAGCGGGATGCGGTAGTTCTAAAGGTTCAGGAAGCTAAGGCTAGAATTGAAGCTGATGTTGGAGCAGCGGGGGCTAGGTTAGAAGGCGATATGGAAGACCATCTGATCACTTATAATGCCAATATCCTAAAATACCACGTTCTGAGCTGGCTCGACGATTATCCGACCCATATGCATAATGCCTGGCGCTGCTAGGTGGATGATGAGAAGGTTAAACACCACACTACATCTATCGATGTGTTTGAGCTGGAGAACCAGGTGTTGACCGAAAATGAGAGAAGGGTTCCCCGTGAGGCCGTTGTTATTTTTGAAAAAGAGAACTCGTCACTCAACATCCAGAGATCGGAGAGGGTTCTAGTGTTGAGCAAAATGACACAAGTTCTGAAACTCTCATGCCAACCCAGCCTGAATCTACCCCTACCGTCGATCCTCCACCTGTGCCTGCTTATGATCCCGATCAACCACAATTGTCTCCGGCTCGCAAGCATATTTCCGAAGGAGCACCTGCGAGCCAACCTGAGGAAGGTATTCTGAATGCTTCTCGAATTTATTAAGAGTCTGGAGTGTTATCATAAGAAGTCACTAATATCTTCTCTTCTCTCCATTCAGTTGTAGGAGCTGCATCGGCCCTGCCCCCCACACCACAAGAGCAGGAGGCTATCATTAAAGGGACGACGACTCTACAACTACCGCATTGACTGAGGAAGTTCATGTGAGTGCTTTTATCTTTAACGAACTGATGATGGAAGAACTCCTTAGTCATTGGAGCGATCCATTTACAGACTTGCCTTTTGTCATGGGCGAAGGTGCATTCACAGCCAGCTCCTCGACCCCAACTGCCAACATCCTGCCGGACACTGAAGCAGCTCATAAGGAGGCAATAATGGTAGAGATCAGTGTTGAGATGGCAAGTGCAGCACTGGGTAGCGATATTGGAAGTGGAATGTCAGGTCCTGACCCAACCCATTTACGTATGGTCTCTCCGAGTGGTACAATCATCATTAGCGGGGTCCTTTTGTGTCCCTTTATAGAGAAAGTGCCCCCGTCCCTCCAACCATGCATTCCGAAAGCATTCCAATTTCCATGAATTCGAAGGAGGAGATGACAATTCTTCCCCTGGTCGGGGATAAGATGGGTAAAGGCAAGAGTTCGAAATGACATCATAGCAGTAGCTCCAGTGGATTGATGCCGAAGGGAAAGAAGAAGAAGAAACATAAGAAGTAGTCATGTCTCGTTGTGTCCCTTTTTGCTATATAAGCAGGAATTCCCTTTTTGCTTTCAATGGGCCTTGTTAAGATGCAGGTCCGGCCTCTGCTAGTAGGAAGTTTTGTAATAAGCTTTTTTTGTACTTATTTTGTTTCAAAAGAATATAAGATAAAATCTCCTTTTGCTTTTTGGCATAACTCTGAGTTTATTTCCCTATATCAAGAAAGACGAGAGGAACCCACTCGTATAGGCGGGAGATTGGTAATAAATACAGTCTGTAGTGGTCCCCATCCAGCAGATCGAAGCTGGAGGGAAATGGAGTCGTATGCCAGTTCTATCAGGCATGCGGACTTTGAATGTTGTAGTAGTTTTGATGAAGGGGCTCCGGCCAAACAGCAGAAAATAATGGCTGATAACATCATGTTCAGAAGCTGGAATGCTGACAGGGTCGAAGCCCCACTATTGATCCACTGGTCATATCTGCCCAGGTTGGTCCTGCTTGGATGAAGAGGATCCTGGTTGACAGTGGGATTTCAGTAAATATTTTGTTTAAGAGAGCTTACAATCTGATGAAAATGGAAGCCAAGGATTTAAAACCTTGCCAATCTCGAATTCATGGCTTCGATGGAAGTGCCAATATACCCACTCGAGTAGTGGAGCTGTCAGTGGAGCTGGGAGTTGGAGAGTGTCGGAGAGTCCGGATGTTGCAATTTGTTGTGTTAGACATTCAATCCCCCTATAATGCATTTTTGGGCCGATCGGTTCTCGCTGAATTTAGGGAAGAAATTGCCCCATGGTGTTTAACTTTGAATACCCCACTGATTGTGGGATTGGAGTCATTTTTAAGGAGATTAGGCTGCTGGGAGAGCCTGTTATGTTGCAAAGCTGTGCGAGGCGCAGCGAAGAGAGAAAGGAAAGGGCGTAGAGGAATCTCTCTGCGTCCTCTTTGCAGATAATTGGCAATTGGTGCCTGGGCCTCGGCCTGGGCACCACAACCAATTCTAGAGGGATCTTGACCCTAGAGACAATGAAAACAAGGATGATTCCATAGAAAGTCAAGCTTCTCCGGCCGAACTGATGATCGATGTTCCGATCAGTAATGATGATGATGATTCGAGAATGTTAAAGATTGGGTCTCAGTTGAGCCAAGAGACACAACATGAATTGGTTGAATTTCTCCAGGAAAATCTCGATGTGTTCGCTTGGACACACTCGGACATGCCTGGGATCTCGCCAGACATCGCGAGCCACACCCTGAATATTGACCCGCGGTGTATCCCGGTCAAACAGAAAAGGCGTGGTATGAATCCAGAGAGATCTGCCGCCCTTAAAGAAGAGGTCGATAAGCTCAAATCAAACGGATTTATTCGAGATGCTTTATACCCGGAGGGGTATCTAGTCCCGTACGTGTCCGAAAGCCGAATGGGAAATGGGGGACATGTGTTGATTATTCTGATCTAAATAAAGCTTGCCCAAAAGATAGTTTCCCACTTCCCAGGATTGATCAGCTTATAGATTCAACAGCTGGACTAAAATTATTATCTTTCATGGACGCTTATTCCGGTTACAATTAGATACCCATGCACGTACCCCACCAAGAACATACTAGCTTCGTAACCGACCTGGGAATCTACTGCTACAAACTTATGCCCTTTGGACTAAAGAACGCCGGAGCAACATACCAACGCCTAGTCAACCGGATGTTCGCTAACCAGATCGAGAAGACCATGGAGGTTTATGTAGATGACATGCTGGTAAAGTCACGGTTCTTCATTGATCACATCAAAGATTTGGAGTCAATGTTCAACACCCTTCGAATGTACGGGATGAAGCTCGATCCACTGAAGTGCCACTTTGGAGTCGCATCCGGAAAGTTCCTTGGGTTCATGTCAACGCTCGAGGAATAGAAGCCAATTCAAAAAAGATCTTGGCAATCAGAAACTTACAGAATCCAAGAACAATAAAGAAAGTTCAGAGTCTCAACGGGAAGGTAGCGGCGTTGAGCAGGTTCATATCTAAGTCTGACGACAAATGCATCCCTTTCTTTGATCTGATCCGCAAAGGAAAGCGAAACTTCGAATGGAATACGGAGTGCGAAGGCGCATTCCAAGTACTGGTTCAACATCTTTCCACACCGCCAATTTTATCAAAGCCTATCAACCATGAGCAGTTGTATATTTACCTGGCGGTATCAGAAAATGCGATCAGTGTTGCCTCAGTTCGAGAGGAAGACCGAGTGCAGAAACCGGACTATTATGTTAGCAAGCACTAACTGGAGCTGAGAGAAACTACCCAAAGCTAGAAAAGTTGGCCTACTACCTAGTCATTGACTCGAGGAAGCTCCGTCCATATTTTCAGGCTCATCCTGTCACTGTGTACACTGACCAGCCCTTACGACAGGTCCTTACGCAGCCTGAGACGTCTGGTAGATTGCTTAAGTGGAATATCGAACTGAGTCAGTTCGATATCACCTATACCCCAAGAAGAGCCATTCAAGGTCAAGTCTTAGCAGATTTTATAGCCGAATTCACCGTCCCAGAGGACTTGCCTGAGACCGGTAAATCTCCCGAATACATCTGGAAGCAGCATATCGATGGTGCATCCAACGACCGGTGCCCAGGTGCTAGGGTATTACTTGAAACCCACGAGGGCCAATCCATATGCTATGCTGTGAAATTTAAGTTCTGTGCGACCAATAATGAAGCTAAGTATGAAGCTTTACTTACAGGGCCGAAGCTAGCCCATGATCTAAGAATTATTGCTGTGGAAGTTTACTGCAACTCTCAGTTAGTCGTATGCCAAATCCGGGGTGAATACCAGGCCAAGGATCGAAGACTAGCAGCTTATCTAGCTCGATTCCAGGAAATACTCGATCAATTCAATTATTATGCCATTTTCTACATACCCTGTGAGCACAACCAGAAGGCTGATTCATTGGCCAAGTTAGCAAGTACGGGCGAAGCACAGCAGATGGGACTCGTTCCTGTCGAAAATTTATATTCTCCCAGCATTGATCAGATGGAAACTGATTTTATATTTGAAATCGCTTCCGATAAGGAGTCTTGGATGACCCCATATCGAAACTATATCGAGCATGGAACACTACTTGAGCGTAGGAGTGAAAGAAGACAGATTCTTTGAAAAGCCTCGCGGTTTACCATTCAGAATGGAGTCATGTATAGAAGGAGGTATTCCGTTCCTCTCCTCTGATGTATCGCACACGATGAAATCAAACGAGTATTACGTGATGTGCATGAGGGAGTGTGTGGCGATCACACCGGGGGCAAGCCCTCGCCAAGAAAGTACTCCGATATGGATATTACTGGCCAACCAACTGTGAACTGTGACGCATGAGACTATGCAAGGAAATATGATAAATGCCAGAGACATGCTCGAATTTTGAAAGCCCCACCTACTGAGATAACCTAAATGTCAGTCCCCGGCCGTTTGCAGTATGGGGCATTGATATCATTGGCACTCTACCTCTTGCCAAAGGAGGAGCAAAGTATGCCATCGTCGCAGTTGATTACTTTACTAAATGGGCTGAAGCTGAACCTCTTATGACAATCACGGCAAAAAAAGTAATCAACTTCGTAGTTCGCAATATCATCTGCTGATTTGGTCTCCCGCATACCATCATCACTGATAACGGAGCTCAATTCCACAGTGTTGAATTCAAGAATTTTTGCCAAAGATTCCACATCCACAAGAAATTTTCTGTGGTTTCACACCCTCAAATGGCCAAGTTGAAGCTGTTAATAAGGTTATCAAATCTATTTTGAAGAAGCGACTGCAAAAGGCCGGGGGCAAGTGGGTTGATGAACTACCTATGGCTTTATGGGCTTACCGAACGACCCACAAGTCCACGATCGGACACATTCCATTTTCCCAATCTTACGGCTCAGAAGCCGGTATTCTAGTCGAAATGGAAGTACCTTCTCATCATGTGACTTATTATAACCCGAAAACTAATTCCATATTACTTGCTGAATCTTTGGATTTACTGGATGAGAAGCGTGAAGAGGCTGATTTGAGGGCAGCCGCATATCGAAATCGAGTAGCCCTATTATACAACGCTAAGGTTCAGCCACGGACCTTCAAACTTGGCGATCTCGTTCTGAAAAGAATTTATCCGGTTCCTTCACACATGAAGCCAAATTGGGAAGGGCCATATGTGATTACTCAAAAGCTCAGAGATGGCACGTTCAAGTTATCGACCGTTGACGGTCTTACTTTGCCGAGAGCTTGGAATAGTGAAGCCTCCGTCGTTACTACATATGACAGGCTTTATTTATTCGATTCAGTCTCTTATTTGCAATTTGTTTTCGCATTTAAAAATTTGAGTTTGTAATAAGGCAACTGACTTTGCCATATTTTCTCATTTTAGCAATAAAATACCATCTCTTCGAGCCAGAGTTGTGATTTATTGAATATGACGTACAACATCACAATGCATAGAGAGCTAAGTTCCATCGAACGGTGAAATTTATTCAAATAGGGAGTTACTGTGATATGACCGATCACTCACTAAATGAAACCCGAGCTTGAGGGTAAGTCACTACGCTGATATCAAAGAGAATTGATACACGACAATCCTTAAAACAACTCCAAACTCCCAGAGTGTGAGTCGGAGTATAAAAATCTCGAATACGGTTTTGGAGAGGGCAGACCCATCTGCCTAAAGACTCCAACCATATCCTAACCAAGTTAGAGGAGGATGGACCCGTCCATCTAACGACCTCGCTTGTTAATTTGGGGTGGATGTGATCCGACCATCCACAATCCTGATAAATCTGTCGTTCTCAGAGTGTGAACGACCTCCTAAAAGGTCCAAACAGATGTGACTGACCATCTCTCGACTAACTCCAAATTCCCAGAGCGCGAATTAGAGTATAAACAACGACTCTAGGTTCCCTGAGTGCGAACCAGAGTATAAATACTAACTCTAAATTCCCAGAGTGCGAATTAGAGTATAAACATCAACTCTAGGTTCCCGGAGTGCAAACCAGAGTATAAACGCTAACTCCAAGTTCCAAGAATGAGAATTGGAGTATAAATACTGAGTTAAAGTTCCCGGAGTGTGAACTACGCTACAAATGTCGATAACTCTCGGATTCTCAGAGTGCGAACCAGATTATCGATCATATATTATCCTAAGTCTCCAGAGTGTGGACATGAGCTCAAGATTTGTGATAGGTGCGATTGACCACTAAAATACAAATACCGATCCCGGAGTGTGGATGCGATTATTATTAGTGAACACGTGCAACTAAAACTTCCCATCCTTCACTTGCTTCTACATCGATTTGACAATGTTAAGCTTGGAAGGCAGAGATAAAATTGCGATCGCTAGCCGATCATTACAACTGGTTCCCCAAACTGGTGGCAGAGCTTAAGTGTGAAACACTGACTGAAACAATACGACATCGAGTGTCCAACTTAGTCTTGAGTCGCGGCTTGTATCCACAAGTTTAAGACTTGTGTATGAAACAAATTCAGCTCCAGAACCGATACTCCGCAAGCATACAAAGCTATGATTCGAACGTTACAACACTTAAGCATAAACGACAGGAAGAACGTTTGAAGCGAAGAAAATAAAGTTTTATTTCAATTAACTGGAAATAAGAATCTATGTACAATCTCTTCCAAAAAATGGCTTCTAGCGGGGGCCGAATCCGCGTTTATACACGACCTACAAAAGAAAAGGTAAACTCCTATCTACCCAAAAATGTGCCTAAGGAATCTATCTATTCCTTCTTCTTCCTCGGCTTTTTCTCCAGTAAGGAGCCACCGACACCGCTAAAGATCTTTCATTTCGAACTTTTCCCTTTAGGCGGGGAATCTCCGAACGAAGGCATGATATGGATTTCTTCCTCTGAACTTGAGTCTACGGGGATGCTCCGTTCAGGAGGAGTCAGAGGAACTGGATCTTCGACCTGGGGTGGAGAAGACACACTAGTATCAACCAGTGTCCCCCCGGGTGATATCATCCTAAGTGGAGTTGGACCCGGCGCCGTCACTACACCCTCAGAATCACCGCCATGAGCCGCTTCCTCCATCTCAGCATTAATTTCAGCCAATATCTCTGCTTCTCGAATAGCACGGGCTTCAGTGGGGTCGATGGTCGACTGTGACGAAGCACTAGAAGCAGGCGGGAACCCACTAAGAACAAACGGTATGTCCGCAAAAGGGTCGCTGTGTCGGCGTAGGAGCTCATTCATCATCTGCTCGTCAAAGGAAATTGAGCTCCCCTATGTCAGCTCAATCGGCACGGTCGCAGTCGTGGTGATTGCCTCTGTAATAATGGCCTCCTACACTTGATGTGATTCTTGGATTGCAGGAGGCGCTGTCAATGCAACTTCGATCACTGGACAAAGAAGAAAAGAAGTCGTTAGGACACATTTCAAAACAGGTCTTTTATTTCGAATACACATGAGATTCATTTAGAGTACCTTCCTCAGTTTGACATGCGGCTGGCTGAACGGCTTCGGGTGAATGATCCTTAATAGGAGATAGGCGTGGCCGTTCTGGATCATAAACTGGGACGAGCTGAGGCTCGGTCACTGGAGCAGGCTCGGGTCGGGGCGGAGTAGTAATTTCTGAGCTTGTAGCATGATGCGTAACTCCGGAACCTTCCCCGACTTCTTGGTGCTGGATGCCGAGTCTTTCTCTTGCGTGAGAAATCATAAAATCACGAAGAACTTCTCATCATCATTTAGTATGTGGTTCTCCAATTTAAACTCGTCAAAGGATCCGCCCGACTGTCCAGTTTTCTCCTCCTCAACCAGCAAGTTCTAGGCATTATACAGGTGTGTCGGATAATTATCAAGCCAGGATAAGTCCCTGTGCCTCAACACGTTGGCATTGTAAGTGATGAGGAGCTCCTCTATGTCATCCTCTAGACTGACCTCCGCCAATCGGACCCTCTCAATCTCAGATTGGCGAGAAGACTCGGCCTCGCTATTGAGCGCTTGAATAATACGATCTTTCTGGCCGAGTTTTTTCTCCAGCTTTTCAATCATGACTGCTCGGTCGAAGGCCACCTTCGATGCTTTTTTCGTGGTTTTCGACCATTCCTGATACTGGAAAAATATGTCCGTGACATAATCATGAACTGTATTTTCGACCGACGCCGGGATCCTTTTCAAACGCGGAGGAAAGACGAACCCATCAAAGCATATATCAGGAAAATCCTTTTTCAGCCGAGCGAGCCTCATCGCTTCTTCGCCAGTGGGTTCGACGAGGGCCTGTGCAATAGTGGAAGAGTCTACAACCTCAGTTCTACTTTGGGATTCAGACCTAGAAGATTGGGAAGATAGTTTGGGTCGCGGAGCTTCCGAAGGTCGCGAAACATAAACTGGCGGCGGTGCAGGAGCTCTAGGAGGAGATGTGCGAGATCGAGACCAACGCCTGTAACCCTTATCTCTGTCAGACCGTTCCTGACTAGAGTATCCTTGATCGTAGTCCCTATCTCCTTCCCTCCTATGTGACTCGTAGTATGACGAAGACTTGCGTTTGCTGCGTAGACAATCGAGCATTGAACCTCGACCAAACATGGTACCTGCAAGGAAAAAACAGAAACGAAGTTAGCAATCTATCATAGCGGACGTATTACATTCAGAAATCATGTAGTGCCGTGAAGTGTGAATGTATGTGCAACCCCCCAACCAACCGGATGTGTCAACCATGCTAGTGGGCAGAGATTCGCTTAAAACTAAGGCGTGTTGGAGTACACCCAATCTAGCATCATGCTGCATGGACACGTCATCCGAAATTGGAAGATCGGCGAGCCCTTCGTAAAGATTTTCTGTTCTCAAGGGAGCTATCTCCGAAATTCTAATTCCGGAGGCGGGCCGGGACATGATCACAGATTTCCATCTCCCCTTTTTGGATGGCTTGAAAACGGCTGCCTTGCCTTTTCTCTTTTCTTCAACATCCTGGGCTACATCCACAGGTTCGCCCAACGGTTCCTCGTCAGTAAGGGTTCTTTCAGAGTCAACCTCGTCGACTATAACAACTCTAGGCTTTTTACGCTTAACTCGCTCCCTCGAGATAGTTCTTAATGCACCGTCGAGCCTTATACTTTGTCTTCGCTCGATTAGCCCAAGAATTCTGAAATTCCTATCCGTCAGGACCAAGTCAATTTTCCTATCATCGCTTGGGACCTCTTGAAGAACCCAAACTATCTCCTTGTAATATCCGCCTTCGGGTCGCTAAATTATCGCTGCAAAGGAAAAGAGATATGAGTTTGTTTTCATTTACAACTGTCTTGTCGACTACTCGAGAAAATAGCAATACTCACGTCTAAATAGCCATAGCCTGGCAAATCCTGGGGGGGGGGGCATCTAACGTTGAACCACTCCGTCTTGAAGTAACTCAGCCTGGTCCAAGACCCTGTAATTATTTGACAATTTTTCACGGCCTCCAGAAATGTGAAAGATGGACTGACTGTTCGACTCTTGAAGTTGAACAAGTATCTTATCTCGGTCAGTCGGGATGGTCGATAGAGGTGCTCCATAAATGCAATGAACAAGCTATTCGGTAAAGCATATCCATTTGGGTGTAGCTGAAATGGGGTGATCCCTATAAAAAACAGCACTTCTCTTATATACTGATTGAACGGGGGAAGCGTCCCAGCTGCACAGGCATGTCTAATGAATGTGGTATACCCTTCCGGTGGATTGTGTGGTTTGTCATTTGGTCCCGGCAATAGAACGTCGTCCATCGACAAACCGTGCCTTAGGCATATTCTCCATAGCATATCTTCCGAAATGTTGGATGGAACAGAGTCTGGCGGACTATTGATAAGAGATGCTTCTGGTGCCTCGTCCGGGGCTAGATCGATAACTTCGGCCTCGATGTCCAGTATTTCAAGTTTGGGAAGAATTATACTCTGGGTTTCCTGTGGCTACGAGCTTAGAGTTTGCATAACTAACTAACTAACGAAAAATCATCGTTAGACGACAAAGACCCCGAGTGTTCCCCTCGTGAAAAGTGTGTGTTGTGCAGTGCATTGCTGTGCATTACTCGAAGAAATTTTGCAGAGTTAAAGTAAAATTTTCCAACGACGAAGATAATTGGAACCCAGTTGGAGTGACCATCATCGCTGACCGTCACCACCATACCATCCGGATGTTAGCTATCGATCCAAATTAAAGTTGTTAAGGTTCCATCAACGAGCTTCGAAAGGCAGTCAAGTATGTAGTTTAACAATCAAGTCCAAATAAGCAGGAATGAAGCTCGTCGGAATCATGCTGTCAAGTACTCAAAATTTCGTACCCATCACAGGTTGGGTTCGAATCGATCATGGAAAGCGTATTCGAATCCATCAGGATCCAAGTTCGTATCGATCACCAGGAACATATTTTAAATCGATCGTCAACACTTGGGTTCGTACCGATCAAGATCAATAGCTTCGGATCGATCTGAAGACATTCAGATTCGCATCGGTCAGGAAAATCTCGGCTTCGCATCGATCACGTTTGAGTTATTACTTTTCGCATCGATCGCAAGTGTACATTTCGAACAGATCTGAAGCCAAGGGTTTCGTACCGATCACTCACCTATTTTTTCGCATCGATCATTATAGATCGACAGGATTTACCACTACCTCGGTCGATACGAACTACGTCATTTACCATATAAATCCCTGAGATCGATACAAACTCCAAGGAAAGGCGTTATCGCCTACATCGATTCAAGCATATGACCCAAATCGACACGAAGTACAGATCGAGCCATCTTTATTTTATTTTTTCTCTGTGCTACTTCTTCTCCAGTTATCAAGGGCATCGCCATGGCCATCTTCGACCAAGCCCCCGACCCAGATCTGACCTCAAATATTGCCAGAATTGATAATCGGTGAAGAGGGGATGGATATGAAATTCGAACTTCATCGTTAGGATGTATCTATAACTGATTGATTACCTAAGTTAGAAGTTGAAATTAGAAGAATTAAGGGACTGTATGTGATCGATTCGAAGGAAGCGTGCATCTCCTCTCTTAAGTTTCCAGATCGGTACGAAAGCAGGAAGATAATAAAAGCGCAGTAAAAAGTAAAAAGTGAAAAAATGGTCGACCCCTTGGTATTTATACGAACCAAAGTATGAGGAAAAAACGATTCGCCTCCCAGTCAGCATGACTGGTCGTTGTAGGTTAACCCTCGAATCGAGTCGAACACTCTATTCGTATCCATCAGGCCAGAAGTTTCATTGAGTCGAAACGGTCAGTTGCTCCAATCGATTCGAAGTGATTAGCGGGTCCATCGATGCACGACCCACAAATGTTTATACATATCGATACGAACTAGCTAGACAAATCCAACAACAATTCTTCATTGGTACGAAGGGCTCCGTGAGGACCTGCTGAAGTTCGCAACCATCGATATAAACGGTCATTTCGTATCCATCATGGCTCATACGTATCGATGCGAAGTGTTAAAATTCACATCCGTCAAATGCAAAGACCAATGCGAGAGCAACTTTCCAAACTTCAATATTGACTCAGGAGAGGATCAATACGAAGGAACACCCAAAGACGACCATCAAGCGTTGTTGCAACTCGAGTAACACATTGACTTAGGAGAGGATCGATACGGAATTCGACATAAGAAAACTGAGAACGACTCGTGAACGTGCAACGTTAACGAGAGTCAGGTTAACATATATGCATATATGCCGAGCTAATATTCAATTTTCAACATTCACAGGAATCGGATGTTCATCAAATAACGATTATGAAAAAAAGCAATAGCTATTCATAATGAAGACTGCAGCTTTTCAAAGCACGTCATGTTTGGGGGGCAAATGTTATCTCGCCTTTTGGCAAGGCCGAGATAACAGGCACCGGTTTAAAACCAAGGGTTGTTCGTCCTGTATATCAAGCACACACAGGTTCACTATGGATGTCGATGACTTTTGTCCGAATCTGGATCAAGCTAAAATCAGCAAGACACGGCAAGCGAAGCCACAAAAGCCAGCATTCCAAATTTCAGTTCAATCCGAGTTCGTATGCTCAAGTTGTCACCGGTGCAAGTTGAAGGGAAAAGCCATGTTTTCGCATCCATTAGTGCGCCATATTTCGAACCCATCAACTTCGCACCGACCAGCCTCATATCCATCAAGAAGCCTCGGTTCGCACCGATCAGGTTCGTATCCATCAACAGAGCGTACATTTCCTATCGATCGGCTAGATCCTGTTTCGTATCCATCCAGCTAGACACAGTCTGTATCCATGGTTGAGCCTCTATTCGAATCCACCATCTTCGTATCGATCAGGGGTGCGATACCCTCGTATCCATCTGTCTCGAATCCGTTAGCGCGGTCATTTGCAACCGTCCAGTTTGAAACCATCAGTAAGTGATTGCTCGAACCCATCAGGTTCTGTTAGTTTGAATCTATCAGGCAACTGCCCTTCATATCCATCAGATGACCTTGCTTCGCATCCATCAGACGGGGACTACTTTGTATCCATTAGGAGCTCTTGTTCGATTCCACGTCCAGTGGCTTGTTCGTGTCCATCAAGTCAAATGAGCCCATATTGATGCGACGGTCATCGTTACAAACGAGGCGAAATTCATGGATGTGAAACGAACAACTCGGAGCAAAAAGAGGATCGATGCAAGGAATGCATGCCGTGTCATCACAAAGGCACATGCATCATCGATTCGAAGTGGATCGATTCGAATTGATTGATTCGAACCAAACAGCCTACGAGAAACTCAATCTCGTATCAATCATAACTCATGATCCACAGATCCAAATGCTATGAAATTTGCACAGAAGCTTACGTACAAGCCAAGGAATGTTCCTTCCAAGTTTTAGCTCAATTAGACCAATTCTTGATCGATACAAAATCGCTTCGTATCGATCACAGATCGAATCGAAACTTGATGGCATCGATCGCATGGGCCCACTCACGTGCCAGAAGGAGTCTCCCGAAGTTTGAGCAAAATATCAGCCTCCTACGCCTATAAATAGCCCCCTTAAGCCTAAAGAAAAAGGATCTTTCGATTCTCAAGAACCCAGACTCTGCCGGATTGAGATTTGCATCCAACCATTGCTGTTGAATTCGAATTCCAAGCTGTACTTTACTGTTATTCACTGTAATTGCGTGTAATTGTTGAAAGAGAATCAATAAAATCCTAAAAACTTCATAGTGGATGTAGGCAACACGCCGAACCACTCTTAAACTACGTGTCTGTGCATTTGTGTGACTGTTTACTGGAGTTTTTGTTAGATAATCTTCATTTTACATTTATATTCTTCACTTTTATCTCTTCAAAAACTTCCAAAGAGTGTTGTGCCCATTTCTGGTACAAACAGTAGGAATCATCTAAATGATCCGATTGACAAAATGGTGGTGAAGGGGGTTGTGTTCCTAGTTAATGATAATAATGCAACTAGTCCGGATAGCTTCGGTGCGAAACTTTATAAAATTCATTGGGCTATTTTGAAAAATGATACTATACAAATGGTGGAAGTGGCTTTTGATTTAGGAAAATTAACAAAAGGGAGCAACCATACATTGTTTTGCTTAATCACAAAGTAAAATCTCCAACCGATATATAGGATTTTAGATTAGTCTATTGCTGCAATTTCCTATACAAAATCATTATTAAAGTGCTAAGCAACCTTCTAGTCTTTTTATGGAAAATTAAATTTAGACAACCAATGTGCTTTTACTCAAATAAGTAACATTATTGATGGGAGTTTGATGGCTAGTGAGATGGCTAGAGGCTTTAACAAGAATAGTAATAAGAACATGTGCCTAAAGATTGGCATTATGAAGGCTTATGATACAGTGAACTAAGACTTTATGATACAAATGACAGAAAGCAAGGGATTCACTAAAAAATGGAAAGTAGTTATTGGGGAGATGATCAAATCACCTAGTGTTTCAATTGCTTACCAAGGGAGCAATCATGAATATTTTAGCCATAATTCAAGTAGTCCGAAGCCATGACAACATCTAATAACAAGCAAATTGTACCTATAACATCCATTCTAGGATAAGATTCACCATTGAATCCTATTTCAGCAATATTCCCACATTTTAACCCTCTTAATTTATCTAATGTAATCCATGAACATTGTTCTGGTCTTAATAGTGTGTAATTTGTGTAGGTTTAGTAGATCAAGCCAAGGAATAGTTAGTGGCAAGCAATCCTAGTAGTCCAATAAGCATATACTATCGTAAACAACAAACATTAGATGAAGAGCGTACAAGCCATACCAGGGAAAGAAAGAAAGTGAATAAGATAAGAGTGGAAACATTGGTAAATATAATCCTACGTGGGAGAGTTTAGAAAAGAAGAAAGGGGGTTAGTAGAAAGTTGTTGCTTACAGGGGAGTGAAGCTGAGAAGTGGTAATAAACTCTCAAAATGAATATTCTATGTTGGAATGCTAGAGGGCTTCACATGCCCTCAAGAAAATTTAATTTAAAGAGTCATTTATGCAGGTTAAAGTGAGTTGTATAGGACTTCTTGAAAATAAATTGAAAGTGAACGAAATGGAAGTATGGGGTAGACAATTTGATAATAATTGGAAAATCATAAGTAATGCGGAATGTTATTACAAATGTACAATACTAGTTTTGATTCATTGTGAAATTTGGAATTATCCCAAATTATCCATGTGTGACCAATAATATATAACCATCCAACATCGAAGTATGGAAATTTTGGGTATTTCTTACACGTTCATGTATGCCCAAAATTTTAAACAACTGAGAGTAGGTCTATGGAATAACTTAGAGAAAGATGCATTTGATACATTCTACCCTTAGCTAGTTGTAGGTGACTATAATTGTAATAGACATGCTAGTGACAAAATGGGTGGCAATAGAGTTCCAAGTATGAAGATGCATGAAATTAACTTATATGTGATTAGGGCGGGGTTAACTAAACTAAACGTTAAGGGTTTCGGTTGCTCATGGTGCTCTGGGCTAGAGAAGAATATTATGACAATAAAGATAGAGCGTTGGCCAATGTCGCTTGGAGCTAGCACCTCCCCTCATGTAAGCAAAGATATCTTCCTTCTATTAGTAGCGACCATTCACCGATATTGATCACTTTGCAGCAGCAGAATCAACAGAATGTTAAATGCTTCAAATAAATGAATTGCAGGAGTACACATGATGATTACTTTAAAGTTCTAGAAGATGCATGGAGTATGCACATAGATGGAAGACCCATGTATAGATTTTAAGAAGGCAAAAAAATATGCAAAGAACATATGAAGCAATGCAGCAAAGATAAGAGAGGCAATAAGAACCTAGTTACAAAACTTAGGATGCTATGTGGGCAACATCAAAAAACATTAGAAGAGAAACATGATGATGACACAACTAATGGTCTAGAAGCGTGGAAAAAAATCTTGATATAACTCACCAAAGTGACGCCATGCAGAAAGGAAAATGTGATTGGCTAAACAACAATGAAGAATCAACAACGTATTTCTATACCAAAATGGCTAGTAAAAGAAGAAAGAGTGTCTGGAAATCGAGTATCAAGGTAAATGGTTGCATGGTTGCTAATGAGTTTGGGGTAAAAGTTACTCATTATGAAAAAATTTGTTACTCCATGTACCTTACTATTCAACTATAATATACAAGAGAATCATCACTGTTACGACTGGAATTATCTAAATGATCACATTGACGAAATGGTGGTAAATGGGGTTGTGTTCCTAGTGAAAGACAATATTGTAGCTGGTCTGGATGGCTTCAATGCAAAATTTTATAAAACTCATTGGGCTATTTTGAAAAATGAAAACGTCCAATTAGTGCAAGTGGCTTTCAATTTATGAAAACTAACAAATCATAGCAACTATATTGTTGTAGGCATTTTCGCCCACTACATGGTAAATATGACAAGCTAGGGGCAAAACCATCATTTTTCTAGAACAGAATCAAACTAGTTTTGAGGTATTCTTGAGATCAAGATATGGACATAGGTCAAAATTGCGCCTGAATCCGAGCTATGTATTGAGAGATATGATCATCTTAAGATTTGTCCACCACCGTCTCGTGGGGCCGACACAGAGGCGCTCTATCGCCATTCAAGGTCGAAAGTCCAACAGCAAGCCAGGATCCCTGGTCCGATGACCGAATCAAAACTTTGGTTCTGCGCTTGCATGGAGTCGGGGCATGAAAATATCGAGTCTGCTTGGAGTCGACCCGATGACCGAGCCAAAACTTTGGTTCGGCACTTGCTTGGAGTCGGTGCTTGAAAATCTGAAGTCAGTTGGAGTAAGCCTGATGACCGAACCAAAACATTGGTATGGTGCTTGCTTGGATTTGGGCCTTGAAAATCTAGAGTCTACTTGGAGTCGGCCTGATGAGCGAACCAAAACTTTGGTTTGGCGCTTGCTTGGAGTCGGGCCTTGAAAATCTGGAGTCTGCTTGGAGTCGGTTGGATTATCGAACAAAACATTGGATCGGTGCTTGATTGGAGTCGGGCCTTGAAAATCTGGAGTCTGCTTGGAACCGTTTGGATTACGGAACCAAAACTTCGGTTTGGCATTTGCTTGGAGTCAGGGCTTGAAAATCTGGAGTCTGTTTGGATTCATCCTGATGACCGAACCAATACTTTGGTTCGACACTTGCTTGGAGTTGGGCCTTGAAAATATGGAAGAGTCGGTTGGATTACTGAACCAAAACTTTAGTTTGGTGCTTGCTTGGAGTCAGGCCTTGAAAATCTAGAATCTACTTGGAGTCGGTTAGATTACTGAACCAAAACTTTGGATCGGTGCTTGCTTGGAGTCGGGGCTTGAAAATCTCGAGTCTGCATAGCGTTGGCCTGATGACTGAACCAAATCATCGGCTCGCCATTTGATTACCAAACAAAAACTTTGGTTCGGTGCTTTCTTAGAGTCGAGGCTTGAAAATCTCGAGTCTGCTTGCAGTCGGCCCGATGACCGAACCAAAACTTTGGTTCAGCACTTGCTTGGAGTCGAGCCTTGAAAATCTGGAGTCTGCTTGGAATTGGTATGACGACCGAACCAAAAATTTTGTTCGACAGTTGCTTGGTGTCGGACCATGAAAATATGGAGTCTTCTTGGAATCTGTCGGTTGACCGAACCAAATCTTTGATTTGATGGTTGCTTGGAGTCAGGCATGAGAAATTTAAGGGTTTACTTGGAGTCGGTTAGGTGTAATGCTGCTTGGATTGGGTGAAGGTTTTCTTGGCGCTCAACTCGGGTATAACCGATCTAAATAAAATTTAAAAATTTTCATCATGGCACGACGATACTTCGGGGTTTTCTTCACGATGCGTTCCAGGATTCTTGGAGGTGTATAGCGGTCGTCGCAAGTAGAGTAGCTTGACAATCATGTAAGGAAGGTTGTACCAAATCTTGGAGGAAGGAAGGTTGAACCAAATTTCAAATACTATATACTTAGCCGCCTCTCCTAAAATCTTCATTCTATATATACCAAGCGCATGACGTCATAAAAAAGGAGGATGCTGAAAATCGAAGCTTTCAGCAACAACGGCAGACTGCTTCAAGAGGCAAAAATCTTAGTTCTAATAGCATGTTTACTCATATTCAAAGCTTGTACTTGTAACCAGAAATAAAAGGGATAATAAAAGAGGAACTGTGAACGTAGGAACATTCAGGCCGAACTACCGTGAATTCTCCGTCTTTTTACAATTAAGTCATTTACATATTCTTTGTTGCACTGATTTTCTATTTAAATATCCATAACTAATTTTTACGGAACAATAGCTATATACTACAAACAGTATTCACACCTCTACAACAATGATTTGAGTGTTTGCTCATTTTTTGTGCAAGCATTTTGGTGCGTTCATTAAGAGCCGAACTTTCCTATTTTAAAAGGAAATTCTCTCTTTCTACTTTTCTTTCTATTTTGAAACCTACTATTTCTAATCTTCAAACTAGAGATTATTGTTTCTTCTCTTAGGAAACTCTCTCACCTTTTCTAAGGTCTGAAATCTATGTTTCTTTCCGAATCTAACCTGATTGTTTTATATAAAACAAAAAATCCTCATTTTCTCTTTAGATCTGGACATCCATTTTACTACATAAAGAAATTCTCTTGTCCACTTTTTAAATGTTACTTTTAATATCCATAGATACTGTTTATTAGCCAAAAAAATATCATTTCATAGATCTGAAATCCTTAGCTATTACTTTATTCTGGATCCACAAACACATGTCCCTTGACCAAAGAAACATATACCCATTCTTTGGATCTAAAATCAAGCCACTTCATTTTTCTCATTTGGAATCCAAAAACATGGTTTCTTGGCATAAGAAACTCCCTTTTCCCTCTATTTAGATCTGAATCATTATTTTCTTTCACAAAAGAAAACCTGTTTCTAGTCTTGAGATTTGAAATTGCATTTTTTAATAAAATTTATACCTTTTTCTTTTCAGATCTAAAGTCGATGTCTCCTTGGCATGAGAGATTTTATTTTTCTTACTTTCTCAGTTTGAGATCATTGTTTCTTCGATCAAAATACTCTATACCTCCCAGGTCCGAAACCGTTACTTCAGCAAAGTCTATTTCTCTTTTCAGATCTGCAATCAATATTCCTTGAAGATAAAAGAATCTATCTTTCTTTTCTCTTATTTCAGATCTACAAATGATGCTCCTTAACCAACAAGAAATATGTATTCACTTCTAAGATCTGAAATCACTATATCTCCTTTCAGATCTGCAAACACCGTTTCTTAACCAAAAAGAAACATATATTTATTTCTTAGATCTAAAATCGTCCTGTCTTCTTTTTCTCATTTCAGATGAAAAAACACTGTTTTGACCAAAAGAAACACTTAGTCACTTTTTAGATCTAAAATCAAATCATATTCTCTTTCCATCCGAAAGCATTACTTCTTTAACATAAGAAAACTATCTTCCTCTTTTATACAAGAGGAATCTATCCCCTTAGTAAAATATAAGATTATGGTTCTAAGAAAATCCTTTTCTCCCTTTGACGCAGCGGATTAATCAAACAAAACTTCAATCAATGAAATGTAGCAATCGGTGAGTTGAAGATACCAAAATGCCCAAGTTCGTTGATCCAAAGATACCGAACTCTAGCTATCTCAAACACGTTGATAGCGCACTATACCGTGTTCTAAGATCTACGATTCTTCGCACGTTGATCTAGCGCACTAGATTCCGTGAATCGGCTTCTACGATCGTTGAATCGAGCGCACTCGATTAACCGAAAGAGGAGATAGGAGATCACACTCAACTACCAATTGGTATGAAAGCACAAAGCTAACAAAGAGAATTTTATTCAAAAATCAACCACCAAAAAATGTACAACGCACGCGTATTTATAGGAGTTACAACCCAGCCTTAAGTCGTACACGACTCACGACTTAAGGCTCTCGACTCAATAATACAACACAACGCTGTACAACTCATAGGTCGGCACCGACTCAACACAGACGACTCAAACACGACCGACTCATCATAAGTCGTTACCGACTTAACTACACAACACGGTTAACACGACTCACACATATCCGACTTAACACAAGCGACCTTCATACAACTCCCCTTAAGTCGGTAGCGACTTAAATCACACGACTCAACTACACAGTAACACACATGACCGACTCACAAGTAAACGACTCAACAAGCCAAACGACCCACGACTCAACTACAAACCGACTTAAGAAAACCACGTCATAAGACTTCACCGACTCATAGCTTCCTTACGGCATATCCCCTCCTCCCGAGTCAACTCCGAACGACTTAATGATGAGTCGTTGAGTCGTGTACGACTCATCAAACACGAACACCCAACTTTCCCTTGAGTCGTAACCCTGCTTTATTAACCCGTGTACGACTCAAGCAGTTGTTATCTCGAATCTCTTCCTTGTCAAGTTGTACCTCCCCTTCTCTCTCCCAGTTAGGTCGGAAACGACTCATGCTTCTCTTGAGTCGTGGACGACTCAAATCCGATGCCTTGTTAACTCGGCCTACCTTCCCCCTTGGCTTGTTAACTCGTGGCCCTCCATCCTTAGCTCGGAACCGATTCAAACCTTCCTTGAGTCATGGACGACTCAACACACTACACCACAAACTCGTGTTTTCAGGAATTAAAGTTTGCACCACCTCTTCTCTGGCCTTAGCCGCATCATCCTCCCCTGGTTGAGAAAAATTCGTCCTCGAATTTGCAAATTCTTTCTCATCAAAATGTTCATCTCCATAATATGGCACAAGATGCTTAATATTGAATACGTCATAAGTGTAAATATCCTCCGGCAGCTTCAACTTATAAGCATTATCATTAATTCGTTTCACAATTTCGACAGGACCAATTTTTCTGGCTTTCAACTTATTATATGCGCCCACTGGAAAACGATCTTTGGTCAATACAGCATAAACCAAATCACCTTCGTTAAATTCAACATTTCGTCGCTTTAAATCTGCAGACTTCTTATACTTCTCATTCGATTTCTCCAATCGTTTCTGAACGACTTTATGACATTCAGTCAGCTCATCAACAAAATCAGCAGCCCGTTTAACTGTTCCCTTCGACTGTGGTACTACTGCTAAATCCAACGGCCCCCTGGGTAAATTTGAATAAACAATCTGAAATGGACTGAATCCCGTGCTACGATTCACTGCATGATTATGTGCAAATTCTGCCTGGCATAACTTCATGTCCCAACTTCTCAAATTATCCTGTACAAGGCATCGCAACAAATTTCCCAATGACCTGTTAACAACTTCCGTCTGTCCATCAGTTTGTGGATGATAAGCACTACTGAATTTCAGTTTCGTTCCCACCATCTTCCACAAACTCAACCAAAAATGACTCAGAAAACGAGTATCCCTGTCAGAAACAATAGATTCTGGTAAACCATGAATTCGATAAATCTCCTTAAAAAATAACTGCGCCACTCGAACTGCGTCCGCTGTCTTTTTGCAAGCAACAAAATGTGCCATCTTCGAAAACCTGTCCACCACAACAAATATCGAATCATTTCCCCTTTGAGTTCTAGGCAAACCCAAAACGAAATCCATGCTAATATTAACCCATGGCTTAGACGGTACAGGTAATGGCATATACAACCCTGCATTCGTCGCTGTTCCCTTTGAAACTTGGCAAATATGACATCGCTCCACAAATCTTTCCACTTCTTTTCTCATCGACGGCCAAAAGTAAGATTGTGAAATCAATTGCAAAGTACGATCACGGCCCACATGCCCTTCCTCGTGTAACTCTTTGACAATTTTCAACCTCAAGCTACAGTCTGGAATACACAAACGATTCCCTTTAAACAGAAAACCATCAACCAACGTAAATTCATCGGTACTCTCACCCTTCACTTTCTCAACATATTTCACAAAGTAAGGATCTTCATTAATCATCTCCGGCAACATCTCAAAACCCGTCACTTCAACTTTCATTGTCGTTAATAAATGACTCCTCCTACTCAAAGCATCAGCTACCCGATTTGTCACCCCTGATTTATGTTTGACAACAAAAGTAAACTGCTGTAAATATGCTATCCACGATGCATGTCTCGCTGAAATCTTATCCTGCCCCTGTAAATGTTTCAATGCTTCATGATCTGTATAAAGGACAAATTCCTTCTGAAATAGATAGTGTCTCCAATGCTTAACAGCTTGTACAACATCATAAAATTCAACGTCATATGTATTGTATCTCATCTTTGCTCCTGACAACTTTTCGCTGAAATAAGCAACTGGCTTCCCATTCTGACTCAGAACTCCTCCAATACCAACCTTCGAAGCATCAGTATGCAATTCAAACAATAACTGAAAATTCGGTAAAACAAGAATTGGTGCAGACGTCAACAATTCCTTGATCTTTTCAAAAGCAACCCCCGCTTCTTCTGACCATACAAATTGTTTCCCTTTCATGCAATCAGTAACTGGAGCCATCACGCTACTGAAGTGTGGAATGAATCTTCGGTAGAATGACGCTAGCCCATGAAAACTCCTCACTTCCGTAATTGTCTTTGGCTGAGGCCAATTCCTGACTGCCTCAACTTTACTCTGGTCAACTTGAATACCTTCCCCTGAAACAACATAACCCAGGAATAAAACACTGTGCGTCATAAACACACATTTCTTCGTAGCAGCATAAAATTGTTCTTCACGAAGAATAATCAATACTTCCCTCAAATGTAGAACATGCTCCTCCATACTTCTGCTGTAAATCAGAATATCATCGAAATAAACCACAACGAACTTCCCAATGAATGGTCTAAAGATTTGATTCATCACCCGCATGAATGTACTAGGTGCATTTGACAAACCAAATGGCATAACCAACCATTCGTACAACCCCTCTCTCGTCTTGAAAGCTGTCTTCCATTCGTCTCCAGGTCTGATTCGAATTTGATGATAACCACTCTTCAAATCAATCTTCGAGAATATAGTTGCCCCACTCAACTGATCCAACAAATCATCCAACCTCGGCATAGGAAATCTATATCGGACAGTGATCTTATTCAAAGCTCTACTATCTGTGCACATCCTCCATGTTCCGTCCTTCTTTGGTACTAATAATGCTGGCACGGCACAAGGACTCAAGCTTTCCTGAACACGTCCCTGTTCCAACAACTCTTCCACCTGCCTTCGTAACTCCTCATGTTCCTTCGGACTCATTCGGTAGTGTGGTCGATGTGGTAACACTGCTCCCGGCACAAGATCAATCTGATGTTGAATGTCTCTAAGTGGCGGTAACTCCTTAGGCAACTCCTCTGGAAAGACATCTTCGAATTCTTTCAAAATTGGCTTTGCTTCATCTGGAATCTCAACTTCTTCACTACTCTCTCTCCCAATCAACAAAAATACTTCAGGCTCCTCTTCAACTTCCTTAACAAACTCTTTCAAAGTCAACAGAGTTTTTAATTCCTCAATCTCCTCTAGCTTGCTCTCCTTCTGCTGTTGCTTCTTAGGAACCAAAGTGATTTTCGTACCCTCGAACATGAAACTGTAACTATTGGCACGACCATCATGTTGAACTGCTCTATCGAATTGCCACGGTCTGCCCAACAACAGATGACAAACATCCATATCCACAACATCACACCAAATTTCATCTTTGTATTTCTTCCCAATAGAAAATTTAACACAAGCCCTTCGACACACCTTCACTTCACCACCCTTCCTTAACCATGCTAGCTTGTACGGTTTAGGATGTTTCTCAGTCTTCAAGTTCAATTTCCTCACTGCTTCTGTAGAAATAATATTATCACAACTTCCAGCATCAATAACGAACTTGCAAACTTTCCCCAGAATAGTGCATGTCGACTGAAAAATATTGCTTCTCAACCAACTACAATCCTCCTCTTGCTTTGGTGTAAGACATGACCTCCTCATCATAAGATTACAACCTTCATCTCCCGACACTTCTTCTTCCTCCTCAACATAAGGTGTATTAGAACATTCTGCCTCCTCACCATTATCCTCCTCAACTTCTGCAACCATGGTTCTCTTCTTCGGCTTCGGACATTCATTGCTCTTGTGACCCAACTCCTGACAATTATAACATTTGAAAACACTGCTAGCCTTTGCCTTCTCAGCCTCCTTCACCACTGGCTTTGAAACAGGTTTAGAAACATTAGAACTTCCACCAACACCCCTTGCTTGATTATTGGAATTAGTAAACACACCACCTCCACGTCTTCCTTGTTTCTCCCAAGCTAACGCTTTCTGATGTGCTTCTGCAACGAATCTAGGATCGAACATATTAACCATATCCTGGATCTGCATCCTCAATCCCCCAATGA
This sequence comes from Allium cepa, assembly GCA_030765085.1. Lineage (NCBI taxonomy): Eukaryota > Viridiplantae > Streptophyta > Magnoliopsida > Asparagales > Amaryllidaceae > Allium > Allium cepa. The sequence continues at coordinate 796,933,004 of CM060941.1, read as the reverse complement.
ATCTAGCAGTCAGCTGTTCTTCTGTCTCCATAATATCGTTTCTGGCAATGAGTTGGTAAAATTCATCAGCATAATCACTAACAGACTTTGTCCCTTGCCTCAGATTCTGCAACCTCTGGTACATAAGTGATTGGTAGTTGTAAGGTAAGAAAGTAGATCTCATCAACTTTTTCATCTTTTCCCACGATTCTATCTTTGACTTTCCCATTCTCTCCCTAGTAAGTTTAGTTTGTTGCCACCACGCCAAAGCTCTCCCCCTCAACCTAGTAGCAACCAACTTCACCCTTCGATTCTCCGGGACCTCCTTGAAATCAAAGATTTCCTCCACATTAGACAACCAATCTAAGAATTCTTCAACAACCATCCCGCCTTTAAACTCCGGAATCTCCATTTTCATACCCGATTCCCATCGTCGATCATCTTCAACATCCCGATAAGAATTTCGAACTTGATCTCGATCTCGATAATGAATACTAGCTCTATCACCTTCTTCAACAAAATCAAAAGTACGCCTACATCGATCTCGACCATTATCATCCCTTCGTTCATGCATGCTTCTTTGACTATGTCTCTCTTCATCCCTATATGCTTCATGGTCAAATTCACGTTGACTTCTTCTCTCTTCATGTGCATAGTCATGATGATCTCTTCGTGATGAAATTGACGTTTCTCTTCTATCTCTACAAGAATGTGGTGATACCCTCCTCGCTTCCGTAACCGATGGCGAAACTCGGTTTCCTCCATGGTTCGAGTTTGGTGATCTCCTCCTTTGATTCAAATCATTCATCAATCTCTCCAATTTACCAATGCCTTCATCAAACTTTTCATTAATACGTTGTTCCATAAGCTCGGCTTCTTCTCTACGATACAAAGCTTCAACGTTTTGATGACGATTAGCTCTCCTTGGTGGCATGATTGAAAACTTCACAAACTTCTACAATTCAAACACAAAACTCCAAAGCTTTCAACAAAATAACAAGTCTCGGCTCAACAATGTACGGCTTAGCTTGACTCGGCTTAACCCTTGACTCGGCAACAAGTCGCGACTTAGGTTAAGTCGGCTCCAAATTCAAACACTCCACAAGGCTCGGCTACTCCCCGCTAGTATACACGGCCTTCTTCAATTTCAAACTCCTTTGCTCACTTTGATCCAAAATGTAATGGATCAAACAATTCAAACTTGTTGCAACTTCAATATGAACACAATGAACAACTTCAAACTTCAAAAACTTCAAAAACTTGGCTCCAAGAATCAACTTAGCTATGATTGGCTAAGTATGGCTCTGATACCAAAAACTGACGCAGCGGATTAATCAAACAAAACTTCAATCAATGAAATGTAGCAATCGGTGAGTTGAAGATACCAAAATGCCCAAGTTCGTTGATCCAAAGATACCGAACTCTAGCTATCTCAAACACGTTGATAGCGCACTATACCGTGTTCTAAGATCTACGATTCTTCGCACGTTGATCTAGCGCACTAGATTCCGTGAATCGGCTTCTACGATCGTTGAATCGAGCGCACTCGATTAACCGAAAGAGGAGATAGGAGATCACACTCAACTACCAATTGGTATGAAAGCACAAAGCTAACAAAGAGAATTTTATTCAAAAATCAACCACCAAAAAATGTACAACGCACGCGTATTTATAGGAGTTACAACCCAGCCTTAAGTCGTACACGACTCATTCCCCACGACTCACGACTTAAGGCTCTCGACTCAACAATACAACACAACGCTGTACAACTCATAGGTCGGCACCGACTCAACACAGACGACTCAAACACGACCGACTCATCATAAGTCGTTACCGACTTAACTACACAACACGGTTAACACGACTCACACATATCCGACTTAACACAAGCGACCTTCATACAACTCCCCTTAAGTCGGTAGCGACTTAAATCACACGACTCAACTACACAGTAACACACATGACCGACTCACAAGTAAACGACTCAACAAGCCAAACGACCCACGACTCAACTAAAAACCGACTTAAGAAAACCACGTCATAAGACTTCACCGACTCATAGCTTCCTTACGGCATATCCCCTCCTCCCGAGTCAACTCCGAACGACTTAATGATGAGTCGTTGAGTCGTGTACGACTCATCAAACACGAACACCCAACTTTCCCTTGAGTCGTAACCCTGCTTTATTAACCCGTGTACGACTCAAGCAGTTGTTATCTCGAATCTCTTCCTTGTCAAGTTGTACCTCCCCTTCTCTCTCCCAGTTAGGTCGGAAACGACTAATGCTTCTCTTGAGTCGTGGACGACTCAAATCCGATGCCTTGTTAACTCGGCCTACCTTCCCCCTTGGCTTGTTAACTCGTGGCCCTCCATCCTTAGCTCGGAACCGATTCAAACCTTCCTTGAGTCGTGGACGACTCAACACACTACACCACAAACTCGTGTTTTCAGGAATTAAAGTTTGCACCACCTCTTCTCTGGCCTTAGCCGCATCACCCTTCGATCTCGAAAACCTTTCTCCTGATCTGAAGTCATTGTCTCTTTGAAGTTAGAGTTTTTCTCCTTTTCTTTTTTCAAGTTTGTAATCACCATTTCTCGGATTGAGGAGATATACCTCCTATCTCAAGATTCTCTCTTTATTTTAAGAGTTGGACCGTCGACCCTTCGAAGCTACAAAACGTCCCAATCCTTTTCGAAAATTGAATTATCTCTCTCAGAGAGTACAAACTCTCTAAGAATGGAAGGAGAACAACTTCTCGATGTTCCGCCTAATGTGAGAGAACTCCATTGCAAAGAATGCAACAGCTATACAGATGTAAAAAGCAGGAAAAATAGTTTAATAACCTCCGAGAGCTAAAAATTATCAGATGTAAATTCGACGTGGTTGTGACTGAAATCAGTAAACACTTCACTGCTTAACATAAAGCTTTGGTAGATAAACTCTTGATACACTTAGGGCAGACAGAAGTATTCGACCTCAATGTCATAATACAAGGAAATTCCCAGTCTAGGGAACAAATGGGGCATTCCACATAACCAAATGAAGCCCAAGCACAGCCCTTTTTCCATCCAGCATCCAATCAAAGTACAACAATCAAGATCCCATTATTGGATCGAAATATCACAACTTGAAGACCGAAGTCATGATGATTGAATATTCAAAGTCTAGATATGACAAGCACGATACTTTGTCACTCCTATCATGCATGAAGGCATCACCAACCCAAAGCGTACCGGACATGATTCAAATAATGTCAATAGCTCTCCTTACCTAGGGATATGTTCAAAATATATGAAAAAAGAAGGAGATAAGAACAAGAGTTACTAGTCCACCCTCCAGGAAAAAAAAAAACTTTTGAGTGCCCACTACAAACCTTTATAAAGGGCTAACCCGGCCCCTAGACACTTGCCAAGATCTCCACACTTGCTGATAAACAGGGGGCACAAAGGAGGTACTATATAATTACTTTTCTTTCATTTCAATCAATCTTAAGCTATTTCAACGCTCTACCATGTACTCTTGAACACCATCCTTGGAAAAAGGTGAAGGAAGGATTCGTAAATCCATTTCATGTGCTGATTGACCCGAGGATGCTTATGCATTACACGAAGTAAAGATAAAAAATCAAAATAGCCCTTATAATTATGCATGACCTATCCATTGGGTCAGCAAGGCACATAAAGATGAGGAAACATCACTATCAGGAGTTCAGACAGATGGTCACCCAAGGAAGCTAGCATAGCTTGCAATACAAATGACATAGCAAAATGGAAGAGATACAACTCTCTACTTCCGGAGCTCGAATGATAAATGATCAGAGAGAACCATCCATTTGGGTATGGTGTTACCTCAAATGGTAAGGAAGAGGATGCAATGGAAATGACATCTTCCAAGAACTTAGATGACATAATAGTTTATGCATAAAGGCTTTGAAAGATCGAGCTCTAGCAATTCCAACATATTTGGCCCGCAGCAGAAAGGCGAGAGATATGCAGAAGCACCACCACTACTCTCGTATCACAATTCAACACAAATCAACAATATATATAGTAAACTGCTAGGACATTGCAGTCACCAATCAAGATACTAGCTTTACCACTCCATCATGATCCAATAATCAAAAAACACAATTCAAATTGATTAAGGACTAAGGATAGCAGGATACACACTACGGACATCCACTATAAGTCCACCAAACTAGCTGGAGTCAACTTGATAAAATGACTAGACCAATGACCGCTAGGAGGCAGCACTAAAATGCCAAACAAAAATCTTGGTCTAGTAAAACCACCGTTATTAAATAGAGTACTTACCAAAAATTCTTATGAGGAGCTCTCTGATCACACAATATGCTCACATAAACATGTCATACGAATGACAACAGATGGTCTTGTAAAAGAGTTACCATAACAAACCTCTTCTTTCATTTTTATCTAACTCCGTTGTTATCATTACAGGACAATGCCATTGGCTCCTAGGGTCCACAGAGTCTTACCAAAATACCAAGCGAGAATTCCTATCCAAAAAAAAATCTTAAACTAGACATACTACATAACCTAGTACTTTGTGATTCTTTCGAAGCAACAAGTTTGGTCTAAACTACTCTTCCCCTTTGACCGAGACAAGAGACTAATGCACTTACTTAACACATATGCAGTTATATTCACTTGACACATATGTTGTTATAACCACTACTTTTGTGATTAGCAACCTAGATCACAAGCATGTGTTGGCATCAATGAAAATCAGATAACCATGACTAAGGGCACTAGCCTAGGTAGTTCACTGCTGATGACCGCCCTTTTCCCTGGCAATGACATACCAGTCGGGTATCCGAGCACAAATCTAGATTGAGTAACTGAAAGGTTATATGCATTTGAAGCCTAACATAGATTGTCTCATAATAGGAGTAGCCCCAGGCCAATGGGCAGATTGAAACTATCAACAAAATCTTCAAAACACTAATTAAGGAAAAACTAGATAAATCCAATGGAGTGTGGGTTGACGAGCTACCCACGACATTATGGGCCTACCAAGCCTCCTACAAAACATCAACATGACACATTCTATTTGCTCTAAGCATACGGGGCTGAGGCCATGCTTTCGGTCGACACAGTTGTGCCTTCACATCATAGGACACATTATAATCCAAAAGAAATTGAGGAGCTTCTCAGCATGTCCTTAGACCTGATTGAAGAAAGAAGGAATAACACCGCTCTCAAGACCATCGCGAACAGTTGGAAAGTGGAAAAACAATACAAATCTAAGGTGAAGCCCCAAAATTTACAAGAGAGAGATATTGTTCTCAAGAAAGTCTCTCCTCGTCCAGGCGCATAAATCCAATTTGGGAAGGACCATTTGTTGTTTATAATGATCTCCACAACGGAGCTTACATCCCATTGACAGTTGACGGAAAAGGTGTTTGGAAAAAGAAGGAATCTCTAGCATCTCCGCCATTACTTCTATTAACATGTAAAAAGCATGTATCACCTGAAGCAAGAAAAGAAAGATAGTGGACATAGGCATATTCTGGCCAAACCACAGTAAAAATTCATGTTTTTCTCGATTGTTTGTCTGATATTTTCCAATTGCAATCAATCACAAGCTCTCACCGGTATCTATGAAAGCAAGATAACCATGAATAAGGGCACAAAATAGCCTGGGTAGTTCACTGCTGACGATCGGCACTCCAGCCAACAATGATAAACCGACTACAAGCCACGAATTAGGAACGATTATGGCCTAGGAAGTTTATCGTTGGCATTTGGCTCGTCGACAACTGCGAACGAATAATAAAATCTCATGATTAAGGCATGGCTGCAGTCAGGATAGTTCGTAGTTAACGATCGGCACCCTCTCTAGCTGGGCTACAGTAAATCGAATAATACTCACAATATAGGCCATAACGGCCCGAGTAGTTACTGTGTGTAAATCCCGGCTCTAAATCTTAAGTATGGTAGTCGCAAAGGTTACGCTCCCTTGGACATAAGTTGGGCTGACAAACCATATGTTACTAAAATCCGCAATCAGGGCACGTAACTTGCGTGCCACGAATCTTAAGTTTAAAAGGACTCTCTTAACGAAGAATGTAGTTCGTTGTACTTAAACTAGAAGCTTCTAACAATTTATTTTAGCCTTGTGGCATTACATACAGATAGTATAAATATGAATTACACTCTGCCAACCACAGTAGAATATTCATTCGCTTGAGGAAACGGAGCATCGACCCAACTCCGTCATAGATAGTGGAACATCAATCCAACATTATCATAGAATATCCCTTCCATCCATCTTCGATCAAAAACTGTAAGGATTCTCCCTTATCGAGCCTGAGAAAAAAATTAGTGCAAAGGTATGACTAACTTTGGTAACATAAGCTAAATTCGATAAAAAAAAATACTTTGGGGCATAGCACCACGTCACCCCTTGATTATACACATACATTACCACTCGGCTTGGTAATAGCACATTAAAATCATGACCTTAAGTTCACAAGTTTAAAACCTACTCATGATACACTGCAACATGTTGTGAGAAGCAACCAAGTGCACTATACTGGGGGCAAACCGAGACAAATAATGAGCGCTCTCGGTCGACTTTAGACAAGTCGCTAAAGGTTGCTTTGGAGGATGTGATGAGTATTTGAGGACTACCATGTCCCTAAAATTACTCTCTAACCTTAGTAATAGGGAATTGCTTCGAATGATAAGGACCTCCCTAAAAAGAAGAGATTCGATCTCTAACCTTCCGAATGTATTCAATTCATATCAAAGTCTATTTTAACATAAATAGCTTGATACATTTACCCAATAAATCAATCCCGAGGACACGCGGGATGATTCTAACACATATCTATGGTAAAATTCCATAAAAACATATTAATAGTATGTAACTAATTCTAAGGCAAGGATGAAAGTCCTTAACCACAATAAGCCGAAAGAGATCCTAAACTTATAGGTAAAGTCAACAGAATAGGACGATCCTCTACTGCTAAAGCCAAGAGACATTTGAATTAGAAGATTGATTCTACCTGATCAACAGGAAATAATAAATCGACACTAATCATGATTTCCAATGTCCAAAGAATATTCCAGCTAAACACCACATACTGGAGGCATCCAACATTGACACTTGGCATAACTCAAATCAGCATAAATGAATCACTCTTACCCACAATCAAAGTATAATTTCCAATCGAGCCATCCATTACTCACATTTTTCCATGACCATGACTTCGCACGAGAATAATAAAGTACTCCTAGTATGGACAATTCCTCGTAAACCCTAGATAGAAAAGCCAATGTCGCTCTCTCTAAGATTGGTTTAATTATAGTTTTGTGTTAGTGTCGAACCAGAATTTTGACTCGGTCACAATCGCTAGACACCAAGCACAAGCTTACGATTGGCACAGGCAGTGCCCCATATCATTGTTTCGACCTTGGAATAAGCAACCTACGAACACTTTCGTCCAACCTCATTTTGCACCTCCGTTCGACCTCTGTTCATGTAACAGACCAAGTGGTTCGACTATCATCTTCCACTCTCGGACCAAATTGTTTCATTCCAATAAACTCGACCAATCCAATTTCATGGTATGACTATCCTTGCTCCTTCACCAAGCTTCTCAATAATCCAATACTTATCCATCAAACTTACCAGCAATCTAGTCTGTACAAGTACACTGAGGAACATCAGACCAAGCTATTGAAGAAGTTAGTTAAACCGATCACACTTTACCAGAGTGTATGCTGCACAAACCAATTACACCTTATTAGGTATGAGGATTCCAACCAAAATTTATATAAAATATACATATCTTTATAAAAATGTCCAGGCAGAAGATACAAAACATGGGCTAGGGAAGTCCTAACCAACATTCACTCGATAAAACTCCGCATCATCTCCTATATACAAGGACCCTTCAACAAAGACTCTTACTCTATCAGATTCATCAAGGATTGATCTTATCAAAGCATGCACAAGAGTGGAGAAAGGATTATTAGAGAAATACACAAACTTGGCGATCACATGAGATGGTCAGGATAGCTTGACCCATCCACATAATGAACATAACAGGAGTACCATATCAAAAATCCAAAGTCCATAACATAATGTATACATCAGTCGGTCCGCATATTGTATGAAGCCTCAACGTAGGAAACCAAAAATTCAAGAAAAATGGCATCCTGTCGGAAGAAGACTAATCAAAGACGGCTTTAAAAATTTAGTAAGTCCTCCTCAGAACGAACAAATTCCCACATCAAACTAGGAAAAGGAGGAAAATCTAAAAATCAAGGCGAAGATGAGATATAGATATTCAGATTATATAACCATTGCAGGAGTAAGAAGTCAGTCTTGGATTAAGTGAAACACGCTTTGTATTCACAAAAGTATGCTTTTAGGGGAAAATGTTGTGGGCATTTCCCCCACTACTTGGTGAATATGAGGAGTCAGGGGCAAAATCATCATTATTTTAGAATAGACTCAAACTAGTTTGGAGGTATTATTGAGATCAAGATATGGACATAGGTCGAAATCGCGTCTCAATCAGAGCCATGGATTGGACGATCATCTTAAATTTTTCTACCACCGTCTCGTGGGGCCAATACCGAGACGCTCTATCGCCATTCAAGGTCGACTGTCCTACGGCAAGCCAAGATGCCCAGTTCGATGACAAAATCAAAACTTTGGTTCAGCGCTTTCTTGGAATCGAGCTTGAAAATATCGAGTCCACTTAAAATCGAGCTGATGACCGAACCGAAACCTTGGTTGGACGCTTGCTTGGAGTTGGGCCTTGAAAATATGGAATCTGCTTGGATTTGGTTGGATTATCGAAACAAAATTTTGATTCGGCCCTTGTTTGGAGTCGGGTCTTGAAATTTGGAGTCTGCTTGAAGTCCGTTGTATTTCCAAACCAAAATTTTAGTTCAGCGCATGCTTGGAGTCGGCGCATGAAAATCTCGAGCCTTTTTAGAGTCGATCTGATGACCGAACCAAAACATTGTTTTGGCGCTTACTTGGAGTCGGGCCTTGAAATTTCGGACTCTTCTTGGAGTCGATTGGATTAACAAACCAAAACTTTGGCTCAGTGCTTGCTTGGAGTCGGACCTTGAAAATCTAGAGTCTGCTTGGAGTCGATTGGATTACCGAACCAAAACTTTGGTTTGGTGCTTGCTTGAAGTCGGGCCTTGAAAATCTGGAATCTACTTGGAGTCGGTTGGATTACTGAATCAAAACTTTGGTTTGACGCTTGCTTGGAGTTAGGCCTTGAATAGGAACTGCTTGGAATCGGTTGGATTACTGAACCGAAACTTTGGTTTGGTGCTTTCATGGAGCCAGGGCTTGAAAATCTCGTGTCTGCTTGGAGTAGGCTTGATGACTGAACCAAAACTTTGGTTCAGCGCTTATTTGCAGTCGGACCTTGAAAAATCAAGAGTCTGCTTGGAGTCGGTTGGATTACCAAACCAAAACTTTAGTTCGGCACTTACTTGGAGTCAAGGCTTTAAAATCTCAAGTCTGCTTGGAATCGGCACGATGATCGAACCAAAACTTTGGTCCGACGCTAGCTAGAAGTTGAGCCTTGAAAATCTGGAGTCTTCTTAGAATCGGTAGGATGACCAAATTAAAACTTTTGTTCGACGGTTTCTTGGAGTCGGACCTTGAAAATATGGAGTCTGCTTGGAGTCTATCTGTTTACCGAACCAAATCTTTGATTCGGTGGTTTCTAGATGTCAGGCGTGAGAAATTTAAGGGTTTACTTGGAATCAGCTGAGAGTATGCTGCTTAGAGCCAGGTGAGTGTTTGCTTGGGGATCAACCCGGGTATAACCGATCTAAAAAAAGTTGGAAATTTTCATCATGGCATGACGATACTTCAGGGTTTTCTTCATGACGCGATGCGGGGTTCTTGGAGGTGTACAGCGGTCTTCACAAGTAGAATAGCTTGGTAGTCATGTAAGGAAGGTTGAACCAAATCTTTAAGGAAGGAAGGTTGAATCAAATTCAAATACTATATACTCAGCTACCTCTTCTCATATCTTCATCTAATAAATACCAAGCATATGGCTTCATAAAAAAGGAGGATGCTGCAAAGTTTTGCAGCCAAAAGAGGATATCAATGTGATATAGAATATCGAATGCCACTACAACACACGACATAAATGTCACATACCATTAATGCCACCCCTCTTTAATAAAGGTCACTATATGATGTCGCATTCACGAGCTAATGTCGAAGGTCCACAATGATGCCTCATAACATTGATGCAACATCACGCATGTCACCAATGGATGACATCGTAATAGCCAATATTTCTCCAAGGCATGAATTGATGTCATGCACCATTGATATTGTATACCATAAGCCATCAATGTCATAGCGGCACGATGCATCATCCATGTTGCACCTCATTGATGCTGCGTTTTAAATAATGTTGCACTTCATCCATAAAGGTAGAATGGATATCGCATCCAATTATTACCTCCTTAGGTTGATACTGTATCTCTTCAATGCCTGTCATTCTAATGTCGCTCCTTATTGATGTCGCATGTTATAATTATCAATGCCGCCTATTATCAATGTTGCTTTTTATCAATACCATGCCTTAATGATGCCATAGTCCAACAACACATTAGAGAATGCTACAAGTCATCAATTCCAAGAAATATCGTTAGTGCCATTTAGATGAACCTTAATGCCGTAGAACAGGCATGCCGTATATCATCCATGCTGCGTCTTCCCACCCCCATAAATACCGACCTAAGGGCATGGAGGAAGGGGCGAATTATTATTTTCTCAGCTTCTTACATTTTAAACTTTGTCACCTTAAATTGATTTGGTAATTTTTTATGATTGTAGCACTCGAACTTTGTATACATAAGGTTATGTACATTCAACTATTTCATGGAATATGAATAAAAATTTAATGACTTATTGTTTGTTTTGAGTTACAAAGAACTTGCAATTTAAAATCATGGCATGCTTCGAATTCTTAAACACATGTAGTCTCAGTTCCTATTAGTATAAGATTGTTCTATATTGGTGATATGACTTCTATATAAATTTGAGCATAGTTTTCAATATGAACAATTTTTAATATCATCATGGACTTGAACATACTAAGCTTATTTTGCTAAGCTCTTTCTCAACCAAGTGTCACTTTTGCCAACAAACGTTGAGGTCCATAAGTGCAAACCAAGCCCTCACTCAACCAAATTCCTCTTTCCATGCACCTTTTGGGTTTTAATGAAGAAATTTGTTAACATTTTGGCGCTAGAAGGAGTGGTCGAACCTTCTTCTCCGTTTAACCCGTAAGTAGAACTACCTTAACCATCATATATAGGGTTTAGAGGATTTATTAGGGAACCATTCCAAACTAGCATACCCTTGATTATTAACACCATTTAATCACATCAACTAACAATTACTTAGTCATACCAAGTAAACATGTTAAAATCTCCGAACAAGTATCCTCCGAGCCTTAAATGATTGGGCCAACCTACCAAATTACAAGTGATCATTAGCTTCCTGAAGAGAAAGTATTGAGATTAATAGCACTATAAGTAATGGACAATAAGAAGAGACAAGTCGCTCCTTATAATTCAGAAAAATAGAGTCTAAATCCATTCCATTTAGGGCCAACACCAATCTTTTCCCTAGAAGGGACATAAAAAAGAGATATCATCTTAATAAAATTAGAAAGGAAATTCAACTCCAAGCTAGAGGAACCATCTTTGAAAAAGTGATAACAAAGGACTTTAATCGATTCACACAAAAATAGGAAAATGTGTTTGAACATTCCTGTGGATTGAAGGAGAATCAAAACTCTTCAAAAAGAAAATCCACTATGGAGGCTAGAGAGGCATTCACATATAAAAAATGGATAAGAGGAATTCAAGAGAATCATTCTCTAAAAGACCATGGGTTTCTAAGAATTACTCTCTTACTACTTCTTATAAGTGTATTTACCTCTTAATCAAAGACAAGCTCAACTATTGGCCTTCACAAAAGAAGCTACCAAAGAACGAAAGAAATGTTGGAGGATTACACTATCATTATCGTCGTTCTAATGAGCATGACATGAATAAATGTCGAAGCTTGGAAGGGATAATCAACAATTTCCTTGGATAAGGAAAGCTTAAAGAATTTGTAAAAGGACATTGGACAAGTCAGTAAAGAAAGAAGAAGTCATTGTATAAAATAAATATATCTACATGGTTAAGGAGGAAAATAAACTCCTAAAATAAAGGAAAAATCCTTTGATCTCGCCAAGATGTCCTGGTAAAGTGCCTCTTAGAAGGAGGAAGGGGTATATCTTTGGTCCTGCCTAAGATGAGCTGGCCAAAGCACTGACTAAGACTTCAACAACAAGAAAAATGGGTCCTAATTGCATTATTGAATAGCGTTTAAACAACCATCATTGTATTACACTTTTAAAAATAAGAAGTAAATAAATATACTAGTATATTGTGTTATAGATACTAAGATTCCAAATTTATTGGCCGGCACATGAATTATTTCTCTGTTCGCTTTGTTTTTTAATTATTTTGATTCCTTTCAATTTGCTTTCCCGTCTTCCCCTCCTTGATGAAAACCCTAAAAAAAGAAAATTCATGTTTCCTTTAGTAAGATTCACTGCTTCTAAGGAATAAACGTTCGTTTCTACTCTCAATGGAACAAACCCTAGCCCTTTGCCTTTGTGGTTTCCATGCCTAAGCCGCCTTCATTGTCGATATGTTACCTCACCTTCTCAAAGCTCTTGACAAAATAATTATGCGCTTCCAAAAGAAAAGGTTAGTTTTAGATCTATTTTATGATTTTGTATATAATCTGAGCAGAATTTGATCATTCTTTTTTTACCTTTTTTTCATCCATTCGATGTCTCAAAGGACTGTGAAGCGAAGGAGATTGCAAATAAAGTTCTAAATGGATTGTGTATACTATGAGGTAATTATATTATTTTCAGTTTATTTTAGAGTCCCATTCTAAAAGGACACCTTGTATCATGAAACTAGATATTTATAGCATTGTTATCTATAGATATAGTTTATGGCTTAAAGAAATTTACAACTATTTATAGAAAATTAAGTGAATTAATTTCAAAATCTTACTTCATTTCTATTTATGATTTTATATTGAATAAGGAAAATTAGAAAGAGTTGTGTACAGTAAAGAGATAGGTTTTAGGTAACTAAAATAGGCAGTTAACACTTAACCTATTTCCCTTTTAATAATGTTTCAGGACATTAGAGTCGTATTTTATTTTCACCATCTGGTGATTTGGTTTGTTGTCAAATTAAATGGCAATAATCTATGATTACATATTAATGGAATTCAAATCATAAAGTATCCATTTTAAAATTCTTTGTGAGAGCATGTGAAATCAAACTTGAGAAGGCTTTCTGGTTTTAGCTTTGCCTCTTTAGTTTTCTTGACATGGATAAAGATTAATGGTCATATATTTTAATCTTTCTTGTTCACTATGATCTTTCAAGTTCTTTTTTTATAAAAAAAAAATATCATCAATTCACAACATATAATTGTAAGGTTACGCTAATGCTCACCAATTCAATTTAAAATACCATAAACTTTTGGCATGCGAAAACTCACTATACATACATATACATAAAAACTGTAAACCCAATAGAGAATTGGTGGTAAATATCCTAATGGAACCATGATCTCTTAGAATTTTAAATCGAATACTTTACATAATTGTAACTAGCAATAGAATGTGTCGTAAAAAATGAAATTGTTAGGTTTGTGGCAAATATCAACAAGAAAAAGTATTTGTTGTGCCCTGCTTAAAATATGTGGAAATTAATATAAATTTATCCTTTTGTGTAGATATTTAGAAAGTGTGTAGAGAAATTTAGTCATCTACTTACATTATCTCTTGCCAACCATCTTATTATTTTGCTGATACGTCAAATCATTAGGATTAATCATAGGTCTCTCACTTTATTGATCATACATGAGCGGTCCACTTAATTTGTCTTGCTCAACGGAGCATTACTTCATCTGGAAAAGCAAGATCTTCCATCCCATGTAAAATGAATTAGTTTACTAATAACACATCCATGTCCAAAAAAACATGCATGTATAGACTCTAGTCAACCTTAAAAATACCATAAGAGTCTTTAGGCTATTGTGCAATCAAAATTTTAATTGCTTATCGGTTTCTAAAAGGTTTATTTATGATCATGGATTTTTGTGCTAACCAAGTATAGGTTTTTACTTCTACTCACTGTAATGTAAATTAGTAGTTTCATCCCATAAAGCCATCACCTCAAATAAATGACTCCTTAACTACATTTAAAGTTTTAATATAAAAACCATTGGCTTAGTGTAATGTTATTGTTTGATATTTCTATTGTTTGTTATGACATATAACATGTGCTTATTTATTGACATAAAAAAATTAATTGTGTTCTCTCGATGAATACACAAGTTCATATTTAGCAGATTACTGAAGTTAGGTATTAAAAAATATACATAAGTGTTCTGGTTGGGCGCTAGTGAGTATCTTTAGCAGAAATTGTGTTGGTACGATTGAAAAACTACCAAGTGGATGATAAATATATACTATTCTTTTGTCTATTCCAGAACGATCTTCTAACAGAGGTTTGAGATGTATTGAATACATACAAAACTCTTTATATTCATGTATTATTAGTCTATGCCATAAAGACTAAATTTCCTATTTATGAATATCTTTATAAACTAACAAGTAGTTAAAAAAAGTGAAAATTACCCACAAGGGCCTCTATAGCAAGTGCAATTAGTTTCTAGGACACACAACAGAAATAATTACTTTTAAGGACAAAATGCAAAATAATTAGTTTCTAAGGCCTAAAAACCTATGAAATTATGTCCTTGAAAACAATTGGACTGCTGAATTTGTCCTTAAAAGTAATTATTCTGCTGACTTTGGCCTTGAAATTAATTTATGTGGATGTATGTCCTAGAAACTAATTGGACTGCAAAGTTTGTCCTTCTAGTGAAATGCCCCTAGTTAAAATATCTGTTTGCATAAAGCATGCTCACACATATTGGTTATAAGTATTTTAAATTAAGCATTTATTGCAATTAGCATTTTACATTTAAATTCCTCATTTAAGCATTTTTAAAGTAGTAAATAAGAACTCCTTTACAATTGCAATATTGTTTATGATCAACAATTATATATGATAAACCAAATTTTGATATCCTTTGATGGGTGTTTTGCTAAGATTCTAATGTCATTTAGGGCCAAAATTAGCTTAAGCTTTATGACCATTAGGAAATTCATTAAAAACCAAAGGAGTATAAATTTTTTTCCTTGCCATTTTTAGATGGTGACGTCAATAGTTAGGTTAACTACATAAAAAATCCATGTTAGTGACACTTGTTTATTATTTGCAATGGCGTTACATTTATTGTCTACCCACTTGCAAAATTTATAATAAACATGCAAATATTTTTTCTATGTAAAATTTTGGACATGGCGGATGAGTCGGTGAGCACATAATTCAATAGTGCCATGTATATTAAATATAGTAGACATATTCAAGAATTCATTATAAGAATTGTCTGAAAGGTAACAAGGGTGTGTCAATTAGGTATTTTTGGGATGATTGATAGCAATGCAGGTAATATAGAGCACATGTCACTTATGTAATAGGATTTGCAAGATAGATATGTATGTAATGGTATTCTATTATGTGGTTTAATGTTAATTCCCCTGGGGCATGTAATACAAGACGTAGAACTTCGTAGTAAACAAAATAAATAAATGAAGCAGAGTGAAGTATATAGTTTGAGTTCGAAAGCATGTGTTCATTTATTTGCTTAAAGTGCATACTAAATGAATTTGGTTACTTTATGCTTTGTTTATTTGCAGTTTTTGACTAATATCCTCTATTGAGTACACTTTTTAACTAGAGAAAGATATGCAATATAAATATAGGGATAGTTAATTGTAAATATTTGACGGTTTAAAATAAAAGTAATTTTCCACTAGAACATGTAACTAGGACAAGTTTATGATTCCTGTACATAAGTTTAGCCACAAATTCGTTGAATTTGGCTTAGCATCGATGCAAGTAAGCTATATTATGAATGTATTAATTATCTCTTTTCTGTTGCATAGTAAATTTAACCAAACTTCAACTTGATGTTCGGTTTTCTCTTTTATAACTAGATTTGCTGATAAGAAAATAATGAAGTTACAAGAAACTTCAGATGAGTTACTTGATGGATATATTCCTCACACTATCAGTGTCTGAATGCACGGCGAAATTGTAGATTCTGAGAAGCCAGGAGATAGCACTACAAAAAAGGCTTCGTATAGCGACGGATCCTAGCGACGGCTAGCGACGGCTAAAAAAAGCGGCTGTCGCTAGCCGTCGCTATACGCAATATACAGGTCCAAGCCGAGAGTAGCAGATTCATTTTACTTCCTCCCTAAAACCCTTCCTCCTTCCCCCAATCCGTCGCCCCCCGTCACTGTAGCCGGCGCCCCAGCCTTCAACGCCTCCAAATCACCCAAATTTGTGTCGGTGTGCTTATAATATCTTGTTTGCATGTAAATTTGATGTTTTTAGGTTTAGTTTAATCCCTAATTCAATTACGATTTATTGTAAAATTGAGATTTGTTGTTAAATTGGGTATTAGTAGTGTTGTTAAATTAGGTATTAGTAGTGTTGTATGTTGATTTGGTAGATTAATTAGTTTATTATCATGAACTTGAATTAAGTATTACATATTAATTAGCTTATCATGATCAAGTTGAATAAATGGTTGATGTAGATAATTAGTGTTGGCGATTAACATGGTTAGTTGTTTTAGGTGAAAAAATAATGTATATTAATGATTAACTTGGTTATTGATAAATTTACACGAAAGTGTTTCATAGTTTATGAAATTGATCAATTACAAATTTAAGTTGTTAAGTGAATTTAAATTGACAAATTTTTATTTAATAATTAGTTTTTTTTTGTTTTCTAATTATCTATTTGATAATTAGAATTTGTTGTTTTGTAATTATATTCATTGATAATTCTTATATTTACCCTGTTGATTGAGCGACGGCCATTTTAATAATTTTAGCGATGACTAGCGACGGCCAAAATGCAAAAGGTTGTATATATTGTAAAAAATAAAGTTTGTACAAAAAATTAAAAAATGAATATGAGAACATTAAAAATTCTGCAAATATCTAATTTATTTGAAAAAAAATTAGGAAATGACTTTAAACACAAATGATATTGTACTAAAATCGATTTTGTAAAGAAATTAAGAAATGAATATAACAACAACAAATAGTCACATAAAATCTATGTCGTAATAAAATAAAGAAATGAATATTGAACTAAAATTGTTAATTGAATGTTGAACTAAAATTTAAATACACAAATTTTTGAAATAAAATATAAATAGTTGAAACATTGTCAAAATTTGAAAAGAACAATAATATTTGATAAAATTTAAAGAAATTTTTTTATCCCTTAGATTGGCTTTGGCCCCGTCTGGCAAGTGTTGTATATGATCGTTATATGGATGTTCGTTTTGTAACGGAACAGACATTTATATTCATCTGATACAATATTTGTCGGATTTGTCCCTGTATTGGACAAGTTACAAACACAATAAAGTAATTACATATTATAAATCATTTCATTTTAAACGGTTACAAAATTTCGACAGCACTTCCATTACGTTCCCTGTGTACACGCATTTGTGTACGATACAGAGAACATAAGGGAAGTGCTGCCGAAATTTTGTTGAACCGTTCAATCTGAAATGATTTATAAAATATAATTACATTATTGTGTTTGTAATGGGAAGTAGGATGACTGACCCACCGAAGTGAAAACCAAAATACCAAAATGTAAAAAAAATAAAGTGAAGTTCATATTTTGAATTTTCTGGAACGATGAACTTTTTACAATGGAGAATGGTTGAAAATTAATGATTTAAATTGTCTAACATACATTTTCAAATCAGGAAAAATGTTCAATTATTTTCTCGATCGTACTTGGATGTATGAAGTCAGAACTGAAAAGAAGGGATCGATAAAGCAACATTTCTACAGCGGTGTCACGAATTTATTAGATTTGCTAAATCTAATAACCGAAACAATACAGAAATTTGTTGCCCGTGTAGTAAGTGCCAACATTTGAAGCATTGAAACCGGATATAGTTGAAGTACATTTGTATCAATATGGTTTCGTGTCTGATTATTATTTCTGGGATCGTCATGGAGAACTTGTTGAACCTACACCTAATACTGAAGTTTTAGAGGACGGTAATATGATGACGAATCCGATAGAAAATATGGTGGATGATGCAGCACGATCAATGTTTCCTACAACTGAAGCTGTCGATGAAGACGAAAATGTCGAAGAAGAACCGACAGCGGGAGCTAAAAAATATACGATTTGTTGGATTCTCCTAAGAGGCCGTTGTGGGACGGATGTAAAAGCGGAACCGAACTTTCAGTAACCGCCGAATGTAATCTATATCTTGCGAATAACATAAACCCTAAGATCTAGAATTACATGATTATCACATATGTAAAGAATTAATAAAACATACCTCCAGACATATTGTATACGAATCAGCAATGGATGTTGTCGAATGCTGTTTCAATTGAGAAAGAAAATGGTTTCTCTCTCTTTTCCTATATGTTTCTTTATGTGTTTTCTGTATATCCTTTGTGATGGGCAAAGGTTAATATTTATAGGTAGAGAGAGGACCAAATTTCCAGATTTATAGACTTAATCTTGATCGTCCATCAAGATCAAGATAAGAGAAATTAACGCTCTAGGTTATAACCATTTTATTTATTTAGCATATTAATAGGAAATTTTATTGACCACATAATGAGGAAGGAAACGTTTGAGAAAAGAAACGGTCCATTAATGTACCACATAATGAGGAAGGAAACGGTCCATTAATGTACCACATAAATTTCATTACAAAACGATCAAATTTCCTTACAGTCTCCCACTTGGTAATTAGTAAAATCTATTAATGTTTTCATATTAAGGTCATAAGGCGTGCATGATATGCTAAATTTTTCTTTAGTCGGTTATCATAAGTGTCTTGGCTAATCTAGTGGTCAATGGAAGTCATGACGTGTACACGTTATTTTGCAACATGCTTACTTCCATGTACTATGACATTGACAACTTTCATAGCTAGACCGTAGATGAGCATAACTTAATGGTCACATAATGTCTTGAAGCAAAAGATTATTTCTGTTATCATTTATCTAAATATAAATGTGTACACATTATAAAACAGAAATAAAAGATGTCCAAATTGTTAAGAGCTCAATAATTTTTATATCTAGATAAGTACAAAATAAATGGCATAATAAGAAGATAATTAGGAACTATCTGCAAGACCCATGCTATCAGTATGTCTCTGAAAGGTCTTTGGAGGTAGTCCTTTCGTGAATATGTCTGCCACTTGTAAGTCTGTACTTATTGATTCAACAATAATTTTCTTTAGTTTAACATCTTGCTTCAGTATTAGGTATTTAAGGTCCATGTGTTTGGAACCTTTGGTTATCCTATCATGCTTGGAGAAAAAGGTTGCAGCTTCATTGTCGCAGTAAACAGTTAGTGGCTTAGAGATAAAACTTAAAGTGCCAAATTGTGAGACAAAATTACATAGCCATGTTCCTTGAATTGAAGCCTCATAACATGCTACGTATTCAGCCATCATGGTGGATCCGAAAAGCATCTCAGATTTCTGGCTTCTCCATGATATTGCACCTCCACATAAGAGGTACACATAGCCAAGAGTGCAGATCCTAGTGTCAGGACATCCAGCAAGGTCTGAATCAGAATTACCAGTTACCTGTAGGTAACTTGATTTTCTATATGTGAGCATGTAATTCCTTGTTCCCTTTAGGTATCTTAGTACCTTCTTTGCAGCTTTCCAATGAGTGATTCCTGGGTTACTTTGAAATCTACCCAGCATACCAACTGCATGACTGATATCAGGTCTTGTACAGACCTGTGAATACATCAAACTCCCTACAAGAGATGCATAAGGATATTTGGTCATTTCTTCTCGTTCCATAGGAGTCTTTGGGCACTGCTCAAGAACAAGTTTGTCTCCTTTCTGCAGTGGGATAGGACTAGAGGAACAATTCGTCATGCCAAATCTCTCAAGAATTTTGTCAATATATGCTTTTTGAGACAATCCCAGAATTCCTTGTGATCTATCACGGAATATTTCTATTCCTATCACATAGGATGCCTCACCCATATCTTTCATTTCAAAGTTCGTTGAGAGATAATCCTTAGTTTCACGTAATAAACCAAGGTCGCTGCTAGCTAATAATATGTCATCAACATACAGAATCAAAAATATGAACTTGCTCCCACTGAACTTGAGGTATATACAAGGGTCAACTATGTTTTCTGTGAAATCGAAAGCGGTAATGATTTCATGAAACTTTAGATACCATTGTCTAGAAGCTTGTTTCATTCCATATATTGATTTCTTAAGTTTGCAGACCATGTCTTCCTGTCCTTCAATTATGAAGCCTTCAGGTTGACGCATGTAGACTTCTTCTTCCAAGTCTCCATTTAGAAAGGTTGTTTTCACATCCATTTGATGTAACTCGAGATCGTAATGAGCTACTAATGCCATGATAATTCTAAGAGAATCTTTCCTGGAAACAGGAGCAAAAGTTTCATTATAGTCAATGCCTTCTTTCTGATTAAAACCTTTGAAAACAAGTCTAGCTTTATATCGTTCAATTTTACCATTGCAGTCACGTTTGGTCTTGAAAACCCACTTACAACCGACTGCTTTATGTCCTTGCGGTAATTGAACGATTTCCCAAACTTGATTATTATCCATAGATTTCAGTTCATCTTTCATGGCATCAATCCATTTAACAGAATTAACATCCTTAATGGCTTGTGAATAAGAAATTGGGTCCGTAGTTCCTTCAGATTCTATTAGATAAAGAATGTAATCATCAGGAATAGCTGATCTTCTTTGTCTTTGAGATCTTCTTAATGTTAGTTCCTGTGGTACTTCATCAACATTATGATTGGTGATAATTTCATTATGGAGTTGTTGATCATTTATTGGGTTTTCCTCATTGTGAGCATGTTCAACAATGGGATGATTCCCAATATCTTTCGAAATAGAGGGTAAGATAATGGGTACCCTTATTTCATTAATGACCACTTCTTGTTGTTTTGCACTCCCACTGATTTCACCATTCTCATAGAATTTGGCATTTCCGGTTTCAACAATTCTTGTACTATGGTTAGGACAATAAAATCTATATCCTTTAGATTTTTCTGGGTAACCTATAAAGTAACCACTGACTGTCTTAAAATCCAATTTCTTTTCATTTGGATTGTACAGTCTAGCTTCAGCTGGGCAACCCCAAATTTGGAGATGTCTTAAACTAGGTTTCCATCCTTTCCAAAGTTCAAAAGGAGTCTTTGGAATGGCCTTACTTGGAACTCTATTTAAGATGTAGACAGCTTTTCATAATGCATCCATCCATAATGATATAGGTAAATTTGCATGACTCATCATGGATCTAACCATTTCCATGTATGTACATTTCGCCTTTCAGCTACACCATTCTGCCATGGAGATCCAAGCGTTGTGTATTGTGCAACAATTCCAAGTTTTTGAAGAAGTCTAGCGAAAGGTCCAGGATGTTGTCCCGTTTCATCATACCTTCCATAAAATTCACCACCCCTATCTGACCTAATGATTTTCACTTTTCTTTCTAATTGCCTTTCGGCTTCAGTAATGAACACTTGTACAACGTCCACTGACTGAGATTTTTCATGCAACAGATAAAGAAAGCAATAACGTGAAAAATCATCGATAAAAGTGATGAAATATTTCTCTCCACCAAAAGTTGGAACATCAAAAGGTCCACAAATATCTGTATGTATTATTTCAAGAAGTTGTGTACTTCTTGTGGCTCATTTCTTTGTGTTTTTTATTGTTTTTCCTTTAATACAATCAACACATGCTGTAATGTTAGCGAAGTCTAGATCCGGTAGGACACCATCTTTCACTAACCTTTTGATTCTTTCACTGGATATATGACCCAGTTTTTTATGCCACAAGAAGTAAGAATCATTATTGGATGACTTTCTTTTATTTTCTTTTCCATGCAGGGTGAGTTGGATTTAAGCATTTTGTTTAAAACGAAGTTTATAAAGTCCATCAATTAATATTCCAGAACCAATAAGACTAGAATTTTTAAATAAACTAAAATTTCCATTTCCAACTTCAAAAAAATATCCAAATTTATCAAGTACACTTACAGAAATCAAATTACGGGAAATAGACGGAACATAAAGAGTTTGACATAAATCTAACTGATAACCGCTATCTAAAATAAGACGAAAAGTTCCAATAGCTTCAACTGGAGCTTTATCTTTATTCCCCATTAAAATGAAATTCTCACTTGGGTTTGTGGTTTGGATCGTAATGAATCCCTGCATAGAATTCGAAACATGAACGTTAGCAGCAGTATCAATCCACCAAGTAGAAGAAGGTACATTAGTAAGATTTGATTCGAAATGACTTACAAAACCCATTGGGTTACCTTTCTTTTCGAACCATGCTTTGCGCTTAATGCAATCTGCCTGGAAGGTCCGGGTTTCTTGCAGAATTTGCAGACATCATCCTTCTTTTTCTTCTTGGATGGTTGAGTGGCGTCATCAGATTTGGGTGGTTCTCTTTTATGCTGTGATTTGTTCTTTTTGTCAGCTTGTTTTCCAACCCCTTGAGTGAAATAAGCAACTTTAATGCCTTGCGAGCCTTGCCTAGACTCCTCTTGAACCAGTTTGTTAGTCAATTCATTCAGACTCCACTTTTCCGTAATAGTGTTGTAATGAGTTTTGAATGGTTCATACTGAGGAGGTAAGCTAGTGAGAATGAATTGGACGAGAAAAACATCGTCCATAACCAATCCCAAGTTCTTAAGTTTGGCAGCAAGGTTAATCATTTCAATGACATGAGCGCTCATTGAGCGAGAACCATCAAACTTCATGGTTACAAGATCTGCCATAAGTTTTCCAGCAAGGGATTTGTCTGCAGTCTTGAACCGATTTTCAATGGATTGCAAATATTCTTTTGCGCTTTCAGTTTGGGGTAGGGAGGTTTTGATGTTGGTATCAATCACCATTCGCATAAACATCATGCTGAGCCTATTAGATCGTTCCCAATCATTATGGAGTTTGTTTTCCTCAGGCGTACTTGTATCAGTAAGTGGGGCTGGCTTTTCCTTAAGGAGAGCCATGTCCAGTTCAAGTACGCCTAAAGAAAACTCAACTTGCTCTTTCCATTCTGAGTAGTTGGTTCCATTGAGTTTGACGACAGACATTGTAACGACCCGTATTTTACGTGTCGATATAAACGTAGAATTTGCAGGTTGTTAGTGTTGTTGATGTTGTCTCTAGCCTGAGTCGTTTAGGAAGTTAATTCGTGTGCTTAAGTGTTAAGTCGTGGCCGAGTTAACAGGTTAGAAAGTTAGGTCGTAAGTCGTCTGGAACGACCTAGCGTGTTTGCGACCTAACGAGTTAGTAAGGCTTGTGTGTTAGCGAGTTACGAGTTAGCAGAGTGTTAGGTCGGCGGCGAGTTAAGGAGATAGGTTGTTAAGTCGTTTGAACGACTTAAGGGTTGAGTCGCTTTGGTGTTAGGTCGGCATGCTAGTTAAGTCGTCAGGCGACCTAGGACTTAGGAAATGCGGCAGTGTGTTGAGTCGTGTGACAGTTGGGTCGGCAGTGCGTTGAGTCGTTAGGTCGGCCTGTGTTTTAGGTCGCGTCTGGGTTAAGTCGTAAGTCGGCCTTGGTTGTATGTTGTGTTGGTTAGGTCGTAGGTCGTAGGGGCTGATGAGTCGGCAACGACTCATAGTTAGGTCGGGGACGATCTAAGGGGCGACGACCTAAGGAGTTTCCAGCCTATAAATAGAGGGGTTCGGCTCACTTTTTGGCACCGGTTTTTGAAGCAACGAAGTGCTGCCATTTTGAAGACTCGACTACAACATTTCTTCATCTTCTTTTCTCCATTCCAATCAAGTGTTAGCATCCATCCAAGATCGAAGATCGGGATCGAAGATTCAAGTGTCCAAGTTGAAGATCTTCATCCAACAAAGCTAGATTTCATCGTTTTAAGCGAGGTTTCTCCGGATCAAGCTCAAGTCCTTGCTGTCCAGATCTGAAGTTGATTCATTTTAGGTTGTTTTGGTGATTTGGTGAGTGGTAGTTATCTCTCACGCGGATCCAAGGGAGTATATTGGATTGGTGGCTTGTTTGAGTGTTAAAGTTAGAGTTTTCATGCATTTTTCTTAAATCCGAGTCTAGCTCCATTGTTTTTGAAGATATTTACTTATGCAAGTTAGTTTAACAAGTATTAGAGACAAAACCCATGTTTTAGATTTGATAGATCTATGCTAAAAACCATGATTTCACATATGTTGGACTTTTGCTCGTTTATTTACGAAATTCCCATTATAGTTGATATTGCTTAAATTGCTTAATAGATCTTGTTTGAATGATTGATTATTTGAATGTATGATTGATTTGATTGTTTCCAAGTTAGCTAGTAGTTGATTTGGAACAAGATGATGAAAGAGGATTCAAAAGCTATGGAAGAAGGCTCTTGAATGGTGAAAGCTGCTTAAGGCATATGTAGCGGATGTTGAAGCTCATATGTATAGATTGGATGATGTTGAGATGGGACTTTGCCATGATTTGATGAGGCAAACCATGTTGTTGAGTTGAGACTTTGCTTTGATGCGATGAAGCGAAGTATGATGTGAGTCTTGGCTTAATCCAGGAAGGGATCATTCCAAGCATGTTGATAACTTGAAGGGTAGTTCAAGTTGGTTGATAATGGATTGTTCAAGAGGTAGCTTGAGCTTGTATGAGGAAGTAGTCGTCGAGGAGGATGACTAGGAGGCTTGGATCTCGTCGTTGTTGAAGGTTCTAGCATGCTCAAAAGCAAGAGTACATGGGGCGCCCATAACGACTACAGGAAGGTAGTCGGGACACCCAAAAGACTACAGGTAGGTAGTTGAGTACTCTGGGCAAAGTAGATAAGTCCTAGGCACAAGGCAGTGTGCGGAGTATGGTTAGAACCGGGGTTACCATTAGCCCTTGACAGATGGTCATTCAACTAACGGTGAAATCGAGGCAAGGATGACAGTGATAGCCAGAGTCATGGATGTTTGGTTGTATTATCATTCGGCTTCAAGAGCGGTGTTTTCTGGGTGCTTATCTGATCTTGGTTTAGGCCTTGGGGGTTTGTATTTGGAAAACATCGTCCTTGACTCGAGTGGTATTCGCTTTACCTTAATTGTCTATGTTGTTATGCTTGCTTCTCCTTAGTGTATGTCTGGGGCTATCACTGAAGAAAGAGGTGGAGTGGGATGGTTTGGTTCCTATTCCTTTTATCCTTTATACTCTTTTGGTATGTTTGATAGTTAATTTACTGCTCACTAAGACTTTGTCTGACTCAAGGTTTTATGTCTCCTCTTATTACCTTGGGCTGTTCATCCATGTTGGGATGGGCAGACTAGGTAGCAGGTGACAGGTGCTGTGCTAGGAGTTCTACGATGAAGATGACGAAGACGAGCAGGAGGCTTTGCATATTAGTTTTCTTACTATATGTACTGGGTATCCGCTGCTGTATTTGGTTGAGTGATTTGTAGTGAGGCTTTCATGTATGGATTTGAGTAGATGATTGTATGAAACTACTGTGATGCTTATATGATGATGTTCTGTTCTATGGAGCTTCACTATATTATATTTCTCTATTGTATTTTATCCATGCGCTGTGAGTTATGCGATAGAGATTCTTCTGTTTTGTTTTACCCTGACTATCGTCCATGGCTGCCTGGCACACCTTTTAGCGCATTATTTCCTTCATTTGGTGCGGGAGTCATGGGCGGTCGTCACATTTGGTATCAGAGCTTTGGTTAATCGATTTCAGCCAACGCTCGCTGACGTAACTACGTATGAGAGACGTAATTGTATTTTGATGGATGATTACTATATATAATATAGTAGCCTAGAAGGATTTGAACTCCTTATGCAGTTGTTTCTTAAGGTGTTCTAATCATTCTTATTACAGATATTAAGGATGAGTCGAAGAGGGAGACCAGCTGCAAGGGAAAGCCGTGCTGATGAAGGAGCTGTTGATTATGGAACTATGTTCGAAGCGATGATGACTTCGATCATGAGAAGGATACCAGCTTCAGGATCATCTGTGGATGTGGGAGTTCAAGTTCAAGCTCCAAGACCGGTGGATTTTGCTAAGCTTTGCACGGATTATACTTCTCTTGGAGGAAAAGTTTTCTTGGGGACGGAGTCGACTATTGAGGTGCAGAGATGGATTGATGCATGTCGAAGGATCTTTGGTGACTTAGGGATTGAGGATGCAACTAAGAGAAAGCTTGCATCGAGACAGCTTCAGGGAAGAGCTGCTGATTGGTGGAATTCTATCACCATCGATACACCAGAAGAAGGGATTACTTGGGAGCAATTCCAAGTTAGATTTGAAGCTAAGTTCATCTCTACTGCTCAGAAATCTGTCTTGTTTAAGAGGTTTGTGGAGCTCAAGCAAGGGGGAAGGCCTGTTCTTGAGTACATTTCTGAGTTTGAAGCTTTGTCCAAGTATGCCAGATCGTACATTGATTCTCCCTATCAGAAGAATGAGAAGTTTGTGACTGGTCTGGATGCTTATCTTGGGAGGCAGTTAGTGGATCATTTGGACGATCCATTTGAGAAGCTTGTGGAGAAAGCCCTTAGGCATGAGAGTTTGTTTCCTAAGGAAAGTTCTGTTGTTGCTGTAACCAGGGAAGGATCTAAACCACACCAGAATGGCAATAAGAGGAGGAAGCAGCAGCAACAGAAGGGTAAGGATGGCCAGAAGAAGCCGAAGAGCGAAATGACTTGCTACAACTGCCAACAGAAGGGCCATCTTTACAAAGATTGTAAGAATCCCAAAGTGCCGGGAAAGTGTTACAACTGTGATAAGCTGGGACATATCAAGAAGGATTGTCCAGAACCGAGGAAAGATAGGCAGGTTGTGCAAGCCTATGCTTTGGGGGCTGTTCCATCGTCTTCGAAAGCTCCTACTGCTGAGGAGAAGGGGAAGAGTGTGGTGGTTCAAGGTACTCTTTCTATTTGTGGTGTTCCAGTTAGAGTGTTGTTTGATACTGGAGCGTCGCATTCTTTTGTTTGTGATGAGTTGGTATGCCGGTTAGGTATGAAACCGGATATTGTTGATAGGCCATTGGTTGTGACTAATCCGGTTGGGGGTTCGTCATGTTTGTGTATGATATGCCGTGGTCTAGTTGTGTCGAGTCATGATTGCTCGTTTGTTTGTGATTGCTTTGTTCTGAACTTTGCGGGGTTCGGAATTATTTTGGGTATGGACTGGCTTAGGAAGTATGCGGCTAGGATTGATTGTGAGAGGCTTGAGGTGACAGTCGGGAATGTGGAAGGGCGAAAGGTTGTGATACGATGTAAGCATGAAGAAGGCGTCTTCATGAGCTTCATGTATTCGCTAGTTGTTCCACGGGATGGACTGTCATCGGTGCCTATTGTGAATGAGTTTGAGAATGTCTTTGAGGAAGTCAAAGGGTTGCCGCCGCATAGGGAGATCGAGTTTCGTATCGATCTAGTTGAGGGAGCCAGACCTGTTGTGATGCCTCTTAGGCGGATGGCACCGAGGGAGCAGCAAGAGCTGAAGGTGCAAGTTGATGACCTTTTGCAGAAAGGATTCATTCGGAGAAGTGTGTCCGAATGGGGTGCGCCAGTTGTGTTCGCAACCAAAGCGGATGGATCGTTGAGGTTGTGTGTGGATTATCGTGAGCTGAATAAGGTGACTAAGAAGAACAAGTATCCATTGCCGAGAATAGATGACTTGTTTGACCAGCTTCACGAGGCTAAGGTGTTTTCTCAGATGGATTTGGCAACGGGATTTCACCAGTTGAGAGTGGCAAAGGATAGTGTGCCGAAGACTGCTTTCAGGACACCATCCGGGTTTTATGAGTGGCTGGTAATGCCGTTTGGATTGACTAACGCGCCAGCATATTTTGTGGATCTTATGAATAGGGTATTCAGAGATCAGTTGAATAAGTTCGTGCTTGTGTTCGTGGATGATATTTTGGTTTACTCCAGAACCGAGGAAGAGCACAAGACGCACTTGAGGATTGTTTTGGGAATTTTGTGGAAACATCAGCTGAAGGCTAAGTTTTCGAAGTGTCACTTCTGGAAGAGTGAAGTGAGGTTCTTAGGCCATGTTATCTCTGGAAATGGAATAGCGGTTGATCCCGCTAAGGTGGCAGCGATCCAGGATTGGGTTAGACCTAAGAATGCATCTGATGTGAGAAGTTTTCTTGGATTAGCAGGATATTATCGTCGGTTTATCAAAGACTTTTCCAAGATAGCTGCACCGTTGACAGGATTGACGAAGAAGAACCAAGTGTTCAGATGGGATGATAAATGTGAGCAAGCTTTCGTGATCCTGAAAGAGCGACTGACAAGTGCTCCTGTTTTGACTATTCCTAGTGGGAATGATGAGATGGTGGTCTACACCGATGCATGTGGCACTGGACTAGGAGCGGTGCTAATGCAGAAGGATAAAGTTGTTGCATATGCTAGTCGACAACTAAAGCCGCATGAAAGGAATTATCCGACTCATGATTTGGAGTTAGCGGCAATAGTGTTTGCTTTGAAGATGTGGAGACATTACCTATTGGGAGTTAGATTTGAGCTGTTTACAGATCATAAGTCGTTGAAGTATCTGTTTTCCCAAAAGGATTTGAATCTTCGACAGCAACGGTGGCTAGAGTTCTTAGCATCGTATGATTTTGGTATAGCCTATACTCCAGGGAAAGGTAACGCAGTGGCTGATGCGTTAAGTCGAAGACATGCAGGATTGGGAGCCATGTTTTCGGAATGGAAGAGTCTTGAGTATTTGGCTGGATTTGATTTCAGGCCTAGATGTGAATTGGAACCTGAGATGTTGGCAAACTTATCGATAAGGCCTACTCTTGTGGAAAGAATTGGTGAGAGGCAAAGGGGAGATGATAAGCTTGTCAAGATTATCTGTGATTTGGAATCTGGATTGGACCCGGAGAAGGATAAAGGATTTGAAGTCGATCGAGAGGGTTGGCTTCGAAAGCAAGGGCGACTAGTTGTTCCCGATGTAGATGGATTGAGAGATGAAGTTCTGAGGGAGAGTCACCACTCGAAGTTGACAATTCATCCAGGTGGAAATAAGATGTATCGGGATATGAAGAGGACCTACTACTGGGAAGGTATGAAGAAAGATGTTGGAAATTTTATTTCCAAATGTATGAATTGCCAGTTGGTAAAAGCTGAGCAGAAGAAGCCCAGTGGATTGCTTCAGCCATTGGAGGTTCCCGCATGGAAGTGGGAGCAAGTGTCGATGGACTTTATCGATGGTCTACCTAGGACAAGAGCAGGGAATGAAGGGATTTGGGTCATAGTAGATCGTTTGACCAAGAGTGCAAGGTTCATTCCTGTTCGATCGACTAGGACTGCATCGAAGTTGGCTGAATTATATGTGAAGTGGATAGTTCGTTTCCATGGTGTTCCGAAGAGTATAGTGAGCGATCGAGATCCATTGTTCACTAGTAGATTTTGGAAGAGCTTCCAGGAAGTTTTGGGAACTGAGTTGTGTTTGAGTACAGCTTATCACCCTCAAACAGATGGTCAGACTGAGAGAGTCAACCGAGTTTTGGAAGATCTTCTTAGAGCATGTGTTTTGGACTTCGGAGGATCATGGGAAGATCACCTTCATTTGGTGGAGTTTGCTTATAACAACAGTTATCAGTCGAGTATTGGTATGGCACCATATGAGGCATTATATGGAAGACCGTGTAACTCTCCGACATGTTGGTTGGAAACGGGAGAAAAGCTGATGCTTGGGCCAGAGATGATTCGTCAAACTACGGATTGTATAGAGATCATTCGGCAACGAATGAGGGCAGCCCAGGATCGTCAGAAGAGTTATGCAGATAATCGTCGAAAGGATTTGGAATTCGATGTGGGTGATATGGTTTTTGTGAAGATTTCCCCATTGAAGAATGTTGTTAGATTCGGGAAGAAAGGGAAATTGACTCCGAGATTTGTTGGACCATTTCCGATTATCGAGCGAATTGGAAAGCTCGCTTATAGATTGGAGTTACCGGAAAAGATGGCGGGTGTGCACAATGTTTTTCATGTATCTTATCTACGGAAGTATGTGCACGACCCAACTACGGTGGTTTCTGCTGATAGCTGTGAAGACTTGGAGGTTGATCCTGTTGTTTCGAGACCTCGTAAGCCGCTTCGTATTGTTGAAACCGATACGAAACAGCTTAGGAGGAAGACGATTACGTTGCTCAAGGTACAATGGAGTGATGATGTTAACGACTGTACATGGGAGGAGGAAGAGAGGATGAAGGCAGCTCATCCAGAACTCTTCGAGGTATGGCCCTAAAGTGTCGTGACATCTCATGAATTTGTAGCTTGTTCTGAGTCTTAGAATTCTGCATGCTAGGCTAGAATTGGATGCATGGTTTGTTGATTGCTATGGATGGTAGGCATGCGGAATAATTTTGATTGCTGTTGTTTGCTTGGAATTTCGGGGGCGAAATTCCTAAGGGGGAGAGAATGTAACGACCCGTATTTTACGTGTCGATATAAACGTAGAATTTGCAGGTTGTTAGTGTTGTTGATGTTGTCTCTAGCCTGAGTCGTTTAGGAAGTTAATTCGTGTGCTTAAGTGTTAAGTCGTGGCCGAGTTAACAGGTTAGAAAGTTAGGTCGTAAGTCGTCTGGAACGACCTAGCGTGTTTGCGACCTAACGAGTTAGTAAGGCTTGTGTGTTAGCGAGTTACGAGTTAGCAGAGTGTTAGGTCGGCGGCGAGTTAAGGAGATAGGTTGTTAAGTCGTTTGAACGACTTAAGGGTTGAGTCGCTTTGGTGTTAGGTCGGCATGCTAGTTAAGTCGTCAGGCGACCTAGGACTTAGGAAATGCGGCAGTGTGTTGAGTCGTGTGACAGTTGGGTCGGCAGTGCGTTGAGTCGTTAGGTCGGCCTGTGTTTTAGGTCGCGTCTGGGTTAAGTCGTAAGTCGGCCTTGGTTGTATGTTGTGTTGGTTAGGTCGTAGGTCGTAGGGGCTGATGAGTCGGCAACGACTCATAGTTAGGTCGGGGACGATCTAAGGGGCGACGACCTAAGGAGTTTCCAGCCTATAAATAGAGGGGTTCGGCTCACTTTTTGGCACCGGTTTTTGAAGCAACGAAGTGCTGCCATTTTGAAGACTCGACTACAACATTTCTTCATCTTCTTTTCTCCATTCCAATCAAGTGTTAGCATCCATCCAAGATCGAAGATCGGGATCGAAGATTCAAGTGTCCAAGTTGAAGATCTTCATCCAACAAAGCTAGATTTCATCGTTTTAAGCGAGGTTTCTCCGGATCAAGCTCAAGTCCTTGCTGTCCAGATCTGAAGTTGATTCATTTTAGGTTGTTTTGGTGATTTGGTGAGTGGTAGTTATCTCTCACGCGGATCCAAGGGAGTATATTGGATTGGTGGCTTGTTTGAGTGTTAAAGTTAGAGTTTTCATGCATTTTTCTTAAATCCGAGTCTAGCTCCATTGTTTTTGAAGATATTTACTTATGCAAGTTAGTTTAACAAGTATTAGAGACAAAACCCATGTTTTAGATTTGATAGATCTATGCTAAAAACCATGATTTCACATATGTTGGACTTTTGCTCGTTTATTTACGAAATTCCCATTATAGTTGATATTGCTTAAATTGCTTAATAGATCTTGTTTGAATGATTGATTATTTGAATGTATGATTGATTTGATTGTTTCCAAGTTAGCTAGTAGTTGATTTGGAACAAGATGATGAAAGAGGATTCAAAAGCTATGGAAGAAGGCTCTTGAATGGTGAAAGCTGCTTAAGGCATATGTAGCGGATGTTGAAGCTCATATGTATAGATTGGATGATGTTGAGATGGGACTTTGCCATGATTTGATGAGGCAAACCATGTTGTTGAGTTGAGACTTTGCTTTGATGCGATGAAGCGAAGTATGATGTGAGTCTTGGCTTAATCCAGGAAGGGATCATTCCAAGCATGTTGATAACTTGAAGGGTAGTTCAAGTTGGTTGATAATGGATTGTTCAAGAGGTAGCTTGAGCTTGTATGAGGAAGTAGTCGTCGAGGAGGATGACTAGGAGGCTTGGATCTCGTCGTTGTTGAAGGTTCTAGCATGCTCAAAAGCAAGAGTACATGGGGCGCCCATAACGACTACAGGAAGGTAGTCGGGACACCCAAAAGACTACAGGTAGGTAGTTGAGTACTCTGGGCAAAGTAGATAAGTCCTAGGCACAAGGCAGTGTGCGGAGTATGGTTAGAACCGGGGTTACCATTAGCCCTTGACAGATGGTCATTCAACTAACGGTGAAATCGAGGCAAGGATGACAGTGATAGCCAGAGTCATGGATGTTTGGTTGTATTATCATTCGGCTTCAAGAGCGGTGTTTTCTGGGTGCTTATCTGATCTTGGTTTAGGCCTTGGGGGTTTGTATTTGGAAAACATCGTCCTTGACTCGAGTGGTATTCGCTTTACCTTAATTGTCTATGTTGTTATGCTTGCTTCTCCTTAGTGTATGTCTGGGGCTATCACTGAAGAAAGAGGTGGAGTGGGATGGTTTGGTTCCTATTCCTTTTATCCTTTATACTCTTTTGGTATGTTTGATAGTTAATTTACTGCTCACTAAGACTTTGTCTGACTCAAGGTTTTATGTCTCCTCTTATTACCTTGGGCTGTTCATCCATGTTGGGATGGGCAGACTAGGTAGCAGGTGACAGGTGCTGTGCTAGGAGTTCTACGATGAAGATGACGAAGACGAGCAGGAGGCTTTGCATATTAGTTTTCTTACTATATGTACTGGGTATCCGCTGCTGTATTTGGTTGAGTGATTTGTAGTGAGGCTTTCATGTATGGATTTGAGTAGATGATTGTATGAAACTACTGTGATGCTTATATGATGATGTTCTGTTCTATGGAGCTTCACTATATTATATTTCTCTATTGTATTTTATCCATGCGCTGTGAGTTATGCGATAGAGATTCTTCTGTTTTGTTTTACCCTGACTATCGTCCATGGCTGCCTGGCACACCTTTTAGCGCATTATTTCCTTCATTTGGTGCGGGAGTCATGGGCGGTCGTCACAGACATAGCGTACGAATTAAGGTTTGAGGGCATTGCAACTGCAGGTATAAATTAAATGTAGGCTTCTTTATTAGAATAAAACACATGTCATAATAAGAGGTTAGGTTTAGCGCCTCCTGTGGGTAGGCAGTAGAACCATGCTATTGAAAGAATGATAAACATTAATGTTTCATGCGTTATTGTGCAAGCAGTAGCCGCCTGTGGACGGGACTGCATGCAACAGACCAGAGGAAACAAGGAATTTAAGCACGGAAGCATAAAATAAAACAAGAGATAAACATTAATGTTTTTTTTTGCATAAACATTTGTCATTCTTTCAAGTAATCCACAACAAGGATAATTAATGTCTAGTAACTCCAAGTAAATTCCATACATGAATTTAACATATAAATAATTATTTTGCAAATCATATATAGACAATTATCTTGCAAGTTCCAGGTCATGAATTTAATGTCAAACTAGAAAACAATTGTTTTCAAAATGTATACTTTCTGAAAAGTATTCGCATACAATAAGTTGTTCCATATTATACAGTAGGTCAAATATTAAAGTAGAAAAAAAATCAACTTTTGCGGAAATATAAACTTTCCAGATCCAGATTTAAGAATACAATAAATAGAACAATATTGATAATCATGATTACTGTAGCAACTTAAATAATACGAATATTAAACTTGAATCATATTAACATTAATAATCATTATCATTATCATAGTAAAATTACAAACATCACATCAAAGATCTATGGTAGTTTCGTTTTATATATTGATGGATAATCATGAATTCTAAAACCATGCTCTGATACCACATGTAATCTATATCTTGCGAATAACATAAACCCTAAGATCTAGAATTACATGATTATCACATATGTAAAGAATTAATAAAACATACCTCCAGACATATTGTATACGAATCAGCAATGGATGTTGTCGAATGCTGTTTCAATTGAGAAAAAAAATAGTTTCTCTCTCTTTTCCTATATGTTTCTTTATGTGTTTTCTGTATATCCTTTGTGATGGGCAAAGGTTAATATTTATAGGTAGAGAGAGGACCAAATTTCCAGATTTGTAGACTTAATCTTGATCGTCCATCAAGATCAAGATAAGAGAAATTAACGCTCTAGATTATAACCGTTTTATTTATTTAGCATATTAATAGGAAAAACCTTTTAGATTCTATTGACCACATAATGAGGAAGGAAACGTTTGAGAAAAGAAATGGTCCATTGATGTACCACATAATGAGGAAGGAAACGGTCCATTAATGTACCACATAAATTTCCTTACAAAACGATCAAATTTCCTTACACCGAATACATAACTATGAAATCAAAATTCAACCTTACGGATGAAGCATCATATCAAGCCGATCTTGAATCAAATACAGAAATAATAATAACTGATGATATTGATGTAGGGCCTTTGAATGATGAATCGAACGTCCTATTTGATGCACTCGAAAGTATCGAAGAAAATGAGATAGAATACGAGACTGAATCTGAATCAGAAAACGATGAAGACTGATCGTTATTGATATAATTTTTATGTGATAGTGATTGAAACATGTGATGTAATAGTAAATTTCCGTAATTATTCTTTGATGATCATTTAGTTAATTTTTATCCATGTTTTGTACTAGTAAATTTTTATAATTGTTATGTGAAAGTGATTGAAACATGCTATGTAGTAGTGAATTTCTATTATGGTTCTGTGATGATTATTTATATAGTTTTTATCCATGTTTTGTACTAGTAAATTTTTATAATTGTTTCTGTGAAAGTGATTGAAACATGCTATGTAGTAGTGAATTTCTATAATTGTTCCCTGATGATATTGTTTTTCTATAGCAGATATGTCTGCAGGAGACGGAGTGTAGGTGGTGGTGACACGCCATCCCCATCTCTCGGTGCAGGTGGTAGTGGCACTGCACCGGACTTACGTCCGATTGCAGAAGTCGTTCCTAGAAGTGCTGGGTAAGTATCAATTTTATTTAAAGTATAAGTTTTAAAATCCACTAAACATGTATATCATAACTTTTGCAGTGGCTTTGAGGTGGAGCCATCAGATTATATTTTATAGGTTTCGAGGAAGGCTTTTCAGAGCCGGATGGATGGTTGTTGGCCTCGTTGGGACGACATCCCCCCTCATGTCAAGAACGCCATACAGGCGGATTTACTTGTAAGTAATAGTTTGAATTTCAGTTGTAAATTAATATAATCTATATAACTTAAAATAATTTTAATTTACAGGCTACAGTCCGCGTCGACCCTGATGACTTAGACGTTTTTTTAAATCACTGGAACAAACGAATGAGAAAAAATTATAGGGATACATTGTCCAAGGCTAAGAATTCAGGTAAAAAGCCGAACTGGATGGGTGAGGGTGTATGGAATGATTTTCTTCGGCTTTGGGACAGTCCGGCAGCAAGAGTAAGTAATATATGTTTGCTTTGTTATTTAAATCTAATATAAATCTTGCAAGATATATACGTGATAATTTATCTTAATTTGTAGGAGTTATTTGAGCGGAACCGGGCAAACAGGAATAAAAATCCTGCATTGCACCGTGGTGGCTCCAAATCCTTTCAGGAGCATAAGAGAGAGCTGGTAATTAAATTTATAAACCGTGTTTACATTTTATTACAATATTTTATAATCAGATTAGCAATAATATTTATATATTTTCAGGCCGCGAGATACAACCGTGAGCCCACTATGGCCGAGCTGTTCAAGGCCACGCATGCCGTGGAGAGGACTGACGAAGAGGGCAATGTTTCGTACGAGTGGACGGATGACAAATCACAATCCGTAATGGTAAATTAATTTACTGTTAATAACAATATTTTGTCTTATTTTATTTTCATAATCATGTAAAACAATTGTTTGTAATCGCAGGAGAGGTACGAAGCAGAGCGGGCTCGTGTAGCACAATCCACTGGTCGGGAAGAGCTTACGTTGGAGGAGGAGAACCATATTTGGGATGCTATTAATGACCCGCCTTCTCGGACCAGTTGACGGTATAGCTATGGAAATGTGGAGGTAAATTTTGACATGTACTAATATATAAATTTACTCATGCATATGAATAGTTAAATAATTTTAATAATATTATATATATATGTATACTGATATATAAATAATTATGAATTATTTTACAGGCGATGAGAATGCAGAGTGCATACACGAGGTCGCAGCAAGAGGCGGAGATTGCTCAGTTGAGGGCGACAGTGGAAGAAATAAATTATTGGAGAAAGA
Organism: Allium cepa; assembly: GCA_030765085.1. Taxonomy (NCBI): domain Eukaryota; kingdom Viridiplantae; phylum Streptophyta; class Magnoliopsida; order Asparagales; family Amaryllidaceae; genus Allium; species Allium cepa. The sequence goes on along the minus strand of CM060941.1, from coordinate 796,896,515 downwards.
GTTTCTTTGAGCAATGGTTAGATGAGCGGATTTCGGCTTATTTGCAACAACATGGGAGGATGCCTGGAGAGGACGGCGGTGATGGCGAGGAGTATGTATGTTTGTTTGCTTATAGTTTGGTATATACACATTTTGGTTGGTATGGTGTATATATATTTCAGGATATTATGTACATATTTAGATGACTTCTAGTTGATGGATTTGGTTGGATATTATGTCGGGATATTATGTAGAAATTTCGGTTTACTATGTACGTATTCTGATTAATGGATTTGGTTGGATTTGAAAATGAGATTTGGTTGGATTTTATATTGTTTGAATGTATAGTGATGTTATATGATGGATATATGATGGTTATACATGATGAATATAGTGTATAGCGGTTGTTTGGTTCAGATTGGCTGAAGTGTATATGGGTTGTGCATGTACACAGAAATTTACCCAGATTAGCGACGGCTAGCGACGACTATCTGGTTCAGATTGGCGACGGCTAGCGACGGCTAAATGGCTCAGGTTAGCGACGGCGAGCTACGACTAGCGACGGCATTTAGGCGTTGAAAAAATTTCCACGTGGCACATTTGTCGTCGCGAGCCGTCGCTATTTATGTGACGGAGCCGTCACTATACTATTGGGCGACGACCATTATAGCGACGGCTTTTAGCGACGGTCGGCGACGGCTAAAAGCCGTCGCTATCTTGTGCCGTTCTTGTAGTGTAGAGTTAATAAACTGGTTAGCGATAATGTCTCGTCTTATTTTGTTTCTTATGTGTGATCAAGTTTTTGTATTACTGTATATCTTTTTAACATTTTCCTCATAATATATGTTACTATAGTTTACCTAGTTATGAGTGTTAGAGTTGTTCTAATAAAGAGAACTTTCGAAACTATATTCAAGTTATGGTTACTATTGCCATTGTCAATTCTTTTAAAATAAGACATCATGATAGTGTACTTTCAAAAGTACTGTCAAAACCCATATATTACTAGAGAAAAATATGGGAGTAATATCATTATGGGAATGTAATATTTTGGTAAATATTTTTAACATGTTACAATCAAAATCATTAACCATTGTAGAAAGAATCATGTTATACTTTGGTACATAAAAGATTCTAGAAAAGAAAATATTACGTGAAAATGGAACATGTGTTTGGCCGGAATAAAAAAGTATTGATATAGCCTAAACTATTTAAATTGATTTGCTGACCTGATGTAGTATGCAAAGTTTCAAACAATTTAGAAATGATATGTAGGCCCTGCAACCGCTCAAAAATGCACGCATTCAGTTACTTGCTGATATACTATTGTATGTTTATTAAGTGATAAATTAATGCACTGATACAACAGCTCATATAGGATGACCGAATGCATTAGTCAATACAGTTTAGATATGCATTCGGCAAACATCCGTATCATTATGTATGTTTGCACCGTACAGTGTTGACTGCTCATTTCAAGCCAATCGGTGCAACTACATCGGTTTACATCACTTTTGATCACATCATCCCTACTTCGCTTGCAGTAAAGCCTCGGCTCGCATTAATATTAAGACATTCAATAATGTACTTGTGTTTCAGTGATGTTACGTTCATTTAGCTTGAGCTCAATGTTCCACGCTACCAGATCTCATAGCATGCCATCAATAAGCGTATACATAATAACCTTTTCATCTCATGGTAAGTCAGTCGTCTATCGCCCACTACACACCAGATCCTTGCAAGCTTGCTTCCATCCATCCCAGTCTTCTGATGCATGTCAGGGTTCAGCTGCTATCTTTAGACAAGTCTTTAGACAATTATCCTCCTCCATGCCGGGTTCATCTTTCCTTGTTCACACAAATTTGTCTTCAAGAAGATTCAATTCAATATTCTGCTAGCTAAAATTAGTGCAATGTGAGCTGCTTCATATATCTGCACCTGCTATTGGTCCATGATATTGTATGTTGCTTTAGATCTATGGTTGTTACCCTGCCTGTACCTGTTACCCTGCTACCCTTCCTGCCCGGTAATCTTTAGAATGCACACTGGTACTCTTCTTCTTTATACTAGTATGAGCCCATGCTCCGAACATGGGCTGTTTGTATTATTGTATACATTGTTGTTTGACACAAATATGTAAACGGAAAGAAAGGGCATTTTTGGAATTTCAAAAAGACATCGAGTAAATTAGTTCAACGAATTTTCTTTATTACTAGTAGAGATTTGTGATTTTCTTATCTGCACCTATTATCCTATTTGCGTTCAATTCTACTCCACTATTCTTTGTTTAACCAAATATTCTGCCTTGTAATGTTAATAAGTATAGCTAAATAATATGCTATAACTCATATTTTTGGGGTTGATCATTGGTTTTATGATCCTTCGCATATTTCACTAATGAAAGCATTTTCAAGGAGACGAAGGAATATTCAATATTGGAAACAGTTTATTAATGAGGTGCATTCATTTGTATAAGATCGGTTAAAATTTATGCTAGTTGCTAGGTAGTTTTCCAGTTTTCAACTTAATTTTAACAGAAAAGCTCAGCCGTTATTGTTGGAAACAATGATTATCTTCGGCTGAGTTGTGGACTACGTCACTTTCTTGAAGACGTTTGGGTGATCTGCTCTAGGGTGCAAGCAGTTCGTGTCAATCACCGCCGTCTCTAGGATAAAACAGCCTCTCGAAGTTTGTGGTATCTGTTCGTTTGCACGGACGAACTGATTCTGTTTGCACTCAAAATAAAATATTGCTTGAATTTTTGGGAAAGACGAAAATTAGATATGTTGTTCTTTCTGTTTCGTCTTCTTATAAGTTAAGAAGGCGGAGTAGTAAAAAGATTGTTGCTGGTTGGGGGAAACGTGGTCTTAAAAAACAGATCTGAGTAATAACGGGTCAAATCGATGAACGTTATGCAACGTTCTTCAATGCGGGTCAGCTCGGTCAAAAAACGGTTAATAAATTTGTACCAAATATATAAGCGTTACACCACTACAAGCCCAAGCCCGGCCCGGGTCGGGTCGGGTCGAGTTGGTCGGTCGGCGCGCGCGTGTGTGTGGTGGTCAAGCATGATCTCCCTCCTCACAAAAGAGCATCATTGGGTGTCCAAAGGGCCCAACTTAGCCTCTAAGAATCAAGTATAAATACTTGATTCTTGCATATAATCCTAAAATGTGGGACTATTCACAAATAGGAGCCAATTTCCACACTTAGTCAATTTTTTAATAATTCACTTATTTTTCAAAATAATTTCCAACAATTCCCCACTTGAATTTTTTTTTAAATATTTTCGAGCAATTTCTGAAAACATAAGATTGTGCATAAACAAAGGTGTCGTTCGACGTGAACCTTTGCATAGTGAATAAGATTTAGTTTTTACTAGAGTGACACGTAGTCTTGAACTCTATTCCTGACATCAGACCACACACAATCTTTCTAGATTGCAATCAAATAAGCCTGTGCATTTATGGCCATACATGTCTATCCCAGTTTAGTGAATGCTCTAGGAGTTTTGCCCAAAACTCCATAGAAAACGACCAAATTTCCACATTCACACATGTGAGTCTATCAAGAGTACTCCTGAAGGTAGGTACTCCACTCCAAATGGAGTATAAATCTCATTAAGAGTTTCTATTAACTCATCCTCTAATCGCTTCAGGAATACATGCTTCTATATGGATGAAAAATAGCATGTTGAACTCATATCACTTCACAACTTGTTCTTACCCATTGAACCTAGTTCTTGGGATCTCTAGTCATTAGGTTGGGTTACCATTGTGCGTGAATCAACAATCTAAGCGCAATAGTCCCATTTTTCTAGAAGTCGTAAGGACTTTCTATCTCGCCAGTCCTTTCGTCAAAGGAACTGTCAAATTCTTGTCACTGCGTATGTGATCCACTCTAATAGCTCCTGAAGGAAGTAGCTCTCTAACAGTGTTGTGCTTACGACGTATCTGCCGTCTTTTACCGTTGTAATAACGGTTTTAAACTTTTGCAATAGCCGCGGTACTAACACAATGGATCAACACAGCTGGTATCGATTTTTCCCATAAAGGAATCTCAACTAGCAGATTTCTTAAGTACTCTTCTTTCTCACTAGCTGTGGCTAGTGCTATCATCTCAGATCCATAGTAGACTGAGCCAAAATAGTCTGTTTCTTGGATTTCCAAGAAACAGCTCCTCCAGCAATGCTAAAGATATAGCCGCAGGTTGCTTTGAATCATTAGACAAAGTGTTCCAGTTTGCGTCGGTGTAACCTTCAAGAACAGCTGGAAACTTTCCATAATGTAATCCAAGGTTTATGGTTCGTTTTAGGTATCTCATGACCCTCTCAATAGCATGCCAATGCTCTATACTAGGTCTACCAGTAAACCTGCATAATAATCCCACGACATAGGCAATGTCGGGTCTAGTATAATCAGTGGCATACCGAAGGCTGCCAATGATGCTTGCATAATCAGACTGTCTTACACCTTCACCAGTGTTCTTGAAAAGCTTTACACTATGATCATATGGTGTACATGCAGGTTTACACTCAAAGTAATTGGATATCTTTAAGATCTTCTCAATATAATGAGATTGATCCAAAGAAAGTCCCTTTCAGACCTAGTAATCTTAATACCAAGGATTACACTCGCTTCACCTAGATCCTTCATATCAAAATTGGCCCTTAACAAAGATTTGACAGTATTTATGGCACGAATGTTTGATCCAAAAATAAGTAGATCATTACATACAAAATATTATAGCGCAAATGCCATTTTTAGATTTATAATAAATGCATTCGTCACTTTCATTAACTTTGAAACCATTTGAGGTTATTAAGTTATCAAATTTTTCATGTCATTGTTTAGGTGCTTGTTTTAAATCATATAATGATTTATCTAATTTGCAAACTTGATGATCTTGACCAGAAATAACAAAGCCTTTAGGTTGGTCCATATAAATTTCCTCTTCTAATTCACCATTAAAAAAGCAGTTTTAACATCCATTTGGTGTATAATTAAATTGTAAATAGATGCTAATGAAATTAGTACTCGAATGGATGTGATTCTAGTTACAGGTGAAAGAGTATCGAAAAAGTTTATATTTTCTTTTTGCCTAAAACCTTTAGCTACCAAACGGGCTTTATATTTTTCAACCGTTCCATCAGGTTTTACTTTCTTTTTAAGTACCCATTTACAACCTGTAGACTTACAACCAGGAGGTAAATCTACTAAGTGCCAAGTCTTATTGGATTCCAAGGAATCCATCTCATCATTTATAGCCTCTTGCCAAAAATCGGCATCTAATGAAGATAAGGCTTCTTGGAGGTTTGTTGGATCCTCCTCTATAGTAAAAGTGCAAAAATCCGAGCCAAAATCTTTATCAACTCTTGCTCTTTTACTTTCAATTTCAGAAGATTCATTAAGTTCTATTCTAATAGGCACGGTAATATTTGACGTGCCTCCACTATTCCTCAATTTAAAAGGAATTTTACTTTCATAAAAATCAGCATCAATAGATTCTACTATATTATGTATATTCAGGTCATAAAATCTATATGATTTGCTATTAATAGCATAGCCAATAAATACACATTTGTATGTTCTACTTGCTAATTTTATTCTCTTAGGGTCGGGTATACGAACATATGCCAAACATCCCCAAGTTCTAAAGTAAGATACATTCAGTTTATAATTTCTTAAAATTTTAAAAGGTGAATTTTACTTTTGATTTAGGGATTCTATTCAATACATAGCATACAGTCAACAAAATATCCCTCCACCAATGTTTTGCTGCACCTGAATTTAATAAAATAGTTACAACTAATTCGGTAAAGGTTCTACTCTTTCTTTCAGCTTTACCGTTCATTTCAGGTGAATGAGGTGCAGTTCTCTCATGAATTATACCATGCAATTTATAGAAATCAAGAAATGAACTAGATTCATATTCCGTTCCTCTATCACTATGAAGTCTCTTAATTTCTTATTTGATTGATTCTCGATTTCAGTTTTAAATAATTTAAACATATCAAATGCATCACTTTTATTTCTCATAAGATATACATAAGTGAAATCAGAGGTATCATCTATGAAAGTGATAAAATAACGGTGTCCATGTCTAGCCAGGTTAGCCTGCGGTGCAGGGCCTAGTCAGTTCCTACACTTGCGTGTCATATGACCTGGTTTTCCACAGTTGTAACACAGAAATATCTGCCCCGAGTCATTCTTTTGGGTCGGTTTCTGCTGTCCTTTTTGGTTCCCTTGCGGTTTCCAATTTTTTTTGTTGCGGTTGCGGTTCTGATTCTTAAAGTTTTTCAGATTCGGTTTCAGAACTGCGGGCTTGGACTTTTTAGTCTTGTTGTTGGTAACAACAAGCACTTCCTCCTTCTTGTCCTGCTTACGAGCCTCCTCCTCGATACGAAGGCGAGTGATAAAGCTCCCTAAGGAGAATTCCTTAGTGTGCCTAAGCACATTCTTAAAGTCTTTCCAACCTGGGGGCAATTTATCAATAATAACAGCAATCTGAAACTGTTCATCCAAACTCATACCTTCGGAGATAATCTCATGGGCAATCTTCTGTAGCTCATGAGATTGCATCTCTACTGACCTGTCATCTGTCATCTGGTATTTCAGGTAGCGGCTAACTGCATATTTCTTAACTCCAGTCTCTTCAGTGTCATACTTCTTTTGCAGCGCTTCCCAAATCTCTTTGGCCGACTTATCAGAGTTGTAGTAGTCCTAGAGGTCATCACTGAGGCCATTGAGTATGAAGTTCCGGCACAGGTAATCCTGCTCTGTCTAGTTCTGCACCTCTTTTGATTTTTCTGTCCAGGCTCGCATCAGATCTTCGTCGGTTTCGTCTGGTCTATCCGGCAGCTGCGGTTTGTCGGTTGTCGGTACAACCGCCACAATTCTCATGGCTAGGAAGAATTCCATCTTCTGTTTCCATCGTTTGAAATGGAGGCCCTCGAATCTGAAAGGCACAGTAGAGGCCATTATGACTTGGAAGAGGTAAGCGGGAGCAGCGGCATTGAGATCTGTAGCAAAAGTCATTGTCGGTGGCGACGCCTTCAAATAGTTGGAAACAATGATTATCCTCGGCTGAGTCGTGGACTACGTCATTTTCATGAAGCGTTTCGGTGATCTTCTCTAGGGTGCAAGCAGTTCGTGTCAATCACCACCGCCTCTAGGATAAAACAGCCTCTCGAAGTTTGTGGTATCAATTCGTTTGCACGGACAAAGCGATTTTGTTTGCACTCAAAAAAAATATTGCTCGAATTTTTGGGAAAGACGAAAATGAGATATGTTGTTCTTTCTGTTTCGTCTCCTTATCAGTTAAGAAGGCGGAGTAGTAAAAAGAACATTGCTGGTTGGGGGAAACGTGGTCTTAAAAAATAGATTTGAGTAATAACGGGTCAAATCGATGAACGTTATGTAACATTCTTCGAAGCAGTTCAGCCCGGTCAAAAAACGGTTAATAAATTTGTACCAAAAGTATAAGTGTTACACCATTACAAGCCCGAACACGGCCCGGGTCGGGTCGGGTCGGTTCAGGTCGAGTCGGTCGGTCGGCGCGCGCACGTGTGTGGTGGTCAAGCATGATCTCCCTCCTCACAAAAGAGCATCATTGGGTGCCCAAAGAGCCAAACTTAGCCTCTAATAATCAAGTATAAATACTTGATTCTTGCGTATAATCCTACAATGTAGGACTATTCACAAATAGGAGCCAATTTCCACACTTAATCAATTTTTTAATAATTCACTTATTTTTCAAAATAATTTCCAACAGTTATAAATTACATCCTTAATGCATCAAAAATAATCTAACCACTCAATGTAAGGTCTTGATTACTTTTGAAGCATCCGCCCAAAATACAATGCTCAAAATGCAAGAAAATGGGTATATAAAACTATTCAGAAAACTTCTTGTCACATGCATTGCAAATTTGCTACTATAATCCTTTATTGTCATATGTGTTGCAAACTTGCTATTGTCATCCTTCATTTTCAGTCTAATGTTGATTCATATGAGAAAAGTGATATGCATATTCAAAGACTAGTATCACTTGAGCTTACTGTTTAATTGAAATTTTCAACTGAGCACAAAGTTAGTTTCATGCTTAGTTGAAAAATCCAACCGACCAGAGGTCTTTCTCATGTACTTCAAAATCAAATCAAAAACGAAAATAACTCCTAGTTGACTAAAATAATTTACTGCATATAATGATTTCTATCACATGAAATAAATAGCTTACATCCCATTAGTATTTTTTGGGTTTCACAGAGCCAATGAAGTTTATAAACCTACATAGATCATACTGAATTAAGTTAAGAATTGAAATTATAAAAGTAAATAATGCTATTGAGGGGTAATTTAATTTTTATACCTGATTTCTAAACATTTATTCTTGCTTTAGAATTTCTTGCTTCATATTTATTCTTTCATTGTTCTTTCCTAGTTTATCCATATGCTTATGCATGAATCTTCCTTGCTTCAGAGCCCCAAAGTATTATATTTATGATGCATAATCTGTAGCTGATTTCCTCACAATTTCATTGTTTATGGTGCGATTAATAAATTATGCTTTGTAGATTGATATCTTTTTTTCTTTCTTAGTGAAGGTGCTTCGTAATGTTAGCTGTTAACTTTATATATGAATGATGGCTTAAATTTTAACTCCTAATCCTTGGCACTCTTTCTTAATTTCAGCTACATGCAAAAAAGCTTTAATCAAAGCAGATATCGGTATGGTTCAAAACATCTACAATTATAGGTTCATGCTTGATTTAGAATCTCATATTCACATTGCTTTTGGTAAGTATCCAAAATTACATCTTTATTTTTTTTCCTTTGGTAAGGAGAACAACGTTTTAAACCAACTTGCTATTATTTATCGTATTGAATGTTAAAAAGGTTCAAAGCACGTAAAAGAATTAGGGTAGACAATATGTTAGGCTACTTAAGTAATTTATTTTTAAAGATGATTTTGTCATACAAATTCTATATCCTAAAGGTAAACGCACATACACCATGGTTTATTAAAAGTTGTGTTTCACCTAAACAATATTACAATGTTTGTATGATAATATACAAGTTAACATGTTCTTAATTTGTGATCATGCATTTCTGTCACCCATTAGGATCCACGATTGTCCTTCCTTAGAAAAACAACGGGTTATAATAAAATATATCATGCCCTCTATCTATTTTGTATAGCTACCAACAATGTTTTTAAAACTAATTCTCAAAACTCATACTTGATTAGAATAGAACCGAAAATAGTTGCATTCTTACATCTTGCTTCAATTACTACAATCATATACTTATCTGTTCAATTTTAATGTTTGAAACAAATTGTCACCGGCATCAAATGATTACTAGTTTGTGAACCCTTGTCACATTAAATATAAGAAGACATAGTGGATGCTATTGATCTGATCTTCTTGACCTTCTAAATCTGCAGGTTTCTCTGCTAAATATACCCATTAGTATGTATTGCAGCTGCGGTCGTAATTGATAATCTTCCTGATGTTTTCCATGATGAGTATTCAACGGAAGATTCAATGCTTACAAAGGTATCCTCTAAATATTTCCCTTCAACAAAGAGTTGTTTATTCATTTATTGTGCTTTCAAACTAGGATGGATACATTTATATATTCAATTGATATGTATTGCATTTATCTTGATGTTAAATTTGAGATAAATTTGAATAACTTAAATAACTTTTAAGAAAATTAACTAAATTATATAAAATTAAATAAGTTAAATTTTATACAAATTAACTAAATTTTTAAATTTTTAATTAACTTAACTAAAGTTTATGAAAATTAACCATGTTCATAAAATAGCGAGTCTAATAAAAATTAATTAAATAACTTAAGTTTTATGAAAAAATAACTATGTTAACTAAATTTTATAAAAATTTGACATGTTTATCTAAATTAACTAATTTTTATTATAATTAAAATGAACTAAAATTATAAAAATTGACTAAGGCAACTAAATTTAAGTTTTATAAAAATTGTGTTCTCTATTTTGAAATCTTTGTTAAATTGTTATAAAAATTGACTAGGTTTTATTAAAATTATTAAATTTTTACAACAATTAACTAAGTTAACTAAGTTTTAAAAATTAATTAAGCTTAAAATAATTAATTAAGTTAATTAAGTTTTATAAAATTAAATAAGTTTTATAATAATTAGGTAAGTTTTTTAAAATTAAATAATCTTATAAAATTTATCTAAGTTTTACAAAAATTAATAAGTTTTAACAATAGACACGCGATTGTTGAATAAATTATTTAAAACAAAATTTACATCCATTTCTACAAATTCCATATGTTATTGATCATGGATTCCGTATATGTACTAATTAACTAAATTATATAAAATTAACTAAGTTAATTAATTTTATATGGATTAATTAAAATTTATAAAAATTAACTAAGTTAATTAAGCTTATATAAATCAACTTAAATTTATAAAAATTAACTAGGTTAATCAAGTTTATACAAATTAATTATGTTTATGTATAAATTAATTAAATTTAATATAAATCTAACTAAGTTAACTAATTTTTATAAAAATTAACTAGGTTTATAAAAATTAACCAAGCTAACTAAGTTCATTGACTTGTTTTTTATATATGTTTTAAATTGCTAATTATTAAATTTCTTTTTCATAGGTAATTACAGATCTATGGTGCATACAAATGCCAACATGCTGCGATATATTAGTGATTTGAAGTTCTTTTCAAGTAATAACTTTTCTAGCTTCCACATTTAATCGTCATATGTAGTACGATCTTTTATCATCTATGTTATTTACACTTTTAATGGAATTTCATAAAATAGTATAACATGTTATATACTATTTTGTGTGAATAGTGAACAGTTGGTTATTTTTGGTTTAATGTGATCTATATGATTGTGTAAAATGTTACATTTATTTATGTTAATCTATCAATTACAGTGTAATAATGGATATGTATGCAGTACAAAAGTGAATTTTAACAGCGTGCAATTAAAGGTTTTAATGCCACTTGAAAAACGCCATCAAAGGATTTAATTGTGTTTTTGAAGGGATTTAATAGTGTTTCAATGCTATTAAAGTCGGTAAGAGCTTTTTTGAAATAGTTTACATAGCAAAAAAAACAATGCTATAATAGATTGTAATGAATTTTCTATAGCGTTTCAATGCAGAATAAAAGATTGATATAATATTTCCATAGTATTTTTAGGCGCTATAATAATATGCTATGTCAACATATTATAGAAATTAAATGATGCCATGATTGTTAGTATCATCAAACCCAACTTTGTGTAAATGTTCTAATGCAAGCTTCAAAACGCTATAGAAAAGTAGTTGACCTGATACGTCAAGTCTAAGATGGCAACAAAAACACTGTTAAAAGTCCATTTTCCATTGCAATTTTGAAACGCTATTGTATCTATCAGATTTATCACAACTTGTGGCATTTACAGAAACACTATAGAAGGCTTTAATAGCATATTTTAAATGCTAAAAATGGTTTGTTCGTTGTAATGTTCGGTCCCACCTACGTGGTCTGGTCGAAGAATAAGCCCTTATTTCTGTTTCAAAATGGCATGTTTAAGGCATCTCCTAAAGGGAGGTCGGAGTAAGCCTATGGTTCTGCTTAAAAATGGCCTGGCCAAAGCATCTGCAAGCCTTTGATCCCACTTACATAGCCTGGTCAAAGCGCTTCCTAGAGAAAGAATGGACTAAGCCTTTGGTCCCGTCTAAGATGGACTGACCAAAGCACTGAGCTAGCCTTCAGTACCATCTTCAAGGTCTTACTGAAGCGCCTCCTAGAGGGAGGTCGGGTAAGTCTTCGGTTCTGCTTGAGGAAAGAGAGCCAAACACATTGGACAAAATACCAAAATCATCACCTAAGATGGTAATAAGGAGTTTAATCCCAGTTAAGATTATCATATAAGATGGTGCCAAAGAAATCAATCGAGTTAATCGCACTACATCGAAGTGAATGGATCAAAACAATCTTCTAGAGGAAGATATATAATAGGTGAGTTGTTAGCACTCCAAAAAAAATCTTCTAGAGGAAGATCTATCAATAATGATCCATTAGTGGTCCAGAGCAAATACTATCTTATAGAGGAAGATCAATCAATTCAATTCTAACTCGATCCAAAAGAAGAACTGAGGCTTTATTTAGAAGAAGATCAATCAAACTCAAATTAGACTCAATAAAAAATTAGGATCAAAGCATGCTTCTAGAGGAAGATTACATAGAAATTTAGATATCATTGTTGGATGGATTTTTAGATCTTCTATTCACACTATTTCCAGATTGATTTTCTAGTCTTTTATCTAAATGGACTTTAGGGTCTTCTATTATTGCTAGATGGATTTTCTGGTCTTCTATTCATAATATTACCAGATATTTTTTTGATCTTCTATCTAGATGGATTTTTTGGTCTTATATTATTTCCAGATGGATTTTTGGTCTTCTATTCACACTATCGCCAGATGGATTTTCTGTCTTCTGTTCATATTATTATCAGATGATATTTTGGTCTCATATTGTTTCCATGCAACTTGCTAGTTCCTTTTTCAGATGACATTGTAATTATTCAAACGTAGGGCTGCATTAAGTCAGCTCTCAATTCAGATTGAAATTTAGATTTCCTGTTAAAATAATGGGAATTTCAATTACTATATATCAATTGGATATCTATTAATGAAATGGCAGATTCTAACGTCAAGGTCAAAATCTATTGTCTTCATACCACTAAAATTCAGAATGCTTAATCTGCAAGGTTCCTAGCCCTCTTAACAAGTAGATTATTCGAAATACAAAAAAGCTGATTATGCTAAAAATAGCAACTGCATAGCACCAGATTGCTATAGCTAAATTAATTTCCATTCTCATACAAAGGCAAAAAGAATAGAATTTCAACCATTCAGGTATGAGTTCACTTACAATTTACTTGTTAAATACATAAATCACAGGTACATAAATTAAACTATAAAAGGGTCGATTTAAAGATCTACAAGTAGTTCTATGTTAAAGGGTGAGGCTGTGTTCCATCCTCTTAAGATCTTCAGTAACTGATAAAGAGTCGGTTATATAGCAAATGGCCACATCCAAAAGAGCTCTGAGTTTCTTCTCTTTTCTTCGGCGCATCATCAACTGGATCAATTTGAGTCTTCAATGCACGCTTGAGAGTCTTATTGGATCCTTTTAAGGTTTGAACCATGCTCTTTAATTCCTCGATATCTTCCTCGAGCATATGTTTTTCATGCTCAAGCTTATCAACCTGAGTTTCATAGTCGTAGAGATGTTGAGAAATTATTTCATTCCATTTCTTGTTGAAAAACTACAATGCACTCAAAATTGACTTGTTTACCCCATTTGGAGATCACTTCATTACTTAGGCGAAGAGGTAGGTTTAATAAGGTAGGAAACTCCTTACGAGTCAAAGATTTATATCTTATCATTCTTCCAAGAATAGGAGTAGAAAGGCCGGAATTGCCGCCAGTCGTAATGAGTTCCAAAGATTGGCAGGATAATTGACTCTTTAGGAAATCCAATTCAAGGTCATTTACCCGTTGATGTAATTAGGCCATTTCTGCGTCGATCTAAATTGAAGGTCCAGACCCTATGCCTATATCTGTCTTCTTTTTCAACTCTTGAAATTCGTCTTTTTCATTAATTTGAACCTCTAATATGGAGTTCAATTCTTTGAGGCATCCGAACATTAATTTTAATTGATAATATTTCTTATGCCACACTTGTGCTTTTGGATTGTTCAGGAACCGTAAAGTTGAAGCGTCTTAAGAAGAGCGTTTCTTTTCAATATCGCTATTAGTCTATCTTTAATATCGTCGAGCTGAGAAATAACATTTAAAGGACAAGATGCGAGCATTAGCTGGTTTTCCTATTCAGAATAAATAAAAAGCGAAATTAATACATGGAAAGTAAGCTTTTCATTAGTAATAGCAAAAAGTGAGAAATAATAAAGAAATTCAAATTATAACGTAACTCAACTTTAAGCATTCAGTTAACTACTAAAGTTTTGAAACATCAGTTTTGACCATTACAAATGAACCAGCAGATAAAGTAAGGGTAGAATCAAAAGAAGCTTTAATCCCCTCTCGGTATTAACTAGAGGAAATTGATGATAGACCCGTTTCCCAGCCAAAAGGCTATTATAACCACATAGCAATTTAGCGTGATAATTTCAAATTTCACTAAGTAATTTATCCTTCTCATCGCCCATGAAGTTGAAACGAAAGTGAGGAAATCGCATATAAACTTCTTATAGATCTCTAGGAAAGTAATGTTTTGCTAATTGAGATGTTCTAAAGACTAAAGACTTCTCTTTAAAATCTCTCTTTAATTTGATAAACTTATTCAAAAGTTCCATGGAAACAGGGCCATTGGAAGGTTCTTTAATCTGTATAATATGTAAAAATTAGACTAAAAATAGAGAAACTAAAGTGATAAAGTTTTGAATTACATATTACAATCAAACAATTATTCAGGTTTTTACAATATTGATCTCTTATAAAATTTAGAAACAAATTTATCTTTGTTATACTTAATCTTTTCGGGAGGAAGAGTATTAGGAGAGAGGCGAACACTAGCAACCCTAGGCAGGTTCCAACAAGTCTCAGGATGAGGATCGCTTCGATGATCATCTAAGTATCTCTTATGAAAGCGCCTAATTAAACCACCACTAATATCTCCTACATAGGAGAAGATAACAAATTTACCCCTGGAGTAGACTTTATAGAGAAACTCCACCAAAGCATTTATGACATCGATTAACATCCAAAAGAAGGTCAATAATGTAGCATTCTCTCTTGTATCCTTTCTTGGTATAGGCGAGCTCTTTTCAAGCAAGGGGCAGCCTGTTTTTCCTTAGAGAACTGTAGTCGCATGGCATCACAGAAAGACATTTGTATTTATCAGATAAGTCACCACTCTTTAAGTTGCCTTTCAAGCTCCCTATTCAGTTGGTGCGCCTTATCCACACTCTTTTCATAAAAATCTTGTAATAGTGTTTGTTATTTTCCCTTGCCTAAAACGGTAAGCTTATTAATTAAGAGCTAAGCAAGTAATCTTAGGCATTTAAATGAAGAACTCCATACCTGGGAAGCCAAAACATGAGAAATGGGAGTTTGAGTTTTATCCTTCAATTGATGGTTGGGGGAAGAACTATCTTTTGGAGCAAAATCCTTTTTTAAAGCATCATAAGGATTCAGAATTTGGTAAAGCCCGCATCATGAGAAGTTGAGTATAAGTTAGGATCACCTGATCCATCTCCCCCAACTTTTGGTCTTTCAGGACCCTCTTTGTCACCATCGTTGTCATCGTCATTATAATCATCATTTTAACGACCTGCAATTTTGCTACTTCAAAACCGAGAGACTTTTTTACTTTAAATTTAAAAAGGTTTAAAACTTAAATAAATAAGTTATATAATAAATAAAAATAGAGAAATTATTTATTCGTATAATTAATAATTTAAAAAGTATAAATTTGATTTTTATCACAAATCAGCAAAAGTTAGGTTTTGTTAAAAATAAATAAATGCTTAAATAAACAGGTTAAAATATTTATTTGAAAAGATAAATATTATTAAAAAAACTTAATAAAGATAATAGAAGTATGTTAAAAGATTAAAAGTATATTAATAATCATTTTATAGAAATAACCAAATTTTGTCGAGTATTGTCAGTTTTACATACAATGTAAAAAATAGAGATTTTGGTATTATTTAAATATAATTTTAAAATACGAATAAACATGTTTTAATTTGTTTGAAATAACTAAAAGGTTCGTTTTTGAGTTTGGTTTACTTTAAAATGTAATTTAATAAAAACATCAAATTTGCTGTAAAATTTGTCAACGAAAACACCGTTTTCAACCAAAACAAGTTGTAGCCACATTGTTGCAGCATGATATGTTTTCTAACACATATATACAACAAACTTTAAACATTTAAACATTTAGCACATAAGACAAAAGAAGATATGTTTGAAAATTTTAAATATAAATATATAAGAAGTAAAAGATATGTTTTAACAAATTTAATTTTGTTTTAAAAATTTTCAAACAACATCATTACTACATCTCTTATCTCATTTATGAGATGGAATGTGTATACATGGAAAAGGAGCAAACTTATGTATTAAAATATTTACAAACCATAAAGTTGTGACACTTCCCTTATCTCCTTACACACTCTTCCTAAACCATCATTCCACACATTTAACGAAACTCAAATCAAGACTAATCAAAGTTCAAAAGTAAACAAGGGTATTTATGTCATTTACCACTCAAATTTCATCTATAAATATCCATGCCATTCTCACCACCTTTTATAAAATTCTCTTCATTTTCCTGAAGCTACTCTCATCATTTCCTTCCACCACCATCACCAAACATCACCATATCACTACATCACCAAAACCAAGCTACACTACCACCCCACACCACTGTTACCCTCGGCCAAAACAACCTACATGCCTCCATAAGCTCACGCACCCTCTCCTAATCACCTACCCGAGCCATACCCAACCACATACGCACCTAATGCCCCACACCCCAGGGCCATACCCACGTACACCCCACCTACCCACCTTAAAACATCACACACGAGCCCTAAACTCGCCTCCTTATCTTCAAAACACCACGCACAGTCACCTACCAGCCATCAAAACTCATGCACCCGTACCCAAGCTATCTTAGGTCGTACCCTCCCTTTAAGCCCACGGCCACACAAATAAAATAAATAAAAATAAAAAATAAAAATAAGAGAAAGAACAAAAAAAGAAAAGAAAAGGAAAGCGGCAAATTTGAGACATTCGTAAATAGCACGTTAGTTCGAGAAGCACGTAGCTTACAAAAAGATTGACGCAGTGGATTTGAAGGTGAGAAAATTCTCATCGCTATATGATTTAAATTGATTATCAAGTTAAATCGTTATGTTAGATAATCACTGTTTTATGTTATGGATGTTTGGATATTGTTATCCCGCCTATTGGCAAGGCCATGACACCAAGAAGTTGAATGGAAATTAAAGACATATCATCCCGAAGAACAGATGTATGCAGGTTTGCTATGGATGCTGGTAAATTTTGTCTAAGTCCGAATCAAGCTACAATTGATATGACATGACAAGAAAAGCCATGAAGGCCAATGTTTCAAATTTAAAGTCAATCGGAGTTTGTATACTCAAGTTACGATCGATGCAATCCAAGGAAATACACTCGTTCGTATCCATCATTCTGCCTTTGTTCTCATCGGTCCACTTCATATCCATCGTCAGGCAAGCCCTTTTTGTATCCATCAGTAGGCAAGCCTGCTTCGTATTCATCCAAACTTGCCCAATTCGCATCCATCTGTAGTAACACATGAGTCCACTTTGTATCGATCCACTGTCAAAGATGCTTCGTATCGATCGACCACAAATCGATACGAATTCAACACCCCAATCAATTAGCAATATGAAATGGCCTTAGAACTATTGCTATGAAGAACATAAGTTCGTATTAATACGAAGCAACTGTAAAGGATCGATATGTAGTTGGATGCGAGGGGTCGACGCGATGTTGTACACTATAAAGCGATACGACAGGAATATCATGGATCGATACAAACGAGATACTTCCAAGTGGAAGACTCAGTCACGCAGCATAAAAAGTGGATCGATCCAAAAAGTTAGTGCCATGTCATCAGACATCACGTGTCCAGAAGCGATGTGACTAGGAAGCGATGTGAATTCAACGGCCTTAGAAAAATCCAAACTTGCATCGATCGTAACTCAAGATCTACAAGTCCAAATGCTACCAATTTTCGTAGGAGCTTGCTTACCACCTTGGGAATGTTCATGATCGATCTTGACTCGATTGGACAAAATCTCGATCGATGTGAATTGGGTTTATATCGATCATGGATCGAGTGCAACAACAGGGGATTGATCGCGTGGGCCTGCCCACATGAGAGAAGAGGTCTTCCGAGATCTAAGCGAGATATTTGTTGCCTATGCCTATAAATAGCATCCCAGAAACTACTGTACAAGGAGTTTTGGCTCATCTATGTCCACACTCTACCGAAATCACTATTTTACTCAAACTTTGCTATTGTAATTTGTTGTAACCAGTAAGCAAAAATAATTAAAAGTCAACCATTTCATAATGGACGTAGGCCATATGTCGAACCACTCTAAATCTCTATGTTTCTATGCAGTTTTCTTGTTTACCGATTGGTGTGTTTGTTAGATCTTCCTCTTTTCCATTTATATTCTTCGTTTTATCTCTTCAAACACATCCATAGAGTGTTGTGCCCAATTTTGGTACAAACATTTTGGTGCTTTCATTGAGAAAACCCAGTTTTTCTCCTACTCGTTGGATCTACTACAGATATCGGATTACAAGAATCCAAGGAGAAGATCCAGATTTCAAACCTAAAGTTCTTCTATCTTATTCAGATTTACATCAAGTCTAGGAAAGAGCTTCGCTATCCATCATGGTTAACACTAGGACTACTTCAACAGCTGCAGATCCATAAGGACGGGACAGGCAGAACCCCATACAACTACCTCCGATCGATTAGAATGTTGTCGGACCATCAGATCCACAAGGCCCTGTCATCATGGAAGAGTTTCAACTGCTAATGCAAGAGCTGACGCAGAGTTGACAACAGCTTACTAAGTAACTCCGTGCAAATGTGAAATTGACCAATCAGCTGAATCGTCAAAGATGAAGGAGATCCAGAAGAGATCAGGCTTCCTATTTATCCACTGAGAGTTCAGCCTCTTTAGGCTACCATCATAGATCCACGAGTCCACTGCTAGATGGAAGCTCTGCACAAGCTACTAGACATCACCATGCATTGAATCTGGGGCAAATGAGAGTTGGCCTGTCAACCAGCCATCAGAGTGGACCCTCCTCCCGAGGAGGTACTGTTCCTTATCATGTTATAAACAACGGCACTACCACCACTGCTACTGAATTAGGAGTTGATTCCCAAAACGAGGCAGATCTGATCTGCCGCCAACATGAATACACTCCAAAACCTTATGTCCGTAAGAACCTAGAATCAGGCAAGATATGGACCGTCGACCATGACCGATCCATCCTCGCAATGTGAAACTCGACTACACCTTGACCCATCATGCTCAAAATGTCCAGATGCTGGACATCCCGACCATGATCTGTCAGATGATCCATGAAAGTCAGGGTCTCAGCATCGGCGACTGGGGAATCTCTAAGAGTCACACTGCTTTCAGTGATGATATACTCTACGCTGAACCATCTCGGTGATTCAGGATGCCAACTCTACCCGTTGATGAAGGGAGCTTTGATCCTAATCAGCATGTCTTAAAGTACAAATGGTTGATGATTATTGCATGAGCCGATGATGCAGTTAAGTGCTAAAGTTTCCCGATCTCCCTAGGAGATATAGCAACTATGTGCTTTACTCGGTTAACCCCTCGATCTATCTCGTGCTTTTATCAGTTGGCAAAAAAGTTTGTTGAGCAGTTCTGCATGCATGTCACAAGGCCAAAAGATGTTAATATCTTGCCCAGTGTCACTCAAGCTCCTGGAGAAACACTCAGATGATATCTGGAGAGGTTTCGTGCTGCATGCGCTGAGATTAGTAATCCCAATGATAACTTAATTCTAATGGCACTAACTAAGGGGATCGATCCCGACTATGAATTTGGCAACTAGTTGCCAAAATACCTCCTTCATCATTGGACCATTTCTATTCCAAGGCAGCCCAGTTCTTAAGAAGGGAGGATGTGAAACAGTCTAGGAAAAAAGGATGATGCAGGACCCAGTGTGGAAGGAATCCAGAGTAATGTTGTCGTTAAACAAACCGTGGAGAGTTTCGAAAAGGTACAACTAAACACACAGAATAAATAGAATCAACAAAGAGGCAATGGAAATCAAAACAGGAAATGGGATCGGAATGATGGCCCACGACTTAGAGCTCCTATGTTTGACAATCATACTCCTTTTAATACGTCGTTGGAAAATGTGTATTACAGATCTGCAATGCTATTCAGTATAAGAAACTTGCCTCGAAGAAATCATCGAAAAAATAGATTCAAATGCGGAAGTTTTGCAGATTTCATGATAGCTACGGCCATAACACGAACGAGCGTCACCATTTACAAGATATTATTGAGAAATTAATACGAGAGAGAAAGTTGGACCAGTTTATGCAGGCGCCGCAGTCGGGAGGTCCGGCCCATCGAATTAGAACCATATACCAAATCAGGCAAGACCGGAGGAACCCGATCGTACTGGCGGGAGGTTAGTGATTAATACTGTCAGTAGTAGTCCTTATCCAAACGATCGAAGCTGGAAGGAAATGGAGTCATTCGCTAGTTCTATTAGGCATGCGAGCTTTGAATGTTGTAGTAGTTTGGGAGACGGGGCTCCGGCCAAGCAACATAAAACGATGACAGATGACATCGTATTTAGAGACAGAGATGCCAACAGGGTCGAGGCCATAACCATTGATCCACTTGTCATGCCGGATATTACAATTTGTTGTATTGGACATAGATTCGCCATATAATGCTTTCAAGGGCCGAACGGCCCTAGATGAGTTCAGGGCTGCCATTGCCCCTTAGTTTCTGACTTTAAAATTCCCTACCGACAATGGGGTTGGAGTAGTTCAGGGAGACCAGGCCGTTGGACGAGCCTGTTATGTTGCTGAGCTACGAGAGGCATAGAGAAAAGAAAAAGGAAAGGGCGTAGAGGAATATCTCTACGTCCGCTTTGCAGAAAATTGACAGCTAACGCCTGGGCCTAGGCTCGGGAACCCCAACCAATTCCCTAGGTATCTTGACCCAAGAGATACCAAAAGTGAAGAAGAAAATAGAGATAGTCAAGCTTCCCCGGCCGAGCTGAC
The DNA here is from genome assembly GCA_030765085.1 of Allium cepa. Lineage (NCBI taxonomy): Eukaryota > Viridiplantae > Streptophyta > Magnoliopsida > Asparagales > Amaryllidaceae > Allium > Allium cepa. The sequence continues at coordinate 796,875,634 of CM060941.1, read as the reverse complement.
AATCAATGTACCAATCGACGATGGTGACGATTCTAAAATGAAAAAGATTGGATCTCAGCTAAGCCAACAGATGCGAGAGGAATTGGTTGAATTTCTCTAGGCAAACCTCGATGTGTTTGCCTGGACACATTCTGACATGTGCAGAATCTCCCTGTACATTGCGAGCCACACATTGAATATTGATCTGCGGCATCTCCTGGTAAAGCAAAAAAGACGTAGTATGGATCCAAAGAGATCTGCCACCCTTAAGGAAGAGGTAGATAAGCATAAATCGAACGGATTTATTCGAGATGCATTATACCTGAAATTGGTGTCCAATCCTATACTTGTCCGAAAGCCTAACAGGAAATGGAGAACATGTGTTGACTACTCAGACTTGAATAAAGCTTGCCCTAAAGACAGTTTTCCACTTCCCTGAATCGGTCAGCTCGTAGACTCAATGGCTGGACATGAACTCTTATCCTTCAGGGATGCATACTCTGGCTACAACCAAATATCCATGTACTTACCTGACAAGGTGCATACCAGCTTCATAATCGATCTGGGACTTAACTGCTACAAAGTCAGGCATTTCGGACTCAAGAACGCCAGGGAAACTTACCAATGGTTAGTTAATCGAATGTTCGCTAACCAGATCGGGAAAACCATGGAGGTATATGTGGATAACATGCTAGTGAAATCACGATTCTTCACTGATCATATCAAAGATCTGGAATCGATGTTCAACATCCTCCGAGAATATAGAATGATGCTCAACCCGTTGAAATATCACTTTGGGGTCGCATCCGAAAAATTCCTTGGGTTTATCGTCAATGCTCGAGGAATCGAAGCCAATCCCGTAAAGATCTGGGCATTCAAAAATCTTAAGACTCCAAGAACTATAAAGCAAATCCAAAGCCTTAACGGGAAAGTAGCAGCACTGAGCAGGTTCATTTTAAAATCCACTGACAAATGCATTCCCTTCTTCAATCTGATCAGAAAAGGGAAACGGAACTTTGAATGGACTATGGAATTTGAGGGCACATTCCGAGCACTCGTTCAACATCTCTCCACACCACCAATTCTGTCAAAATCTATTAATCATGAGAGATTGTACATCTACTTGGCGGTGTCAAAAATTGCAATTAGTGCCGCCCTAATTCGAGAGGAAGACCGGATATAATGCCCGGTTTATTATATTAGCAAGCGACTGACCTGAGCAGATAGAAACTATCCAAAGCTGGAAAAGTTGCCCTATTGTCCTATTATTGCATCGAGGAAGCTCCATTCATATTTTCAGGCTTATCCCATCACTGTCTACACTGACAAGCTGTTACGATAGGTCCTTACGCGGTCTGAGACATTTGGTAGGTTACTCAAGTGGAACATCAATCTAAGTCAGTTCGATATCACTTATACTTCAAGGCGAGCTATCTGATAGCAGGTCCTAGCAGACTTTATGGCTAAATTCATTATGCCGGAGGACTTGCCAAAACCAGTGAATCTCCCAAGTATATCTGGAAGCTGCATACTGATGGTGCGTTAAATGATCGGTACTTAGGTGTCGGGGTTGTACTTGAAACTCTTGAGGTCGATCAATATGCTATGCTTTAAAGTTTGATTTTCATGCAACCAACAACGAGGTCGAATATGAAGCTTTACTTATTGGATTGAGGCTTGTATGAGATTTGAAGATTATTGCCGTGGAGATTTACTATGATTCATAATTGGTCGTGTGTCAGGTTCGAGGGGAGTACCAGGCTAAAGACCGAAGGCTAGCTGTTTATCTCACTCAAGTTCAGGAAATATTGAATCAAGTTCGATTATTATGCCATCTTTGCATACCCCGAGAGAGCAATCAAAAGGCCGATTCATTAGCAAAGTTAACCAATACAAGCGAGGCACAACAAATTAAAATCATTCCCTTAGAGACGCTGTTTTCCTTGAGCATTGATCAGATGGAAACAGATTGGATATTTGAAGTCATTCCAGATAAGGAGTCATGGATGACTCGGTAAAGAAACTATCTCGAGCATGGGACCTTGTTGGAGCGCAGGATCAAAATGAGACAAGTTCTTCGAAAAACTTCGCGGTTCACTATTTAGAATGGAGTCATGTACAGAAGAGGGTACTCTGTTACTTTACTCTGGTGTATCGTTCATGAAGAAACCAAATGAGTATTACATGATGTTCACAAAGAGAATGCGGCAATCAAACCAGGGGCAAGCTCTTGCCAAGAAAGTGCTCTGATATGGAAACTATTGGCCGGCTGTAAATCGCGATGCATCAGACTACGCCAGAAAATGCGACAGATGTCAAAAACACTCTCGGATTCCTAGAGCCCTACCTAACGAAATAACTCGGATGGTCAGTCCATGGCCATTTGCAGTATGGGGCATTGACATTGGCGGTTCTCTACCTCTAGCAAAAGGTGGTGCGATGTACGCCATCGTCATGGTTGATTACTTTACCAAGTGGACGGAAGCTGAACCCCTTGCTACAATCACGACGAAGAAAGTGATCATCTTTGTAGTACACAACATTATCTTCCAATTTGGTCTCTCGTGTACCATTATCAAAGACAACGGAGGCCAATTCGACAGTGTTGAATTTAAGAATTTCTATCAACGGTTCCACATCCGTAAGTTCTCCACGGTTGCACACCCTTAATCGACTGGACATGTTGAAGCTGTTAATAAAGTTATAAAGTCTATTCTGAAGAAACGACTGTAAAAAGGCCAGGGTAAATGGGTCGATGAACTTCCTATGCTTTATGGACTTACGGACAAACCTTAAATCCGCAACCGGCCACACTCCATTTTCTCTTTCCTACGATTCAGAGGTCGTCATTCCAGTCGAGATGGAAGTACCTTCTCCTCATGTGACTTATTATGATCCGAAAATGAATGCTATATTACTTGTCAAATCCCTAGATTTATTGGATGAGAAGCGAGAAGAGGCCGACTTTAGGGTAGCCGCGTACCGAAGTCGAGTCGCCCGATTGTGCGATACCAAGGTTTGACCCCGAACCTTTGACCTGGGCTATATCGTTCTTAAGAGAATTTACCCAGTTCCTTTGCATACAAAATCAATGTGGGAAAGGCCATATGTAATTGAACAAAAGCTCGGAGAGAGCACATTTAAATTATTGACCATTGATGGCTTTACTTTGCCGATAGCCTAGAACAGCGAGAGTCTTTGTCGCTACTACACATAACAGGCTTTATTTGTTCATTCAGTCTACTTTTCATTGGCAATTTATTTCTTCATTTCAAAATTTGAATTTGTGATAAGGCAACTAACTTTGCCATATTTTCTTATTTCAATAGTAAAATGCAATCTCTTCGAGCCAGAGCTGTGAGTTTTTGAAATGCGTCATACAACAATCACCATGCACGGAGAGCTAAATTCCATCCGACGGTGGGATTTATTTAAATAGGGAGTGACTGTGATACGACCAGTCAATCGTGAAGTGAAACCCGAGCTTTAGGGCAAGTCATCACACTGAAGCCAAAAATGGATTGTTACATGACAATCCTATAACTAATTCCAGATTCCTAGAGTGTGAACTGGGGTATAAACTTGCAAATACGGTTTTGAAGAGAGTGGATCCGTCCACCTAACGACTTCGCCTATATTAAAACCAAGTTCGAGGAGGATGGACCTGTTCATCTAACGACCTCGCTTGTTAACTCAGGATGGATGTGATTCGACTATCCACGATCCTAATAAATCCATCAATCTTGGAGTGCGAACGAAATCCTAAAGCCTAAACAGATGTAGCTGACCATCCATCGGCCAACTTCAGATCCTCGGAGTGCGAACTGGAGTACAAACATCAACTAACTCCAAATTCCCAGGGTGCGAACCGAAGTATCAACATCAGCTAACTCCAAAATCCTCACAGTGCGGATTGGAGCATAAACACAAACTGGGTGCAAAGCGACCATCCGTAAGACAACTCTGAGTCCCCGGAGTGCGGCCAGAGTGTAAACATAAATCAGATTTGACTGACCACCTACGAATCAATCTAAGTGCCTAGAGTGTGGGCGCAGTTCTAAATATCGAACTGGTGTGACTGACCACCCATGAAAATAACTTAAGTCCTCGGAGCATGGATGTATCTCTAAATCTTTAGTGGGCATAATCGACCGTAGACAAAAAAGTGCAATCCCCGGAGAGTGGATGCAATTATTAATTGATGAGTGAGTGTGGTTTGACTACCCGAACTTATCATGCTTCAGCTTCATTTCATATATATTAAAATTGATGTGTTAAAGGCAAACAGCGATTGATGACCGATCTTCTCAATCTGTCCTCGAAACTGGGGGTAGAACATAAGTATCAGCTACTGATTGGGACAGCACGATATTGAAATTCGACTAACCTGGGTCTGAATTCAAAGATAAAAGATTCACAAGTGTACTGAATGGAATTTCGGGCGTTGAAACACTTAAGCAAATAAACACAAGTAGTACAAAAGACAATATGAGATTTTATTTCAACCATTCTTTGAAAAAGGAGAACGATAAGTACCAAATTATTCCAAAAAATCCTACTAGTAGGGCCGAACCCGCATTTATACTTAGCCTAAAAAAAAAGAAAAAGTAGATTCCAATCTATCTACCAAAAATGAGCCAAGAAGACGTGTTTATTCTCTAATTTTCTTCTTTCTTGGTGTTGACCCGCAAGAGCTGCCACTTGGCTGTCTCTTTGAGCCCTTGCCTTTTGGCGGCTGATCTCTAGTCGGGGGCATTATATTAACTTCCTCCTTTGAACTCACATGTATTGGAATGCTTCTTGAAGGCGGGGTCGGAGGGATATGATCAACATTAGGAGGCGGCAGAGGCATGTTAGTGTCAACGACCATACCACCAGGGGAAATCATTCATAAAGAAGCTGGACTAGGGCCCGCCATCCCACCTCCAAAGCTACTGTAGCCCACATAGCTGCCTTCATCTTGGCATTAATTTAGGTTATTATCTCCTCTTCATGAACTATTTGGGCATCGCCAGGAACGCCAGCGGTTGGGCCCGAGTAGCCGCTCATGGGTGCACCTCCACCCGTAACAAATGGCAGGTCAGCAAAAGGATCATTGTGATGAGCGAGAAGTTCCTCTATCATCTGTTCATCAAAAGTAAGCTTGCCTCCATGTGCTCCATTGGTTGGTGTAGTAGCCGTGGTAGAGGTCGCTCCGGTTATGATGGCCTCCTGCTCATGGTGTTGCTCTTGAGTTGCAGGAGGTGTGGCAGATGTAACTCCAATCACTAGATAAAGACAAAGAAAAAATTGTTAGTAAATACTTCAAGTAACGCTTCAGATTTTAAGCAAGCGTAGGAAATGTTCGAAGCACCTTCCTTAGTTTGACTCGAGGATGGAGGGGCAGCCTTAGAAACTTGCTTGTGGACTGGAGACGACGTCGGTTGATCGGGATTATATGCAGGAACAGACTGGGGATCAATCGCAGATGTAATATCAGGCTAGGCCGGCACAAGAATTTCAGGATCTACATCATGATGCTCAACACTAGTACCTTCTCTATCCTCTGAATATTGAGCAGTTAGCTTCTCCTTTTCATATGTGATCATGATGTTGTGGAGAACTTTTCTTCCATCTTCACTAAGCACTCGGATCTCTAGTTTAAATTCGTCGATTGATTCGGCTTGGTGTTATGCCGTTTCATCTTCTACCAATCGGCCCCAAACATTATACATGTGTGACAGATAATTGTCAAGCCACATTAGGTTACAGTGCTTCAGAACATTAGAATTGTATATGATAAGAAGATCTACAATATCGTCCTCTATCCTGGTCTCTACCATCTTAACATCATCCTCAACCCTGGCCTAGGCTTCAAAATTTTAAGTGACGCCACATCCCTTTCACCCCGAAGCACCATAGCCTATTCACATGCCTCCTAAGTAGCTTTACTAGCATCGTCTTTCTCCTTGACGATTTCAGTGAATTTGGCCTTAAGCTCATCAAGATCCTATGCTGCAGCATCCCTTTCAGCCATAACAATGGTATTTCGATGGCCCATCTCCTCAACCAAGGAAAAATGCATCTATCGCATCCTTCCCATAGACTGATTTGCCTCGTCGGCTTTCTTATTGACTTCCATTTTCGATTTCCTGAAAGACTCGGCCTCATTGTTAAGAACTTGTATTATACGGTCCTTTTGAGCGATATCGGTTTCTATCATCTCGATTATTTTTGCCCTCTCAAAGGTCACTGCCGATGACTTATCCGCAATCTTCATCCATTCACTATATTGGCTATAAACATCATGGATATAATCATGCATAGTTTGTTCTGCCTCAAATGGGATTCTCTCTAAATGCGAAGGGAAGATGAAGCCGTTGAAACAAATGTTTAGGAAGTTTTTTCTCAACTGGGCGATTCTGATCGCTCCTTCCCCAGTGGGATCGGTGACTTCTTGTTCAGTGATAGTGGGAGCTTCAGCCTCAGTCCTATGATATTGCGAATCAGACCTTGGAACTTGAGAAGTTTGGTATGGAGGCTCCAAGGGTTGTATCAAGATCGGAGGGTTGTTTTGGAGCTCGAGGATGCGGAGAGCGTGATCGGGAGCATTATCTATATCCTCTATCTCTGTCCCTCTCCCTTTCATAACGCTCATGGCTAGAATAACCACAATCGAGATCTCTATCGGCTTCCCTTCTGTGGTACTCATAATATGAACTGTACGACTGGCATGCCGAGCGATGGTTTTCTAACATAGAGTCTATCTTAGTCATCGTATCTGTAAAATAGGAAGAAAAGAAGAACCGGTAATCTCTAGAAATGAATAACTTATCATTGAAAATCGTGTAGCGCCGTGAAGTGTATATGTACGTGCAATTCCTCGACCAACTGATTATGTCGGCCACACTCGTGGGAAGTGACTTGCTTAAATCTAAAGCACTTTGAAGCCCTTCCAATCCGGTGTTGCGTTGGAGCGACACATAGTCTGGAATTGGAATATCGACGAGTCCTTTGAAAGGATTCTCCGTTTGTGAAGGAGGAATCTCCATGATTCGAACACCGGAGGCTGGCAGGGAGATGACAATGGATTTCCATCTCGAAGTCATATGATGCTTATGAGTAACTGCCTTGTCTTTCCTTCTTCCCTCTAAACCTCGAGAACTATCTGGGAGCTCAACGACGGGCTCGTCTTCAGTAGGTGTATCTTCTTCATCACCCTCTTCGGCAATTCTATTCTCGGGCGCTCCACGCTTAGCCTGTTTTTCCAAAATTGCCCTAAGCGATCCCTTAAGTCTTATACTCTGGTTTTGATCGATTAACCCAACAATCCTCAAATTTTATCTGTCAACATCGAGTCAATTTCTCTCATCTCGCACGGCACTTTCTAAGAATCCTTACTATTTATTTAAAGTGAGCGCCTTTGGGTCACGGAATTACGGCTGTTAAGGGAAGAAAAATTTAGACTCAGTATCGGTTACAACTATCTCGTTAGCTACTGGAAAAAATGCGACACATACGTTTGACCAACCACCGACTGGCGAACCCTGGAGGGCACCGAACGTAGAACAAATCCGTCTTGGCGTAGCTAAGCCTAGTCCAAGATCCAGTCACCACTTGTCAATTCCTAACTGCCTTTAGAAATGTGAATGAAGGATTGCATCCCCGACTCTTGACGTTGAATAAGAATCTAACTTCCTCCGGGGTCGGGGGCCAAAAGAGGTGCTCCATAAAAACAATGAATAGACTGTTCAACAGTGCATATCCATTTGTATGTAGCTGTGACAAAGCAATTCTAAAGAAAGCTAACACTTCTCGAATATACTGGTTGAATGGAGGAAGCGTTCCAGCTGTGCATGAGTGTCTATTGAAAGCAGTGAATCCTTCTGGGGGAGCGAGTGGCTTGTCATTTGGTTTGGTAGTAGAACGTCGTCTAATGGTAAACCATGTCTTAAGCATATTCATCCTAACATATCTTCGGAGACATTGGATGGCACAGAATCTTGTGGATTCGCGATAAAAGTTGCTCCTGGTAGCTCATTTGGAGCAGGAGTTATGACTTCGGCCATGATGGCCGGAATCTCTACTACCACTTTGAGTTTCCTACTATTGAGAACTCCCGGGTTCTATAACTAATCAACTTAGTAAAAACTATCATTAGATGATACTAATCCCATGTGTTTCCCAGTGTGAAGTGCGTGAGTGTGTTGTGTAGTGCAATGCAATATAACACTTAAGAAATTCTACGGAATTTAGGAAGATGTCTAAACGACAAGATTTCGCAATTCAACTGAAGTGACCGTCATCGTTAACTGTCACAACCATGCTATCCAGACTTTAGAGACCGATCCAAGTTAAAATTTGTTAAATTCTATCAAGTTTCAGTTCCATCGACGAGCTTCAAAAGGCAGTCAAATATGCAATGGAAAGGTTAAGTCCAGTTATGTAAGGCGGAAGCTCGTCGAGGTCGAATGTTTGATTATGCAACTATTTCGTATCCATTAAAATTTGAATTCAGATCGATCGCAGAAGCCCAATTCGTATCGATCGAGAAAAATAGCATTTAGTATCAATCGCTCCAAGATCAGTTCATATCGATCCCAAACCCTCCTTGTTCGTATTGATTGCCAGGTCCACGACTTTACAACGATTGCACGGTCAGGTCTTCATATCGATCGCTCTGAGTCGATGCGAACTCCCATCCTACCGAATCGATACGAAGCTACTCCCTCCATCAATACGAACTTCCATTATCATCTGATCGGTATGAACCTCTTCCTCCATCCACGATTGATACGAATGTTTCCTTTATGTCCACCACTTGTCCTTCTACCCCAGACAACTTAAGCACCAACTCTTCCTTCCTCAACCAAGTTCCAACCTAACCTCGGCATTGACTTCACGGGAATCGGCCACGACTATTGACAAATTGGCATCTAACTCGAGTCTCACCGCTCTAGAGAGATTTTTATTGACTGATTACCTAGATTAAAGATTAGTTCAAGAGATTAATGGGTTATTGAAGTTAAGGTCGAAGACGGTGCTAGTTCTCGATTGCTATATCGATACAAAGGAAGACAATAAAAGAAAAGCAATGAAAATTTTCTAAGTCCTAACGATATTTATATGGACACGGGGTAAAGGCGAATGATGATTCATCTCCCAGTAAATTGACCGATTAAAATGGTCCTCAATGTCATCGATATGAAAGCTCTATTCGTATCCATCCACACATATTGGTCCCAAGCGCAAAGCTCGTATCTATTTACCATCTATCCAGGATGCCTTCATTCGTATCCATCAACACAAGGCAGTCTAGTTGGTTTGTATCCATTGGCATTTCATATCCATCAATGAGCAACCATTTATTTCGTATCCATTGATGTGAAGCCCATCGATACGAAAGTTACAACAAGATCGTATTTGGACCACTTTACTCTATCGATACGAAACACAATTCGTATCCATCAATTCAAGAACACACGTGTTATGTCGGTCAATACACAGAATTCCATACTTGATCTATTTCGTATCAATAGCCATCAGTAAGAAATCCATATCCAGACATCTCAGATCGGTCAAAGAGAGGATCAATGCGAAGGAGTGGATTAAAATAACCATCAAGCATTGTTACAACTTGAATTTCACATCAATTCAGGAGAGGATCAATACGGAATTCGATAAAATAAAACTGACAACGACTCGTGAGCATGTGGACGTTACTGGGAGTCAGTTAACATACGTACATGTATGACGGACAAACATCCAATTTGTTAAGATTCATAAGAATTGAATGCTAATCTGGTGACGATTACAACAACAAATTACAGTTTGCTATCATTCAATACTCAGTTACAACAGTGCGTATTACAACCATTGGTAGTCAATAATTCATTATTTATATTACTAACAGTTAGTCAATGGTTATATGTTTCGATGAAAAGACAACAACCGTTCAAAAAGTCGGATAGAACTTTTCAGAATGAAGACTACAACTTTTTAAAGCACGTCATGTCCTCACAAGATGTACTTTGAGGGGAAAATGTTTTCCTGCCTTTTGGCAAGGCCGTGACACCAAGAAGTTTAATGGAAATTAAAGACAGATCATCCTGAAGAACGAATGTACGCAGGTTTGCTATTGATGCTGGTAAATTTTGTCCAAGTCCACATCAAGCTAAAATTGATATGACATGACAAGTAAAGCCATGAAAGGCAACGTTCCAAATTTCAAGTCAATCGGAGTTTGTATACTTAAATTACAATCGATGCAAATCAAGTAAATCCATTCATTTGTATCCATCGTTCCACCTCTGTTTGCATCGGTCCACTTCGTATCCATCGGCAGGCAAGCTCCTCTTTGTATCCACTGGCAGCCAACCGCGCTTCGTATCCATCCAAACTCACCTATTTCACATCCATCTGCAGTAGCACATAAGTCCACTTCATATCTATCCACTGTCGAAGATGCTTCGTATCGATCAGCCACAGATCGGTACGAATTCAAACCCCAATCAATAAGTGATACGAAATGGCCACAAAACTATCGATACGAATAACGTAAGTTTGTATCGATATGAAGTAAACAGTTACGGATCGATGCAAAGTTGGATGCGAGGAATCGATGCGAATTTGAATGCTATAAAGCAATACGAAGGGAATATCCTGGGTCGATATGAACGAGGCACATCCAAGTGGAAGACTCGGTCACTCGGCATAAAAAGTGGATCGATCCAAAAAGTTAGTGCCACGTCATCCGACATTACTTGTCCAGAAGCAATGCGAACAGGAAGCAATGTGAATTCAACAGCCTTAGAAAAATCCAAACTTGCATCAATCGTAACTCAAGATCTACACGTCCAAATGCTACCATACTTTCACAAGAGCTTTCGTACCACCTTGGGAATGTTCGTGATTGATCTCGACTCGATTGGACAAAATATAGATCGATACGATTGGGTTCGTATCGATCACGGATGGAGTGCAAACAGTACGGGATCGATCGCGTGGGCACACCCATGTGAGAGAAGAGGTTTTCTGAGATCTAAGCGAGACATTCACTTCCTTTGCCTATAAATAGCAGCCCAGGACCTACTGAAAAAGGACTTTTGGCTCTCTTATATCCAGACTCTACCGAAGTCACTATTGTACTCGAATTTTACTGTTGTAATTCATTGTAACCAGCAAGCAAAAATCAATAAAAGTCAACCATTTCATAGTGGACGTAGGCCATACAACGAACCACTCTAAATCTCTATGTTTCTATGCTTTTTCCTTGTTTATCGATTGGTGTGTTTGTTAGATCTTCCTCTTTTTCCATTATATTCTTCATTTTATCTCTTCAGACACATCCGTAGAGTGTTGTGCTCAATTTTGGTACAAACAGATATGTTTGTGTTATGTTTGAATAGTTACAAGTATTTATGTTTGTGATTATTTATCATATTAGCTTGTGTACAGACCGTAATTATGTTAGTGATTAAAGTTAACTCGATTATGCCCATTTTGACTAAATATCCCCTTTATTAAATAAGACCTTATTTTGGTGATATGATATACTTTGGAAAAATAAATATCTTTTTAAGTGGATATGAAATTAAAGCGAAAATAAAAGGGAATTTGAAATTAGAAGTGAGATTAGATTTGAAAGGGAAATTTAAAATTGAAATTGAGATGAATAATGAAATTGAAATTGATTTTGAAAATTGAAATTGAGATTTGTTATCCCGCCTTTTGGCAAGGCCGTGACACCAACGAATTGATTAGAAATCAAAGACAGTTCGTCCCGAAGATCAATAATATGCATGCTCACTATGGATACCGATGAATTTTGTCCGAGTCTGGATCAAACTACAATTGATACGATGAGACAAGCAAACTATGGGAGACAACGTTTAAAATTTCAATTCAATCAGAGTTTAGATGCTCAAGATATGATCGATGCGAGTTAAGCAATGCTTCCATTCGTACCCATCAGAACGCCTCCTTCGTATCCATATCATTCGAATCCATCCCCGAGGCCTAGTTCGTATCCATCACCTTACAACCATTTTTTTCATATCCATCAACCCTCGGACCTCGGCTCGTATCCATCTGGCTTGGTATCCAGCGAATTTGATCATCCTTGTACCCATTAGTAAGCAAGCTCATTTCGTATCGGTCCATCTTGTGAACAGGCCTCACTTCGTGTCCATCCACATACGTCCATTTCATATCGATCTAGTCTTAAACATACGTGGTACTGGTCAACAGCCGGTCGATACAAAACTGCCCCATCGATACGAAATGGAGCACATGGCATCGACACGAAATAGAGTGCTGATGATACGAAGAAGAGAATAGATGATCGATACGAAAAGGAGCACCAAGCATCGATCCAAAGACATAGCACTCGATGGATACGAAGATGGAAGCAGTCAACTCGGCACTAGAAATGGAACGATCCGAGTAGTTAGCACCACGACAACTTGCAGGCACATGCTCAATGATGATTCAAACTGATTGATACGAATGTATCGATTCGAACAAAACAACCTAGGGTAAACCAAGCTTGCATCGATCATATCTCACAATCCACAAGTCCAAATGCTACAAAATTTTCAGAGGAGCCTATGCACAACCTAAAGATGTCCGTGATCGATCTCAATTCGATTGGGAAAGATCTTGATTGATACGAAATTCATTCGTATTGATCACGGATCGAGTCGGAATCACTTCGAATTGATCGTGTGGGCCTACTCACGTGCCAAAAGAGGTCACCCGAGATCTGAGCGAGATATTTGCTGCCTACACCTATAAATAGCATCCCAAAGGCTTCAAAAAAGGGATCTTTTGATTCTTCTACGTCCAGACTCTATCGGAATCAATAGTGTACTCGAAATTTGTTGTTGTAATCAGTTGTAACTCGTTGTAATCAACAAAGCAAAAAATCAATAAAATCATCAACTTAAAAGTGGATGTAGGCCGGATCGCCGAACCACTATAAACTCTGTGTTCTTTACTGCTTTCTTCTTAATTTTATGAGTGTTCTTCATTCTTAATTCTCTACATACTTGTTATCTATGATTTGTGATTGTGAACTGGTTCTTTCATCGACAACTGGGTGTTTATAGATAATTTTGGTACAAACATTTTGGTGCTTTCACCGAGAATTGAACTCAGGGATTCTACAGCTTGGACTTTGAATTTGAAGACTTGAAAACTTGGATCTAGAAAGCAATGGCAAGGCAATCAGTAAGAGGACAGAGGACTGAAAGGAGTCAGCATGAAGAGAGTTAGGAGGCTTCCTCAGGAGTGAATCAGGCTTCAGTCTTTATCACTCGGGATGAGATGCAGATGATGATGGGAGCTATGCATGAAGAGCTTCTGAAAAGACAAGAGGAGATGATGATGAATTTGCTTCGACCAACTGGACAAATTGGAGTGCAGAATCAAGCTAACGCAGCTGCAGGAGATGCTGGAGATAGAAGTCAGAAGCATGGAGCAATCAGGATCCAGAACAGAGCGGGACCATCGGGAGCGGCCCCAGAGCTATGGGCACTCACCCGAAGCATGTTGATCCAACCTCAGGCAGGATACCAGGTGGAGCTATTCAACATGGCATTGATAGAGGATTGGACGCCCATCCACGACACCAAATTCCAAGATTCCCTCTTGAGCTCGGTGGGAAGGTCAGAGGCAACAGACAAGGAACACTGCTTGGCAACAGCGACAGACTGGCGGAGATGGTCAGACGAGCCATGAGAGGCGGACTAGTGAACAGAGATCTGGAAGACATAAACAGGAGCCCCTTCGCTCTCGCAATCAGATGGGCTTAGAACCCACCTAAATTCAGGCTACCAACACTAGAGATGTACGATGGGAGGACGGATCCTGCAGTTCATCTGACATGATACGTGAGGCATATGGAGGTGTTGGGGGTATCGGAGAAGGTCATGGCCCGGTGCTTTCCATTGCATTTGATAGACATTGCAGCATTATGGTTCAGACAACTGGAGAGCGGCTCCATTAGAACATGGACCGATTTGACTGAGAAGTCTATGAGGCAATTCCGAGTTCACATTTCGAGACCTAAGAATGTGATGAGTTTGGAAATATTAAAGCAATGAACTGGGGTATCTTTGAGGAGCTCTTTGACGCGATTCAATTCAGTGGCAGCATCGGTGGATCAAACAGATCCATCCATGGTTTTGATGGCAGTTGTATCTGGCATAGCTGATGGCATGGAATTCAAGAATTCATTGATAAAGGAACACCCTATAGATCTAGAAGAATTTTATCATGAGGCTGAAGAATTTTTACGATTAGAAGATGCAAATGCTGAAAGAGAGGAAGGAGAAGGAGTCGATGTTTATGCAGTCAAGGGCAGAAATCCTCCTGAAAAAGATTCAGGAACTGATAAAGGGAAACGGAAGGCGAAGGATAATGGTGATAGACCAACGCGACCACGAAAGGAACCAAGATTCACCTCTTATATGGAGTCGAATGAGACTTTGGAGCGAATCTACCAGGATACTGGGGGGAAAATTCCTTATCGAAAGCCAATGAGAAGAGATCCGACCAGCAATGAAAGAAGATCCGACAAATATTCCTTATTCCACAAGCTGAATGGTCATAGCATGAATGAATGCAGGCACTTCAAAGATGATGTTGAGGGGAATATCTGGAATGGTCTGCTATCACAGTATGTGTGAAGAGAAGCAACAACGATGAAACGAGAGCGGCCACCACTTACATCAACTGGGAACAGCTCAGGATCGGGAGGTCAACTTGTCATCAACTAATTGAAATAATGACGAACAAGTGGCAAACTCCATACCAACGTGATTAAGTCATTTACATATGTACAGGACCGTGAACGATCCTCAAGCATGCTCTGATATGACCACTAATCGCGTCGGTGAAGGTATTTGCACTTTGACGTCTCTGTGTTGCTTTTGTTCTCTATTTCAAATGTTTGGATTTGGGTTTGTTGGACATTTTTGTCGGAAGACTCATTTTGAATGTAAATCTGCTATTTGCAATTCCATAACGGCTAAACCACTTACGTATGAATGGGTTTATGAACGGTCCTCAGACATGCTCTGAGATGGCGATAAACAACCACCACAAACAATTCAGAAACTCACTCAAACGTGAAATCTGACGTTAATGATACTAAGTCCCCCCGAGCACGCATAATTCGCCTCGAACGGCACCCGACCACGAACGGTCACAATTCACCGCGAATGGCACCCGATCATGAACGGTCACATTCGCCTCGAACAGCACCCGACCGCGAACTGTCACAATTCGCCGTGAACGGCACCCACCCACGAACGGTCATAATTCGCCGCGAACGGCACCCGATGGAGGACGGTCACAATTCGCCTCGAACGGCACCCGACCGTGAATGGTCACAATTCGCCGCGAACGTCACCTAGCACCCGATTGCAAACGATCAAAATTCGCCACGAACGACACCTGACCGCGATCGGTCATAATTCGTCGCGAAACGGCACCCGATCGCAAACTGTCACAATTTGCCACGAACGACACCTGATTACGGACGATCACAAATCGCCTCGAACGGCACCCCGACCGCAAATAGTCACTATTAGCCGCGAGTGGGATCCGACCTTGAACGGTCACATATCACCTTAAATGATATACAATCTCGGACGATCGTCATTCAAAGTCAGGTAAGACTATCAATCTCTTTTCCAATTCATCAACTGGATACGAACATCCAGCTTATCGAACTACAAAACACACCTTCCTATCGCAAGGCATGTTTTGAGGGGCAAGTGTTATCCTGCCTTTTGGCTAGGCCGTGACACCAAGGAATTGACTAGAAATAAAAGACAGTTCATCCCGAAGATTGGTCATACGCATGCTCGCTGTGGATATCGATGAATTTTGTCCGAGTCTGGATCAAGCTACAATTGATACGACGAGAAAAGCAAAGCTATGGGAGACAACCTTTAAAATTACAAGTCAATCGGATTTCATACGCTCAAGATATGATGGATGTAAGTCAAGAAATGCTTCCATCCGTACCCATCAGAACGCCTCCTTCGTATCCATCCCATTCGAATCCATCCCCAAGGCCTAGTTCTATCCATTACCTTACAACCATCCTATTCGTATCCATCAACCCTTAGACCTCGGCTTGTATCCATCCGGCTTGGTATCCAGCGAAGTCGATATGACGACCCTGACTCGACCTTTGAAAATCGACATCCAAATACTCACCTGTATCCGAATGTTGTGGATTCAAACGTCGAATCTGGTTCGCCGGAGCTTATAACACATTAAGTACAACAACACAGCGGAAAACAAATGAATAACTTTATTGATATACAATATTTGATACAACACATTGATACAAATGACTATCAACATCAAAGATACAAGATAACGGCGGAAGGATAATAGCAACAGCAGAAGAGATAACATCTTCAGAAGTCTTCAAGATAGATACTCCAACTGACTGCAACACCATTTCCAAAGCTCCAAGACTTAAACCATAACTTCGAACCACCATCATGTTGAACTTAAGAAAATCTGGTTGAAGTGAAACACAATGTGATCATCAAAATCCAACGGCTTCAAAGACCAAAAGACTTCAAACAGAAGGCTGAAGACTACCGAATCTACATCTACTAGCTGATTATCTGAAAACTCTGGCTCTAGGCTGCCCGTGTGGAAAATTGTGGGCACCCAGAGTTTAGAAAGGGAACAATAAACTCCAGGTCAATCATGGGACTAGTGTGAGAAAACAAAAACAGTTTATCTTTAAAAAGAAATAAAAAGAAATCTGCATTGCTTTTTGGAAAATGAAACACCATATGGCCTCCCCGCATACACATAATGCAAGCGCATAATTGAAGGAGATTTCTCCTTATGATAGTTAAACATGCTTGATACGCAAAAAACATTTGATAATATTATTAGTGCATAGTGCAGAAAATATTTGCAAGTATAATATTAATATTAGCTAGCATACGTACCATTATAGTATGCCTACTATAGCTACCATATTAGATGGCAGGTTCTACAACTAAAACCGTACAAGGCGTGTATTTGATGATTGGATTTCCAACAATGGTCAGGCTAGGGAACTTCCTATGTCACATGGGTACGCCTCTGTAGGGACGCCGCGAGAATTTAACTAGCTCTCTGCCAATACAAGGCCGGGTTACCTCTGTAACTAGGAAACTATTACATGAGTATGCCATCCCCTGGTCGTAACCGACCTTTATCCGAGGGCCTTCAACCACAAAGCAATAACCACAAAGCAATAGATTTGCAGCAACCACATAAGTTAAGTATCTGGGCACCATACCATGATACCACTTTTTATCCAGAAGGAATGGACATACCCTAAGGGGCATGACCCCCGATAACCCTGCCGCATCCTTCCTGTTTCGACAATTTTCAGTTTGTGAGGTTCTGATGAAGTCTCGTCCCACAAAGCTACGCTTTCACAAAAACATGCTTTGATCAACAAATGATCAGCAGCACTCAGCATGCCATATTACCAAATTAGGAATGTATCACTAGTAACCATCAACTACATAACCTATGAGCTCGTATGCCTTAAAGAAGGGTGTTAAGCTAAGAGAATAAATTCTCCGCCACCAAACAAAAATGTATTTGATAGAAACAAGCTTTACATCTCAAAGAGTAATGTCAGACATACATCCATACAAGTCTGTTTCGGGTTTGAACGGAACTGAAGGCACTTCAAAGAAGCCCTTACAATCCAGGTATTCACAATCCCGATCGAACTCCCCATCACATATGGGGATCTCTATACCGGCACGACTCAGTGCAGAGACATTCGACCGGTAATCTTTTCGTTCTCGAAAATACCCGGTCTTCACCACCGGTCTTCAAATGCTATCCATTTCGTTGTATCATTATTCGAAATGGGTTTTATGACATACAGTCCTTTCCCGGCTAAACTGAATAATGAGCGCAAATTCTTAAAAACATATGGATACTGGGATCTTAGTTAAGTCATAGTTTTATTCCATAACCTTTTCTTCAAATGGTTTAAACAAATTTCCATTTTAATCTTTCAAAACAAAAGATCCACATTTTTAAAAATCCACTTCAATTTGAAACCAAGGTTCACCAGTCTTTCACAAAGATTAATTCGTAGCTTTCAAACAATTTCAATTTCGCAACTTGACATCCTTTCAACAATACTTGGAATTCTTGCGTTATATGAAAGCCATTATTATTTGAAAACAAATGCTTTTCGTTTTGGAAAAATCCAATCAAATATGCACAAGTTATAGCCTTTAAAGTATAAACTAGGACTAAATTTAAATTCCCAAATAATACTTTTAAAATACTTTAAAAAGGTTTAAAAATCCATATATATATATATATATATATATATATATTATATAACTTTTATCACTACTTTCAAACCATAATTTCCAAAATAATTTCAAAACTTAAACAAGATATATTATATTCAAACTAAAATTTTAATTTCAAAACTTCCTTTTCAAAAACTTTTCATATTCAACCCAATTTCATTTCCAAAACCATTTGGATTTAAAATTCAACTTTCAATACCATTTCATAATATCAAATTCAATATCTGTGACTCAACCGATTTCCCGTGAAATCCAAATTTTTGTGTGTGTGGTGTAGTCCAGGGGTTTTACACACAGCAATACAATATCATCAATCATCACAAATCCAAACACAACGATACCGATAAGCATTATAATCCTATAATGCTTATCTTAATTCATAGATTCACGGATAAATAATATAGATTCATCACAGATAAACAAATTACATTTTTCATAGCTCAAATCAAAATAATTCATATCACAAAGCATCACACATCAGGGATATCAAATAATTCGAAGTATTCCGAGCAATCCAAACATCCATAAGTAAGATCAACTAATCATCTGATTAATTTATACAAGATTAATTACTAATCCTGGCTAAATAATATTAATTAATCACAACCATTTTAATTAATTATCCTTTAATCATTCGTTGATTAACCTTTAATAATAAATTAATTAACCTTTAATTGTTAATTAATCAATCTCAATTAATAAATCAATCAACCTTTAATCATTAAATAATTAATCCTTAATTATTTAATTATTCTTTAACAAATTAACCTTAATTAATTACATTAATTAATTAACCCTTAATTAATTACTATTTAATTAATTATCCTTAATTAATTACAATGAGTGATAATCCTTAATTACTTATATTAATAAATCACAAATTAATTTTTATCACTTGATTAATCAACTTTAATCATTAATTAATTATCCTTAATTACTTTCATTGAGTAATTATCTTTAAGTAATTAATTATTCTTAATTAATAAATTCTTTAATTAAATATTTTTTTATTTAACCACATTAATTAAATAGCCTTAAAATAATTATGCAAAGTAAATAGCTTTAAATTTAATTACATAAAGTAATTATACTTACTTAATCACTTAATTACATCCTTTAAATCTTATTAAATAAATACTTGAAATTATTATCATACAAAATCATTTAAGTTCTTATTTAATAACCTTTGGAAATAAGTCATTATTAACACATTAATTAACTTAAGATTATCCATTATCCATTTAAGTAATTATCCTTTTTATCCCTTTCATTAATTATCCTTAATAAAATAAGACCTTAATTAAACAAGATAGACTATTTACCTTAATTAATTACTTACCCATCACCTAAATCTTGTTTAAATTAAATGCTTGAAATTAATCACTAGAGAACTTTTAATTAATTTAGTTAAATACTCTAATCTTAAACACATACTTAGTTCCATCATAAACTTTTATTTGAAAATACTTAGGGATTAAAAATTTAATTGATTAACCTCACCTAATCAGACAAAACCACACAATTAAATTCAAGAACATGGAAACTTGTTTAAATATTAGCTTGAACTTGTTATAAAAATTTAGTTTCCAAAATAGGTCAACACAATTATCTTGCTTCCAAAACCTGATCATCTTTTATACTTATATTTTTTTTCTTTTCTTTTTTGCTTTCTCGCTTTTAAACTGTTATAACATGTTATACCCACTCAAACTCACGAAGCCACACTCAAGTCCTCCTCACATTTTCTTGAGCACAACCCCGAGTCAACTCATCCTCTCGATCTCAACATCACAGCAATGGCCGCAGATACATTAGGAACTCGTGCACGATGCACGATACCTGGTCGTCTTCGAATCATGCTCCGACCATCGACACGACGACGATCTGCCCCTGAGTCATCCTGATCGCCTAGGTCGACGAACCACTCGCAAATTCAAAATCAAACAAATGAATAACAGCAGGCTCCAGAACCCATTGACGAGATCCACCCTGCCTTGCCATCTCCGAACAACGGAGATTCCACCCTCTTGCCAGAATCTTCGCCTGACCTCCGCCTTCCTTTTCTGCCACCACAGGTACACCTTGATGTTATCACGTCACCAAGGACACCCAGTAAACAAACCCGACCGAAACTCATCCTACAACCCTAACTCGACGGCATTCGTCCACCACGATCACTTAAAAACCCTCCAGCCATTTTTTTGATGATCACCATCACACCAACTTTCTTCACCAACGATCACGTCATCCAATTCGTCATCGATGGACGAAAATTGAAAAAAAAACAAGTTTTCCATTCATTTCGAAAATGCCCTTTATATACCAATCTAAAAATCTTGAAATTTATACTAAAATTCATCGTTTAATAATTGGAATCTGGTTATATAATCAAATCCTAAAATTAAAACATTTGATTTTTCTATTTTTCAAAAATTTCACTATAATTTATATTTTGAAAGTATTTACTAAATTTTTTTACTTGGGATTATTTTTAAACATAACTTTACATTGCTATGAGCATTTTCTTTTCAGGAATTATAACCTAAATTGGTTTAGATAAGAAGATATGATTTTTTCTATACATTGCACTTGATTCTATTGATGTAACAGAGGCTAATATATACAATCATATACATACAGACATTTGCATATATACAGACATGCAACGATATTCATACAAACATACTTCACACAAGCATCAGGTATTTATCTCACACGATCAAAATATTAGGGAGGGTAGTTTGCTCACTTGTTTTGAAAAGCAGAGAACAAGAACCTGGAAACCTGATTTTGATTTATTTCTTGATTCTGAGATGATCAAGAACTTGATCTACTTGAGCATGGATCTGAGCTTTGAGCTTGTTTTCAATTGCTTCAGATTGCAGATTATTAGATTGCTTTATCTTTTGATTTTGAATTGCTTTGAAACTGATCTTGGAATTTATTTTACTGGTTTTGATTCCATTTTGATTTCTTTTGATCTGTAGTTTTGTTTCATGTTTGCACTTGTTTGATTTCTGAGATGATTTTGCTTTTAGACTGGAATACTTTGATCTTTCCAGGTTTTGTTTAGAAATAAAGAAGATAAGAAGTGAAGCCTGAGTTTCTTCTCAAATATAAAGTATATAATTCAAATTAAAAGGAAAAAAAATACTTTTTTGACACTTGTTAATTAAGAAAATAAAATGGCTACACTTGTCTTTACATAATTTAAAACTTAATACTTGTTTAAAATATATATCAAAATTTGAACACTTGTAAATAATGTTCTTAATATTGTTATATAATTCTTCATATTACGTTTACTATTAATAAATACATTTCCTTTGTTTTATACATATACAATTTAAAAGTGAATGGTTTAAAACTAATGTATATATTTATAACTTTCAAGAAATTGATTTTAAAATAAAATTATACTTTAACACATATATTTTATATCACATATATTTTATATCACATATATTTTATATATACTCATTCCATTTTACATTCTAATTAATGCATTTCCTTATATATATTTTTTAAATCTTGTACTTATTGCTTCCAAAAGATATATACATATTTAAAGCTTTATTTATATTCATCCTTGTTTTAAATTTTAAATTCAAGTTATTATACTTTTAAATGAATGAATGTTTATATTTATACATTTTTTATTTTTTTATACTTGCATAACTTATAAAGAAAATGGTTTAAGAACTAATTATACATAAATAAATAAACACACATATGTATATTATAAAGTATAGAATTTTGCTTTAAACAACTTTTGAAAATTTACTATATTAATTTCAAAATATAACTTTCAAAATATATATTATATATATTATATATAGAAAACAAAATTTATTAGTTTTAAAATATAGAGTTTTCAAACCCAATTTATTTTTCAATATATTTATTTTTGGATTTCAAATTCAAATTTCAAATTATGATCTATTTATATAAATAAACAAGCACATATCTTGTTCAAATTTTGGAAAATTCAATTAATTCACCATTAAATTCACAATTTAATTCCCAAAATTAAATTAATTACCCATTTAAATTTGACTTGAAAACGGGAATGTTACAGATTCCCCCTTAAGAAAATTTCATCAGAATATTTATTAATCAGAATATTTAAACCTGAATATTTATTCTGCATTTGGCTTACCAAATCAGAATATCATTAACAAATACGAGAACGAATCTATTCAATATTTTATGAATATACTCGGGCCATCCGGTCTACGAATATGCAAGGGCATTGGTTATTCCGAAGGGATAACTAACCATTCATAGAATATATCTGGACCCCAAAGAATAGACAAATGGGTATAATCCAATTTAACTTCTTATTTTATTAACCAATTCATTTTAATTAAAAATTTAAATTCAATAAAGTAAAAAACGAAAAGATGATAGGGAATCGATGAAGAGAATATGAAATAGAAATCTTATCTATACGATTCGCTGGGCCACCACCATATTAGAGCTTCTTCTTGTAGCTGCCAGGAAACCATCAAAGAATTGAAATTGGACGATGATCAAAAGATATTGATAGAGAAAGTCGTTCCCGTTGTTGCAGGGTATTGACCACTCGTAGTGGTACTTCCCTGTCCCCTATCTCATCCTCTTCCTGCACTCATACTCACTATCAGTGGATAGTAAAAGAATTTACCGAGGCATACGGACGGATATCTTAGGGATATACTCATTCTAGGGTGTTTCTAACCCTATCTCTAATGAGTCACCTAATGTTTTATACTCCTGAGCTAAAGTTCTTACTCAACCTTCAGCACTGGTACCATTTATAACGACCCTGACTCGACCTTCAAAAATCGACATCCAAATACATTACCCGTATTCGAATGCCGCAGATTCAAACGTCGAATCTGGTTCGTCGGAGCTTATAACAAATTAAGTACAACAACACAGCGGAAAACAAATGAATAACTTTATTGATATACAATATTTGATACAACACATTGATACAAATTACTATCAACATCAGAGATACAAGATAACAGCGGAAGGATAATAGTAACAGCAGAAGAGATAACATCTTCAGAAGTCTTCAAGATAGATACTCCAACTGACTGTAATACCATTGCCAAAGCTCCAAGACTTAAACCATAAGTTCGAACCACCATCATGTTGAACTTAAGAAAATCCGGTTGAACTGAAACACAATGCGATCACCAAAATCCAACGGCTTCAAAGACCAAAAGACTTCAAACAGAAGGCTGAAGACTACCGAATCTACATCTTCTAGCTGATTATCTGAAAAATCTGGCTCTAGGCTGCCCGTGTGAAAATTATGGGCAACCAAAGTTTAGAAAGGGAACAATAAACTCCAGGTCAGTCATGGGGCTGGTGTGAGAAAATAAAAAAAAGGTTTATCTTCAAAAAGAAATAAAAAGAAATCCGCAATGCTTTTTGAAAAATGATACTACCATAAGGCCTCCCCGCACACACACAATGCAAGCGCACAATTGGAGGAGATTTCTCCTTATGATAGTCAAACATGCTTGATACGCAAAAACCATTTGATATTATTATTAGTGCATAGTGCGGAAAACATTTACAGGTATAATATTAATCTTAACCAGCATACGTACCATTATGGTATGCCTACTATAGCTACCGTATTAGATGGCAGGTTCCACAACTAAAACCGTACAAGGCGCATATTGGATGATTGGATTTCCAACAATGGTCAGGCTAAGGAACTTCCTACGCCACATGGGTACGCCTCTGAAGGGACGTCCCTAGAACTTAACCAGCTCTCTGCCAACACAAGGCCAGGTTACCTCTGTAACTAGGTAACTACTACACGAATATGTCATCCCCCAGTCGTAACCGACCTTTATCCGAGGGCCACAAAGCAATAGATTTGCAGCAACCACATAAGTTAAGTATCTGGGCTCAATACCATGATACCACTTTTTATCCAGAAGGAAATGGATTGTAACGATCCCGATTTTTAAAACAAATTTAAATTGGTAATCAGTTTAAAATTTGAAATTTAATTTAATTAAATTGGTATTTTCCAAATAAAATAGATATTTGTCAGTTTATTAATATAAATGAATATAAATATGATTTTAAATAGAATTTCAAATTGGAAATTCAGAAATAAATATTTTGAATAATATAAATTTAATTGTGAACTAATTTGAAATTTGGAAATATATATATATATAAGTAGATTTTTAAATAAAGTTGATTTGGAGATTTAATAATAAATATTTTATAAAATTTATTGGATCTAAAAGTTTTATATTTTGAGAAAAAATAATATATATGTACATGACTAGAATTGTAAACATAATACGATATTAAAACAAGGTTTCATAAAAGTTTTAAAATATAGATGTATTTTGGAAATTAATAATAAAAATATATATATGAATAAAATTGGGTTGTAAATATATAAGTAAGATTTAATTTAAGACTTAAAAATGTTTTTCTTGTATATTTGAAAATAAATATAGTTATACATGATATATATATATATATATATATATATATGAAGTTGTAAGTAAATAATAACACAAGGGTTAAAACACAATTTGTAAATTAATTTAAAAGTTAAGGATTTGAACATAATTTGAATTTTTTTTAACAAGTGTAACATTTTAAAACAACAAATTAACAAATGTGAGTTAAAGACAAACATGCATAAACAAGTGTAATAATTTTGATTTGCAAATGAACAAGTGGCATTTTCTTTTGAAAACATATATGAGAGAAAAATAATCAGGTTATTCTTAGTTTAACTTTTCTCAAAAACCTGAAAACTTTCTCAAGCAAGAATCAAAACCTGAAAACCCATTCTCAAACTCAAACCAAAACAAATGCATGCCCTGTAACTCAAGCCGGTAAAATTCCTTAAATCAAAATCAAGCCACGTAGACCATTTTTCTCAAATCTGTGTGCAGTCAAACTTGTAAACAAAGATTTTCAAATGCAATATGGAACAAGTATCAGGGTCAAGCAAACAACTTCAAAAAAATCTATTTTAACCTCAAAGCAAAATAAAATCTGGAAAATCGAAGCTGGAAACCAACCTGATTCAAAGCAAGTTTAAACAAATTCAAAACTTCAGTTTTCAAGTCTGGAAATTCAAAAGAAATCAAAACACAGAGGATTCAAACTTGAGAAATCCGAGCGAAGCAAATTCGAATAAATCAAAGGGCAAGGATCAAATTTAATATCGAAGCAAATACAAGCTGCAGATATGTTTAAATATAAAATTCAGATCAAAAGCCAGAGCAATTTAAAAATTGCAAGTTCCAGGCAAAACTTCAATGTTCCTCTCTGTTCCTTCTTAAGCAAGGTGAGCAAACTCTTCAACCTTCATATATAAAATTTGGTTTGTATGTTTGATTTTACTTGGATATATGCTTGAAATTCCTCTATTTAAATTTGTATGTATCTGTATATATACATTTACACAGACTGTTCTATCATAATCATAGGCTCAAGCACACTCAAAAGAAAATCAATTTCTCTATGTACAATCAATTCTAGACTTTGGTTTCTAAATAAAACATGATGGTAGGAGTGTAAACTTAATTTCAAAAATACATTGAGGTATAAATAGTAAGTAGAGTTGCTGGAAAATAGGAATACCAGTAAAAATAAATTTAAGTCGAAGATTTGATTTTAAGATTTTCAAGCTTTGATCATATGAACTGATTCGTATTTCAAAAATATGAATATATGAATTCATTTCATAATTTTTAAGGGTGCAATCGTCGAGCAATTGGAAGTTGAACGTGGTTTGTAATTTGGGCATTTTCTGATGAACAAAGAAGTCTGGAGGGTCGGAATCACGGCTGGAGGAAGTAGAGGAGTCAACGAACCTAGGAAAATTATTAGGTGAAAATTTAAACAACGGAAGTGGCTGAACGTCGGCCGCATAGGGTTTTGAACCCAGTTTTATTGGCAAAGTTGAAAGGGGAATATCATCGTCAGTGGTGGATCGAGCTTCACCGGACTGGGGGGAGAAGTAGCGTGCGACGATGATGTTTCTCCGGCCGGAGTTTCGTGGTCTCTATTAGCTTGTTGCGGCGGTGTGTGATGTTTTTCTGACGATGGATGGGTTGGCAGGTTGAAGTAGATGATTCGATTTTGATTTGCGGATGAGTTTGATGATCGAGGTGATCGAAGGGCTAGGGAAGGTAGTCGATGACGTGTGGATGGTGGCAATGTCGATCGCCGTGGCTCTGATGATCGGTGCACGTGCACACGATGTCAGTTGAATCGGCGATAGTTGGGGGTTTGGGACGATGTAGTTGTATCGGGTTCAACTCGAAGGATTTTGCGTAAAAACTCGAAGTCAAGAGAGGTAGAGGGAAAACCCAAAGTTGAGCTCGGGTAAGTGGGTGATTGGCTTGGGACCGTGGAATTAAGAAAAGAGCAACTTTAAACTTTAAAGCAAATCAAAATTTCTGAAACAATTTTGTTAAAACAAAAATTTTAGTGAATATTAGAAGTTATCCAAGTTTAAAATTGATTAAAAAGGTTTTAAATAAAAAAATTATTTTAAATTAGCTAAGTTTTAAATTTGTTAAAGGTTTTAAATGAAATTATTTCAATTTAATTGAGTTTTGAGTATTTAATCTATATAACCTTTATTTTAAAAGTTTAATTTAAATAAACTTAATATTGTTGGATGGAAAAAAAATTGTTATATAAAACGTTTATTTAACTTAAAGGTTTTAAGTTAATAATGAATTTATTTCAAAGATTATTTAAAAAGACTAATTAATTTGTTAAGAGTTAATTGATTTATGATGAATAATAAAGGATAATTAATCTATGAGATTTGATTTAGGATAATTAATTAATTAAAAGAAATTAATTAACGAAAGTATTAAGGGTGATTAATTACTTCAAGATAATTACTTAATTATAAGTAATTAATTAATGATTAAAAGTTGATAATCAAATGATTACAGGATACTTACTTAAAGTATTTAAATTGTGATTTATTAATATAAGTAATTAGGGATAATCACTTATTATAATTAATTAATAATAATTAATTAAATGGTAATTAATTAAGGGTTAACTAATTAATGTAATTAAGAATAATTAATTAAAGGATAATTAGATAATTAGAGGTTAATTATTTAATGATTAAAGGTTGTTTTATTTATTAAGTAAGATTGATTAATTAATAATCGAAGGTTAGTTAATTTATTAAAGGTTAACTAATAAATGATTAGAGGTTAATTAATGATTAATGGTTTATATTTAGTTAATATTAATTAACCATGATGAGTGTTTATTCATAAGTAATCGATCTGATTTAAATTAATCAGATAATTAATTGACGTACTTATGGCTATTTGAATTGTATTGAATGCCCGAAATTGTTTGATATCTCTACTGTGTGATGCTTTGTGATATGAATTGTTTTAATTCAAGCTATGATGAATGTAATTTATTTATCTGTGGTAAATTAATATTATTTATCTACGAACCTGTGAATGGAAGATAAGCGTTATAAGAATATACCGCTTATCGATATTGATGTTGCTTGAATCTGTGATGATTGATGTTGTTGCACTATTGTGTAAAACCCATGGACCACACCATACATACACAAATATGGATCGCACGAGGAAATTGTTTAAGTCACAGATATTTTGAAATTTAAGTATTATTTTGTTTAAAGATTGAATTTTGAATCCAAATAATTTTGAAAATGGAATTGGGTTAAGCGTGAAAAGCTTTTGAAAAGGAGTTTTGAAGATAAAATTTATTTTGAATATCTTGATAAAGTTTTGAAATTTAAATAATTTGATTTAAATTTGAATTCAAAATTTGAAATTGAATTCTATGTTTGGAAACTACGATTTAAAAAGGTTATACCAGTTATAAATGTGTTTATACGGGTTTAAACAAATTTTAAAAGTATTGTTTTGGGAATGTGAATTTAACCCAAAATTTAGACTTGAAGAGCTTTAACTTATGCAATTATAATCGGATTTTTTTCGAAATGAAAACTGTTTGTATTCAAATAATAATGGCTTTCATACAAAGGAAGGTTTTCCGAGTTGTATTGAAAAGATTTCAAGTTTTGAAAAGAAATTGTTTTGAAAGCTATAAATGAATCTTTGTGAAAGATGGTTGAACATTGTTTTGAAATTTAAGAGAATCATAAAGGTGTATCTTTTGATTTGAAATGGAATTGTTTTGAAAGCTATAATGGAATCTTTGTGAAATATTTGGTGAACTTTGTTTTCAAACAAAAGAGGATCTCAGAGATAGATCTTTTGTTTAAATATTGTAAATGAATCTTTGTGAAGGATTGGTGAACTTTGTAAGGTGAATCTTTTTTGTTTAAGAGATTAAAATGGCAATTTGTTTGACCATTTGAAAGAAAAGTTTTGGGTAATAAGTTGTGACTTAACTGAGATCCCATTATCCATATGTTTTAAAATATTACACTCACCATTCGGTTTAGTTGGAAGAGGACCTTGTGTCATATAACCCATTCCGAATAGTGATACAACGAAATGGATAGCAATTGAAGACGGTGGTGAAGACCGGGTGTCTTCGAGAACAATAGGATAACCTGTCGAATGACTCTGCAATGAGTTTCTTCGGTATAGAGATCTCCATATGTGATGGGGAGTATGATCGGGATTGAGGATGCCCGGTTTGCAAAGGCTTCTTTTGAAGTGCCTTCAGTTCTGTTTGAACCCAAAACAGACTTGTATGGATGTATGTCTGACGTTACACTTTGAGATGTAAATCTGGTTTCTATCAAATACATTTCTGTTTGGTGGCAGAGATTTACTCTCTTAGCTTAACACCCTTCTCTGAGACGTACGAGCTCAGAGGTTATGTAGTTGATGGTTACTAGTGATATATTCCCAATTTGGTAATGTTGCATACGAAGTGCTGCTGATCATTTGTTGATCGAAGCATGGCTTTCGTGTAAAGCATAGCTTTGTGGACGAGACTTCATCAAGCCTCTCAACCCGGAATGTTCGAAACAGGAATCATTGCAGCAAGGTTATTTGGGGGTAGCTCCCCTGAGGGTATGTTCATTTCCTTCTGGATTATAAGTGGTACATGGTATGGAGCCCAGATACTTAACTTTGTGGTTGCTGCAAACTTATTGCTTTGTGGTTGTCGGTTGAGAGGTACCTTGGATAAAGGTCGCAAACGACCGGGAGATGGCATGTTCGTGTCAGTAGTTACCTAGTTACAGAGGTAACCCGGACTTGTGTTGGCAGAGATCCGGTTAGGTTCTCGGGGACGTCCCTCCAAAGGCGTTCCATTTTGTGAGGGAAGTTCCTTTGCCTGACCATTTTTTGGAAATCCTATCATCCAATACACGCCTTGTACGGTTTTAGTTGTAGAACCTGCCATCTAATATGGTAGCTATAGTAGGCATACTATAATGGTACGTAT
This sequence comes from Allium cepa, assembly GCA_030765085.1. NCBI lineage: Eukaryota > Viridiplantae > Streptophyta > Magnoliopsida > Asparagales > Amaryllidaceae > Allium > Allium cepa. The sequence continues at coordinate 796,845,881 of CM060941.1, read as the reverse complement.
GCTGGCTAAGATTAATATTATACTTGCAAATGTTTTCTATAATATGCACTAATAATAATATCAAATGAGTTTTCACATATCAAGCATGTTTGACTGTCATAAGGAGAAATCTCCTCCAAGTTTGCGCTTGCATTGTGTGTGTGGCGGGAGGCCTTATGGCAGTTTCATTTTCCAAAAGCATAGCGAATATTTGCTATTTCTTCTATTGTTTGTTTTAAAAGATAAATTTGTTTTTGTTTGCTCATACCAGACCCATGACTGACTCGAAGTTTATTGTTTCCTTCCTAAACTCTAGGTGCCCAGAATTTTCCACACGGGCAGTCTAGAATTGGGTTTTTCAGATAAATAGTAGGTGTAGGTTCGATAACATTCAATCTCGGGATATTGGAAATCGCATTTGGATCGAGTTTGCTTAGTTCATCATTAATGTTGATTTGAGCTTCTTGGATTGGAATTTTAGGATTTGGCATTGAAGACACTGTCTTTACGTTGCTGAGTTTTTGTGCTTTGCTGTTGATTCTTTCCACTATTGTATTCTAGCTCTGATATATGCATTGATATTCATTGCATCATCGTTGTAATCAACTGTTATATATCAATGATATTATTCTTTTTCTTCCGTTGTGTTGTTATACTTAATGTGTTAAAGTTCCGGCAAACCAGATTCGAGTTTGAATCTGCAGCATTTGAATACGAGTGATGTATTCGGTGTCGATTTTCGAAGGTCGAGTCGGAGTCGTTATAATTGGTATCAGAGCTGAAGGTTAAACTTTAGATTTTGAAGTATAACACATTAAGTAACTCATTAGAGATAGGGTGAAATATACCCTAGAATGAGTATATCCCTAAGATATCCGTCTGCATGCCTCAATAAATTCTCTTATTATCCACTGATAGTAAGTATGAGCGCAAGAAGAGGATGAGGTAGGGGACAGGGGAGTATCACTAAAATGGTCAATACCCTACAACAACGGAAACAACTTTCTTCTCAATCTCCTTTGATTCGATTTCAATTCTTTGATTGCTTCGTGGCAGCTCTAGGGAGAAGCTTTGGTGTGGTGGCACTGTAAATCATTATAGATAAGTTTCGATTTCGTATTCTCTTCGTTGGTTTTCTATCAGCTTTTCATTTTTAACTTTGATAAATTTGAAAATTTATTTGAAATAAAATGGTTAATAAAAATTTAAAGTTAAAATTGATTTGTATCGATAAAACAGTTTCGGTCAAAACCAAATTTGGAATTCTATTGTAATTTCTTGTTAGGATCAAAGTCCGGAGAAGGACGGGTTGGTGTATACATTGGGATATTCCAATCTGAATTAAGTATCCATTATTTGTTCTGTTGGGTCCAGATATATTCTACGAATGGTTAGTTATCCCTTCGGACTAACCAATGCCCTTGTATATTTCGTAGAATGATGACCCAAGTACCTTGTGAAGTGTTGAATGAGTTTATTCTCGTATCCATTAGTGATATTCTGATTTGGTAAGCCAAATGCAGAATAACTATTCACTTTGATCTGGTGAACCATTTTTCTGTGTGTTCATCTGTTCTTTGTTGTCTCCCTGGCAAATTTCGGGGACGAAATTTTCTTAAGGGGGAATTTGTAACGATCCCTATTTTTAAGAAAAATTAAATTGGCATCAGTTAAAATGTTGAAATTTAATTGTGAATTAAATTGGCATTTTCCAAATTAAATAGATATTTTTTTGTTTATTAATATAAATATGATTTTAAATAGAATTTCTAATTGGAAATTCAGAAATAAATATTTTGAATAATATAAATTCAATTGGGAATTAATTTGAAATTTGGAAATATATATATATATATACAAGTAGATTTTTAAATAAAGTTGATTTGGAAATTTAATAATAAATATTTAATAAAATTTACTGGATTTAAAAGTTCTATATTTTGAGAAAAAAATAATATATATGTATATAACTAGAATTGTAAACATAATACGATATTAAAACAAGGTTTAATAAAAGTTTTAAAATATACGTATCTTTTGGAAATTAATAATAAAATATATATATGAATAAAATTGGATTGTAAATATATAAGTAAGATTTAATTTAAGATTTAAAAATGTTTTCCTTATATACTTGAAAATAAATGTAGTTAGTAAATGATATATATATATATATATATATATATGAAGTTGTAAGTAAATAATAACACAAGGGTTAAAACACAATTTGTAAATTAAATTAAAAGTTAAGGATTTAAACATAATTTGAATTTTTTTAACAAGTGTAGCATTTTAAAACAAGAGATTAACAAATGTGAGTTAAAGACAAACATGCATAAGCAAGTGTAATAATTTTGATATGCAAATGAACAAGTGGCATTTTATTTTGAAAACATGCATGAGAGAAAAATAATCAGGTTATTCTTAGTTTAACTTTTCTCAAAAATCTGAAAACTTTCTCAAGCAAGAATCAAAACCTGAAAACCCATTCTCAAACCAAGACAAATGCAAGCCCTATAACTCAAACCGGTAAAATTCCTCAAATCAAAATCAAGCCTTGTAGATCATTTTTCTCACATCTGTGTGCAATCAAACCTGTAAACAAAATTTTCAAATGCAAACCTGGAACAAGTATCACGGTCAAGCAAACAACTTCAAAAAAATCTGTTTTAACCCCAAAGCTAAAAAAAAAATCTAGAAAATCGAAGCTGGAAACCAACTTTGATTCAAAAGCAAGTTTAAAAAAATTCAAAGCTTCAGTTTTTCAAGTCCAGAAATTCAAAAGAAATCAAAACACATAGGATTCAAACCTAAGAAATCTGAGCGAAGCAAATTTGAATAAATCAAAGGGCAAAGATCAAATTTAACATCAAAGCAAATACAGGCTGTAGATCAGTTTAAATATAAAATTCAGATCAAAAGCCAAAGCAGATTAAAAATTGCAATTTCCAGGGAAAACTTCAATGTTCCTCTTTGTTCCTCATTAAGCAAGGTGAGCAAACTATTAAACCTTCATATATAAAACCTGGTTTGTATGTTTGATTTTACTTGGATATATGCTTGAAATTCCTCTGTTTAAATGTGTATATATCTGTATATATACACATGTATACAGACTGTTCTGTCATAATCACAGGCTCAAGCACACTCAAAAGAAAATCAATTTCTCTATATATAATCAATTCTAGACTTTGGTTTCTAAATAAAAGATCATGGTAAGAGTGTAAACTTAATTTTAAAAATAAATTAAAGTATAAATAGTAAGTAGAATTGCTGGAAAATAAGAATATCAGTAAAAATAAATTTAAGTCGAAGATTTGATTTTGAGATTTTCAAGATTTGATCATATGAACTTATTCATATTTCAAAATTATGAATTTAGGAATTCATTTCATAATTTTTAAGGGTGTAATCGTCGAGCAATTGGGAGTTGAACGTGGTTTGTAATTTGGGCATTTTCTGGTGAACGAAGAAGTCTGGAGGGTCGGAATCACGGCTGGAGGAAGTAGAGGAGTCAGCGAACCTAGAAAAAATATTAGGTGAAAATTTAAACAACGGAAGTGGTTGAACGTCGGCCATATATGGTTTTGAACCTAGTTTTATTGGCAAAGTTGAAAGGGGAATATCATCGTCAGTGGTGGATCGAGCTTCACCGGACAGGGGGGAGAAGTAGCGTGGGATGATGATGTTTCTCCGGCCGGAGTTTTGTGGTCTCTATTAGCTTGTCGCGGCGGTGTGTGATGTTTTTCTGATGATGGATGGGTTTGCAGGTTGAAGTAGATGGTTCGATTTTGATTTGCGGGTGAGTTTGTTGATCGAGGTGATCGAAGGGCTAGGGCACGTAGTCGTTGACGTGTGGATGGTGGCAGTGTCGATCGCCATGGCTCTGATGATCGGTGCACGTGCACACGATGTCTGTTGAATTGATGATGGTTGGGGGTTCGGGAAGATGTAGTTGTATCGGGTTCAACTCGATGGATTTTGCGTAAAAACTCAAAGTCAAGAGAGGTAGAGGGAAAACTCGAAGTTAAGCTCGGGTAAGTGGGTGATTGGCATGGGTCGGTGAAATTAAGAGAAGAGCAGCTTTAAACTTTAAAGTAAATAAAAAAATTTGAAACAATTTTGTTAAAACAAATTTTTATGTGAATATTAGAAGTTATCCAAGTTTAAAATTGATCAAAAAGGTTTTAAATAAAAAATATTTTAAATTAACTAAGTTTTAAAATTGTTAAAGGTTTTAAAAAAAATTATTTCAATTTAATTGAGTTTTGTGTATTTAATCTATATAACCTTTATTTTAAAAGTTTAATTTAAATAAACTTAATACTATAAGATGGAAAGTTTTTTTGTTATATAAAACATTTATTTAACTTAAGGGTTTTAAGTTAATAATGAATTTATTTCAAAGATTATTTGAAAAGACTAATTAATTTGTTAAGAGTTAATTGATTTATGGTGAGTAATAAAGGATAATTAATCTAGGATATTTGATTTAGGATAATTAATTAAAATAAATTAATTAATGAAAGTAATTAAGGGTAATTAATTACTTCAAGATAATTACTTGATTATAAGTAATTAATTAATGATTAAAAGTTTATTAATCAAATGATTAAAGGATAATTACTCAAAGTAATTAAATTGTGATTTATTAATATAAGTAATTATAATCACTTGTTATAATTAATTAAAAATAATTATTTAAATGATAATTAATTAAGGGTTAACTAACTAATGTAATTAAGATTAATTAATTAAGGGATAATTAAATAAATAGAGGTTAATTATTTAACGATTAAAGGTTGTTTTATTTATTAATTAAGATTGATTAATTAATAATTGAAGGTTAATTAATTTATTAAAGGTTAATTAATAAATGATTAAAGGTTAATTAATGATTAATGGTTTATGATTAATTAATATTAATTAACCAAGATTAGTGTTTACTCATAAGTAATTGATCTAATTTAAATTAATCAGATAATTAATTGACCTTACCTATGGATGTTTGAATTGTATTGAATGCTCGAAATTGTTTGATATCTCTACTATGTGATGCTTTATGATATGAATTGTTTTAATTCAAGCTGTGATGAATGTAATATATTTATCTGTGAACCTGTGAATGGATGATAAACGTTATAAGAATATACCGCTTATCGATATTGATGTTGCTTGAATATGTGACTACACCATACACACACAAATATGGATCGCACGAGGAAATTGGTTAAGACATAGATATTTTGAAATTTAAACATTATTTTGTTTAAAGATTGAATTTTGAATCCAAATAATTTTGGAAATGGAATTGGGTTAAGCGTGAAAAGCTTTTAAAAGGGAGTTTTGAAGATAAAAAATTATTTCGAATATCTTGACAAAGTTCTGAAATTTATATAATTTGATCTAAATTTGAATTCAAAAATTGAAATTGAATTCTATGTTTGGAAACTACGATTTAAAAAGGTTATACCAGTTATAAAAGCGTTTACATGGGTTTAAACAAAATTTAAAAGTATTGCTTTGGGAATTTGAATTTAACCCAAAATTTAGACTTGAAGAGCTTTAACTTGTGCAATTGCAATCGGATTTTTCCAAAACGAAAACTGTTAATTTTCAAATAATAATAGTTTTCATATAAAGGAAGGTTTTCCAAGTTGTATTGAAAAGATTTTAAGTTTTCATAAGAAATTGTTTTGAAAGCTATAAATAAATCATTGTGAAAGATGGTTGAACCTTATTCTGAAATTTAAGAGAATCATAAAGGTGTATCTTTTGATTTGAAATGGAATTGTTTTGAAAGTTATAAAGGAACCTTTGTGAAATATTTGGTGAACTTTGTTTTCAAACAAAAGAGGATCTCAAAGATAGATCTTTTGTTTAAATATTGTAAATGAATTGTTGTGAAGGATCGGTGAACTTTGTGAGGTGAATCTTTTTGTTTAAAAGATTAAAATGATAATTTTTTTAACCATTTGAAAGAAAATTTTTGGGCAATAAGTTGTGACTTAACAAAGATCCCATTATCCATATGTTTTAAAATATGGCGCTCACTATTCGGTTTAGCCGGGAGAGGACCTTGTGTCATATAACCCATTTCGAATAGTGATACGACGAAATGGATAGCAATTGAAGACCGTGGTGGAGACCGGGTGTGTTTGAGAACTATAGGATAACCTATCGAATAACTCTGCACTGAGTTGCTCTGGTATAGAGATCTCTATATGTGATGGGGAGTCCGACCGGGATTGAGGATGCCCGGATTGCAAGGGCTTCTTTTGAAGTGCCTTCGGTTCTGTTCGAACCTGAAACAAACTTGTATGGATGTATATCTGACGTTACACTTTGAGATGTAAAGCTAGTTTCTATCAAATACATTTCTATTTGGCGGCGGAGATTTACTCTCTTAGCTTAACACCCTTCTCTGAGACTTACGAGCTCAGAGGTTATGTAGTTGATGGTTACTAGTGATAAATTCCCAATTTGCTAATGTGGCATACGAAGTGCTGCTTATCATTTGTTGATCGAAGCATGGCTTTTGTGTAAAGCGTAGCTTTGTGGGCGAGACTTCGTCAAACCTCACAACCCAGAATGGTCGAAACAGGAATCGTTGCAGCTAGGTTATTTAGGGGTAGCACTCCCTAGGGGCATGTCCATTTCCTTCTGGATTATATGTGGTATCATGGTATGGAGCCGAGATACTTAACTTTGTGGTTGCTTCAAATTTATTGCTTTGTGGTTGTCGGTTGAGAGGTACCTCGGATAAAAGTCGCAAACGACCGGGGGATGGCATGCTCGTGTTAGTAGTTACCTAGTTACAGAGGTAACCCGGCCTTGTGTTAGCAGAGATATGGTTAGGTTCTCGGGGGCGTCCCTCCAAAGGCGTTCCATTTTTTGTGGGAAGTTCCTTTGCCTGACCATTTGTTGGAAATCCAATCATCCAATACGCGCCTTGTACAGTTTTATTTGTAGAACCTGCCATCTAATATGGTAGCTATAGTAGGCATACTATAATGGTACGTATGCTGGCTAAGATTAATATTATACTTGCAATGTTTTCTACACTATGCACTAATAATAATATCAAAATAGTTTTCTCGTATCAAGCATGTTTGACTATCATAAGGAGAAATCTCCTGTGTGTGCGTGCTTGCATTGTGTGTGTGCTGGAGGCCTTGTGGCAGTTTCATTTTCCAAAAGCATAGCGAATTTCTGCTACTTCTTCTGTTGTTTGTTTTAAAAGATAAAATTGTTTTTGTTTGCTCAAACCAGTCCCATGACTGACCCGGAGTTTATTGTTGCCTTCCTAAACAATGGGTGCCCACAATTTTCCACACAAGCAGTCTAAAGTTGGGTTTTTCAGATAAATAGTTGGTGTAGATTCGATAGCATTCAACCACTGGATATTGGCAATCGCATTTGGATCGAGTTTTCTTAGTTCAGCATTGATGTTGATTTGAGCTTCTTGGATTGGAGTTTTGGGATTTGCCATTGAAGAATTTGTCTTTCCTTTGCTGAGTTTTTATGCTTTGCTATTGATTCTTTCCACTGTTTTATTCTAGCTTCTATATATGCATTGATATTCATTGTATCATTGTTGTAATCAACTGTTATATATCAATGATATTATTCTTTTTCTTCCGCTGTGTTGTTATACTTAATGGGTTATAAGCTCCGGCGAACCATATTCGACGTTTGAATCTGCGGCATTTGAATACGTGTGATGTATTCGGTGCCGATTTTCGAAGGTCGAGTCAGGGTCGTTATATGGACATACCCTAAGGGGTGCGGCCCCCGATAACCTTACCACATCCTTCCTGTTTCGACCATTTCAGGTTTGTGAGGTTCTGATGAAGTCTTATCCCATAAAGCTATGCTTTTCACAAAAGCCATGCTTCGATCGACAAATGATCAGCAGCACATAGCATGCTGCATTACCAAATTGGGAATGTATCACTAGTAACCATCAACTACATAACCTCTGAGCTCGTACATCTCAGAGAAGGGTGTTAAGCTAAGAAAATAAATTCACCGTCACCAAACAGAAATGTATTTGATAGAAACCAGCTTTACATCTCAAAGTGTAATGTTAGACATACATCCATACAAGTCCGTTCCGGGTTCGAACGGAACCGAAGACACTTCAAAGCCCTTGCAGCCCGGGTATTCACAATCCTGATCGAACTCACCATCACATATGGAGATGTATATACCGGCGCGACTCAGTGCAGAGACATTCGACGGGTAATCCTTTCATTCTTGAAAATACCCGATCTTCACCACCGGTCTTCAAATGCTATCCATTTCGTGGTATCATTATACGGAATGGGTTTTATAACATAAAGTCCTCTCCCAGCTAAAACGAATAATAAGCGCAAATTTTTTAAAACGTATGGATATTGGGATCTTAGTTAAGTCACACTTTTTGCCCAGAATCTTTTCTTCAAATAGTTTAAACAAATTTCCACTTTAATCTTTTAAAACAAAAGATTCACTTTTTAAAAAAAATCCACTTCAATTCGAAACCAAGGTTCACCAGTCTTTCACAAAGATTCATTCATAGCTTTCAAACAATTTCAATTTCATAACTTGAAATCCTTTTAACAAAACAAGGAATTCTTGCGTTATATGAAAGCTATTATTATTTGAAAACAAATGCATTTCGTTTTGAAAAAATCCGATCAAATATGCACAAGTTATAGCCTTTAAAGTATAATCTTGGATTAAATTTAAATTCCCAAATAATACACTTAAAATACTTTTAAAATGGTTTAAAAATATATATATATATATATATATATATATATTATATAACTTGTATCACTACTTTCAAACCATAATTTCCAAAATAATTTCAAAACTTAAACAAGATATGTCATATTCAAACTAAATGTTTAATTTCAAAACTTCCTTTTCAAAAACTTTTCATAGTCAACCCTATTTCATTTCCAAAACCATTTGGATTTAAAATTCAACCTTTAAAACCATTTCATAATATTAAATTCAATATCTGTGACTTAACTGATTTTCCATGAAATCCACATTTGTGTTTGTGGTGTAGTCCAAGGTTTTTACATACAATAATACAATATCATCAATCATCATAAATCCAAACACAGAAATATCGATAAGCGGTATAATCCTATAACACGTATCTTCATTAACAAATTCATAGATAAATAATATAGAATCATTACAGATAAATAAATTACATTCTTCACAGCTCAAATAAAAATAATTCATATCACAAAGCATCACACATTAGGGATATCAAACAATTCAAAGCATTCCATGCAATCCGAATATCCATAAGTAAGATCAATTAATCATCTTATTAATTTAAACCAGATTAATTACTAATCCTGATTAATTAATATTAATTAATTGCAACCATTTTAATTAATTATCCTTTAATCATTTATTGATTAACCTTTAATAATAAATTAATTAACCTTTAATTATTAATTAATCAATCTCAATTAATAAATCAATCAACCTTTAGTCATTAAATAATTAATCCTTAATTATCTAATTATTCTTTAACTAATTATCCTTAATTAATTACATTAATTAATTAACCCTTAATTAATTACAATTTGATTGACTATCCTTAATTAATTACAATAAGTGATTATCCTTAATTACTTATATTAATAAATCACAAATTATTTTTGATCACTTGATAAATCAACTTTGATCATTAATTAATTATCCTTAATTACTTTCATTAAGTAATTATCTTTAAGTAATTAATTATCCATAATTAATAAATTCTTTAATTAAATATTTTTTATTTAATCACATTAATTAATTAGACTTAAAATAATTACACAAAGTAAATAGCTTTAAATTTAATTACATAAAGTAATTATACTTAACCACTTAATTACATCCTTTAAATCTTATTAAATAAATACTTGAAATTATTATCATACAAAATCATTTAAGATCTAATGTAATAACCTTTGAAAATAAATCATTATTAACCCATTAATTAACTTAAGATCATCCATTTAATTATCTATTTAAGTAATTATTCTTTTGATCTCTTTCGCCAATTATCCTTAATAAAATAAGACCTTAATTAAACAAGATAGACTATTTACCTTAATTAATTACTTACCCATCACCTAAATCTTGTTTAAATTAAATGCTTGAAATCAATCACTAGAGAACTTTTAATTGATTTAAAGTTAAATACTCTAATCTTAAACACCTACTTAATTCCATCATAAAATTTTATTTGAAATACTTAGGGATTAAAAATTTAATTGATTAACCTCACCTAATTAGACAAAACCAAACAATTAAATTCAAGAAATTTTATTTTAAATTTAAATTTTAGAAACTTGTTTAAAAATTAGTTTGAACTTGTTATTAAAATTTTGTTTCCAAAACAGGTCAACACAATTATCTTTCTTCCAAAACCTGATCATCTTTTATACTTATATTCCTTTCTTTTCTTTTTTTCTTTCTCTCTTTAAACTAAAATAACATGCTATACCCACTCAAACTCATCCGAAGCCACACTCGATTCCTCCTCACATTTTCTTGAGCACGACCCCGAGTCAACTCATCCTCCCGGGCTCAACATCAGAGCAATGGCCATAGATACATCAGGAACTCATGCACGTGCACGTGCACATGATACCTGACCGGCTTAGAATCATGCTCGGACCATCGACACAACGACGATCTGCACTTGAGTCATCCCGACCACCTAGGTCGACGAACCACTCGCAAATTCAAAATCGAACGAATGAACAATAGCAGGCTCCAGAACCCATCGACGAGATCCTCCTGCCTTGCCATCTTCGACCACCGGAGACTCCGCCCTCTTGCCAGAATCTTCGCCTGACCTCCACCTTCTTTTCCTCCACCACCGGTACACCTCGACGCTATTATGTCGCCTCGAACACCCAGTAAACAAACCCGACCAAAACTCAGCCTACAACCCTAACTCGACGTCGATCATCCACCACGATCTCTTAAAAACCCTCCAGCCATTTCTCTGATGATCACCATCACACTAGCTTCCTTCACCAACAATCACGTCATCCAATTCATCGCCGACCGATGAATATTGACAAAAATAAGTTTTCTGTTCATCATGAAAATTTCAATTATATATGAATCTAAAAAACTTGAAATTTATATTAAAATTCTTCGTTTAACAATTGGAATCTGGTTATGTAATCAAATCTTGAAATTAAAACATTTGATTTTTCTATTTTTCAAAAATTTCACTATAATTTCTATTTTTCAAAATATTTGCTAAATGTTTTTACTTGGGATTATTTTTAAACATAACTTTACATTGTTATAAGCATTTTCTTTTCAGGAATTATAACCTAAATTGGTTTAGATAAGAAGATATAAATTTTTCTATACATTGCACTTGATTATGTTGATATAACAGAGGCTAATATATACAGTCATATAAACACAAACATTTGCGTATGTACAGACATGCAATGATATTCATATAAATATACTTCACACAAGCATCATGTACTTATCTCGCATAATCAAAATATTAGAGAGGGTGGTTTTCTCATCTTGGTTTGAAAAGCAGAGAACAGGAACATGGAAACCTGATTTTGATTTTTTTCTTGATTCTGACATGATCTGTGTTTGCGCCAAAAATGGTCACAAACCCCAAATGTCGTGAAAGCACCAGTATATGAGCACAAATCGGCAATATTCAAGCATAAATCTCAGATCTAAGCAAACAACAAACATCAATCCAGTATATGAGCACAAATGGCGTTGCTTTCTATCTCTTGCACTCCGGCCCCAGCTAGGACATATAGCGATGTCTTGGTTGTTCTAAACTGATCATAGCTTCTCCGGGCTCTTGCTGGATCCCATCCTGTCACTCTCCGATGAAGGGGAAGCAGCGTTAAGTGAGTCGATCATGTCGCTCTCCGGCGAAGCAACTCACTTCTTGCACTCCGGTTCAGTGTATCTGAACATTAAGCGATGTCATGGCCTAAATCGTGGGCGATCACAGCCTCTCCGGGTTCTTAACGAATACCAAACCAATCACTCTCCGGTGAATGGGAAATGACGTTAAGTGAGTCGATCTTGTCGCTCTCCAGCGAAGCAACTCACTTCTTGCACTCCGGACCCCGCCTCTCCAGGTAGGGTCATAAAGCGATCATTTTCATATTGGTATTTGATATTCATCCTTTAACTCTCCGGTCAAAGGTTTATTTCAAGAAATTCAAGTTTATTCATTAAATCCAGGTCCTATGTTCAATTTCAAACATCAGGAGAAAACTAAACATTGCCTCTCCAGGCAGATCGATCTATTTCCATCTCAGAGCATGCCTAGGGATCTCTCCAATTCCCGTACATGAGTAAGTGGAATAGCCGTTTTTTTTAAAATAAATCTAAGGAAACAAATCGACCAAAGTCCAAATCCTGAACTTGACCCTTGCCATCATAATCAATTAATGACGAGTTATGATCCCGATCCAGGATCAGTTCTGTTAGGCGGAGGCGGCAGTTATTCAGGTCTTATGGCCGCAGTCCGTTTCTCTGATATACTATGTCAATCTACCACTCCTGGAACATTCTTCCACCTCATCTTTTAGGTGACGGCATTCATCGGTAGTATACCCAGCAAGCTCGTGGAATAGGCAATGTTTTCCAGTTCTACGCTCCCGCTTCGTGGGATCTCTCCTGGGTGGTTTTCGATAGGGGAGTTGCCCCCGAGTTTCCGTGTAAATCCGTTCCAGGCCTGCCGTAAGATCTGTGTATTTTCTGAATCTAGGTTCTCGGAATTTCTTCCGTTTATCAGGACCATCATATCTGTCATCCTGCTTTCTCTTTCCCTTGTCTGCTCTAGACTGTTCTCTGGCGGTTCCTTCGCCCTGCACAGCATTTGCTTCTCGTCTATCGGCACGTGAATCTTCCAGCCGAATGAATCTCTCAGCTTCATGATAAAATTCTCCCAGATCTTGGGGGGGATCTCTTGCCAAAGAATCTTTAAATTCGTTGCCTTCCACGACACCAGCCACAGCCGCCATCAAAATCATCGATGGATCCGGGCGATCGACGGAAGCCACTGTTGCGTTGAATCTTAATAGAAAATCTCTTATGGACTCTCCGGTCCTCTGCTTCATCGAAGCCAAAGTCATCACACTCTTGGGTCGCGTTACGTGGACCCTGAACTGTCTCATGAAGCATTCTACAAGCTCGTCCCATGTTCTGATCGATCCGTTCTCTAGCTGCGTAAACCAAAGCGCATCCAAATCTGACAAGTATAGTAGGAAGTATCGAGCCATCACTTCCTCGGATGCCTCCAGCACTTCCATGTGCCTGATGTATCTGGTAATATGCATGGTTGGGTCTGACTTTCCATCATAAGGATCCGACACAGGCAGTTTGAACTTTGGAGGGTTTCTTGCATTTCTGATATTCGGAGTGAACGGACTCCAACTGACTTCTTCCAATCCTCTACTCGACAATCCTCCTCTCATGATTCGTCGCACTAGACCAATCATTCTTTCATCTCCATCCAGGGGTTGGCCCCTTGTCATGTTTCTATCCTTCCCCCTAATCTCGAAGGGAATTCTGGCACATAATCTTCATGTGGCTCGGTAACATCAGCATTGAATCCAACCTGCTGAGCTTCATCTATAGGTCTTCCAGTGTATGATCCTGAGGGTCTGCCCCCAAATCCTTGTTGATTGCTATCAGGTCCTGCATTCCGGTCCTGAACCTGACCTTCATTGGTTTCTGCAATCCTGACTCCTTGTCCTACACTTGCAGCCGCTGTAGTTGGCTCAAGGTTCTGCATGTTCGCTGCTCTCATTTGTTCAAAGAAATTCTACAGCATCTCCTATTGGCTTTTCATCATTCTTTTATGCATTAGATTAGCCATAGCCTCCATCTCATCCCTGGTGATGTAGATTGAAGCTTGTCCTTCTCCAGCTCCAGAGGATGCCTCCTGGCTTCCTCCTTGTTGGCTTCTCTCAGCTCTTTGTCTTCTACTGTTTTGTCTAGTCATTTTCTCTAAGTCTGAATTCTTCAAGCTTTTCAAATCCGAATCTTAATCCGATGTAGCAGGTGTTAGTTCTTCTCAATGAAAGCACCAAAGTGTTTGCGCCAAAAATAATCACAAACCCCAAATGTCGTGAAAGCACCGGTGTATGAGCACAAATCAGCAATATTCAAGCACAAATCTCAGATCTAAGCAAACAACAAACAGCAATCCAGTAATAGCAAACAAAGACACGAGATTTATAGTGGTTCGGCTATCTCCGGCCTACGTCCACTTCAAAGTTTTATCTTTTATTGATTATCATTGCTGGTTACAGATGATTACAGCAATTACAATGAAGTAATTTGAGTACAACAGCGATAGTAAGGTATAGAATTGAATCCGGCAGAGTCTGGACGTCGAATAACCAAAAGATCCCTTTTCTGTAGGCTTCAGGGGGCTATTTATAGGCGTAGGAGGCTGATATCGCGCTCAAACTTCGGGAGACTCCTTCTGGCACGTAAGGGGGCCCACACGACCAATTCCAGAAAGTTTCGACTTGATCTGTGATCGATACCAATTCATTTTGTATCGATCAAGATCATGTATGATGGAGCTGAAATTTGGTGTGAACGTTCCTTGGCTCGTATGCAATCTTCTGTGAAAATTTCGTTGCATTTGGATGTGTGGATCGTGAGATATGATCGATGCAAGATTGCACTTTCGTGAATACTGTCGCGTTCGAATCCATGTTTCGTATCCGTCTGTTCGACTCGATCAAGGCACATGCGCGTGAGGTGACGTGGTGCGAGATTCCTGGATCGCTCCTCCATTTTTGCCGAGTCGACCGAGTCATTCGCAATCAACACCAGAGCTTCGTTCGCATCGACTGTTGGTTCGTATCCAACCACTTTAGTCCTTTGAATCAATTCAATTCGCATCCCTTCATCGTTGCCCTTGTTCGTATCAATAATTGTGGTTATATTTCGTATCGATCATCATCGATACGAAATGAACTTGCTTGTATACGGTGGATACGAACAAGGACACAGATGCTATCGATGCGAACAAACATGAACTAAGTGGATACGAACCACGCTCACTCGTGACCGATACGAACTGTATCGGACCCTGGTCGACACTATCATGATGGATACGAAGTGCAGTCGATACGGCGATGTTGTTTGGATCGATGTAACGACCTTGATCGATTCGAACTTGGGGATATGAACCGGAGTTTGCTCTGGTCGATGCGAACTTGATGGATTCGAACTGCACTAAATTTGATGGATGCGAACATATTGAGGCAGTGTTGTTCCGATGGATACGAACCTGATGGATATGAAAATGGGGTTATCACCTTCAATTTGCATCGATCATAACTTGAGCATACAAATTTGGATTGACTTAAAATTTGGAATGCGAGCTTTTATGGTTTTGCTTGTCATGTCTTGTCAATTGCAGCCCGATCCGGTCTCGGACAAAATTCATCGATATCCATGGTTATCCTGCAATGCATAGTTTGATATTCATGACTTGTTATTATTGACTTTCAGTTAATTTTTGGGTATTTCAGCTTTACCAAAAGGTGGGATAACAATCTGGAACTTGATTTACTTGAGCTTGGATCTGAACTTTGAGCTTGTTTTCAATTGCTTTAGGTTGTAGATTATTAGATTGCTTTATCTTTTGATTTTGAATTGCTTTGAAACTGATCTTGGAATTTGTTTTACTGGTTTTGATTCTATTTTGATTTCTTTTGATTTGTAATTTTGTTTCATGTTTGTACTTGTTTGATTTCTGAGTTGATTTTGGTTTTGGACTGGAATACTTTGATCTTTCTAGGTATTGTTTAGAAATAAAGAAGATAAGAAGTGAAGCCTCGGTTTCTTCACAAATACACTTTTATATAATTCAAATTAAAAGGAAGAAATAATTTTTTTGACACTTGTTAATTAAGAAAATAAAATGGCTACACTTGTCTTTACATAATTTAAAACCTCAACACTTGTTTAACTATATGTTAAAATTTGAACACTTGTAAATCATGTTCTTAATATTGTTATATAATTCTTTATATAATGTTTACTATTAATAAATACATTTCCTTTGTTTTATATATATACAATTTAAGAGAGAAAGGTTTTTGAAACAAATGTATATATTTATAACTTTCAAGAAATTGATTTTAAAATCAAATTATACTTTAACACATATATTTTATATATACTTATTCCATTTTAAATTCTAATTAGTGCATTTCTTTATATATATATTTTAAATCTTGTACTTATTGCTTCCTAAAGATATATACATATTTAAAGCTTTATATTCATCCTTGTTTTAAATTATAAATTCAAGTTATTATAATTTTAAATGAATGAATGTTTATATTTATATATTTTCTATATTTTATACTTGCATAACTCATAAAGAAATTGATTTAAGAACTAAATATACATAAATAAATAAATACACATATGTATATTATAAAGTATAGAATTTAGCTTTAAATAACTTTTGAAAATTTACTATATTAATTTCAAAATATTATATATATATATTATAATTAGAAAACAAACTTTATTAGTTTTAAAATATAGAGTTTTGAAATCCAATTTATTTTTCGGTATATTTATTTTTGGATTTCAAATTCAAATTTCAAATTATAATCTATTTATATAAATAAACAAGCACATATTTTGTTCAAATTTTGGAAAATTTAAATTAATTCACCATTGAATTCACAATTTAATTCCAAAAATTAAATTAGTTACCCATTTAAATTTGACTTAAATATGGGAATGTTACAGTCCATCCTCCCCGTACCCATAAGTAAGTAAGCTCATTTCGTATCGGTCCATCTTGTGAATAGGCCTCTCTTCGTATCCATCCAGATCCACTCACTTCAAATCCATCCACATACGTCCATTTCATATCGATCAAGTCTTAAACATACTTCGTACCGGTCGATAACAGGTCGATACGAAACCGCCCCATCGATACGAAATGGAGCATAGGGCATCGATACGAAATAGAGTGCTGATCATTGACACGAAGAAGAGCACGGATGATCGATACGAAAAGGAGCACCAAGCATTGATCCAAAGGACATGGCACTCGATGGATACGAAGACGGAAGCAGTCAACTCAGCACTAGAAGTGGAATGATCCGAGAAGTTAGCGCCATGACAACTTGCAGGCACATGTTCAATGACGATTCAAATTTATCGATACGAATGTATCGATTCGAACTACACAACCTAGGGCAAACGTGAGCTTGCGTCGATTATATCTTACAATCCACAGGTCCAAACGCTACGAAATTTTCAGAGGAGCTTACGCACAACCTAAAGAATGTCCGTGATCGATCTCGAATCGATTGGGCAAGATCTTGGTCGATATGAAATTCATTCGTATCGATCACGGATCGAGTCGGAATCACTTGGAATCGATCGTGTGGGCCCACTCACGTGCCAGAAGAGGTCTCTCAAGATCTAAGCAAGATATTTGCAGCATACGCCTATAAATAGCATCCCAAAGGCTTCAGAAAAGGGATCTTTTGATTCTTCTACGCCCTGACTCTGCCGGAATCAAAAACGTACTCGAAATTTGCTGTTGTAATCAGTTGTAACTCGTTGTAGTCAGCAAGCAAACATCAATAAAATCATCAACTTCAAAGTGGATGTAGGCCAAATTGCCGAACCACTATAAACTCTGTGTTCTTTACTGCTTTTTTCTTAATTTTCTGAGTGTTCTTCATTTTTAATTCTCTACATACTATTTATCTGTGATATGTGATTGTGAACTGGTGCTTTCATCGACAATTGGGTGTTTATGACCAATTTTGGCGCAAACAAGGTTAAGGTTGAAATTTAAATTAGGATTGAAATTTGAGTTGAAATCTGAGTTTTAATTGAGTTTAATTTGAAGTTAGAATCGAAATTGAATTTTAAAATTTAATATTAAAATAATTGGAACAAAATAACATTATAATATGATAATAGTGAAAAAGATTTTTAAAAGCTTTAAAAAGCGAAAATATTGATTCAAAATGATTTGTAAAATTTTTATAAGTTATAAAATTCAATTTGAATAAATTATTTTTATTATTAAAAAATAAGTTAAAACTAGGCGCGTCGCGCAACGTAGTTTGCGATTTCACGCCAAAAAGTTCGAATGAGTGTATAGAGTGGAATATCGATCGAAATTCTTCGAGATAAGAAAATTCCGGACGACTATATCCATATACTATAAAAGAAAAAGAAAATCAAAATTTCATTAAGTATATTTTGAAATATATCCAAATCAATTTTCTAGAAAAATCGCGCTAGTGTAGTTAAGTGACCATAAACGGAAATCTGTTTACATGAACGTTTCTAATTATGGAAAAATATGGAATAAATTTGATAAATCTAGTTAAATAGTTTAGAAGAAATTTGAAGTTGAAAATATGAATTTTCAAATATTAAAAATTTGTTTAAATCCAATAAGCTTATATAGCACTTTCCGCAGCACTTTTATGCTGCGAATTCTATAACTTTTGGAATATAAGTTTAAATATAATGATTTTCCGAGAATCTATTATGAATGTTTTTAAGAAGGAAAATTAAGTGTTTAAACGATAATTTGGAATTTTTATAATCAATTCCAAAATAAATTTTATGACTGAGTATGTGGACACGATCGGTACATTTGTCTCACCTATGAGATCTGAGAAGATAAAACAAGGTGTTTAACTAAGGTTAGGAATGGAGTAACCAGTGCCCTGAGCTTACCTAGTCTATGTTTTCTTTTCGTAGAAGAGGGGTGGAACAGATCGAAAGGAAAGCTCGGATGCTCTGAAAAGATTATATCAAGCTCTTCCAAGAAAAAAAATATTAGTATTATCCAAAATTTAAGCAATCTCCCAAATGGATAAACTAACTTAGATTGCACAGAGATAATCTACTTATCTTAGGTATTAAAAATCGAAGAGGAAACTCATTCTACTCGTGGAATTTAAAAGGTGATCTCGTCGTTATTCCGCCCGTAGCACTTGTTGAATTCGAAAATTAATATTAAGTAAAATTAGAATGATTTCTATGATCCTACTTACTCAATAATGTTTGTTAAGATTAATTTTAGAGTTTAACGTAAACGATGTCTTAAATAACGTTGTTTTTTATCCAGCAAAAAAGTTAAGGGATTTGGATCGAGTGTTAACTGAGGAAATTTGAAATATTATCGAAAGAAATAGAATTAGAGTGAAAAGAAACTTAATAAATCCTGTATACTTATATTCCCTTTTTATCAATAATTGAATTCGAAAGGAATCGAGGTCGAATTTGGGTGATTCCTATCCGAAAACCTCTTCGAACCAGTTTATGTGTTCGAAAAATGAAGATGTTGAAGATGGGGATATTGAGACGAATAATAATAAGGGACTACTTGTTGATTACTTGAGGATAAACTCTTGATTTACTTATTGCAGCAGTGCTCTCTTTGTTATGAAAAATCTCAAAACCACAAGTACTTCTCGCCTAGTAATGGCCGAGGAAAGTACTTTCAGTTTCATTTAGTCCTAGAATGAACTTGTATGGATGAGTGTTTGACCTTGCGTTCTAAATCACAATGAGTGATCTATATAAAAGTATATCATCCGTGGCGGAAAAGAAATATTCTCTTAGCATAACAACCTTTCCAAAGACATATGTGCTTAGGATTTATACATTTATAAAATCATCATGTGAATGTGGAATAGCAATGTGGCATTCAAAGTAAGAAGATGTGCTATACAAAAAGGCAATCGTTGCCTCAAGCCTCATCAACCGAAAATGACCGAAACATGGTTAGATGCGGCAAAGCAGAGTGGGACATTCCCATTAGGGTAGGATCATCTCCTTCTAGATATATTTCTTCCAGCTATGACATTCAAGATTTAAATTATTGTGATTTGTATGCTCGGGCGCCCGGTTTAAAGGTTGGTAATGACCGGGGGATATTTGGTGCTACCTAGTTATAGAGGTAGGCCGGTCTTGTGTTGGTAGAGGGCAGATGTATAGTGGCTCGGGACATCCATCTAGAGGTGGACCCATCGGAAGGTAGTCCCTTCGCCTGGTCATTTGTATGGAAATCCATTCACCAATAAGAACCTACGGTTTTTTTTGTAGAGCCCAGTATGGTGGAATTTAATAATGGTAACAATTTCGGCTAAGATTAATAAGTTTATTTGCAAATGTTTTCAAAGATATGTCATTAAAAATAGTATAAAATGTTGTGATATAAAAGTGTTTTAGTTATCATAATGTAAAAACCCGTCCGTGTTTTATGTGTTGGCGTGGTCTTATGAGATACTCTTTCATTTCAAAGGATTTTATTCAAAAGATTATATATGACACTGTCATTTATTATTAAGTTCTCTCACGTGGGTTTATCAAGCCTGATCCGGGTATTTTCAATACCCAGGTCAGATCCGAGTAGTTTCAGGTTTAGTAAAAGACGGTTGGAGTTTCCAGAGGAGAGCTGGAGATATTCATCTACGTACGGACGTATTCTATTATCTGCTGCTGTTTGTTTTTGTTTGATTTTTAACAGCACTTGTAAGGACAGATGTTTATAACTATCCTATTTGAATTTAGGTTAGACTCTAATATATGTATTTTAAAAAAAATCCGCTGTAAAGATATTTGTTCAATATTATATGTTATTCCATTCCTGTGAGATTCTGTTCTGTCTATTTTTCTTTATTAACCATCATAATTCACAATTCCATGCAATTTGGGTCGAACATGTGTGGTTTATTGTCGGCACAATACGTACAGAATTGCAGGTCGTCACATTTGATATCAGAGCTAAAGGTTAAGTACGAACCTTAGCTTTGGTAGGGTAAAGACTCATTAGAGTTAGGATTAGTAATATCCTAGGATGAGTAACTCATTAGAGATAGGGTTAGTAACACCCTAGAATGAGTTATGGGAGTGTTATATACGAGTGCGTATTTGTTAATTTTATAAAAATGATTTTTGTTTTGGTAACATTGGCAAATGAAATAATTTTACCTAAGTGTATGTTTTGAAAGTAAAAAGGGGAATATTTTTGAAAAATATTAAGTAAAAAAATGGTTGTTTGAAATATAGATTAATAAATAAGCAACTGGAATTGATTAAAAGTAGATTAATAAAGGACATTTTAAGATTAGAATTGCATAATTTAACTATAAAGATAAGAATCAATTAATTAAAAGCTAGAATCTAGAACTTTAATCATATACTCCTAGACAGTTGGTTATTGAGAAATAATGATTTAATGATCCTAAAAAATGGACTTAAAAGCTAAGTACAAATATCGTGTGAAGTAAAATTCATGATTTGACTATAAGATATTTGACGATAATATTGAAGCAAGAAGTTGTAATTAGAGAAAGTAAAAAGAAAATGCACACGTAGAGGGAAAAAAATTCTTATCAAAGACAAGCCTGAATTGAGACTTTAGGTAAATATAATATAAAAGGGTAAGTTCTATATCTTATATAGGAGATAAGATAATTTGAAATTAAGACACTTTGATTAGGTTAAAATCAAAGTGAAATTTAGAAATAAGAGATATAAGAAATATCATCCTAATTTAAAATTTTAAATTAGTGATACATTTAGGGTAACATTTGTAATGAAATGAGATTAGAAGTGGATAGTTTTGAATAGTATGGTTAGTAGGTTAATAGTTGGATGAAAATGTTTAAATAGACAAATACCATGTGAATAAAGTTTCACAATTTGACTATAAGGTATTTGATGGATTTAAGGTTAAGAAATTTGTTTAGAAAATGGATAGGTAAATAAGTTAAGTAGATAATCATAGAATTGGTAAGAAAAAGATGTACACTTTGTAAAGTTGTCTTATTAATATACGGATAAGACAAATAATATTAGCTAAATTAAGACCTTAGATAAATAAAACTAAGGATTAAGCTTTATAACTTAATAATTTGATATAATAGTAGAATTCCACATTACCTAAACACCCTGATTGAAGTAATAACGGTTTCAAGTTTGGGGATATGTATATATACTCTTAGGAAGTAAAGGTATATTATACAAGTTTAAGTCATATTTGTATGTTTAAGTAATAATGGATTTAGTAAAAAGTAAATGGTTGTGAAATAACTTGGATTAGTGGAAACTTGGAAGAAATATATTAGGTAAAAATAAATGTGAATAAATACGCCATTTATACGTAAATCATTTCAGCACATAAAATATTGACCTAAGATTTGAGTACAAAACTTTGAGGTGTTTAAACCAATCTGAAAAAGAATTTATCACTCCATTCTTGACGGTGAACATTAATGAGGCTTTGTGATTATGTACTCAAGTTTTCTATCATAGTTAAGAGCTATGCAAGGAAAGCAATGGTTTGTGATCAAGAAGTCTGGTCAAAGTCCGCACTTGAAAATCGGGGGATCGATACTAACTTGGAAATAAAGCTATGATTCAAATAATAGATCGAATCAAATATCACATACAGTATGATATTTTTGGTCTGTCTACACAGTAGTTGGATAGTTACCTTAAATATTAGACACTATTATATAGGGGTTGGACTGATGTTCTGGTATGTGTGTGTGTATATATATAGACCTCAGCTATAGTACATGCTAAGGTCAGGGGATGGGTTATGTGGATGTATTCACTTATGTTGATATAGCATCGATGTGGTTGTCTTTGAATGAATAGTCTTGTTTGGTTGTTGTTATATTATCTTAACTGGGAAGTACGCACTCAGATTTGGGATTAGGATCTATGTCTGTATTTCATGATCAGTATTTAGTAGCATTTCCTTTTCATATATTGTAGAGCTATATAGTATCGTATCTTTGATTCATTTCGAGAACGAAATGTTTTTAAGTAGGGGAGAATGTAACGACCCATAATTTCGCTACTTCGAAAATGAAAGATTTTTTTTAAAAAATTACAAAGGTTTAAAACTTAAAGAAATTATGTATTCGTATAGTTAACAATTTAAAAAGTATAAATTTGAATTTTATCACAAATCAGCAAATGTTAAGTTTTGTTAAAAATAAATGAATGCTTAAATAAATAGGTTTAAATATTTATTTGAAAAGATAAAACTTATTAAAAACACTTAAAAAAGATAATCGAAGTATGTTAAAAGATTTAAAAGTATATTAATAATCGTTTTAAAAAAATAACCAAATTTTGTCACATTTTTTCAGTTTTACATACACTGTAAAAAATAGAGATTTTGATATTATTTAAATATAATTTTAAGATATGAATAGAAATGTTTTAATTTATTTAAAAGAATTAAAAAGCTCATTTTTAAGTTTGATTTACTTCAAAATATAGTTTAATAAAAAGGTCAAATTTGGACTGTAAAATTTGTCAACAAAAACACCATTTTCAACAAAAACAAGCTGTAGCCACATTGTTGCAACATGGTATGTTTTCTAACATATATATATAGTACATAAGAAAAAAGAAGATATTTGTAATATCCCAGAATTTTTGTCAATATCAATTTAATAATATGTATTAAAAATTAAATTGATATTGATAATTTTGTTAATAAAATTCAAATTGATTTAATATTCTTCCTTTAATAAATATTTAAATGGTAGATTTTATCTGTTAAAGCTAATAAATTGGTTTCTATTTATAATATAAATATATATTTTATATTGTA
Organism: Allium cepa; assembly: GCA_030765085.1. NCBI lineage: Eukaryota > Viridiplantae > Streptophyta > Magnoliopsida > Asparagales > Amaryllidaceae > Allium > Allium cepa. Next base: position 796,822,228 of record CM060941.1, on the reverse strand, counting down.
AATATATTAGCTTTGTTTTAAATTTAATAAATAAAGCATATTTTCTAATTCTAATATTTTTAGTAATTTGAGAATTTTTTATTTAATATAAAGCTTTTCAAAGTTATTAAATAAATAATCTTGGGTTAAATTTAATAAATGAATCTTGATTTAAAATTCTAATGTATATATTAATAATTTGGAAATTTTGATTTAGTTTAATATTAAATTTTTCAAAACTATTTAATAAATAAGTATATGATTTTAAATTGTTAAGGAAGATGTTTAAAATGTTTAAAATGATTTTGGCTTAAGTTTTAAATTTAAATGAATTAACAAAAAGGGTTTGTTTTGTTTCTTTTTAAAATATAGCTTAATAACATAAGTAATTCATTAATAAAGACATAATTTCTTTTATAATTATTTTAGTTTGATAATAAGTTATTTTAAATTAATATATGTTTGTTTAAGATGACTTTAAATTTAGATTTTAAAATTTAAATTTAAATTTAATAATTGGATTAAATTCGAAGTTTAAAGAACTATTATTTTGAAGTAGTTTAAAAATGAAATATATGAATAAAGTTTTCATTTGGATATAATTTGTTTTTCCTTAATAAATTTACTTATATAAATTAGAAAGTATTTATTTAAATAGTAAATAAATATAAAAGTTTTATATTTATATCTATAAATAAATTTAATACACTAGGTATGATTTTATTTAAAAACATGTTTGGATTTATTTCAATTTTCTTTAAAAGGTTTTATTTTTATAAATTTATAAAAGCATTTATTTAATTAGAAATGTATAAATTAATTAGGAAATTTGTTATAAAAGCTTTGTAAATTAATTTGAAAATAAATAAAAATACATAATATACATGTGTTCATTTATAAACATCTTTTCTAATAAGTGTTAAAAAATTAAGTAGGATGGAAGACAAATGTCACATTATGTTTTCATTTTCTAAAATTTAATGAAATCAGAAAAATTAGCCTATATAAGTACACGTCCTTCATTCTTATTTCTTTTCTCATTTTATAATCAAAAGAAACTTCAACCTGTTCGCATGCAATCGGTAATTCTCCTCATAAACAATTTGTAAACAACTCTTCAAACAAACTCCTCATTATCAATCTGTAGCCTACAAACAATTTTAAAAAAAAAAAAGCAAAGGCATTTTCTTTTCAAACCTGTAGTTCATGAAGAAAAGCAAAACTGTATTTTTTTGCTGCAATACTGGTAATTGGCTCTGCATACAACCTAAAGATTTAAAGTAATAAAATCTATATACATATCAGTAGCCTATACATTTCAAACAAAAGCAAAATCTGGAATTTTTTCTCTGCATGCAAATGTCTTCAGCAAATTCAAAGCTTTTCAATCCGAGGCTCTGCTTTCTTACAAATATGTGAGTAACTTTTTAAAGTTTCAAGTTTAAAAATTGATTGCATGCTTGTATGTTGAGAAAAAAATGAGTACTGCATGAATGTCTAATGTGAATTTTATATGTATGCATGTTGTGTATATAAATTATGTGCTCTGTTTGTTTCCAGGCTCACTTTTCAATCCCTTACATCTTTACTTAGTTATTGATAGGATCTGGTTATTAAACAAATGTTGTTTGTTTAACTTAGATTATTGTTTAAAATTTTAATCAAGTCAAATTCAAACTTGATGGTCTCTGGATGTATTTAAACATCAATGAATGTTGATACAACTCAAAAATTCAAATTGTGTAAATTATAAATCCAGTATTATAAATCGAAAACATTAACTAAATCATGATTTTTAACACTAAAATTTGGATTTTTAGAAATGGGATGAGGGTGCAGTTTGAGTTTTGACTGGAAAGGGGAATGTTTGGTTTTCTGGTGATCTTTGTATCTTGAGGGCTCGGGGTTCTTCTAGGTGATGGAGGAGGGTTAGGAGTTGCTAGGAAAAATATTTTTTGGTGATGAAAATCATTGTGGAAGTTGCAGTAGTGAGAGATTTGCCGGAACCCTAGTTTTAGCTATGTGTTGAATTTTGATCACCATAGCTTGCGTTGATTGATCGAGTGCTTCAGATTTTTGGGTAGTGGAAGCTTGGACTTATTCAATGTTAGGGCTGGAAATGTAGTACTTCTGGTGATCGGAGGATGAACAACGATGAATTTCCAGTTTTTGGGGTTGGTGATGTTTCAGCTGTTCCAGGTTTTAGAATTGGTGCTCGATTTTGATTTCGAGGGTTGAATCTCGAGTTGATGATCATGGTGGGTTGCTGGGTCAACTTTTGATGAGTTGTGATCATCTCCGATGATCAATGGTGGCTGGAGTCACCGTGCATATGCAGGGTGAAGTATTTTGTCTGGTGATGTTGGTTGGCCTGAGTTTTTGTTCTCGAGTAAATCTCTGAGTTGCTCGAAGTCATTGGGTAGATTGCTCGGGGAGGATGGATTGTATACTCGAAGTAAAACGGTTGTGCTTCGGGTTAATTAACTATAACAGGTTTTAACAGAAACCTGATGATCAGTTTTTAAATTTTAAAATAAAATTTAAAAGCTGAGTTTAAAATGAAAGGTAAGTTTTAAATAAGTTTAAATCTAGTTCTTCAATCTGAAGTTTAAGTTTAAATTCTCAGTTTTAAATAAAAATAAAAATAAAGTTTTAAAACTTGAATTGTTAACTACTTTAAAAATGGTTAAGTTGTTAAATTTATAAAAAAATGAAGTTTTATAAATATGAGCAAGTTTTAAAGTTAAATTTAAAATTTGAAATCAAAGATTAAATATGTAGTTCAGTTTTTGAAATAAAAGAAGTTTTTGAATTTGAAAGATTTAAACAACTTTATATGTAGAGTGAAACTTAAATTATTGAATTTAAAAATGAATTTAGTTTTAAACTCTTATGAATTTCTTTTATAAGACAAGCATTTGTTTGCCATGTAATTTAAAAGGTTTAAATGTTTGACTTTGTTTAAGTTAAATTATATTCATTTTAAATCTCATATTTGAAATGAAATTGTAAAGTAAGTTCAAAAGTAAATTTGATTCAAATGTTTTGTTAATGACAATTTAATCATAATTAAGAAATGTTTCATCTTAAAGTTAAATTAAGATTTAATATTTTGAAATTAGTTAAATTAATTAAATTAATGAGGCAATTACCAAGTAATTAGTTAATTTAATTAATTCATGATTAGGGATTAATAAATATTTGATTAAGATTAATCAATTTGTAATTAGAGATCATTAATTAGATAATTAAAGATTATTAATTAATGATTAAGGAATTATTAATTAAACAATTAAGTTATAATCATGGTTAATTAATTAAATAATTAAGGATTAATTAAGTTACAATTAACACTTAATTAATTAAATAATTTGAGATTAATTAATGGATAATTAAAGATAATTTAATTTGTGATTAACAATGGTTAATCAAAGAAAATTACTTAAGGAAGTAAAGAATGGTTAATGAAGGTCATTAACTAGGATTATTTAACAATTAATTAATGGGGTTAATTTTCAATAATTAATTAGATTAATTAATTTAATGATAATCATTGGTGAATTGTTTAAGTGTAATTACTTAATGGAGGTAATTAAGGAATTAATTACTTAATATAATTAAATGAATTTAATGGGATTAGTTTGAATTGATTAATTAAGTTTAGTTAATTTAAACACTGAATGATTTGATGATAATTACTTAATGTAACTAATGGATTGGAAATTACTTGGTGAACTAATTAATTGGTAATTACAGGATGTAATTAATTGAAGATGTTTTAAGAATGGAAATAATTTGAGTATAATTACTTAGTAATTAATCAAGGGATTAATTAAGAAATTAATTAAGGAATAATTTATTTATTTTAATGAAGTAATTAAAGTTAGTTAATTACTGATTGTGGTTAATCAAGAAGGATTAATCATTGTGGTTTAAATAAGATTAATTACTTATTGTAATTAATTAAAATTAGAGATAAATTAAAATGTAATTAAGGATCATAAATTTATAATTAATGATGTAATTAAGGTTGATTAATTCAGATTAATTTATCGATAATAAGTGATTTAAGGTAATTAATTAATGTAATTAATTAAGGTTTAATGTAATTAATTATAGTTAATTAATTAATTGAAGTAATTAAATGTTAATTACTATTTTTGGTTAAGGATAACTAATTTGTGAAATTAATTACATGAATGTAATTAAAGCATAATTAATCAAGGGTGATTAAGTAAGGTGATTAATTTGAATGATTAATTAATTGACTTGTAATTAATTAATGGTTAGATAAGCAAGATTTATAATGATGAAGTAATTAGTTTAATTTAATTTAAATTAATTAAAGATGAAGTAATTAATTTTATTCACTTTAAATTAATTAGAAATGGAGGTAATTAATTTAATTCATTTTAAATTATTATATTGTGATTAAGTAAATCTTTGCTTATGTATGAACGGGTGATATTGATTGCCTTGAATGGTTGTGATCTCAGAAATGAGATAAGTGATGTTGTGTGGTATGGATGCTTTGGTTGCATTGTGATGATAGTATGGATTATCTATTTTGATGATAATGTGGATTATCTGTTTATTATGATAATGTTGATTATCTATTGTGATTTGTGAGTTATCTATCTGTGTGTATATAGATAATTGAATAATTTTAAACTTAAAACAACTTGGCCTTAAAAGACACGTTTTGGATTTCGATAAGGCCGGGATCGAGTTTCCATATTTGGATATCCGAAAACCACATCGATCCAAATTAACGATAGGTCGTGAATCTCAAGTGAAGATGACGATTCAGAGTGCAAGGGTTATCATCGTTAATTCTGAGGGTGATTCCAAAATGAGTGTAATGAGATAATGCCTTCGGTTTCGTTCGAACCCGGAACGAATTTGTATGGATTGAATGCTTTCAGAACATTTTCAGGTGGACGATGAGCATTCTAAGTGATGTGTTCTATAAAGGTAATCATAACCTCAAGCCTCATCAACCGAGAATGGATAAAACAGGGGAGGTGCAGCAAGGTTAAGTGGGTCATGCCCAAGTAGGACGAGATTTTCCCCGTCTAGAGGTCCCTTTTATTTCGGCTGTGTGGGCAGTTGTTGAGCTCTAAGTGCTGGGGTTGTCTTGTTCGGGACTGTCCAGTAAGGGGTGGTTCTGGCCTTGTGTTGCAGGGGATTGGGAGTGATCCTCGGTACGTTGATCTAGGCCACGTACTATGACAAGCGGTACCCCGGTAGCCCTGCCATTTTATGGAATCCAAAATCCAATAAGTGCCATCGGATTTGATTGTATTACCCACCTTTTGTGGCTAGTAGCTGGAATTTAATAGATATAACAATTTCGACTATTTCATATTTACTTGAAAACCCTAGACCTATTATAATATCACTGGATTTCCTATCAAATGTTTTGGTTAGCATAAGGTAAAAACTTTTCCATGTTTATGTGTGGAAAGTCTTACGTGATACCTTTCTTTTCAAAAGGTTTTTGAAAGTTAAGCAACCTTAACCTGTTACTCACACCAGACTCATGTCTGACCTGGAGTTTATCTTCTGTTTTCTTAAACTCTTGGGTACTCAAATTTTTATGAGTAGCCAAGGGATTCAGGTTTGCTTTGACGAATTGTGGAGGAGCAATTGAGCAGGAGGCTTCTGCGTGTAGATATATAGTATTCCACTGTGTTGGTTTCTCTGAGTAGTTTCCTTGTATTGTATTGAGTTGTATAACTAGACAGGTGTTTATAACTGTCTAGTATGTGATGTATAATCTGTGTAACTCTGATAATGGTTGTAAACTATGTAATATTTATGTTATTAATATAATTTATTCGTTCCGCTGTTAAGATTCTGTGTTGTTTCTTCTTTCTATTCTTTCTTTTCTCTTTTCTATCCCTTTCTTTCTTCAAGATGATGCGATTTTCTGTGGTAAGAAAGTCGGGTCGTCTCATTTGGTATCAGAGCATTAGGTTGAGTGAATACCTAGGCTCTAGAGTGGTGTCTATCTTGAGAGAGCGTATTTGTAATTTTAAATATTTAAATTTGTTTATTTATTTATTTCTACCTATTTGTTGGGTTACCTGTTCGGGTTTTCCAATATAAGTTATAAAGGTAGATAGAGTAGTGGTGTGTGTAACACGACTACCATTGGTTGGAGTTTGAATGTTTGAGGTTGGAAGTGTATCTATCGAGACTGTAGACCTAATACCGTCTCGAGTGAGTTCTGTAGTGGTGTAAGGATTTCATCGATCTCTGAAGGAGACCTGTTAAAGTTCGGAGTCTATTTTTGAAGTTGGATGAGTAGAGTTTGGATCTGTTGGCTGGGCAGAAGCAAGTGATGGTATTTTGATACCTCAGGAAGTAGTAGCTGCGTGATGAGATGCAATGACTATGGATGTTTTCGAAGAAGTTTTCTTTGGAAAAAATTTAGGGAAGTAGGTCTGCATCGGTGATGTGGTTGTGTTCAGCATGGTGTTTCTGTTTGGTTTGAGGTCCGAGTTTCTCGAAGAGCTTTGGATTAGGAAGTCTTTAGCAGCTGTGCAGCTCGAAGTGTTCTGTATCGACATGGAGTCTTTTGGCTTAGCAGTTTGTGAAGGAGGAGTTCATAAGCAGCAGAATGGACCCTTTTCTTCAATGGATTGGCTAGTTAAGTGTAAGCTATTCTGTTTGGTAAAGGGAGAATAGTTTTCCTTGGATTTAGTCTGGATTGATCGCAAAAGTGACTTGCGATAGCTTAGTGTTCTCTTGGGTTATCAGAATTTTTCGGATGTCTTCAGTGAAGTTAGAGGTTTGTTCGCATCTGGAGATTGAGTTTTCTTATCGACTGGAATTTCAGGAGTGGTACCGGTGGTTCAGTTTAGTAGAAGGATGGTTCCTAGAGATTGAGTTGGTGTAGCAGCTCAGGTTTTAGTGGAGTTTCTGAGTTTTCTTATGGATCTGATGAACCATATTTCTGGGATGTGTTGCCCAGTTTGTGCTCATGTTCCTCATCAGCATTTTCATCTACTTCGAATCAGAGTTGTGCAGCGGAAGCAGTTTGGAAGTGCATCTACTTTTCTTTTCCGGATAGGAGAAGTTGTTGTCTTCTGATATTTGAGGAGTAGAGCTTGTGTTCTTGGATCTTGGTTGATCTTGAGGAGATCATTTTGTTGAGTTGATTGGTCTAGTTTGTTTCTAAAGGCATCAGAGAAGGTCGAGCTGATCAGGAAGGATGTTGGCAGCCCAGGATCGTCCGGAGTCTTTTATGGATAAGAGACGGAGGAATTTGGATTGCGGAATCGGAGATTTGATTTTGGATAAGTTTTTTTTCGATCGAAAGGGAGCTATAAGATTGCGTAAGGCTGGGAAGCTAGCTCGGAAGTATTTTGGATCTTTTCTCTGTTCTTGTGAGAATAAGTGTTTGATCTACAGGATTGAATTTCTAGTTTGGATAACTGGGATTAGATGAGTTTCACGTATCTCTGAGGGAGTACGTGTATGATCTATCTCTGGTTTTGGAACCAGCAGTTCAGGAGTTTTGGTTGTTGAGTCAGACACGTCTGTAGTCTGATATCCTGTCGATTTTTGTAGATATAGATGAATAGGAACTCTGTAGCTTAGTAGTTTTGATTGTTTGGATTCTGTAGAGCGAGTATCCCGGTATATACACTTGGGGAAACTCGAGGAAATTCTATCCAGAATTTTGCCTGGATAGTTAGATTTGTTTGATTGGATGAATTGGTTGCTATGGTTGTTAGCATATGTTTGATATATGCTTGTGTTTTAAAATTAAAATCTTTAATGATATTATTAAATTACCTTTGTTTTAAATTTTGGGGACGAAATTCTTTTAAGGGGGAAGGATTGTAATATCCCGGTATTTTTGACAATATCAATTTAATAATCTGTATTAAAAATTAAATTAATATCGACAATTTTGTTAATAATAATTCAAATTGATTTAATAATCTTCCTTTAATAAATATTTAATTGGTAGATTTTATCTTTTAAAGCTAATAAATTGGTTTCTATTTATAATATAAATGTATATTTTATATTGTAAATATATTAGCTTCGTTTTAAATTTCATAAATAAAGCATATTTTCTAATTCTAATATTTTTAGTAATTAGAGAATTTCTTTTATTTAATATAAAGCTTTTCAAAGTTATTAAGTAAATAATCTTAGGTTAAATTTAATAAATGAATCTTGATTTAAAATTCTAATGTATATATTAATAATTTGGAAATTTTGATTTAATTTAATATTAAGTTTTCCAAAACTATTTAATAAATAAGTATATGAATTTAAATTGTTCAGGAAGATGTTTAAAATGTATAAAATGATTTTGGCTTAAGTTTTAAATTTAAATGAATTAACAAAAAGGGTTTGCTTTGTTTCTTTTTAAAATATAGCTTAATAACATAAGTAATTCATTAATAAAGACATAATTTCTTTTATAATTATTTTAGTTTGATAATAAGTTATTTTAAATTAATGTATGTTTGTTTAAGATGATTTTAAATTTAGATTTTAAAATTTGAATTTAAATTTAATAATTGGATTAAATTTGAAGTTTAAAGAACTATTATTTTGAAGTAGTTTAAAAAAGAAATATATGAATAAAGTTTTCATTTGGATATAATTTGTTTTTCCTTAATAAATTTACTTATATAAATTAGAAAGTATTTATTTAAATAGTAAATAAATACAAAAGTTTTATATTTATATCTATAAATAAATTTAATACACTAGGTATGATTTTATTTAAAAACATGTTTGGATTTATTTCAATTTTCTTTAAAAGGTTTTATTTTTATAAATTTATAAAATCATTTATTTAATTAGAAATGTATAAATTAATTAGGAAATTTATTATAAAAGCTTTGTAAATTAATTTGAAATAAATAAAAATACATAATATACATGTGTTAATTTATAAACATCTTTTCTAACAAGTGTTAAGAAATTAAGTAGGTGGAAGACAAATGTCACATTGTGTTTTCATTTTCTAAAATATAATAAAATCAGAAAAATTAACCTATATAAGTACACGACCTTCATCCTTATTTCTTTTCTCATTTTCTAATCAAAAGAAACTTCAACCTGTTCTCATGCAATCGATAATTCTCCCTATAAACAATCTGTATACAACTCTTCAAACAAACTCCTCATTATCAATATGTAGCCTGCAAACAGTTTTAAAATCAAACAAAAAGCAAAGGCATTTTCTTTTCAAACCTGTAGTTCATGAAGAAAAGCAAAACTGCGTTTTTTTCTTCTGCAAACTGGTAATTGGCTCTGCATACAACCTGAAGATTTAAAGAAATACAATCCCAATACATATCAGTAGCCTATACATTTCAAACAAAAGCAAAATCTGGAATTTTGTCTCTGCATGCAAATGTCTTCAGCAAATTCAATGCTTTACAATCTGAGGCTCTGCTTTCTTATAACTCTGTGAGTAACTTTTTAAAGTTTCAAGTTTAAAAATTGGTTGCATGCTTGTATGTTGAGAAAAAAATGAGTACTGCATGAATGTATGATGTGAATTTTATATGTATGCATGCTGTGTATATAAATTATGTGCTCTGTTTGTTTCCAATCTCACTTCTCAATCCCTTACATCTTAACTTAGTTACTGATAGGATCTGGTTATTAAACAAATGTTGTTTGTTTAACTTAGATTATTGTTTAAAATTTTAATCAAGTCAAATTCAAACTTGATGGTCTCTGGATGTATTTAAACATCAATGAATGTTGATATAAATCAAAAATTCAAACTGTGTAAATTATAAATCCAGTATTATAAATCGAAAACATTAACTAAATCATGATTTTTAACACTAAAATTTGGATTTTTTAGAAATAGGATGAGGGTGCAGTTTGAGTTTTGACTGGAAAGGGAATATTTGGTTTTCTGGTGATCTTTGTATCTTGAGGGCTCGCGGTTCTTCCAGGTGATGGAGGAGGGTTAGGAGTTGCTAGGAAAAATATTTTTTGGTGATGAAAATCATTGTGGAAGTTTCAGTAGTGAAAGATTCGCTGGAACCCTAGTTTTAGCTGTGTGTTGAATTTTGATCACCATAGCTTGCGTTGATTGATTGAGTGCTTTATATTTTTGGGTAGTGGAAGCTTGGACTTATTCAAGGTCAGGGCCGGAAATGTAGTACTTCTGGTGATCGGAGGATGAACGGCGATGAATTTCCAGGTTTTGGGGTTGGTGATGTTTCAGCTATTCCAGGTTTTAGAATTGGTGCTCGATTTTGATTTCGAGGGTTGAAGCTCGAGTTGATGATCGTGGTGGGTTGCTGGGTCAACTTCTGATGAGTTGCGATCATCTACGATGACCAATGGTGGCCGGAGACACCGTGCATATGCACGGCGAAGTATTTTGTCTGGTGATGTTGGTTGGCCTGAGTTTTTGTTCTCGAGTAAATCTCTAAGTTGCTCGAAGTCATTGGGTAGATTGCTCGGGGAGGATGGATTGTAGACTCGAAGCAAAAAGGTTGTGCCTTGGGTTAATTAACTATAACAGGTTTTAACAGCAACCTGATGATCAGTTTTTAAATTTTAAAATAAAATTTAAAAGTTGAGTTTAAAATGAAAGGTAAGTTTTAAATAAGTTTAAATCTAGTTCTTCAATCTGAAGTTTAAGTTTAAAATCTCAGTTTTAAATAAAAATAAAAATAAAAATAAAAATAAAGTTTTAAATCTTGAATTGTTAACTACTTTAAAAATGGTTAAGTAGTTAAATTTATAAAAAAATGAAGTTTTAAAAATATGAGCAAGTTTTAAAGTTACATTTAAAATTGGAAACCAAAGATTAAATATGTAGTTCAGTTTTTGAAATAAAAGAAGTTTTTAAATTTGAAAAATTTAAACAACTTTGTATGTAGAGTGTAAATTTAAATTATTGAATTTAAAAATGAATTTAGTTTTAAACTCTTATGAATTTCTTTTATATGATAAGCATTTGTTTGCCATGTAATTTAAAAAGGTTTAAATGTTTGACTTTGTTTAAGTTAAATTATATTCATTTTAAATCTCATATTTGAAATGAAATTGTAAAGTAAGTTCAAAAGTAAATTTGATTTCAAATGTTTTGTTAATGACAATTTAATCATAAGTAAGAAATGTTTTATCTTAAAGTTAAATTAAGATTTAATAATTTGAAATTAATTAAATTAAAGAGGTAATTAGGAAGTAATTAGTTAATTTAATTAATTTATGATTAGGGATTAATAAATATTTGATTAAGGTTAATCAATTTGTAATTAGAGATCATTAATTAGATAATTAAATATTATTAATTAATGATTAAGGAATTATTAATTAAACAATTAAGTTATAATCATAGTTAATTAGTTAAATAATTAAGGATTAATTAAGTTACAATTAACACTTAATTAATTAAATAATTTGAGATTAATTAATGGATAATTAAAGATAATTTAATTTGGGATTAACAGTGGTTAATCTAAGAAAATTGCTTAAGGAAGGAATTAAAGAATGGTTAATGAAGGCCATTAACTAGGATTATTTAACAATTAATTAATGTGGTTAATTTTCAATAATTAATTAGATTAATTAATTTAATGATAATCATTTGTGAATTGTTTAAGTGTAATCACTTAATGGAGGTAATTAAGGAATTAATTACTTAATGTAATTAACTGAATTTAGTGGGATTAGTTTGAATTGATTGATTAAGTTTAATTAATTTAAAGACTGAATGATTTGATGATAACTACTTAATGTAATTAGTGGATTGGAAATTACTTAGTGAAGTAATTAATTGGTAATTACAGGATGTAATTAATTTAAAGATGTTTTAAGAATGGAAGTAATTTGAGTATAATTATTTAGTAATTAATCAAGGGATTAATTGAGAAATTAATTAAGGAATAGTTAATTTATTTTAATGAAGTAATTAAAGTTAGTTAATTACTGATTGTGGTTAATCAAGAAGGATTAATCATTGTGGTTTAATTAAGATTAATTACTTACTGTAATTAATTAAAATTAGAGATAAATTAAAATGTAATTAGCGATCATAAATTTATAATTAATGATGTAATTAAGGTTGATTATTAAGATTAATTAATCAATGATTGGTGATTAAAGGTAATTAATTAATGTAATTAATTAAGGCTTAATGTAATTAATTATAGTTAATTAATTAATTAAAGTAATTAAAGGTTAATTACTGTTTTTGGTAAAGGATAATTAATTTGTGAAATTAACTACATGAATGTAATTAAAGGATAATTAATCAAGGGTGATTAATTAAGGTGATTAATTTGAATGATTAATTAATTGACTTGTAATTAATTAATGGTTAGATAAGCAAGATTTATAATGATGTAGTAATTAATTTAAGTTATTTTAAATTAATTAAAGATGAAGTAATTAATTTAATTCACTTTAAATTAATTAGAGATGGAGGTGATTAATTTAATTCATTTTAAATTAATTGTATTGTGATTAAGTAAATCTTTGCTTATGTATGAATGGGTGATATTGATTGCCTTGAATGGTTGTGATCTCAGAAATGAGATAAGTGATGTTGTGTGGTATGGATGCTTTGGTTGCATTGTGATGATAGTATGGATTATCTATTTTGATGATAAAGTGGATCATCTGTTTATTATGATAATGTTGATTATCTATTGTGATTTGTGAATTATCTATCTGTGTGTATATAGATAATTGAATTGTTTTAAACTTAAACACCTTGGCCTTAAAAGACGCGTTTTGGATTTCGATGAGACCGGGATCGGGTTTCCATATTTGGACATCTAAAAACCACATCGATCCAAGTTAACGATAGGTCGTGAATCTCAAGTGAAGATGAAGATTCAGAGTGCAAGGGTTATCGTCGTTAATTCTGAGGGTGATTCCAAAATGAGTGTAACGAGATAATGCCTTCGGTTTCGTTCAAACCCGGAACGAACTTGTATGGATTGAATGCTTTCAGAATATCGTCAGGTGGACGATGAGCATTCTAAGTGATGTGTTCTATAAAGGTAATCGTAACCTCAAGCCTCATCAACCAGAAATGGCTAAAATAGGGGAGGTGCAGCAAGGTTAAGTGGGTAATGCCCAAGTAGGATGAGATTTTCCCCTGTCTAGAGGTCCCTTTTATTTCGGCTGTGTGGGCAGTTATTGAGCTCCAACTGCTGGGGTTGTCTTGTTCGAGACTGTCCAGTAAGGGATGGTTCCGGCCTTGTGTTGCAGGGGATTGGAAGTGATCCTCGGTACGTTAATCTAGGCCATGTACTGTGATGGGCGGTACCCCGGTAGCCCTGCCATTGTATGGAATCCAAAATCCAATAAGTGCCATCGGATTTGATTGTATTACCCACTTTTGTGGCTAGTAGCTGGAATTTAATAGATGTAACAATTTCGGCTATTTCATATTTACTTGAAAACCCTAGATCTATTATAATATCACTGGATTTCCTATCAAATGTTTTAGTTAGCGTAAGGTAAAAACTTTTCCATGTTTATGTATGGAAAGTCTTACGTTATACCTTTCTTTTCAAAAGGTTTTTGAAAGTTAAGCAACCTTAACCTGTTACTCACACCAGACCCATGTCTGACCCGGAGTTTATCTTCTGTTTTCTTAAACTCTTGGGTACTCAAATTTTTACGAGTAGCCAAGGGATTCAGGTTAGCTTTGACAAATTGTGGAGGAGCAATGGAGCAGGAGGTTTTTGCGTGTGGATATATAGTATTCCGCTGTGTTGGTTTCTCTAAGTAGTTTCCTTGTATTGTATTGAGTTGTATAACTAAACAGGTGTTTATAACTGTCTAGTATGTGATGTATAATCTGTGTAACTCTGATAATGGTTGTAAACTATGTAATATTTATGTTATTAATATAATTTATTCGTTCCGCTGTTAAGATTCTGTGTTGTTTCTTCTTTCTATTCTTTCTTTTCTCTTTTCTATCCCTTTCTTTCTTCAAGATGATGCGATTTCCTGTGGTAAGAAAGTCGGGTCGTCTGAATATTTTTGAAAAGTTTAAATATAAATATATAAAAAGTAAAAGATGTGATTTGACAAATTTTATTTTATTTTAAAACTTTTTAAACAACATCATTACTACTAACCCTTATCTCATTTATGAGATGGAATGTGCATGCATGGAAAGGAGCAAACTTATGTATCAAAATATTTACAAACTATAAGGTGATGTCACCTCCTTTGTCTCCTTACACACTCTTTCTAAACCATCATTCCACACATTTAATGCAATTCTAATCAAGGCTAATCAAAGTCCAAAAGTAAACAAGGGTATTTATATCATTTGCCACTCAAATTTCATCTATAAATAACCTTGCCATTCTCACCTTCTTTTACAAAGCATTCTCTTCATTTTCCTAAAGCTTCTCTCTCCATGTCCTTCCACCACCATCACCAAACAACACCACACTTCTACATCGCCAAAACCAAGCTGCACTACAACCCTACACCACTATAACCCTTGGCCAAAACTACCTACATGCCTCCATAAGCTCACGCACCCCGTCCTAATCACCTACCCGAGCCCTACTCCACACACAAACACCCAAAGCCCCACACTCGAGAGCCATACCCATGTACACCCCTTCTACCCACCATACACCCGATCCCAAAACTCGCCTACCCACCTTCAAAACCCCATGCACACCCACCTACCTGCCATCAAAACTCACGCATCCCTACCCAAGCAACCTTAGGCCATACCCTGCCCTTAAGCCCATGGCTACATTTATAAAATAAAGAAAAAGAAAAAGAAAAGGAAAGAAAAGGAAAGAAAAAAAGAAGAAGAGTGGAAAATTTGAGACATTCGGAAATAGCACGTTAGATCGAGAAGCACGTAGCTTACAAAAAGATTGACGGAGTGGATATGAAGGTGAGAAAATTCTCATCGCTATATGATTTTAATTGATTATCAAGTTAAAATGTTATGTTAGATAATCATTGTTTTATGTTATGGATGTTTGGATATGTTTATGTTATGTTTGAATAGTTGCAAATGTTTATGGTTGTATTATTTATCATATTAGCTTGTGTATGGACCATAATTATGTTAGTAGTAAAAGTTAAACTCAATAATTCTCATTTTGATTAAGTATCCCTTCTATTAAATAAGATCCTATTTTGGTGATATGATATAGTTTGGAAAAATAAGTCTAAGTGGATTTGAAATTAAAGTGGAAATAAAAGAGAACGAATTAGAAGAGAGTTTAGATTTGAAATGGAAAGTTAAAATTGAAATTGAAATTGAGATGAATGGTGAAATTGAAATTGAAATCGATTTTGAAAATTAAAATTGAGATTAAGGTTGAAATTTAAATTAGAACTGAAATTTGATTTGAAATCTAAGTTTTATTTGAGTTTAATTCGAAGATAGAATTGAAATTTATTTGAAATTAGATTTTAAAATTTCATATCAAAATAATATGAACAAAATAATACTATAATATGATAATAGTGAAAATACATTTTAATAGCTTTAAAAAGTTAAAATATTAATTTAAAATTATTTTTAATAATTTTATAAGTAATAAAATTCAATTTAAATACATTATTTCAAGTATTGAAAAATAAGTTAAAACTAGGTGCATCATGCAACGGTAGTTCGCGATTTCGTGCTGAAAAGTTCAAATCCTGTATAGATTGGAATATAGCTCTGAATTCTTCGAGATAAGAAAATTCCGGACTATTATATCCATATATTCTAAACGAAGAAAGGAAATCAAAATTTTATAAAGTAGATTTTAAAATATGTCCAAATCAATTTTCTAGAAAAATCGCGCTAGTGTAGTTAAGTGACCATAATGGAAATCAATTTAAATGAATATTTTTAATTCTGGAAAAATATGGAATAAATTTGATAAATCTATTTAAATAGTTTAGAAGAGATTTGAAGTGGAAAATACGAATTTTCAAATTTTAAAACGGTTTTTATATCAAATAAGCTTATACAGCACTTTTCGTAGCATTTTTATACTACGAATTATATAACTTTTGAAATATAAGTTTAAATGTAATAATTTTTCCTAGAAATTATTATGAATATTTTAAAAAATGAAAATTAAGTGTTTAAATGATAATTTGGAATTTTTATAATCTATACCAAACTAAAGTTGATAACTGAGTATGCGGAAACAATTAGTGCATTTGTTTCGCCTGTGAGATCTGGAAAGATAAAACAAGATGTTTAACTAAGCTTAGGGATGGAACAACCAGTGCCCGGAACTACCTGGCCTATGTTTGCTTTTCTTAGGCGAGGGATGGAACGGATCGAAAGGAAAGCTCGGATGCTCTGAAAAGATTAAATTAAGCTTTTCCAAAATAAAAGAAGATTAGTATTATCCGAAATTTAAGCAATCTCCAAAATGAATAAACTAACTTGGATTGCACAGAGATAATCTTCTTATATTTGGTGTTAAAAACTGAAAAAGGGAACTCGTCCTATTCATGGAATTTAAAAGGTGATCTCACCGTTATTCTGCCCATAACACTTGTTGAATCCGGAAATTAATATTAAGTAAAATTAGAATGATTTCTATGATCCTATTTACTGAATAATGTTTGTTAAGATTGATTATAGGGTTTACCATAAACGATGTCTAAAATAACATTGTTTTTGACCCGCCAAAAAAGTTAAGGAATTTGGATCGAGTGCTAAGTGAGGAAATTTGAAATATTATCCAAAGAAAAAGAATTAAAGTGAAAAGAGACTTAATAAATCTTATATAGTGATATTCACTTTTTTCGATAATTGGATTTTGAAGAAACCTCGGTCGGATTTGGGTGATTCCTATTCGAAAAACACTTCAAACCAGTTTACGCGTTCGAAAAATGAAGATCTTGAAGACGGAGATATTGAGACGAAAAATAACGAGGGACTACTTGTCGATTAATTAGGGATAAACTCCTAATTTTGTTATTTTAGTAGTGGTCTCTTTGTTATGAAAAATCTCAAAACCATAAGGACTTCTCGCCTAGTAATGGTCGAGAAAAGTACCTTCGGTATCATTCAGTCCTAGAACGAACTTATATGGATGAGTGTCTGACCTTGCATTCTAACTCACAATGAGTGATCTCTATAAAAGTATATCGGTTGGTGGCGGAGAAGACGTCTTCCCTTATCTTAACAGCCTTTCTCGAGACATACATGCTCAAAATGTTATACGTTTATAAAAATCAGTCGGGTGAATGTGGAATGGCAATGTGTCATTCAAAGTGAAGAATATGTGCTATGTGAAAAGGTAATCGTTGCCTCGACCCTCATTAACCGCAAATGACCAAAATAGGGTTGGATGCGCAAGGCTAAGTGGGTCATTCCAATTACGGTATGATCATCCCTTTCTAAATATATTTCTTCCCGCTATGACATTCGGGATGTAAATTAATATGGTTTGTATGCTCGGGCGCCTGGTTTAAAAGTCGAAAACGACTGGGGGATGACATATTCGGTACTACCTAGTTATAGAGGTACGACGGTCTTGTGTGGTAGAGGGCAGATGTTATGTGCCTTGAGACATCCATCTAAAGGTGGACTCATCGAAAGGCAGTCCCTTCACCTGGTTATTTGTATGGAAATCCATTCTCCAATAAGAACCTACAGTTTTTTTTGTAGAGCCTAGTATGGTGGAATTTAATAATGGTAATAATTTCAGCTAAAATTAATAAGTTTATTTGCAAATATTTCAAAGATATGTCATTAAAAATAGTGTCAAATGTTGTGATATAAAAGTGTTTTAGTTATCGTCACGTAAAAATCCGTCTGTGTTTATGTGTGCGCGTAGTCTTATGAGATACTCTTTCTTTTCAAAGGCTTATATATGACACTGTCATTTATTATTGAGCTTTCTCTTGCTGGTTTATCAAGCCTGATCCGGATATTTTCAATACCCGTATCAGACCCGAGTAGTTTCAAGTTTAGTCGAAGACGGTTGGAGTTTTTCAGAGGAGAGCTAGAGGTATTCATCTACGTATGGACGTATTCTATTATCCGCTGCCTTTTTTTTGTTTGATGTCTGTCAGCAATTGTAGGGACAAATGTTTATAATTGTCCAAGCTAAATTTAGGTTAGACTTTGCTATATGTATTTTAATAGTTTTCCGCTATAAAGATATTTGTTCAATATTATATGTTATTCCATTCGTGTGAGATTTTTTTGTCTATTTTTCTTTATTACCTTTGGTAATCCACAATTCCATGCAATTTGGGTCAGACATGTGTGGTTGATTGTCGGCACAAAGCATACATAATTGCGGGTCATCACAATCATCATTGTCGTCGTCATTGTCATCATCATCATATCCTTCTCCATCAGATTTTGTCTCCTTATCAATTGGAGGATTGTCAAAGGTCGGCAACTTTTTGGCATCGATCTTTTCCTCAACAAGATTTTTTTTAAAGAGACTCCTTATCTCTCCACATCTTAAGACTAAACTTTCTTTTGAACTTTTCATTTCAATCCAGGATGGTTGAAAAGTCCATGTCTGGGCACCTTTGTATGATATCAGCATATGCTACAAACAAGGCATCATCGTAGTTCTTCTCAGTCATCTTGAGGAGAGCATTATTAAGAAAAGAGGCGAATTTCTCCTTGGTGACACTGATAATATTATTCAAGTAGGCCACGTTGTTAGTTTTCCTTTGTAGCTTGCCCTTTAAGGATTTGTTCTTATCAGCTAGTTCGACCTTTTCTTCATTCTCCTTCTCAAGGTCTACTTTGATTTTGTAGGCCTTCTGTAACGTCCCACCTTTTGTACGCTTTAAATCGACGATAAACCACACACGTCAGACTCAAACCATACAGAAAGGCGGATTGTTATTGCGGCGAATAAGAAAACGTAGAGAAAGAAAAAAAACAAAATAGAATCTTGTAGCGGAACGACAAAATATAATAATCAAATAACAGTTCATGAAGTTGTTTACAAAAAAATTATTATACTTATACAATACAAAATCAGAGTTACACATACCAGAAATAAAAAATAATAATGCAGCAGAACAGTTTGATGCAGTGGAAAAATATAGTATATAATAATAATAATACAATCTTCGTCTTCATCCTCCAGAAATAAGATATTCAAACCCTGAAATGCTCAGACTGACCCGAGCAAATTGAAAAGACAAAACACTCGAGTCAGAAATAAAAGATCTTATGTAAGTTAAATCAATGGTAAACAATTTGAGTGGAACGGCGTCCGAGATGTTTACAGGATTTGACATCTCCTATCTAGTGTTAAACATGAGTGCGGTAACTTAAGAGATGTTCGGGATTTACATCTCCTAAGGATCCGTTAAACAATTTACTATGTAGTAATAATAAGCTAATGTCTAATAGTAAAATAAACTTACTTTAAATTAGCGTTAAGGCTTTACATTTTCCACCTTAACACATAAATAGTGCCAATAGTCTATACAACACCTGCATACCTCCTGATCGGGAGGCAAAGAGAAGATACTACATAGGTACGACACAAATCAAACTCTTACAAGGCTCGCTAGGGTAGGTGGCACGGTGTAACTAGGCAATATCAAGGTAGATACACCAATTACGCATCCGAACTGATGCTGATGCATAACGTGCAGCTACCGCCCACCTCGAGCCACACCCTTAAAAAAATCAAAGGGCCCCAATCAATCATAAAGTAATAGAATGGTATCAAAGGAGTGTGTCCGATAAGAGGGACTACCTTACTGGCCCGTAAGCGCTTCTGTTTTAGCCACCTTATGCCAACTCACGGGAGTCGGGTCCACGTATATACCTCAAGGGAACGCCGCCACCATCCTACTTCATTCTAGAATCTCCACCGCGTACACAGTTGTTAAAGTGGTTTTCAGAGTTGGCACAGAGTATAACAACTTTTGATCCCGGTCTCTTTAACAACCAAATGTTATTAAAACACCGCGGTCATTTTTGAAATAGTTTATACTTTAAAACCAAATAGCATTGCCCTTCTCAAAACCAAATCAATACGATATCATTTTCATTCCAAATATATCCCTTCTAAAATTAGAACACTTTCATAGTTATAACATTTCGAAAGCAAAACACTTGAATATAACACTTTCAAATTTAATACCTTGAAACTCATAGCTTTGAAACATAAGTTCCACCACTTAAATGGTTTAAATATTTAAAATACTTTATATAATAAAATAGCTTCTTCAATTTCACAAATCAATTCCAAAACAACTCGAATTTCAAAATTTTAAATTTAACCAAATCCAAAATCATAAATTTCAATACAATTCGGTTTCCAAATGAACTATTCCAAATTATATCGATTTCAAAACAGATTTGATCCACAGAATAAACCATTTCAAATTCAATATATTTCAAACTTTAAGTATTCACAATTTCAAAACTAAGTTTGGCAATTACGATTAAACAATTCACTTTTCTATTATTTAGTTTGAAATATTTTACATAATAAATCCATTACCATCTAAAAAAAACTCCTATTAAAAATAACAAAATATTTCCTTCGATTTATTTATACTTGAAATATTCACTTAATTCACCCTAAACCAAAATCAAGTTATAAAATCATACCTTTTAAAATTTCAAATTTAATAAATTTTACATCAACTTATTTGAGTTTAATTATTTACAAAACCATAGAAATCATTTCAAAATATTTTTATATATAGATTACGGTGTCTGTATATAATTTTCTATCCTATAGTCAAGTGATATGGATATTTATCATTTCAATCCATAATTAAAAATATAAATACGATTATATATCATTACAAACCGTAATCCCGAATGAAATAAAAATCCATAACAACTTGCAGTTTATAACAATATAAAATACAACATCCGTTCATCTAATATCAATCATCAAACATTTATTACAACGATCATCCAATTCAATCAATAACATCCATATATAACAGATAATAAATAAAAAGTATTTACTAGCAGTTTATATTTAATAATAAATTAAATAACTATTTTATCCAAATAAATTCAAATAAATTGAGACGATGATTCAAAATATGCCAAACAGTCATAGATAAATTTCTAATCACGTCGTAAATCTATTTAACAAACATAAGAAATTTTAGAAGTTGTGAGTGGGTTAAAACACTCACTTTTGGATTCAAATTGAATTTAAATCCAATTTAAGCCCAAAATTCAAAAAGTCTCTGAATTCATCCAAACTGGCATCAAAATGTCCGGAATTTCGATACGAACCCAATGTAAGAAACCGCATATCAATTGGACCTCGTATGCAAAAGTTATAAACTTTAGAACAATCGAATTTGAATCTAAATAAAATAAAATAAAAGAAAAAAGGGTCACCACTCACGTTCTCATGTTCTCCCACGTCAGCAGCTTGACCACACAACATAGGACGATCGCGAGACCAGACAAAACCCACCTTTACCGAAGTTTGACCAACCACGGCCACCACTACACGCTGCTACAGGCTTTGGCACCACCGCCCACGAACTCGCCTCCTCCGCCTCTACCCTCGGCCTGAAGCCGCAAGCCTCCGTCGCCACCTAGATAGCCGTGCCGCCACCCCACGGTTTAGGGTTTCAAACCCTAAATCGACAATTTCGACCACCTCCAACACCAATATGCGATGCAACCACCATCAAACGGCTCTACGCAGCAAGCTCCGCAAAACCCACAAATCTATTTGCCGATAGACATCGAAATCAAAAACCCCATATTGAAATTAAGGTTTTGCGATTTCAAGACTTTGACCTTGATTTCTGCACGATTCATGCACTGTTACGAAAAACGAGCACTTGACATTGGTTCCATTCATTGAGATCTTCGATTCTATAATTTTTTGAATTTTTTTGTGGAGTATGAATTTTTGATTTGAAATTGAAATGGAAATTTGTTTGTCTGCCATTGGAAAGGAGAAGTAGGAGGAGTGGACAGAAGATGTACGTACAGATAAATAAAAGTAAGTGGTAGCTAGGGTTTATAACGATACATATATATATAGGCAGAAATAAAATAGAAACAGACGGGTTCAACTGATTTGGGTTTTGAACGATAATTGACCCGAAAAGCCTGTTTCGATTCCGGAATGGAAATGGGTCAACCCATATATCAAAATATATGCTTTTAAATATTTTAAACTCGGTGGAACGGGTTTCAAGTCCTAATTCCATCGTATGAAGAAGTTATTCTAAAATCAAGTTATTTCAAATTGATTTCTAATGATTTCAATTTCATTGATTTCTAGGCGTTTCGAGCCCGTACGGTCAAATGACTAGTCCGATCGCTACGAAACTTGAAATCCTACAAAAATTCACCGTTACGGATCCAATGAAACTGGTTTTATAGAAATCCGGGTTAGTGGCCAAAATGGCTATTTTTCAGTTAATTAAATAATTTAATATTAAATTAATTAATCACTTCTTCAATTCAAATTTAATTATTTACCATTTCTATCATTTCTGATTACAAATAAACTTCTAATTCATTAACCAAAATTTCCATATCAATCAAATAAGGATTTATTGCAAAATTTATAGTGTTTACCTTCAATTTAAGTAAATTCAAATATATTATATATTTTTATTTCAATTAAATTAATACAATTTGCATTCAATCTCTTTATTCAATCAATCATCATCTTATGGATAAATTTGACATTAGTATATATCCAAATACCTTAATATTTTTGCAGTCAACAACTAAGTTCATATTAACATAGTTTTTAATTACGTTTAATTGCAATGGATTTAGATCTAATTCAATAGATCAAATAAATGGGTAAACAATTATTGATTATCACCATTCGCCTAATTTAATCCCACTCATACTTTATTATCAATTAACAAATATTATAATTGCTTATCTAACATTAATTCTATCAAATTACAATTTATTACGTACTATTTCATCAATTGATATAACTTTGAATTTATTTCCCAATTTACTAATTACAATCAATTATAACCTTACAATTGTTTCAATTAATTGGGATTGCACTAAATTAGTTATTTATCAACTTGTATTAACATTATTACCTTAATTTACATTTAATTACTATCAATCAATATATTATTTCATTATTTAATTCAATGCTTACCTTTATTTACTTATTTCAATTTTATAACTAAGTGCAACAATTTACACAATTTCATTATTGGGATTTCACTCCAACTGTCAATGATTAGTTTTAATTACCATTGCTGCATTTCATTTTTAACATTCACTTCATTATAAATTATAAAGTTTTTGTTTCTTTCTAAATTTAATTACAAAAAAAATCTTATTAAATTAACCAATTTAATTATCGAAATTTACGGATCGTTGCAATTTGCCCCCACTCAAAACTTTTTGTCCTCGAAAAGGAAAAAGAAGGGAAAAGAAAGAATTGAGTACACAATAAATTTGATTCATAAATATTAACTTTATAAACAAATAAATTTACAAAGTTAATTAATTTAAATAAAATATACCAATTTATAACCATTAAATCTTTTTATACTCAAATTAATAAAGTTTGGAAAATGATTTTCAAAATCTTTCTAAGTCCTAAAATTTACGAAATTTTTTGGCAGAGTCTCCTTTGTACGGAGAGGCTCGAGAGAAAATATAATATCAAATATAACAATATATATCACAATATCTCAAAATAATATATCCCAACAACGGAAAAAATAATATAATAACGCTATAAAACCATAATCCAAAAAGTACCTATTTGTCGGGCAAACAAACGCTTAATTATGAAACCAAAAGCAGTAGCAATTGCTTCCATAACCTGCATTTCACTTATATAATCTAAAAGGAGTTAATAATTATATAGAATGAAATACTACTTTTGTTTCATCCACTAGCAAACAAATCAATGTCAAACAACAACAATCACTTGCAGCCACAACATACAATCATCATACAAAATCAACACAATTCAACTATCTATCCATATCAAACAAAATAAATAGTTCGGGTTCAAAAACTTTAAATTGTAAAGAATGGACAATAAACTATTACGTGCACCATTTACTCAACAGTCTTAGATGAAAATAAATAGATTATTCATTCATCCAAACAATTATAAAGTATCCTTGCCCAAACAGCCATAGACCAAACCAACAACAATTCCAAACAATAGATCAAGTTCTTTCTTATCAATTTCATTTCATAACATTTGTTGTTTGATTCCCTTTTCATTCATATAATGGTTTATCTTTTTAATTTACATTTGTTTCTTGCAAATTTTCATTTCCACCCATTGATTCAGTGTTTATTTCATTTATTTCTTACAAAATTTCATTTTCATTTATCCCTATCATATCAATTTCTTTTTATTATATTACATTCCTTTATTAATAATATTCATGTCCAATTCAGTTACTTGGCATATTAATTTCATTAACTTAAGTTTAAAATCTTTTACTGACAACATTTGCCTTCTACCTTATATTATTACAGTAACATTTCAATTGTAACTTCAGTTTATTATTCTATAACATCAATACTTATTTATAACAAAATTTCATTGAACACTTTCACTATTTTAAGTTTTACCTGTATAAGGTTCCATTACATTTTCTTATTAACATTTCAACTTTTGTGATTGGTAAGTTATATATATGTTTTTAAGTATGCAATTAAAAGTTACACAAGTTTAACTTATTTCATAAATGCTCAATGGTTGTAATTTCATTTATAGGTTTCAATTATTAGTTAAATTCCATTTCACTACACTAATTAAAACAATTAATTAACGGAAACTTAAGAATTAAATACCGGGTTTTATTCAAAATCATTTTATAATAATAGATAAATGTATATACTTGCAACTTATATATCCAGTTAAATTTAAAACAATTTAAAATTTATATTTGTTTATCAAAATAAATCTGCAGCAAAACTACTATAGTGGCCTTCCCACTTCGAAACTCGAAAATGAATGTCGATGATGCATGCTCATCACCGAAATTATTTTCCAGCGACAAAGAGGGGGGTATAAAACTTATTTTTTTCCAAAATTTCTTTAAAACAATTCCATCAAATCATATTGAAATATTTATATCAGAAAATACTTCTAAATAATATTATTATTATATTCCAAAATCATTTGAAAGAGATTTTCAAAAATCCCGAAACTAAGTTCTAAATTTCCAATTTTACTTTATTTT
The DNA here is from genome assembly GCA_030765085.1 of Allium cepa. NCBI lineage: Eukaryota > Viridiplantae > Streptophyta > Magnoliopsida > Asparagales > Amaryllidaceae > Allium > Allium cepa. The sequence continues at coordinate 796,797,115 of CM060941.1, read as the reverse complement.
TATTTGTAAATTTTATTTTACAACCAATATTTATAAATTTCGCTACCTAATAACAATTTTATTACAACCATATATATATATATATCATTTATAAAAAAATTATTTATATATAGAAAATATAATAGGCAAAACTATTTCACTCACCTATATTCAAAACAAATATTGTGTTGGTATGTCCTATTAAGTGCATAGAAATCCCCATTGATGTCATAGCATACACACTCAGCGACTCATCATAGGGATAACTACCCTATTAATAAAGAGTCAGACCCCACAAAGCTAAGGTTTATTGCTAAACCAAAGCTCTGATACCAAATGTAACATCCCACCTTTTGTACGCTTTAAATCGACGATAAACCACACATGTCAAACTCAAACCATACAGAAAGACAGATTGTTGTTGGGATAAATAAGAAAAAGCAGAGAAAGAAGAAAAAAACAAAACAGAATCTTACAATGGAACGATAAAATATAATAATCAAATAACAGTTCACGAAGTTGTTTACAAAATATTTGATTACACTTATACAATAAAAAATCAGAGTTACGCATACCAGAAATAATAAATAATAATGCAGCGGAACAGTTTGATGCAGTGGAACAATAGAGTATATAATAATAATACAATCTTCGTCTACGTCCCCCAGAAATAAGATCTTCAAATCCTGAAATGCTTAGACTGACCCGAGCGAATTGAAGAGACAAAATACTCAAGTTAAAACTAAAAGATCTTATGTAAGTTAAATCAATGGTAAACAATATGAGTGAAACGGCGTCAGAGATGTTTACGGGATTTGACATCTCATATCCAGTGTTAAACGTGAGTGCAGTAACTTAAGAGATGTTGGGATTTACATCTCCTAAGGATCTGTTAAACTATTTACTATGTAGTAATAATACGCTATTATAATAATGTCTAATAGTAAAACAAACTTACTTTAAATAAGCGTTAAGGCTTTACATTTTCCACCTTAACACGCAAATAGTGCCAATAGTCTATACAACACTTGCGTACCTCCTTATCGGGAGGCTACGAGAAGATGCTACATAGGTACGACACAAATCAAACTTGTACAAGGCTCGCTAGGGTAGGTGACATGGCACAACTAGGCAACGCCAGGGTAGATATACCAATTACGCATCCGCACTAATGGTGACACATAGCGCGCAGCTATCGCCCACCTCGAGCCACACCCCTAAAAAAAATCAAAGCACCCCAATCAATCATAAAGTAATAAAATGATATCGAATGAGTGTGTCCGATAAGAGGGGCTACCTCACAGGCCCGTAAGCGCTCCTGTTTTAGCCACCTTATGCCAACTCACAAGAGTCGAGTCCACGTATATACCTCAAGGGAACGCCGTCGCCATTCTACTTCATTCTGGAATCTCCACCGTGTACACTGTTGTTAAAGTGGTTTTTGGAGTTGGCAGAGAGTATAACAACTTCCGATCCCGGTCTCTTTAATAACCAAACATTATTATAACACCACGGTCATTTTTAAAATAGTTTATACTTTAAAACCAAATATCATTGCCCTTCTCAAAACCAAATCAATATGATATCATTTTCATTCCAAATATATCCTTTCTAAAATCAGAACACTTTCAAAGTTATAACATTTCAAAATCCAAACACTTGAATATAAAACTATCAAATTTAATACCTTGAAACTCATAGCTTTGAAACATAACTTCCACTACTTAAATGGTTTAAATATTTAAAATACTTTATATAATAAAATAGCTTCTTCAATTTCACAAATCAATTCCGAAACAACTCGAATTTCTAAATTTTAAATTTAACCAAATTCCAAATCATAAATTTCAATACAATTCAGTTTCTAAATGAACTATTCTAAATTATATCAATTTCAAAACAAATTTGATCCACAGAATAAACCATTTCAAATCAATATATTTCAAACTTTAAGTATTCATAATTTCAAAACTAAGTTTGGCAATTACGATTCAACAATTCACTTTTCTATTATTTAGTTTGAAATATTTTACATAATAAATCCATTATCATCTAAATAAAACTCAAATTACATATAATAAATATTTCCTTCGATTTATTTATATTTGAAATATTCATTTAATTCACCCTAAACCAAAATTAAGTTATAAAATCATACCTTTTAAAATATCAAATTTAATAAATTTTACATCAACTTATTTGAGTTTAATTCTTAAATAAATTCAAATTTCAAATAAATTTCTAATTTATCTTCCATCTTAATTTATTTAAATCATTATAAACTCTATATTAAAATAAAATTTAAATACTTATCCATATTATCTCAATGGAAATCAAACTTATTATTAAGCTTATTCTATATTAAAACAATTTATACATAGCTTAAAATCAAGGATAAAATAACATTTATATAATATCTAAAATCAATATTTATCTAAAACCATATATTTCTTTACAAAACCATAGAAATCGTTGCAAAATATTTTTATATATAAACCACGGTGTCTGTATATAATTTTCTATTCTATGGTCAAGTGATACGGATATTTATTATTTCAATAAATACGGTTATATATCATTTCAAACCGCAATCCCGAATGAAATAAAAATCCATAACAACTTGCAGTTTATAACAATATAAAATACAACATCCATTCATCCAATATCAATCATCAAACATTTATTACAATCATCATCTAATTTAATCAATAACATCCATATAGAACAGATAATAAATAACAGGTATTTATTGGCAGTTATATTCAACAATAAATTAAATAACTATTTTATCCAAATAAATTCAAATAAACTGAGTTGACGATTCAAAATATTCCAAACAGTCATGAATAAATTTTTAATCACACCATAAATTAATTTAACAAAAGTAAGAAATTTTAGAAATTGTGAGTGGGTTAAAACACTCACTTTTGGAATTCAAATTGAATTTAAATCCAATTTAAGTCTAAAATTCAAACAGTCTCTATCCAACCTAGCGTCAAAATGTCCGAAATTTAAATAAGATCCCAATGTAAGAAACCGCATGCAAATTGGACCTCGTATGCAAAAGTTATAAATTTTAGAACAATCGAATTTGAATCTAAATAAAATAAAATAAAATAAAATAAAAAATGGGTCACCACTCACGTTCTCATGTTCCACTTCAGCAGCTTGACCACACGACATAGGACGAACGCAAGACCAAACCGAACCCGCCTTCACCAAAGTTTGACCAACCACGGCCGCCACTACCCGCCGCTACAGGCCTTGGCACCACCGCCCACGAACTCGCCTCTTCCACCTCTACCCTCGGCCTGAAGCCGCAGGCCTCCACCGCCACCTAGATAGCCGCACTGCCACCCCACGGTTTAGGGTTTCAAACCCTAAATCGACAAATTCGACCACCTCCAACACCAATATGCGATGCAACCACCATCAAACGGCTCTACGCAGCAAGCTCCGCAAAACCCACAAATTAATTTGCCAATAGACATCGAAATCAAAAACCCAAAATTGAAATTAGGGTTTTGCGATTTCAAGACTTTGACTGTGATTTCTGCTCGATTCGTGCACTGTTATGGAAAACGAGCACTTGACGTAGATTTCATTCATTGAGATCTTCGATTCTATAATTTTTCTGAATTTTTTTGTGAAGTTTGAAATTTTGATTTGAAATTGAAATGGAAATTTGTTTTTCTGCCATTGGAAAGGAGAAGTAGGAGGACTGGACAGAAGACGTACGTACAAACAAATGAAAGTAAGTGGTAGCTAGGGTTTATAACAATATATATATATATATATATATATATATATATATATGCAGGACTAAAATAGAAACAGATGGTTTCAATTGATTTGGGTTTTGAACGATAACTGAGCCAAAAAGCCCGTTCGATTCCGGAACGGAAATGGATCAACCCATATATCAAAATATATGCTTTTAAATATTTTAAACTCGATGGAACATGTTTCAAGTCCTAGTTCCATCGTATGAAGAAGTTATGCTAAAATCAAGTTATTTCAAATTGAATTCATTTGATTTCAATTTCATTGATTTCTAGGCGCTTCGAGCCCGTACGATCAAACGACAAGTCCGATCGCTACGAAACTTGAAATCCTATAAAAATTCATCGTTACGGATCCGATGAAACTAGTTTCGTCGAAATCCGAATCAGTGGCCAAAATGGCTATTTTGCAGTTAATTAAATAATTTAATATTAAATTAATTAATCATTTCTTCAATTCAAATTTAATTATTTACCAATTCTATCATTTCTGATTACAAATAAACTTCTAACTCATTAACCAAAATTTCCATATCAGTCAAATAAGGATTTATTGCAAAATTTATAGTGTTTACCTTCAATTTAAGTAAATTCAAATAAATTTTATATTTTAATTTCAACTAAATTAATATAATTTGTATTCAATCTCTTTATTCAATCAATCATCATCTTATGGATAAATTTGACATTAGTGTATATCCAAATACCCTAATATTTTTACAGTCAACAACTAAGTTCATATTAATGTAGTTTTTAATTACATTTAATTGCAATGATTTAGATCTAATTCAATAGATTAAATAAATGGGTAAACAATTAATGATTATCACCTTTTGCCTCATTTAATCTCATTCTTACTTTATTATCAATTAACAAATATTATGATTACTTATCTAACATTGATTCTATCAAATTATTATTTATTGCGTATTATTTCATCAATTAATATAACTTTGAATTTTTTTCCAATTTACTAATTACAATCAATTATAACCTTACAATTGTTTCAATTAATTGGGATTGCACTAAATTAGTTATTTATCAACTTGCATTAACATTATTACCTTAATTTACATTTAGTTACTATCAATCAATATATTATTTCATTGGTTAATTCAATGCTAACCTTTATTAACTTATTTCAATTTTATAACCAAGTGCAACAATTTACACTATTTCATTTTTGGGATTTCACCCCAACTGTCAATGATTAGCTTTATTTACCATTGCTGCATTTCATTTTTAACATTCACTTCATTATAAATTATAATTTTTTTGTTTCTTTCTAAATTTAATTACAAAAAAATCTTATTAAATTAACCAATTTAATTATCGAAATTTACGGGTCGTTACACCTTCTCAGGGTTAGCTTTCATAATTTTTACCTCTTCTTCTAAAGATTGTCTACCTTTCTTTTACTCATCGAGAGAGGAAGCAAGATTATCTCTTTCAGGAAAAGCTTCATTCCTTGTTATAGCGACATCAATTATGCTATTATTAAGCGAACGGATTTTTCATTTAAGCTTGGCTACTTCATTGGAAGGTCTTTGAGAAGCTTAATGAAGGAGGAACATATGCTTAGCTGCTTAAAATATGTGACAAACATAAGTCAATTCATAGTTAAAAGACTAGAATAATCAAACAAAAAAAGAATGCATACTAATATAAGTTGCTTAAGAATGACAATGAAATGGTCTCTTGAGTAAACTGAAGAATGTGGTGGCATGAGTGATACCAATAAAGGAGATTAAGCGACTAGATGGAGAAGGTCCTCAAAACTTATAATGGGAGACCGAGCCTAAACCTTTGAAGGAAGAGGATCATCCGAAGAAGGAAACATACCAAGATCAACGTGAAAGCGACTGATGACTATTGGAAAAATAGGAAAGGTGATATTTAGAAGGGACTCGGAGGTATGTACCTCCTTTTTTTGCTCATGGGCCTTATCTAGATTGCTGCATTAGGGCTCGAGTCGATGGACACAAGTCCCCCCTTGTCCACGACAACAAGAGTAAAGTCGCCCACAAGCTTGGTCTTTTTGCTTAGAGAAGGAGATGGAATGTCAACATAGGCATCATTGCCCACTTCCTTTTCTAGTGCTTCAATTGCTCTAGTGATGTAGTCCTCAATGGAAATAGGTTTGCTCAACTGAGATGACGCAGGAACTTCATCTTTATTTTTCCTTTGTTTGGGAGCATGATCTTTAACTTCTTTCTCTTTAGAAGCAACAATAAGAGCAGAGGAGCTTAAAACAAGGAGAAGAGTCTACAAAATAATAACATCGGGATTTCCATACTAGTTATAATGCAAACTTACCAATGGGCTCAAGTTGAACTAGAGAGGATGTAGAGAAAACATTTCTGTTAGTGATAACCAACGAATATGTCCCTTGGGTATTTCTTTTCATCATCGAATTTTCCCAAAGTATTATATAGTTGTCTTGAATCAACGACTATTGACAAAGATTCACTTCCATCAGAAGTGTGAGTTTGTCACCCATGCTCTGGGCTGCTAGAGTCGGGGATTTGGTAGTTTCTCTATTTGAGTGACTTAACTGCTTATGAGCCAAATCTTAAAAAAAATCCATTATAAGAGGGTGATAAATATAACATAAGAAAAAAGAAATAAAAACTTACTTATAATGGAGAAGGTTCCCCTTTTTCTGGACTAACATTTGACCTAGAAAAACCGAGTTTCATATTCCTTGGTCTTTTTAGCGGCATTGATGATCAAGCTTTTCAAAAGAGGACGAATGCGATATAATGGATTACCTGTCCGCTCGCCTATTTTTTTAAGGCTAGCTATGTTATGAAGAATCTCAGCACTAAGAGAGCGAAGCTTGGCCTCCCTGGCAAGAATTTCCAAGCAAGTCAAATAAGTTTATGAATTTAGATATAATTGAATAGGAGCGAAGTTTAGTTGCTCCAGGAATCTTAAGAGAAAATTAGTGAAAAGGAAGGTATCCTGAGTGCCAATGTGTATTGGAGTGAAGGCGAAAAACCTTTCTGGAGGGTTGTCAATTTCTCCAAAAGGATTGGCAGGAATAGCTTATATGCCTATGATATCAAACTGTTTGAGAATGGAGTCCACTTCTTCTTAGGTAGTAAAATACGACTGGTTAAGAAGATAATCCCCTTTCTTAGCATATGGAGAAGCTTTAGGGCCTTACTGGAATTCTTGATTCCCTATTGGACTAGCTTCTTACCTTCCATTTGTCTGCTAGGTGATATTATTCCAAATAAGAAAAGCAATAGATATTTTATGAAATTTGGAATGCTCATGATATAAAATAGGCTATTAACACAAAAACAAAGGTTGCACGTTAATTACGAACTACCTAAAATATGACATAAAAAATTAAAGTATAAAGTCCACTATGTTATTTACAACAAGTTAATGACTATTGCATAGTCAATGTCGAACTCAAAACTTTTAGGGCGATTAAGAGTATACAAATAAATGTTAGACTTATGGTAAGAAATTAAGCTTATATGTGTTTACAAGTAACTTAAAGTAAGAATTATCATAAGAATATCCAAGGTATTGTGTTGCATCAATATATATCGAACAGGTGAATTAATGTCGAACATCATGTTAGTTACACTAAAAAATTACACTGTAATGCCATAACCATGGTCAATGTCGAAATGATAAGATAATTGATATCAATGAGTAAGGTCGACATAGTTCAATAATATTTTTATAAGTGACCCATAAATTTACTACAACAGTTATGACGTAAAATAATAATGTCGAAGAATATTGAACTAAATGTTTAAAATGGTTATTGAAAAACAACCATGCATATAGTTATCGGCGTCATACAATAACCACATAAATCAATGCCGAATTTAAACGACGACGCTTCTAGTTAGCGTCGACATAATACAATTCCGCATTATAATTTAAACCGGTTGTCGCACCTTTGTATCTTAGCGGCGTAAGGACCTTCCGCTGTTAATTCTTTATACTATAGGATTATTAGTTGAATAATAAGAAAATAAAATTGCCAATTAACACCGAACATCATGGTGATGTCGTAAAACATCAGGTTCGAAATAAAAAAAGAAATGTCAGGTTTCGAGTTTAATAAGCTATCAGGTTTATCATTAAATCAGAAACTCCCACGCATCTGAATCGATGTCCTTGATCTTTAGTCAACCCACCAATTTCTTTAGCAGTACAAAATTCAAGGTTAATTCTATGAACGTAAACAATTATTTATATAGGCAATAGTATGAAGATTAAAAATGAAATTAAACATCAAAACTTGGAATCTACATCCAAGATGTTGATTTGAAATCGTAAAACCCAAATAAAATAATAATGATAAGTCATGTATAAAGCTCTCTAATTAAGAATAATCGATGAAATTAAAATCGAAAACCGAATCTTAATAATAGCTCGGATGTCTGAAATATAAGATTTTGAATGATTTTGAGAATTTGAAATTTTCCTTTGCTTAAGATTGAAATGCAGGTAAAAGACGAAGGAGGAAAAGATTTGACTATTTATAGTGAAAAAGAAGACATACAGCTGCTATTGGACCAATTTTTAATGTACGGTTGGATCTACAAAAAATACCAATAAGCGGTAAAGAGCTAATGCCGAATATTTTGACTTGAAAAGTCAATGCTTCCTTCATATTAAGGGGAAAATGTTACTATCATTATTGATTTCGAAGGTATGAGGGTATATCGACAACAAGAGTGTTGAGATAAAAGTTTTGCAGCCAAAAGAAGTTATAATGCGATATGGAATATTGAATGTCATCGGCACACACGTCATCAATGTCTCATACCATTAATGCCACCCTTCTTTAACAAAGGCCGCTAGATGATGTCGCATTCATGAGCCAATGTCAAAGGACCACAATGAAGCCTCTTTTCATCGATGTTGCATCCCGAATATCACCAGCGATGACATCATACAAAGCCAATATTTCACCAATGCAGAAACCGATGTCATGTACCATTAATATTGTATACTGTAAGCCATCAATGTCATAGCAGCATGATGCATCATCCATGCAGGAACTGATGTCATGTACCATTAATATTGTATACTGTAAGCCATCAATGTCATAGCAGCATGATGCATCATCCATGTTGCACCTCATTGATGTTGCGTTCTAATCAATGTTGCACTTCATCCATAAAGGTAGAATGGATGCTGCCTCTAGTTAATATCGCATCAGGTTGATACTGCATCTCTTCAATGTCGTTTTCTTCTGATGGTGCTCCTTATTGATGATGCCTTTTATCAATGTCGTTGGTTATCAATGCCACTTATTATCAATGTCGCATGTTATCAATACCGCATGTTACCAATGCCGCCTTTTATCAATGTCGCTTTTTTTCAATGCCGCCGCATGTTATCAATGCCACATGTTATCATTGTCGCTTGCCATCAATGCCGCTAGTTATCAATGTCATTTAATACCAATATCACGTCTTAATGATGCCATAGTCCATCATTACACCGAAAATGCCGCAAGTCATTATAACTAAAGCAATATCCTTAGCTCCATCGAGACGAACCCCAATGCCGCAGAACAGGCATGCTACATAACATTCATGCCGTGTCTTACCACCCCTATAAATACGAACAGAGGGCATAGAGGAAGGGGCGAACTATTCATTTTTCAACTTCTTATATTTTCAACTTTGTAACCCTAAATTGATTTGGGGATTTTTGCCCATTGTAAAACTCGAACTTTTTACACATAAGGCTATGCACATTCGACTATTTCGTAGCATATGAATAAATATATCATGAGTTGCTGCTTATTTCGAGTTTCAAAGCACTTGCGATTTTTAATTATAGCTTGCTTCAAATTCTTTAACAGTCATAGTCTTGATTCATGTTGGTATAAGATTGTTCTATATTTGTGATATGACTTCTATATAAATTTGAGCATAGTTTTCAATGTAAACAATTTGAAATATCATCATGTACTTGAACATACAAAGCATATTCTTCTAAGCCCTTTCTCAACCAAGTGTCGCTTTTGCCAACACTCATTAAGGTCTGTAATTGCGAACCATGCCTTCACTCAACCAAATTTCTTTTTCCTTGGAACTTTTGGATGTTAATGAAGAAATTCGTTAACAAAGTTGTAGAAGGAGCCCCTTCTATCGCAGAAGTATTTACTAAGTTTTATAAGGCAACGGGTCTGCAAATCAATGAGATGAAGTCGTCTACCTTCTTCGGTGGAGGTTGTGAGTGCAAAGAGAAGATATGTAGTATTTTGGGGATCAAAGAAGGTAACCATACAATTAGGTATCTTGGAATTCCAATGTCTAATATCAACTTAAAACACATAAACCTTTAACCCGTGATTAACAAGATTAAGAACAAGATGTTGGGATGGGAAGCGAAAATGATTAGTATGGCTTGGAGGTTGGAGGAATGAATTAATAAAATTGACAGTATGCCCAATAATCCAATATTGGATACAATGTTTCAAACTTTCTAAAACAACCATTCATTTGATTATTCAATTATGTTCCAATTTTTAGTGGAAAGCGAAGCCAAGCAAAATTCCTTATTGTTGGAACCTCATAGCTTCATGTTTTTATTGTTTTTATTATGACAATTATATAAGAAATATTCTTTATATATTCTAATCTTGTAGGAAAATATATCCACCAAAGCTTCCAGAATCCATGACAATGATCTCTAACTACATAGTACGGCGCGTTAGACTCAAGGAAGAAATTAACCAAGTAATCCGAACAAAAATCAACTCCCACTTGCAGAACCTCAACCAGAGGCACCATCACTTTCAACAACATCAAAGGAATGGGGTGTGTAAACGCTCACATTTCTTCCAAGGATGTGAACAAGGCGGACGATTTGCATGAAGCTGTAGGAGATACTGCCTATTTTTTATTTAGAGATTAATGAACACCAATAGAAATACCAAGGTTAACTTCTAGAATAACAATGATTGGTAGTTCAGGTAATACAAGATATGTAGCAGGTAATAAACAAGCAACAATAGGAATGGCATTACCACAAACATTTGTAAAGCATTTAACAGCGATTGAAAAATCAGCCACTTCAATCACGCTCTCAACTACAACACCATCATTCAGACCTAAATCAGCCTCACAGTTACTATTATTACTCCAAATCCCATCATCACCAAGTACAGCAGTAGCAAACATTGGTGAAAAAGGCAAAGCATTTGCAATATCCATGTCATGCAGCCTAGAAATAGGAGCAGTTGAAGAATTAAAGCTCACAAGGGTCGACGCAAAATCTTAAAGTGGATTCGAATTGCTAGATCAAGAAATACCGCCACAAACGCGAGGGGAAACCAAAACATGTCCAGAGGGAGATGCTAACAGAGGTGGGAAATCATCGTTGGACGTAGAGAATGATGATGTAGAATGACTAAGCACGGTCGGCACAGAAGAACGCTACCAGATCTAGTCAACGAAGGCTCCTTAGGGTGAGGAGAAATATACTTTGATTTATTGCAAGGCATGGGAAGAGAGGATCGGAGTTGGATCACAGAGGAACAGAAGTTAGAATCGGACCAAAAGCAGCAGCCATTGACCGAAATTAATTATTTAGTTAAAGAGAAGAATGAATGAAAATGAAATGATAAGTTCTTATTAAGGAACAATTGCATGTAAATATTAAAATGTGATTAATATAGAAAGTATTGATTCAAAGAGACGAACGAAAGAAAATGAAACGGCGATCACATTAAAGGAGCAATTAAATGTAAACATTAATATGTGATTAATACCAATTTACATAGCCTTTTCATCTCCTTGTAATTATATACCAATTTCATTTTAAAATTAATTCTTCTCTTTGTCATACATATACAGACATATATTTCAATAATTACACACACACACATATATATCTTTGTATATATAAATATAAATAACAATAATAAAATTTATATTTAAGTAGTCACATACTTATGCTCATAGACCAGATAAAAATAATATTTTGGTCTTTAAAGTTAATATATACATATACGAGTGTCAGGGCACGCGCTTCGCACGTAAATTATTTTCCTTATAAATTATATATGTTTAAATCAGTCAAAACATAATTTTTTTTATTTTCAAGTGATATTAATATTTGTATATTTGTAAAAAAGTATTCTAAATTTATAAAAGAAGTTTAATTTTAAATTTTATTTTTAGAAGCGTTTTGAATTTGTAAAGCATGTTTAATTGTTACATCCTACTTTAGAGGCGTTTGAATTTGTAAAAGAAGCTTAATATTAGATTCTATTTTTAAGTGATTAAGAGTGGATAATATATAGAGGGGTGTTTTTGGTAGTTCACGTTGATATCAAAAAAGTGTGACACCAAAGCTAAATAATATTAAGATTTGTAAAGAAAATATTTTGAATTTATAAACCAAGTCTAATTTTAGATCCTACTTTCAGAAGCATTTTGAATTTGTAAAGCATATTTAATTGTTAGATTATACTTTTATGGATGTTTGCATTTGTAAAAGAAGTTTAATAAGAGATCCTACTTTTAAGGATTAAGATTTGATAATATATATAGAGGCGTTTTTGGTAGTTCACGTTGATAACAAAAAAGTGTGACACCAAAGTTGAATGATATTAAGATTTGTATATTTGTAAAGAAAATATTTTGAATTCGTAAACCAAGTCTAATTTTAGATCATACATTCAGAAGCATTTTGAATTTGTAAAGCATATTTAATTGTTAGATTCTACTTTTATGGATGTTTGAATTTGTAAAAGAAGTTTAATAACAGATCCTACTTTTAAGTGATTAAGATTTGATAATATATAGAGGGGCATTTTTGGTAGTTCACGTTGATACCAAAAAAGTGTGACACCAAAGCTATTACAACTATTAATAAAGATATTATTTAATTTTGTATGGAATTAATTGTATAATAAATAAAAAATTATTTTCTAGTCTAGAAATACATAATATAATTTTCATAAAGTTTATAAAGATTTATTTTTATACAAATAAATATATTCATATATTTATTTATATAAACAATTTAAGTTGAATAATCAATTATATATTAATATAATATATATAAATATTACCCGTAAATATATATATATATATATATATATTAAATAAATATATTTTTTGAATGTATTTTTTACATAAATAAAAATTTTGAAAATTTAAAACATGTAATATGATTTATAACGTTTAGAAACAATTACTAGTTTACCAAAATCTGTAATAAAAATATTTACTATAATATAATAATTTTTTTCTTGTTGTAAGCATTGCATATCAAACATTCATAAAATGACACACACATATACGCTCAGACATATATATTATAGATGCAATTGTATGCACAACCAACCAATTTTGTGACAAGATTACGATATATAAGATTCATGATATAATCTAACATCCTATAAAATAACATATAAATTTAAAATAACAAAATTAAAACATAGATTTACCTTTCACCAAAGCCTTTGCATACATATTAAAATGTTGAATTGAATCATTTCACAAATCAGAAAGTGCTAGCTCCCGAATTGTTGACCGTCGACTATCAAATAGTGTTGTATTTGATGTAATATGAACTTAGGAATTTTTTATTATTTTTTTGCAAGCCACAGTCGAAAGTTTTAGTGGATTTTTCTTAGTTTTGGAGAGAAAAGATTAAAGCAAATGAAAAGGCAATCTCGTTTTAAAGAAGGAGAATAAATATGTGATTAATGTCCTTATAGTAAAGAGTGCTTTTTATTTCAAAATTTAGAATGAAACCCTCCTTTCTTCCATTCCACGACCCGGCCACATCTAAAGCAACCAAGGCTAGTTATGTGTGCTTGATCATGGACCTTAAACAGATTTAAGTCCGTACAAAAAATTCCCAGATTTAAATCCAATTTAAACACATACCGATATCTCATATCGTTTAGTATATTTATAATAGTTATAAATACACATGTTCAGTCTTGTTCAATACACCAAATAAAATTTCATAAATACTATTTAGTTTAATTTATTAATAATGATTATATATTAATTAAATCAGGTGATCAAAGGTATATTCAACGTTTCAATTATGAGACTCTTAGGTGTAAATTTGGATAGCGATTAATAAAGAACAATTCAAATATTAGCATTCAAACGTCATTTAGCAATGTTGTGACATTTTGGTTAAATTTATCGCTTACTTAGTTTTGGTAAAATCCAATTTTATTTTGTTAAGCATTACCTGGTAGTGACGATTGTTTACACCAATTCTCTTCATCAAAACTGTATCACTTTGGACTTATGGAATTTGGAGATAGACAAAACTCCCATATTGTCCATATTCAACTTTATAGTCCAAACACAAGGTCTTTGGTTCAATAATAACAATTATTATTAACTAAACTACTATGACAAGAGATTTTGACTTTGAGTTCACTTCAGTTAACCTTAATACTAACCTATGTAACTAAGGAAATGAATACTCTCTTTTTCACTTCTAGTTCTTCCACTCGATCTAACTTTTGTCATTAGATGGATGTTCTGCCATGATTTAACAATAACCATAGCAAAGCTTTCATATTTAAGATCAACGATATTCTCAATTCATAAGAATTTTGTAAATTAGTCACTCTGGTATTTTCTATTTGACCTTAGTTATATTAACCAACAGAAAATTATCTAGTGAGACATTCCACAATTATCTAATAACTATCATCACTGTACCCTTTTGTACCCGTAGCAGCCATGAGTAATACACTACCGAAATTCGAAGAGTGTTATATACTCTAGTCCCAATGGGTGCATGATGTCCAATCTTGGTACATCTTGATTAGGAATATTTAAAATGATGTGCTTATCATATTGTGATATAATACTCATGGTTATAACTATTTGTAACTGCTATCACAAACACATCATTTATGGTGGGCTTTCTAACAAATATAATTGTTAACAAAATTCATTATTAACCCTAAATATGCAAGATGAGGCATGTCTAGTTCGGAATAAGGGCTTAAGGATCCTTGTATAAAGCTTAAGAGAAGTATGCAAGATAGAATCCAAAATCTAAGTCCAACAGAATGAAGTAGGCATGTCCGTAGTCAAGTGCTAGAGATCATATATATTTCATAGTCCAACAGCTGGAAGAATACCATTATTTCAGTTGAAATATGCTATGCAACGTTTGTTGTTCAAGTCCTTATATGAAAAAAGTTCATTAATTACAATCGGCTCTAAAATCTCCAAATCAATTTAGGTTTACAACTTTAAAATGTGAGAAGATAGAAAAGAGGAATTCCACCTCCCGAGCTACCATTAGGTCCGTATTTATAAGGGTGAAGGTAGGTGGCCTGGCTGCCACGTGTCCTTCGACATCCTTAATTTTCGGTATCATTCATTACATTGATAATATGCGCCAACCTTATGTATATTGCTGAAATTTAGCATCATGCCCTATTGATGATTTACGACATCCTTGCCATATTGATGATTTACAGCATCCTTTCCATATTGATGATTTAAGGCATTATATATTACACTGGTGAAATACAGCATCCTCGCTTACGTTGTTGCCTTTTTACATCATGGTTTTGGTGAAATTCGATATCTTTCATACCCTTTGAGGATCGACAACTTTCGCTGTTTGTATATCTCCCCTTCTTTATTCAAGCTCGTTAACTCGTGTAGTTAGATATCCTTAGAAATTCGATGCCTATATGTGATATCTCCTCTTTGTTGAATTTCGATAACCCACATGTTTTTCAATCACTAGGAATTCAACATTCTTGGAAGCTTGCTATCTTTACTTAGGTGGTCGACATCTTTTATTATATAAGTTCAACATCTTCATAAATTGCTTGAAGTGCAACATCCCTTGCTGTATGCTTTAATGTTTTGTCTCCAACATTTTGAATTTCGGCATGCTTCCTCACGTATTCTACATCTTCATTTGTAATAACATTTTCCCCCTCCCTTTGTAGAAGAAATGCTTGCTTTTCAAGTTAATACCTCGATATTGACGCATGCTACCTATTGGCATCCCATCTAAATCTTGTTTGTCATTTAAAATGAGATCAACGGCTCTCATAGTTCCCTTTTCCTTTCGTAGAAACTCATCCATCAAACTTTTTCCCTGTAAATTAAACTTGAGACACAAATTTTAATTTCCAGTTCGACTCGAGAAATTTCGAACTTCTTTAGCACTCAGGTCAATATTAAGGTTTGAAATTTATTTCTATTTGATTTGGATACAAGAGTATAGAGGCGTCTTTGATTTGGATTTTTTAGGGTTTAATTAGGTGTCTTCATAAATTTTCTGGGGTTTAATTAAAGCTGTATGCTTGTTATTTTCATCTGGATTTTGGTATTTGAATTTGCATGTTGTTTGAGGTATTATTCTTTGTTGATCGATTGAAGTTTAATGGCTGTTATTACCAATTTTAAAACTTTCCAAAAGATGACTTTTCGAAGCTTTGATTATAATAAAATCGATATCCCTATTAAAAACCCAAAATCCTCCTCAAGACCCGATAACTTCCAGGTTCTCAAATTCATTATCCTTTCAAAATTCAAC
Source organism: Allium cepa (assembly GCA_030765085.1). Classification (NCBI taxonomy): domain Eukaryota; kingdom Viridiplantae; phylum Streptophyta; class Magnoliopsida; order Asparagales; family Amaryllidaceae; genus Allium; species Allium cepa. The sequence continues at coordinate 796,780,811 of CM060941.1, read as the reverse complement.
ATCTAATTTGAAGTTCAATATTCTAATAAGGTTTTACCCTTGAGTTATTATTTTAGCAAATAATTAGAACTCTAGTATCCATTTAGGAATTGAATAACCGGTTGCAAACTCAACAACTGTTTTGAAGGGTTATCGCTTAGGTTATAGATTCAATAACCTCACAGTGAGTCGTCATCCTTTTACAAGTTCGACAACGACTTAAAGTGTTGATATATAGGCTACAAATTTGATATTATGTTTAAGTACGATATAACATCATGAGTTCGGAATGTGGTTATCATATCATTGACCCATGAACTGTTTATGCATTTGACCTCTTATAAATTCGACAAATGGATAAAGCATTTCAAAATACGTCTAACCCCACTCATTAATTATGAATTCGAAAACCTTATGAATTCGATACCAGGTTATTAATTTTACATCCAATTATAATTCGATAAGATGTTATTAGTATGATACTTTAATTGGACCTTATTGACCGGCAATGAACTCGACATTTTGTCATTATTCAAACAGTTGTTAATGAATTTCCAATTGGTTATAAATTTCTTAAGTATTCTACAAACTCGGCATCTTACTATAAGTTCCACATCTTAGAATGAACTATTTAATGGATTATTAACTTGTTATAAATTTTATAGCTAGTCTTGGTTTTAACACTTTACCATTAAGAATTAAATGTCTTCCAATTAATCAAGTATCTACCGGTTAGGCATTTAATTGCTTATCTTACATCTATATTTATGATCATTCCAAACTTTTTGTAAAATATGCAGTACTTTCCTAGTTTCGTGCGATATTACCTAGTAGACAAATGGATAGCAAGAAGTCTGATAAAAGCTCCAAGCCTTCTCCCTTTTCAGAGAAGGGAGATTACAAGCTCCACTAGTCCTTCATAACTACTCAGCAAGAAGTAGATTCTACCATTCAACAATATGGAATTCTAAATATAGAAGTCATGGCTAACGGTCCATCTGGTAGGATAGATAATCCTCTAGAGAGAATATTTGCTTTCTCTCCTATCCACATCTGACACACAGGCTACCTTACTTTTCTTGAATTTCTTATACAGTTCTTAGAACATCTGAGTATCTCTCCAATTCAACTAACTCCTTATTCGTATACTTATTTGAGTTGCCTAGAGATACTTGCCATAAAAGCCAACCTCCCTTCACTAAGTGTTGAAACTCTCCACTCATTCGAAAATCCTGTAAAAGTAGGGAGGCAATAAGATGGTTCTATATATTGCCTTCTTCCTCAATCGAAGAGCTTAGTTACTAACATGATCAATAAAGAGAGGGATTTGGAGAACCAATTATTTTATGTTAAGTCTTATACCCCTTGAATCAAATGGTCCATTTCAATTCCCGGTAAGTTTTACTACATTTTATTATTTATATTATATTCTACTGTTCTCTTACGATAATTATTCTCTTTCAGAATATGTTTCCAAAGGGACCGATTCTTCCATTACTACCACAAATAACGCCTTGATCGAGGCTTCTAATAATATAGGAAACAGACTTACACTTCTAACTGAAACCAACCTTCAAAAATACTCTCCAATTTTAGGAATCCATAGGGTACTTGGTGATCCTCCAATGGTTAAGGAGATTCCCAAGAAAAATGGGCATTGGCTATTAGTAGTTGGAAGGAACTTTTTACTTTTCCCCTATTCAATTCTTCTAGTAAGTTTATATTATAGATAAATGAAGTTCCTTATGTTGGTATCTTACGAATTATTCTTTGATGTAGTTTCTTTTACTAATGCCGTAGTTTCTAAGAATAAGAATGCTAAAGCCCGCATTTCTTCTTTGGCCAAATCAACTGAGACTAACTCCGTTGGGGGTTCTATTGCCAAAGCCATTGATTTTATCAAAGGAAGGCATCTCCAATGCTCCAATTGAGGTTTCAATCCATTCTTCGAGTAAAAAGGCTAAACTCGGGGAGGCCCAAATTTCCATCATTGTTGTTGAAGAGTCAAACGTGGATGTCGTCTTGAGCACTGAAGATCCCAACGTGATTGATTTGGGCTCTCTGGATCATAATGCTCACAAGCATACAAGGGGATGTTCATACTCCATATTCTTTGCTAAACATCTTGCTTCCTACTTTTTCATTCGGTTTCCAGCACTTGTATGAGCAACTAGGTCTGAAATCCCATTCCTTTTGAATTTCTTCCTTTAGAGACTCAAACTAGTACTACCCTCATGGGCTTTGATGATCTTATCCATTTAGTTGTCCAAACTCTTATTTTGGCATCTCTTATGCCATGACAGCCTTCAACTTTATTAATGGATCATCTTTACGTCCTTTATCAGTAGGTTTTGTTGGTATGTATCTTCCAGTATTTCAACTAATCCGGATTCCAATTTCATATGTTCTTACTTAGCTTATTTTTATTATATATTTTAGGTGGCCAAGCACAAGTTTTTCCTTCAACAGGCCTTTTAGGGACTCGCTGGTAAAGTTGCGGAGCTTAAGGAACAAGTGTCCTCATTACCGGCTAAAGTTGGGATTTTGCAAAATCAAATTATTGATATCACTATGGAAGAGGATGGAGCTATCCCTAAGAAGAGCAAACTTGCCTCCTCCCTTGATGAGGAGAACAAAGCTAAACTGTTGCATGAAGAGAGTGTCAAGGCTTTGAAAACAAAAAAGGCCAAAATGGCCGATAAGATAAAATATCTGGAAAACCAGCTCGACCCAAAGATGCCACCTTGGCTTATGCCAATAATAGTATACTAATTGATAAGAAGAAATTTTGCTTCTTCCTTGATCAGGCTCTTACTAAGATCATAGAGAAATGGTACGAAGATTTCCTATTTTTAGCTTATAACGACAACATAGACAGATGTCCAAACATGGACTTTCCTTTTCTCCTGGATCTAAATAACACGTTCAAGATAACATTCACTCTTACGCTGGGTAGAATTCGAAGATCACTCCATGATGAATTCCTTAAGGAGGAAGTTGTTAATCCAAAGGATTTATTATCTTTTAATGATCTGCATATGGAGAAGATGAGGATTATGATGAAGGTAGGACGGTGACAAAGTTTGTGACGATGACGATGGAGATAGGGGCAACGACAATAAAGATTTTGAAGGACTAGGAGATGCGGTAGTGGATAGGGTGGATAAGGCTTAGGCCCCTCTACTCATGGTAGTGATTTTCTTGATCTTTCTGACCCTTACAATGCTTCTCAAGGAGAAAACCCACTAAAGGATGTCCCAACTATTAAATAAGATAAGGAGAAAACTTGGATTCCTACTTCACAAGCCCCCGTACTACGGGTATAAAGTCTGCGATCCTTACATGCTTATAATTTATTTGTTAACTTTAGTTAATAAGCTTACTATCTTAGTTAAGGAAAAGGAACAAGTATTAATTTGAGATTTTATATGAGAAGAGTGAGAAGAAGGTACAACAATTAAATAAAGAGATTAAGAAAGCAGTTGCAGATTACAACAGTTTATTTGAGAAATATAGGCATCTTTTTACTTATGCCACACGATTAAGAAATTTCAAAGAAAAACGAGTTACCCTATTATTGAAGAAGTCTATGAAATTTTATGCAGATCAAGTAATATGATTATATCTACTAAACAAAACTTATATCAAGCTAGCAGTATAAAAATTGCTTTAAAAAAAGCGCAACAAAGATTTTTATACTGCTTTGAATTGTCAGTTCTATGTCCAGTCCCAGATTCCTTTTGGATTTAAAACAGCACCCTTACTTGATCCGGAGGAATAGGTATTACAAACCGCCTAAGCTTTCAAACAAGACTTTCTACTTGAAGATCTTCAATAGGACTTTGCCTATAAATAAGTAGAATTGTTTGTGACTGCATATGCTCTGGTACAGTATAGATTAGCCAATAAGTACAACTTTCTTATAATCTTCTTCTTGAGTGGTATATTCAGTGTACATGAGGAAATAAAAAGATTTTTTATCACAAGAACTGTTTTCTTTAATGAGCGTGTGATCAAAAAGGTAAAGCAATGTAAGATTGTATGAAAGCTTAATAATTCACAAGATAGAAAGAATTGTTAAATGGAATTTTAAAATCATTTGCTTTATATAGATATTTAATGGATGCAACTGTTAATGAAAAGAATCGATCAAGAGAAAGAATTTCAACCATTGTTGAAAAGGAATGTCTCTTTATAGGGAAGAGCATCTCTTTAGAATTTTAAATTAAAAAATAGCTGTTACGACATTCAATCGACTGAATGAAATCAACTAACTGACTGAATTTTATCAGAGATAGTCGTTCTCAAAATAGAAAAGAACATTGCAAAAATAGGCAGTTTTAGTCAACTAAAATCTTCAATTCAGTCGACTAAACACATGATTAGTCGACTGAATTGACGTGTTCAGTCGATTGACTCTGTCAGTGTTATTTTGTTTTTTTCTTCTAGGACAATGGACTGATAGGGGTACTTTAGTCGACTAATTGATGCTGATTTTGAATTTTTCTATTTTATGCAAATTCTTTATGATCATGTGTACTTGTATATACTACAATAAGATATTTGAACAATCATATTACTACAAAATAAGACTCTATGACTGATATTTCTTTGTTTTGTCATTGGGGTCTTCTTTTCGTCAAGTATGTCTCTTTGTTTGATTAATATTTATTCCTGCATAAGTGGTTAGTATACATAATGTATTCTTGTTTAGCTGTCACCATCAAAATATCAAAGTATGAGGTTCTAACATTCTCCCCTTTTTTGATGATAACAACTGTACAAGTTAATTTTTGAAATTAGTCGCGTAGTAGATTGTCTCCCCCTAAGATTATACTCCCCTTATCGATATGTCCAATATTGCCTAATTTTTCTCCCCTTCTTTCATCGACAAAAAGAAAGTAAATATCAATTAGGAGCAATATGAATTATAATAAGGATGGAACCCTCTAGTATAAATTCAGAGATGTATAAACTACAAAAATTATGGTAAGCTATTAAAGAACACATATAACGACATTGCAAAAAACATCACATTACAATAAAACAACATAACCATATTGTCATATGATTAAAAAACCACAAATTTTACCAATAACATAACAATAAAACACCATACGTTTTTAAAGACACGGAGAAATTACCTTACTAAATAATACTGAAATATGGAAAATGCATTAGTAGAGATAAAGCCATAACCATCTTACCAAATTTCAAACGCCATGATTCCCATTTGTCCTGCCATGCTCATCGGCATGTTCTCCTTCCTCATCTGAAGATGTGGACTGCATTAAATGTTTCATATTTGGATGATTTTCTTTTAAGGGTGGAGGAGATGCATAGGATTCAGAGAATTTGCTGAAGCAAACCGCTCGTGAAAGACGCCGACCAAGCTTACTCTGATTGTGGGAGAGGGTGCATAGAATTGACGTGCTTGATCTTCCAAGGATATTTCTTCTATGTCATTATCATCATGTTGAGCTTGAGAGGAGGAGGCTGCAGTAGGATTGGTAGGTTGGGGAAGACCGGCTTTTCTATTCACTTTCCATTGATCAAAATATATGATATTGTGGTTTTTGATTCTTTGTGGAAGTTTCATGACACTAAGAGTTTTGAAGTCTAGATAACCAACTGTAGTAAACTCGGAGTTCGAAAGAGGTACTTAAAAACTCATTAAATTACGCATGATATATTCTCCATAGTGGATCATTTTGACTCGACATTGATGAAATGTTTCAAACTTGTCCAATAATAACTATTGTGCAATTAATATTTGTTTAACCCCATAATGCATAAAGAGCTAAAATGTTATGTTTATAAACAACTTCATAGCTACCGGTCATTGGTTGTATAAAAATGGTGGCACTCTATGCAAAATTCTACCTTTTGGACGTAAAAAATTGGCTTTTAAAACTTCTAGATTGCTAACTAAAAAAAGATGACTACTTTCATCACGGATGCTCATGTTGATGTCAATGTCATCTAAATCTTCTCCTTTTGAAGGACGGTTTAAAATTGAACCTAATCTTGCTATGGGTAGTTAGATTTTAACACTGCAAATAAGAATCCATATACAATTATGGATGCATGAAATCATAATTCAAGTTAACATGGAATTTTTTTATCAATAACGAATATATCTTTATATTATAGGCATCAAAATTAATGAGGGAGTCAATGTGGTTTGCTTCATAAAATTCTTCAATATCATAGCTTCCAAAATCTTGAAAATGAGCTGTTGAAAATTCTCATGTTTTTCATACTGTTAAATCTTTAAACTGTGGGGTCATTGAAAAGCCAACTTCTAATTTGTGCTTTGGATGGTTCGGTGGTGGTAGATGATAAATCTCTTTAATGTTTTGAAGGCGTTTTAGTTGATTTTTGACCCAAAAAATTGGTTATGTTTATCAATTTAGAGAAGGAGGTGAATGAGGAGGTTTGTTAAAGTTAGAAATTTATAAGGATCAAATAGGTGTAAATGTTTTAAAGAGATTGGCATCTTAAAAGACATGAAATTGAATCGGTATGTTTTTTGGAAAAAATGTGGAATATTGGAACAATCGAATGACTCAAAATTTTAGTCGACAGGAATCTGGTTGAAAAAAAAAATTCTTCTCATCTAGTCGACTGACATTGCGATGATAATATTTTTATCCCTCATTTAGTGGACTGAACTTGGAAATTCAGTTGACTGAAGCTGTTGTATTGGTAAATGCTCAAGTTTTTATAAATTTTTGTTGTTTTGAACTTTCTAACATGTTTGTTTATGATAAATTAATTAATTTTGATAAGAATTTATAATCATGAGATTGGTTCAATCTTAATTTTCTCATTCGAAGGAAGTAGTGGAGACCATCTATTTGTACGAATCAGAGTGTGATTCAAATCTTCATTTGAATGGCCTTGGTTCCAAAGAATTTCTTAGAGCTAAGCCGTATTTAAAAACGTGGTTTCTTTTAGACGGGGAGGGATTTTACGGATGTTATTCTTCTATAACACTCCTAATTTTTGATAAAATTATTCAGGAGATTTAATTAGATAAATTAAACACAACAATGTAAATCTCAAAGTGATGAGGGGATTGAGATTTGAAAATAAACCTAAGGGCCGAGCTTAATAAAATAAATGGGCTACAAATGGTTATACATGTAAATTAGTAAACATAAGGGTATTAGGGAAATTGTCGCACTATATTTCCATCGCCCATATATTCTCGTGCCTTAACCATTCACATTCATTTTTGGCATAAAAAATAGAATAATAGCTGGCAATTACTACGAGAAAAGAAGAAGAAGAAAATTCAAGTAAAGCTTAGGATTCAAGCTAGGGGAAATTCATCTCGTTTCAATCTCCTTATCCTAATCAAGGTGAATAATAATTTATACCATCTCTATTTTGTTTTCAATCATCTATTTTCGGATTTAATATTAAATGCATTTTATGGTGTTTTGGTTGATGATATGCTTGCATTTATAACATGTTTGATTTAAATCAATTTGTTTAAATACGGGTTTATATAGTTTTAAGGATAGAACCGATTATAAATGATTTTGAATGCCATGAAAAAAATTATATGTTATTAAAATATGATTTTGGAGATGGGTTTCAACTTTTTGTAATCTTCCAAGCTATGTAAAATTTAAAATAAATTTTCAAAGGAAAAATGTGTTATTTGGTTTGAAATTTTATTTTGGTTATTTCAGGGGGAAGTTGGGTCTGAAATTTTATATGTTAGACAACATGTTGAAAGTGAATTTCTATAATTTTTAGGGATTTTTCCTAAGTGATTTGCTAAGGAAATTAAATTATTTTAGAAGAAGGATTTAATTGCATATTTAGTTTTACTTAATGGAAGGGACTGATTGTTAAATTTTCCTTGATTTGGAGCTGTAAATATGCGACGGTTATTTGGTAAAGGATTTGAAAAGTTTTAAGGCAACCAATTAATGGACTACAAAGAGGCAGGTTAGTTATAAAGTAATTACTATAAATAGCTTTAATTCAGCCTTACCCAGAAAAGTTAGTTCTGCCTCTTTCAGAAGTGTCTTTCGACTCCTATGCTTCCGCTTCAACTCAGTCGAAGCCTACTAAAGCCGAAACCAATACACAAGGTATCACTTAGATGGTACATAGTGGATTGGAGGTGTAGGAAATGCGGATTACGGATCTTAAGGCAGAATTAACACTAGAGAGGGGGTGAATAGTGTTTAGTTAATTTTATGAATCTTTTTGAAATCTTTTCAAATTAAAACCAAACTGATGCAATTCACAAACACAGAGACAATCACAGAACCAAACACAGATGCAAATAGTAAATAAAAGCATTAAAGGAAAGAAAACACCGTAATTTATACTGCTTCGGGGTTACCCTACATCCAGTCCCACACAATATCTTGTGCAGATTTCTTTTCAAATATAATGTCGATTTACAACCTCGATTTCAAAGCCACGAGATACGCCCTCTTGTCTCCGAGTCCCACGCAAACTCTCTTGATTTAACCAGGCTGCAAGATCACCTAATTGATTTATGGGATATACTCACACCCAATTGATTTAAGGGCCACAATCACACCGTTTCCAATAACACATTGATAGAGAGACTCGGTACACTTTGATTTTTCGATCTTCGATTACAAATGATCACATAACTCTGAATAGCACTAAGATATTTAAGAGAGAGTGGCAGAGAATCAAACTAGAGATGATCGAGTTCGATTCACTTAGGATTTCGACAGAGTTTTGTTAAGAATGTTTGAAAATAAGAATGGAAGAGAAAGAGGAGAGAAAACATAGAAATCTTAAGTAAAAATTCATTGAAAACTATATATATGTATGTGTGTGTGTGTGTGTGTATATATAATAGCGGTCATGTCCATTCTTGAAAGATTATGATGAATAAACACTTCTTTTGAAAATTTGAATTTTAAAATCTACAGCACCATGTCGACATGGGGCGTATAAGCATGTCGACATCCCCTGATGTTTTTTGAAAATTGATTTTTATTTTAAAAGAGATTTTCTTTCTAAAATTTGTCGAAACAAGCTTAGAACTATGTAAACTATTTTGAATATACTTTATGATTATAAAAACCTTTGGAAAGTGATTTTATGAAATATAAAAGTAATAAAATAAATATATTAATATTTTGAGATTAAAGCTAAAACATTAAAACTAGGAGATAGTTTAAAAATAAGAAACGATTTTGAAATTAATATGTTTAAAATTAGTTTTTGAATTAAGGATAAAATATTTAACCCAAGAGAGAGATAGATGTCTTTTATAAAAGATAGTTTTGAAAAAATCTAATAATAAGTCATTTTGAAAATTTCGTGGATTCCACTCTACTAGAGAGGGTCTTGGGTTCCATCCCACTATTAAAGTAAGAAGGTGGATTCCATTCCATAATTAAAATTAGAATAAAGATTTAAGTGCTATTATGAAGTTATAACACAAATCTAAACTCTATTACATATATTGATATCTTGAACTCTTGATACTCATGAGTCTTCATTCTTGATTTCTTCAATCTTGAACTTTTCCATCTTCAATCTCTATATTGTACAGTCTTCATTCTCAGTACCTGCATATATATGCATGATATATATATATATATATATATATCATGCATATACATATATATTTATCTAGACAAATATATACAGTCATCAAAACCATCATCTCAGGAACTAACAATCCCCCCTTTGTGACAAAGACAACCTATGTTTATAAAATATACTCCATCAAACTCTGATTCTACTCTGACTCTCCTTTATAACAATAACTCCCCCTTAATCTACTAATTCCCCCTTATCTAAGCCTTACTAACGGCCTAACTATCCTATTTTATAATTCTCCCCCTTTGTCATCAACAAAAACTAAGACTAAACTACATAACTCCCCCTTAAACTAATAATATGGAACTAAATACTAATAAGGAAGTATAATAAACGAAACATGAATCTAAATTTATTATATATGATGTTACATTACACATATATATGAAACATCGATACAAATATATACAAGTACAAAAAATATAAAAACATTAATATAATAACATTCTAAAAAGATTCCTTGACAATTGGTGACTTGTGAATCGAACAATTAGGGTAATAGAGACAAATGTTTCCGTGTTGCTCTACCAAATTACCATTTTTTGTCAAAACAGACTTCTCCAATGCAAACAACATTATTGTCCTCGTCCATTTGCGCTTCCTCTTCTTCTTCTTCATCGTCCTTTAATGGCTTATGAATACATATTTTAAAGGAATCATCTTCAATCACAATAAGGTCTACATGATTATTCATTAGAAATTTTTGTAAATTTCTAAGAATCTAGCCCTGTTTCTCTTGCTCCTTTTTCATTCGTATTAGCATGACTTGTAATTCAGTCAGCATTTGTAGAGAATCCTTCATAATTTCCTTGATCTTCATTACTCGAGCCAATGTAGTACGTTGGAATGGACCAGAATTAGGAGAAGGGAATGAAATGTTTGCATTTTGGTTTGATTTAGAAGAGGAGGCCATTACTTTGTATTTTTAAAAGTCTATTATAGAAAAAATGAAGTAAGAAGACATTTGAATTCGAAATATTGTGGTTATATAACCACCAAACTGACTTTAGAGGAAAAATCAAATTTTCAAATCTGAACATTGTATGTCGACATGCGGGGTAAGGGCATGTCGACATCCCTTTTGAAAATTTTTTTCCTCTATTTATTTAAGTATATATGTTACTATATCTATATTCTATATCTCAATTATAGAACAAGTACCTAGTTCTCTTCTTAATTTAGTAAAGGTTGATTGATTCAAGGGTTTTCTCGGTGTTGATAAATTCAAGAGAAATGATCTCTTTACTTATATTATCTCTGAGAAAATGATGTCTAATATCAATATGTTTGGTTCTGGCATTATGAGTAGGATATTTGGATGAATTTATTATATTTGTATTGTCATAATAAATTGGTGATTTCGAAATATTTAATCCAAAATCCTTTAGGGTCTGTTGCATATAGATAACTTGAGAACAAGCCAAGGCAGTAAAGATATATTTTGCTTCAGTTATTGATAGTGAGATAGTTTTTTGCTTTTTACTAAACTAGGAAACTGGAGAATGTCCTAAAAGTGACAAGTTCCACTTGTACTTTTTGATCTGATTTACAACCAGCATAGTCAGCATCACAGTATGAGATTAAATCAAATGAATCATTTTTAGGGTAAAATAGGCCATAGTCTAAAGTGTGTTTAGCATATCTTAGGATACGTTTAATAGATTTTAAATGAGTTTCTTTGGGTTGAGATTAGTATCCTAAATAGAGACAGACATTATGCATGATATCAGACTTACTCGCAGTTATATAGAGTAGCGATCCAATCATTCCCCTGTATAGTTTTTGATCAACATCTTTTGACATGTTTTCTTTATTCAAGGCTTCATTGGTTGCCATAGGAGTGTCCACTTGCAGTGGTCATACCAAACGTGGTAACTAGATCCCTAACATACTTTTTTTGACTAATGAAAATACCACTATCTAATTGTTTTATTTGCAATCTTAAAAAGAAAGTAAGTTCACCCATATAACTCATCTCAAACTATTTTTTCATCATTTCAGAAAACCCTTTATTCATTTGATTGTTCATTGATCCAAAATGGTATTATATACATAAATTAATACTAATTGAATATCATTTTTGTTTTTCTAATAAAAAGAGTATTATCTACTCTATCAATTTCAAGATTATAATAGGTAAGACCGAAGTCTGTCATACCAGGCTCTAGCAACTTGTTTCAAACCATACAAAGCTTTCTTTAATTTGTAAACATGATTTGGAAACTTTTCTTCTTTAAAAAGTGGAGGTTATTCAACATAAACATCATCTCTAATAAAACCATTTAAAAAGGCACTTTCAACATCCATTTGAAATAATTTGAAATTGTGGTGGTTTGCGAAAGCAAATAAATTATAACGGCTTCTAATCTTGCTACGGGTGCAAAGGTTTCATCAAAGTCTGTTCATTGTTCTTGACAATAACCTTACATGACTAACCGAGCTTTATTTCTAACTACCTCACCTTATTCATTCATTTTACTTTTATAAACCCATTTAGTTCCTATTATAGTTTTGTCCTTAGGCCTAGGATCAAGTTGCCATACATCATTTCTTATGAGTTGATTTAGTTTTTCTTGTATAGCAAGAATCCATGAATCATCAGATGATGCTTCCTTTGGATTTTTGGTTTCAATAGTTGATATAAAAGCTACATTACTAATTTGTTAGTTGATTTCGAGTTCTAGCAACAGATTCAATATTCCCTAGTATATTTTCTTTAAGATGATCTTTTAAAAGCCTGGTCCTTATACTAGGATGAACAGTTTCACAATTTTTTTCATTTGATTCATTATTTAAAGTAACAAAATCATCTTCATCATTTATTTGAACAAAATATTTGAAATTTTCTTCAAAAGATACATGCATTGTTTCTTCAATGGTATTAGTTTTTAAACTGAAAACTCTATATGCTTTACTTCTATTAGAATATCCAATAAAGATTCCTTTGTTGGATTTAGGATCAAATTTACCTAAATTTTTCTTTGTATTTAGAATAAAGCGTTTACTTCCAAAAACTTTAAAATAAGATACCTTTGGTTTCTAATTAAAAAGAAGTTCATATGGTGTTTTATTGGTTAGAGGTCTAATTAAAATCATGTTCAAAATGTAACAAGTCGTAGCGATTGCTTCAACTCAAAAAATTCTTAGTAATTTACTATCCGAAAGCATAGTTCTTACACACTCTTGAATCGTCCTATCTTTACGCTCTACCACTCCGTTTTGTTGTGGAGTTCTTAGAAAAGAAAATTTATGAGTTATTCCTTTTTCATTACAAAAATTCTCAAAATTTTCATTTTCAAATTCTCCATCATGATCAATACGAATAGTTTTGATTTTTAAAGAAAGTTGATTTTGAATTCTTTTTTCAAAAGCTTTAAATAAATCAAAAGCATCATTTTTATATTTTAGAAAAATTGTCCATGTAAATCTAGAATAATCATCTATACTTACAAAAACATGTTTACTGTGATTTGCTGACTGAATTTTTAAGGATCTGATTTTCGATGCCCGAAAATCGACATCTATACGTCCACTGTATCAAATGCCGAACAATCGAATGCCGAAAAACCGAACCATTAGGGGTTAAAGAAGAAGGAGGTAGAAGAAGAAATAGAAACAACATCAGAATCTCACAACGCAGCGGAATAACACATAACAGATAACAACGAAATTTTTAAACAAAGAATATGTAACTGTTTATTACGTTTCATCATCAGAGTACAACAAAATTCATAGCACACAACCGGACAGTTATCATAACTTGTCCCTACAAAACTGACCATGCAGTTAATCATACACAGCGGAATATTCATCAAATACGTGCGATACGTCTCGCCATCCAGCGCATCCTCTGAGCTCCATAACAGTCCATCCAGAATCTTTACTCTATAATACTCGACTAACCCGAGCATTGTAGTTAAATAACACCCAAGTCAGTTTGGAAAACCAAAGTGAGAAAACACACCCAATTAGATTATTAAAGTTTTCAAAATCCTTTGAAATCAAAGGTATCTCGTAAGATCACTCCATAAATAAACATGCTAGGTTTTTACCTTATGATAACCAAAACAATTTTATCAAATCCGTTTGATATTATAACATTGTCTATAGAAAGTAAAATAGAATCTAGTTAAAATGCTTGCATCTCACGTCTCAGCAATAGTTGGGCACAATCAAAACCGTATAGGCGCTTATTGGAGATTGGATTCCATACAATGGCAGGGCTACTAGGGTACCCTGTCATAGTACGTGGTCTAAATCACCGTACCAAGGATCCACCCTGATCCCTTGTTACACAAGACCGAAGTTAGCCCTTACTATATAGTCTGAATAAGATCACCCCGCGGTTGGGATCAGTAACAATCCACACAGCCGAATAAAAGGGACCTCTAGACAGGGATTACCTTACCCTAATTGGTTGCTAGCTACTTAGCCTTATGTGCACCTCCCCTATTTTAGCCATTCCCAATTGATGAGGCTCGAGGCTATGCGTTACCTTTTTAGCACACATTTACTTAGAATGCTCATCGTCCTCCTGACGATGTTCTGATAGCATTCATTCATACAAGTCCATTCCGGGTCCGAACGGAACCGAAGGTACTACTCCTACTGCATCCATTTTGGAATCACCCTCAGGATTAGTAGCGATAAACCCTTGCACTTCATTGCTCCATCTTCGATTCCAAGCTCTTGTCTTCCTCATGAAAACGTTAAAATCAGATCAAAGTGGTTTTTGGGAAATTAATCCCGATCCCGATCTCTTCGAAACAATTAGCGAATTGGCCAATATTGATAGTCGGTTATTTAACTATCAATTAACACCCACAAACAACCAACAGTCTTAAAATTTTCCAAATTATTATTTCAAAATATCTTCGCAAGATATTTTCTACACTTTAATTCCTTTGAAAATATTTTTCAAATCACTTTTTCTCTCGTCGAAATAAATTTCCACCCAATTGTTTTATTTCCACTGAAAACCACCAAGTCTTAATACTTTAGATTTTAAATAATTTAAATCACTTTATCCAAAAATATATACTTTAAAAACATTTAAAATAGAAAACTACTTAAAATACTTTACTTAAAATACTAGTTATGAAATTTTATACTAATTTCTCATGTAAACTTAAGCCGAAACTAATTTAAAATAAAAGTTATTCTATAAGGTATAAATATTAAATAATTATCTTTTAAAACATAATACTAGTTAAACTTTTAAAATAATTACTATTATAATTAATTTAATAAATGTTTGCTTTTAAAAATTTAAAACCATTAAATAATAATTTCTTTCTGAAACATTCTTTTAAAACCATTTTAGCACCTCTAACTTATACTTGGAAATCTTTCTTTGAAAATATACTTGGCTTTCCAGGGAAATACACTTTCCTTTCCATACCTTTAAAAATAAACCACTATTTATTTTTAAAACAAATTCTCATTCCTTTATGAATTCCCACCATGAATTTATACTTCCAAATATCCACTGATATCTCGTTTCACCTTATAAACCCAGTTTGTAAATTCCATGGTCTCATTCTCCTTTTAAAACACAGTTTCAAACACTAAATCGATTTCCAAAATTTACTCCATTTAAAAATTACTCCTTTATTTTTCCAAATTTGTTTCAAAACTATTAATTCCAAACTCACTTCTTTATTTATGATTCAAAATCTTATTTTAAACCGAAAACATCCATTTCATTCTTTATTCAAAATTCTCCCTTTTAATTCTTCCCAATCATTTTAAATCTTAAAATTTAAAATAAAATCCTTTAATTCTTAAGCAATACCACTTAAGTCTCCAAAACTCCTTTAGTTTCATATATTTAAAATCTTTATATTTTTCTTTTCCATACCTAGCAATTATTTAATAGAATTTAAAATCAAACCTTTATTCTTTTTGAATTCATTCTTTAATTTATCTAAAGTTATTTTACTTAATATTTCTCTCTTATATCTCTTTTAAAAATCAAATCTTTTATATTTTTCATATCTTCAAATATCCAAATATATTCAGTCAAAACATAGCATTCAATAATTTCAATTACCAATATAATCAATATAATCATCACAGATTATCACATAAATCACATCGCTGAATATAAAATAAATTCAACGTCTTGAGGAATCCAGTTGATCCCTCTAACCTGTTTCCCTACATCAACAGATGTTAGCACAATATAAAATACCAATCACACTTCAAGGCGGGAAGTCGCATTATAAAGAGTCATTCGCTATTATGCGGGGCGCATAGGGTCTCATCCGCTATATAATGCGGAAAATCAATCACTCCAATATAATATATATACACACTATATATAACATATCACATCCAAGCTGATAATAAGTTATCAATTCAAGCAAACATCTAATAATTTAAATTTAACTATTTAAATTTAAAGGGTAATCCAAATGAGTGAAATTAACTCACATTTGATTTTAATTTGCAATCCAAACCGGCTTGTCTCCCCCCAATTTCAAACCTTGTAATGAACATTATATGATTTATTAACATCCGAACAAATCGAATGATCAATTATCATTTAAACAACTTTAATTAATTAATTAATTAATTTTAAAAAAAATTCCTTTAAAAAAATCTCTTAATATCTAAAAAAAATTAAATAAGTTAATTTAAACAAGTTAATCACTATAAAATATTATTCCAAAATAACCAGTAGATTTAAAAATGTGTATATGTATTTTTAAAATTTATTTCCATTTTTAAAATGCTTACAAATAATCTATATAGGCTTAAAGATCTAACTTTTATATAAACTCCTATATCCCAAAATCTTATGCATATATATATATATATATATATATATACATATATTCTGTTTTAAACCTTACACACACACTCACACACACACACACACACACACACATATATATATGTATGTATGTATATAAAGTCTAATAAAAGTAAAATCCTCTTTTTAACCTATATATTAAAACAAAATGATCTTACCTTACTGTACAAAATCTCTCTTTTTTTGAATAGTTTTAATTTAACTGGTAAATCTTGAACAGAAATGAAATAAAAGAAAAACAATACCCTAACACAGCAATGAGCAGACCCACCATGCACAATGGTTCCTCTCAAAACCGGGCGCGCCTTCCCATCGCGACCTTCAACCCAGATCAACGTCGAGTCCACTTTGACCCTATCGCCGCGTCGCTGCACCCACACGTCTCAGTTGAACGACATCACATCCATATCCTCACCCTCGAAGTCGCCAATCGCGGCTGCGACTTCCCAAAGTAAACCCTAAATGTCGCCCTTCCCTCGCTGTATGACTCGAACATGGCTCCCTCATTGATCGAGACAATCGGCTTGGACCCATCCTGCTCCAACTCGTGACATCTCTTACCTTGCCGCCTTCTCTAATTTGATGCACATCGAAAACTGATTTTAATTTCGTTTGGATAAAAAATTGAAAAGGGGACACCACAATTTGGATTTTGGTCTCGACTAGGTTATAGAGGAAAAGAAGAGAATGCAATCCTTTTCGAAGCTTTTGAAAAAAATGAAAAGCTCGACCATTTTTATTACGAAGCAGCATTGATTTTCTTTTGAAATCGAAAATGAAAATAAAGATATGGTTTGTGAATTCTTTTATTAATGTATTGGCCATTTTATATTAAAGAAGATGCATTTAGAAGATGCAGGAAATGTGTCCTCGGGTTGAAAAATGTTAGATGTGTCCACAGTGAAAAGAAGGGAAAGCATATATATTATATTTGAATTTAAATTTAAATCGTTTTGATTTTTGCAACTCAAATCTCAATCTCGTATCAGGCGTTTCGCTAGGCGTTTATAATGTTATACCCCTATTACGAATGCAATGGAAAAGGTTTCGAGTCATAACTCGATCATATGGAGAAGATAGCTTTTCGAACCCATTTATTATATTGAATTTTGATATAGATTTTAGCACGTTTATCTACCGTACGACCACACGATAAATCCAAACACTACGAAAATTGAAATCCGATAATAAATCACTATTATGGATCCAATGGCACTGGTTTTGTCGAAATCCAAGATAGTGTCTCAAAAGGCTATTCTTTTAAATATCGATTTAAACGATATATTTTTTAAACTGAATAAAACATTTTCAAATTCAAATTTAAAGCTTCTATTATCTCCAGCATTATGAATATAAATTTCCCAAGCCTTTGAAATATTTTTAACTTGCCCAGATTTCCCGATTAGCCATTTCCCAATTTCCAATTATTAAATTCAATATTTAAATTATCCAATAAATAGTGATTTCTAAAATTCAAGTTAAACGTTAACTTTTAAATATTTAAAATCACTTAAATATTTCAATTTCAAATATCCAAAAATTCTGGGCCGTCATAGAATTTGAGATGGACAAACATATCTGAATAAAGTATCTCAAGAGGTTTTGAAGTTGAAATCATATCTATTTAAATGAACTCTTCCTAAATTTTCCTAATTAACAAGCATCACATATACTATCTACTTTAAAATCCATTTTAGGAAGACCTCTTACTAGATCAAGTTTTGAAAGTCTAGATAAGAGTTTGAAATTCAAAAGCCTAAATTTTTTGTGCTAAATCCAAGGTTCACTTGTATTAGCCAAAAGACATAGATTGTCATTTGAGATTTTCATACAGAGAATATAAATAGTTTTCTTCATAATTCCTTCAAAGATGATATTTGATTTATTATCTTCGATGTGACACTTATCACATAGTTGAATTATGTTAAGTAAGTTTTGTTTTAGATTCCTAACTAATAAAAAATCTAAAATAGTAGGAGTTTTAGAGTTACAGATATTGCCGATGCCAATCACATATCCTTTTGAGTTGTCTCCAAAGTTGACAAGTCCTCCATCTTTATAAATTATGTCATTCAGTATCTCTGGATAACCAGTCATGTGTCTTGAACATCCACTATCAAATATCCATTTGTTTTTCTTGATTTGCACCATTTGTCCATCGAGTGTTGATTCTTCAAAAGCCATATAACACATCTGTTCCTACACAACACATCAATTCAGTAGATAACTTGATTTTCTATAATGATAATATGCAGACTTATAAGACAATGATGATTTGGACATTTTTGAACTAGCGTTAACAGAAACCCTAAAAATTGCCATTTTAAACTTTTTCAAAATTTAGATTATGATAACTTTGAAAACAAATGCTTTAGTACCAAATGTAAGAAATGTGGATTACAAATCTTAAGGCAGAATTAACACTAGAGGAGGGATGAATAATGTTTAGTTAATTTTAAGAATCTTTTCGAAATCTTTTCAAATTAAACCCAAATAGATGCAATTCACAAACATAGAGACTATCACAGAACCAGACACAGATTTAAATAGTAAATAAAAGCAGTAAAGGAAAAAACACACCGGAATTTTATACTGGTTCGAAATTACCCTAAATCCAGTCCCACACAATTTCTTATGCAGATTCCTTTTCAAATATAATGTCGATATTACAACCTCGATTTCAAGGCCACAAGATACACCTTCCTGTCTCCGAGTCCAGGGCAAAGTCTCTTGATTTAACTAGTCTACAAGATCATCTAATTGATTTACAGGCTACAATCACACTCAATTGATTTAAGGGTCATAATCGCAGCATTTCCAATATGATTTTGATACAGAGAGACTGATACACTTCGATTTTTCAATCTTTGATTACAAATGGTCCTATAACTCTGAATAGCACAGAGACCTTTGAGAGAGAGTGGAAGAGAATCAAACTAGAGATGATCGACTTTGATTCGCTTAGGATTTAGGCAGAGTTTTTGTTAAGAATGTTTGAAAATAAGAATGGAAGAGAAAGAGGAGAGAAAACAAAGAAATCTTAAGTAAAAATTCATTGAAAACTACTGATATATAAAGAAGAATAATGGTCATGTCCATTTGTGAAAGGTTATGACGAGTAGACACTTCTTTTGAAAATTTGAATTTTAATATTTACGGCTACCATGTCGACATGGGGGTATAAGAATGTCGACATCCCCTAGTGTTTTTTGAAAATTGATTTTTGTTTCAAAAGATATTTTCTTTCTAAAGTTTGTCGAAACAATCTTAGAACATTGCAAACTATTTTGAATATACTTTATGATTATAAAACCTTTGGAAAGTGATCTTGAGAAATATGAAAGTAATAAAAACAAAATATATAAATATTTTAAGATTAAAGCTAAAACATTAAAACCAGGAGATAGTTTAAAAAAAAAGAAATGATGTTGAAATTAATATGATTAAAAATAGTTTTTGAATTAAGGCTAAAATATTTTAATCGAGAGAGAGAGAGATGTCTTTCTTAAAAAGATAGTTTTGAAAAAATCTAAAAATAAGTTATTTTGAAAATTTTGTTGATTCGATTCAACTAGAGAAGGTCGTATGTTTCATCCTACTAAAGAGGTCGTGGGTTTCATCCCACTATTAAAGCGAGAAGGTGGACTCCCTTCCACAATTAAAATCCGAATAAAGGTTTAAGTGTTATTATGAAGTTTTAACATAAATCTTGACTCTATTACTTATCTTGATATCTTGAACTCTTGATACTCATGAGTCTTCGGTCTTGATTTATTCAATCTTGAATTCGTAATTCTTGAATTTCTATATTGTACAGTCTTTATTCACAGTACCTGTATATATTTATATATCCTGCATATACATATATATCTAGATAAAGATATTAGTGTTCATATTTTATAACAAGTCCAAAGGTTGTTATCATAAAAACCATCATCTCAGGAACTAACAGGATGAAAGCAAAAGGCATAGTGTCGAAACTTTAGCTTCTGATGGGGTCGAAACCAATGTCTTATCCTCAAATGAGAAGTGTCTGCCTTGTTTTCATAAAAGCTTTCGAAGGAGTCGAAACATATACTTTTGAAGGAGTTTTCTAAACAGCTTTCGAAGAAGGTTGCCATCTTATGTTTTAAAGTATAAGCTTTGAATGATTTCCTTTATTTACAAAACAATGCTTTCGGAAGAAGTGGTTCCGAACTAGTCGAAATCCTGTTGTCGTTTCCTTTGCCTTTTGAGTGTATTGAAGTCATCAATGCTTTCGAAGGGTAGCCTTGGTTATAAACTTATACTTAGCTACTTTCTAAATGCTTTCGAAAGAGTTCAAGGGCTTGGAAGGCAATGGCTTCGAAAAGGGATTTCAATGCTATCCTTCAAAGTTTTACTTAAAGGCTTTGAGTTTTCGAATAGATGGTTCCGAAGCCATTGAATTTTCCCTAAACAATTTTCTATATAAGGTAAAAGCTTTTGAAAAAGGTACTTTCATACTAACTCACTTTGACCCAATCGAAGTCTATAATGTCAAACCCAATTGTTTCAAAAGATTTACTTCCATTGGTTTTGAAGCTGTGTTTCTAAAGATTATTTAGTAAGGTTTTAGCACCTTTGAAAGGTACATTTGGGTTTCAAAAGAAATAGTTTAAAGAGCTTCCAAAGGTATATATCTAGTGTTTAGAAAAGAAGTTTTCAATGCTTTCAAAGGAGGTTATCCAAGGGTTTCGAAAATAATGTTTTAAGGTTTCGAGAGCCTTAGTTTTCAAAACAAATAACACGATACCATTTTAAAGGAAAAACCATGGCACAAATAAAGAGTTTTGGCATGATTTTAAGTATGCAGTTTTCGGAGAAGTTTTTCCTTGATCAATAGGTTAAACGGCCTAACCTGATTTTATATGAAATGTTTTCAAGGATATTAAACCATAGGTGTTGGTATTATTATGTTATTATGCATAGTTATTCAAATATATATATATATATATATATATATACATATTCACATTATAATGGACCAATAACTGTATATTTGGGGAGGGTAGAATAACCAGCTAGGTTGACCCAATAGTGGATATAAATTAAGTTAACTTCTAATGAGTAGAACTGCATCCAGGAGGTCAGGAAGACTAGAATATACGATGCTAAAATATTGATTAAAGAAGTTGTCAAAAAGACAGGTTTATAGTAAACCCATGAAAACTATATTTAGAAGAAGTTATTGCCAAGGGCCAATAGGTTCACAGCAAATCCATGAAGAGTATGATTAGATCGAGTTTTTTGGCGGGGGCCAGTAGATTTGTAGTGTACTCATGAAAACTATATCTGGATTAAATTATTGACAGATGTCAATAGGTTCCTAGTCAACCCATGAAAACTTGGATAAGAGGGAAAGTTATTGAAGTTACCGATAGGTTCAGGGAGAACTTATGAAATAGTCAAGTTATTGGCAGCGGCCAATAGGTTCTTAGTGATACCATGAAAACTATGAAACTGTGCAGGGAACCCATAAATATTATGTAGGTTATTAGTCTGCCCATGAAGATTAATAGGTTAATAGTGACCCTAGAAACTATACTAAGACAGATAGTCAGAATGAATGGGGTTGGGAAATCCAAAATTGATTTACTTGTTTGCATATAATCATATTATTTTGAACAGATATGTTTTACCCATTGTGGATGCAGCAGCACAGTATATGTTTTCTTTTAAGTTTTTGGGATGCAAGTGAGGGAAAAACCCATTACGCTAAGCGGCGTGGTCTCAGTAGATGTCTTAAAGATTATAGTAGATTATTATTCATACCAAGCTTTATATCTGACTCGAAGTTTATGTTTTCCCCTTAAACTCTTGGGTGCTCAATTGATTTTGAGTAGTTTGAAAGTTGAGCTTTTCAAGTACCCCTTTCGATGAATAAGCTTCCGGAGACGTGCATGAGGCAAGTTAGTTATAAAGAGTTCTTTTATTTCCGTTGTGTGGTTTTGGATGTAATGGCAATGTTGTTTACTTGCCTATATTATTCTCTGATCGACCAAGGGGACATCTTCATATATCGCTCTTAGCGTATGTTGTACTGATTATATATTTTATCTAAATTTGGTTAACGATTATGAGATTATGTAACGAAGATGAATTTTTTTGAAATGGAATGTGGATCTTTTTTGATGTTTTAAATTTTTCCATATTCATGTGTTTCTATTTATCAATGTATCAATATTACCATATTTGGTCACCGAGGATTAATAACCATAGATAACTACAGCAACCGTAGCCGTTAGTTTTGGGCCTCCAAGTAGGGGATGTTACAAGTTGGTATTAGAGCATAGGTTTATGAACGAAATTTAAAACTAAAATATTTTCAAAACATAATCCAATGAATCATGAATTAAGATCGGGATTTGGGATAACACTGTAGTAACGTACTTCTATTTGATACACACACACACACACACACACACACACACATATATATATATAAGTATGCACTCCCCTCTCTCTTAGACCGTTCTTCTATATCTTAATCAGGCACCTATGTAGATTTATGAGAAAGAGGACATGGAAGCATGAAACGGAAGAGGAAATCTCGGTGGAGGAGGCACCACAACCAATGGAAATACTCGACCCACTAGGAGGAACTCGGGTCGACAGGCTAATGCTAACCAAAATACTGATGCCAATATGGATGCTGGAAATCCACCAGTAGATGTGGGGATGATTTATCAGTTTTTCGACAACCTTATGCAAGTAGGAGTTGCTACTAGAGTTGTTGGGAATGTAGAAGGAGCTAATCCTTTGGCTCTAGTTAGGAATAATTATGCTAAGCTAAGCAGACTACACTAGTCTTATTGGGAAGCCATTCAGGGGAATAGAGCATGCTATAGAAGTTAAGAATTGGTTATTGCATTGCGAAAAGATCATTGTTGATTTAGGTTTGGATGATGAGCATAAGAAGAGGCTGGCCTCTAGGCAATTGCGAGGGTCAGCGCTTCATTGGTGGAGCAGTGTTACTACCGAAGTTCCGGATGAGGAATTGATTTGGGCAGATTTTAGAGGGAAGTTTGAACAGAATTTTTCATTTGAGGTTGCCAAGTCGGCATTACTAAGAAAGTTTATGGATCTGTTGTAGGGAGATATGTCGGTTATTGAGTATGCCACTAAGTTTGATGAGTTGTCCGTTATGGATATGCTACAATAGATATCGTCATCAAGAGAAATGAAAAGTTCATTAGAGGACTGTTCTCGAGATTGCTAGGTCAATCCCGCTACATCTCTATGATCCTAGTAATGTTGTTGTGAAGATAGCAATCCGCGATGAGGAGTTGCTTGCTATTTGTGCTAAGGAGAGGCCATTTGAAATCTAGGGTTCTCAAGAGTAGAAGAGAAAGTTCTTTAAAAAGAAGGAAGCCTAGAAGGGAGATGCTTCTAAGAAAGCAAAGGAAGACTTAGTTTGCTTCAAGTGTGACAAGAAGGGTCATTATACGCATGAGTATCGGTCAGGCAAGAGGAAGAAGGCTGTTGACAAGAAGAATGTGAAGTGCTTCAACTATGACCAAGTTAGGCATTATAAGAATCAGTGTCCAGAGCAAGTTAGGGCTAGCAGAGGGAAGGTCTTTGCTATTGGACCAACATCAGCTAGGCTTACTGCAACTGATAAAGGGAAGACTGCGATGGAAGGTACACTTTTGATTTAGAGTATACCAGTTAGGGTACTGTTTGATATCGATGCATTACATTCATTTATATCTCAGTATTTGGTTGAAAGTTATGTTTAGAACCCACATGCCTTGTTACTTCCTTAAGGGTTGCAAATCCAATAGGAGGTTATGCAACTCTAGGGTTGAGATATGACCAGTTAGAACTTGATTTGTTGGGTCATAAGTTTGCATGCAGTCTTTGTGTTTTTGATTTCGTAGATTTCAGGATCATCTTGGGTATGAATTGGTTGGGTGAGTATAAGGCTAGGATATTTTTTCCAGGATAGGGAGATATCATTGAGACAACCTGATAGTCATAATCAAATCATTTTCTCAGCAGAGAATTTTGACCGGAGTGTTTGTGCTTTGCTAAGTGCCATGGAAGTGGAGAAGAGTTAAGTCAGGTTCGAATAGCAAGGAATTTTGCAGATGTCTTTGAGCTGGTTACAAAACGACCACCAAAATGAGCTGTTAAGTTTCAGATAGATCTTGTGCCAGGAGTCGAACCTTTGAGCAGACCACCTAGCAGGATGACACCAACCGAGATGAAGGAATTAAAGGTGCAGCTAGTGGATCTAAAAGGAATGAATTTTATTAGACCAAACAGTTCGCCTTGGGGAGAAGCCGCGGTGTTCATGAAGAAACCAAATGGGTAGTTAAGGATGCGCATCGACTATCGTAAGTTGAACGAAAGGACGATTAAGAATAAGTATCCTTTGCCAAGAATAGATGA
Organism: Allium cepa; assembly: GCA_030765085.1. NCBI lineage: Eukaryota > Viridiplantae > Streptophyta > Magnoliopsida > Asparagales > Amaryllidaceae > Allium > Allium cepa. The sequence goes on along the minus strand of CM060941.1, from coordinate 796,755,985 downwards.
TTTGTTTGATCAGTTGTGTGGAGCCAGAGTGTTTTCTTAATTGGATTTAGCAACAGGTTTCCATCAGTTAAGAGTGACAAATGACAGCATTCCTTTGACAGCATTTCGAACTAGGTATGGTTCGTATGAGTGGTTAGTGACGTTATGTGGGTTAACGAATGCACATGCATTCTTTGTGGATTTGATGAACCGAATTATCCTATAGTACTTGGATAGATTTGTATGGATGTTTATAGATGACATTTTAGTATCATCTAAGGATGAAAGTGGGCATGAGGATCATCCTAGAGTGGTGCTTGAGATGCCGAGGCAGCATCAGCTAAAGATGAAGTATACCAAGTGTCATTTTTGGAAGAAAGAGGTTAAAAAATTTGGTCACGTGGTTTTACAGAAAGGCTTGCCAATTGATCTAGATAAGATCGAAGTTATTAATAATTGGAAGAGAATAGAAATGGTGGGTGAGATCAGAAGTTTTCTTGGACTTACTAACTATTATCGAAGGTACAATAAGGACTTCTCATGGATTGCAGCGCCTATGACTAAGCTAACCAGGAAGGATATGAAGTTTGTTTAGTTCGACAAATGTGAGGAAGCATTCCTTAAGTTAAAGCATTTGTTGACCATTGCACCTTTATTAGTAGTACCAGACTGGAACCAAAGGTTGGTGGTGTATACCGATACATGCGGAACTGGATTAGGCGATGTGTTGATGCAAAAGGGTAAAGTAATTGCCTACGCTTCGCCACAGCTTAGATCGCATTGAGTAGGATATCATACTCATGATTTCGAATTGGCTACAGTGATCTTTGCATTGAAGATTTGGAGACCTTATCTCTTAGGGGAGTGATTTGAGCTATACACAGATCATAAGTCCTTAGGATATTTATTCTATCAGAATGAGTTGAATATGAGACAGCAGAGGTGGCTGGATTTTTTAGCTGCTTATTATTTTTGTATAGAGTATACTGCGAGGAAAAGAAATAATGTAGTCGATGCTCTTAGCAGAAGACATCAAAATGTGGTGTTAGCTATGTTGGCAGAATGGAAGGATTTAGAAGCTTTGACTACTTGTAGTGTACAATTAAGATCAACTACTAGTTCTCGTCAGAGTACCGCCATGTTGTCCTATTTAGAAGTGCGACCAGTGTTGATTAAGAGGATTGCTTCTAAGTAGAAAGAGGATCCAGTGTTAGCAGTGAGGATCAAAAGACTTGAGGTTGGGATTGAGATCGATGATCTAAATGATTTTAGCCTTGACCATAGAGGATGGTTGAGAAAGAAGGGATGGTTGTATGTTCCAAATATTGAGGACTTAGGAAAGAAGTTCTTGGAGAATGCCATCGATCCAGGTTTACAATTCATCATGGAGGGACCAAGATGTATCAACATATGAAGAGGGGCTTCTATTGGGAAGGTATGAAGAGAGATGTTGGCTTGCGGGTTAGGCATAGTGCAAACCGTCAACAAGTGAAAGTTGAACATCATAAGTCGAGTGGCTTGCTTCAGCCTTTAGAGGTTCCAGTTTGGAAATAGGATTCGATATCCATGGATTTTATTGATCGGTTTCCATGGTAAAATAAGAAAATGAAAGTATATGGGTCATAGAGGACATATTGACCAAGAGTGCCCATTTCATTCAAGTTAAGTTAACTAGGACGACACCTGTTTTATCTAACTTGTTCATGAAGAACATAGTTAGACTACAACGGATTCCTAGTAGTATTGTCAGCGATAGAGATGCTTTACTTACTAGCAAATTTTGGAAGAGTCTACAGGATTATTGGGTACTAAGCTTAAGATGAGTACTGCATATCACCCTTAGACAGATAGACAGACATAAAGAGTCAATAAGGTACTCGAGGATTTGCTGAGGGCTTGTGTATTATACTTTAGTGGATCTTGGGAAGATCACCTACATTTGATTGACTTTTCCTATAATAATAGTTAGCAGACTAGTATAGGAATGGCGCCTTTTGAAGCTTTGTATGGAAGGGCATGTAAATTGCTAGCATGTTTGTTAGAGAGTGGAGACAGGATAGTTTTAGGTTCAAATTTGTTTAGAGAGGCGTCAGAGAAGATTTAGTTGATCCGAAGAAGGATGAATGAAGCTCAGTCTAGACAGAAGAGCTAAGTAGATAAGAGGCGTAAGGACTTAGAATTCTCAGTTGGAGATAAGGTTTTCATTAAGGTGTCACTGATGAAGGGTGTGGTACGATTTGGAAAGTCAGGGAAGGTAGCACTGAGATATGTTGGTCCATTCCAGATTATAGAGAAGATTGGCTCGCATACAGAGTAGAGTTGCCAAGTAGTATGGCAGATGTCTGTAATGTGTTTCATGTGTCTCATCTTCACAAGTATGTGCATGTTCTAGAAACTACTATTCCTCTGACAGGGTTGGAAGATCTGATAGTAGAGCCTAATTTTACTTTTATTAGACAACCAGTTTAGGATGTAGCGAGAGATGAGAAAAGATTGAGTAACATGATAGTTAAGTTGGTGAAAGTTCAATGGAGCAACAACGAGAAGGACCGTACTTAGGAGACAGAAGACAGAAAGAGATACTTATCCTGATCTGCTTTGAGGTTATGTTTATTTAGCTTTATATAGATAGTTCCTAGTCCGATTGGCTAGAATGGTTGTTAGGACTGGTTATAGATGATTGCTATGTTTAGTATTTAGTCCTTAATGAATTTTGAGGATGAAATTCTTTAAGGAGGAGAGCCTGTAACAAACCTAATTTTTGATAACATTATTCATGTGATTTAATCAGATAAATTAAATAGAATATTGTATTGATAAGGGGATTGAGATTTGAAAATAAACCTAAGGGCCGAGCTTAATTAAATAAATAGGCTACAAACAGTTATATACGTTAATTAGTTAACACAAGGGTAATAGGGTAATTGTCACACCATATTTCCATCACCCTTATATTCTCATGGCTTAACCATTCACGTTCATTCTTGAAAAAATAAAACAAATGTAACAAAAGAGAAGAATAGCTAGCCATTACTATGAGAAAAGAAGAAGAAAATTCAAGTAAAGCTTAGGATTCAAGCTACGGGAAATTAATCTCAATTCAATCTACTTATCCTAGTCAAGGTAAATAATAATTTACACCATCTCAATTTTGTTTTTAATCATATGTTTTCGGATTTAAGATTAAATCCCTTATATGATGTTTTGTGCTTGGATTTATAACATGTTTGATTTATATCAATTTGTTTAAATAGGGATTTACACGATTTTAAGGATAAAATCGATTATAAATGATTTTGAATGCCATGGAAAAATTATATGTTATGTAAAATATGATTTTGGAGATGGGTTTCATTTTTTTGTAATTTCCTAAGCTATGGGAAATTTAATAAGAATTTTCAAAGAAAAATATGTATAATTTGGCTTGAAATTTTATTTTAGTTATTTCAGGAGGAAATCGGGTCTGAAATTTTTATATGTTAGACGACATATTGAAAGTGAATTTCTCTAATTTTTGGGGACTTTTCCTAAGTGACTTACTAAGGAAATTAAATTATTTTAGAAGAAGGATTTAATTGCATATTTGGTTTTACTTAATGGAAGGGCTTTATTGTTAAATTTTCCTTGATTTGGGTATGTAAATACATGGCAGTTATTTTGTAAAGGATTTGAAATTTTTTAAGGCAACCAATTAATGGATTACAAATAGGCGGGTTAGTGATAAAGTAATTCTATAAATAGCTTTAATTCAGCCTTACCCAGAAAAATTGGTTCTGATTATTTCAGAAGTGCCTTTTGACTCCTATGCTTCTGCGTCAACTCAGTCGAAACCTACTAAAGCTGAAACCAATAACAAGATATCACTTAGATGGTATGTAGTGGATTGGAGGAAGGCAGAAGGCATAGTGTTGAAACCTTGGCTTCCAATGGGGTCGAAACCATTATCTTATCTTCAAATGATAAGCGTCTGCCTTGTTTTCATAAAAGCTTTCGAAGGAGTTGAAACGTATGCTTTCAAAGGGGTTTTCTAAACAGCTTTCGAAGAAGGTTGCCATTTTATTTTTAAAGTATAAGCTTTTGAATGAGTTCCTTTATTTATAAGATAATGCTTTCGAAAGAAGTGGTTTCAACCTAATCGAAACCCTACTGCCGTTTCGTTTGCCTTTCGAGTGTATTGAAGTCATCGATACTTTCGAAGGGTAGCCTTGGTTGTAAACTTATACTAAGCCACTTCCTAAATGCTTTCGAAAGGGTTTAAATGTTTCGAAGGCAATGGTTTCGGAAGGGGGTTTCGATGCTATCCTTCAAAGTTTTACTTAAAGGCTTTGAACTTTTGAATAGACTGTTCCGAAGCCATCGAATTTTTCCCCGAACAATTTTCTATAAAGGTAAAAGGTTTTAAAAGAGATACTTTCGTACTTATTCACTTTGACCCAAAGGATGTTTTTAAAGTAAAACCCAATGGTTTCGAAAGAGTTACTTTCATTTGTTTTGGAGCTATGTTTCTAAATATTATTTAGTAAGGTTTTAGTACCTTTGAAAGGTACATTTCTATTTCGAAAGAAATAGTTTAAAGAGCTTCGAAATGTATATTTCAGGTGTTTTGAAAAGAAGTTTTCAATGCTTTCGGAGGAGGTTATCTAGGGGTTCCGAAAGTAATGTTTTAAGGTTTCAAAAGCCTTAGTTTTGAAAACAAATAACCCAATCTCATTTTAAAGGAAAAACCATGGCATAAATAAAGAGTTTTGCAATGATTTTAAGTATGGAGTTTCCGAAGAAGTTTTTTCTTGATTAATAGGTTAAAGAAATTAACCAAGTTTTATATGAAATGTTTTCAAGGATATTAAACCACATGTGTTGGTATTATTAACTATTATGTTCTTCTTCATATATATATATATATATATATATATATATATATATTCACATTATAATGGACCAATAACTCTATTTTAAGAAAGGACAGAATAACCAACTTGGTTGACCCAATAGTGAATATAAATTAAGTTAACTCGAGTAGAATTGCATCCAGAAAGTTACGAAGACTAGAATATACGATGTTATAATATTGATTAAAGAAGTTGTCAGGAAGACAGGTTTATAGTAAACCCATGAAAACTATATTCCAAAGAAGTTATTGCCAAGGGCTAATAGGTTCGCAGTAAACCTATGAAAAGTATGTATAAGATAAGTTATTGGCAGCAGTCAATAGGTTCCTAGTCAATCCATGAAAACTAGGATAAGTGAGAAAGTTATTGGAGTTACCAATAGGTTCAGGGAAAACCCATGAAACAATCAAGTTATTGGCAGGGCCAATAGGTTCTTAGTGATCCCATGAAAACTATGAAACTAGGCAGGGAGTTCATAAATATTATACAGGTTATTAGTCAGCCCATGAAAACTAATAGGTTAATAAATGACCCTAAAGATATATTAAGAAAGATAGTTAGAATGAATGGAGATGGATAATCCAGAACTGGTTTACTTATTTGCATATCATTTACTATTTTGAACTGCTATGTTTTAACCATTGTGGATACAGAAGCACAGTATATGGGTTTTTAAAGTTTGTGGGATACTAGTGAGGGGAAAACCCGTTCCGCTAAGCGGCATGGTCTCACTAGATTACTAGTAAGGGAATACTAGTGAGATGGTAGATTATTATTCATATCAGGTTTTATATCTGATTAGAATTTTATGTTTTCCCCTTAAACTCTCGGGTGCTCAATTGATTTTGAGTAGTTTGAGAGTTGAGGTTTTCAGGTACCTCTTTATACGAATAAGCTTCCGGAGACATGCAGGAGGCAAGCTGGTTAATAAAGAGTTATTTTATTTTTACTGTGTGTTTTTGGATGCAATGGCAATGTTTTTTACTTGCCTATATTACACTCTGGTCAACCAAGGGGGCATCTTCATATGTCGTTCTTAGTGTATGTTGTAATGTTATATTTTATCTGAACATGGTTAATGATTATGGGATTATGTAATGAACATGAAAAATTTTGAAATTGAATGTGGAACTTATTTGATGTTTTAAAAAATTTCCACATTCATGTGTTTCTATATATCAATGTATTTAACATTACCGTATTTGGTCGCCGAGGATTAATAAGCATACATGACTACAGCATCTGTAGCTATTAGTTTTGGGCCTCTAAGTGGGGAATGTTACATCTTCGCTGGTGAATGTCCAAAAATTGCCAAAACACATCTTTCAATAAGATATGCTTCTTGCCTACGTTGTTTGTAATACATCTCTTTCTAAACTCCTATCATTTCTTGTTGATAATGAAAATTTTCATCAATTTTGGTATTGGAAGATGATGATTCAAGATTAATTGACTATTTGACTTTCTTACCCTTTGAAGAATAACCAGTATGATATGTAGGTGATGGAATAAATCTTAGCAAGGATGACTTATTTGAAGGAGGAGTTGTTTTTTAGGATGATGAATAAGAGCTTCTTAGACGAAGGCAAGCTATAGTCGATAGATGAAAAGGATAAATCATGGTTGGAAGACATTGATTGAACTTCTTTTTTCTTTAATATTCTTATTTTAGCTTAGATGTATGTTTTCTTACAGATACTGTTGTTTATATATACCTTAACTTGTTAAATTTAGCATTTGCTTTAAAGGATGAGAATTGTTTTGATACATTAGCCTTTCATTTTTCTTTACTAAAATTTTGTATGTTGTTTTAAATTTTGTTTTTAAAGATTAATACCAGGCCTTTGTATTTATTTTACTAATAAAATAAAATAAATGTATGTGATTGATAAAAAAAATTAACAAGCGAAATACTCATTGTAATTCATTCAATAACGCAATGCCAAGTTCACGTCTCAACTTAATAAAGGAATTTTCATTTAGTGGTTTTATGAAGATATCTTCGATTTGATTTTCAGAAGAAACAAACTGGGGTGGTATTACGTCTATCTTTATGTTATCGCATAGAAAGTGATGACGAATATCAATATGTTTTGTACGAGAATGATTTATTGGATTCTTTGACAGATTATTAGCACTTGTATTATCATAATAAATCAAAGATTTTTTAATGAATATCCTGAAGTCACGAAGAGTTTGCTGCATGCACATGCCAAAGTAACTGATATATATTTTGTTTCGCACATCGATAGTGAAACACAATTTTGGTTTTTTTACTAAACTACGATACTATAGACTATCCGATGAAATGACAACTACCGCTCGTACTCTTTCTGTCCGTTCAACATTCTCCGAAATTAACATCGCTGTATGACACGAGTTTGAAAGGACATTCTTTCGGATAAAAGAGGTCATAATCTCTAGTGTTTCTTAAGTAACATAGAATTAGTTTCACTCTATGCCACAAAGTGAATCATACAAAAGTGATCACACAACATATGGTAAATTTCTCGTTATCCCACTTTTTCACACAGCATATGGAAAAATCATTTTTTTGTGCGACACAATAGCGGTTAGACAATATTTGTTTTCATAACATGTTTATCTGTTGTTTGGTCGCAATTATTAAAAAAAAAGTTAGTTTTGCCTCCATATCAAAATTTTGCTTTCCCTCTTGTAATTATTTTCCCTCTCCTTTTATAATTATTTTTCCTCTTATAGTTCATTTCCCTCTCAACCCAATACTCTCTCACTCTAAAACCTAATCTCAACGGAACTCTAATTCGAACAACTGATTTGAAAATTAATTATGCCTAAGAAGATTCATCTCGGTTGAACCCTAATCTCGGCAGAACTCCTTGCTTGAATCATCTCAGTCGCTTCATCATCGAGTTGGATATTGATAAATTAGTGCGTGATTTTTTCCCTTTTCAATTTGTAGCATTCTCGACTTATTTCATAGGCAGTGATGAATTGGGTACTGTATATACAAATTTGATTCTGTATGTTTCAATTTCTAAATTTCGAGTTTTGACTACTGATTTTAACATCGGCCGTGGATTTTTGATTAAACGATTATGTGAGTCTTAACTCTGCTTTTGATTTTGATATTCTGAATTTTTGGATTGAATGATTATGCGATTTTTGATTTTGATCTTGCCATAACCTTAATTCTTGACTCGCATATTCCTTGAACAATATTGGCCCTCAATTATGATAATCTGAATTTGATAAATTTCACTTCTACGCTTGGATGGGTTTGTTTGACTTTGTTTGTTGTGATGGTTTCAATGCTCGCTATGTGTTCTTGCATTTTGATAATGTAGTTCGGATCACATCTTCATCAAAATAGATGTCCGCCTTTGGTTTTGATTTGCCTTGCAATAACAGAAGTGGGTAGATTACTGTTTGTTGAACCCATTGTTTTACGAAAGTGATTACAATCTCTTGACATCATTTCCAGTCATTTCAGTGTGCATACATGTGTGGTTTATGTCTATGCTGCCTTATGATTTTCCCTGTTGCTACTGAATGCCACTGTTACTATTTTGTTATGATGGTGAAAACTTAAACTTGGTTGCTGCTTTGATGAGTTCATGTCTGACTTAGTGGGTCCTTTGAACTTTCAAATCTCAAATATAGAATATGATATCGTCTGCATGCCACTGTTATTTAACCCATTCTTTATTTGTTGATCCGAATATGATATCGTCTGCATAAATTTGTATAATTAATATATCTTTCCTATTTTGTTTAATAGACAAAGTTTGATCAACTTTTCAAATCTCAAATCTAGAATCTATAAGATAGCCATTTAGTCATTCATACCAAGCACGATGTGCTTGTTTTAAAACGTAAAGAGCTTTCTTAAGTTTATAGACATGATGAGAAAATATTTCATGTTTAAAGAGGTGGTTGTTCTACATAAATATTTTCTTTAATAAAATTGTTTAAAAATTCGCTTTTAGCATCTATATGATTAAGTTTAAAGTTACGATGACAAAAGAAGGCCAATAAGACACTTATTTCTTCTAATCTTATGACAGGAGCAAAAGTTTCTTCATGATCTATCCCTTCTTCTTGATTATATCTTTTTGCAACTAATCTAGTATTATTTCTATTTATATTACCATTTTCATTAGCTTTATTTTTATAAACTCATTTAGTACCGACTGTTTGATCATTTGGTTTTGGAACCAATTCCCAAACATCATTTCCTTCAAATTGATTTAACTCTTCTTGCATGGCTAAGATCCAATAGTCATTTTTTGAAGCTTCTTGAGGATTTTTGGGTTCTATATTAGATATAAAATCTAGATGTCCCATTTGATTTAATTGGTTTCTAGTTCTGACATTTTTATTTACTTAACCAATTATATTTTCAACTGGATAATTATTTAAAATTTGTGGCAATTGAATTTTCTATAATCTATTGTTCTTCGTTTTGATTTATAGTATTTTAAGGTGGATTTTGTATAATTGGTTGTTGTATAACATCTTCTTCGGCATATATATTATTTTTATAATTTTTGTCAACTGATACGTGTAATGTTTCTTCTATAGCCTTTGTGCATTTATTATATATTCTATAGGCTTTGTTTCATTTCAAATATCCATTAAATATTCCTTCATTGGATTTTGGATTGAATTTTCCAAGTTGATCTTTTGTATTTAATATAAAACACTTTTATCCAAAAATTCTTAAATATGATATATTAGGTTTTCTGCCATTAAAAAGTTAGTATGGTGTATGCTCAATTAAGGGTCGAATATTGACATGATTTAATACATAGCATGTAGTAGACACGACTTCACCTCAGAAATGTTTAGGTAGTTGGCTACCACTAAGTAGAGTCCTAACACATTCCTATAACATTCGATTCTTTCTTTTACAACTTCATTTTGTTATGGAGTTCTAGGAAATGAGATGTTGTGATTAATACCCTTTTATTACAAAATTTTCAAAAAGCTCATTCTCACATTCGCTATCGTGATCACTTCTAATATGTTTAACTTTTAAACTTTTTAAATTTTTAATTCTTTTTCCAAAAAAATTAAGTGATTTGAAAATATCACTTTTGTTTTCCAAAAATAATGTCCATGTATGTCTACAAAAATCATCTACAATTACAAAAAACATATCTGTAATGATTTATAGATTGAACTTGAGTGGAACCGAATAGATCCTAATGTAGTAGTTCAAGATGTTGTAATATAGAAATGATTTCCTTAGATTTAAAAGATGATTTTGTTAATTTTCCTAGTTGGCATGCATCATAAATATTATTTACTTTAAAATTTATTTTTGGTAGTCCTTTTACTTAAGTGTATTTAGATAATTTACTAATAGCTTTAAAATTTATGTGACAAAATCTTTTGTGTCATATCCACGGATCATTATCTTTGGCTATTAAACACACATATATATTGTAATTAATTTTCATATTTAAAAAATTAATATTTCTTTCTCTAATTCCTTCGAAAAATTGATTTTTATTTTGATCGAAAATTTTGCATTTATCTTTTAAGAATGATATATTAAAATCTTTATTGCATAATTGACTAATACTTAGTACATTATATTTAAAATGTTTAACTAATAGAACATTAGTAATAAGAGTTGAGTTATACACTATACAAGGAGACTGAACTTGACGATTCTCTTATTGTTTAGTAGGTGTAGACGGGGAGAAGGGTTAAATGGTAGTTAATAGTTTTTCGTGGTCATATTATTGTTGGTCAATCCATTCATCGAAAAATTTGAAAACCTATCACCTTTTTCGGGGAAGTGATCCTTAACACATGTGGGTACGGTACGTAGGTTCGGTTTCAAGGCTAGGCCAGCTAGGCTTCCGAACAGGGCAACCCCCTCTAGAGGGGCAACAACAAAGGAGGCGGAAGAGCAAGTGCTGGTTATCTAATAATATGTTTTATATGCATCACCATTTTTGATAAATGGAGATTGGTCGGTTGTGCTTCGACTACTTTGATATAAGGTAGGCGGTTCGAGTCCTATACATGATGAGATTCGTCTTCTTTTTTCGCACTATTCGTTTTTTGCGTACCTGCTTAATTTTTCTCAACTTTTGCTGTGTGAGAATATTATTTATCTTTGAACCATTTTCGTCTATGTCAATTTTGAGACAATGACTTTATGTTGTTTTGGGCAATAAGATTATATATGTCTATGGCAATCCAACTCTTCAAGCCCGCCCTGATGGTAAGATAGCCAAATCAAGATCAGGTAATAATGTTGATTGAGTTGCACATTGATGTGGCCTATATTGCTATAAATCCAAGAGCGAACGGTGCTCCATAATGCAGGCACTTTAGGTAGCACGTACATTAAACCTCGTGGGATAGATAGTTTCAACCTGTGCTTATTAAATAAATTTGTGAATCATGCTAACTTATCATGTAGCATGCTATACATTTAATTAGGATTACTTAAGTAGACTTAATAATCTTTGTTTCAGTCAAGTCGACAGTCACACGAATCAAGTAACAAAAATAAGTAAATTTTGACCAATGGTGAGTTCGAATGCCTTTAGTTTGTCTTGCATCATAGAGCTTGCCGTTGCCGAGATGGACGCTTTTGTATGTTTTTTTTTAAGAAGAGTAAACAGGGCCCGACCCAACAAAAATAATCCAATACCCAACCACAACAAAACACAATACAATCTCTTCAAACCCTAATCAGCCGACAACGAAACACAACTAAAAAGAAGAAGCGAAAATGGCGGAGGCGATTTTAGAGAATCGAGAGAATCCCCTCTCCTTTCTTAACTCCGCTAGTTTCCCCACGCTCCCAGTACGATAAGTCTTCATTCATGTCACCTCTCATGCCTCTATGACCATTACAGTTACTCGAAAAGCTCAAGTAGTTGGAGCTGTTGAATCTATTGGTATCTAGATAAGTAATGTTAGATCTAGCGTCACTGCGACCTAGATCTGACATTCTCTTCTCACAATCGTCATTATTAGCTCGGTCAAAATTAGGGTTTGAAGTACTAACATCTGGAACTTGATTGAGATATGAATCGTTGTTCTTAGCCATGTCAACTTGCTTATTGACAGTAGTAGCAACTAAATCTCGATGCTTGCAGAATCTAGACTCTGGATGCAAGTTGTTATTGTGCTCAGGTTGAAAGCTTTTTGAACGCATCAAGTATACTTCAAGATGCTTGCTACCTGCTTCAGAACACCACTCATCAGCAAGGGAAGCAAATTTGGTTTGGTTTTTACACATTTTTTTTGATTTCTGCAGAATAATCTTGTTGTCAGATAATATAGTTAGCCAAACTTGCTCTTTATTCCTGCTGCTTTTGTTGTGCACACGTAAATTTCTCTCTTTCCACAAGTTGAACACTGCCGTAGTTAGTAAGATGTGAGAAAAATCAGTCTCTTTGGATTTAGATCTGAAGTTGTTGTTAATAAGCTTTATAATATTCAAAAGATCCATATGCCTGTTGTCTTCAATATTCAGAGTAGCTTTAATATGGTTCCAAATGTAATAAGAGTAGCTGCATTCAAAAAATATGTGATTAGAATCTTCATTACATATATTGCATAGGGAGCAGAGTGAATTCAAATTATTTCCCCATTTGTTTAATCTATCCCAAGTTGGCAATCTGTTCTTAACAGCAAAATACGTACAGAATGCCATCTTTGGACAATTCACTCTGTTCCATATACAATAGTACCAGTCTTCAGTTGGGTATTTGCTTCTAATAACATTCCAAGTATTTTTAAAGGAAAACTTCCCTCTGCTGGTAGCTGTCCATTCCCAGTAGTCATTTTCTGCAAAGGTATCAAGTTGAATTTTGCAAATCTCTTCTTTGTGTGGATTAGTAATAGGGTGGATTTGTGGTTGCCAGTTATTATTTATAATAATATCAGAGACTTTATTATTTGAACCACCACAAATAACAAGGCTATTCCACCCTACTCTATTAATAAAGGCCTCATTTTTAAACCAAGGATCAAACCATAAACTAGTATCTTTGCCATTTTTAAATTTTCTTTCAATCATTGTTTTACCTATATCTCTACTATTTAAAATATGTTTCCAAGTGTTTGAATGATTACTATTATAAGTAGCAGTCCAGAAATTATTATGTTTCAAATATTTTGATCTCATCCATCTGGCCCACAAAGAATCAGAATTTAAGAATCTCCAAAATAATTTTAAATGACAGGTTGTACAAAGATCCTTAATATTTCTAATGCCAAGACCCCCTTCATTTTTTGGCCTGCAAACATTATCCCAACTGATTTTGTGATATTTACCTTTCCATAAAAATTCAGAGCATCTACTTTCCAATTTTTTAATAGTAGCAGCTGGGATTTGAAAAGATTGAATCCAGTAAAGAATTATAGCATAAATGACAGTCTTTATAAGTTCAAGTCTACCAGCAATCGATAATAACTTACATGACCAGGTCTCCATTCTATTCTGAATTTTATCTATAAGGATAGAGCAGTCAGAGTCTTTAATCATATTTGTAGAAAGAGGCAGACCTAAGTATTTGATAGGAAGAAATCCCTCTTCTATTTGTAAAACCTTTAGAAAATCTGTTTTAAACTTACAAGATTTACTGAAATATGCTTTACATTTATTCACATTAAGTTGTAGGCCAGCATAATTTTTTAAGTTATCAAAAACAGATTTGATTGAGTCTGCATTATCTTTATTGGCTTTGACAAACACCATAAGATCATCAGCATATATCAAATGACTAATACTTGGTTGAATTCTGTTAATAGGCTGAGCAGCACCTTTAATACTCTCTATTTCCATAAGAATAGAAAAATATTCCATCACAATAGCAAAAAGATAAGGAGATAGGGGGTCTCCTTGTCTCAGCCCCCTATTAGATTTAATAAACCCTTCAGCTTTACCTTGAATCAGGATTGAAAATGAAGGAGTATTTATACATTCAAACACCAGATCACAAAACTTTATAGGAAAACCCATACATTTCATGATATGATGAATAAAATGTCTATTTACCTTATCATATGCTTTCTGTAAGTCAATTTTAATACATACATTATCCCCCTGTTTAGTGTTGAATTTCCTAACCATCTCATGAGCTAATAGAGAGTTTTCATAGATGAGCCTACCAGGAACAAAAGCACTCTGATTTTCTAACACCAGAAAAGGCAAGAAAACTTTTATTTTGTTACTAAGGACACTAGCAATAATCTTATAGATAAAGTTACAACAAGAAATTGGCCTATAATCACCAATTCCAGTGGGATTATTATTTTTTGGAATAAGGGTTATAAAAGTATGGTTTAAACTTTTTAGAATTTTACCATTATCCATAAACTCTGAAACAACATCCAGCACATAGTGTTTTATATAATCCCAATTATTTTTATAAAATTTTGCATTAAAGCCATCAGGACCCGGGCTTTTGTTATCTCCAGCATTAAAAACAATAAATTTAATTTCATCAAGGCTCACTGGAGCTAACAGGATTTCAGATGCATTATGATTTAAAATGTTTTTACAAGTTATAAAAGGAAAATTCTTTTTATAATTTTCAGAAAAATACAATTCCTTATAGAAATTTATAGCATTCTCTGAAACTGTTTCATGAGCATTAGTTAAATTTCCCTCTTTATCTATAATGCAACCTATGTTCTTTAAGTGCTTTCTATTACTCATTTTAGCATAAAAAAATTTGGTGCAGTCATCTCCTAAAGTGAGCCAATCAACCTTAGCTTTTTGTCTAGCATTGACAGACTCTTTGTACATTTCATTAGACAGCTCCTTCTGATTAAGAAAAAATTTATTAATATCATTGATATTATCAGGATTGTTATCAACATTCATCTGAAGAAGCTTGCCCTCTTTTTTCAAACTGACTATTTTATTTTTATTTAGGTGGTTGTTCTTATTCCAGTATTTAAGGTTATGCTTGGTGAATTTCAGAAAACTATAAAACTGATATTGTTTAGAACCACTGCAAGAGAACTTATAGCAGTTTTCCATTAAGGGTTTATAGTCTTCTTCCATCACCCAGCTATTTTTGAAACGAAATGGAGGAGCTTTATTATTGTAATCATTATTCATAATAAAAAGATTAACCAAAAGAGGAGTATGGTCACTTAAATTTTGTTCCAAAGTGGAACAGATATTATTTGGAAATTTTTTTGAAAACTCTTTATTATAGAGAATCCTATCTAATTTACAGTGAATATTTTTGGCTAACCCAGACTTCCATGTATATTTATTACCACTGATAACTGGTTCAATAAGGCCAGATTCTAATAAGAATTTGTTGACTCTATCTAATTTATTTTGAGGGATTTTAATCCCCCCATATTTTTCATAAGCATGAAAAACAGTATTAAAATCACCTAGTAAAATCCATGGGGAATCATAAATTGAATTTAAAGCTTTAAGTTTTTGCCACAAAACATTCCTTTCTAGTTCAAAATTACTACCATAAATACTAGTAACTTGCAAAGTAAAACCACCAATGTTTTCAAAACTACAATCAATAAATTGGCTGTCCTTGTTTATATTAATATTAGTCCAGATATTAGAATCCCAAATAATAATGATTCTACCTTTACAGCCACAATCATTGTTATGAATTGCTTTCCAATTTCTGGACAGCTTAAGACCAAATCTTTCAAAATTCTCATCATTCATTTTATTTTCAATTAAAGCAACAATAGATGGTTTATAGACATTAATCATAGAGAGAATATCAGACTGTTTAGTTGGGGTATTCATCCCCCTAACATTCCAAGCAAATATAGACATATTTATATGAAATATAATAAAATATGAATATTAAATAGTACCTGATACACTGTTACCCTTACCCTTTTTCTTTTTCTCCGAGCTTTTAGCTTTTAGTCTTGTTGTCATTTCATTCCAATCAGGATTAATTGAAATGTATTTCTGCCCAAAAGCTTTCTTCTCTTTATTAGTATTTTTGTATTTGCCAATAGCTTTAGTCTTTGGAATATGCAGTTCTGAGATGTCAAATTGCTTTTCAGGATCCTCCATTGTATTATCTGATGTTGAAGCAATATAGTCTTCTGGAATTTGGATGAGAGAGATGTCAAACTCCTCAGCATTGCGAGGCAAGGTTGAGTGGATGCCATCATTGTCCTCAACCATTGCAGCATTATCTGATGGAGGTTCATTCTCCATGTTGTAATCTGGAATTTGGTTGGAATTCAAAGGCAGCATGATATTTGATTCTGTAGTATGATTATTTGTAATTAAACATAACTCTGAAATGGGGGGATTTCAGAGTTAAAGACCTCTTCATTACTAATTCCCTCCTTTGAACTGCTTTGTGAAACCTCTTTTGATTTTTCTTGTAAACTTTCTGAATGATGAACTACCGAAGCAAGGATCTGATCATCTTGGTCAGTGAGCGAATGTGATAAAGTTTCTTGATTGAAGATGATACCTTTCTGGTTGATTCGATCATTATTCTTTTGATTTCTTGATTCTTTTATTGTCTTCTCAGTAAGGAGCGACTCTTGAACAATGGTATCTGTAACATTTTCTTGATCGGTGGCTATTTCTTTGTTTTGATTATGAGTTTTGGGTATCCATCTTTGTTCTGCGACACATTGCTCTCTAATGTGTCCAAAACATTTACAGATACTACACTTCGGTGGAACCCATTCATATTCAATCTTTTGAGTAATGTTTTCTCCATTGTATAAAGTGAGATTTATTTCTTGAGGTAGTTCGTCATTTGCAGATACCTCCACCAGAAGACGAGCATAATTCAATCTCGTTTTCAAGGTTGTAGCTGCATCCATTTTTATGGGTTTTCCAATAATGCTGGCCATAACACTAAACGCTTCTCGATCCCATAATTTGAGATTCACATTGGGTAATTTTACCCATATCGGCATTGTACTGAGGAGGTCCCTGTCCATTTTCAGAGAATCAGACCATCTCTTCATTATGATGAGCTTTCCATTATAGAAGTATGGGCCATTCTGAATGATAGAATTGCAATCTTGAACTTCTTTGAATTTGACAATAAAAAAGCCATTTTCCCCGGTAAAGATTTCAAATTCTCCCACAGGTTTCCATACACGTTGTATGTAAGCTTTGAAAAAGTTATAATATGGTTTGGTACCAACAACATATACCAAAATCGAATTGCTCCAGCATTCGATAGCTCTTTTACATACAGACTCTTTTATCAAACCATATTTCTTATTATTGATCTTGATGGGAGAGATAGTTTCAAGATTGCATTCATCATCATTGGGTTCAGTTGATTGCTCAGAAACGATTTCAGCCCAAGATTTTTGTCCCTGTGTTTTGTTCAGAGAAAAATTCATGGGTTTCTGCGGTTGATACGATTGGTTTCTCATACTTGGAGGAGGAGCAGTCGAATACTGATCGTCTGTCTTCTTCTTCTCAGAAAAGAGACCTTTCGAGATTCTTTGTTGCACAGGATTAATGGGTTGACGTTTCTTTTACGATCTTGATTGAACTAATTGAAACCCATCATTGTCTATGATGATTCCTTTGCTAGAATCTCTGATGTGAGAGTCGGGTGGTCTGTTTCTATGGCTAGGAGAAGAAAGATGAGAAAGATTACTGTGAGGAGAGATAATTTCCCCCATGGCTGAGGAAAACCCTGACAATATGGTAATTTTGTTGTGAAGGATAGACACTGAAGGTTTCTATTTCACGCTTTTGTATGTTACAATAAAGGGTTTGGTCTTATCTGCTCGAATTGGGGTTTTCGCGGATTTGGTATTTGCTCAAAACGGACATGTTTTATTTAACCCTTAAAAAAAATGTTATAAGAGGATTTGAAAATAAAAACATGCATGTTAGGGCAGTATCAGTAAAAAGAATATTCCATTTGACCAGTTTTAAAAATAAAGGTTAAGATGCCCTTTTGTAGCAACAAATGTTTATGACCTCATTCTCATCAAAATCTACACATGGCATTTTATCGCAATTGCTTTGTACCTTTCTTTTTAGCATACTGCAGCCTCCCCGTTTTATATTGGATAAAAGCTAAGTTGACGTAAAAAAGACAATGCAACAGATAAACAAAGTGTTTTCCAGTTGTGAATATCATATTATTATGTGCAGTGATGGCTAAATTGGTAAGCAGATTAGCTCAGAAACAAAAGCATGAATTTTAATGACTAATGGATAAATGTTTCTTTTTTTTTTTTGCAGATTGCTTTGTTTGCTAGTTATGCTACAACGCTATTTCTCGCCATTTTTTCCATCTCTACTACCAATAAAGAAAATTGATTGAACTAATTTACTCTGCATCTTTTTGAAATTTCAAAAATGCCTCTGTTCTACGTTTACGTGTTTGTATTCAAACAAAATACTAACGTATACAATAATACAAACAGTTGTGCAAAACACGGACCCATGCTAGTATGCTTTGTGTGTGTACTATTTCTACATTGAAAATACAAGAAAATAGCTACAGATTAGTGTTCTTCACATTGACTGATATCACGTTGCAGATGAGTCGAGCTACTCTATTAAACCTCTCATTACTGACATCTGATGTGCGGGATTTGTATTTTATTTTCTAAACACCAGTATTCATTCCTTAATGCGACATTAATTATACTCTTATTTATTTATTAATTTATGCTTGTATTCATACAATTGACTGCGTACAGGTTGATTGGTCATGCTATTTTGTATTAATCATTTACTCTTTGAGGTATGCACGCTTCAAACTTACTCCCCTTAAATGTGAACACAACCTCGTTAATACTCCGTGTTTTATTCTAAATGCAGCCACTGGCGGACAAGGTCGAAGAAAAGCAAAAATTCATATGACTAAAAAAAAGGGGAGGATTCGCGGTACGATTGATGTTTTCCATTTGGTACAGGCATTTAGACATTAATTATGAACTATTTTGTTTTTCTTTTTTTTATACTAAGACGATGACATTGTAGATTTGATACATTTTATACCAAACGTGTAAGAATATTTTAAAGATTTTACTCTTGATGTATGCATTTATTTTTAAGTGTTAACAACTTGGTTATAATTTAATAATGTGAACCTTTCATTGAATTTTTAATAAATATGAATGGTTTTGTTTGTTATTAGTAAAACGTTGGTTTCAGCTGCAAAATGATATTAAATCTATAAAGTATAATCTTTGGATATCATGTACCTAGGATTATTCTTGATGTCGTTTTTTTCCATCAACTAACTGGTTTCTTTTCTTCTAATTAATATTATTTTCAATGTTCACTACAACGATTCTGACAGTTTCATGGGTTTTCTTAATAGAAACATTGCTCTGCACAACTTTATTTGATATTCTATCACCAATCGGCTTAGCAGTCAGGTCTGCCTCTTCTAAACATAAAAATTGAGATGACTTGCAATAGAATTCTTTCATGGTAGGTGGCTATTTTCTTTTTAACCATCTACCAAACTTCGTATCTGCGTGTATCCCTCGGGTTAGTGCCATCAAAACTACATCCTCATTTGGATTACTAATTTCAGTCGCAATAGTGTTAAATCTTTCTACAAAATCATTCAAAGTCTCTCTGAAACTCTGATAGACGCTCGACAAATATGTCACATTCTTCGACTGAGCTGTGTGGAGCCTGAAATACTCCATGGACATTTTCCGCAGCTGATGAAAGGAAGATATGGATCTCGACGTGAGCCAAGTAAACTACATGTTAGCCACCCCTCTGGGGAAATTCCTGCACCTCGCTGTGTCGGTTGTAGGTCACTATCCATGCGCCACTCATATTTCAATAAATGCTGCATAGGCTCTTTGGTCCAATTATACGATGACATCATTGGCATAACAAACGTCCTCGGGTAACTCTCCTGCAATATATCATTTGTGAATAGAGTCCTACTGGGTGTCGAACCCCATCCGCCATTATTCCTGTGTCTATTTTGATTCAGCAATCTCTTAATCATATTCGCCATGAACTCTTCGCTTTTTTGGGCAGCTGGATGGCAACCGTCACTACACCAGAAAGACGAATTAGACAGTGCTTAGGGCCGTATCTAATGACATTAGGCACGGCCGTCAGCCGTATCAATATAAAGCGTGTTTATTAATTAGATACGGCCATGGGCTGTATCTACTTTTCTAGTTAGATACGGCCCATGGCCGTATCTAATTCGTATACTAAGCACATGAATTAGATACGGCTTTCGACCTTATCTAATTGATGTAATAGATACAGCAATAAGCCGTATCTAATTCACAGATGCAGTATAATACAACAAAAGCAGTATCTAATTCACACAGCTCATAGCCGTGAATTACAACAGCATTGATGCAGTATTATACAATAGAAGCAGTATTTAAAGCAGTAATAGATACGGCAATAGTTGGATTATAATAGAAGCATACAATGTTTGACATCTCTGCACTTCTTACTTCCAAGAAATTGTTAGGAACCATGGAAAATGTAGCATACAATAGTAATACAAAACTTACAGTTTAAGTTTCTGATACATACACTAGTTTATCAGTCACTCTTGCACGGCTATCATTATTTCATGTTGGATTAACTAAATTATTGTTGAATACCATAGAATAGATAAGCACCATACGCATTAGCGACCTCAGTTTTCCAGTTCAGCGCAGTAGCGCTCCATTGCAAAACTAAGTGCCACGTTATTTGACATTACTGCAAAAGCAAGCAAGAAAATATTTAGCCACAAACCAAATACTCCCATCTTTACGTTTCCCTATTTTGAATATTGAAATAAGACAACAAATGTTTGTAGATTTATGGAGTATATGGACTATGAAACCTAACAAACAAAAAGCCTGGAAAAATGTTATTAATATGGAAAGAGTTGACTAAACAAGATTGTGTAAGATACGAGATACCATCAATCTAAGTCAACAAATGAAGATGTCAAACGAAATGATATGCCACTTTCATTTTTTAACAAATTACAGGTTTCACCATTTGATATGATAAGTTAACTACGTGGATTAAGTCCTTCAGGCTATTTCAACAGCTTAGCGCAATTTTCCTACACAAATAACTAATGCCAATCAAGTAACAATTTTTCAATCTTTTTACTAACATAACAAATCTGACAATCCAATAACTTACGATACAAACCCATGTAAATATAATAATATAGCTTATGTAGCGTTGGTAACTTGCATTGATATATAACAATCTAGCAGCATTTGTAATCATCAAACTTGTCACCCTAGATAATACTTGTCAACTTATAGAAGACATCTTACACTTTTTGCAAAATGTAGTATTATTCATGTAACACTTATTACAACATGTTGTTATTTCGTGGATGCGTAAATTGAATCGTGACTAGTTTCGGATCATAGGATTTTCTATAAAAAAAAACATATATATAGCCACACATACATGCATACATTTGCGTCCACATAGACATACACACCCCGGCAAAGTTTGTTACTGTACCTTTAAATTATATTTAAAAAAAGAAATCAATGCAATTTACACGCACACTGCAAAGTATTTTACCATATAAAATAAAATAACAATATTGCAGATATATGTGTTATTGTATTAGCTCACATACCTGCTAAAGATATCGAATCATAATCTTCGGATGGCACACATACCCACCCACTCCAACATCAACAAAGGTCTCTGCAAATTGATGATTTATTTTGTTGGTTCTCTCATCTGGTAGCAGTATATTGTCCAAAATCAATTTTTCATGTGTGGATGGTACAGATTTTCCATGGATTTTGGACGATGTAGAATCTCGACATACAGTACCTATTGCAATAAAATTTATTGTCTAGATCTATCTAACAAAATAACTGTATCGAAAACAAGTAAAAATAAAAAGCAACTAATAAATACCTGTTGTTATTATGTCTAGATCAGAATTGAGGATTTCACATTTTTGATTGTTCGCCACATTGGTCGTATCCTGGGATTGAGAAACAACGAATTTAGAAGCATTGAGTTGTGTGTTGCGTTCTCTTTGTTCTATGTTTCCCACCATGTTGATTAGAAGCTCCATTTGCCCAGACAAATTTTCCACCGTACTCTCCAAACTTCCCACCATACCCTCCAAACTTCCCATCCTCATTTTCAACTCAGCATTGTCTCCACAAACATGTTTCAATTGTTTATGTGCAATAGCAGAAGCCTTAATATTAGCCTTTGGTATGACGGTCCCAACACCGCGGCTCTTACCCCTTGTATCCTTTCTCATCACTTGTGATACGATATCTTCATCCACTGTCAATTTTTCTTCATCACTATCCGTGATCTTTTCCTTCAATTTCGCAATTTGATCCTGAGATTACATAATACTTATATGAATAATGAAAATATATGTATGTATACATGTTTTGAAAACTTAAGTTCCAAAACTGTTGCTGGCCATCTGAGGTGAAATGACTCAGTTATAAATGACCCTAGCGTGTATGTGTCTATATGCATATATACGTAAGTTGGTGGTGAGATGACTCAGTTATAAATGACATGGCACCAGTAAGAGAATTTTAACTTGTAGCTGACATGAAATAACATTTTAAGCTTTTGTGTAAAGATGGTTGAGCCTACAAAACTGAATCAGATTATGTATATTTAAAAGCTTAAGTTTTTCAAAGATTGTGAATTTTTTTTGTAGAATTGATGCTTCAAGAATACACTCACCCCCATGCGGCCATGCGTATGCTGTTATTGCTGTGTGTATTAATATAAGGTTATACTTATGTTAATGCTTATGTTAATGAATACAAGACTGTTAATTCATGTACACACAGAACTGAAATTGTACTTGTATGAATATATACCAGACTGTAGATATTCCTATGCTTATTCCTATATATATACCTGAAATTGTACTTGTGTAAAGATGGTACACACAAGAACTGAAATTTTAACTTACGAAGTACGAAGAATTGGCACTGATATGCTACCATCTTTTTTCGTGTGTGTCTTCTCCTATACATGACGACGGTTGATATTTGCAGATGGATTTGCAACGATCTGCAATATATAAAATATGTTAGTTGTGATTTTTACCATTTTTGAAAAAAAATGAATATAACTTACCATTTCGTGTTCTACTCTAGCGTGACTTTTACGGCCTGCATGGTGAGCATAACTGAGCAATGATCTATTTTTTTTGGCTAACTCCCTTATTCCGCTCGCTTCAGGCGTTGCTTCATTTTTTATGAACTCGTTCCAATCTTCTTGAGCAATTGTAGGTGGACAATTTTTCATCCGTTCTTCGTCATTGTCGAAAGTGTCATAAAAACTTGCTCTCAAGTTTTTTTTTTTGTCTCCTAAAAGCCTCGGACATTCTTTTTAAAAAAATTCCTTTGAAAGCGGTTCGAGCGCATATATTTTCTGCAAAAAGTAAAATACATAAACAAAACAGTATGGAACTATCTGTATGTAATACATGTTAAGACTTAAGATCGTCACCGTTCATTTGTAAACTGGATTCAAGCAGACTTAATAAAAAGAAAACTAAAGAAGCAATTCTGTCAAATAATAGAGCTAGCATTGTTATGAAGATAATATAAACATGACCCCGTATATCTAGTGACAACCTTTCATTCAAATGTTGGGGAAGAGAGTACAGGTGACATATTTTATGAATCGAATTATAAGCAGAAATCATAGAAAGACGGCCAAGCAGATTCCAAGCAATGGCCACAGCACCAACAAACTATATGTACTGCAGTTGAAAGGACGCAAGGGTAGACAAAGCAAAAACCACACAGCAGTGTAATTTTGACAGAATGCTGGTAAGATATTCAGTAGGATCATAAATTAGAAAAAGAAATGGATTGAAAAGATAAATTTATTACCAAACCAAGCATAAATTTACATTGAGTACAAAAACAGAAAATTAGACACAAATTTGAGTACATAACAGCAGTCTTAACCGAGTAAAACAATGTACAAATAAACTGACACGGCGTGACCAAGTTAAAGTGAATGTGTTGATGCTTATCTAGTTGTTGTCTTGATGCAGTAAGGCAACGTACCAAAAAATGGAAGTATAACTATTTAGTAGTATAAGAAGTATCAGAACGGCGCTGAAAAACCTAGATGACTATTTTGCAGTACACGACCATATCAAATAATGAATGAGGCTTTTAAAAATTCAAGCTAATTTATCAAAATAAGAAGTTCTACAGCACAACAGTAGTGTACATCCAGAAGTGAACGATGGCATCGTACTAACAAATGTATGCCAAAAAATATCAACGAACATAACTTAAGTCCAATGATAACTACATTGAACCACATTTCAAATTTGCAATGACTACAAGTGTACGGCTGCATGAAAGCCACGGTATCAATATGTGCATGTACCCGTCTATGCCTACAAAGAGGACGAACTTAAATTACCTAAATTTGCATGGAAGTACATATGTAGCCTGCAAGTAGTACCACCACGCACGAACATAAAATTTCTAGCAATTAGAGTCTCAGTAACAAAAAACAAACCAATAAGAAAGGGATATAAACATGTTAACGTTAGCAAAATAAAACGTTTCTTACATCAACAGAGTAAGTATTGTTGAACCAAACTATTCCTATGGCACAGCTCAATTGTAATTTTTAGCACAGAAATTCAGCAATTATCATATTTTAAACTAAAGCAAGTCGTAAATTAGAGTAAATAGAGACCCAATGTTGTCATCCTCATTGACATTTTAAAACTGTTCGCCATGAGGGAGGAAAATAACGGAACATGGTAATCAAGGAGCTGTCAAAAATCGCTTGGCAACCATCCACCAAAATAAGAGCACCCACAGACAGAAGCTGGTACTACAGATGAAACTAATGTGGCGTATGTAAAATACAGGTTTAAGAAAATACAGTTGAATAATTGCAGATTAATATTCCAAAATAATGGTAGTTGTTAACATGAAAGCATTGAGATGCACTTGGGAATAAAATAGTAACATAGTTTACAAATATATGAATATGATTACTGCATATCGCAATGGCAGTGATTACGAAGGGAAGAAATATGTTGATCGGTTCGGTTGTTGTAAGTATCGTTAAGGGTATACAGAGTCGTGAATGTCAGTGGAACCAATTTCGTCTATTACAATCTATGTGGATAGCAAATTGTTAAAAGGCTTTGTGGTTGATTTGTGCAAAAGTAGTGAATGGTATGCCACAACTGCTAGTGAAGTAAATGGTTAGATGACTCTTACAAATGTGGAACATATCTTAGGAAAGAAGAAGCACGTGAAAAAGTGATTTTTGTAAATTAGTAGCTCGTCCAGACGACAGCGGAAGGGGACTAAAAAGGTAATGGAGCACGTTTTTTCTCACTGTAGGTTGAAAATTAAAACATATGGTTAACTGTATGTACCAACAGTTTGTGGTTGTGAGGAAGGCGAACCAGACAAGCAGAGCATAAAAAAGTAGGGAACAAAATTTTTACAAGACTTACCACTAATTGGTTCCAAACATCGCCCTTATATGTACCGGGTACTTTGTTCCAACTTATGTATGATATCGACACATGAGCTCTTACTAGTTTACCCAGCATAGTGGCGATTTTTCCAGCGTTTTCTGAGACTGGAATACCATGTAAGTTTTGATCAACTATTTGTTCTTCTGAACATGATGAATGTGATGATGCTGGATTTTGTGACATAGTTTCCTGCACACGGTTAAATAACCATTATTTATTTGTAATTGTATCACAGATTACAAAAAGAAAAGAAAAAACAAATAATCTACGAATATATCAACTCGGCTGTCCTGAAATAGAAATGAAATCAACATCACTGTAAAATTTGTTGTTTAGCCAATAAAAGCGGTCTCATCAACCATCAATTCATGGCAATACCAAAAGTAAAAAAAGCAATAACAACAGAAGAACTATTTGGATTTCAAATTTGACTACAATCAACTAATGAAAATGGTTTAAATTTGTACTCAGCAGAATAAGTTAACCTTACTGTTAGATTGCAGAATAAGTTAACCTTACTGTAAAGTATAATTCAGATCAGTACTCAGTAGAACTTCGAAAGTGCTAGCATTTAATAATTACCCATAGGTCATTAAGAACCTGCAAAAATAAAATCAGTAACATATGGAACATTAGAACTACGAGCATTCAAACAGTAAGGTGGAATGAAGTGTACGCTCAGCGCTACATTCTTGCAGTCTTGGGTTTTAAGACTTAGACATACTCTCAGCGCTGCTTCTACAGTAGAAGAAAATCAACATAAGCAAATTCTACCTGCTCAACCAACTCGCGCTAACATTCTCAAAAACTAAGAAATCAACTTTAATGAAAGTGAAGGTGAGTTAGACTTAAAAGTTTCTCCTTCACCTCTGGTCTCGTGGCGCACTGGTTCATTTGCAGATTCATACACAATAAAAGATGGAAAACAACCGTTTCTATATTGACACCTTTACCAAAGTCAAAAGTTTCATAATTTAAACATCCAGCCTCAACCAAAACGATGGTCAAGATACTCCATGAAAACACAAGCAAGCCAATAATCAAGGAGAACCCACGCTTCATCGAAACAGAGAAGACATCTGAGAACATCATAGAAACAGAGAAGATATCTGAGAACGTCATAGAAACAAAAAAGATGTCTGAGAACATTCTAGAAGTACAAACTCCGTGCAATGATAAAGACAGATCAGAAGAATTCTGTAGTGATGATGCAGTACTGAAGGTTCTGACCTCAAAGTATCAAGATTTGCTAGGGACACAAGAGAATGATATGAACAGTTGTAAGAATGGAGGTAAAGACATGAACTTAGATTGGTTCTTGTCTCCTCTGAAAACTTATGTAGTAATGGAGTCAAGCAATGATGATAAGGTTGTGCCGACACCTGCAATTATGGCAACTTCATTGTTTAAAGACATGGACAACACGATCATGAAAGGGAGGAATGCAGGAGAAAACACACTGAAAAGAGAGCTGTGGACTAAGTTTTAACAAGTGTCTAAGGATGGATTGCACTTTGATAAGTCTGTTTTTCAAAAGCTGCCAAGGAAGGGGTTCATGGACATGCTTGAGGAGGCTTGTGAATCTGAATGTGGACATTTTAAGAAACCTTCTCTTTGTGCGAATTTTTGTTTGGTTCAATGATATCTCACACTCCTACTACCCCAAGGACTAGAAATTCAAACTAAAAATGAAGCATTTAACAATTCATCAGTTAACAAATGGTTTTGATAAGGTCTTCTAATTTTTCATTGTCTTCAAAAGCTGATTGATAGACGGTAGGAAACTCAATGTCATCCACATTTGTAGTCAATCGTTTTGGTGTATGCAAAACCACAGACCAACCGTTATTTTTTAAATTCGTTGAGTAGAACACTTGACTTGATTCCGATGTAAGAATAAATGGCTCATCATTCACGCTATCTTTGCTCTTCAATTTCCCTAAATTAACCATGATCAAGTTTGAAACAGGATCTATTTTGCAACCATTGATCTTATCCTCGACCTTTACCCAATCACAATAAAAAACTGTTTGTTTGAAGTCAGTGTAATCCAACTCAAGTATCTGCTGAATGACTCCGTAATACATTGTTTCTGCTTCCTTATAATTTTTATCTTTACCGCTCGCTCTAAATTTTGTAATTGCTTTCATGCATACACCGCTATCTTGTGTTACCATACGATCTCCGTACATTTTCGTGGAAAATAAAAAACCATTCACTTGGTACTTAGTATAACTAAGTGCCGTGAACTTCAGCCCATGCACTAGCCGCCAGAGAGTTGGATCAACATCGATGCACTTCAACAACTACATAAAATACAATAAGTAAAACAAAACATGGTCACGAAGGTGTATTGCCAACTTATAAACACGTGAAATACTTAAGATGCTGTAATACCTCGTTGCGGAACCTTAGAGTAAAACTTTGAACGACTTCGACAGTTGTACCCCTGCCTCGTGATTGAAATCTAGTACTTTTCGCATAGGAGTTATACCTCCTACGGAAAACACATATCAAAATGAATACATAAATTGAATTAAAAAATGGAAATTCAAAACAAAGGTGTGAACTTACTTCTTCCATTCATCCAATCCATCATACTTATTAAGGACCCATCTACGCACGTGTTCAAACTGCAATTGGGTTAACGTTATATCTTTACCATTATCTAAAGGTATCTCACCAGCAAACTCATCGTCCTCGTCTAAAAACGCTTCGCGGGTATGTTTATGATTGCCATCACCTCCGTTTGGCATATATTCCATGCAGTAAAGGCTAGCTTCTTGTACGATATATCCTTCTGCAATACAACCTTCAATGTATCTTTTGTTGCGCACATATCCTTTATATGTTTTCATCAACCTGTGAATGTGATCAATTATATATTGTACATAATAGCTATTTCTATCGAATAATAATGTACATAACTGAAATTAGTTATTTACCGTTCAAAGGGATACATCCATCTATATCTGACAGGACCACAAATTAATGCTTCATCGGCTAAATGAACCATAAGATGGATACTGATATCAAAAAATGCAGGTGGAAAATGTTTTTCAAAAACACACATTGCTTCTACCAAACTAGCCTTTGCTTTTATAAGGTGTTCCCTATTGATCACCTTTGAGCACAAAATGTTAAAGAATAGACTAATACGATGAATAGCATTTCACAGATCCTTATGTTGTGGATAAGAATGTTGAAGCAATACCGGAAGAAAATGTTGCATTATGACGTGGTAATCATGTGGCTTCATATTTCTTAGTTCGGGAGGATTGATGCTCACATTGTTGTGGAAGTTTGAAGAGAATTTGTTGGGCACTTTCAGGTTTTTCGAAACGGTGCAAAACCGTATCTTTTCTTCTTTGCTCAAAGTGAAAGTTGCCTTTGGTATGATTATTTTATTTCTTTCAGGATCTTCCATCACCCACAACTTTTGTTTTATACCCATGATTTTCAAATCCTTGCGTGCATTGATGCCATCCTTTGACTTATCTTTATGGTCCATAATGGTGCTGATGAGATGCTCTGTGACATTTTTCTCCGTACATAACATCAATATTATGGCGAATCATATTTGCTTTCCAATATGGTAAATCAAAAAAGATAGACCTCATGTACCATGCAGAAACAATGTCAACTTCTTCATTAATTGACTTTTTCCGTTTTCGACTAATTTCTTTTTTGTGTTTACCAACTTTCATTTTGATATTCGCTACTTTCTTTTCAACTTCAAAACCAGTCAATGTCCGTTTAGGACGATGAAGTTCTTGTTCGTTGTTGAAATTTGTCTTGTCGTATCGAAACTTGTGTTCTTTAGGAAGAAACATTCGATGTCCCATGTAACACATCTTCTTACTTTCAGGAAGATGATAAGAACAAGTGTTTTCCCCACAAACCGAACATGCAAAATAACCGTGAGTTGTACATCCCGATAAAGTCCCAAGAGTAGGGTGATCGTGGATTGCCCACAACACCCTAGCTCTCATTGTGATTTCGGATTTATTTAATGAATCATACGTAACGACTCCTTCCCATAACTGCTTTAACTCGTCTTTCAACGGTTGTAAATAAACATCAATATCCTTCCCTGGTTGTTTTGGCCCAGAAATCAACAGTGTTAACATTGAAAACTCTCGTTTCATGCACATAGACGGAGGAAGATTATATGGTACTACAATTACTGGCCAACAACTGTAAGGGTTAGATAGAGAAGCATGTGGACAGAAACCATATGTTGCTATTCCAAGTGTGACATTTCGTGGCTCGACAGCAAACGTTTGGTCAAAATAATCCACGGCTTTCCAATGAGAAGTGTCACATGGATGACGCATTACGGTTGGATCAGACTTAGCACGACCATGCCAGGTCATCGCATCTGCTATCCATGGTACAGTATACAATCTCTTCAATCTAGAAAGTAAAGGAAAATGTCTTAATGTCTTTTGAGGTACTTTGATGCCTTTTCTTTCTTCGTTGAATGATGTCATATATCTTGGTTCGTTGCAATTTGTACACGAAACTCTATTCGCATCATCTTTCCAGTATAATATGCAATCATTGATGCATGCATCATAAGTTTTGTAATTCATCCCAACTTGCTTAATTAACTTCTTCACGTCGGAGTACTTTGTCGACAGCGTGTTACCTTCGGGGAGTAACTCCTTTATTAGATCGAGGAGTACAGTCGCACCATTATCTGAAAAGCCATATTGGGTCTTCAAGCTATTCAGTTTCACAATGGCATACAGCTTCGTCAACCCTTTTGAACATGAAGGATACAGTGGCTCTTTTACGCTACCAAAAATTGATTTATACTTCTTACTTTCATTGGCCTGCCAATTGCCATCAACCGTAGACGACTCTCCAACATTAGCATGATCAGACAATGGATTTTCAGGTTGAAAATGATGAAATCTATCTTCATCATTGACTAGATCTTCCATCATAATATGTTCAGACTCATCGGTACTTGTGGTATGACTAACTGGTTGTTGTTTTTCCTTCTCTGCCCTTTTTTTCCCATGAAAATACCATATGGTATATGATTGGATAAAACCCCATCTAAGCAAATGAAAATGAATGTCATCTAATTTGATCATCTTCATATTTATGCACCGAGTGCAAGGGCATAAATACACTCCTTTCTTACCAACGTTTTCATCAACAAAACTAATAAGCTTCTTCACCCCGTCTATATAGTATGTAGATCTTTGATCAGATTCATTTATCCACTTTTTGTCTATACTGAAAGACATATTGCCCTCCTATATCATATATATTAGAACATTAGACGTAAATATAGTATATTTGCGATGTAATCAACTTAAATATAAACGAAAACCAACGAATTTTGTTTTGGTAAGTTATTTCTGTCTAACATTATCTTAATTAATCATACAATCAAAAATTTGTATACAACACCTCACTTCTGTCTAAAATAAATTAAAGCCATTTTGGGACTAAATGCTTTAATTTCGACAGCACTTCACTTCTTTCTCTTCTACACATAACTTTGCATCCAAGGGGTATGTTGTTGTATTTTCTAAAATGAATTAAAGACCTTTGGGACTAAAGGCTTTAACTTGTTGTTGTTGTGTTTGTTAAAATAAATGCATTTCTAGGTGGTTAAGAAAACTTCTCTTGTATAGAAGCTGATTTATGCTCAAACAGTACAACATGGGGGTCCTAAGACTCTGAGATACTATGAGAGAATTGGGAGGTTTCGCAGATAGCTGATGGAGCAGAGACTTTGAACAAGTTCACATTGTTTTTGGCAAACTAGATGAGTCGAACATGTAATGATGTAAGAAATAATTTTAACAACATGATTTAAGAAAATAGTGCAGATGGAGTTGTTGAATATGCAGGGAATTCACCAACAAATAAACTTTTAATAATAAAATATCAGAGTATGAACTATTGCAAAACATAGTATATATATAAAAGTAATTCAAACTTTAACTTACAACAGTGGAAAAGATAGTAATCATCTTTTGACACATTTGATAGAACGCTCAATCAAAATACGCATAGAGTTATCATTTTTCTTTATAAAAAAAACCTCTACTTTATCTTGGTGACCCTTATTGCAAGTTTCCATCTACTTAAAAATGTGTTTCCACCAAATTAGAAACGTGTTTCACTAAATTTAATTTACTAAGAAACGTCAGTCTGTTACAAGATTGCACCCATCTGATGTGTCTCAAGGCACACACTACTAAACTACTAAGGGAAGTATAGCGATAAATTTATTATTTTTAAGGTTAACTGATGTTACAAAATACAATGAAATTACGAAGATCTAAGATACATAACCTTAAGGCAATTGTCGCACCAAATCGCACCCCAACCATGAATCTAAAAGTAGAAGGAAAAAAATAATAATATACAAAATATAGTACTTAGTAGCCTTTCTACAGCCTGTCACTTCTGAAAATTCTAAGAACTCCGTGAATACAATATTTTTGAGTTCACATTATATTTGATTGGGTAATTCAATACTGAAATTGGATAAGTAAATAGTTATATATCTTGTACCTCTTTCTAGAGCCTGACCCTTCTGAAAACATGTCATTATGTTGAGATTTGGTATATTAAGTAGTTTAATTTTTTTTTACTACGGTGATGACTATTACACTGTGATTCTACTGTCACAGTCACAGCCATTTGAATCATCCCTTTCGACCATATCAAACCGCCTTACCGTCTGTTGTCCAGTCCAATCATCACTACATCAAATACTGACATGCTCTATAACATCACATTCCCAGTTCAGAGAGTATTGTCATAACTACATCAAGAAAATTGCTGCACGGTGTCGCCAACATCCCACAACTGCCTACAACCTTCATTCAACATAAATATCCTCACTCTACCAAATATCAAATCTGCCTCTGCCTACCACTGCTTGAACTAAAACTGCCATCCACTGTTACATCTGCGTATCAGTGCATAATTTCGCATCTGTTACATCTGCGTATCAGTGCAACTACTGCACTTAAACTCCGCAGTTTCACTCCTCTGCCTCACAGTGATCATCCACCACTGTCAAGCTCAACTTACTCACTGCAACAGTTCAACATTGCCTGCATACAACTGAATCACTTCATCACACCACAGACCAACAACCAAAAACACAGACCAACTTGCCAATACCCTATGCCCCATCACATTGCACCATCTCTAACCATCCGACTCAATTACTATATAACTATTCACAGCATATCAAATCAACATCCACTGCCACCTACAATACTTCACCATATTGCCAAACTATGCAATCTGACCATCACTTCACCACATTCATGCCACTCTACAGTAGTTCTCTGTCCATCACCTATCTCTACCTATCTCGGCCATTGCTACCAACCTAACACCCATCATCCCATCACTTACATACTTAAAAATACTTACAATCATCCACTTCTGCCATACCCATTGCCTAATCACTCCATGAAACAAACACCTTCATACCATCATCTCTCTGCACATCAACCACCATTCAACAGTGCACATCACAACCCTTCATAATAGTGCACATCAAATGTTGCACTTCAAATCTACCATCATCACCCATACAAAAAAAATTCATTATCCTCCATACCATCAATCTCACATCCATACAATCACCAACATCATACATCTGCCAACCTCATCCAGTGTGCACATACAGTGCACACACTACTGCATTCACTTCAGACCCACAGTTCCTCCTCTGTCATCCACTTCCTACTGCAATCCAAACAAACTAACAAACCCATACACTACCTTGTATCCCCTCCTTGCCTACATATATGTAATATTTCCAAACCATAGCCATATCAATACTCCCACCAGTAACATCTCAACCATCACCAAGATTCAATCCTTCAACAAACTACTACTTACATTCAACTCCTACTCATTTCATTCGCCGTCCAGTAACCTTCCACAAACCACACTCAGCCAATGATCCACACAAACCCAAAAAAAAAACCACCTGACAACCATCGACCATCGGAAATCATCTCCTTCTACCGCATATTCCCACCTTCTTAACCAAACAGCAGCCTCCCTTTCCTTTTGCCTTCACCAGTACATCCACTGCCCAGTACTCGATCATCCACCCTTCCACCCACCACCATACTCAATAGTTTAAGTAGTAATATAACTTTAGCAAATCATCAAAAACTTACAATCGCCCTCCGGAATATATATTAATGTTCTAAGTATGTCATCGCAACATCCATATTTGGCAATATCAGCTACAAATTTGAAGCAATGAACATTATACTAATAAACTGCAGGTATGAATCGGCAACAAAAACAAACAATATTCATAAACTACAACAGATTACACATATACTACAATCGTATCCTAATTACCCTGTAGTGCCCACACATGAACAAAAATCCAAATATAATCAGAGAATAATATTTTTACCCAATAATCCACAGCAAAAGAGTTCGACAGTGGGAGCAAGTGCAACCTTCAATCGCCAGCAAATCGATCCGAACCGAGGTACAGAAAATCACGGTCATGAGTTAGGGGAAGAGCAAAGTGATTTAGAGATTTGGGATGCAACGGACGTGAATTTGGGGGAAAGAGAACGACATTTATGTTTTGGAGGGAGAACGAAAAAAAACGAGGGGAAGGAATGAACTTGGGGGAGACCGTGCTTTCCAGGGTGTATGATTTTCCAGCCAAAATAGGCACGAATTTGATACGGCTCAAAGCCGTATCAAATTTAATACGGCTAAAAGCCGTATCTAAAAGTTTAGATACGGTTTTTAGTCGTATCAAATTTGATACGACTTTGAGCCATATCAAATAAGTCGGATAGGGGTGTGGCTAAAACAGCTTTGTGGTGTAGTGCGTCAGGGAATGATCCGAGTGTTTGAATTTGCAAATGCTCACAGCTCGTCGCATGACTTCTAGATTCTTCTGTCAATGGGAGATCCACTCTTCCGGATCTTTTATTACACCTTATTGACTTCATGCCTTTCTTTTGAGCACCATCGATTTGTGATAGCACACATCATTATGCATGTCTTGCAAATTGTCCCCATTATCAGACAAGTTAACAATGTCAAGTTGTAGCACATGGGTACAACCTTCAATGTGGTTGGTACCAACATGATTTTTTTTGGTACCAACCATTTTGGTTGTAGCCTAAATGACTCCATTTCTTCCACTCTGTCTTTTTGATGTCCCAGCTGTCTTTCTCTTCGAATTTATTTTCCTACTCTTCTGTTCTGATCCAATAAGGACGAGCTTTCCTCTTTAGAACTAGAAGACGATGAATCTTTATGGCTCTTTCTATGCCTTTGTCACTGCGAGGTTAGCAAGCAAAGCTTTTTTTCCATCCTTTCGAAGATAGAATTCTAGCTATCAAACATCCTCTGATTCATCTCAGCCATGGGTCTATCAAATTCAACTTTGGATACCATCTTCTGCGAGGAAGAAAGTCCGGAAAAGCATATATTAGTTGAATGGTTTCTTCATTGTGACGAAGTGCTTCATTTTCTCCGGCAAATATTATGCCTAAAAATGATACTAATAGTATCAAAAACTGATGCAAAACAGCTAATAGTGAACAAATTAACCAACATCACCACCTAACCAACAAACTAACAAATAATAAAACTGATATCAGTTATACTACAAAACTGATACTTCGAATTAAACTACAAATGTTACTAAATAACCTACAAGCAAATAAATAATAAAACTGATACTACTTATACTACAAAACTTACTGTAAATGAAACTGCAAATGATATTATATAACTAAGTTCAATTACAAAGAGCAAATCAATGACAAATTAAAAATATTTCAAAGCAAAATACTTATGTAACCAGGTTCAAATACATAAAATTATCAAAAAAGTCACACAACAAAGTATAAATATCAGAAAATTCATAAAAACATGAAAAACAAATCATATCTTTTTAGAAACTTGACAATTACACTTATTATGACTAAATTGCTTTCATACCCCACATATGTTTTTCTTATTTTCAAAATATGAAAATCTTTCTTTCCGTTTTATTGAAAGTTCATCGGCACCAGGTTTCTCCTTAGGTGGCTTAATAACATCTTCAACACTTGCATCAACAATTGGCTTATTAAAATTAGAAATAGGATTAATAGCCTTAGCATAAGAAGAGCGATAAGCTTCCGCGGTGAAATAAACTAAACATTTTCTTGAAGCATTTGTTTTATACAAAGATAGCGATAACTATGAAATGATTAAGGAAAAACTTCATGAACACCTAAAATCAAACCTTGATGGCGATTCGGCGTAAAAATTAAATCATAATATTCTTGAAGCATTTGTTTTAAATGAATCAAAACCAGTTTCAATTGTCAACGTTTTCTAAATAAACTATACCCATAGCTAAAGGAAAAAAAACCTACAAATAAAAAAACATTAAAACAAAATTTAATCAAGTGTTATCTTAAAACCAATACCTAAAAACTGCATCTAAAAACTAATACCAAAAAACTGATATAAAAAAATTGATAACTAAATTTTGATACTATACACTAAAACATTTATAAATTCTAATACCTAAACCAAATACAAATCACTAATCTAATACACACCAATGCCACAAATGCAATACTACAAAATATCACTTATTCAAAACGATTGATACTACAAAGTATCAACCACGATAAATTTATTCTCAAGCACATAAGAAATCTTAATGGACAAAGGAGTAAGTTGGGACCAATAACGACAAATTTCATTCTTCAGATCATAATAAGAATAATCAAAGGACAGCCGAGTACTAAAAGTATTATCATCGAATACAAACAAAACAAGAAGACTATTGTCACCACTGTAAAAAAAAAAACATTAGTAAAAAAAATGTTTGCTTGGATTATCATTTTATTCTAACACAATAATTTTCTTTATACAACAACAATCACAAAAAAATAGATTTTTCAAAAACAATACCTACGGTATATAAACTTGTTAGAACTGGACCAGCACGCAGTGGAAGTTATGGGTGAATTTCAGAAATAAATTACCATATTAGATCGTTATTGTGCATATGAAGTCTAATTTATTTAGAGCATGTCTAAATTTGGTTGAAATAAAATCATGTATTTTATTAAATTTATATATTTTGTAATATGAAGTTAATTTGTTTAGAATTAATTATATACACACACACACACACACACACATGTATCATATACATATATGTGTGCGTATGCACGCGCGTGCGTTCGTACACGTACGTTATATAATAATCCACGAAAGGTATGATATGTTTGTATATAGATGTTGGGATTTGCATCGCAATAGACATATTAGCTTATTTTATATGTATTATATGTTGTTCAAATATATGCATGTATATATAGTTTTAAATTCCAATTGATTGTGTATATGTGTGTGTGTGTAAACGTATAAATTAAAATACATTTATGTAAATTAGTTTTTATTATTAAAATATTACAAAATTATATATGTGTGTGTATTTATATAATTAAATGTTATACTACAAGTAACAATTAAAATGTGTGTATATATATAATTATTAAAATATATTTTTTACACAACTTTAAAATAAATAATTTATTCAAAATATGTATATATTTAAATGTACAGATAGAAGTAAATGTAATAACTAATGATAAATTATTTTATAATATAATATATGCATACATAATATAAAGATACTATACATACATATATACGTATGTATATATATATACACGCATAATACAATTTTTTTAATTAACTTTCTAGTTAAAAATATCTAAAATTTAAAAATATTATGATTCTAGTATTTAATACACACACACACATATATATATATATTATAAATTAATAAGTAGTTTCGGCCTCAATTAACTAATATAAAATTATTTATAAACAAAGTTTAATTTTTTAATTTTATAAAAGTATTAGATCATATTTAAGGGGTCGTGAAAAATTTCCACAAATTTTTAAATTAAAATAGTATTTTTATTAATAAATCATAAAATGGCCTAATTTTGAATTAAGTTTTAAAATATAACGTACGGTTACAAAATTCTAAAAAAATTTCAAAAAGCTTCTAATGTGATGAATTAATTTATAAAAATATAAAGTTCAATTTTAAAAACATGATATATTTTATAAGAATTTATTAAATCATATATACATTAAAAAATTGATAAGTAATGTATAATAAAAATATAAAAATTATTTTCGAAACCTATAGTTCATAATAACTATAAACATGTATCATAAAATTTTTAGATTAATATTATAAAGTATATATGAACATATATGCTTTTATACTATATATATATATATATATATTGATTTATAATTCAATATATAAAATATAAATAAATAAATTATTAAAATAACGATAAAATTTATTTAACTTATAATATCAGGCTATAACTATATTAGGAATATGATCATTATATTTTAAACACATAACCAATTTCCATTGTTATAACAACATTACGTATAAAAATCTCACCTAACAAATTAAATAACAATGATATATGTATATATACAGGTATACATGATCAATATATTATATGAACATGGTAATGTATTTAATTTATGAATAAATATTACCTACTACATATAGCTTTAAGTCCATATTGAAATAGTGAATTCTTTTCCACATTGATTCTTCAGATTGCTAGTCCTGAATCACCGACCTTTCACTATCGAATAGTTTTGGATTTAATTAGAATTTGATTTGAGATTTTGAAGTTATTTTGGAGAGATGTTTCGGCTAGCAAGGACGAAGTTAACGATGGCCAAAAGAGTGTAAATGATTAGGGTTAGAGATCAGTATTTAAATGGTTGCATAAAAGAGAAAGTACGTAAGTCTATTGCCTATTCTTACTCAATCTTAACCACACATCTCCAAGCATATTCCTATGTTTTAGCCGCCCATAGCGCTTGCCATTGTCGAAATTTTAAGCCCTAGTGATGGGCCTTAAAATCATTTTAAGCCCATATAAATATTTTGTAATTAAATCTAATTTAATTACTTTTCGATATCATATATCAATCGGTATATTTAAAACTATCATATATATATATACATATGTATTCAATACTATTTATTCCTCAAATCATATTTAAATTTCATAATTAATATTAAATAAATATTAATTAATTCAATTAATTTAATTATTTTGTAACAATTATAAACTAATTGAATCATTTGGTTTAGAGAGAATTCATCATTTTGTTTGGGTGACTCTCGGGTGTAAATTCGATCAGCAATTAACATCGAGCTATTCGAATGTTAACGTTCATATGTCACTTAGCCGGTGGTGTGAAATTATGGTAGAATTTATCGCTTACCTAGTTTTGGTAAAATCCAAATTTAATTTAATACTCGGTTGCGACATTTATTTACACTAATTATCTTCGTCAAAACTATATCATTTTGGACATATGAAATTTGGTAATCTACGAAATTCTAGTATCATCCATATTCAACTCTATAGCTCAAACAAAATGTCCTTCGTTTAATAATAACAATTATTATTAGCCGAAATGCTCTGGCTGGACACTTTGACTTTGAGTTGACCTGAGTTGATCATGATACTAACCCCATTAACCGAGGAGACGTATCCTCTCTGAATAATGCTTCACTTCCAATACTTCCACTCGACAAAACTATAGTCACTCAATGGAATGTCATGCCACGATTTGAATATAAACAAAGAAGAGCTTTCATATTGACGATCCACAGTAATCTCAAGTCAAGAGAATTCTGTAAATCGGTTACATCGATAGTTTCTGTCCGACCTTAGTTATATTAACCAACAGAAAACTATCGAAGTAATCATTCCATGGTTTTCTAATATCTATTAGTATGTAGCCTCTAGGTGTCCCTAATAGCTATGAGTAATACACTGCACAACATTTGGAGAGCGTTACATATCTCGATGCATCTTGACAAGGAACATTTAAAATGGTATATTTATTTTTATTGTGATAAATTACTCATGGTTACAACACTGTGCAACTACTACCACAAAACATACCATTTCTGAATTTTCTATTAAATATGCTTTCAATTAAATTAATTAATTAATATAACCACGTTATACTAAGTATATAGTAGAAAGAAAATACCTTTGATTTTGAACAAGATTGGTTATTGAGTTAAATATGTATATATATATAACAAATTACAAAATTGCCCCTCGGGCATACTCCTAACTCTATCAATCTCCCACTTGCACTAGGGATCAATTATGGAACCATATTCCAACTTCTTCAATCGGTTTTCTTAAGACCAATTAGATCAATCCCTTAGTGAACGGGTATGGTATTATATTTTAATCGTCTACTATGTCGATTAACTCTATTTAATGTTGATAAACTACCTTTATCATGTGGAACAATTTGAAGTATGCCTCTCAACTTCTAGTGAGCTCAAAGTTCTATTACGAACTATGCCATGACATCGTTATCATATAACAATATTATGGAATTCTCAACATTTGGAATCACCATCAACTCAATTATAAATTTGTGCATTTATACATACATACATACATACATACATACATACATACATATATATATATATATATATATATATTGTTACTACCACTATTGTCATCGAGAAAGTTCTACACAACATTCTGCCTCAATGTCGTTAAATACAGCGATGTCGATGTTAACATGGACACGGAAAAGGTTGTTATTATCTTTATCATCAACGAGGAAACCTTACACATCAGCTAACCTCGACACCATTAACATGATGATGTCGATATCAATAAACACAGTCAGAAGGTTACCAAAGATGTCTCCAATCAACATCGAAACTGTTAAACTCGTCGAGAGACAGTAAGTTTCCTTCTCAACATCGTGTCAATTCATAAACAGTTGTGGTTGAAGCTCGTCGAAGATCAATACTGCCAAGTCATCGAGCCCAATGGAGAGCACTGCATATCTATACACGCGATGTCGATATCTATCAATGTCGATGTCTATAAATATAGTTAACGTCAATTATGTCAATAATAAAGTGTTAGCGTTGTGTATTAGAACTATAAGGGCCATGCCAAGAAATATGCAATTATACAGACTTTAATGCACAACAATGTAGTTCATGTTGAGGCCGAAAAAGGCGTTTACCTTTGACACTTGATAAACCAAAAGATGCCAAGGTTCACGGACTAAAGCTCGCCGTTAGCCAAACCCTATAAATAGGGACCCAGGGGTCTTTATTTGGGGTCGAATTTTTTTCACTTCTTATTAGTTTAAAACTCTAAATCAGATCGGGAATTTTGCTCATTATAAAATAGAAAGTTTCGCATCAATAAAGATTTGTTCAGTTAGTATGGAAATGGATTGATTAGCATTATTTGATTTGTAGTTTACACATATTCATGTCATATTGAGTTTTAACTAAGTTTACAACATTGAGATCACAGTGCACATCATCGTGAACCTCGTCGGGCCTCGTAGTATTTTTAAAGCCTCGATGACCTTCATATCTACTGGCCATTGAATAACATCGTCTCTAATAACATCATAGACCTTGATATCAAAGCTAGAACTCGACATGAGCAAATACACCACCTCGATGACTATGACAACTATATATCCAACCTCATTGACTCCAATACCTCCATGTCCAACTTCGATGACTCTATGCTCAACCTCGATAACTTCTATTGACCTTGACAAGACTCTCCTCTAAATAAATTTCTTATTTTACACTTTTGGGTGTTGATGAATTGATTCGTTAACATACACACACACATACACACACATTGTTTTATGGTGGCGTTATTCAAGTCAATGAATCAAACACAATCTCTTCTATTTTGAACATTTCCAACTTAAAGATTCTTAATTTGTATCTATTATTGACATATTATACTCAATATCATTTATGAAGTTTGAGTCCGAACACTTCTTCATAAGGAGTTCGTTGTTTCTGTAAACAATTCTCTAGTATATCATAAATACACAAGAATACAACAAACTACCATTTAGTGATATCAATTTGTATTTGATATTTTCTTCACGTATTAAATACACAAACAAATTACGATATCATAGGCATTAAAACATGTTTGATAGTTTCTACTGTTAATCCACAAGGAATCCATCTTACATAGTCCCTATTAAACATTTTAATAAGGTGTCCTTGCATATCATTATCGGACATTGCATATATCTTTTATACTTTCCATAAAATACATCATTTAAAAATCCAATGTTGAGTATTAGAACAACTAAAACTGATTTTAACACAAGTACATTGTTAAAAATCAACAACGTGTTGTTTGCTTATTGTTCAGAAATATCAATTACATTTTAACATTCTTTCTTATGAACACACGCTTCCTCTGCATTTTGATTGAAAATCAAACTATTTGATATTTCTATCAAAATACTTATTGAATTTTGATGCTTATAAATAATACTTTCTATCATTCCTTGGATCGTATCCAAAAGCCCACAAAATAAATATCGCACCCACTGACTTCGAGATACTTTAGTTGTTACATGCAAACAATCTAGTCTAAATCTATATTTAGAACTTTCTGTTTCAACACATATATACCAAAACCAAAAGTCATACTAGGCAATTTTTTATTGAGTAAATTCAAATTATCTTGAGTATTTTCAATAACGAATCTATTACGTTGATCTCAACAATTGAAATTTATGAGGTTATTCTTATCAATGTTGCTGATTTGATTCCAACTACATTAGTCTTGCATATAAAGACACAATCGCGGCCGATGGATCACAACCCTTCAGTAAAGTCTACCGAAATCATATTTTGATGACGTACTTGGAATCCCTTTGGATTTGCGCATCATACCATATCATAGAGTCAATACTCTTAATGGCTTAATTGACAACTGAGGATTATCTATTCTCAACATTGATAAGAAACTCATAGTTTCTTTCTAATATGCAATAACACTTATTAGACACTCTAATTTGATGAGTTCGTTTAAGTTAGTTAATTTCATCTCATCTCATCTAATCAATTCTATCTATGGATCGTATCCAATTCAATTTTATTATCAATAATTCCTCAAAGAAATTCCTTCACAATGAAGTTAGTACTTCTTTTGAAGAACCAATTGTTTCTCATTGCAACATAACAGGTATTCATAAACATTTTATGGATTTCTTTATTTATAAAACTGATTTGGTTTTAGTTTACAAAAAGTATGTTCAAAACATAAATATGCCATCCAATGGTAGTTGCTCCCAAGATCCTTTTGGGGAGATTCATACAAGATTCCTCACGAACAATTATTAAGTACGACCTTTCGACTCGCACAACCTGCCAATTCCTCGGCCTAGGATATGTTGGAGTTTCTAATAAACTCTTATCTTGTATGATTTCATAAACTGTTATTTAGATGAAATAATACTAACTTTGTGTGCTACTCTGAAGTGCGTGACCTTATGGAAAGAAACTAACTCAACTTGACTCACAATTAATTGTAAATGGTCCAACAAGGTTTGATTACTCCTTATTGATACATCATTATGTATCACGTTAAGAAGCGACTTTTTAGACTGGTCTTTATTCATTTTTAGGTACCTTTGAAACTCTTTCCAATTTACTCACCCAGTCGATCAAATCGAGTCATTTATATTGGACGTTATATTATTTACTTTTATTTTATACTCTGTAAGTTTATCATAGACATACTACATGTGTATCAAATAGACATGTCCATGTTGGTGACAACTCATTGGTGAATATAACGAAATATGTGGAACTATTTTGATATTAATAGACTAGTGATTGCATATATCAATATGTATCGATTCGTAGAGTTCACCTT
Organism: Allium cepa; assembly: GCA_030765085.1. Taxonomy (NCBI): domain Eukaryota; kingdom Viridiplantae; phylum Streptophyta; class Magnoliopsida; order Asparagales; family Amaryllidaceae; genus Allium; species Allium cepa. Next base: position 796,712,860 of record CM060941.1, on the reverse strand, counting down.
TTCTTATGACGCTCCCACCAAATGGGTGCATGTCCCCTAATTATTTGAGATATAATTAACTAGTATCAAATTATGTATATAATGTAACAAAAGTTATTTCTCAAAAGTACGACTTAGTCTATAATTCCAAATAATTGTAAATAATTTAGACACTACAGTATTTTCCAAATGCATCACTTTGTCATGAAAATAAATTTTATATTATAGTTTTGTTTCATAATGAATATTCACAATATTCACATTGAAATATAACTATGTTCCTTTTCGATCGACACCGAAAATGGTCATTATTTCATAAATAATGTTTGGAATGTTTTACGAAAACAATTTTCGTAACTTGACGCTTGACGCATTTAATAAATGTTATATGGCATGCTCTCACTATTTCCACCATTACTATTATAGCGTACTGAATTCGAAGATCCATCATTCATTTAATATAGATTTATTTATTTCATAAACTGCAAATAATTTACAACGAAGAGTCCTTTGATTAAATACCTTGAACTCAAACAAATAAATATCATAGAAAACAACTTTCTATATGAAACTATTTCAAAATAGAAATCAGATTTCTTATTCCAATGTTAAGTATCAATGAGTGTTATTAAAAAAATTGTTTTCGTTATTTCTTTATGAAGCAGAAGTGACTATTCACTCTCTTCATCCCAATTGTACCTTAAATCACATCTGCTCTTGTACATTCGTTATTCTTTTTAAATGGTCAAGTCATTCAAAAGAAAACCCTTACTACCATAACATAATGAACTCTTTCAAAAGCGAATTCGACTATCCTTAACTTTAAGGCATCAAATATGTTGCGCTTTACGTAAGCTGATCAAACTGACATTTTAGTGATCAAGTTCTTAGATTTATATTGTAGTTTTGGTCTAGTGTTACTGTAACAACCTAGAATTTTGGTCGTTGAATTTTAAATATTTAATTAATTTACATATTTAAATAATTGGATTTTTGAAATTTAGTAACTTATGTTCATATATAGGGATTACTTAAATATTAGAATTTGCGAATTAAACATAAATGGATTTAATAATTTTATTTAACTCCTTTTAATTAATAAATAATATTGGTGATTTAAATTTGTAAATTTAATTACAAAAATAATAGATCGGATAAATATCGATTTTAGATCGAGAATATAAAACGAAATATGAAATGTGTGAAAATAGCATTTTGGGCACTATCTTGGATTTGGACGAAACTAGTGCCATTGGATCTAGAATAATAAATTATTGTATGATGAAGAGTTTCATAGCGATTGGACACACCCTTTAACTATGCGAACTCAGAAAAAAAATTAAATTAATATAATTTGATTTAAAAAGTATACTTGTGTATACAATGGAATTAAGTCCCGACGATAGTTCCATTGAGCTCGGAATAGAGGTATTTAGCTATGAAGCACGCCTCGATTGGAGTTCATAAATTTTAGAGCATGAATAGTGCTAGTTAGAAATCCTATACAAGGATCCATACCCTTTCATTTTTGGTCAAACTCTAGTCGCCACTTTTGCAAACTCTCATCCAACAGTAGAGTTCATCCACGACAATGGAGGCCGAGATAGTTGACCCAACATCAAAGTTGAGCGCCTTGATGTGATGTAGAGGTTGGACGGTGCGATTTCCATGATGTGGCTCGAGGCGTCTGGAATTTTAGTCCAATGGAGACTGGGATTTTGGAGAAAATCTTGACCAAGGAGGCGAGTTAGGGGATAGGACCGGTGGCGTTGGGCATGCTTCGATGAAGAAGCAACGGTTGGAGCGATGGTGGCCAGTTGTTGAAGTTGTGTGGGTTTATAAGCGGGAGCGGCCATGATTCTGAATGAAGAGATGATTAGGGTTTGTGATTAGCTAATGATTGTAATTAAGCAATAAATTATACTATTTAAGTCTAAAATCTTATTAAACTCATAACTTGTTCATACGAGGTCGGATCCAAGAATGGTCAGCTGCATTGTACTCGTTGAGATGATATATATACTTTAAAATTGGATTGGTAAGAATTGGAGTTTATAAAATTTCAAGATAAAATAGGACGTTGTTCAATTTTAGATGGAATCAAGAGGCGAAATCGATAATTGAATTTTCAATGAGTTTACTCACCTTTAAATAAAATTTATCAAACCATTTTAACTAATGATGTTTGAATTTAATTAATCCATCTAGTTAATAATATTTGGATTTAGTTAATCATTTTAATTAATGAAATTTGAATTTAAATAATCATTTTAAGTGATGATGTCTTAAGTTAATAAATAATACTAAATAAAGATGTTTAAATTTAATTAATCATTTTAATTAATGATATTTGAAATTAATAAATTATCTTTATTAATGATGTTTGAGTTTAATTAATCATTTTAGTTAATGATGTTTTAACTATAGTAAATCAATTTAATAAACATTGTTTAAATTTAATTAACCATTTTAATTAATGATATTTGAATTTAGTTAATCATTTTAAGCAATGATATTTGAAATTTAAGTACTCATTCGAATTAAGATATTTGAATGTAATTAATCATTTTAACTAATAATATGTAAAGTTAATTAATTAATTTAATAAAACTATTTAAGTTAATTAATTGATTTAATAAAAATAATTAAAGTAATTTAATGAAAGTGTTTTAAAGTGAATAAACTAATTTAGTTTTTTAAAGTTAATTTACGATTATGTAAAAGTGTTTTAGAAATAATTAACTGTTTAAATAAAGATAATTGATCGATTTACTTTTGAAAGAAATGTGTGATCCTCTATACATGTACATATATATAACACCAATAGAAGAGGAGCTTCCAACATGAATGGCAGGTGACAAATCATAACACAAAAATCAAAGATAACAACATCAGGTAACTTCTTAAATGAGCTCCGACAGGGTCATCGCCCATTACATCTCAGTATCGAACTCTGGCAATGCCACCGTCTGATGATGGAGTGTTAGAAGTACCCAATATAAATCATGATGCATCCAAGAGAACAAATGAGATCCACAAGCGGCTCCGCTAGAGAAGGAAATGCCTCATAACAAGCACGGATGATGTAGATCAGAAATATGAAATCTTTCCAAACAACGGTCATACAAACAGCAATCCAGCATCCTGGCAATAACAAACCTGAAACCCTACAAATAGCATTCTAGCACCATTTTTTAGCCTAAAACTGTACCTGCAGATGGAACTAAACAAAAGTATGAGAATAATACACACATATATATGTATATAAATTAAATTATATACAGATATATGCATTTATGAAAAAGGTAAAAAAACTAGAGTTAAAACTATAAGGTAGCAAAGAAATAATAATAAGCATTAGACTAATAATAGGCATATATGCGAGAATTATGAGACAATGAACACAAAATTAAAAGGTAAAGATATTAAACTTATATGTAATTATATGCTTATAAATTTTTTTAGGAAATATAAAAATATTAACACTATGCTCCTTTCATCAAAACAACATTATGATAATTAGAATCTTCATTAAATTTGACTAAATGCTAATGTTGTAGTTATTAATTTTAAATATTGTTTTTTACATAGTTCCATGTTTTTTCCAGCCTTATTAAGATATTCATTAAAATGATTATTTTTAACCAATCTATATTTTTGATTTGAGATCCAATTGAAACAAAATGAAGCTACTATAATTACCAATCTATTAATATAACCGCTATTATTATTAAATAGTCTTTGGTTTCTCTTAAACCAAATATACCAACATATTATAGTGAACAATATCTACTAAAAATCTATTTACCACTTTAAACTTAAATTTTAAGTTATTCTAGTAAAAATAACAATCGGTAACTTTCATTGTGAGAATAAAGATAAAATTTTTAAGAGTATTATTAAGAATGTAGCAAGTATCCATACAATCATAATATATATGGTTATCCAAAATACAAGTTACAGAAAGTACATTTATTATCAATTGGCAAATTCTTTCTTTTTAAAAATTCAATGGTATTTAGCTTCCCACGCATGATTAACCACATATGAATCCTAGCCTTTGATGGTGCATTTATTTCCCAAATAAGACTAAAAGTGTTATTAGTAACTACCGAGAAATTAAGAAATTTATACAGAGAATTAGAAGTGAATTTCTTACTTTTATCTCATTTCCAGTAATAATATCATTTTCGTTATCAATGTTATATAAATTCAATCTTGCACATAATAAAGAGAATTGTCTGAGAGTTGTACCTTCTAAGATTCTGTTAAAATTGAAGTTCCAAGGTGGAGCATTATCTGGAGAGAAAACATCTTTAATTAAAGCATTTTTAAAGTTATAAATTTTAAAAATCTCTTTAAATTCAACCCTAAGACGAATGACTGATATCCAACGATTATGTCAAAATGTTTTATTATTTCCCGAATGAACAATATATTAGTACTAAGGTTATAAAAATCATGGCATTTTAAAATTGATTTCCAAATATTAGACAATTTATTGTTAACCGAAGGTGTAGTTTGGTATAAATTATTGTGACCATTATAATAATGTTCAGATATTATTTCTTTCCAAATAGAATTATCATTTGTATCCTTAAATTTCCACAACCACTTCCCTAATAAAGACAAATTCATGTTACGTAAATTAATAACAACTAGAACGCCCTTATTTTTCGATTTCCAACCGGTTTCCCAGTTTACTAAATATTTAGACTACTGTTAGGATTGTCGCCGCCCCATATGAAATTCCTTCTTGTTTTATCAATTTTATTGATTACCCATTCTAGGAAAAGATGCATGGACATTCAATTAAGCATATTACAAATTCAATTTTATTGATTACCCATTCTATTTTTAATTTTATCTATTATAATTAGCTAGTTATCTTGCTTAATTTTAGTTGGTTCTAATCAGAAATCCAAGATAATCAATACGGAAATTCACGGTTTTACAATTAAGCATATTAGGTACTAAACCTTCAACTTTATCAACGTTATTTAAAACTAAAACCAAACTTTTATCAAAATTAATTTTTATTCCTGAAAGTAGTTCAAAGCTATGTAAAATAAATTTACGGGTAATGATGTGATTAGGAAAATGAGAAGAAAATAATAAGGTATCGTCTGCAAGTTGAAGGACAAAGAGACCATTACGTGAAATTTCACTACCACCGCACCCTAAATATCCATTTCGAAAGCTTTTTTAATTATCATAGCGAAAACATCTATAGCTAAATTAAACAAGAGAGGTGATAAAGGATCACCCTGTCGTAAGCCACCTTTTGACTGTATTTTATTCCCTAAAATCCTATTAACCATTATACTAGAATTAGCAGTTTAAGCAACGTCATAATCCATTCAACCATTTGCGACTAAAACCTCTAGTCAGTAACATGACAATTAGAAAATCCCAATCTACCGAGTAAAACGCTTTCGCAAAGTCAAGTTTTAGAATCGCACATGTAGTGTTATTCTTACAACAGTGATTAACGTACCCTTGAACAGCAACAACTCCATCCGTGATATTTCTACCCTTAATGAAAGCGGTTTGTGAACAATCGATCAATTCATTCATTTTTATAATAAGTCTACTGGCTAAAACTTTTGAAATAATTTTAACAGAATAATTAATTAAAGAAATTGGTCTAAAATCTTTCAAATTATTAACACCGATTTTTTTTATGTAACAGAATGACGTTTGCAAAATTAAATTTTCCTAATTATAGTTTCCCTTTATAAAATTCATTAAACATGCGAATTGAATCAAATTTTAACACATCCTAAAATAGCTTGTAAAATAAAATAGAAAAACCATCAGGACCCAGGGCTTTATCACTAGGCATATCGTTAAAAATCTCTTCTTTAGAAAATGGATTATCAAAGTCATCAAGATTAATTCTAGACTTAATAGGATATAGTTCATCCATCTAACGTTATTCTATGCTTGTTCTTATTACCAAAAATATCCCTATAGTAATCAGTAAATGCCTTATTTAGATCGCTATGATCAACCAATTAAACATTATTCACAAAATAGAATTTATTGTGTTGCTACGTTTTCTACCCTTAGCCATATTATGAAAATATTTTATATTATTATCACCTTCATTAATCAACTGAATTGTAGATCTCTATTTTCACATAACCTCTTCTTTTTCTAAAATTGATTTAAGTTCTCCCCTTAAATTAGCGAGTACATTGCGTTCTCTAGGATTTTGTTGTCTAATTTCTTCTATCTTATTAATTTTAAGCATTTGAGAAAGTAAATTTTCTTTTTTAATTTTAATACTGCCAAATACACTCTTATTTCAATTTTTAAAATAATTCCTAAGACTCTAAGATTTAAAACAAAATCTTTTGCTGAGTTATCTGCATTTCTGGTATTATAAAAATTCATTGATATCCATTTATTTTTTATTTGACACTACAACAAAGGTGACTTTTTATTGCAATTAGTCTCAGCGTTCAAACAGTGAAAGCCGTCGAAATCATATTTGGCGGTATTATTTTCAAGGTTTAATGCTGACAAAAGTATGTTTGGTTTGCCGCCTCTTAACACAGTATTCATCCCTGTGTAAGTTGGAAAAAACCCCATTTACCCATCTCTTCACACAATATTCATTTCCCTCTCCCTCAGTTTCCACTTTTCGGATGTTAATTTCAATCCTTAATCCTCCATGTCGATTTCTCCATCGCTAGCTAAACTTGGCGGTTTCTTTTTCCACTTCGGCTTCCTTACCTACGGTTGCCCTAAACTTGGCGGCTTCACTTTCCACTTCGGTTTCCCTATTCGCGGTTGCCCTGAAGTCGGCTGAGAACAAAGATTATAACTCCAGTCCCTTAGTCGTTGCCGAAGATGAATCTACCATTGCTTAATGCTTCATTATTGTCGTATCAAAGATGAAATATTGTTTAGACCCAGAATGTCATCGCTCGAGCAGAAAGAGTCATCTCGCGACAAAGAGGACAACGTGGCGGCAATCAGAAACTACAGATCGAATTGGAGTCTACTTCGGTTTATGATGGGATTTTGACGTTGCTTGACAACAACTTGATAATGCTTTACCTAGGGGATGAAGACCAGAAGCTTATATAAAATCGATTCAATGACATCACTTGTAAACCTTCCGATCTTCATCCCCTAGGTAACGCATAACTTGTAAACTTGGATATTCTTACTTGTCAAACCTCAGCCGATCAAGATCCTCTGCAGCAAGGAGAAGAAGGCTAAGCATAGGCAGAGATGAAACTAGCCAAAATTTATATTAAAAGATCACGGACAGTCTGAAGAAAATGGACCAGACTATAGCAAAAGGGCGGAGACAAATGGCAGAAGGAGCCTGGTAACTAATGGAAGGAGCAACAACCTTGGTCACAGTCCTAGAAATTATAGTAATGATGGTAATAATTATAAACTTGCTTTCTAAGTAATTATGTATTCTTATTTTATATCAAATGAAACTATTAATACGTGTCCAGATTTTATTAACCTTTTTAATTAATAACACACCAGAAAGCGATGCTAGACTGAAACATACAATCATTGACGTTGCATCTACATTATTGCTACTCATTAGCTAAGTAAAGGTACCAACCTGTGATACAAAATTTTCCAATACCACTTCATCTTTGGAAATGAAATGAATTAATCCTATGCCCCAAACCAGTGTGGAAACTATACAATTGTGTGTGGCTCTTCTTCTCCACTGCCAAGGATGGTCGTTTGACCATCCTCCATGGGGTGATAGGGCCCTCCATCTGGTGATAGGGCGATCGTTATCAAGGATTACTCTTGATTGTGAAAATTCCATTTCAGGCTTTAATATTTTGATTCTCTCGCCCTAAACAAATTGTATGGTTCCACAACTCTCCGCGGCTATATTTCCGACGTTCATTACATGTAAAGCTGTTGCCTCTCTACTAGATACATGGATTTTAATAAAAAAGGGGAAAAATTCGAAATCATAATGCAATAAATTGAGAAATATAGAAAATTAAAAATGCAAACTGGAATGGTAACAAAGGTAAATTAGTGTGAGTTTTATTAGTGGCGAAGTCTCTCGGGACACAAAAAGAAACATAATATGCTACAGATTTAATCTCAGTTGTTAGATATCCCTTAATTCCAACCTCGAATGTAAATATCATGAGAAAGTCTAATCACCATGATATATTGTGTCAAATTTTATGTTACATTTTGTGTCTAAATATCCCTCCCTTAATTAAATAGAAATTTCGGTAAATGGCTATTACTGCTAAATTCATAGTAGTTCAACCTTATGGTTTCTCTTTTACTGGGTAAGGTTGTAACCCAGTGTGCATTACTACGAGACTCACTGTTACGGCCGTTTTCACTATTGTAACCGTTTTTGCTGTTGCAAAGCACATGCATTATCTTTGGTTTGAATAGTATAGCATATTTCAACACTAATTATTCAAGAAGTGACATTCTGACCAGTTGGGTGAGGATGGTAGGCATTGCTTAAGTTGCCCTGTAATTTAAATAACTATATCGAAAATAAACATATAAACAAATAGAAGTGTGACCTTGACATCCGATTTCAACTTAAATACCTTTTTGGGGCTACGCGTGGTGTTGTATACCCCTTAAATGCGTTGATAATGGATGTATTAAATATTTAAATTTCTTCCTTAAAAACGAGGACCCATCAACAACTTTTATTGTCCATAACTATATACTTTTCTTTCATAACTAGGTATTTAGTTGCCATTATATTTTTGGGTCAAGTTCTTCATAATATGAATCCTCCTTAATGGGTTATTCAAAATATTTCAACCAAAGACATTAAATTGTAAAGGATGTAGAAGCTGGTGTAAGAAGTTATGGTACTTAGAATATTAAGTATGATTATGTAATAGGTGCGGCAACCAAAATGTAGATTATTTGATAAAACTTCAATATTTTCTTGTTTTTTTTAACAATTTTTGACTAGTTTATACGTAATATAGACGAATAACATGATATTCATCTTAACTATTATGTGTTTTCTTGTAAAAATAATAATTAAAAAAATCCTTTTTTTCCCCTCTTTTTAGTTTTTATTTCAGTGAGTTAATAAAAAAATATTAAAAAATAAAAAAGAGTAGGCAACTGCTTTGTTATAGGTACAAATCAAGTACAAACACATACTCAGTGCCTGTATAAATCCGCGTTTATGATATTTGAGATATGTCCTTGAAAATTGAGAGTACTTGTGCAACTCGAAGTATCAACTATCATATTTCTTTTTCCCACATATATTAACACTATGTTCATACTGATTTAATTTGGTCAACCATTTATTTTGTATTTCCACATGCAGTTTTTTTATCCAAAATATAATTTGAATTCTGCCGATCTATAGTGACCATGAATTCAATCTCTAGCCAAGTATTGACTCCATTTCTTTGCACATTGGTTTCGTGACTCATTGGCAAAAGTTTTAATTTTTTCTTCAACGGTTCAAATTTCAGTATAGCTCTTTTAGTTAATTTTTTTTCACTATTTTTATACTCTTTTTCCATTCATTTTCAAAATCTAAAAGACATTTTTTTCCTTTCTTTGATATATTTTTGTTAAAATAGTTTATAGTTACTTTAGGCTCTACTGGATACCAATTTTGTTGAATTCATAGTCATGATTTGTTATTGCCTCTATAATGACTTTTATATGTCAACAATTCTATGTTTATAGCTTTGTGTTTGATGATAATTAAGCGAAATGATCAAAAAATCATTGCTAAATATCTTTTAGTAAAATAGTTTTATATTTTATTAGATATCACTTGTGAGGCAGTGGTATTATATGTAGATTATCAATTTAAGGGCCTTGGGGATCAAATCCCATCCTCTAGAAAAGAAAGGAGAGCTTTCTATATACATTGATGTTTAAAAAAAAGAGATAAGTAACAACTTGGGCTTTAATACTACAAGCTCCATAAATAACCATGGTTGGACCTGAGCACCTACAACATCAGGAAATTACTTTACTTCAGAATGGTTTGTAGATTAATGTGATAACTGTCAAGCCTTCTTGTTTGAATAGGCTGAGATGGTGAGGGTCAAAAATGTATATCTGGAAGTTGAGGTGTTCATGGTTGATGTTTCGTTTAGGCTTAGCACTACAAGTTCCTACCTATATCCTTTCTTTTCTCCACTACTAGAATTTTTCAAACTAAAAATTACATTATCTGACGCCTGTAACCACTGCACACCTATGATGTTGATTACTTGAAAGCCTTTAGATCCAATAGTACACGTTGAATGATAGTCAATTAGTAAATGATTTATAGTGCCTTTAATTTGACTCTTATCCCTCGGTTCATTTGTATGTAGGTACCCCACGTCGTGCTTATGAAGTTGAAGCAGGGGCTTCAGGTCCTTAGAGTATACATTCTAATTGCCTAATGGATCTTCTTCTGGAGAGTCGTCTTCAGATGATTCTGATCTATCTTCATATGATTTGGATCCCTCTTCCGATGATTCTGATTCATCTTCAGATAATTCGAGTTCATCTTAGGTGTGGCACCCTTCATTAGGTATGTATACTTTAATAATATGTCACAGACTTGAAGTTTTTAGTCTGACTACGCACTCTTCAACATGTGCAAATGATAATCTCAGATCATGAAAAAAAGGAATTTATCTTTAGTTTGAAATTTTGATATATAAATAATGTTGTTGGTTCTAATCAAAGTTCGAGATATCAATTTTGGTCATTTGAAAATTTTGAAGTTCCGACCAATTTCACAAATTTCAAAGTTTCAGTATTTTTGAACTAAAATGCACTGTTAACTAAACTAAATTATAATAAAAACTAAAATTACATTAAATTTGTTGGATTAATCATGATTTCCCTTCATGGGCTGTTGTATGAATTCAAGCCACTTTGATTTTCAAGGGCATTTAGTCCTTTATATGTATTCCAAAATATTACTCGCAATAAACAAAATACATAACATGAAATATTAATGGCATTTACTAACCATTTCATCCCACACATCCTTTCTACCGTAATTAATGTCTAACGAACAACGTAACGTGAAATATCAAATGTTATTAGGGAAGTGTTTGGTGAGAGGAAATATTAGGGAGAATTATATTACATATTGGAGATGTTATACAGAAATATCACACATGTTTTAGAACTAATGAAAACTCTTAAAATTAATCCAACGATGACATCAAACTGACCAAAGCAAACTGTACAGAACTACAATCTGATTGAAATTATTATAAAAACTTTACAGCAAAGCTTGGATATATCAGCATAACAAATGATCTACAAACGTACTGAGTACTGTGCCGGCCCAAATTAAATGTTGCCCAAACCCATTTTAGTTTCCTTAAGCCAGTTTCAAACTACAGCCTGCAAATGTAAACTTTGAATAATATATGTAAACTTTGCAGTGTTGAACATGAAACTAGATAGACTAGATCGTCAACATAGTAAGAATATGTCATCTTCATTCAACTAAATACTCAAATTCATCAACTGGGTATACTGTTAAAAACCCTAGATTATTGTAGTAACACATGAAAAGTAATATGTAATCTTCATTCGACGAATCGTACGAAGACAATTGTCCTCAATTCTATAGCAGTTCATGTTTAACTACTATTGCTAATTATGGCTATCGACTAAAAAAGTTTTTAAGAAATATTCTAAGGATGAAATTACTACGGGTGTAGGTCAATTATTCTCACGTGCAAAATAATTCATTAAATATCAGAACTTATTCTTGCAAACATGGATTCAAAAATCATTATGCATGACAACAATTTCTCCCTTTTACTTAGTTGGAAAGGATAAACATATCCTTTATTTTAATGTGTACACACACTAATTGGATATATCATGGTGGTCCATGCATTGTTCTTTTAGTGAATTCATATCGCGTATAGTTCATAATTATACAATAAAGTATTTTTGAATCGTGATTAATATTAGTATCGACAAAAAAGTATGACACGTTAGATTATCGCCAAAATTATAGTATGTTGACATGTCAATGCTGGATAAATTAAATGCTTATGAGAATTCTCTAATTTTTTTTTAAAAAATAAACGTATGTTTCATAGTGAAATATTTTAATGATATTATAATAAACTTGGTCATAAAATCCATAATCTACTTATTTGTATCAATTACTTCAATTGCTTTTCTCATTACTGATATCTATTTTAGTATATTACTTTTATTTCTTCAAAGAGAATGTAGTATTACCCACAAATTAGAGTTTCATTTAATTAAGAAAATGGACATAGAAAGAAAAAAATAAAAAAATGCAAAAACAAATAGACACAAGAAGAAGGGAAAGAAATAACATATGTGAAATTTAAATGAACCTAAAAAATATGTAAATGACACTAGGAAAACTAATGTAAATTATCTTCCGAAAGACTCTTAATTTGTATATAAAATAAATTAGTTTCTTGATGACCTGAATCTGGAGAATTTGTTGCTTGATGATCATGGTAAATTAAGGGTTCAATAGTCTTTAGTGATTAATTTGCAAATTTTGGTCATTTGATTTCGAATCTGCCATTGATTTTCTATTTGTTATGAGTTGTGTGACATATACATATGTACTACAAGACACTTGGTAAAAATGCTCCTTTGTTAGATTCATGGTACCTCACTGTTGAGAAACATACAAAATGAGTAGTGCCCTTAACACATTGTTAAATGATTTTGTGATGTATCCATGGCTAACTGATCAATTATTTTGGTTATGAGTTGTGATTATTGAGAAACGGTTTCTTCCTAATTGTGTAGGAAATTTAAATTTAGCTGACTTTGATCCTAGTGCATTTGCTGGAGCAGATGGTTTGCTCCATACGACATGTGGGACTCTAGCATATGCAACACCTAAGGTTGCTGAAAGGAAAGGGTATGATGGTGCAAAGGCTGATATATTGTCCTGTGGAGTCATCTTGTATGTCTTACTTGTTGATTCTCTTCCATTTCAGGTAGTTGCATGCTTGTTAAATGAAATAAAATATCCATTTCAAAAAAATAAATAAATAAATAAATAGAAGACCGAAAGTCATGAGCTACAAGTAATGAGCAACAAATGTTTTCATTGTAAATTTTAATTGATGCTAAGGTAAATGTTTATCCCTTAACCGTCTCTGAATCACCTAGACTTAATATATTTCGATAACTTATTATCTTCAAGCATGCAGTCCAGTCCATCTATGCAGTGTATAATAAGAGAATTTTGAGTTAAGTAACACTTACATTTAATAATATGGCTACGTGTGTAGATGGCCTTGTACATAATATAAAAGTTTCAGAAAAATGAATGAAGAAAGTATATGGTTAAGAGTTAACGTGAAGATAAGAGTCCTATGCTCAAGTACTCTGTTTCCTATCAGCAAGAGGAGATCCTCACAGCTCATAGAAACAAGGATGCATCATAAAGAATCAGGTGCATCCCATTTCCATGTGTTCATTTTTGCGTTAAGTTCTATGTTTGTAAAATTGCACATTTATAATGCACAAACATCCTATGCAATGTGAAAGTCTAAAACATCAATTGTGTCGTTAATTAATTATTGTTATTAGATATTATATACTTTGTATCGGTCAATCACTTAATGAAATAGTGTGATGGATATTTAGTTTTTGCACTATGAATCCGATTTAACTTTGTGTACATTTTTTTGATGAATTGATTCTCAAGCATTACTTTTGCTTTACAGGTAGGCAGATGATTGATGCAGAAAAAGGCTGCAACGAGCCATGGATCGAATTTATTTTTGCTGCTAGAACTACTTTTTGGTTTTAACGTATGTACTACTTGCTTTTGTTTTGCTATTGCAACTTGTTCTATATTTTGTTTTTGAACTATTGATGACGAACAATTTATGTTTGGTGTAAGAATATTGTGTATTTTGATTATGACATTTCATACGTTGGTTGTCAAATATGTGTCCAAAATGTGGTATTGATACAATATGTTGATTTTGAAATGTAGTATTGATATAATATGCTAATTTTAAAATGTGGTATATATACACATTGTGATCGATGATTACTGAAATGAAATTCATAGAAAAGTAGAGAAAGCCTAATTGACTTAGCTTTGTATACAATTTAACGACGTTTTTAGAAAACTGTTAAAACATTCCACGGTGTTTTTTAAACGTTGTGAATGTTTTAACAGCATTTTAAAACTGCCATTGAATTGTATTAGAAAACATAAAGCAGGATTTCATGACACCAGGGAAACGTTGTTAAATGATTTCATGACACCATGGAAACACTGTAAAAAAGAACATTTAACAACGTTTATTCCTTATCATTGTATTTCTCTGACATATAACTGCATGTCGATAAACAACGTATGTGAAAACGCATTTAATAGCTTTTATACCGTTTTAGAAGCGCTATTAAAGGTCCTGTTTGTTGTAGTGAGATTAGGGAAATCAGATTCTACTAATCACAATTTTTTTCAAATTTGAAAATTTTATTAATAATTTTATGATGATCACACGTAAGAACGATATGGCAATGGTCAGTATACATATATGGCAAACTAGTAATTCTACAAATAAGAAATTTATTGAAAAATCCATCTAGAAGAGCCATAGAAGGGGATTCTCTAGTATTACTCCAAGTGAATTTTCTATTAGTTAATTGTATTCGATCAAATTAGTATTAATAATAGATTGATCAAATTCTTCCATTGAATAAAAATCACCTTCCTAGGGTTATCTTTCCCCTAAAACGCATAACATTGAAATCACCGTCCATAATCCAAGATCCCAGAGTTAATGATCAAAATTCTAGACATTCATTCCATAGAACTAGATGACCAATTTTCAAGTTTAGACCGTAGACGTTAGATATATTTGATAAAGAGTTACCATTAAGGTTATTGAGAATAATATATAAAGAGTGTTGCTTAGGAATAATTTGTAGAAGTTTAAAAGAATTATTGCGTCACCCTATAAGTAAACCCTTAGAAGCTCCAATTGATGGTATACAAGCCCAATGTCTAAAATGATAACTGCCTAGTCTTATATAAAATCGAAGATCGGGAAAATCTTTTTTTTTTCATTTCCTGCAAAAGAGCGATATCTATAAAATAATCTTTAAAACATGCTCTAATTTTATCCCATTTATTTAAATCATGAATGCTGCCCTAATATTCCAGCTAATAATCCCCATAAACCAAATGATCTAACCATCTCTATTTCCCTACTCCTAATGTAAGCAGTATCTAATTCATCATTATAAAAACAAATGCGGTATCCTTAGCTAACTGACATAACTGACTGGTGGATAAACTACCTAGAGCATAGAAAAAATAGGTACTATCCAAAACAGAAGCCATACCAGGGCCTGAATTGGTAGTGCCACTCATAGCACTTGAATCAGGTGACTCGTCCACAACCGAAGAATGACTGCTACAGACCTTGGCACTACGACGAACAACACCATTGACAACAACTGATTTTCTACGCCTACCTCTCTTTTTCGATGAAGACAAATGTGAAGCTGTGTTAATAGTATTACATTCATTATCAAATACTGTAGAAAAATATGACGATTCTTGAACCACATCCTTTTCTTTATAATCATCATTCGCAGATACACCAACATTCACATCATTTCCAACCACTGCGTGCAATAATTGCTTGGTCGCGAGAATAATATTAGAACTCTCCATTACAATATACAGTGTCTCCTTGCCCGCATTACAACCTTTACTTCTTCTTTATCAACATTATTAACACAATTTACATCCCCATCCAATGTAATATCCTTGTGCATATCATTCCCATCCGACAGTAAAATAGATCTTGTCAATTTATTCACTGCCGATCCATCTAATTCTCCACCATACCATAAAATCGAATGCCATTAATAATCAAGTTATTTGATGTAATATCATCAATGTGACGACCCGCCTTTCATTCCACAGAAAGAAGCATCATCAATAAGAAAGAAAGAGGTAGAAATAGAATAGAAAGAAGAAAGAACTCAACAAAATCAGAATCTAACATTGGAACAGAACAAAATATAATATATCACATACATATTACATAATCAATACATCAGAGTTACACAGATTACAACAACATTTTACATTAGACAGTTGTAAGATCTGTCTAATCCATTACATTTCAAATACAACAGACAACGACACCACAACGGAAACAGATAAATACCGCTACGTTTAGACTCCTTCTCCATGCTATCCAATATTCGTCAAGCCAGAACCTAATCACTTGGCTACTCATAAAAATTTGAGTACCCAAGAGTTTATGAAAAACAGAAATAAACTCCGGGTCAGACATGGGTCTGGTGTGAGTAAACGGTTAAAAATTGCTTAACTTTTGAAAACCTTTGAAAACAAAATTATCACGTAAGACTTCCCACACATAAACAAGGGTAAGTTTTTACCTTACACTAACCAAAACATTTGATAGGAAATCCAGTGATATTATAATAGGGTCTGGGGTTTTCAAATAAATAAGAAATAGCTGAAATTGTTACATGATTAAATTCCAGCATACTAGCCACAAAAGTGGGTAATACAATCAAAACCGTAAGGGCACGTAGGAAGAATGGGTTTCCATCAATGGCAGGGCTACTGGGGTACCGCACGTCATAGTACGTGGCCTAGATCAACGTGCCAAGGATTCGCCCTAAATCCCCTGCAACACAAGGCCGGAACCATTCCTTACTGAACATTCCGGAGTAAGATAACCCCGCATTTGGCTGCAGATCCAACTTCCCACACAGCCGAATAAAAAGGGACATCTAAACATGTGTAAGTCTCGTCCTACTTGAGCGTGACTACTTAGCCTTGTTGCACCTCCTCTATTTTAGCCATTCACGGTTGATGAGGCTTGAGGCTACGATTACCTTTATAGAACTAGAATGCTCATCGTCCACCTGACGATGTTCCTGAAAGCATTCAATCCATACAAGTTCGTTCCGGGTACGAACGAAACCAAAGGCATTATCTCGTTACACTCATTTTGGAATCACCCTCAGAGTTAACGACAATAACCCTTGCACTCTAAAATCTCCATCTCGATCTTCACTTTGAGATGTCACGACCTAACGTTTAACTTAGATCGATGTGGTTTTTGGATAATCAAATTTGATACCCGATCCCGGTCTCATCGAAATCCAAACGTATCTTAAAGGCATAGTTGTTTACAGTTAAACAATTCAATTCAATTCAATACTTGAATTCACACAGCATTTAACACAGATAAATATCACACATTTATCATTGATATATCCAATATCATATCACTGAATATCACAACATATCATCCAATAGATATCATCCAATAAATATCATCCAATAGATATCATCCAACATCATCCAATGGATATCATCCAATAAATATCATCCAATCCAGACATTCTACACAAACCATCATCCATAAACAGGAATTATTAATCCATGTTATAATTAATTTAATCACCATAAATTAAATTAATTACTTAAGAATTAATCACCTAATCCTGCTCAAACAATCATTAATTAATTACAAACAAATTAATTAATCATCACTTTAATTAATCATTCCCTTAATTAATCATCCTTGATTAATTATCCCTTAATCTCTTTATCAATTAATTAATTAATCTCTAATCACAGATTGATTATTCTTTACTTATCAATTAATAAACCTTAATTATTAATTAATCTCCTTCAATACAAAGTAATCAATCCTTAATTACTTTTATAATCAATTAATTAACCTTTAATTAACTCATTAATTATCCATTAACTATCAATTAATAACCTTAATTATTAATCAATATCTCTTAATACAAATTAATCAATCCATAATTACTCTTATAATTAGTCATTAATTAACTAATTAATTATCTCTTAATTATCTCTTAATTATTAATTAATGAAACTTAATTATTAATTAACAACCTTAATTACAAATTAATTAATCCATGATTATCAATTGATTAAACAGTTAACCAATCCTTAATTACTTTTGATTAATCCTTAATTACCTTTGATTAATCCTTAATTAATTAATCTTTAATTACATATTAATCATCGTTTAAGTCTTAATTAATAAAACCTAATTATTAATTAATAAAACTTAATTAAAATTAAGTACATCTTAATTATTAATTAAGTAACCTCTAATTACTTAATTAGCAACTCTCTGATTACTAAATTAATCAATCTTAATTACTTGATTAATTAATTCTTAATTACTTAATTACTTAATTACTCAATTAATTAATCTCTAATCATTAATTAACAATCTTTAATTAATAATCCTTAATTACAATTAATTAACTACCCCTAATTATTTATTAATTAAACCAATTTATTACTCTTAATTAATTACTTAATCAATCCTTTATAATTAGTTAATCAAATTAATTAATTATTCTTAATTCCCTTTATTAAACTAATTAATCTCAAGACATTATAACCTTAATCATTGTAAGATAAAACATTATCTTATAAATACCTTAATTACCATTAACATTTTTAAAACATTTTAACATTATAATTACCTTTACTTAATTAAATCATTTAATTAAGATTTGAAATTGGATAATCATTTAACTTGATAATTTAAGTTAACGAAACTTAACATCCGTAAATAACTTAAAACATTATCAAGTAGAAGTTTTAAACTAATTACAATTTGTATTTTAAAACTTACTTCTGTAAAAATCTTAAACTTTCATTTTAAATTAATGTTTTAAAATCACTTTTAACAAAATTTAATTTAAACAACTTTTAAAACTTCATAACGAATTGTTAAAGAAATAATTATTATATATAAAGTAAGTTTATATAAAAGTTTAAACTAGATTTAACTTTAAATTTTGAAAATATTGATTATAAAAACATTTTAAAACTGTTTAAAATTGTTGCTTCGGGTTTTACCCGAAGGTCACTCGGGCCTATCCCCGAGTTTTCTCCGCTTTTCCCCTTATCTTCAAAAACTTGAATTTATTTTAAGTTTTTTTAAAATCCTACAGGCTACACTCAAATATTATTCGAGTACAAATTCGAGTTATCTCCCACAAAACCCGATATCCGCTTCGAGTCCAAACCACTACCCACCATCAGACACCAAATCATCACCGTGCACCTGCACAGTTGCCAGCGACGATGGTGACCATCGCCGTAACCTCCAACACAACGACCATCATCCCAGCATCTATTCCCAATCACCCAAACACATAATCACATCAAAATCGAGCAACACAAAAGTTTCTAGAACCACAACTTCATCATAAAATGAGCTCGCATCCGCTTCTTTGATCAACGGAGCTGCTACGATTCCGGCCTCACCATGCCGATACACCTCGCTGCCACTTTCCAAAATCCCAAGCCACTCGATCAACCCGAGGTAAAGCATTGATACAGTTTCCCTGATCGACCAAAATTAGGGTTATAAACTAAATCTCTTCGCCGTCGACGCCACGGTGATCTTTACTGCCTCGAACCATTTTTTCTAGCCTTACCGTACATCCTTCCTCCTCCAGACGAAGCCCCGACCCTCCAGCGACTGTCGATCACCAGAGATACTCAAAAACTCGAATTCCAGTCAACTTAGAGTTTCTCACTCAATACAGTATTAATTTTCTTTTTAAAAATCATGTTTTACTAAGACAATTCAAGATTTAAACTTGAATCAACTTAATTTAACACTTGATTTTATCATGCATTTCCATTATCATCTGAACTATCTTAATCCCAGAAGTATTTCAAACTTATTTTGCTAGGAATAAATTTTAAACCTTAATTTATAATTAAACAAACATATATGTTTGAATCTTTAAGCCTAACAAAGATCATATGATTAGATTTAGGATTTTTGATCAAACTTTTTATTTTTTTCAACCAAGAACAGGGATATTAACAACAGGCATGCACACATACAACACTCATAAAACACGGAGATATCATTCATATATACACAAACAAAACACTATTCATCTCAGATATTTTCACAAGCATCAGACTAGAATTTACTTAACTTTTAAATTTAAAAAGTGTTTACTCACCTAAAAAAAAGCAAAGGGCTTGATTTTACTGGGAATGAAAACTTGAATTGCTGAGGCTTTTTAAAACCGAAAGCTTTTTGATTTCCTTTGAAACTGTAAAACTTTGATTACTGCAATGATTCAAACACTGGAAATCACTCTGATAAATTTAAGGCTTGATACTCCAGGCTTTAAATTTCTTTAAAACTGCATGCTTTAGCTACTGCTTGGATTTTGAGACTGAAAGCTTTGAATTGCTTTGTAAAACTCAGATTTGAAAATGGCAAAAGGGTTTAGTTGCTTTGAAAATCTGGTACAAGCTTGGCTTTTAAATGAAAAAGTGTTTTACAGGCTTCGCATTTTGAAAATCTGCTTGAGTATTGATTTTCATTTGTTTATGGTTAGAAACTTTTGAAACTTGATCTATGGATTGCTTGAGAATGGTTTTACAGGTTTGAAAAGATTAATGAGCTTGGGTTTTGATTTGAGGAATTTATAGGCTTGATTATTTGAATTGAAGAGAAAAAGTTTACAGGCTTGAAACCAAACAGTTTATAGGGTTTGATTTTGGTTTGAGGAGGATTTACTAATTTGATTTTGAGAAAATATTTTCAGTGTTTTGATTTATGATCATTTCTGGTTTTGGAAGAATGGTTTACAAGGTTGAGTTTTTTAAAGTTGAGAAGATAAAAAGAAATGGGAAGATGAAGATGTATGTTTATGTAAATGTAGATTTGGATTTATAAAAATCAAAAGAAATGAAACATAAAGAATGACACTTGTTTTTAAAAGTTAACACTTGTCAATATAAAGGCTAATTATCTTACATGTGTTTTTAATATGGTTTTAAAAGTTACACTTGTAATAATTTCATTTTTATTTATTTTTAAAGGATTTTTAAAGCTTTTATATTCATTTTCCAAATTAATAAATACATTTCTAAATTAATAAATGTTTTCTAAATTTATATAAATAAAATCTTTAAAAGAAAATAAAGTATAAACCAATTATAATTTAAATAAAATCATATATAATATATTTAATTTACTTTAAAAAGTTAATACAAACCTTTTGTATTTATTTTACAATTTAATAAACACTATCTTAATTAATAAAAATAAATTCTTTTTAAGGAAAACAAATTCTATTTTAGATAAAAAAATTCATATATTTTATATCCAAAATAATTTCAAGACATATATTCGTTAAATTCAAATTTAAATCTATATTCAAATTCAATTTAAAATCTAATTTAATATCAATTCAAATTTATATTAATTTTAAATAGACACAATTTAAATTTGGAAATAATAACTTTATCTAAAAATCTATTTATAACTATATTTAAATAATTATATTGGTTATTTATATTTGGAAATAACAATTTTATCCATTTAAAATTAATTTAAAAGTAGATTATCACATTTTAAATTCCTTGAAATTCGGGGATATCACAATCAACACTGTGCATATCAATATCTTTATGCATATCACCACACATAGAACATTATCCTCTTCCAACTAGTCAGATGACACATTCCTATCATAAAAAACACGATAAACTCCTTCATCAGCCACCTTATTAACATCCCTACCCTCAACATCCTCAGTCGAACAGTCAGAAGAATTACACTCATGAACCTCATTCACAATTCTGTCTCTATATACCAGAGGTTCGACAGATGAATGATCAACAACAACACTGACATCATTACATTGGGTATTCACATATGTACCTTTAAACAATTTATATTTCTTTTCCAAAATCTCCAATGACTTAAGACGGTTAATATGATTAACCTTGTGTATACCATCTAATAAAGAATCCATATCCTTATGCACATCAACACATAATTCACTGGTTTCATAGATAATATTATCTTCCTCCCAACTGTCATATGAAACATACCTATCATCAGAGACATGAGAAGTAATGATCTGATTAAAGCTACTTTCAGAAACTCCTATATCAACCACCTTGTTTACATCTCTACCCCAACATCCTCAATCAAATAGTCAGAAGATACATTACACTCATGAGTCATATTCTCAACTCTGTCCTCACTTGCTAAAGGTTCAATAGCTGAAGAAATAACAACAGTATTAACATCATTAAATTGGGTATCCAACAATTCAGATTTCTTTCTTGAATCCTCCAATGACTTAAGACAGTCAAAACGGTTAGTAGTGACCAATTCAAAACTCCCCACGCCACCATATTTAGCTCCAGATTTTTTGCGATGAACATAAAAAAAAGGGCTTTGCACCGAAGGTCCCTATTTTCGATGTTGTTGTAAGAAAAGTCCCTATGATAATAAGTATGTAAATCGTTAACGATAAAAATAGCTTTAACGCTAACACTCGGTTTAGCTCGTGATGAAGTGAAAGCACCACCCGTTTGCACGGGAATCAAAGTAAAAAGAAAATAGCAGGAAAATAAAAGAGATAGAGATTTTTATAGTGGTTCGGCTTCTAATAAGCCTACATCCACTTTACATCCCCCATTATGTTTTTCGAGCACACTTTACAAGATTACAACACTTTTACAACACGATCTCTTGATTACAACACTTTTACAACACGAACCTACCATTATAACACGATCAGAGAAAGAAGTTTGAACTTTGATGATGGATTGATCTTTGGATTCATGTGGAATGAAGTAGATCTCTCGATGAAGATTCTTCGGTGTTTGAAGTGTTTGGAGAGTCGAGAAATCAACAGAGTATAGGCGCCATGAAATCCGGGCCACCCCCTTCCAGGTGGAGTAGATGGAGTATTTATAGGTGAAATCGGAGTTAGGTCGGTAAGGACGACTTAAGGAGTTAGGTCGCAAGGAACGACTTAAGGAGATTGGGTCGGTGGGGACGACTTAAGGAGTTAGGTCGTAAGGAACGACTTAAGGAGTTAGGTCGTAAGGAACGACTTAAGGAGTTAGGTCGTAAGGAACGGCTTAAGGAGATAGGTCGTAAGGAACGGCTTAAGGAGATAGGTCGTAAGGAACGGCTTAAGGAGATAGGTCGTAAGGAACGACTTAAGGAGATTAGGTCGTAAGGAACGACTTAAGGAGATTGGGTCGGTGGGGGACGACTTAAGGAGATATGGTATAGGGATGAGCTTCGGTAGGTTTAGGTTGCGAAATAATTAGATCGCTAGGTCGAACATGTGGCTAAGCCGCTAGGTCGCGGACTTCTTTAGGTCGCTAAATCGTCTCATCTTTAGGTCACGATATCTTCGTTGTAGCTTAAATCGCCTTCCTGTTAGCTCGTTAAGTCCTTAGGTCGGAGCCATCTTAGGTCGGTGTCTGCAGTTAAGTCGTGAGCTTACTGTAGCTCCTGGAGAAGTTAAGTCGCGGGGACCTGGAGAATGTTAGGTCGCTGTTTGTTCTGTAGGGGACTAGGTCGCTGGAAACCTTAACTCGATAGGTCGGGTACATAGCTAAGTCGCTGCATTCTTTAGGTTGTTGGATACTCCATGCTCTAAGTTGCATACCGTTTTGGACGGGGCGCTGCCCCGCACCCCCCCGGGGGCGCTGCCACCTTGGGGGGTTGGCACCCCCCTGGACCCCCCCTCCGTAGGGGATCTTAGATGAGAAATCATTCAACAGAACTTGCTTTGTTGAAATGCTGAGTTGACCAATCTTTGAGACGAGCTATCTTCGGCTTTCTCGGTCGATCTTTTGATATCACGGCCTTGTTGAAAAAGGCGGGATAACATAAATTAAGTCCCTGTTTTTTGTAAATCAGAAAGCGCAAACCATCTTGCGCTTTTCTTATAAAAGTGCAAGTTAACTTGCGTTTTTCAAAAATTTAATTTTTTTTTGAAAATTTCAAAATTTCAAAAAAATTTCAAAATAAAAAAGCGCAAACTATCTTGCGCTTTTTTGATAAAAGTTGCAAGTTAGCTTGCATTTTTTGTCAAAAAAGTACAAAACACCTTGCGTTTTCTATTTTTCAAAAAATAGGGACTAAATTTACATACATGTATATACATGGACTTTTCTTATAACAACATCAAAAATAGGGACCTGTAACTCGTTTCTTGTAAAAAAAATCTTTGTTCAACTCTTCCAATTGAAATGTAGAACCATAATATTCCTTTGGATTGACTGCATACTCATTAGCATACACTGTATCATTGGTTTTCAGATAAATAGGATCCAATCTAAAATGCAAATAGTAGGTCTAATAACAATGGATCACAAAAATTAAACTCCTCCCTTTGAACCGCAATAGCAATATCATGAATTTCCTTAACACCTTCAAAAATATTCTAAACTCCAACATTCTCACTAGAAACTGGCAATATATCCATGGCCGATTCATCACCATATAAAGAAGAAGCATATTTCCAAAAATAATCCTTTGGATCACCAAATTTCTTTCTATAATTTTTACCAATATTAACTGCATTGATCGCATCAAAATGTTAGAAAAATTCCTCCAAGAATTCCATTCCTTCCTTCCTCTGTATCCATAAGTAATCTAACAGTATCCTCTTGAGCTTCTTACATTTTAAAAAATAAAATAAAACCATGATCAGGGATCGAATTATTATTACGCCTATTAGGGATAGAACCGAATTTCGTTGAACATTCGATCTTTTTATGACCAAAGAAACCGCATCCAAGAAACATCTAACTGGATCGCGATAATACTTAGCCAAATGAGAGTAACCCCTGCATCTAAAACATGTTCTCTTCCCTTTTTTGGAATTGATCCAATTCTTGGATAAAGGTTTCTGATAGGAAAATTGAGGAATATAAAACTTGGATTCTATAACTACCTGATTGTAGGAACGACTAGATGAAGGAACGCAATCAATAAAAGAATGAGAATTGGGAAAGTTATAACAGAGAGAAGGGGAGATTGAGAGATGTATACAGCAAAAAAAGCTGTTGTCGCCATATAATTGATCGATTTATTGAAAGAGATTATATATTTGATTTATTATCATTCGGATAATTAATGTTGGTTTGAATTTATAAAAGGAATTTTAAATTCGATTTATTTTCTTTGAGAAAATTAAAGTGATTTCAAAGTTATAAAAGAATGTTATAAATTATTCTTGGGGATGATTAACATTTGTTTTAATTTGTAAAAGTAAATTAATTAATTTATTATTTTTGGAATAATAAATATTGTTTTAAAATTTATAAATAATAGTTTATAAACAAGAAGATCTTTTAAAAAGAATTGTTTCAAATAAAGCTAAGTGTAAATTGTTTTGGGTTCGTAATAAATAATGTTTTGACATTTTTTTTGAATTTGGTTTTAATACACTTAGAAAATTTAATTTTCCCCTTCAAAAGAATATTTTAAAGAGTAGTTTTAAAGTGTCTTTAAAAGTATTATGGTGTGAATATCAAGCACAAGTGAAAACAAACATCTTATCATTCTCGATAGTTTACTTATCAACTATCGACTTTAATTCTGTTTTCTTCTTTATATTTCGTCACTCTAAGATGATGTATTGCTCATTTGAGCATCGTTATCCTTTGTCGGAAATGACTAAATCCAAAGAGTGAGTGGAGGCTAAGCTATATGGAATTGCTCCCACTATGGTATTTTCACATCCACTCTAGATTGGATTCGGTGTTGCGCATTGTGGAAAAATCGAATACTCGGTAACAGTTGGCGAGGTATGGGTTGGAGATTTCCGAAAGCCATCGGAGTTCTCATGTATATTTCTAGAGGTATACTTTCGGTAAAGTAGTGCACACTCCTAGTCATTGTTGGAAAAACTCCTTTTTCCGTTATTGTTGATTCAATTCTTTGCGTTGTTCCCTTAATTGCATGGAGAACTGCCTTGTGCTATTCTCTATGTTCAATTATTTATCACTATTCTTTCAAGTCTGGAATTTGATATTATTTATGCCCATTCATTCAATATAAGATTTGTCCATACTAGTGCCCACCTTTTTATTTGGATTGTTGCTGCTGTTTATTTTCATTCTTTCTTGATTGGATTGTTGTTCTTATTTTTTTTCCCATTTCTTCATTTATGGATGTTATTTTTATAAGGTAAAAACCCATTACGCATTAGCAGTGTGGAAAATTTATATGTTCATCATATTATTTGAGTTTTCACACGTTGATTTTCCAAACTGACCCGAGTGTTCTTTTATTATAATGCTCAGGTCAGACCGAGTTATTCCTAGGTTGGCTTTGGCGATATACAGTTATTGGAGCAGACTAGATGTTCACCTATCGTATGGTTTTATTTTTAATTGTATGATATGGTATACCTATCAGCAATTGTAAGGTCAGAATTTTATGACTGCCTAGCTGATAAGGTTTGTTTTTAAATCTGATGTACTCTGTATTTTGGAGGATAGTATTTACCATCTTTGCTACATTATATGTTGTCGATTCCTTCCCCTATTCTCTGTTTTTTCTTTTTATTTTACCCTAATAATCTTCTTTTCCAGCGATTGGTTGTTCGGCATTTGAATATTGTTGATGTATTCGGTGTCGACTTTCAATGGTCGAAAAGGTAGGTCATTACAATTTAGTATCAGAGCTGAAGGTTAAGCGAGAACCTTGGCTTTGGTAGGGTATGACTCACTAAAGACAGGGTTAGTAATACTCTAAAGTGAGCAACTCATTAGAGATAGGATAAGTGACACCCTAGAATGAGTTTGATAGTATTATATATACGAGAGCGTATTTGTATTGTTATAAAAACTATGGTGCTAAATGGTATAATGAGTTGTTTATGAATTCTGATCGAGATGCGGGATGCCACGGTGTCGATAAAGATTTCTAAATACTCGAACAAGCCAAACGGACATGATATTGATTTTTGAAAATTTGGTAAATGAAATATTTTATCTCTATTTTATACATAAAGGAATAATTTTCAAATTTATATAACTATTATTTATAGTGTTTGTTTGTTAATGATAGTACCTCTTTATTATCATTATTGTTTGATTTGTCATACTCAGATATTTAGGAGCATCGATTATTTTTTGTTGGTTGTTAATCCCTGCTCAAGTAGTTTTCGAGCATATATTGTTTGATAATTGTAAGTACATTAAAACAAACACTTTGTAAATTAAGATTCACAATTTGACTATAAGATGGAGTGAATGTTAAGTTAAAGCAATCTTTTAATAAAGGTTGTTTAAAATAATCTAAATGGTAGAATAAGATATTTAGAGAATAAATATTTGAGAATATTTTATTATAATAAAGGAGAATTATTATAATATGAAATGATTTTATATAAAGGTAATTTTATATAAATTTTATTTATAAAATGCGTTTTAAAAAAGATTTTTGAATTTAGATCCTGGAGTTATTTGAAATAACTTCGAAATTTTTTTGAAAAATATATAACAGTAGTATTACTTGGAAGTATTTCTAAAATATAAATATTTTGGGATGATAAATTTTAAATGGATTGCCCTTTCTTTGGGGTATTTCGAAAAAACATCTCGATTTGTTTTGTGATAATCTAAATAATCTTCTAAGTGACAATCAGATGCTTGCTTAGGCGAATATTGTGGAGCACTTAGTAAATTATTCTCTTTATCATTGTGCAATCGAAACAAGTTCAAACCCGGACGAACCTAATGTGAGTTTTGATAAATAAATTTTTTGAAGCAATTTTATAAAGAAATATAAGTAGTATGATTTCAAAAAGGGTTTTGAAGTAAAAATCTAGGTAAGTAGTCTTAAGTTTCCTTAAAGGAAACCAACTTAAAATAAAAGTCATTTTGAATTTAAAAAAATTGATAAATGAAAATATTAAAACTCTTAGATAGACAGGAAATAATTTAACCCAAGTTTTAAATGGATTAAACTAAATAGAAAGGTTATGATAAATTTATTTAATTAAAATCATAATTTTTATTAATCAGATAAGTTGTGTAAATTATTTAGTAATATTGAGATAACCCATGGACATTTTCCCTTAGAGCACTCTAAGGTAAAGAGGTCAAAGTGTTGACTCGGTTTTAAAGACACATATTTTGTTTGGATTTCCAATAAAATTTTGAGAGAAATAAAATAAATAAATAATAAGGAAATAAAATAAAGTTGGTATTTTATATATACACTTAGGATCTAGAAGGATATTATACAAGTAAATAAAATGGAGTAAGCTTTTATTTGTTGTTTTATAGAGAATTATCTTTGTAAAATGTTTATATACTTAGGTGAAGATTTATGAAATAGTTCATAAACAATTTTATGTTAAATAAAATACTAAATGGACATTATGAGTGATTTAGAACCAGTTGGTATAATTAAGAAACCATTCAAACTAAGTACGCAAGTTATACGTAGATCATTTTATTTGCACGGTTCCTGATTTAGGATTCGAATACATAACTTCAGGTGATTCTCACCAGTCCGAAAATGAGTTTCTCACTAGATCCTTGTTGGAGAACAGTTGATTTGAATTCTCGATATGATACTAAATTTCTCTATCATAATATATGGCTATGCAAGGAGACGGGAATTTCTAATCAAGAAACCTGATTGGAGTCCGCTCTATGGGAGGTCAAGTGAGCGATACTTGTTGAAAAGTGGAAGTCTATGTATCCAAGAAAGTGATCAGATCAAATATAGCATACGAATGATTTATGTATATCGTGCGGATTTAAGTATAATTATATACTTAGTATGTGACTTAAGCAAAATTTTAAATCTGGTTGTTAGTCATTTGACATTTTAAATAATGTTAACTGTTAGATTTTTTTCCCCAATGAAATTTGATCAATTGATCATGTCAGTTTACTCTTATACGGGGTTTCATTTGATTTGATTGGTTGTGTGATTTATATACCATAGTTTATAAAGTCTGAATTTATAAACAAAGATTTTTGAATTGTTGTTTATTAGGACTTAAATCCCAGTGGTTTTGAAATCGTTTTAAAAGTATTTATGGAATGATTGTGAAAATAAATATTAATAGTATGATTTTAAGTATTTGAGAAATATTATTATTTCAATAAAAAATTGGAATTTGTTCAAATAGATATTTTCAAAGTGTTTGACAAATATTTTTATTTATTGCGATGAATGACTAAAATCAAAGCAGATTGGGAGTTTTCCCCATTTTGAGATTCCCTAGGTGTACTTACCATATTGTTTTTAGGAGTTACCAGAACACCATTGGAGGCACTATTGTTTTTGTTTAGTGTTACACCATGCTGGAAAGGGGGGTGCACCCTCCTATTCATGCTGGATCTAGTTTTAATGTCAGAATATTCTCTATGTTTTGTTGCATATGGTTGATATGTTGCTTTTGAATGCATGTAGCTTAATTTCATACTAGAGTTGTATTTAGATTTATATCATGCTAATTTTTGCATGTAGAGTTGCATCATTAGTAGTAGTTGCATCATATTGTTTGTTACATATGGTTGTTACATTGTTTATGCTTTCTGAATTTATGATAGAGATAACTAACATATTTCTCTTTTATTAGTATGGCTCTTATTTGGATTCTTTGAGTACAGGTATGCAAGTGATTTCTTGCACACCTGCATTTGCATGGAGATAATAAATTGCTCGCTAAAATATAAATCAAACGCAAAAAGGTATGCAGTAGATTTAGAAGTTTGGTATTTTGTTTAATTGCTGATTTTATGGTTGTTTGTTACATGTGGTTGTTACATTGTTTATGTTTTTTGAATTTATGATAGAGATAGCTAATATATTTCTCTTTTATTAGTATGGCTCTTATTTGGATTCTTTGAGTACAGGTACGCAAGTGATTTCTTGCGCACTTGCATTTGCAAGGAAATAATAGCTAAAATGTAAATCAAACGCAAAAAGGTATGTAGTATATTTAGAAGTTTGGTATCTTGTTTAATTGCTGATTTTATGCCCAAATATGGGAGGCCACTTGGCTTCAGTTTTCTTTTGATTGGTTTGGGGCCCGTACTGGCAATTTGTAGTTTTTCCGATCGAGCCACGCAAAGAAGGATCTGTCTAAATTTTCCGTAATATTTGGAAATTAATTAAGTAATAAGTTTAATAACTAATTTTAATTAATAAAAAATTTAACCTTTGCCACAACCCATTTTTCCGTACCAATTTAAACTGACTTTGAACCACACTTGTCAGTCAAATTGCACGGGAAGACGGATAGTGAAAGAAAGAAAGAAGGTAGAAATAGAAAGAAGATAGAAGAAAAGAGAACAATCAGAATCTCACAGCGGATCAAATAAACTATAATATAAATAAATATTTACATAAAACCAAAACTGTTGCTTATATAACATATACAGACTTTACATCAGAGTTACAATACACAACTCAGATAGTTTATATCAATCATGTCCTTACAACAATGACCACACAACCAAATACAGACTGAATGTAAGCATCTACGTGAATACGTCTCCTGATTCCATCTCCTCTCCTGAAGCTTCCAATCTTCCAGCTAAACCTGGAAATATGCTCGGTCTGGCCCGGGCATATAGGAAAACACCAAGCCCGGGTCAGTCTGATAAACCAGCGTGAGAAACACATTCAACTTGATTTATTAAAGTTTGAAAATCCTTTGAAAATCAAAAGCATCTCGTAAGACCGTGCCACAAATAAACATGTTGGGTTTTTACCTTACGATAGCCAAACCATTTCTTATAAAATCCTCTGATATTATAATAGGGTCTATATACAAATACTTATTCAAATAGCCGAAATTGTTACATTATTAAATTGCAGCATACTAGTTAAGAAGTGGGTCAGACAATCAAAACCGTAAAAGGCAATAGGGAGAATGGATTTCCAACGAATGACTAGGCACTGGGGTACCACCTATCACAGTACCTGGTCCAGATCAGCGTACCGAGGACCCCTTTGTTCCCTTGTAACACAAGATCGGACTACCCTTTATTGGATAGCTCGAGTAAGATCACCCCACGGTTGGGGTTAGCAACCGCCCACACAGCTGAAATATAAAGGGACTTCTAGACAGTGATGATCTTACCCTACTTGGATGCTACCCACTTAGCCTTGCTGCATATCCCCTGATTTTCAGTCATTCATAGTTGATGAGGATCGAGTCTAAGCGTTACCTTTTTAGAACATATCACTTAGAATGCTCGCCATCCACCTAATGTTGTTCTAAAAGCATTCATCCATACAAGTCCATTCCGGGTTCGAATGGAACCGAAGGTACTATTCCTACCACATCCATTTTGGAATCACCCTCAGGATTAGTTGCGAGTAGCCCTTGCAATTCACTGCTCCATCTTCGACTCCAAGCTCTTGTCTTCATCATGAAAACATACTCATGGGATCGAAGTGGTTTTTGAATTTCAAATCCGATCCCGGTCTCTTCCAAACAACGTTCGCTATTTCCCTATAAACTCAACCCCGGTTCTTTAGATAATACACCGACGAAATACAAGATCGGAGTTCATCTCCTAACCATTTGAGGATGGGTCTTCTTATAATTCGTCCTAGAGAACAAACGAGTTTATACGTACGGTATAGCACCTCAAACGGTAACCGTACCATATAATTCTCAAGTCTCCTCTAAATATTTCCAAAGTTAGGTTTTGTCCAATTTGATAGTCGGTTATTTAAGTATCATAACAATCAACCAATTCAACCAAGTTATTTCCCGTTGCAACCATTAAGCCTTGTTCACATTTACATTCCAAACGGATTAAAATTTACTATGAAAGCTTATTTCATTTGATAAATATATATATTTAAAACCATTTCTTTCCAAATCATATTTATGAAGTTTCCAAATATTATTTCCAAATTTATTAAATAAATACTCTTTACAAAAGTTGCTATAATATATTATTTAAAACAACATTTATATTAAATAGATTTATATTGAAGAAAATATACTTAAATAGAACAATCAGAATCTCACAACGGATCGAATAAACTATAATATAAATAAATATTTGCACAAAACCAAAACTGTTGCTTATAAAACATATACAGACTTTACATCGGAGTTACAACACACAACTCGAACAGTTTATATCAATTCTATCCTTAAACAATGACCACACAACCAAATACAGACTGAATATAAGCATCTACGTGAATACATCTCCTGATTCCAGCTCCTCTCTTGAAGCTTCCCCTCTTCCAGCTAAACTTGGAAATATGCTTGGTTTGACCCGAGCATATTGGAAAACACCAAGCCCGGGTCAGTCTGGTAAACCAGCGTGAGAAACACATTCAACTTGATTTATTAAAGTTTGAAAATCCTTTGAAAATCAAAAGCATCTCGTAAGACCACGCCACAAATAATCATGTCGGGTTTTTACCTTACAATAGCCAAAACATTTCTTATAAAATCCTTTGATATTATAATAGGGTATATATACAAATACTTATTCAAATAGCTGAAACTGTTACATTATTAAATTCCAGCATACTAGCCACAAAGTGGGTTATACAATCAAAACCGTAAAAGGCACGTAGGGAGAATGGATTTCCAACGAATGACTAGGCACCGGGGTATCACCTATCACAACACCTGGTCTAGATTAGTCTACCGAGGACCCCTCCGTTCCCCTGCTCCATCTTTGACTCCAAACTCTTGTCTTAATCGCGAAAACGTACTCGTTGGATTGAAGTGGTTTTCGAATTTCAAATCCGATCCCGGTCTCTTCGAAACGACGTTTGCTATTTTCCGGTAAACTCAACCCCAGTTCTTAGGAAATACACCGACGAAATACAAGATGGAGTTCACCTCCTAACCGTTTGAAGACGGGTCTCCTTATAATTTGTCCTAGAGAACAAACAAGTTTATACGTACGGTATAGCACCTCGAACGGTAACCATACCATATTGTTCTCGAGTTTCCTCTAGATATTTCCAAAGTTAGGTTTTGTCAAATTTGATAGTCGGTTATTTAACTATCAAAACAATCAATCAATTCAACCAAGTTATTTCCCGTTGCAACCATTAAGCCTTGTTCACATTTACGATCCAAACGGATTAAAATTTACTAAGAAAGCTTATTTCATTTGATAAATACAAATATTTAAAACCATTACTTTCCAAATCATACTTATGAAATTTCCAAATATTATTTCCAAATTTATTAAATAAATACTCTTTATAAAAGTTACTATAATATATTATTTAAAACAACATTTATATTAAATAGATTGATATTGGAGAAAAATATACTTAAATACCAATTTACTCAAAATTTACCTTCAAATGATCATTACAAAAAAATAGTTTAAACATGAAAATAGTTTAAATAATTCTTACTTATAAAAATTATACCTTTATAAAGATTTACAAAAATAATAATAAATAACTACTTTTGATATTTCCAAAATATTTATCAATTCTTTTAAAACATTTTCGAAAATAATATTTACTTTTAAACAAAATTAGGTTCAAAAAGCCAATCTAAACATAATAAGGCTTATCAGTCTCAACGATACTTATCAATCCTCAATTCACAATTCACAATCACA
Organism: Allium cepa; assembly: GCA_030765085.1. NCBI lineage: Eukaryota > Viridiplantae > Streptophyta > Magnoliopsida > Asparagales > Amaryllidaceae > Allium > Allium cepa. The sequence goes on along the minus strand of CM060941.1, from coordinate 796,679,439 downwards.
TAGATATTCAAATTAATCAACTTTCGTAGATCGATTCACATTATATTCTCAAATATAATTAACAGACAAATAACAGATATATGCATGTGTAACAGATCCAGAGATTATCAATGCTAGTAACAATTGCACAGTTAATATCAAATAGACGGCTTATACTATCCCCGGAAATTAGATTAACTATTCAACAGAATGGTATCTGTTTCTGCTGCCCAGATGTCAAAAAACTTGAATAATCTACAATAACACAACTCTTCAGTTTGGGAACGTCTTAACAGATATGCCGTATTGATTTGCAATGGCATTTATTTTCAAATGGTATTTTAATTCAGCTTGAATAAGCTTGCATGTTAAACTTATTGATTTTTCATAATAGATCGTGCGACGGTGTAACATCCGTCGATACAACCCCTTCTTAATAATACTTACTTATTTAACATTTGGAATAAAATATTATTATATATAAAATTGCTTAAGAGTTTAAATTAATTTCAAAGTTTAAACATTTATTTCCCTTGATTATCTGTTAAACTATACATCAAAGTTCCAAATAAAATTCCCGACTAAAAATAAATTGTTTAAAACCTTGACCAATCTATAATAAACAATTCTATTTAAATTAATCTAATTAAATAGACTAAAAGTAAAATAATTTTATATTTTTTCAATTTCCTTGTCTATATTAAAACATAAGAACATTTAAATAAAAAGGAATTGATTCATCACAAATACTTTGATCACCTCCTTATTTCAGGCCGAGGAAACAATTTGTTATAATTTACTTTTACATAACTTATTATTATTATTTAAACCCAGTTAAAATAAGCCAGACCCAACGGCTAGAGCCCAAACCCAAAAGCAAACCCGTATCCCTCTTTAATTATTTTACACAAAACAAAGTAAACGGACCAAGCGCATAAAACAAAGAAACCCGCCTAATCCTTATTCCTTCTGCATTTCCTGGTTCCGGTTGCAATCCCAGGAACAACAAATCCAAATCGATCGCCAACAAGAACAACATCAAGCATCGATCTTCCCATGAGTCTCTTGGGCCCTCCTTCGAGCCCATCACACATGCACCATAACTACGCTAACTACCCCCGCTTGCCTAGACTCAATCGTGCACAGTGAATTGTGTGCACGTGCACGACGACTTGTGTGCACGTGCACGACCACTCCACTGACCATCTCGCCATCGTGATATCACCACCCACTCACACGATGTCACCAGATCCAAACTGCCACTTCACCAAGGACAGCAATCCCTTTGGTCAAAAATTGATCACTGCGCGACCCAAACCAAAACCAGCAACCAAAACTACCCCCATGAATCGACTGGACGCAACGACGACTGGCCGTTACTTCGCACTCCACCTTCTTCAGATGAAAGCCCTTCCACCACACTACCTCTTTGCCAAAAATCATGAGACCTGGTGACGAACCCTGCTCCTAGTTCCATGCGACGCTACCCAAAGCCGATTCCACCTTTAAACCCTAAACTCAAACACTCCTCACAAACCAGGCCCAAATCAGACAAACGGTCACGATCGATCCCTTCCTGATGTTCACCAGCCCCTCCCTGACCTGGTTGCTCTACCCCACGACGACAGGTTGCCAGAAAGTAATTTTTAAACAGAAATCTACCATTTTAAGATTTCTTACATTATAATCTGTTAAAAATTACAGTTTAACTTCTAAAAATCTTATTTTTATAAAGGAAATCAAATTGCATGCTTGAATTCTTGTTTTAATTATATTAAATTTTCACAAAAATTGGGTTATCTACTGTAAAACAAGTCTTAGACCACTACACAACATAAACCATCCATAAAATTATTTTAACTTAAACTACATATAAAAATAATCATTTCCTCAGCTTAAAACATTATCAGATTTGGTCAAGAAATAAAGATATGGGTGTTTGAACCGGAGTGATCAAAAGATATATACTGTCACGGAGAACAGATCCATTAAATTTCAAATATGGAATTAATGTTTCTCACCTTAAACATTTACTTCCAATAGTTTTAAAAAGTTGAAATCTTGATTGAAAAGTTGAAATCTTTAAAATTGAATCCAATTTGCTTGAATCCCTTGGGTTTAATTTACACAGAGGATGCCCAGTCAAGTATGGAGTATTGCTTTTCTCTTCTTTTAAATTTTGGTTTTTGTTTTCAGACCTAACAATTTGAATAGAGGCTACTTACTTGTTTTAAATTTCTGAACAATAACTCTGAACTGAAATGCTCATATATGTGCATGCTTGAATTCACAAGAAAGGAACGAAATGATAATTTGGTGGCTAGGAAAGATATTGTCTTTGCTGATAAAATTTTTAAAAGAAAATAAAATGATTGTGTTAGATTTTGATCGGGTTATAGATGCCAAATGTTAATGTGTTTTCACTGATTACATATTTTATTACAACTTACCCATAGTGAAAAACTATTTGCTACCTGTTAATGTTTCTGGTTTCTTACTTACAGCAAATGCTCTACTGCCTTTCTCTTATCATATATTTATAATAATGTAAACCATACACTATTAAAAACATATGCAAGTATATCTATGATTTTAAACAGCCCATAATTTACATTATTTGTCAAAGTAGTGTTTGTGTTGTTTCTATACATTAAAAAATAAAAATGCATATCATAAACTACATTAAAATAACACTTCTTAGTTAATTTATCTTATATAAATATATGTGATAATTTAAACAAATACTACAAAGTATCTAAAAATTATCGTTTTCTTTTGACTAAGATGTATTTGCATTTGTCACTAATATATTTTAAAATAAAGGTAAAAGCTAGTAAATTAAAATAACCTCTTGGTTCATTTGTTCTATATAAATATATATACATATATATATATATATGTATTTTAAAAAAGAAATAACATTCTATGTTAAATACCCAATATACATATGTTACTTAAAACAAGAACTACAAAGTGGTGTAAAAATTATTTTTAAATCCTTCATGTATATATATAACCATATATTCATCTTTTATTTATTATACAGAAATATATTATTTCAAATAAACTAAATTCACTAGTTATCTATATATATAGTCTCTCCTATTTATTTAAGTGATTTTAATACACATCAATTTACAACATTTTTATCTATTAAATATTATTAATTTTCCCTTTTAATCTTAACATAACATATATATATATATATGTATATATATATATAATTTCCTTATTCAATGTATACAAATTATTTAAGAAACTTAAAACTCCTTTATTTAATATAAACAATATTGTTCATATATACCAAATCAAAAATATCACTTTTACTTCACTATGAATTTCCATCCAATTTTATTACATATAAATTTATTATCCTATACGTAAAAATATTTTATTTTCAATAAATTTAAATTTTCTATTATATTTCAACTTTAGAATAAAATATACATATTTATCCTTAGAATAAAATACATGTTTTTAATCTAAAACAACATACACTTTTTTTTGCTTTTAAACCAAAATATACATATAAGAAATTCTATTTAAATTAAATTTGTAATTTGATATAGATTTGAAAATTCAAGTTACACTTGTTTAGAAAATTGTATACAATCATTAATCACTAATTAATGGGAATATTGTATATTAAATTACAATATTATTGAATATTATAAATTAATATTCACAACTCGGGATGTCCAAAATCCCGGGTCGTTACAACCTTAGTGGTCTGGTGACATCTTCTTCCTCGAAAATTTCAGTGATGAAATTCTTTTAGAAGGGAGAATGCAACAACCCAGAATTTTGGTCATTGAATTCTAAATATGTAATTAATTTTAAATATGTAATTAATTTTAAATATTTAAATAATTGGATTTTTGAAATTTTGTGACTTATATTCATGTACAGGGATTACTTGAATATTTGAATTTGTGAATTAAACATTAATTAAATGGATTTAACAATTTTATTGAACACCTTTTATTTAATAAATAATATTGCTAAATTGGATTTGTAAATTTAATTACAAAAATAAATAGATCGGATAAATATCTATTTTGGATTGAGAATATAAAACAATATTTGAAATGTGAGAAAATAGCATTTTAGGCACTGTCTTGGATTTGGACAAAATAAGTGTCATTGGATCCGGAATAATGAATTGTTGTATGACGACGAGTTTCGTAGCTATTGGATGCACCATTTAACCACGCGACCTCGAAACGCATAGCAATTAATTTTAGAAAATTAAATTAGTATAATTTCATTTAAAAAGTTAACTTGTGTATACGTTGGAATTAGATCCCGAAAATAGTTCTATTGAGCTCGGAATAGGGTATTTAGCTAGGAATGACAGTGAGCACGCCTCGATTGGAGTTCGTGAACTTTAGAGTATGACTAGTGTTAGTTAGAAATCCTATATAAGGACCGATACCCTTTCATTTTTGGTCAAACCCAAAAATAATGCCCCAGTCGCCATTTCATCCAACGACGGAGTTCATCCTTGGCGATGAAGGCCAAGATAGTCGAAGGCCCCAACGCCAAAGTTGTGTGGCTTGATGTGATGTAAAGGTTGGACGGTGCGATTGCCGTGTAACGGCTTGAGGCGGCCGAAATTTCGGTTCAACCGCGATTGGGTTTTTAGAGAAAATCTCGACGGTGTAAGTGAATTAGGGGATGGGACCAGTGGCGTTGGGTGGCTTATTATAACAACCCTATTGTTAATTAACTAATTGATTAATTATAATTATGGATAATAAATTTATGATTGTGATTTGTGAAATTAAGTTTAGTGTTAAGAATAATTAATTAGATTTAATTAAGAAATGAGTTTCATTTGTTAAATAAAATTTCAATTTACTTTTGTGATATTATTAAACTAATTATTTAAATTTGATGTTTAGAGTAAAGTGTTAACATTGGGAATTTTTGTTGAAATGTACTTTTTTTAAGTTGTTAATTGGTTTGATAAATAGAGAAATTAATTTACGATTTTGTGTAACATTGTTAGAGTAGTGGCGCTGCGTTGGTCATAAAACAAAATTAGCAACACTTTCTTTGTATAGAAATTAGCAATACTTGCTATTGGATACTTACCCAAACCCTATTGGGCCCATGTAGGAGAGAAATAAGATGTGCGTATACATCTTTCTCCTTCATTCTTCTGTTCAAACATCTGAAAAAATCAAACATCTTTTGTTTTCTAAACCTTAGAATTAAAATCAACCCCAAATCAGGATCAAAACAAAGGGCTATTGTTCTATAATGAAAAGTAAGTAGTTTAAACCCTCTATCTTTTAAAAACTTAAAAGTGTAGTTTTGATCTCATTTTAATTATAATTGTTTGCTGGTTGGTTTTTGTTTTAGGGATTTTAGACAATTTTGGTGAAGTTGAAGTCGTAGCAAAGCCTACGCAACGATTTGCAGGCTATAAGATGCATGAAAGGTGAGTTAATCACTCGCATACCTATTTCTAAATCTTTGTTTGCTGTGCATAATTGTTTGAATGATTATTGATTGAATTTTTTGCTATTTGGTTGAAAATTTGTGTGATTATTATGTTATTGTGTGCTGAAAATTTGGTGAAATAAATATCTGCAGCAAAACAGCGATAATATGTGGTAGAACAATCCAAATTGACTCATTCCTTTTATGGTATAAATTTATTTTAATCAGCTACAAGTTGTCTTTTAATCATGTTTCAAAATTTTTCTTTTAATGGGTTGAAATTGAGTTTGAAACTAATATTATAACACAACCATATAAAAAAATTGTGACTTAATACCTAAGAGTAAAATGGACATAACTTTTGATTGTTGAATCTAATTGTATTGAATCTTTTTGCAGTAGAAAGATACTTTCCTAAGAAAGAACGTTTGTTTTAATCACCTTCTCGTATTTTGAAGATTTCTAGGTCAAAAGTGGGTTTTTAATAGAGTAATAGTCTTTGCCCTGTCAAATTTTTTGTGTTAAACATTGTTAGTAATTTAAGCATATCTTTTTCATTTATTTTCAGATTTTTATAATATATAAAGTTATGGAAATCATTAAATTTGTGCTGCAACTTTCATGTTGTAAGTTTTCTAAAATTATATGATTTAAAGGGTCGATATTGCATTTTCAAATTGAAACTTATGACTGAGTTGTAATTTGTGAAGAGGTTGAAATGACCGGTGCATTCCCGACCCATTGCTTGAACCCTTTGAGTGTTGTTGTGTTTGTAATGTTGTTCCTAGATGTTGGAGTAATTGTTTTGGTTGTTGGTTATACATAAATTTATATTTACAATAATAAATTTGTATTATAAGTTTGATTTTGTATATAGTTAAGAGTAAGAATTCTACAGAATTAGTTCATAACTAAAATCTTATGATAATCTAATATATAATCATAATAAATTCTAATGTGTTTGTGGATTTTGAATCATCTGATTCAAAGCTTTGGACTTAAATAAAGAAAAAACATCTATTAATTATATCGATAAATATTTGGTTATAAACACTAATAATTTGGTAAGGAGAGTTTATTAAAGTTATAAATATTAAACTTATTTTATAAATTGGCCTAATCTCTTTTATAAATAGTTTTATTAAATATTTATATTTATATTAAGTATTGCTATTATAAATAGTTATGGATTGAAAAATATGTTTTTTTGAAATATAAATTTAATTTATTAAATAAAATGTTATGAGATTTAGAAACATGGTTTTAAAGTATAAACATAAGTTATTTTATACTAATGTAGGAATACTAATTTGGACAATTCTAAGAGTAATAAATAGGGTTTTAGAGAATAAGTGATTAACTAAATATATATATATATATGGTTTTAAAATATGATTTGCGAATAATACAACTTTATGGAAATTTAAGTATCATTATGGTTTCGTAAAATGGAAAATCTTAGTTCATAAATTAAATACAATTGGAACAATTTGGAATAATGGAAAATTTTAATAAGTGAGAAATTAAATAAATGTTTTGAGAACCTTAATTCTATAATTCAGGAAGTACTAATAATCGATATAGTGTCGTCCATTGGTTTAAATGCTTTTGAATAACACTTTATTGATTATGGCATAACTCATTGAATAGAATGTTTGGGTGGAATTTACTAACTCATTAGCGAATGCATGAATTTCACCGGGTGGTATGGGATGCTTGGGTTAAATTCTTGTGATCAAATTTAGAAAGCACTTAACACTTTAGAGTTATATTCTCTTCTGGTATGCGACAAGTGGTTGTCAGATCCTTAAGAGAATGTAATTCAGGTTTTCTAGTGGTATCTGTAATAAGTGATATTTACTAGCTTTTAGTAAATACTTGAATTTCACCATATTGTATGGGACTTACTGGTTATATTCTAGTGATTAGTGAAGGTGGTAGTATTTGGAACTTTAGATTTTACTCTCTTTTTATGTGCAGCAAGTGCTGCTAGATCCTTAAGAAGTTTATTCCTGGATTTCTTTTCAAACATAATAATTTAATATTATTAAACAAATGTGGAATTATCGAGTCATGGTTTCTACGATCACCTTGATCGATATGGACTATCCTTGAGATCATTTTGTGATTCCGTATTTCCAGCCGAGTATGATCCTTAGTATCAGATCGGTATGAGTGATATCAATTTTTTTTTTCCATGGGTTTTGAGTACAATCATTGTGATTGTTTTGGAAGGTCTCTTGGATTCTAGATATTTGAATTTTGTGACTGTTCTGTGTTCATGAAATAAGTATATATATTCTTGTGTCTTGTGTTTGTGAAATAAACATATATTCTTGTGTCATGTGTTCGTGAAATAAATATATGTTCTTGTATCTTGTGATGGATGTTAAGTTAATTCTACTAATTTGTGTTTAGTGACTAGTTCATGTTTGTGACGAAAACTTATAACTCTGTACTGAGTTAATCATTGATAGTTGCATGCTTAGAGATATTCTGTTTTATTCTGTGAATTCAATCCTGAATATCTATAATTACTTATATGTTGTTTGTTCTTGTGCTTTATCTTGTTCTCACCCAATTGGATATTTAGAGATAGTCGGACTCGGGTGTTATTTTACTCGGGTCAGGCCCAGACTTCTCAAGTTACATGACAAGTTGACCTTGGAATGGTTATGCTAGCAAGGAGATAAACATTTGTACTTTAAGTTTATCACATTTACGAATTTGAACCTTGTATATAAAATGTATAATTGAGATTAGAGAATTGTTAAATTTGTATAACATTGGAGTTTAGTATTCGTTTTGTAAACTAAATAATTTGTGTGACGACCTGGCTTTCTACACCCAGAAAACCGCTTCGTCTTGAAGAAAGAAAGGGGTGAGAAAATAGAAAAAATAGAGAAGAAAGAACAACAACATCAGAATCTCACAGCGGAACGAATAAATTATAATAATCACATAAGTATTTACATAATATACAACATCAATCAGAGTTATACAGAAGATAGATCACATACTAGACAGTTATAAACACCTGTCTAGTTATACAACTCAATACACAAGTCAACACAGAGATATCAACACAGAGGAACTATATGTATATCTACAACGCTGAAGCCTCCTGCTCCATTGCTCCTCCCGAATTCGTCAAACCCAACCTGAATCCCTTGACTACCCGTAAAAAATTTGGGTACCCGAGAGTTTATGAAAAACAAAAATAAACTCCGTGCCAGACATGGGTCTGGTATGAGTAACAGGTTAAAGTTGCTTAATTTTGAAAATCCTTTTGAAATAAAAGGTAAAACGTAAGACTCCCCACAAATAAACATGGAAAAGTTTTTACCTTAGGCTAACCAAAACATTTGATAGGAAATTCAGTGATATTATAATAGGTCTAGGGTTTTCAAGTAAATAGAAAATAGCCGAAATTGATACATCTATTAAATTCTAGCTACTAGCCACAAAAGTGGGTAATACAATCAAAACCGTTGGCACTTATTTGATTTTGGATTCCATACAATGGCAGGGCTACTGGGGTACCGCCCATCATAGTACGTGGCCTAGATCAACGTACCGAGGATCACTCCCGACCCCCTGCAACACAAGGCCGGAACCATTCCTTATTGAACAGTCCCGAACAAGATAACCCCGCAGATAGCCGTCGCTACTGCCCACTAAGCCGAAATAAAGGGACATCTAGACAGGGGAATATCCTTGTCCTGCTTGGGCATGACCCACCTAACCTTGCTGCACCTCCCCTGTTTTAGCCATTCCCAGTTGATGAGGCTTGAGGCTACGATTACCTTTTAAGAATACATTTCTTAGAATGCTCATCGCCCACCTGACGATGTGTTGAAAGCATTCAATCCATACAAGTTCGTTCCGGGTTCGAACGAAACCAAAGGCATTATCTCGTTACACTCATTTTGGAATCACCCTCAGAGTTAACGACGATAACCCTTGCATTCTGAATCTTCATCTTCACTTCAGATTCACGACCTATCATTAATTTGGAATCGATGTGGTTTTCGGATGTTCCTAATGTGGAAAACCGATCCCGGTCTCATCGAAATCCAAAACGTGTCTTTTAAGGCCAAGTTGTCTATTTAGTCTTAACAGTTCAATTCAATATCATCAATATACACATAGATAGATAATTCACAATATCACAATAGATAAGCATATCATCATCACATACAGATAATCAATATTATCATCCAAACAGATAATTAAATATTATCATACTTAAACCAAACATCCATATCACATAGATATTACTCATCTCATATCTGAGATCACAATCATCAATGAAATATCAATATCATTCATCCATAAGCAATGATTTATAAATCACAATCTATAATTAATTTAAAATGAATTAAATTAACTACGTCTATCTCTAATTAATTTAAAGTAAATTAAATTAGTTACTTCATCTATAAATCTTGCTTATACAACCATTAAATTAATTATAAATCAAATTAATTAATTATTCTCTAGATATTTATCTTGATTAAACACCTTTGATTAACCATCTTCAAAAAGTAATTAGTCTTTATTTAATTTCCCAAATTAATTATCCTAAATCATTTATAGTAATTAACATTTAATTACTTCATTTATTAATTAAATACAATTAATTACATTATCCTTAATTAATCACCACATTATTAATTATTTCTTAATTAAACTATTTTTACTTTCATTATTAATTACATTAATTAATGATCTCTAATTCATATTTAATTAAATTACTTTATTTAGTTTAATTACATTAAGTGATTAATCTTTAATTAAACACAATTATTAATCACCTTGATTAATATTAACCAGTAATTAACTACCCTTAATTACTTATTAACAAATTAATTATTCCATAATTGATCATCTCCATTAATTAATCCCTTGATTAATTACAAAAGTAATTATCCAAATTACTTCATTAACACATCAACTTTCATTAATTACATTCAGTAATTAGCATTAATTACTTTCTTAAGCAATTATGCTCCATTGAATACACTAAGTGATTACACATATCAAATCATCAAATGATTTCTTAAATTAATTAAACTAAATTAATTAACTTAAATAAATCATTTTATCAAATTAATTACAATAACTAATTAATCTCTTAATTACTTTTATCAAGTAATTACATTTAACAATTTATAATAGATTATCTAATTAATCTGATTAATTATCAAAATTATTCACATATATTAATTAATTAATAATCTTTTAGTTAATTATCATAATTACATTTCTAAATTTATTTCTTAATTAATTCCTAATTATAAATTAATCTAAATTATTAATTTATAAATTAAATACATAAGTCATTCATTAATTAACTTATTCATTAAATCATTTTAATACCTTAGTTATTCCTAAGATAATTTATTTCTTTACTAATGACTTCATTAATATTTAAGTGTGTTAGAACTTTACCTTCCAAAATTTTAAATTTGAATTCCATTTTGAATTTAAGATTCAAAAGTATTATTTATTTATACATTAATCAAATTTAAATTCAATTTATAATCTTGTAAATAACATTAATTACGTACGTATGAAACTTATATAAGAAAGCCTTTAAATTCAACTATTTGAATCTTTATTTAAATTTCAATTTCCAAAAGACATTCATATTTTAAAAACTGATTTAAACCTACAGATTTGAATTCGAAGTAAACTTGAATCCATCCATTTTACCTTTGATTTAAAAACTTTGATTTAAACTTTCCATCAACAACTTGAATTAAAAACTTGATTTTTCAAATCCAAATCTATTTTAAAACCTTAAGATTCAATAGTTATTCAAAACTGAATTTAACCGTAGGATTTAAATCATTGTTTAAATCATATATTTCAGGTTTTAAATTCTGTCAGGTTTTAAACCTGAAACCAAACTTCAAACCTTTTAACATTTAGTTCATTTCAAAAAAGAATTCAGAAATACAAAATTTGAATTCAAACTTCAATCTGGATTTGACTTTCATTTAAATCTAACATCTCACTGAATTTAACTTTTGGTTATAATTAGCTTACAATTTAATTTGCTTTTAAATTTAGTTAAATTTAAAACTACAGGCAGTTATACACTACCTGTAGTAAATCTATTCAACCCGATACCAAAGCAAGAATGCTTCGGGTCAATTATTCCCTTGCTTCGAGTCTCATGCACGAATAACTCGAGTACGTCCCGAGGCCAAAAACCCTGCACCACCCCCAATGCTTCAGCACTTCACTGGGTACGGTGCACGTGCACCGTGGCCCCAGTCACCTCCGGCCACCTACCAAAGCTGCTACCTATCAGCTACTAACTCCAGATGACCCCACGATCACCAGAATCCATCACCATGCCTCGAATCAAATTCGAGTTCTCCACTTCAAACCTGGAACACGAACCCTCCCCTCAAACCCAAACCTGGAACTTCACCGCGCTTCAAACTCCGACCACTAGAAAACCACCACCACCGGATACAGCTTCGACCATGTCCAAGCTTCAACTTCCCAGAACCCCGTTGAACTCGATGCGCTAGGGGAATCGAACTGACCCAAACTACAACCTAGTCCATAAATTAGGTTTCCCCACTGTAATCGAAAACCACCATCGCCATAGTGATTGATAGTGCCTCTGGCCATTTTTCATGGCCTCTCCGATCCCCCATCTTCCTCCCAAGTGAATTCCAACCTCTCCGACCAAGTGTATTGCCTGAGGCAACCCAAACTTCCTAAATTGATCAACCCAACAATGCCAACTCAACCTATTACTAAAAAATGTGATTTGAGTCTTACAAATCCTAATTTTGATTTAGTAATCAGTTCATAAACTTGAATTGATAATTCAAGACATTCGAAAATATCACCTGTATTAAATTTAAACTGTTCCTAAGTTTTTCAGAGCAGATCAACTTTGTTAAGCATGAATTCAATTTTTAAAATTTACTTTATAATCAACAAAACATATTTTGTTTAGATGCTTTGTCCTAACAATCAATAGGTTGAGCAATAATGATTTTTTTTTTGAATTAACCCAGACTTTTGAAATTATAAACAGAGGCAACATCCAGATATTAGTATTCAGCTTTATCTCATCAAAATAAAATGCAATACATATACTTTCATACAAACAAACATCTCTGCTATTCGTCATACAACTAAATTAACTTAGGTTAATTTAAGATATAAAGTTACTCACAGCAAATGGAAAACAAAGCAAGTTTATAATGAAACAGTTTGGATTTGCAGGCTTGAGATATACAGACATTTCATCTCACAAATATCCAGAGAAAAATGAATATATAAATATTCACACAATATATTTAAGCATTCAAATATTGGCATGCAACAGATTTTAAAGCTTAAGTAAATCTTAAAAGTGTCACTCACCTTGCTTGTAAAAAAAAAATGAACAGAGCATGCTTGTATGAAAACTTTGGATTTTAAAAACTGGAAAGTGGTCTGCCTTCATTTCCTAAATCTTTCTTGCTTATCTTCAGTTGTAAATATTACTGAGTTTGTATAAATGGAAGTGTTTGTTGTTATTTCTTTGTTTCAGGTTTTATATGTTTTATGAACGAACTAAAAATAAGATGTATATAAAGAAGTTCAGGGGAAGGTGATAACTGGGTTAAGCATATGCAGGTACACTGTATATCCTTGTTTTTATCAGGCAAGATCTTTTAATGAGGAGGCTGAGTTGATTTTTTAAGCAATTTGAACTGATTTAAGTTGTGCTAGCATTTAATGTTTAAGTACTTATGTTCCTACATACCATGATTTATATATTAGATATTTTACATTTCTCTTACCTGCATCTTATTTCTACTATGCTTTGCTTTAGCTTGCTTTACAAACTATCTTATATGCTGAACATACACAAAGATATTTTTACTTAGCTTTGTTTTGTTTTATTATTTTACTTTGTTTTGCATTCTTTTCTTGCCTGCATCATTTTTTTTTCATTTTCCTTTGATCAGAGATTTGGAGGCTGAGATGATTATTAAAAACAACTGAACTGACTTGTTTGTTACTTAGAGACAGAGGCATTAAATGCATAAGTACCCTATGCTTAATTTTACTTTTGTTTATGTACTTTATGTTCAGATATTTTATTTTGCATTTTAACAGTTTACATTCATATTATAAATTTTTTTTAGTCATTTGTTTGGTTTATTACTTTAGTTACTTATTGTTTCTTAACCTTATGTTAATATCACAATTTCATAAGTTTATGTATTCAGACTTATTTTATAACCTATACTTGGTTTTACACTTATGCTTCATATGTATAAAGTTTTGTTTAATTTTTAAACATTGTTGAAAGATTTTATTTCAAATCATAGCTTTCCAAAATATGTGTATATAAGTTTAAAATAATAATTCCTATTTATTTAAATCCATTGTAAAGATTTACATTATTAATATAGCTCATTATTAAATCAAAATAATTTATAAAAGAAACAATTTCTTCAAAATATAAATTACTTATTTTATAAAGCTAAATTAAAAAGAACAAAACAATCTTTTTATTTAAATTTAAACCTAGGCTAGAATTTATTTTTAAACAAATTAAATTTATCTTGAGTATTTTTAAAATCATATTATTATTTATTCAATATTAAATTTCCAAATTATCAAATATAATAGAATTAGAGAACATAGCTTTAATCTATTAAACCTAAAGACAAAACTTATCTATTTATAAAATATACCAATATATACATATATATATTATAAATAGAAACAATTTAAATTAGCTTTTAAAAGATAAATTATCAGTTAATTATTTATTTAAAAGAAGATTATTAAATCAATTCAAATTATTATTAACAAATATTATTAAATCAATTTAATTTTTTGTGTAGATTATTAAATTGATATTGGCCCAAATTTCCGGGATGTCACATTCCTTCCCCCTTAAAAGAATTTCATCCCCGAAATTTAAAACAAAGGTAATTTAATAATCTAGTTAAAGATTTAATTTTAAAACCCAAGCATATTTCAATCATAAGCTAACAATCATAGCAACCAATTCATCCAAACAAACAAATCTAACTATCCAGACAAAATTCCGAATAGAATTTTCTCGAGTTTTCCCAAGTATAAATACCGGGACACTCGCTCCATAAAATCCAAACAACCAATACTACTAAGCTACAGAGCTTTCACTCATCTAGATTCACAAAACAAGACAGGATATCAGACTACAAAGAAGTCTGACTCAACAACTAAAACTCCCTGAACTGTTGGTTCTACAACCAGAGATAAATCTTACACGTACTCCCTCAGAGATACGTGAAACACAATGAATTCCAGTTATCCAAACTGACAATTCAATCCTTAAAACCAAACACTTATCCAAAATCGAATCTCCGACTTCGAAATCCAAATTCCTCCGTCTCTTATCCACAAAACTCTACGGACGATCTTGTGCATCTTTCCTGATCAGCTCAACTCTTGCTGATGTCCTTAGAAACAAACTGAACCAAAGGCAATTCAACAAAATGATCTTCCCAATATTCAAACAAACTCAGAACACAAAATCTATTCCAAAATCAGAAGGCTGATCTCACTTCTCTCATCCGGAAGAGATAAAACAGGTGCACTCCAAACTGGCCTCAGATTCTGAAAAATTTTCTGTAGAACTCTCCAATCCAAACACTGCAACATCCAATTGCTTCCAAACTAAACAGCTGCCATCATGCTTCCGTTGCGCAACTCTGACTGAACAGATGAAAATGCTGAAGTCGAACACAGACCGGACAATACATTCCAAAAATAAAGTTCACATATCCAGAAATAAAACTCAGAAGTTCCTCAAAAATCCAAGCTGTTTTCCCCAAACTCAAAAATCATCCTATTACTAAGCTGAACCATCGGTACCAGGCCTACAAATCCAGTCGACACCAAACTCAATCTTAAGATGCTGACCAAACTTTGACTTCCTGAACACATCCAGAAAAATTCTCTGGAACACAAGAGAATACTCAAACTATCGCCAGTCACTTTTGCGATTGATCCAGCCTAATTCTAAAGATACTGCTCTCTCTTTACCAAATATAACAGCTTACGCCTATGTGGCCAATTCATCGAAGAAATGGAACCATTCTGCTGCTTCTGAACTCCATTGCTGACGTAGAATCAAAAACTTTCTTTCCAATACACCAATGCCAAGAAATTCCTAATCCAGAGCTCTTCAAGAAACTCGGACCTCAAAGCAAACAGGAACACCCAACTGAACACAGCCATAACACCGAAGCAGACACGCTTCCTTAACTTGTCCCAAAGAAACATCTTTGGAGACATCCATAGTCACCGTGTCTCATCACACAGCTACTGCATCTTGATGTATCAAGATATCATGACTTGCTTCTGCCCAACCGACAGATCTAAACTCTAGCTCATCCAAACTTACACTTCGAAAATGAACTCCGAATCTTAACAGATTTCCTTCAGAGATCGATGAAATCCTTACACCACCCAAAGCTCACTCGAGACGGTATTAGGTCTACAGTCTCGACAATTATACTTCCAACCTCAAAATTCAAAATCCAACCATTGGTAGTCGTGTTACACACACCACTACCCTATCTACCTTTATAACTTATATTGGAAAACCTGAACAGGTAACACAACAATAGGTAGGAATATATATATATATATATATATATATATATATATATATATATTAAAATTACAAATATGCTCTCTCAGGAAAGAAATCACTCAAGAGCCTAGGTATTCACTCAACCTAGCGCTCTGATACCAAATGTGACGACCCGACTTTCTACGCCCAGAAAACCGCTTCGTCGTGAAGAAAGAAAGGGGTGAGAAAATAGAAAAAATAGAGAAGAAAGAACAACAACATCAGAATCTCACAGCAGAACGAATAAATTATAATAATCACATAAGTATTTACATAATATACAACATCAATAAGAGTTATACAGAAGATAGATCACATACTAGACAGTTATAAACACCTGTCTAGTTATATAACTCAATACACAAGTCAACACAGAGATATCAACACAGCAGAACTATATGTATATCTACAACACTGAAGCCTCCTGCTCCATTGCCCCTCCCGAATTCGTCAAACCCAACCTGAATCCCTTGACTACCCGTAAAAAATTTGGGTACCCGAGAGTTTATGAAAAACAAAAATAAACTCCGGGTCAGACATGGGTCTGGTATGAGTAACAGGTTAAAGGTGCTTAATTTTGAAAATCCTTTTGAAATAAAAGGTATCACGTAAGACTCCCCACAAATAAACATGGAAAACTTTTTACCTTACGCTAACCAAAACATTTGATAGGAAATTCTGTGATATATAATAGGTCTAGGGTTTTCAAGTAAATAGAAAATAGCCGAAATTGTTACATCTATTAAATTCCAGCTACTAGCCACAAAAGTGGGTAATACAATCAAAACCATTGACACTTATTGGATTTTGGATTCCATACAATGGCAGGGCTACTGGGGTACCACCAGTCACAGTACGTGGCCTAGATCAACGTACCGAGGATCACTCCCGACCCCCTGCAACACAAGGCCGGAACCATTCCTTACTGAACAGTCCCGAACAAGATAACCCCGCAGATAGCCGTCGCTACTGCCCACTAAGCCGAAATAAAGGGACATCTAGACAGGGGAATATCCTTGTCCTGCTTGGGCATGACCCACCTAACCTTGCTGCACCTCCCCTGTTTTAGCCATTCCCGGTTGATGAGGCTTGAGGCTACGATTACCTTTTAAGAATACATTTCTTAGAATGCTCATCGCCCACTTGACGATGTGTTGAAAGCATTCAATCCATACAAGTTCGTTCCGGGTTCGAACGAAACCAAAGGCATTATCTCGTTACACTCATTTTGGAATCACCCTCTGAGTTAACGACGATAACCCTTGCATTCTGAATCTTCGTCTTCACTTCAGATTCACGACCTATCGTTAATTTGGAATCGATGTGGTTTTCAGATGTTCCTAATGTGGAAAACCGATCCCGGTCTCATCGAAATCCAAAACGTGTCTTTTAAGGCCAAGTTGTCTATTTAGTCTTAAAAGTTCAATTCAATATCATCAATATACACACAGATAGATAATTCACAATATCACAATAGATAAGCATATCATCATCACATACAGATAATCAATATTATCATCCAAATAGATAATTAAATATTATCATACTTAAACCAAACATCCATATCACATAGATATTACTCATCTCATATCTGAGATCACAATCATCAATGAAATATCAATATCATTCATCCATAAGCAATGATTTATAAATCACAATCTATAATTAATTTAAAATGAATTAAATTAACTACGTCTATCTCTAATTGATTTAAAGTAAATTAAATTAATTACTTCATCTATAAATCTTGCTTATACAACCATTAAATTAATTATAAATCAAATTAATTAATTATTTTCTAGATATTTATCTTGATTAAACACCTTTGATTAATCATCTTCAAAAAGTAATTAGTCTTTATTTAATTTCCCAAATTAATTATCCTAAATCATTTATAGTAATTAACATTTAATTACTTCATTTATTAATTAAATACAATTAATTACATTAACCTTAATTAATCACCACATTATTAATTATTTCTTAATTAAACTATTCTTAATTTCATTATTAATTACATTAATTAATGATCTCTAATTCAGATTTAAATTAAATTACTTTATTTAATTTAATTACATTAAGTGATTAATCTTTAATTAAACACAATTATTAATCACCTTGATTAATATTAACCAGTAATTACTACCCTTAATTACTTATTAACAAATTAATTATTCCATAATTGATCATCTCCATTAATTAATCCCTTGATTAATTACAAAAGTAATTATCCAAATTACTTAATTAACACATCATCTTTCACCAATTACATTCAGTAATTAACATTAATTACTTTCTTAAGCAATTATGCTCCATTGAATACACTAAGTGATTACACCTATCAAATCATCAAATGATTTCTTAAATTAATTAAACTAAATTGATTAACTTAAATAAATCATTTTATCAAATTAATTACAATAAGTAATTAATCTCTTAATTACTTTTATCAAGTAATTACATTTAACAATTTATAATAGATTATCTAATTAATCTGATTAATTATCAAAATTATTCACATATATTAATTAATTAATAATCTTTTAGTTAATTATCATAATTACATTTCTAAATTTATTTCTTAATTAATTCCTAATTATAAATTAATCTAAATTATTAATTTATAAATTAAATACATAAGTCATTCATTAATTAACTTATTCATTAAATCATTTTAATACCTTAGTTATTCTTAAGATAATTTATTTCTTTACTAATGACTTCATTAATATTTAAGTGTGTTAGAACTTTACCTTCCAAAATTTTAAATTTGAATTCCATTTGGAATTTAAGATTCAAAAGTATTATTTATTTAAAGATTAATCAAATTTAAATTCAATTTATAATCTTGTAATAACATTAATTACGTACACATGAAACTTATATAAGAAAGCCTTTAAATTCAACTCTTTGAATCTTTATTTAAATTTCAATTTCCAAAAGACATTCATATTTTAAAAATTGATTTAAACCTACAGATTTGAATTCGAAGTAAACTTGAATCCATCCATTTTACCTTTGATTTAAAAACTTTGATTTAAACTTTCCGTCAACAACTTGAATTAAAAACTTGATTTTTCAAATCCAAATCTATTTTAAAACCTTAAGATTCAATAGTTATTCAAAATGGAATTTAACCGTAGTATTTAAATCATTGTTTAAATCATATATTTCAGGTTCTAAATTCTGTTAGGTTTTAAACCTGAAACCCAACTTCAAACCTTTTAACATTTAGTTCATTTCAAAAATGAATTCAGAAATACAAAATTTGAATTCAAACTTCAATCTGGATTTGACTTTCATTTAAATCTAACATCACACTGATTTTAACTTTTGGTTATAATTAGCTTACAATTTAATTTGCTTTTAAATTTAGTTAAATTTAAAACTACAGGCAGTTATGCACTACCTGTAGTAAATCTATTCAACCCGAGACCAAAGCAAGAATGCTTCGGGTCAATTATTCCCTTGCTTCGAGTCTCATGCACGAATAACTCGAGTACGTCCCGAGGCCAAAAACCCTGCACTACCCCCAATGCTTCAGCACTTCACTGGGCACGGTGCACGTGCACCGTGGCCCCAGTCACCTCCGGCCACCCACCAAAGCTGCTACCTATCAGCTACTAACTCCAGATGACCCCACGATCACCAGAATCCATCACCACGCCTCAAATCAAATTCGAGTTCTCCACTTCAAACCTGGAACACGAACCCTCCCCTCAAACCCAAACCTGGAACATCACCACGCTTCAAACTCCGACCACTAGAAAACCACCACCACCGGATACAGCTTCGACCATGTCCAAGCTTCAACTTCCCAGAACCCCGTTGAACTCGATGCACTAGGGGAATCGAACTGACCCAAACTACAACCTAGTCCAAAAATTAGGTTTCCCCACTGTAATCGAAAACCACCATCGCCACAGTGATTGATAGTGCCTCCGGCCATTTTTCATGGCCTCTCCGATCCCCCATCTTCCTCCCAAGTGAATTCCAACCTCTCCGACCAAGTGTATTGCCTGAGGCAACCCAAACTTCCTAAATTGATCAACCCAGCAATGCCAACTCAACCTATTACTAAAAAATGTGATTTGAGTCTTAAAAATCCTAATTTTGATTTAGTAATCAGTTCATAAACTTGAATTGATAATTCAAGACATTCGAAAATATCACCTGTATTAAATTTAAACTGTTCCTAAGGTTTTTCAGAGCAGATCAACTTTGTTAAGCATGAATTCAATTTTTAAAATTTACTTTATAATCAACAAAACATATTTTGTTTAGATGCTTTGTCCTAACAATCAATAGGTTGAGCAATAATGATTTTTTTTTTGAATTAACCCAGACTTTTGAAATTATAAACAGAGGCAACATCCAGATATTAGTATTCAGGCTTCATCTCATCAAAATAAAATGCAATACATATACTTTCATACAAACAAACATCTTTGCTATTCGTCATACAACTAAATTAACTTAGGTTAATTTAAGATATAAAGTTACTCACAGCAAATGGAAAACAAAGCAAGTTTATAATGAAACAGTTTGGATTTGCAGGCTTGAGATATACAGACATTTCATGTCACAAATATCCAGAGAAAAATGAATATATAAATATTCAGACAATATATTTAAGCATTCAAATATTGGCATGCAACAGATTTTAAAGCTTAAGTAAATCTTAAAAGTGTTACTCACCTTGCTTGTAAAAAAAAATGAACAGAGCATGCTTGTATGAAAACTTTGGATTTTAAAAACTGGAAAGTGGTCTGCCTTCATTTCCTAAATCTTTCTTGCTTATCTTCAGTTGTAAATATTACTGAGTTTGTATAAATGGAAGTGTTTTTTGTTATTTCTTTGTTTCAGGTTTTATATGTTTTATGAACGAACTAAAAATAAGATGTATATAAAGAAGTTCAGGGGAAGGTGATAACTGGGTTAAGCATATGCAGGTACACTGTATATCCTTGTTTTTATCAAGCGAGATCTTTTAATTAGGAGGCTGAGTTGATTTTTTAAGCAATTTGAACTGATTTAAGTTGTGCTAGCATTTAATGTTTAAGTACTTATGTTCCTACGTACCATGATTTACATATTAGATATTTTACATTTCTCTTACCTACATCTTATTTCTACTATGCTTTGCTTTAGCTTGCTTTACAAACTATCTTATATGCTGAACATACACAAAGATATTTTTACTTAGCTTTGTTTTGTTTTATTATTTTACTTTGTTTTGCATTCTTTTCTTGCCTGCATCATTTTTTTTTTCATTTTCCTTTGATCAGAGATTTGGAGGCTAAGATGATTATTAAAAACAATTGAACTGACTTGTTTGTTACTTAGAGATAGAGGCATTAAATGCATAAGTACCCTATGCTTAATTTTACTTCTGTTTATGTACTTTATGTTCAGATATTTTATTTTGCATTTTAACAGTTTACATTCATATTATAAATTTTTTTTAGTCATTTGTTTGGTTTATTACTTTAGTTACTTATTGTTTCTTAACCTTATGTTAATATCACAATTTCATAAGTTTATGTATTCAGACTTATTTTATAATCTATACTTGGTTTTACACTTATGCTTCATATGTATAAATTTTTGTTTAATTTTTAAACATTGTTGAAAGATTTTATTTTAAATCATAGCTTTCCAAAATATGTGTATATAAGTTTAAAATAATAATTCCTATTTATTTAAATCCATTGTAAAGATTTACATTATTAATATAGCTCATTATTAAATCAAAATAATTTATAAAAGAAACAATTTCTTCAAAATATAAATTACTTATTTTATAAAGCTAAATTAAAAAGAACAAAACAATCTTTTTATTTAAATTTAAACCTAGGCTAGAATTTATTTTTAAACAAATTAAATTTATCTTGAGTATTTTTAAAATCATATTATTATTTATTCAATATTAAATTTCCAAATTATCAAAAATAATAGAATTAGAGAACATAGCTTTAATCTATTAAATCTAAAGACAAACTTATCTATTTATAACATATACCAATATATACATATATATATTATAAATAGAAATAATTTAAATTAGCTTTTAAAAGATAAATTATCAGTTAATTATTTATTTAAAAGAAGATTATTAAATCAATTCAAATTATTATTAACAAATATTATTAAATCAATTTAATCTTTTGTGTAGATTATTAAATTGATATTGGCCCAAATTTCCGGGATGTCACAATTTGTATATGTATAAGTTGAGATTTATTCCACTATGATTTGTGACTGTTATTTATATGATATATTGTTCTGATTCTGAGAAATTGGTGTGTCTATTACTTTGTATTAATATTGTACATGTTAAATTTAGATTAAATATTAAGTGAAAAGGTATAAATGATGTGTCAGTATTACTATAATGATATATTCATATTCGATCGTTCTTAACAAGCCGTATTCTCCGGATTAGCAGACGATATTACTTGTAATGTTCTTTGCTAAACTAGGCATCGCGGTGTGGTCGTTACACTTATGGTCGGGGCATGCTTCGATGAAGAAGCGGTGGAGGTTGGAGTGGATATAGTGACGGAGCGACGGCGGCGAGGTGATGAAGTCGCATGGGTTTATAAGCAGGAGCGGACGTGATTTTGGAAGAAGAGATAATTAGGGTTTGTGATTAGCTAGTGATTGTAATTAAGTATATATTATTTAATTCTAGAATCTTATTAAACTCATAACCTTTTCATACGAGGTTGGATCCAGACGCGATTAGTTGTGTTGCATTCGTTGAGTTGATATCTACACTTTGGAATTAGATTAGTGGTAACTGGAGCTTGTAGAATTTCAAGCTAAGTTCGATTTTAGATGGAATCAAAACGCAAAAGCAATAACGGGAATTTCGATGAGTTTACTCACCTTTAGCTTAACTATATTAATTTTGATGTTATTACTTTATTTTTGAATTCTTAGTTGATAGTTTCGATATTATTGTTGTTTGATTGTTTGTTTGGTTGAAAATCCTGTTTTGGAATACAGATGACATATTAACTTAATTGTTGTGAACCCATAAGATTATATACTATCCTTAACCATTGTTTTGTAGGCAATATTTGTAGGAAGACCCTAAGAGGTTTCTTGCTAGTAATTATTATTTATTTCCTTATGCTGCTTATATTGATGTTTATTTGAAAGTAATCATGATATTCTATTTAAATTGTTAAAGTGTCTTTATAGCAATTTACGCGATTACATCAATTATTGAATATCATCTCCTAAACCTTTCGTGTGTGTTGTCTTGAGCTTGTATTTTCACAAAATAGGTATTTAAATTTATTAATCATTTTAATTAATGATATTTAAATTAGTTATTCATTTTGATTAACGATGTTTAAAATTTATCAAATCATTTTAACTAATGATGTTTGAATTTAATTAATCCGTCTAGTTAGTGATATTTGGATTTAATTAATCATTTTAATTAATGATATTTGAATTTAAGTAATCATTTTAAGTGACGATGTCTTAAGTTACTAAATCATTTTAATTAAAGAAGTTTAAATTTAATTAATCATTTTAATTGATGATATTTGAAATTATTAAATCATTTTAATTGATGATATTTGACGTTAATAAATCATTTTAATTAACGATGTTTGTTTTCTATTAATCATTTTAGTTAATGACGTTTAAAATGTAGTAAATCAATTTAATAAATAATGTTTAAATCTAATTTACCATTTTAATTCATGATATTTGAATTTAGTTAATCGTTTTGAGTAATGATATTTAGAATTTAAGTACTCATTCGAATTAAAATATTTGAATGTAATTAATCATTTTAACTAACGATATTTAAAGTTAATTAATTAATTTAAAAAAGCTATTTAAGTTAATTAATTAATTTAAAAAAGCTATTTAAGTTAATTAATTGATTTAATAAAAATGATTAAAATTAATTTAATGAAAGTGTTTTAAAGTGAATCAACTTATTTAGCATTTTAACGTTAATTTACCGATTAAGTAAAAGTGTTTTAGAAATAATTACCTATTTAAATAAAGATAATTAATCAATTTTTTAAAAGAGATTACATATTTGATTTATTGTCTTTTAGGATAATTAATGTTGGTTTAAATTTATTAAAGGTATTTTAAATTCGATTTATTTTCCTTGGGAAAATTAATGTGATTTTAAAGTTATAAATGGATGTTATAAATTATCCTTCGGATGATTAACATTTGTTTTAATTTTTAAAAGTAATTTAATTTATTTATTATCTTTTGGGATAATAAACATTGTTTTAAAATTTATAAGTAATAGTTTATAAACAAGCAGAACTTCCAAAAAGAATCGTTTCAAATAAAGCTGAGTGAAATTGTTTTGGGTTCATAATAAACAATGTTTTGACATTTGTTTTGACTTTGGTTTTAATACACTTAGACAATTTAATTTGCCCCTTTTAAATGATATTTTATAGAATGTTTTTAAAGTGTCTTTAAATGTATTGTTGTGTGGAAATCAAGCATAAGTGAAACCTAACATCTTATCATTCCCGGTAGTTGACTTATCGATTATCGACTTTGACTCTGCTTTCTTCTTTATATTTCGTCACTCTAAGATGGTATGTTGCTCATTTGAGCCTTGTTATCCTTTGTTGGAAATGACTAAACCCAAAGGGCGAGTGATGGCCAAGCTATGTGAGGTTGCTCCCATTAGCGTATTTTCACATCCACTCTAGATTGGATTTGGTATTGCGCATTGAGATGTGAAATACTTTGATACTTGATAATAGTTGGCGAGGTCCGACTTGAAAGTATCCGAAAGCCATCAGAGTTCTCAAGTATATTTCTAGATGTATACTTTCAGTAAAGGGGCACACCCTTCTAAACATTGTTGGAAAAACTTCATTTTCTCTTGTTCTTAATTCAAATCTTTGAATTGTTTCCTTAATTGCATGAAGAACTGCCTTGTGCTATTCTCTATGTTCAATGATTTGTGACCATTCTTTCAAGTCTAGAATATGATATTATTTATGACCATTCGTTCAATATGGGATTTATTCTTACTAGTACTCATCCTTTTATTTGGATTGTTGCTGTAGTTTATTTCCATTCTTTCTTGATTGGATTGTTGTTCTAATTTGTTTTACATTTCTTCATTTATTGATGTTATTCTTGTGAGGTAAAAACCTGTTCCACGTTAGCAGCGTGGTCTCACATAATTTTTATATGTTCATCATATTACTTAAGTTTTCTCACGTTGGTTTTCCAGACTGACCCGATGTTATTTTATTATAATGCTCGGGTCAGACCAGGTTTTTCCCCTGTTGGCTTTGGTGACATGGAGTTATTGTAAAAGAGATGGATGTTCGTAGTATTTTATTTTTCGCTGTATTTTATAGTATATTTATCAGCAATTATAAGGTAAGAATTTTATAACTACCTAGCTGATAAGGTTTGTTTTAAACCTTGATGTACTCTGTATTTTGGAGTGGCAGCTTTTATCATCTTTGTTAAATTATATGTTGTTGATTCCGTTGTGAAATTCTAATTTCCCTGCTCTCTATTTTTTAATATTTTATTTTACCCTAACAATCCGCCTTTCCGACAATTGGATGTTCGACATTTGAATATCGTGGATGTATTTGTTATCGACTTTCGATAGTCGAAAATGCGGATCATTACAATTACATTTGCCACGATACGATTCTTTTATAATCAATCCAATTGAATATTCAA
The DNA here is from genome assembly GCA_030765085.1 of Allium cepa. Lineage (NCBI taxonomy): Eukaryota > Viridiplantae > Streptophyta > Magnoliopsida > Asparagales > Amaryllidaceae > Allium > Allium cepa. The sequence goes on along the minus strand of CM060941.1, from coordinate 796,653,644 downwards.
TCTCGCATTAAGGTTTATTTGTTTTTCCAAATGAAATAATTTCAACGAAATAGTACATTACAAACTTTGATCGTTCATCATATAACATTTACATGCGATTGAATATGGATCAAATATCTATTGTCTTATATTGATTTTAGATTTCAAAACTCATGGAATGCAATACATGGCCTCGACCAAATAAATGCGTGAGTGACAAAACTACGAATGTATAATCCTAGCGAAATGAGCTATTTGGAGGTTAAATTTTTTCCTATTGATTTTCTTAATAACCCACCCGTACAGATTGGATAAAAAATTACCAAGCATACGTGGTTCAAATTTGGTATTGATCCAAGGTAGTTTGGCCTTCGAACGAAGGGATTTTAGTTCGAATGTCCACGAACGGCTATAAACTTAAAAGTCGAGATCGACACCATGCAATTTTTTATCTTTTCATTATCTTCTGGAAATAGGCCAAGTGTACTTTAGTTTGAAATATGATCTAATAAATTTTATTTTCTCATGAATGTCTTATTTTATGTAATTTTTGAATACTAAATACAATTAAAAATTCATAATTAATTATCCAGTGGTTTAAAAAATATTTTAATTCATAAAATGTTGCATAAAACCAAATTTATCAAAAATGCTTAATGGACCGACTAAAAGTCACATAAATTGGTCATGCGAGTTAAATTTCCATTAACATTAAATATTCGAAGTATGCAGAGATAGATCATCAAAAATACCAATTTAATTGATCAGAACAATCGTTACGTTAAACAGTCGTGCTAAAATATTTTTATTATTTTTTAGGAATTAAATTAATATTTTTAAACATTTTTTAAAAGCATGTAATGAATAAGAACAAATTTAAAAAAAATCAAAATTAACATGTCGTCGCTAGCCGACAGCATGTCGAGTATACAAAAAGAAATACGCGCGACCTGCTCCTCATTTCTCTCGGCTTCCCATGCTTTTTCAAAGCAAAAAAAATCCCAATGCGACCATCGTCGCACCCTCACTCGACCACCGCCATTCATCATCAACATCACATTAGGCCGCCACAACTCGTCGGAATCACCAAGCTCTCCGATTCCATCTTAATTTAGATAATTTTCTAACCCTAATTTTGGATTTAGGGATAACTAATATGATTACGGGTTTGAAATTGTTGATTATTGTGCATTAGTTAGTGCTAATAGTGTATTACTTAATTATAGGCTTGAAATCATTTGAAATTGTAACGACCCATATTTTAATTGTTTGAATATATTAAACTAAATAAGGGAGTTAGAATAAAATTGTTAGGAATTTAGTTTTTAAGTTTTTTTGATACAGATTAAATTATAATATAAAGTTGTGATCTTAAATTAAATTTCTATTAATGACATAAGTTGGAATGTAGAACATATATTAATGTGTATTTTAATGACATTGTTTCAAAGGTAATTAATGGATGGGAATACCAAAGGCTAATTGTAATAAGGGATATAACTTAGGAATATATGCGGTAGAAAATGAGACGACTCGAAAATTTTGAATATTTGAAATTGAAAATATTTAATTGATTTTAAATATTTGAAAGTTAATTTAACTTGAATTTCAAACTATCATTGTTTGTTTGGTAATTAAATCATTAAATTTAATTATTGAAATTTGGGTAAAAATTTGAATCTTCAATTTTAATCCTGTTAAAAATAATTTGAAGGCATGAAAAATTTATATTGATGATACTGAAGGTAACAGAACTTTTAAAAGTTGACTTTAAAAGTGTTTTATTGATTTTTAAAAATATATTGTTTCAATTGATATTTAAAAATAGCCTTCCGGGGTACAGTCTCGCGATTCGACGAAACCAGTTCCGTTAGATCCATAATAATGTTTTATTATCGGATTTCAATTTTCATAGTGTTTGAAGTGATCATGTGACCGTGCGGTTGATAAATGCACTGAAATTTATATCAAAATTTAAATTAGTAGCTGAATCCAAAAAGCTATCTCCTCCATACGATCGAATTTGGACTCGGAACCTCATCCGTTGCATTCGGAATAGGAGTATAACCTTATGGACGCCTAGCCGCACGCCTGGATAGGAGATCGAAAATTTTAGGCTTTGTTTTCTAAACGATTTAAATTTAATAATGTTTTCACAAGATAAATTATACCCATTTCTTCTCTTCTAACACGTAATTGCCGTTTCAACACCTGTCCTTTATTTTTACACGCGTCCTTTCCTCTTTGAAAAAAAAGAAACCAAATAAATAAATGAAAGAAGAATCGATTTCTCCTTAGAATCAAATATTTGGCCGATAAAAAAATTGGCAGAGCAAAGATATTGCCAAAGCCCTCTTCTTCGGATAAATTAAAATCGAAATCGATTTCATTCATAAAAAAATATAATAGAGAGCGGGTTTCTCCTAGAATAAATTCGAATCTATACATTCGAATTCGATTTGAGGCTGCTTGATTCATCGACGAGAAGCAAGCACGCTTGCGGAAGAGGAAGGATGTCGAAAATCTGCTAGTTCGTCGGCATTTTTCCTTTAGTCGTTTGGGGCCGCGAGTAGTTGAAAGTGGGGGGAGTTCGTGTTCGCAATGTTTAGAGGGAAAGCAAGTCGAGAGGTTTCTACTCGTTGAGGAAGAGCTTGGCTTGGGTAGATGTCGTGAAGAATTAGGTGGTGGCTTTGGGTGTCGCGATTCTCTGGGAGGTCGAGGCGATGGGTGACGGCACCCCTATGCGTGCGTGTAAGGAAGCGAGGTAAAGGGGGAATGCGCGTTGCTCAGGCATACGTTGTGTGGCATTTGGCCTTCGAAGCAGTGAGGTATTCTTCCCCCTCTTTATTTAATTTAAATTTTCATATAGGATAATATATATAAATATATGTATGCAGTTTTTAAGTTTATACGCAGTTATATTGTAATATATATAGGTAAAAGCAGGAATTATATATATAGACACACGAGATTTTGGGAATTTTGAAGTATTTGGAAGTTTATTAAAAAATAGTTTTTGAAAATCTGTATAGGGTATTTTTCTTATAAGTATATGTATATATATGATTTTAAAGGAAAATAAATATACATAGTCACATTAAAATTTACTAGTTTAATTTCAATATAATGAATTACAAAAATCAATTTGTTTAATAAACTGATTTAATTTATTTATGATACAAAAGGTCTTTAAAAAAAAGGGAAAGTTAGTTTAAATTTAAATCACCAGTTAAAAATAAAATTATTGGTTGACTAAACTTATCAAATAGGAAAATTAAATTGTTCGACAAATTCAAAAATTGATAAAACCTTATAATGTTTGTTACAAGGTTTAAAAATCATGAAAACAAGCTGGACTGGAAGTGGATTGCAAAACAAAAGCAAAGGTGAGATCTTCTCACTCAATCGAATTGCTTTGTTTAATTTAAGTGGTTAAATTTAAATTGTTGGATGTGCTTGGTTGAATTTGATATTTATTTATTGGGTGATGTTATATATAGTAGTGTGTGTGTATATACACACACATATATATATATTGGAGTGATTGATTTCCCGCATTATATAGCGGATGAGACCCTATGCGCCGCATAATAGCGGATGAGTTAATACAACCCCATATACCGCGACATTCCACCTCGAAGTGGAATTGGTATTTTATTATGCTAACATCTGTTGATGCAGGGAAACAGGTTGGAGGGATCCAACTGGATTCCTCAAATTGTTTGAATTTATTTTATATGTTGTGATGTGATTTATTTATAATCTGTAATTGATTATATTGGTGATTAAAATTATTGAAGGCTATGGTTTGGCCGAATATATTTTGGTATTTTAAAATACCGGAATATAAAAGATTGGATTTTTTTGAAAGGAAAATTGATGTAAAGAATTTTAAGTAAATTTATTTTAGAGAATTGAATAAATTTAAAAGCAGAAATTTGAAAAGGGTAAAGGTTGATTTTTGAAATCCTATCGAATTAATTCCAAGTATGGGGAAAAGATTTTAATAAATGGGAATAAATGGATTTTTAAGTAATATTGTTTAAAAGTTGAAGAATTTATTTAAAATTCGGATTTTAAATAGTTTGGGAGAAATAAAGGAATTAATTTCAAAAGGCAGTAAATTTTTGAAAATCAATTTGGAATTTGATTTGGTGTTTGGAAAGTAAAATTTTGGAAATCAATTTGGAATTTTATTTGGTGTTTTGAAAGTAAATTTTTGGAAATCGGTTTGGAAGTTTATTTGGTGTTTGAAAGTAAATTTTGGGAAATCGATTTGAAAATTGTATATCAAAGGATATTTGGAAATATAAATTCACGATGGGAATTTATAAAGGAAGGGGTAATTTTTTTTAAAAAAAACATTGGTTTATTTTTAAAAGTGTGGAAAGGGATTTTACGAATTTAGGATATAAAATGAAGTAAATCAAGAAGGAGTTATTAATCGATTTAAATGGACCATTTTGAAATGGAAAGTGTATTTTCCTTGGAAAGCCGAGTATGTTTTCATTTAGCTTTTAAATATAAATTAAAAATTCTAAAATTGGTTTTAAAAAGAATATTTTTGGAGAAATTACTTCCTTAAATTGTCTTTAAAATTTTGAAGTAAATATTTATTAAGTTAATTGTAGAAGTGATTAATTTAAAGATTTAAGCAGTATTTGATTTAGAATTTGGTTATTAAACTAATTATGCTCTATCTAATAATTTTATTTTTAAAATTAGTTTGGACTTGAGTTTTATATGAGATATTGGTATAAAATTTCGTAACTAATATTTTAAATAAATATTTTAAAATAGTTTTTATTTTAAGTGTTTCCAAGTATATATTTTTGGATAAGTGATTTAAATTATTTTAAAGTATTCAAACTTGGCAAATTTTCAGTGGAAATAAATGATATTTGGAAATTTATTCCGCGTGAGGAAAGTAAATTGAAATTTATTTTCAAAGGGTTGAAGTGTGAAAATATATCTTGCGAAGATATTTTGAAATAATAATTTGGGGAAATGATTTAAATTTGATGGTTGTTGCGAATGTTGTTTGATAGTTAAATAACCAACTATCAATATTGGCCTTTAAATGACGTTTGAATTTTGATGCGACCGGGGGTCAGATTCCATATGGTTATCCAAAAATCACATCGAATCTTAGTGACGGGTCTTTTGTCTGAAAGATCAAAGTGGAAATTTGTTGTGACTTACTTGAAATCTGAATGTAACCACTGAATTTTAAAATAAGTGCTCATTATTCGAATTAGTTGGGAGAGGACATTGAGTCATTAAACCCATTTTGAATAAATGATACGACGAAATGGGATTGCATTTGAAGATGGTGTTGAAGATCGGGTATTTTCGAAAATGAAAGGATTACCTATCGAATGTCTCTGCACCGAGTTGCTTTAGTATAGAGATTTATATTACCCAATGTGATGGGGAGTCCGGACATGATTAGGGAATATCCGGATTTGCAAAGGCTTCTTTCCTTAATTAGAGGGAGTGCCTTCGGTTCCATTCAGACCCATGATGGACTTGTATGGATGTATGTCTGATATTACACTTTGAGATATGAAGCTGGTTTCTATCAAATACATTTCTGTTGGTGGCGGAGAATTTATTCTATTAGCTTAACACCATTCTCTGAGATATACGAGCTTAGAGGTTATGTAGTTGATATTTACTAGTGATATATTCCCAATTTAGTAATGTGGCATGCTAAGTGTTGATCATTTGTTGATCGAAGCATGGCTTTTGTGAAAAGCATTGCTTTGTGGACGAGACTTCGTCGAACCTCACACCTCGGAAATGGTGGAAACCGAAAAAGATGCAGCAAGGTTATAGGGGTCGCGCCCCTCAGGGTATGTGCATTTCCTTCTGGATAAAAAGTGGTATCTATAACGACCCGTAAAATTCAATGATTTAAATGAGTTAAATTAGTAAGATTTTAAATTAAATTTAGAAAGAAATAAAAATCTTATAATTTATATTGGAACGAATGTTAGAAATTAGATGTAGCAATTGAAATTAAAATTAACAATTTAAAATTTGTATTGCAATAAATTGGAAATAATGTAAATTGTCAGACCAGGTTATAAGTTTAATATAAGAAACAAATGGAATGTTGAATATGTGAATTATTAATAAAAATTATTAACTAGAATAAAATTCAAATTAATATAATAATGGAAAGTGTAATTGTTGCACTTGAGTAAGTTTTAAAAATAAAAGTGATTAAAGGTTACTTAAATGATAATTAATATAATAACGAAAAGGTGAATGTAAATTGAATTGAAACGAGAGCTTATTTATAAGGCAGTAATTGATGAATAGAAGGTTGAAACCAAGTAAATAATTTATTGAGAATATTTAACCGTAATTAATGTATATATTTGACAAAGATATAATAAATGAAAATAGGATAGTTAATAACAAAGGAGTCAGAATTTGAATAGATTTAATGTAACATTTATACAACTGTAAGATGTAAATGGCGTATAATAGTGTAATAGAGAAGTACCCATGTTGACATCACCTTTAAGATGATAAGTTTATAATTGATTCATAATAAGGAAATCAAATGAATGGATTTATTTGAATGGTAATTGACAATTAATGAATGTATTAAAATTGTAAAGGTCAAAATTGATTGCATTAAATAAATTGGGAATTTAATTTCACTAAAGGTAATTAAATATTATATTAATGTAAAATTTAGATAATTTTTGAAATTAATGCTAACTCCATTCAGAATATGACAATTCGTGTAACATGGCTTGTAAGCATATATTATAAGTTACCTGTTTAATTTGTTGATGGAATTAGAATTTGAAATAAATATTAATAAAATAAATAAAAGTTACATTAATATGAGAAGTAATACAATGTTTAGAAGTTGTTAAACTAGAGTATATTTGGAAATAAAGATTCATTAATGTAAAACTTAAAAAATGGATAAATTGAAATGAAAGGTCGGGTGAGATATTGAAATTTGTTATAATTGGTTATGAGATTTGAATTGTAAGAAACGAATGTAAATTTTAAATTGCTAATGAAATAATAATAATATAGTTAATGTAATTAAATAGTAGCAGAAGTATTTAAGAACTGTAACGGGGGCTTGATAATAGGGAACACATTGGTGTAATTAAAGGCATGGTAATACTTGTTATAATTTACCTGTTTATTTGGTTTTATAATAAAATTGGAAATCAATTAGAGTTAAATGAACCTTAATGTTATGTTTACGAGAATTAATGCAATAACTAATTTAGTGCAAATAAATTTATGGAACCAATGGTAAGATCTTAACCGATTGTAATTAATAATTCGAAATAATGACTATTGGTTGAATAAAGGGATGGAAATAAAGTTTTATCAATATATTGGAATTTAATATACGATAATAGGATTAATTGCAATTCAATGAAAAGTAAATACTTAGAAGATTGCACAAATGGAAAATTAGATAAAAATTTAAGAATATAAATATAAACAATCATGAACCAATGTAAATTGCATCCTTTGATAATGGTAAATTAAATAATAGAATGAAAGGTGAATTTAATAGAATTATTGGAAATTAAATTTATAATTTAATGAAATTGAGGTTAATATTGAAATTTATAAATTATTCATCTCTAAGTTGACATTTAAATTTGTTTAATCATTGTAAATGATTGAGAAATCATAAGTTATGAGATTTGGCAAATTTTCGAATTGAAATTGAAAAGTTGATTTAATTAATTAATTTTTATTTTATTTAATTAACTAGAAAAATAGCCTTTTTGGCCACTGACTTGGATTTCGACGAAACCAGCTTCATCGGATTCGTCACAGTGAATTATTGTAGGATTTCAAGTTTCATACCGATCGGACTTGTCGTTTAATCGTACGGACTCGAAACGCCTTGAAATAAAATCAATTGAAATAAATTTGAAAAATATTGATTTTAGGATAACTTCTCCATACGATGGAATTTGGACTTGAAACTTGTTCCATCGCGTTTAAAATATTTAAAAACATCTATTTTGACATATGGGTTGACCCAATTTCATTCCGGAGTCGAAACGGGCTTTTTGGGCTACTTTGGCATTAGCACGTAAATCTATCTTATCCATCCATTCAAATATCAACCCTACCTATATATATCATGCTATAAGCCCTAGCAGCCTCTGTTCCTCATTTCTATACGTTCTATTCACCTCCTCACTTCAATGGCAGACAAACCCTAGTCCCAATTGCAATTCCAAATCAAATCAAAAGCTAAAATTTCAAACTCCACGATATATGCCAAATTTTAAATGGATTCGAAGCTCTCGAAGAGCGTAATCTTCTGGTGTGATCCATTTTTCAAATCGATACACCATTTGCCCAGAATTCGCCAAACAAATCTCGGCCATCCGTTGATCGTCGATGAACTTTAACGGATCATCAAATTGACGGTACAGTTGGGTGGAGATCGACAAGGGGAGTTCATCAACGCAGGTAGTTGGTCGATTCAATGGTCAGATCGACGAGAAAATTCGGTTAGGTCAAGAAATGCATGGCGGCGCTGCGATTGTTTTAGAGGATTGTGCGACCTGCTCTTCGCGTGGATGGCCGGAGTACTTCAGGCGGGGGAGGCATGTGCGCCAATGGCATCAGAGCCTGGACCGGTCGTTACTGGCGATGGCAATTTGACTTAGGGTTTATCGTGTTTTCCCTGGGCGTTCGAACATTTCTGCACGTATGGGGAGAGGGAGTGACGATGATGTGGCAGCATGAGGGCGAGTTTATTTTTTTCTGTTTAAATTTTTATTTTGATTTCAATCGTTATGAATCGTATGTCTTTCACATACGAACTCCGTTTTACGCGCGATTTTTTTTGTTATGATCATAATAAAATTCCGGACATTTTGGCGCAAGTTTGGACGGATTTAGAGACTATATAATTTTGGGTTTAAATTGGATTTAAATTCAATTTAAATTCAAATGGTGAGTGTTTTAACCCACTCACAACTTCTAAAACTTCTTATGTTTGTTAAATTGATTTGTGATGTGTTTAGAAATTTATTTATGACTCTTTGGCATATTTTTAATCATCATCCCAGTTAAATTAAATTTATTTAATTAAATTGTTATTTAACTTTGCATTGCATATAAACTGCCAATTAAATTGTTTTTTATTTATTTATTATTGCATATAAACTATCAGTTAAACAGTTATTTAGTTTATTATTGAATATAACTGCCAGTTAATTACCTGTTATATATTATCAGTTATATATTTATATTAATTGATTGTTTTGGATGATGATTGTGATGGATGTATGATTTTATGATGGATGGATGGATGTTTTATTTATATCATCATAATATGCAAGTTGTTATGCATTTATTTTGATTCGGGATTGCGGTTTGAAATGATATACAACTGCATTTTATTTTTAAATTACGGATTGAAATGATAAATATCCATATCACTCGATCATAGGATAGAAAATTATATACAGGCACCGTGGTATATGTATAAAATTATTTTTGAAATGATTTCTATGGTTTTGGAAAGGAATGTACGGTTTAATAAGTATTAATTTTTGAAGTTATATAAATAATTTATATATATATATAGTTAAATTATTGAATTTAAGCTATATATAAATTGGATAAATAAAATAAATAAGTTGAATAATGGAGTTTGATTATTTTATATTATATGGTTAAGTACATGTTTAAGATATTGTATATATATACAAAGTTTTAATGATTTAAATCAATTAAGATTGGAAGGAAAATTGGAAATTTATTTGGAATTGAGCTTATTTAAGAATTAAACTCCATAAGTTGAGCTAGAACTTATTTACTTGAAATTTTAAAGGGTATGATTTTTATAATTGAATTTTATTCAAGATGAATTAAATGAATATTTCTAGTATAAATAAATTGAAGGAAATATTTAGTTATAGGTAATTTGAGTTTTGTTTAAATGGTTATGGATTTATTTTGCAATTATTTCAAAACTAAATAATAGGACATTGAATTGTTAAATAGTAATTTCCAACCTTAGTTTTGAAATTTTTTATTATTTAAAGTTTGAAATATATTGAAATTGAAGTGGTTTATTGAAAACTGAAAGTGAATTTAAAAATTTATGGATTTAGACTTAATTTAAAGAGAATAAAATTGTAAAGTCATGGAATTTTTTTTACTTTATAAAGTAATTTTAAATTCAAACCATTTTATTTTATATACTATTTGAATATCCAAACCATTTAAGTTTTGGCAGTTATGGTTCTAAAGCTGTGGATTTCGAAGTATTATGTTTTGAAAAGTATAATTCAAATGTCTGGTTTCGAGATATTATAAATTTTAAAGGGGTATGGTTTTAGAAAAAGATATATTTGAGCATGATATCATGTTGATTTGATTTTAAAAAGAGGAAGTGATATCGTAATTATATGGTTTTGAAATGGATATTTTATTCTGGTTTTTGAAGTATAAACTATTTTGAAAAGACCGCGGTGTTATAATAACGTTTGGTTGTTGAAGAGACCGGAATCGGAAGTTGTCATACTCTGTGCCAACTCCGAAAACCACTTTAACAACCGTATACGCGGTGGAGATTCCAGAATGAAGTAGGATGGTAGCGACGTTCTATTAAGGTATATACGTGGACCCGACTCCCGTGAGTTGTCATAAGGTGGCTAAAACAGGAGCGATTCTTGGGCCAAGAAGGTAGCACCTTTTATCGGACACATCCCGTCGATACTATACTCTAACTTTGGTTTGATTCGGTGGCCACTTTTACTTTTGATTTTGAGGGTGTTTTTTCGAGGTGGGCGGTAGTAGCTGCTACGGGTTTCCACCAGCTCGGATAGCAATTGGTATATCTACCCTGGCATTGCCTAGTTGTGCCGTGTCACCTACCATACCGAGCCTTTACTACGAGTTTCTATTTGTGTCGTACCTATGGAGTATCCTCCGGTAGCCTCCCGATCAGGAGGTATTACGGTACTGTATAGACTATTGGCATTATTACGTGTTAAGGTGGAAAATGTAAAGCCTTAACGCTATTTAAAAGTAAGTTTATTTTACTAATAGACATTATTATAATAGCGAAATATTACTACATAGTAAATAGTTTAACAGATCCTTAGGAGATGTGAATCCCGAGCATCTCTTGAGTTGCTGCACTCATATTGATTTAACTTACATAAGATCTTTTAGTTCTGACTCGAGTGTTTTGTCTTTCAATTTGCTCGGGTCAGTTCGAGCATTTCAGGAATCGAAGAGTTTATTTCTTGAGGATGAAGATGAAGATTTCATTATTATTATTATTATTATATATTATATTGTTCCACTACACACTGTATTCCATTGCATTGATTATTATTCACTGGTATGTGCAACTCTGATATGTATTGTATAAATATAATCAAATGTTTATAAAACAGCTTTATGAACTGTGTATTTGATTATTATATTTTATCATTCCGCTGCAAGATTCTATTTTGTTTTTCATTCCCTATTTTTTCTTCTTTACCCCATAACAATCCGCTCTTCCGTATGGTTTGAATTGGCACGTGTGTCGATTTAAAGCGTGCGGAAAGGCGGGATGTTACATCTGGTATCAGAGCTTTGGTTTAGCGATAAACCTTAGCTTTGTGGGGTTTGACTCTTTATTAATAGGATAGCAATACCATGTGATGAGTCGCTGAGTGTATATATGAGAGACTGTACTTGTTAGTGTTATAAAAAGATTTTAATATTGTGTTAATTTGTTTCGTTTTGGTATTTATAAATTTTGGTTGGTGCATGGGACGCTATGACATTAATAGGGATTTCTAAACACTTAAAACGACAGACCGACACAATATTTTTTTTGAATATAGGTGAATGAAATAATTTTGCCTATTGTATTTTCTATATATATAAAATAAATTTTATAAATAAGGTTATATTTGGTTGCAAAATATTGGTTGTTAGGTCATGAAATTTATAAATAATAGTCGAAATAAGATTGAAAATAAGATAAATGAAATTGGAAACTTAAAGCTTTAGTTCTGGGATTTTCGAAAATTTCTTTCGAATAATTTTGGAATATAATAGTATTGTTTATAAGTATTTTCTTATATAAATATTTCAATGTAAATTGAAAGAATTGTTTTAAAGAAATTTTGAAAAGAAATAAGTTCGGTACTCTCCTCTTTGTCGCTGGAAAATAATTTCGGTGATGAGTGCACGCATCATCGACATTCGTTTTCGAGTTTCGAAGTGGGAATGCCACTATAGCAGTTCGACTACAGAATGATTTTGATAAACAAATATAAATTTGGAGTTGTTTTAAATATAAATGGATATATAAGTTGTAAGTATATATTTATCTATTATTTTAAAATGAATTGAAATTTAACCTGGTATTTAGTTCTTAAGTTTCCATTAATTAATAGTCTCAGTAATTGTAGTAAAATGGAATTTAACTAATTAGTAAATGGAGCCCTTAATTAAAATAAGAGATCTATTGCTAGGTTATGAATGAAATTAAAAGAAAGTGAAATGGTAATCTTATAAAACGAAGATATAATTATTGAACCATTAAATAATTAAAAGAAATAAGACAAACTTGTATGTTTTTTATTACATTCTTAAAGGCATATATATAACTTACCAGAAGATGTTAGAAGTTGAAATGTTAATAAGAAAACGTAATGGATATTATACAAGTAAAGCTTTTGTAATAGGAAGGTTCAATGAAATTCTTTAATAAATAAGAATTTGGTAGTGCAGTTGTTATAAACTTAAGTATAATTTAAATACTACTAATTAAATATAATGGAAGGCAGGTATTGTAAGTAAGAAATTTTAACTTAAGTAAATAAGTTGAATTTATTTCTAAATAAAATGGTAAGAAATAAATGAAAATGAATTGGTAGGTAATGAATAGAAATAGATAAAAATAAATAATGAATGAAAAGGAAATCAAACAACAAATGGATGAAGTGGAATTGATAAAAAAAAACTTATTTATTATTGAAATTTTCGTTTGTTTTGGTTCATGGTTGTTGAGTAAGGATACTTTAAAATTGTTGGAGGTATGAATAATCTATTTAGCTTCACCAGAGACTGTTGAGTAAATGGTGCGCTTAGTAGTTTATTTTTCATTCTGTACAGTTTGAAGTTTTGAACCCGAACAACTATTTGTTTTGTTTGATATGAATAAATGATTGATTATGTTGATTCTATGTGATGGTTGTATGACTTGTTGCAAGTGATTGATGTTTGCATTTATTTGTTGTTATGATTGAAACAACTTCAATATTTCATTTTATATAAGTATTAACTCTTTTAGATTATATAAGTGAAATGCAGGTTATGGAAGCAATTGATACTGCTTTTTATGGAAGTAATTGATACTGGGTTATAAGTTTAATATAAGAAACAAATGGGAATGTTGAATATGTGAATTATTAATAAAAATTATTAACTAGAATGGAATTCAAATTAATATAATAATGGAAAGTGTAATTGTTGCACTTGAGTAAGTTTTAAAAATAAAAGTGATTAAAGGTTACTTAAAAGATAATTAATATAATAACGAAAAGGTGAATGTAAATTGAATTGAAACGAGAGTTTATTTATAAGGCGGTAATTGATGAATAGAAGGTTGAAACAAAGTAAATCATTTATTGAGAATATTTAACCGTAATTAATGTATATATTTGACAAAGATATAATAAATGAAAATAGGATAGTTAGTAACAAAGGAGTCAGAAATTTGAATAGATTTAATGTAACATTTATACAACTGTAAGATGTAAATGGCGTATAATAGTGTAATAGAGAAGTACCCATGCTGACATCACCTTTAAGATAGTAAGTTTATAATTGATTCATAATAAGGAAATCAAATGAATGGATTTATTTGAATGGTAATTGACAATTAATGAATGTACGTATTAAAATTGTAAAGGTCAAAATTGATTGCATTAAATAAATTGGGAATTTAATTTCATTAAAGGTAATTAAATATTATCTTAATGTAAAATTTAGATAATTTTTGAACTTAATGCTAACTCCATTCAGAATATGACAGTTGGTGCAACATTTGGCTTGTAAGCATACATTATAAGTTACCTGTTTAATTTGTTGATGGAATTAGAATTTGAAATAAATATTAATAAAATAAATAAAAGTTACATTAATGTGAGAAGTAATACAGTGTTTAGAAGTTGTTAAACTAGAGTATATTTGCAAATAAAGATTCATTAACGTAAAACTTAATAAATGGATAAATTGAAATGAAAGGTCAGGTGAGATATTGAATTTTTTTTATAATTGGTTATGAGATTTGAATTGTAAGAAACGAATGTAAATACTAAATTTCTAATGAAATAATAATAATATAGTTAATGAAATTAAATAATAGTAGAAGTATTTAAGAACTGTAACGGGGGTTTGATAATAGGGAACGCGTGAGTGTAATTAAAGGCATGGTAATATTTGTTATAATTTACCTGTTTATTTGGTTTAATAATAAAATTGGAAATCAATTAGAGTTAAATGAACCTTAATGTTATATTTACGAGAATTAATGCAATAACTAATTTAGTGCAAATAAATTTATGGAACCAATGGTAAGATCTTAAGTGGTTGTAATTAATAATTTGAAATAATGACTATTGGTTGAATAAAGGGATGGAAATAGTTTTATCAATATATTGGAATTTAATATATGATAATAGGATTAATTGCAATTCAATGAAAAGTAAATACTTAGAAGATTGCACAAATGGAAAATTAGATAAAATTTAAGAATATAAATATAAACAATCGTGAACCAATGTAAATTGCAGATAACGATAAATTAAATAATAGAATGAAAGGTGGATTAAATAGAATTATCGGAAATTAAATTTATAATTGAATGAAATCGAGGTTAATATTGAAATTTATAAATTATTCATCTCTAAGTTGACATTTAAATTTGTTTAATCATTGTAAATGATTGAGAAATCATAAGTGATTGGATTTGGCAAATTTTCGAATTGAAATTGAAAAGTTGATTTAATTAATTAATTTTTATTTTATTTAATTAACTGGAATAAATTGTCATTTTGTCCACTGACTCGGATTTCAACGAAAGTAGTTTCATCGGATCTGTAACAGTGAATTATTGTAGGATTTCAAGTTTTGTAGCGATCGGACTTGTCGTTTGATCGTACGGACTCGAAACGCCTTGAAATAAAATCAATTGAAATCAATTTGAAAAATATTGATTTTAGCATAACTTCTCCATACAATGGAATTTGGACTTGAAACTTGTTCCATCGTGTTTAAGATATTTAAAAACATCATTTTGATATATGGGTTGACCCAATTTCATTTCGGAGTCGAAACGGGCTTTTTGGGCCACTTTGGCGTTAGCACGTAAATCTATGTTATCATCCATTCAAATGTCAACCCTGCCTATATATATCCTGCTATAAACCATAACAGCCTCTGTTCCTCATTTCTATACGTTCTATTCACCTCCTCACTTCAATGGCAGACAAACCCTAGTCCCAATTGCAATTCCAAATCAAATCAAAAGCTAAAATTTCAAACTCCACAATATATGCCTAATTTTATATGGATTCGAAGCTCTCGAAGAGCATAATCTTCTGGTGTGATTCGTTTTTCAAATCGATGCACCATTTGCCCAGAATTCACTAAACAAATCTCGACCATTTGTCGATTGTCGATGAACTTTAACGGATCATCAGATTGACGATACAGTTGTGGAGATCGACAAGGGGAGTTGATCAACGTAGGTAGTTGGTCGATTCAACGGTCAGATTGACGACAAAAATTTGATTAGGTCAAGAAATGCACAGTGGCGGCTGCGTTTGTTTTGGAGGATTGTGCGACCTGCTCTTCGAGTGGATGGCCGGAGTACTTCAGGCAGGGGGAGGCGCGTTCGCCTATGGCATCAGAGCCTGGACCGGTCGTTACTGGCGACGGCAATTTGACTTAGGGTTTATCGTGTTTTCCCTGGGCGTTAGAACATTTCTGCGCGTATGGGGAGAGGGAGTGACGATGACATTGCAACCTGAGTGTGAGTTTATTTTCTTTTCTATTTTAATTTTTATTTTGATTTCAATCGCTCTGAATCGTATATCTTTCACATACGAACACCGTTTCATGCGCGATTTTTTTTAGGATCGTAATAAAATTCCGGACATTTTGGCACTAGTTTGGATGGATTTGGAGACTGTTCAATTTTGGGTTTAAATTGGATTTAAATTCAATTTAAATTCAAAAGGTGAGTGTTTTAACACACTCACAACTTCTAAAATTTCTTATGTTTGTTAAATTGATTTGTGATGTGTTTAGAAATTTATTTATGACTGTTTGGCATATTTTTAATCATCATCCCAGTTAAATTAAATTTATTTACTTAAATTGTTATTTAATTATGCATTGCATATAAACTGCCAACTAAATTGTTATTTATTTATTTACTATTGCATAGAAACTGTCAGTTAAACAGTTATTTAATTTATTATTGAATATAACTGCCAGTTAATTGCCTGTTATATATTATCAGTTATATATTATCAGTTATATATTTATACTAATTGATTGTTTTGGATGATGATTGTGATGGATGTATGATTTTATGATGGATGGATGTTTTATTTATATCATCATAATATGCAAGTTGTTATGCATTTATCATAATTGTGTATTTGTTAGTGAATATAAAAAATTACTTTTATATTGTATTGACTTATCGTTTGATTGTTTATAGATTCTGGTCGATGCAGTTTGGCCAAATGTATCGATAGGGGTTTCTAAACTCTTGAACAAGATAAACCAACACAGTATTGTTTTAATATGGGGTAAATGAAATAATTTTACCAAATAATTTTGTATATGAATGTTACCCAGTGGCTTGACCTGGTAACCAAAGACTTGATGTAGAAGACCGTTCGGCATCTAGCACCGTTCGGCGCAACTAGGTCGTTCGGCACGAACCCCGTTCGGCATCCAGCACCGTTCGATGCAACTAGGTCGTTCGGGCCGAATCCCGTTCGGCATCTAGTACCGTTCGGCACAACTAGGCCGTTCGACACTAACCTCGTTCGGCATCCAGCATCGATCGGCATCCAACCTCGTTCGGCATTCCAGCCTCGTTCGGCCTTCCAGCCTCGTTGGGAATTCAGCCTCGACCGGCATGACCTCGTTCGGCATTCATGCCTCGTTCGACATTCTAGCCTCTTTCAGCATTTCAGCCTCGTTCGGCACATGGCCTCGCTCGGCATAAGCATGCCGCCCGGCATCGCCCCTCGATCGGCATCGGATCTCGTTCGGCCTACACATTTCACTCAACATACTGCCTCGTTCGACTTGGAGACATGGCTCGGCATTTTCCGCTCGGCATTTGTGGCTCGGCACACATAAGTCATTCATTTTGGGCCGAGATATCTTGCTACTAGGCCCATCACAGAAGTCCAACCCATCTTCGTATATAAATAGGGAGGCAGGGGCACAGTGAAATGGACCTTTTTTCGAGAACACCGGGGAGACTCTGCCGCATTCAAGACTCATTCAAGACTTATCTTCTTTGCTTAAAAATTGTATTCAAGTAGTTGGTGTATGGATTGTATCTGTAATCAAATGTTGAGAAAAGCAATAAAGATTAACCTCAAAGTGGACGTAGGCAGTTACACTGAACCACTATAAATCTGGTGTTCTTGTTTTGTGCGTTTAATTTAGCATATTGTTCTCTGTTTAAATTTACTTTCTTCATTAATCTCTCTACACAATCTCTCTTATGGTGTTAATGACCAATTCTGGTGCTTTCACTGAGAATCGAATTCTCAGGCCTATAGGATATACTTTGTAGCTACTAGATTGAAAAATCCCCCGAAGGAGATCCGACTTACTCATAGGATTCCCGTGGAATCTATTCAGAGTTTCGACCGACAACTCTACTATGGGAAGACCACGTACCCGATTAGCCTCTCACAATGCGGATGTCCACGAGACTGCTAGCGTGCAATAAGTTGGACCTAGCAATCAGCAAGCAAATTAAGGTGCAGGGACTACCGCCCAAACTCAAACGAAAATGGTCACCAGGACGGAGTTCAATGATTTTATGAGGGAACTTCGAGAAAGTAGAAGGCATCTCGCTGAGCAGATTCAGACCAACACTAATCTCATGACTCAGTTGACTCAGCAGCAGCATCGGAATGCTGGAGGTAGCCCTGCTCCTTATTCTTCGTCTGATAGCTCGACCTCAGCCGATGAACCTTGTAGGCATAGACGCCGTAAGACTGAAGCTGCACAGGCAGGTGCCACTGATCAATTCACCAGGGATCAGACACGTGAGGAGACCGGACGCCCGGCTCACCAGGACCCTAATGAAGCTAGCCTTCAGGATGCATGTTTGGTCGATCGCCAACAGGGGGACATCAACCTGCACGGTCCCGTGGATCGAAACCCAACCTTCTATCCTCCATACAAACTCCATACTTAACATCCATGGTCAGGCAGTTAATGAGAGAGAACCAAGGTTTGACCAATGAAGATTGGGGAGTGTCCAGGAGTTATACTCCCTTCACAGATACTATTCTACAGGCTGAGTATCCCAGGAAGTTTAGTATGCCGACTATCCCAGCCTACGAAGGGAAGACTGACCCTAGGCAACACGTGATGAGGTACGAATGGATGATGGATTCTAAGAGAGCGAATGATGCGACCTAGTGTAGGTGCTTCCCAATTACTTTATCCGAAATTACCACCATGTGTTTACTCGACTTCCCCTACGGTCTACATCCAGCTTCGACGAGTTGGCAATGAAATTTGTTGAACAATTCAGGATACATGCTACTCGTCCAAAGGATGTAATGTCCTTATCAAGCGTAATCCAGGCTTCAGGAAAGTCATTGAAAGCGTACTTATAGAGGTTTCATATTGCCGCCACTGAAGTTAGCAACCCTAACGACCATGCAATTTTGATGGCAGTAATGCGAGGTGTAGATCCAGACTCGGTGTTTGGAGATTGGTTGGTGGGAAAGCACCCAACTGCGTTGGAGCGTTTCTATTCCAAAGCTCATCAGTTCATAAGGAGGGAGGAAGCTCAATGGACAAGAAGAGATAAGGCACAAGAGCCTGTTCAGGAGACTGTGAAAAGTAACCTCGCCGTGAAGCATCCAGCCACAACTCGAGAAAAGTTCAAGTCAACGTCCAGAACAAGCCTGGGCAATCTAAAGGATCCGGAGGTGGAAATCCCGGAAAGAAAAAAGAGACAGGGAAATGGAAGTCGAGGATTCCAACCTACGACGAATACACCCCCTAAATACGCCTCTTGAAAATATTTACCTATCTACCTGTAACACCTTTCAATACAGAAAGCCGCGTCCAAAGGAGTCCACAGAGGAATAGAAGCAAACGGGGAAGTACTGTCGCTTTTATGAGACCCACAGGCATAATACTGAGGAGTGTAGACACCTCCATGACGCCATAGAAAAGTTAATCAGGTAGAAAAAGCTGCAGGAGTTTGTTAATAACCCACCAGAGGGTAGGCAAGGAACGTTAGGCCCTGGACGCGGGCCGGTTCCACGCCATCCAAAGGAACCTGCCCGGACCGTGGGTAGGTTGATCATAAACACTATAGTCGAAGGACCTCATCCTGCAGACAAGAATTGGCAGAAGATGGAACGATATGCTACCTCCCTAAGGCATGCGAATTATGAATGTTGTTCGAATGTGAAAGATGGAACCCCCGCAAAACAACAACGCATGATGACAGACGATATAGAGCTTAGGAGTCGAGATGCATACAAGGTGGAGGCTCCTACTCTCGATCCGATGGTCATATCTGCAACGATCGGGCCAGCTTACGTCAAAAGATTTTGATTGATTGTGGATGCTCTGTCAACATCATCTTCAAGAAGGCTTATGACCAAATGAAGATGGAGACAAAAGATTTAAAACCATGCAAAGCCCGTATCTACGGCTTTAATGATGCCGCGACTGACGCAATGGGGTATATCGAGTTACCAGTTGAACTGGGAGAAGGTGAGCGTAGGAGAGTGCGAACCCTACCGTTCATAGTGATGGATGTTGACTCTCCATACAATGTATTTCTTGGTTGTCCCGCCCTGGCGGAGTTTAGGGCAGCTTTGGCCCCATGGTATTTGACATTAAAATTTCCGACAGACAAAGGAGTCGGCGTAGTGCATGGCGATCAGGCGACCGGTCGAGCATGTTATATGGAAGAGCCGAAGAGGCTCAGCGGAGAGAAAACGGGAAGGTTGCGGACAGCTCCATCCGTATCCAAAACACTGATAATTGACAAGGAGTGCCCGACCCCTGGCTCGGGCAACAATCTCGGATCTACAGAGACATAGATCCGAGAGATGATGATGGGGGACCCTGGGAAGTGAATGCAGCACCGGCTGAGCTGACCATTGACATTCCAGTCAACCGGAATGACCCATCACGAGTTCTTAAGACTAGATCGTAACTCGACCCACAATTGGCTGAGGATCTTGCTGATTTCCTCCGAGCGAACCTAGACGTTTTCGCTTGGACACATTCTGATATGTGCGGGGTTTCTCCAGCCATTGCAAGTCATATGTTGAACATAGAACCGAAGTACGTCTCAGTAAAACAGAAACGGAGAGGCATGGACCCGGAGAGGTCCGCTGCTCTCAAAGAGGAGGTGTACAAACTCAAAGCCAATGGGTTCGTCTGCGACGCCCTCTACCCCGAATGGGTGTCTAACCCTGTGCTGGTAAGAAAAGCGAATGGGAAGTGGAGAACTTGCATTGATTATTCTGATTTAAACAAAGCATGCCCGAAGGGTAGTTTCCCCTTACCTAGGATCGACCAGCTGGTCGATTCAACGGCCGGACACGAGCTACTATCATTTATAGATGCGTACTCGGGATACAATCAAATCCTGATGCACATTCCGAACCAAGAACACACTAGTTTCGTCACAGATGTTGGGTTGTATTGCTATGTAGTGATGCCCTTCGAATTGAAAAATGCTGGAGCAACTTATCAGCGTTTAGTAAACCGAATGTTTAAAGATCAGATTGGCAGAACAATGGAAGTCCATGTGGATGACATGCTCATGAAGTCACGATGGTCAAACAACCACATTCGAGACTTAGCATAGATGTTTAATATACTCAGGCATTATGGGATGAAAATCAACCCTTTGAAGTGTTCTTTTGGCATTGCACCAGGGAAGTTCTTGGGTTTCATTGTGAATGCACGTGGAATTGAAGCTAACTAGGAAAAGATTCAGGCTATTCGGGACATACAAGTGCTCAGAACTATAAAGCAAGTACAAAGCTAGAACGAAAAGGTGGCCGCACTGAGTCGATTCATATCCAGAGCTAGGATAAGTGCATTCCCTTCTTCGATGTGATAAAGAAAGGAAAGAGGAATTTCGAGTGGACGTCTAACTGCGAGGAAGCGTTCCGAGCTCTGGTTAGACGTCTAGAAAGTCCCCCGGTGCTATCAAAACCAATTGATCATGAAATGTTGTATGTATACCTGGCTGTATCCCAACATGCTATCAGTACGGCTTTGGTTCGTGAGGAGGAGCGAGTTCAAAAGCCAGTGTATTATGTCAGTAAACGTTTGACGGGGGCAGAAAGAAATTATCCCAGGATTGAGAAACTAGCTTACTACTTGGTGATTGCATCACGCAAGCTTCGCCCATACTTCCAGGCACACTCGATCAGTGTTTACACTGATCAACCCTTGCGACAGGTACTCCAACAACCAGAAACTTCTGGAAGGATGTTAAAATGGAATATTGAGTTGAGTCAGTTCGATATTACCTACCTGCCATAAAGGGAAATACAGGGGCAAGCGCTAGCAGATTTCATTGCTGAATTCACCATGACAGACGAATCGAATGCCCACAATGTCATACCTCCCATTCGATGGAAGATGTACACCGATGGGGCATCTTACGACCGTTGTTCGGGGGCTGGCATAGTTCTTATGATTCTTGAAAATCGATCAGTTTGCTACGCTTTGAATCTCGAATTCACAGCAACGAATAACGAAGCCGAGTGTGAAGCATTGATTGCTAACTTGAGACTTATCAAAGAATTGGGGGTAAGATCGACTGAAATCTTTTGTCACTCACAACTGGTGGTGTACCAAGTCCGGGGGGACTATCAAGCAAAGGGGCAGAGACTTGCCCCATACCTGGTCCGGGTTCAAGAGCTGCTAGCGAATCTCGAGTATTATGATATTTCATATGTCCCACGTGAACAAAACAGAGAAGCCGATTCATTGGCAAAATTAGCAAGCACTGGAGATGCGCAACAAATGGGATTGTTTCCCGTTGAAACCTTACATGCTCCGAGCATAAATATATGAAGGTAAATTCCATGTTAGAAATAGAAATCGAGAAGGAATCATTGACAACCCCATTCAAGCAGTACTTGTTACACGGGGTCGTACCCAAAAGGAGGAGCCAAAGACGACAAGTCTTTCGTAAGGCTTCGCGTTTTGTAACGCAGGATGGGGTAATGTATCGAAGGGGATTCTCGACCCCTTTACTCCGGTGCATTGCCCATGATGAGATAAAACGAGTCCTGAAGGAAGTCCATGAAGGGGAATGTGGTGACCATAGTGGGGTGAAAATGTTAGCGAAGAAAATCCTCCGCTATGGATACTATTGGCCGACTGTAAATTGGGATGCCGCAGACTATGTGAGAAGATGTGATAAATGTCAGAAATATAAAAAAATCCTGAGAGCTCCGCCAACGGAACTCACACAAATGGTTACTCCCTGGCCGTTTGCAATGTGGGGGATTGACATAGTCGGTTCCTAATCTGTATCCAAAGGTGGTGCGAAATACGCGATATTTGCAATCGATTACTTCACCAAGTGGGCAGAAGCAGAGCCTTTGGCCACTATCACCACCAAAAAGGTCATTAATTTCGTTGTACGAAATATTATATGCCGTTTTGGCCTTCCATGAACCATCATTATAGACAACGGAACTCAATTTGAAAGCAAAGAGTTCAAAGAATTTTGCCAAAAATATGGTATTGAGAAAAAGTTTGCAATAGTTGCTCATTCGAAAGCCAATGGTCAAGTGGAAGCCGTGAACAAAATAATCAAATCCATATTGAAAAAGCATTTGGAAAAGGCTAGAGGCAAGTGGGTGGATGAGCTTCCAACAGCGCTCTGGGCCTATAGAACCACCCACAAGTCCACAACTGGCCACACTCCATTTGCATTAGCATATCGCATGGAAGCTGTTATACCCGTAGAACTTGAAGTTCCATTACATCGGGTAACTTATTATGACTCTAAGTCGAATCAAGATCTTTTGTTGGAATCATTAGACTTCATTGATGAAAAGCGTGAAGAAGCTAATTTAAGAGCGGCCGCGTATAGACACCGAGTCGCTCGATATTATAATGAAAAAGTCCGACCGAGAATCTTTAGTGTGGATGACCTCATTTCGAAATGAGTTTTCCCAGTTCCATCACATATGAGCCCCGCATGGAAAGGTCCATACATCATTGAATGGAAGCTTGGAGAAGGAAATTTCAAGCTAGCGACCGTTGATGGTGCGACACTCCCCCGAGCCTGGAATAGCGAGCATTTGCGGCATTATTATACTTAGTTCATTTCTTTCATATTTTAGTTGCAATTATTTCCAGCAAGTTTTTATTCCTAGTTTACGGCATGTAATAAGACAATTTAGGTTTTTTGCATTAATATAGGCTTGAAGCCATTTTTTCCATGAATTGTCGATGTTTCTGTGTATGATAACTCTGTGACGTACGAACGTGCACGAGCACGAGCACTAAAAATCTCCAAGTCCGCAGAGTGTGGACTGGAGTACTCTGAGTCCCCAGAGTGTGGACTAGAGTATAAACGACTGAAAATCTCCAAGCCTCCAAAGTGCGGACTGGAGTACTCTGAGTCCCCGAAGTGCGGACTAGAGTATAAATGACCAAAAATTTCCAAGTCTTCATAGTGCGGACCGGAGTACTATGAGTCCCCATAGTGCAGACTAGAGTATAAACGACTAAAAATCTCTATGTCCCCAGAGTGCGGACTAGAGTACTCTGAGTCCCCAAAGTGCGGACTAGAGTATAAACGACTAAAAATCTCCAAGTCACCATAGTGCGCACTGGAGTACTTTGAGTCCCTAGAGTGCGGACTAGAGTATAAATGACTAAAAATCTCCAAATCCCCAAAGTGCGGACTGGAGTACTCTGAGCCCCAGAGTGCGGACTAGAGTATAAACGACTAAAAATCTCCAAGTCCCCAGAGTGCGGACTGGAGTACTCTAATTCCCCATAGTGCGGACTAGAGTATAAACGACTAAAAATCTCCAAGTTCCTAGAGTGCGGACTGGAGTACTCTGAGTCTCCAAAGTGCGGACTAGAGTATAAACGACTACAAATCTCCAAGTCTCCAGAGTGCGGAATGGAGTACTCTGAGTCCCCAAAGTGCGGAACAGAGTATAAACGGCTTAAAAATCTCTAAGTCCCCGGAGTGCGGACCGGGACACGAATGACTTGAAGTTATCAAGTACCCGGCGTATGGACTAAAAAATATTCTAAGTGTTTGAAGCTAGGAATACAGGATGAACAACTCCAAAGAATTTTAGAGTTATATAAAGATAAATTGAGAAGTTCATGTGACTCACAATAGCTTGGGTTTCGACCACAAACACACTGAAAGCTGAATGATAAGTCTTTCGAAAGACAAAAGAACTAGGCTCTATTTATTCAAAAATAAGTTTCTACTACAAATCCTCCGAAATTCGAAGTCAAAAGTCTATTTACACGAACTACGAAAATAAATAAAAATAATTACATAATCTAAACTAAGGCTCGCTGAACGAGAGCAACGATTACTTCTTCTACTTCTTTGAGTTCTTCCCAGACGACTCCTCTCCCGTGCATTTGCCCTAGGTAATTTTCTTTGATAGGGAGGTAACAACTGAAGAAATAAGGGGAACTTCCATTGGCCTGGACCCGCCAGGGAGGATGACCTTCAACGGCTTATTCAGAGGATCGTCCAGGTCCACAACTTGAGGCTTGACTTTGATTTCGACCATCTTTTTCTTCTCCTTCTCAAGCTGATCCTTCATGCTCAGTTTAGATGTATGTTCAGAGACGCCTGTAATATCAATTTCGTAACTCCCATCGATGGGAGAGGAAGTCTCGGACTTATCCTCATCAAGCGCTCCGATCACCTGAGCATCTGGACTGGGTGCCTACCCTACATGAGTAGCCTCACTTGTTTTTTCTTCCACCTCCTTGACGACGTCGATCCTCTAAGCAGGCTCGGGATCAGAACGGCTTGCACAAAATCATGAAAAACAAGCATTAAAATACAATAGCCCCTCATGAAAATTGACGACTTTTGGAATATTAAAGTGAAGGGTTATCTACCAGGTTCTGGCTGGCTCTCAGCCGTTCGAGGGGTCTCACCCTCTGGAATGGGAGACAGAATGTGAACGTCGAGGCCAGGGTCCTTCGGGTCGTAACCAATATGCTGCTCAAATGGATCAAGTATCGGCCGATGGGCCGATTGAGTAGGCGCATGAGCTGGAGACTCGATCTCGGATGGACCGGAAGTAACATCTTTCCCTTTCAATGATGAGGAGCCTTTGCAGTAAAGAGCTTTCGCCGTAGACAGGTCTGAAGGCTCGTTCCCCTTAATAAATTCCCTTATCAAAGCTTTCTCATCGACCTCCTCGGTGCCAAGTACAACCTTTCTGATTTTTACTGAAATCTCCCATGCCTCAGCTAGGGATTCGAGGTAGCCCTCTCCTAAAAAAGTTAAGACTCGATGCATGAGGACGCGGACGTTGAATTCTGCAATTAATGGGTCGAACATGCATTTGACCTCCTCTTTACCAACCTCTTTAGCCGCCTCCAGGCAAGAGTCAATCTCCACAGATGTTATATTCTTGCCCTCTTCACGGGCTTCATATTTTAGCATCCCGACTTTAGAAAGTTCATCATCAAGCTTCGCCTTTAGGAGTCGTGTAGCAATGATTTCGTCGCAATATCGTTGCGAATCTTCGTAGGCAGCAATCTTCTCTTCTCTTTCCTTGCGGAGTTGCTCCTCCAGTTCTTTGACTTGAAGGCCAAATGCATCACTCTCTTTCTACACTGAGTCCTTCTCTAAAGATAGGGCCCCACAGCGTTGGACCGCCTCGTCGATTTCTTTTTTATGGGTTGACTCCAGATGAGTAACGGCCTCGGCAGTGTCTTTAGTGCTCTACTGGGTGCCTTCAAGCTGAGACTTATAAGAAGCAAGCACTTCGTCCTGAGCTTTAATAATGTCTTTATCATGGATAGCCTCAAGATTCAGGCGATCTTTCTCATGCTGACGCTCTACGGAAACTTCAGAAACTTTCTCGGCTAAGTGCACGAACGCATCGTGCTGGACATAGACGTCATTGGTGCAAGCAATGACACTTTGCTTGACATGCCCTGGAATCTGGTGAATCGTCGGAAGAAACTTTAAGCCATCAAAACATATCTTCGAAAACGAGGCTTTAAGCTCAACAAGTCGTTCAGCGACCATTGGATCAGATATGGGAGCAAGAGGAGTCTGCTTGGAGACCGCAGGCGTTCTGTGTGGATCTCGAGACTTCCTGGTACTTGATGAACCAGAGTGTTGGTCCCGATGTACCTCAGGCTGAGACGCCTTATGTACAGGTTTCTCTTTGCTATGCTCCGGTTGAGAAGGAGGATCACAAGGGTAGGAGGATTGACTATAAGATTTTCTCCAATAGGACGATTCCTGACGGTGGTAGTCTCAATCACCAGAATCGTCTCTATCTCGACGCTTGCCGGAACTCGAATACCGACCGGATTGGTGAAATATCGATGAACCGCGAAGGCGGTCAAGTCCATGCATGCGCCCCATATCACCTACATGGAATTTAAATAACGTCGAGTTAGCAAATAGTAGAGTGATGACAGAAAGTTAAGTGTGGGGTGAAGTGCATGTGTTAGTGTATGCCCTAGTCTTTCCCCCCGGCGGACCAGTTTCTTTACTAATAGGAGTTTTTTCTCCTTGCTTTTAGGCTTGAGCACTTGTATCGCCTCTCGCGGGCGAATGAAGCTTAAGGGCCCTTGGATCGTCGAAATCGTAATTGAGCAGATCTTTTAGTATGGAGAGGTTCGACTGGTCTTTTAGAGAACTTTCCAAATGCTACGAGGAAGCTTCTTTCTCCATTGGAATGAGAGTAACTTTAGAATTCCGTCGACTATTTTCTTCCTCAGCTTGTATGTCAGTTTCTTCTTCCCCTTCGAAGGGGAAGGCGTCGTTTCAATGTCGTGAACTTCGACTATTAGGTCCCGAGATGGACTAGCATTTTCGCCCTGTACTTCGGGTGTTTTGGTTTCTTCAATCTCCCCCTTCTCTGGTGTGTCAGGGGCGTTATGTGCCGAGGACTCAGCCTTCTTTTTTCTTTGCCCGAAGCATGCTTGGGTATGGAGACACCTTAGGGGAGACTTATACGGCGACCTTCCGCCGGCAACCCAAATTTCATGAGCGAATCATTTGAAATGAGAGTCCTGATGTCCCGGTCTTCGAAGGGAATGGCTCGGATAGCTTCGACAGCTTCGGAATATCCGGGGCCATCTGGACGTGGATTAATACCTGAAAAGATGAAAGAAGAGTTAGAAAAGGTACATCTTCGACCGGGCATGAATTTGGTTTGGGAAAAAGACTTACATCCTTCCACCCATCTCCTCGCGAAGCTGGGGGGACAGTGCACATAGAACTACTCTTGTTTGTACTGGGCAAACTTGCTCCGTACCCCAGTTAAGATTTGACATTTACTGTGCGGCTCGACAAATATTAAAGATGGGCTATCCGTCCGTCTCTTGATGCGATAGATGTGTCAAATATCGCCCGAATTCGAAAGCTTGAAGTGAACACTCATGAAGAGGATGCAAGTGCCGTATATGAATGCGTGGCTATTCGGATGCAGTTGCGAGGGGGCAATCTCGATATACTACAACACGTCTCGAAGAAAAGAGTTGAATGGCGGCATGCAGCCAACCCAGCACATAAATTTGTTACAAGCTGTATATCCGACTGGGGGCAAGTGCAGACGATCGTGCCCTGATGGAACTAACACATCGTCGAAGGGGATTCCATGGACAGAGCATATCCGACGTAGTGTACTTTCATTAATCTTTGAGGCCTGTGAATCGATTGGGCCGTCTAAGAAAATTGCTGCCTCCAAAGCGTCGTGAGCCAAGTCGACAGATACAGTCGCAGGGCTTGGTAAGTCTTGAGCAAGGGTAGTTGATGGATTTGAAGTTCCTACAACTTCTTGTCGAGAGGATGGCCCGGGTTTGTCGGAGATCGTAGCAGAGCTTGATTTCCTAGACATCTCTAATGAAGATTGAATTTGACAAGGCACCTATTTGAACTATACTTGAAAAACAATCGACATTAGACTTAACAACATAAATATTCCCCCTGTGTGGTGTGTGAACTAGTGCGGTCATTCAAATATAAGTGTCGGGCAGTGAAAAGACATTGGATTGATGAAATAAGTTTAATCTTTGAATTATCATCTTCGAAGACCGTCATTGCTGACCTCGACGAAAGCTTGTCATAAGACGGTTTATACTTTGAACTCGACATCGTCACTGCGTTTGAAAGGTTATTAACTGTTAAGCAAATTAAGTCCAAATTTTCAATTATCTAAACACGGGAGTTTTTAGTCCGGTCCGATATGCTTTGTTGTTCAAGTATGTCCTTTTTCATTATCATATGTTCATTCATTAGAATTTTTAAGTCAATTATGCATTAGGTTCGACTAGTGTTGTCGTTGTGCACAACTCTCCTATCATCCACCATTATCGTTCGGCATGCGGCAAGGCATGTCGAGCCGCAATCATGTCGGGCCACACCGTTCGGCATTCCGCACTTCCATCTATCCTCTCCACCATTCGTCATAAAAGAGTCATGCAGAACCACATTCATGCCAAGCCGCATCGCTCGACATTCTACTCTCAGTAACAACGTCCTTCCACTTATCCACTCCGTCGTTCGGCATGCAGCGAATCATGCTAAACCACGATTATGCCGAGCCGCATCGCTCGGCATTCTGTCCTTAACAACAATTTTACTCCTTCCCTCCATTCCTACCGACTGGCATGGTCGAATCCTTCGGCAAGTCATACCGAGCCATGTCGATCGGCATTCTACCCCATTCCTACTCCTCCTTTGCTTGTCCCTCCAACCTCGTTCGGCATGCGAGAATCATGCCGAGCCATAGCAGTACATCTTCCACTAACTCCCTCGTTCGGATACCTCTGACCTCTTCTTCTTTCCTCCACACCTCCTAGTCTTAAAATATACCCTAACTGCGATTCGATTCCCTAATCTACATGATTCCTATTAGCCTCGGTTTTACAGTGATTCACGAACTTGAATCTCGTGCTAAGTTTCTTAGCTAGGGGAAAGCGTTCAAAGGAAGAAGTTGTTACCTAATAAATGGCTCGAAACTCAGAGAGAGTCCGGAATAGGAAGCATATTTCTATTCGGTATCGTTTTCGAGAAGGGTGTGGGGCGACGTAGTAAGTTCGAGAAAGGAGAGGGGAAGGGCAAGTTGTTGTCCAAGGTCTGTTCGAAGGCGAATGTGTAAGTCCTTAAGAGCAAAGGTAAAAGTAAAAGGGAAGAGAAGAAGGGATGTCGCCTTCAATAGAGAGAAGGGAAGTCGAATAGACTGTGACCGGTAGAACCGGTCAATGCATCTCCCTCTTTCAGCATTATGTCGTTCATCATTTGTATGTCACTCAACATTAGTGTATCGTTCGACATTCAATACCTCAGTCGGCGTTTGAGAGGTAGAAGAAAAGCGTTATATGAAGGAAGAATGGGGACCCTAAAGAGAAACATCGAGTGCTAATAGTTCAAAGGGCATCATATTCATCCATATGATGCACCTTGGGGGGCAAGTGTTACCCAGTGGCTTGACCGGGTAACCAAAGACTTGATTTAGAAGACCGTTCGACATCCAGCACCGTTCGATGCAACTAGGTCATTCAGCACAAACCCCATTCAACATTCAAGACCGTTCGACACAACTAGGTCCTTCGACACGAACCCCGTTCGGCATCCAACACCGTTTGACACAACTAGGTCGTTCGACACGAACCTCGTTCAGCTCCCAGCATCGGTCGGCATCCAGCCTCGTTCGACATTCATGCCTCGTTCGACATTCCAGCTTCGTTCGGCATTCCTGCCTCGTTCGGCACATGGCCTCGCTCGGCATAAGCATGCCGCCCGGCATCACTCCTCGATCGGCATCGGATCTCGTTTGGCCTACACATTTCACTCAACATACTGCCTCGTTCAACTTGGAGACATGGCTTGACATTTGTGACTCGGCACACAGAAGTCCTTCATTTTGGGCCGAGATATCTTGCTACTAGGCCCATCAGGGAAGTCCAACCCATCTTCGTATATAAATAAAGAGGTAGAGGTATAGTAAAATGGACCTTTTTTCGAGAACACCGAGGAGACATTCAAGACTCATTCAAGACTTATCTTCTTTGCTTAACAATTATATTCAAGTAGTTGGTGTACGAATTATATCTGTAATCAATTGTTGAGAAAAGCAATAAAGATTAACCTCAAAGTGGATGTAGGAAATTACGCCGAACCACTATAAATCTGGTGTTCTTGTTTTCTGCGTTTAATTTAGCATATTGTTCTCTGTTTAAATTTACTTTCTTCATTAATCTATCTACACAATCTCTCTTAAGGGTGTTAGTGACCAGTTCTGGTGCTAACAATGAAAGAAATAATTTTCCGTAAATTATTATAGTTATATATAGTTGCTTGGTTGTTAGGAAGTGATAATATTAAATTATTGTCATTTAAGTGTGAAATTGAATAAGAAATGAAATTATAACCGAAAGCTAAGAAATAAATTCATACACAAATGGGATTTGTAAATGTAAATTGTAAATGTGATTTATAATTTGAACAATAATTCCAAAGAAATATTTGAAAATGTTTTTGAAAGGATTTGGTGTTTGAGATTTGGGAAATTTTAAATCCCTTTAGAGTTTGAAAATGGTTTTCAAAGGTCTTGGGAAAAAAAAGGTGAAATTATTTGAGAAAAATATTTCTTTTGAATTGGATTTGGAATCTGGTGAAATTTGGAATTTAAAAATATTTGGAAAAATATTTTTGAAGGGATAAAAGCACTAAACTCTTTTCGGTGCTGGAAAATAATTTCGATGATGACTGCAACATCATCGATGTTTATTCTCGAGTTTCTAAGAGAGGAATCACTGCCAAATTATTTTAAATGGAAGTTGTTTGCAAAACTCGGTTTGGTTTTGGAAATTCGAAGGATAATTTGAATTGATTTCAAAAATGATTTTTGAAATATGGGAAAGACTCTGGAATCCTATTTAAAATATTTATGGAATCATAAGGGATTTGATAATTTACTAAATTTGGAAATTTGCTTGGAAAGAAAATAATTTGGCAAACTTATAGAAGTTAAAAATTTGAATTAAGTTAAAAGTGTGAATAAATTTGTAAATAAAAAAATGGATTTAAAATTTTAAGTAAATGAAATTGAAAACTGGATATTAGAGTTAAATTTAAATTGTGTGATATGTAAAATTTGTCAAGTTGGACCAAATGAAACAAAGTATTGAAATAAAAATTAGTAAGAGAAACTTATTGAAGGAATGACAGATCAAATATGGTTTGAAATGAATTGAGTTCAATATTTATAAAATGAAAGGGAAACTGAATTCAAATGAATTTGAAAATGAAAACTTGAATAAAAGTATAGATAAACCAAAGTGGTAACGTGGAATAATATAAGAAGTATATAAAATACTTATATGGAGCTTAAGAAATAAATGGTGAAATTCTTAAGTAAAATTGATTTCATTCATAAAAAAATATAATAGAGAGCGGGTTTCTCGTAAAATAAATTCGAATCTATACATTCGAATTCGATTCGAGGCTACCTCGATTCGTCAGCTAGAAGCAAGCACGCTTGCGAAAGGGGAAGGAGGTTGAAAATCTGCTAGTTCGTCAGCATTTTTCGTTTAGGGGTTTAGGGTCACGAGTAGTTGAAAGTGGGGGGAGTTCGTGTTCTCAATGGTTTAGAGTGAGAGCAAGTCGAGAGGTTTCTACTCATTGAGGAAAAGCTTGGCTTGGGTCTATGTAGTGATGAATTGGGTGGCAGCTTTGGGTGTCGCGATTCTCTGGGAGGTCAAGGCGATGGGTGACGGCACCCCTAGGCGTGCGCGTATGGAAGCGATGTGAAGGAGTGCACATTGCTCAGGCATACGTTAGTGGAATTTGGCCTTCGAAGCAGTGAGGTATTCTTCCCCCTCTTTATTTAATTTATATTTACGTATAGGATAATATATATAAATATATATGCAGTTTTTTAATTTATACACAGTCACATTGTAATATATATAGGTAAAAGAGGAAATTATATATATATGTGTGTGTGTGTGTATGTATACATACATACATACATACACACACACACACACACACACACACACACACACATATATATGAGATTTTGGGAATTTTGAAGTATTTGGAAGTTTATAAAAAAATAGATTTTCGAAAATCTGTATAGGGTATTTTTTATAAGTATATGTATATATATGATTTTAAAGGAAAATAAATATACGTAGTCACATTAAAATTTACTAGCTTAATTTTAAAATAATGTATTACGAAGATTAATTTGTTTAATAAACTGATTCAATTTATTTATGATACAAAAGGTCTTTAAAAAAAGGGAAAGTTAGTTTAAATTTAAATCACTAGTTAAAAATAAAACTATTTGTTAACTAAACTTATCAAATAGGAAACTTAAATTGTTCGTAAAATTCAAATATGAATAAAACCTTATAATGTTTGTTACAAGGTTTAAAAATCATGAAAACAAGCTGGAATAGAAATGGATTACAAAACAAAAGCAAAGGTGAGAACTTCTCACTCAATCGAATTGCTTTGTTTAATTTAAATAGTTAAATTTAATTTGTTGGATGTGCTTGGATGAATTTGATAATTTATCTGTTCGGTGATATTATATATAGTATGTGTGTGTGTGTCCATATATATATATATATATATATATATATATATTTAAGTGATTGATTTCCCGCATTATATAACGGATGGGACCATATGCGCCGCATAATAGCGGATGAGATAATATAACCCCATATACCACGATATTCCACCTTGAAGTGGAATTGGTATTTTATTGTGCTCACATCTGTGGATGTAGGGAAACAGGTTGGAGGCATCCAACTGGATTTCTCAAATTGTTTGAATTTATTTCATATGTTGTGATGTGATTTATTTATAATCTATGAACGATTATATTGGTGATTAAAATTATTGAAGGCTATGGTTTGGCCGAATATATTTTGGTATTTTAAAATACCAGAATATAAAAGATTAGATTTTTTGAAAGGAAATTAAAGTAAAGAATTTTATGTAAATTTATTTTAGAGAATTGAATAAATTTAAAAGAAGGAATTTGAAAAAGATAAAGGTTGATTTTTGAAATCCTATCGAATAAATTCCAAGTATGGGGAAAATATTTTAATAAATGGAAATAAATGGATTTTTAAGTAATATTGTTTAAAAGTAGAAGAATTTATTTAAAATTCAGATTTTCAATAGTTTGGGAGAAATAAAGGAATTTATTTTAAAAGGTAATAAATTTTTGGAAATCAATTTGGAATTTGATTAGGTGTTTTGGAAGTAAATTTTTGGAAATCAATTAGAATTTGATTTGGTGTTTTCAAAGTAAATTTTTGGAAATCGATTTGGAAGTTTATTTGGTGTTTGAAAGTAAATTTTGGGAAATCGATTTGGAAATTGTATATTAATGGATATTCGAAAATATAAATTCACAATGGGAATTTATAAAGGAAGGGGCAATTTGTTTAAAAAAAAATATTGGTTTATTTTTAAAAGTGTGGAAAGGAAATTTACGAATTTGGGATATAAATTGAAATGAACCGTGAAGGAGTTATTAATCGATTTTAATGGACCATTTTGAAATGGAAAGTGTAATTTACTTGGGAAGCCGTGTATGTTTTCAAAGTTGCTTTTAAATATAAATTAGAAGTTCTAAAATTAGTTTTAAAAAGAATATTTTTGGAGAAATTATTTCCTTAAATTGTCTTGAAAAATTTGAAGTAAATATTTATTAAGTTAATTATAGAAGTGGTTATTTTAAAGATTTAAACACTATTTGATTTAGAAGTTGGTTATTTAAATAATTATACTCTATCTAATAATTTTCTTTTTTCAAATTAGTTTGGACTTGAGTTTTATATGAGATATTGGTATAAAATTTCATAACTAATATTTTAAATAAATATGTTAAAATAGTTTTTATTTTAAGTGTTTCCAAGTATATATTTTGGATAAATGATTTAAATTATTTTAAAGCATTCGGACATGGCAAATTTTCAGTGGAAATAAACAATATTTGGAAATTTATTCCGCACGAGGAAAGTAATTTGAAATTTGTTTTCAAAGGGTTGAAGTGTGAAAATATTTCCTGCAAAGATATTTTAAAATAATTAATTTGGGGAAACTTTTTAAATTTGATGGTTGTTGTGAATGTCGTTTGATAGTTAAGTAACCGACTATCAATATTGGCCTTTAAATGACATTTGAATTTCGATGCGACCGGGGGTCGTAATGCAAATGGTTATACGAAAACCACATCGAATCTTAGTGATAGATCTTTTATTTAAAAGATCAAAGTGGAAATTTGTTGTGACTTACTTGAAATCTGAATGTAACCACTTATTTTTAAAATAAGCGCTCATTATTCGGATTAGAAGGGAGAGGACATTGAGTCATAAAATTCATTCCGAATAAATGATACAATGAAATGGGATTGCATTTGAAGATCGTGTTGAAGACCTGGTATTTTCGAAAGCGAAAGGATTACCTGTCAAATGTCTCTACACCGAGTTGCTCCAGTATAGAGATTTATATCACTATATGTGATGCGAAGTCCGGATGTGATTAGAGAATATCCGAATTTGCAAGGGCTTCTTTCCTTAATTGGAGCAAGTGCATCGGTTCCATTCAGACCCAGGATGGACTTGTATGGATGTATGTTTGACATTACACTTTGAGATGTAAAGCTGGTTTCTATCAAATACATTTCTATTGGTGGCGGAGAATTTATTCTCTTAGCCTAATGCCCTTTTCTGAGACGTACGAGCTCAGAGGTTACGTAGTTGATATTTACTAGTGATATATTCCCAATTTGGTAATGTGGCATGCTACGTAGACCTGTCAAATGGGTCGGGTTGGGTCATAATGGGTCGGGTCAAAACTGAACCGACCCATTTTGTGACCCAACCCGGTTGATATATTTGTTAAATGAGAAAATATAACCCAACCCACTTCATAAACGGGTCAACCCATTTAACCCGCTTTAAAAAAAATCAAACATCGTCAGATATGGAAATTACGAAAAACATTCGGTGAAACCTAAAACTATGTAAACCGTAGAATACATAATAAAAACTACAAAAAATAACATCAATATAACACTATAATGCACCGATATAACACGAATATCATACATAAAGCTGAAAGTACATGAATATTACACTGAAACTGTTTAGGCCGCAGAATATGTAATAAAACTACATCGAATAACATAAATATAACACTGAAAGTGCAACAATATAACACAGATATCACGAATAACATACATAAAGCCGAAAGAGCACCAATATAACATTGATATTGTCTAAATCGCAGAGATATGATACAAACCAAAAATGTGAACAAAAAATCTGACCATGTTACTGAAACTGAAGTATGTGGAGCTAATGAAACTGAAACCTACATATAGAAATAAAAGGTCATGAACTCTGAAGAAATTTGAAGGTACAAACCGAAGATGTAAACAAAAATTTGACAGGGTTACATGATACATTTTGTATTTATCCTCCACTATTGTCCAAAATCAGCCAGCAAAAAAGAAGATTAGATTAAGATGCCTTATATAATCTTCTCTTTTGTCCTCTGTGCAAACATAATGTTTCTGATCATAAAGGGATGGGATGATAACTTCTTTTTTCTACACATGCAGAGATGAAACTGTAACAAAACAAATAATTAAGGGAATTTAACGAAATATAATGAGATAAAAATTGTTGTCAAAAGTAAGGATGCCCTTTGTGCATATCCTAAGTTCTTAATCTTGTTAAACATACAAAAATCATTAGAGTAAATATTGAGAAAACATGTTTTAAAGTTAAAGGACAAAATTAAAAAGGAAAAAAGAATTAACTTTTCTTGTTTATCCAAAATTTGCCCTTTTTTTTTACAGCTGAATACAAAATATGAAGACTACTTAGTGTTGATTAAGTACCTTGCTATGTCTAGTGCAATCTATTCGAATAAGCCATGGTAAGTTTGCACCATGAGAAGACGCTGAAAATGCCAAAAAATGCATACAATTTCACATTAAATGAAACACATACTAGACAAAAAAAGAACCAAGTACTTTAAAATGTACCATGAAGTCGCATCTTCAGTGATCCATTGTGCATAAACAATAAGTCGAGCATCTGCATGAACGCAAAAACCAATTAGAGAGATTATGTTTGGATGCTTGATATTGCGAAGCAACAAAATCTCATGCTGCAAAATATTCAAAGATACCAACAAATCATACATACATAATGAAGTTAAATGAACACTACATATGAAAAGAGAAATATACCCACCTCAAATTCTCTCACATATCAGATTCTTAGTATCCAGTTTATTCACAGCAGCATAACTACTAAACCCAAACTGAGCTTTGTACAAAACATCACCATGGACTCCTTTTGGAAGACAGTTGGTATAGCTAAAATTATCTGTTGCAGCTTCTATTTGTCTATATTCTATTCCAGGGATCATTCCTCCATCTTAGTAGACTAAATTGTTTCAACACAGGACTTTGTTTTGTACTACCATATGTATCTAAGGAAATGAAATATAAATTCTCAAGTTTTAACATTACACGAAACAAAATACATTCTAGTGTAGTTGCTTTAAATTGTTATAGACTTCATAATTGATTCATTGTTGTATGCCATGGCTGTTAATTCAGCTTCATGACAATAGAGGTTGTATACCCTATTTTGTTTATATATATATATATATATAAATCTATATATATATACCACTGCTTGGGCTGTGCTATCATTTCGTATATTTTCTAGACAAACATATTCACTGGAAGCAGTATGTTTTAAATTCAAATTTACATGTAATTATTTAGCCTTCTTTTCCCATTACGAAATCAAAGGGCCTGTTTATATTTTACTGTTCTAATTTTGCAAACTGTGAACTTATCTTTTTCAGTGCAGTATTACCATTTGGATTGACTTAAATAAGCTAACCATCTGTGATTCACTGATTCTTCTTTCATACAAAGTGTTTATATTTTACGGCATTTTCCCACTTGTTAGATATAAGCGAATAATCTTAGAAAGAAAATTTGGCCCATGAGTAAGAAAAAGTATTCTGTATTTATACTTTAACGAATGCATGGACTTGGATCTTTATATTAAAAAAAATACAATGAAATAAAATTAAAATCTAATCATGTTCACTTCTTTATAAGTACTCATTTTTTGTATATAAATTCAAACAAGGGTTTAGTAGGTTAATAAGTCGGGTTAAAGACTAATTCAATAAACTTGTTAAAAGCTTTTACTGCTTATTACATTAGAATCTCATAACAGCTTAAGCAATTAGCATTTGAATCAAGCAATGTACACATGAAAAAAAGATAGACCCAGGAAAATATCTAATTGACTAACAAGAGAAAATCATCAGTCATGCAACTGTGGGGTCATTATTAATTATCTACATAGACTGCAATGCACATTTGTTACAGTAGCAGTTGCAGTTGAAAGAATCAAAGCAATTATAATGAGTTTTTCACAAGTAGATAATACACATATACTTTTTGTTTTTTTGTTTTTTTGTTTTTATTAATGTTAATTTCTCACTAATATTCTGAAACTAAACCAAATCACTTATGACTAAAGAAAAAAAAATCGAAAATAGAGATGTTTTGTATTTTTAAACTTTTCTTCAGATTTGAAATGGATGTAATAATATTGACAACTCCTTGCATATAAATTCAGAAGATCTTCCTACATATAAAAGGAAAATAAGCACAAAACAAGCACTATAATGTCATGGAGCACGATTAAATATATGATATATAATAACATCTTGAACTTGGACTAAAAGTTAGATAATTAAAAATAAAAACTCAGAAGTGCTAATTTTTTTTATAGATATAAGAAAAACACCTTTTTTCAAATGCAGATCTAGAGCTTACGATTAATGTTAGTGATGGGGCGTTCAATCATGCTACCGCGACTGATGATTTTGGTTGTCCGACGACTTCTCAAAGCTGGAGAGAATTGGAGAGAAGGAATTGTTGATGCGGATTAGATCGAGAGAGATCAGGAAGAATTGCAGAATTTAGGGTTTGAAAGGGTCGAGTTGGGTAAACCGGGTCAATTTAAAATTATTTACGGGACAATTGGGTTTTGACCCGTTAATAATAAAATGAAACTGGGTCAGACCCAACTTGATTATAACTGGGTTAACAGGGTCGGGTTAAAGGGTCGGGTTGTATTTTGACAGGCCTAATGCTACGTGTTGATCGAAGCATGGATTTTGTGAAAAGCGTAGCTTTGTGGACAAGACTTCGTCGAACCCACACCCCGGAAATAGTTGAAACAAGAAAAGATGCAGCAAGGTTATGGGGGTCGCGCCCCTTAGGGTATGTGCATTTCCGTCTGGATAAAAAGTGGTATCTGGTATGGAGTCTAGATATTTAACTTGTGTGGATACAAAAGTGGTATTCTGGTATGGAGCCAAGATTATTTACTTATGTGGTTGTTGGCTGTTGAGACGCCTCGGTAAAGGTCGGTCTAGACGGGGGGATGACATACTCGTGACAGTTAGTTACCTACTTACAGAGGTAACCAACCTTGTGTTGGCAGAGATCTGGTTAAGATCTCGAAGCGTCCCTCCAGAGGTGTACCCTTTCGGAAAGGAAGTTCCCTAGCCTTGACCATTTGTTGGAAATCCAATCACCCAATACGAGCCCTTTACGATTTTAGTTGTAGAATCTACCATCTAATACGGTAGCTATAGTAGGCATACTATAATGGTACGTATGCTAGCTAAGATTAATATTATACTTTCGAAATGTTTTCCACACTATGCACTAATAATAATATCAAAAAGATTTTTCATATCAAGCATGTTGTCTATCATAAGGAGAAATCTCCCCCAAGCGTGCGATTGCATTGTGAGTGTGGCGGGAGGCCTTATTGTAGTTTCATTTTCCAATAGCTTTACGAATTTCTTTTTATTTCTTTTTGTACAAATAACTGTTTTTGGATCTCACACCAGTCTCATGACTGACCTGGAGTTTATTTTTCCCTTTTTAAACTCTGGGTGCCCATATTTTTCCACACAGACAGCCTAGAGTCAGGTTATCGGTTGTTCTGGAGCAAAGTCAGGAAAGTATGCTATGGAGATCAGAAGGCAAGCTGGATGGCGAGGCGTATCACTTATATTATATTGTGTCTGCTGTATATGATTTGCTGCAAATTTAGTTATTATAACTGCCAGTGTCATGTTTTTTTGTTGAAGTACTCTGATGATGTACTGTATAAACTGATATAGTTCTTTTATTTAAAGATTTTTCATTTATCTATTATATATTGTTCCGCTGTGAATGTGAGATTTTGATATTGTTTTTGTTTTCTTCTTCTACCTTCTTCTTCTTTAACCCTAACAGTTCGGTTTTTCGGGCATTCGATTGATCGGCATTTAATATAATGGACATATTGATGTCGATTTTCGGACGTCGAAAAAATTGGGTTGTTACAAAAAAATAAAAATTTATGATTTTATTTGTGTTAACGTATGTTAAGAGATATGTTTATGATATTAATTTGAATTTCTACCAATAACATGTATTACAGTAAGAAAAAAAATGATAACATACGATAGGTGTATTTAATGACATTGTTTGAATGTAATTAATAACGGTGATTATAATAATAAATGTTAATGAAGAATAAAATGAATAAATTTATTAAAGAAGAATACATATGATTATTTATTTGAAACGTGTTTTAGCATAGAGTAAGAAATTAGTTATTTGTAAGTAAATTTCCAACTCATGTTTGTAACCAATAATGTTAATAGATATGTTTGTAATACAATATAAAGGAAAATAATTAGATCCCACCAATCAGCGTATATTTTGAAATTAAATCATTGGAATTAATAACAATTAAAATCTTTCCATTAATAGGAAATGGAAGTGAGTTGTAATTTATTAGTGATATGTGCAACTTACGTTTTTGTGTTAAAAATACAATAATTATTTTAACGAGAAATATTAAGTTAAATGGTGTGTACAATATTATTTATTGTGTGTAAAAAAAATTATTGGTTAAATTAACATGTATATGTGTATATTTGGAGTTAATGAAATATATTGAAATATAAGTTTTAAAATTGAATCTCAAAAGTTGTTGCATTATACTAATCCTACCATCCTCATTAATTTATTACCTTACTTTATTCTGCTGCCATCTCATGTTTCGTTGACCCCTCCCTTTTGCATATTTCATTCCATTTGTTCTCTCACTTCTTTCCATAAATTGAATTATTAATGAGGCGTTACTTTGCATTTGAAATGAAATGTGTATGTGCATTAATTCATTAATTCATTTGCATGCACTATTCACTTATGCATGCATTCATTTTTCTTCAGAAACAAAAAAACTTTTCACCTAGCACGTCGGTCTAAACTGATTAAATGCTATGTTCTTTCTTTGTATTTTCATATTCCACTATTCATGTTCATTAACCTTTTCATTTATTTATCTTCTCAAATTTCAACCGCCCTTTTCATTTATTTATTTCCATTATTATTTTATTTTACTAAATACTAGCCTCTTTTAGTTTTCCTATAAGTTTCATTTATTTACACGTGAGCCTTCCCCTGAAACGTTTCCTATAAATGAGATTAATTGAGGTAGCACATGTCTTGAAATTTTATACCAAAATTACTGCTTGCTTTGTAAACATATCTTTCAAATTTTAAACGTGTATTTTTTATTCTTTATTTCATACCTGCCTCATTTCTTTCCTTATTTTGTTTGTTTCTTCATTTTGGTTGCTCCCACTTCTTTTTCCTGAAGCTGCATCTTCTCAAACATGAGTTTCATTTTATGTATATACTTTTTTTATTCAACCTTTCTTCACCTCCTTACACCACGTCCTGCCTCCAATTCTTAAAAAAAAATGAGTTCGTTGTTTCCTCCATCTCATTCATATTTCTACAACCACTTCAATTCTTTTCATTTTGTTTTCCTATAGCCTTTTTCCATAATCTCGTATTTTTGTTTTTGTTTTTGGTAGCTAATATTTTCTAAAGCCTTCATTTTAGAAACGCAACATCCATTTTTGTCCCTCCACCTTCATTTCTTCATTATTAAATAACCTGACACTTTATTCCTTCTTTTATTTTTTGTTTCCCCTAACGCCTCATATTCATTTAGTTCAAATTATTCTTTGCTGAAGCTATAATCTCATCAGCAAATTTGTTCATGTTTTTTTCTATTTGCTTCTTAATTTTTTTGTCACCGCTTTATTTCCTATGTTTAGATGTCCATTTCAAATCTTCCCTCCCCTGAATCATTTTAATCTGAACTTGAAAATTCAAAGCTCTCATTTTTGCAAATTCAAAAGCTTTCTTTTATGAAACATGAGTTTCATTTTTTTCATTTTTCCTACATGTCCTGCCTACATCTTAGTTTGTTCTTCAATCTTTCCCTAAAGACTTATCTTGAGAAAAACGTAAGTATTAAACTTTGTTTTTTAATTAAACCGTGTACCAATTATTATTTTAATAATATTTCTTATATCATGAATATTTTATGTACATAAATATCGATTCAC
Source organism: Allium cepa (assembly GCA_030765085.1). Classification (NCBI taxonomy): domain Eukaryota; kingdom Viridiplantae; phylum Streptophyta; class Magnoliopsida; order Asparagales; family Amaryllidaceae; genus Allium; species Allium cepa. The sequence continues at coordinate 796,611,607 of CM060941.1, read as the reverse complement.
GCGCAATTTCATCTATTGAAATTTTGAGCTTTTATTTGGATATCAAACCGATTTGAAATCAAATGTGAGTGTTTTAACCCACTCATAATTTCTAAAATTTCTCATGTTAGTTAAATTAAAATTTTAATGTGATTACGAGTTTATTTATTGCAATTTGGTATTTTTAGATCGTCATTCTAGTTAATTTGAATTTATTTTGAATTAAATAGCCATTTAATTTATTATTGAATTTAAATTACCAGTTAAATACCGGCCATTGATAATTGGTTAATTGTTGATATTTATTGGTTTAATTGAAAGATGATTATGATGGATGTTTAATTCTGTGCAGTTAAATCGCTTGGCAGATTCAAGGCGGTGAAGGTGCAAAAAGTCATAGCGGGGATACAACGAGAATATAGCAAGATATATCGGATAGCTCTAAAATAACATATAAAATTCGTACTTAATGTTTTTACAAATATATAAATGGTAATTAAATGAAAAATTATCATTCAGTTGAATTATAATTAATACATAAATGATTTTAAAAAAAAACATGTGCGAATATACTTTAAATAAACGTAAAACTGTTATATAACATAATTGAATTTAGTAGAATATTAGAGTATTTTCATTTCTGAAAATATATTAAAAATTAAATCAAATAAATTAGTTTCATAATTTTTATAATGTATAAATGCATTTTTTTAATTCATTTTATTAAAGAAGATAGAGCGGAAATAGAAAAATATAGTGGAAATAACGGGGTATAGCGGAAAAGGCGGGGATTAAAGCGGAAATGCTATATTTTGGGGCTACATGGAAAAATCGTAGCGGTAGAAATCCGCTATGAGATATTGCGGGGTTATAGCGGGGTAATAGCGAGGCATTAACTACACAGGTTTGATTGTTGATATTGGATAATTGGACGTTATGCCTAAATTATATATCGTATCACACTGCAAGTTCCCTATGTGTTGAAATGATACATACCTGATCCATTTATAGAATAGGGAAAAACCGTTATGGATTGAAATGATAGATCGAGTGGTTTTATGGAATTTAAATTAATTCGGGATTGTGCGTTTGAAATGATATATAACCGTAAAATTTTAAATTGCAGATTGAAATGATGAGTACCAGTATCACTTGATCCTAGGGGAGAAAATTATATACGGACACCGGATTGGTTAAATTAAATGATTTTGAATCTTTGAAATTTTGAATTCAGTTAAGTAGTATTTGAAATAGAAATTGATTTATATAAACTAAATTATTTTCGTAGCCCAAGCATAATTGTTGAAATTGGAATTTATTTATTAAATTGTTCGAAGGATTTAAATTGGAATTTCAAAGTTGAAGTGTCAAATATAAATGAATTTATTGGAATTGAGTTATTGAAATGTTTAGGTATAACTTTGATATCTATTTTAAAATAATTTAAACCATTTTAATCTATTTAATCTATTATAACTTAGTTAACCCAATTTAATCTATTTTTACCTATTTTAAACTAATTAAATTTATTTAATCTATTTTAAATCCATTTAATATAATTTAGATCTATTTAATCTATTTTAAATTTATTTAATCTACAAAAAAATCTACTTAATATAATTTAAATTAATTTAATCAATAATTAATCTATTTAAAACATTTTAAACCTAATAAAATCTATTAAATCTATATTATATCTATTTAATATATTTTAAATCTATTTAATGTACTTTAAATCTATTTAACCTATTTAAATATATTTAAATCTATCAAATCTATTTTAAATCTTATAGATCATTTAAAAAATATCTAATTAAATCAAGTTTAAATCTATTTAAACAATTTTTACTATTTTTAATACATTTAAACTATTTTTACTATTTGAACTATTTTAAATCTATTTAAACTATTTTAAAACTATATAAACTATTTATAATTACTTAAACTATTTTCTAAAATTTCAGACTGTGTAAAGTTGAAGTACTTATATCTAAATCCTTGATGATGATACAACCTTAGTTGAAATTTAGAATTGACACCTTTTGTGAAATGATATATTTGAGTGAATAAGATGATTTTGAAATGAAAATTAATTGTACTTATATCTAAATCCTTGATGATGATACAACCTAAGTTGAAATTTAGAATTGACACCTTTTGTGAAATGACATATTTGAGTGAATAAGATGATTTTGAAATGAAAATTAATTAACATAACTTATCGCTAATTTCCATGTGAATATGGTTTCAAAAGTGAATATGATTGGAAGTGAATATGATTTTGAAAGTGAATATGGTTTAAAAGTGAATATCATTTCGAAAGAGATATGATTTGAAATTGAATATGATAATTTGATATCAATTATGAATTTGTTTTGAAAATGTAAAAGAACCATCTAGTGTGAAAAAATTGTTTGGTTTTTAAAGAGACCGGGATCGGATATTGTCATACTCTTTGCCAATACCGAAAATCACTTTAGCAACTGTGTACGTGGTGGAGATTTCGGAAATGAAGTAGAATGGTTTGGCGAACGATTTCTGTATGAAGTATTGACGTTACTCTGACTCCCGTGAGTCAGCTTAGATGTGACTAAAACGGAAGCTATACTTGGGACAAGTGAGGTCATTCCTTCAATTCGACATGCTTCTTCAATACCATATTATAACTTTGTGGTGATTTGGTGGCCACCCCTTGATTTTGATTATGAGAGTGTGTTCTGAGATGGACGGTAGTAGCCGCTATGCGTTACCACCATCCCGTTTCTGCAATTGGTATATCTACCCTGGCATTGCCTCGAGTGCCATGTTCACATGCCCTAGAGTGCCTCTACGAGTTTGTTTTGTACCATACCTAAGGAGTACCCTTTGGGTAAACCTCATGGAGCAGCATACGGTACTGCATAGACTATGGGAATACATAAAATGTGTTAAGTTGGATATGGGTAATGCCTTAACGCTATTTTGATACTTCTACTTTACTGTAGACACTATTATAGTAGCGTATTGTACTACATAGTAGATAGTTTAATGGATCCTTAGGAAATGGTAATTCCGAACATCTCTTAAGTTACCACACCCACGTTAGACATTGGATAGGAGATTTCAAACCTCGTAAACATCTCCGACGCCATTACTCTCATATTTATTTAATGTTGATTTACCTTACATAAGATCTTTTAGTTCTGAATGGAGTGTTTTTTCTTTGTAATTCGTTCAGGTCAGCCTGACCTTTTCAGTTTATCGAAGACTGCTTTCTAGAGTATGAAGACAAATATTTTGCATTATTATTATTATAGTATTTATTCCAGTGCATCATTTTGTTGCGCTGCATTTATTTATTTATTCATGTTTTATGTAACTCTGATCTGTATTATAAAATTATAATCAAGGTTATTTATAAAAGCTTCATGAGCTGTTTATTTGATTATTATATTATGTCATTCTACTGCGAGATTCTGTGTTTGTTTTATTTCTTTATCTTTTTATTATTTACCCCATAACAATCTTCCATTTTGAATGGTTTGAGTCTGGCATGTGTGTCTGCTTAAAACGTCCAAAAAGCCAGGTCGTTACAGAAATCGTTGATTATTTTTAATTTGAATTAAAATCCAAAATTAATTTATAATCATTGACTAATATATATGTTGATTGGTGTAAATGATTGTTTGTTGTAGTTTAGATTAATCTTAGCGCTAATATGTATGATTGAATAATAAGTATGATAAATATATAGATTATTGTTAAACATAATTAATTTATGCTAATTAGTTAGTGTGTGTTAATTATAAGTATTAGTGCTAATTATAATATAAACTTCAAATTTTAGTTCACAAAATAGTTAAATTAAAATTTTAAGTAGTTAGACGAATTAGAAAGTATGTTTTAAAATTTAGTTAATAAATATTTAAATGGTTGAATGAATTATAAAGTATGGTTTAAAATCTAATTTGTGGTTGTTAAAATAGTAATTTGTGTATTTTTGGAAGTAGTTTTACATAATAAATTTGTTTTCAAACAAATAGTGTATTAAAATCGATTTGTAAAAATAAGAAAAAATGATATTTATGTTTGACCTCAATTTATGCATTTTCTTTATGTATATTATACCTTAAAAACGGCACTACGCGTTGCATTTTGTATGTGCTTTGGAGGTTTCTAAAACGAGACCAAAGCCTGAAGAATCATAAAGAAAAGCCACCAAATAGAAGAATTATTATGAAAAACATCAATGGTCCAATGGTTATGCTTCAAATTATACACCATGAGGTTAAAATTTCGAGGCCTGGATAATGCATCATTTTTGTTGGAAGTTCATCAACCAAAAAAAGTGGAGATTCTTCCATAGATGGCATGCATTGACGAGATATTATACACATGGATTGAGTACATATCATATCCACCTTTTTGGTGATATCATTTTCATGAAGGAAAATATACTTATGGAACTGACTAGAGCCAATTATGGATGTATCTATTTGAGAAAATATCTCATTAATCTATCAAATCAATCAAAATTTACCATTTTGTACATCATTGGATTGATTTTATGGCCATATACATTGTTCTTCACTTGGATGATATTTGGGTTTGATTCATTACTTCTACATGAAAAAAGGGATGTCCATACCTATAAATACTTTCAAGTGAAGACCATTGAAGTATCCCATTATTAAAATAGTCTTTCTTCTAGTTTTTATTTTATTCACTTGTAATAGTAGTTGGTTAACAATGGTTTACAATTAGGTTTTGTAATGACCCAATTTTTCGACACCCAAAAAATCGACATTAATACGTCCACTATATCAAATGCCAACAATCGAATGCCAAAAAATTGAACCATTAGGGTTAAAGTAGAAGGAGGTAGAAGAAGAAATAGAAACAATATCTGAATCTCACAATTGCAGCGGAACTATATATAATAGATAATTGACTAATTTTTAACAAAAGAACTATATATGTTTATACATTACATCATCAGAGTACAACTAAATTTACAGCATTCAATTGGACAGTTATCATTTCCTGTCCTCATAAAACTGACTATATAGTTAATCATACACAGCGGAATATTTATCAAATACGTGTGATACATCTCGCCATCCAGCTTGTCTCCGGAGCTCCATAGTAGTGCATCCAGAATTTGTACTCTATAATGCACGGTCTGACGCGAGCATTATAGTTAAATAACACCGAATCAGTCTGGAAATCCAGCGTGAGAAAACACACTAAATTGGATTATTAAAGTTTCAAAATCCTTTGAAATCAAAGGTATCTCGTAAGACCACGCCATAAATAAACATGTCGGGTTTTTACCTTACGATAACCAAAACATTTTCTTATAAAATCCTCTGATATTATTGTAGTGTTTATATACAAATACTTATTCAACTAGCCAAAATTGTTACATTCATTAAATTCCAGCATAATAGGTTCTACAAACAAAACCGTAAAGGCACGTAAGGAGAATGGATTTCCATCAATGGAAGGGCTAGTGGGTCACAGTACGTGGTCTAGATCACCGTACCGAGGATCCACCCTGATCCCTTGCATCACAAGACCGTAGCTACCCCTTACTGGATAGTCTGAATAAGTTCACCCCATGGTTGGGATCAGTAACCACCCACACAGCCAAAATAAAGGGACATCTAGATAGGGGTAACCTTACCCTAATTGGTTGCTAGCCACTTAGCCTTCTATGCACCTCCCCTATTTTAGCCATTCCCGGTTGATGAGGCTTGAGGCTGTGCGTTACGTTTTAGCACACATTTACTTCGATGCTCATCATCCTCCTGACGATGTTTTGAAAGCATTCATCCATACAAGTCCGTTCCGGGTTCGAACGGAACCCAAAGCACTACTCAAACTACATCCATTTTGGAATCACCCTCAGGATTAGTAACGATTAGCCCTTGCACTTCAATGCTCCATCTTCGACTCCAAGCACTTGTCTTCTTTATGAAAATGTTCAAACCAGATCGAAGTGGTTTTCGAAAAATTAATCCCTATTGTAACGATCCCGAATTTTAATTAATTTTAAATTGATAATTTATATTAATTTTTGAATAAAAATAGTGAATTAATTTGTAAATTAATCAAATTTAGAAAAATACACCTATGTAATTCCTTTGATATGTATTTATTTTCAATCCATTGTCTTTTAAATAATATGTATAAATACAAACATAAAATATGTACACAAGACAAAAATCTAAGTACAAACAAATAAAACAAGACAAAGAAAATAGGCAGCCTGTAGAGTAAGTAAATAAACAAATGAAGATAAGCATCTAGGCTATAAACAAAAGCATAGCAAATAAAAATACTTATACCTGATATTGTATAAACAAATTATCAGCCAACAAAAGATCAGATAAAGTATGAAGACATGGGCTAAGCATGGAAACAAGGTAATTAATGCAACATGCCTCTAGCATTGAATGCAAGCATCTTCAGCATGCTTATTGTACAAATTCCATCACCTGTACATTCTTTCCTCTATATGTCAATATCTTTACTTTCGTTCATAAGACAAATGCAAACCTGAAATCCTCTTCCCTCAAAACAAAAACCCTGTAAACAATTTTCTATAAGCTGTAACCAGATTCCATCTTCAAACTGCAAGCCTGGAATCAAGTTGAATCATCATGTACCTGTCTTAGCATTCCAGTACTCTGTCTTTCTTCGACTTTCAGGTGAGCAAACTTATCTTTGAACCAATTTTCTTGATATCTGTGATGATGGTAGCTCGATAGTTCTGATCAATGTTTGAGTGTTGCTGTGGAAAAATATTTGAATATGTTTACCAGTAATATATGTATGCCTGCATGACTGGAAACAGAACAAAGCTTGCTTTTGTTCATACATTCCAGATCTTAAAACCTGTTTGAATTCAAGATCATCATCCAAACAATTCTAGATTGTAATCACTGAATGAAAGATGTTTATAGGAGTATAACGTCATTTCAAAAAAATCAAACACAAGTGAGAAACACTTCATTTGTTAATATTTGAAATGATATTCATGCTCTGTTACAGTAGACTTCCTTTTCATTCCCACTTCAAAAAATCAATATCTCATAATCTAGTCCATATATATTGAAGTTGTAAACTAGGAATATCTTTGATTTTTAGTGTAGTTTAAATTAAAAATAGTTTCATGACATAAAAATATATATAGATGGAAAAATCAAATTTTTACAGTGGTAACTTCATTTTCTGGAAAATTCGAATGTCATGAAATATTGATTCAAGTATATAATTGGAATCAACACTCAAAAATAGGATTTTTAAAAGTAATATGAAGATTTTCTGCTGACTATCCTAGTTGCAGTTAATAGTTGAACAATATAGGCATTTTTATCATTTTCTGGTGATCGAATGGTTCGTGTTGGTTGGGGTTGTTCGGGGTGGTAGATGAGCCTATGAGGTTGACTGGAAAAATGGCCGGAGGTGGCGAAGATGGACGTGGTGGCGGCAGCGGGCATTTAAATTTTTTTAACCTAGTTTTTGATGAGGAAGAGTAATCGGCCTCGTTCGTCGTTTGCACTGCACCGAGTGCGAAGCGCCTTCGGGAGATGGTGGTAGGGTCGATGACGAAGTGGTGGTCGGTGGTTCTGGTGCTCCGGTGGTTGGAGGAGTGGATGCGACTTGTTGACAGGTTCGAGGGTGCGGAGGCAAGTGTTTTTCAGGTTTTGGTTTAAACCCTCGAATTTGATTGCGAGCTTGGAGATGGAGATCTGATGCTTGCGACTGGGTGCTTGGGTGATGGATGATGGAGGAAGATCATCGATAATGATCGGCGACGACCATCGTCACCATGCATATGCACGGTGCATTGCTTGTACCTGAAGAAGTTTAGTTTGAAGGGGCAGGAGATACTCGAGTTTCACTCGAGTTATTTCGCGTTTGGCTAGAAGTCAGGTGGGGTTTGGCTCGAAGTCAGAAATGCTTGGTTCGAGCGAATCATTTGGTTGCAGGTTTTGTTTAAAACCTGGCAGAGTTTGAATTTTGAACTTAAACAAAGTAAAATTTAAAAGCAAGTTTAAAAAAAAATCAATGTTTAAATATATTCGTGAGTATTACTTAAATCATTAATATATACGAGTTTTACTTTTAAGTAAATAAAGATTCAATAAATTGTAATTCATAAATTTTGAAGTTAATTTGAATGGAATAACTAATGTTGAATATTAATTAAATTAGTAATTAGAAGTTTAAATTTATAAATTAAGGTTTAATTTCTTTAATGAAATAAATTAGGTTAAATGATTATGTAATTAACTTTAAGGTTAATCTAATTCATTTGTTAATTAAGAATTAATTAATGATTGAGGATAATCAATTAAGTAATTAAAGATAAATAACTTGATTAAGAAGTAAGTAATTAAATAGCTTGAAATAAAATAATCAAGTAATTAAGATATAATAATTAATTAAGAAATGATTTTAAGGATAAATCACCTATTGAAATTAAAGCTGAATATTTTGATTTATTAAAGATAATTAATTGTGAAATTGGTTTAAAAGGTTGATTTAATTGATATGATTAATCAAGAATAATTTAATTAATTAAGGTGATTGATTAATTTATTAATATCAAATGATTTGTAATTAATAAATCAGGATTGGATAATTAATTCATAAGTAATAAATTTACTTGGAGATAAATTGAATTGATTTGGATTAAAAACGATTTACTTAATCCTGCTTATAAATGACTATTGAATACTCGACTTACTCATGAATGATTGTATTTTATGAGATGCCTTGAATTGATTTTCCTATCTGATCTGTGATATTTTGTTCTGTGAATTGAGTTGTGTATTTATTCCTTTATTGATGATACATTTGTATATTATCTGTGAATCTGTGAATGTACGATAAGCGTTATATTTTGTATCGCTTATCAATTATATTTCTGTGTTTTAATCTGTGATGACTGAATGATTGTGCACTATTGTGTAAAACCCTTGGACCACACCATACACACACAATTATGGATTTCACGAGGAAATCAGTTAAGTCGCAGATTTTTGAAATAGTTTCTAAATTTGAATTTTTAAATTCAAATGTTTTGGGAATGGAATCGAAATAAATGTGAAAAGCTTTTGGAATGGAATTTCAAGATAGAATTTATTTTAAATTACTTGATTAAGTTTTGGAAATTTAAATAATTTGATTTAAATTTGAATTCAAAATTAGGAATTGAATTCTATGATTTGAAATTAGGGATTAAAAATGTTATGTTAGTTAAAGTATTGTTTTGGGAATTCGAATTAAACTAAAGATTGTAACTAGTATAAAAGAAATTGGGTTTATCCAAATTAAAACTGTTGTTTTTAAATGATAAAAAGCTTTCGTTTCAAATCTTATTAAAAGGAATTCCAAGTTAAATTAAAATAGTTTTCCAAGATATAGATGAATATTCGAAAAACGATTTTGAAAATGAATATTTGGGAACGATTTGAAAACTATGGGACAAATCTTTGATTTAAAGATTTAAATGAATTAATCGTTTTGAAATGGAATTGTTTTGAAATCTGGGAATGAATCTTTGTGAAATTAGGTGAACTTTATGAAATAACTCTTTTCTTTAAAAGATTTAAAATGGTAATTAGTTAAACCATTTGAAAGAAAGTTTTGAATTATTAAGTTGTGACTTAATTGAAATCCCATATCCATATGTTTTAAAATATTTTCGCTCACCATTCGGTTTAGCCGGGAAAGGACCTTTGTGTCGTATAACCCATTCCGAATATGTGATTCGACGTTATGGATAGCATTTGAAGACCGGTGATGAAGACCGGGTATTTGCGAAAGCGATAGGATGACCTATCGATTGTTTCTGCACCGAGTCGCGCCGGTATAGAGACTCCCTAAGTGATGGGAAATCCGATCGGGATTGTGAATATCCGGATTGCAAGGACTTCTTTGGAAGTGCCTTCGGTTCTGTTCGAACCCAGAACAGACTTGTATGGATTGTTATGTCTGACATTACAATTTGAGATATAAAGCTGATTTCTTTCAAATATATTTCCGTTGGTGGCGGAGAATTTATTCTCTTAGCTTAACACCCTTCTCTGAGACGTACGAGCTCAGAGGTTATGTAGTTGATGGTTATCAGCGATATATTCCCAATTTGGTAATGTGACATGCCGAGTGTTGCTGTGAAATGATCATTGTTTGATCATTTGTGATATGATCATTTGTTTGATCATTTATCTTTGTGATCATTACTTTGATCATTTGTTGACCCAAAGCATGGCTTTGTACCAAAGCGTGGCTTTGTGGACGAGACTTCGTCGGACCTCACACCCCAGAATGGTCAAAACAGGAAAGATGCAGCAGGGTTATTGGGGGTAGCACCCCTTAGAGTATGTGCATTTCCTTCTGGATAGAAGTGGTATCATGGTATGGAGCCCAGATACTTAACTTATGTTGATATCGCAGATATATATATGTATTACTTTGTGATTTGTTGTTGGGGCCCCGGTTAAAGGTTGGTTACGACCGGGAGATGGCATACTCGTGTTAGTAGTTACCCGGTTAGGGGTAACCCGGCCTTGTGTTGGCAGAGATCCGGTTAGGTTCTCGGGAACGTCCTTCCAGAGGCGTTCTCATATGGCAATGGGAAGTTCCTTGCCCGACCATTTGTTGGAAATCTAAGGAAACAATACGATCTTGTACGGTTTTAGTTGTATAACCTGCCATGGAATGTGGCGGTAACCTGCTATTGAACATGGTAGCTATCGTAGGCATAAGTGCGGAATGCCTATGCTGGCTAAAATTTATATCTTTACTTTCGAAATGAATTTTGCCTACACTATGCACTAGTAATAATATCAAATGTTTCTTTTTAATGCGTATCAAGCATCTTTGACTATCATAAGGAGAAATCTCCTCCAATTCTGCGTTTGCATTGTGTGTGTGTGCGGGAGGCCTTATGGTAGTCTCATTTTCTAAAAGCATTGCGAATCTAATTTAACATTCTCTTGCTGTTTGTTTTTAAAAGATAAACTATTTTTGTTACTCACACCATTCCCATGACTGATCCGGAGTTTATTGTTTCTTTCCTAAACTCTGGGTGCTCAAAATTTTTTCTACATGAGCAGTCTAGAGTTGGGTTATTTTCAGATAGTTAGGTTCAGTGAATTATCTGGAGCTAGTTCAGTCTTTGGATATGGATTGTACTTGCTTAGCTTGGTGCATCTTTGTTGGGAATTCGAGCTATTGCTGGATTGGTTCTTGGAAATGGAGTTGTAGTTTTCGGAGTTCTTCCTTGAAGACTATCTTAGAGTTATATTGTTCTGCCGCTAGATGTTATCTATTTTTCTTTTCCGCTGCTATTTTATTGTATCATATCTCTGATGTATATTGATATCTATTGGATCATCTGTTGTATCAGATATTGTATCAAAGCTGTATATCAATGTATTATTCTTTTACTCCGCTGTGTTATTTACTTAATGTTGTTATAAGCTCCAGCGAATCGGATTTGAACGGTCGAATCTATGACATTCGAATACGATATGAAGTATGGATGTTGATTTTCGAGCGCGAAAAATTCGTATCGTCACATTTGGTATCAGAGCTAAGGTTAAACTATAGCTCAGGAGTATAACACCTTAAGTAGCTCATTAAAGATAGGGTGAAGTAAACCCTAGAATGAGTAATCCCTAAGATATCAGTTCGAATGTCTCAGTAAATTCTCTTACTATTCACTGATAGTGAGTATGAGTGCAAGAAGAGAACGAGATAGGGGACAGAGGAGTACGACTATAAATGGTCAATACCCTGCAACAGTGGAAACAATATTTCTCTATCAAATTTCCTTTGATTCGTTTCTAAATTCTTTTGATTGCTTCGTAACAGCTTCAGAAAGAAGTTTTGGTGTAATGATGGCCCTACGTATTGTTATAGGAAATCCTTACTGCATATTTCATCGGTTTCTTATCAGCTTTTCGTTTTAAACTTTAACGAATTAGAAATTTTAAATTGAGTTAAATTGGTTAATAAAATATGAAGCTAAATTTGAATTGTATCAATAAAGCGATTTCGTTTAAAACCAAATTTGAAATTCTATTGTAATTTCTTGGGTAGATCGAAGTCCAAAGAGGGACAAGTTGTACATACCCTAAAGTATAAGTATTCCGACTTGAGTTTGGAATCCATATCTGATGTTTGGAAATTATGGAAGATTAAATCCATTTATCTATTATTTGGGTCTCAATATAATCTACGAACGGTTAGTTATCCCTTCGAGCTAACCAATACCACTGCATATTTCATAGATTTGACAACCCGAGTATCTTGTGAAATGTTAAATAGATTCATTCTTGTATCTATTGTTGATATTCTGATTTGGTAAGCCAAATGCAGAATAGATATTCAGTTTGATTGGATGAAATACTCTTCATCTATCTCTATATTATTTTCGTGCCTGCGAATTTCGAGGACGAAATTCTTTTTAAGGGGGGAAGTCTGTGACAATCCCGAATTTTAATTAATTTTAAATTGATAATTTATATTAATTTTTGAATAAAAATTGTGAATTAATTTGTAATTAATCAAATTTAGAAAAATACACCTATGTAATTCCTTTTATATGTATTTATTTTCAATCCATTGTCTTTTAAATAATATGTATAAATACAAACATAAAATATGTACACAAGACAAAAATCTAAGTACAAACAAATAAAACAAGACAAAGAAAATAGGCAGCCTGTAGAGTAAGTAAATAAACAAATGAAGACAAGCATCTAGCCTATAAACAAAAGCATAGCAAATAAAATACTTGTACCTGATATTGTATAAACAAATTATCAGCCAACAAAAGATAAGATAAAGTATGAAGACATGGGCTAAGCATGGAAACAAGGTAATTAATGCAACATGCCTCTAGCATTGAATGCAAGCATCTTCAGCATGCTTATTGTACAAATTCCATCACCTGTACATTCTTTCCTCTATATGTCAATATCTTTACTTTCGTTCATAAGACAAATGCAAACCTGAAATCCTCTTCCCTCAAAACAAAAACCTTGTAAACAATTTTCTATAAGCTGTAACCAGATTCCATCTTCAAACTGCAAGCCTGGAATCAAGTTGAATCATCATGTACCTGTCTTAGAATTCCAGTACTCTGTCTTTCTTCGACTTTCAGGTGAGCAAACTTATCTTTGAACCAATTTTCTTGATATCTGTGATGATGGTAGCTCGATAGTTATGATCAATGTTTGAGTATTGTTGTGGAAAAATATTTGAATATGTTTACCAGTAATATATGTATGCCTGCATGACTGGAAACAGAACAAAGCTTGCTTTTGTTCATACATTCCAGATCTTAAAACCTATTTGAATTCAAGATCATCACACCCAAACAATTCTAGATTGTAATCACTGAATGAAAGATGTTTATAGGAGTATAACGTCATTTCAAAAAAATCAAACACAAGTGAGAAACACTTCATTTGTTAATATTTGAAATGATATTCATGCTCTGTTACAGTAGACTTCCTTTTCATTCCCACTTCAAAAAATCAATATCTCATAATCTAGTCCATATATATTGAAGTTGTAAACTAGGAATATCTTTGATTTTTAGTATAGTTTAAATTAAAAACAGTTTCATGACATAAAAATGTATATAGATGGAAAAATCAAATTTTTACAGTGGTAACTTCATTTTCTGGAAAATTCGAATGTCATGAAATATTGATTCAAGTATATAATTGGAATCTACACTCAAAAATAGGATTTTTAAAACTAATATGAAGATTTTTAGCTGACTATCCTAGTTGCAGTTAATAGTTGAACAATATAGGCATTTTTATCATTTTCTGGTGATCGAATGGTTCGTGTTGGTTGGGGTTGTTCGGGGTGGTAGATGAGCCTATGAGGTTGATTGGAAAAATGGCCGGAGGTGGCGAAGATGGACGTGGTGGTGGCAGCGGGCATTTAAATTTTTTTAACCTAGTTTTTGATGAGGAAGAGTAATCGGCCTTGTTCGTCGTTTGCACTGGACCGAGTGCGAAGCGCCTTCGGGAGATGGTGGTAGGGTCGATGACGAAGTGGTGGCCGGTGGTTCTGGTGCTCCGGTGGTTGGAGGAGTGGATGCGACGTGTTGACAGGTTCGAGGATGCGGAGGCAAGTGTTTTTCAGGTTTTGGTTTAAACCCTCGAATTTGATTTTGAGCTTGGAGATGGAGATCTGATGCTTGCGAGTGGGTGCTTGGGTGATGGATGATGGAGGAAGATCATCGATAATGATCGGCGACGACCATCGTCACCGTGCATATGCACGGTGCATTGCTTGTACCTGAAGAAGTTTAGTTTGAAGGGGCAGGAGATACTCGAGTTTCACTCGAGTTATTTCGCGTTTGGCTAGAAGTCAGGTGGGGTTTGACTCGAAGTCAGAAATGCTTGGTTCGAGGGAATCATTTGGTTGCAGGTTTTGTTTAAAACCTGGCATAGTTTGAATTTTGAACTTAAACAAAGTAAAATTTAAAAGCAAGTTTAAAAAAATCAATGTTTAAATATATTCGTGAGTATTACTTAAATCATTAATATATACGAGTTTTACTTTTAAGTAAATAAAGATTCAATAAATTGTAATTCATAAATTTTGAAGTTAATTTGAATGGAATAACTAATGTTGAATATTAATTAAATTAGTAATTAGAAGTTTAAATTTATGAATTAAGGTTTAATTTCTTTAATGAAATAAATTAAGGTTAAATGATTATGTAATTAACTTTAAGGTTAATCTAATTTATTTGTTAATTAAGAATTAATAATTGATTAAATGTTTTATTTATAAATGGGTAATTAAGTTTTATTAATTAATAATTAAGGTCATTAATTAATGATTGAGGATAATCAATTAAGTAATTAAAGATAAATAACTTGATTAAGAAGTAATTAATTAAATAGCATGAAATAAGATAATCAAGTAATTAAGATATAATAATTAATTAAGAAATGATTTTAAGGATTAATCACTTATTGAAATTAAAGATGGATATTTTGATTTATTAAAGATAATTAATTGTGAAATTGATTTAAAAGGTTGATTTAATTGATATGATTAATCAAGAATAATTTAATTAATTAAGGTGATTGATTAATTTATTAATATCAAATGATTTGTAATTAATAAATCAGGATTGGATAATTAATTCATAAGTAATAAATTTACATAGAGATAAATTGAATTGATTTGGATTAAAAACGATTTAATTAATCCTGCTTATAAATGACTATTGAATACTTGACTTACTCATGAATGATTGTATTGTATGAGATGCCTTGAATTGATTTTCCTATCTGATCTGTGATATTTTGTTCTGTGAATTGAGCTGTGTATTTATTCCTTTATTGATGATACATTTGTATATTATCTGTGAATCTGTGAATGCACGATAAGCGATATAGTTTATATCGCTTATCAATTATATTTCTGTGTTTTAATCTGTGATGACTGAATGATTGTGCACTATTGTGTAAAACCCTTGGACCACACCATACACACACAATTATGGATTTCACGAGGAAATCAGTTAAGTCGCAGATTTTTTAAATAGTTTTTAAATTTGAATTTTTAAATTCAACTGTTTTGGGAATGGAATCGAAATAAATGTGAAAAGCTTTTGGAATGGTATTTCAAGATAGAATTTATTTTAAATTACTTGATTAAGTTTTGGAAATTTAAATAATTTGATTTAAATTTGAATTCAAAATTAGGAATTGAATTCTATGATTTGAAATTAGGGATTAAAAATGTTATGTTAGTTATATACGGTTTGAAACCATATTTAAAGTATTGTTTTGGAAATTCGAATTAAACCAAAGATTGTAACTTGTATAAAAGAAATCGGGTTTATCCAAATTAAAACTGTTGTTTTTAAATGATAAAAAGCTTTCGTTTCAAATCTTATTAAAAGGAATTCCAAGTTAAATTAAAATAGTTTTCCAAGATATAGATGAATATTCGAAAAACGAATTTTGAAAATGAATATTTGGGAACGATTTGAAAACTATGAGACAAATCTTTGATTTAAAGATTTAAATGAATTAATCTTTTTGAAACGGAATTGTTTTGAAATCTGGGAATGAATCTTTGTGAAACTAGGTGAACTTTATGAAATAAATCTTTTGTTTAAAAGATTTAAAATGGTAATTAGTTAAACCATTTGAAAGAAAGTTTTGAATTATTAAGTTGTGACTTAATTGAAATCCCATATCCATATGTTTTAAAATATTTTCGCTCACCATTCGGTTTAGCCGGGAAAGGACCTTTGTGTCGTATAACCCATTCCGAATATGTGATTCGACGTTATGGATAGCATTTGAAGACCGTTGATGAAGACCGGGTATTTGCGAAAGCGATAGGATGGCCTATCGATTGTTTCTGCACCGAGTCGCGCCGGTATAGAGACTCCCTAAGTGATGGGAAATCCGATCGGGATTGTGAATATCCGGATTGAAAGGACTTCTTTGGAAGTGCCATCGGTTCTGTTCGAACCCAGAACAGACTTGTATGGATTGTTATGTCTGACATTACAATTTGAGATATAAAGCTGATTTCTTTCAAATATATTTTCGTTGGTGGCTGAGAATTTATTCTCTTGGCTTAACACCCTTCTCTGAGACGTATGAGCTCAGAGGTTATGTAGTTGATGGTTATCAGCGATATATTCCCAATTTGGTAATGTGACATGCTGAGTGTTGCTGTGCAATGATCATTGTTTGATCATTTGTGATATGATCATTTGTTTGATCATTTATCTTTGTGATCATTACTTTGATCATTTGTTGACCCAAAGCATGGCTTTGTACCAAAGCGTGGCTTTGTGGATGAGACTTCGTCGGACCTCACACCCCGGAATGGTCAAAACAGGAAAGATGCAGTAGGGTTATTGAGGGTAGCACCCCTTAGGGTATGTGCATTTCCTTCTGGATAGAAGTGGTATCATGGTATGGAGCCCAGATACTTAACTTATGTTGATATCGCAGATATATATATGTATTACTTTGTTATTTGTTGCTGGGGCCCGGTTAAAGGTTGGTTACGACGGGGAGATGGCATATCGTGTCAGTAGTTACCTAGTTAGGGGTAACCCGGCCTTGTGTTGGCATAGATCCGGTTAGGTTCTCGGGAACGTCCTTCCAGAGGCATTCTCATGTGGCAATGGGAAGTTCCTTGGCCTGACCATTTGTTGGAAATCCAAAGGAACAATACGATCTTGTACGGTTTTAGTTGTATAACCTGCCATGGAATGTGGCGGTAACCTGCTATTGAACATGGTAGCTATAGTAGGCATAAATGCGGAATGCCTATGCTGGCTAAGATTTATATCTTTACTTTCGAAATGAATTTTGCCTACACTATGCACTAGTAATATTATCAAATGTTTCTTTTTAATGCGTATCAAGCATTTTTGACTATCATAAGGAGAAATCTCCTCCGATTCTGCGTTTGCATTGTGTGTGTGCGGGAGGCCTTATGGTAGTCTCATTTTCTAAAAGCATTGCAAATCTAATTTAACATTCCCTTGCTGTTTGTTTTTAAAAGATAAACTGTTTTTGTTACTCACACCAGTCCCATGACTGATCCGGAGTTTATTGTTTCTTTCCTAAACTCTGGGTGCTCAAATTTTTTTCTACACGAGCAGTCTAGAGTTGGGTTATTTTCAGATAGTTAGGTTCAGTGAATTATCTGGAGCTAGTTCAGTCTTTGGATATGGATTGTACTTGCTTAGCTTGGTGCATCTTTATTGGGAATTCGAGCTATTGCTGGATTGGTTCTTGGAAATGGAGTTGTAGTTTTTGGAGTTCTTCCTTGAAGACTATCTTAGAGTTATATTGTTCCGCTGCTAGATGTTATCTATTTTTCTTTTCTGCTGCTATTTTATTGTATCATATCTCTAATGTATATTGATATCTATTGGATCATCTGTTGTATCAGATATTGTATCAAAGCTGTATATCAGTGTATTATTCTTTTACTCCGCTGTGTTATTTACTTAATGTTGTTATAAGCTCCGGCGAATCGGATTTGAACGGTCGAATCTACGACATTCGAATACGATATGAAGTATGGATGTTGATTTTCGAGCGCGAAAAATTCGTATCGTCACATCTATCCCAGTCTCTTCGAAACAATCAGCACATTGGCCAATATTGATAGTCGGTTATTTAACTATCAAATAACATTCACAAACAACCATCGCACATTGATAATTTTTCAAAGTATTTATTTCAAAGTATTTTCGCAAAATATTTTCCCACTCTTCAACCCTTTGAAAAATAGTTTCAAAACATTTTCTCTCACGGAATAAATTTCCACCCAACTGTTTTATTTCCATCGAAAATTTTCCAAGTCTTAATACTTTAGATTTTAAAATAATTTAAATCATTTTCCAATAATATATATTTTAAAATACTTCAAATAAAAACAAAAACTATTTAAAACACTTAAAGTAAAAACTATTTAAAGCACTATTTAAAATGCTAGTTATGAAATTTATAATAATTTCTCATGTAAAAAATTAAGCCAAAACAAATCTTAAAATAAAAGTTATGAAAGTCTAAACAAGTTTTTCAAATAAAAAACTTTAACCAAACTATTTTTAAAATAAAACTACTTTATAAAATATAAATATTAATAATTATCTTTTGAATCATAATACCAGTTAACCCTTTAAAATAATTACTACTATAACTATAATAAATTTTTACTTTCAAAATTCTAAAAAAAATTAAAATAATAAAATTTCTCTTAAAACATTCTTTAAAGATCACTTTAAAAAATTTAACATATACTTAGAAATTTTTCTTTGAAAAATATACTCGGCGTTTCAGGGAAATACGCTTTCCTTTCCACAACTTTTTTAAAAAAAAATCACTATTTATTTTTAAGCAAATCACCCTTCCCTTATAAATTCCCATCGTGAATTTATATTTCCAAATATCCACTGATATCTTATTTCACTTTATAAACCTAGTTTATAAATTCCATAGTCTCATCTTTCTTTTAAAACACAGTTTCAAATATTAAATAAATTTCCAAATCGATTTTCGAAATTTACTCTATTTAAAAATAAATTCCTTTACTTACTCAAATTTATTTCAAAACCCATTAATTTCAGAATTAACTTCTTTATTAAGATTTAAAATCATGTTTAAACTGAAACTACCAATTTTATATTTATTTCAAAATTCTTCTCTATTTTTCCTAAACCATTTAATTCCGGAATTTAGAAATAAATCTTTTATTTCTTTAAATAATATCAATTAAGTTTTAAAATTTTATTTATTCCCATTTATTTAAAATCTCCTTTCCCATACATAGAATTTATTTATTAGAATTTAAAAATCAATTTTTATCCTTTTCCAGTTCATTCTTTAATTTATCCAAATTCTCTATAATTGGTTTACTTAAAAAATTTCTCTTTTATTTTCCCTTCAAAAATCCAATCTTTATATTTTCGATAACTCAGTATACCCGAATGTATTCAATCAAACCATAGCATCCAATATTTCAATTACCAATATAATCTATCTCAGATTATTAAATATATCAGATCACCGAATATTAAAATAATCTAAATATTTTGAAGAATCCAGTTGGATCCCTCCAGCTTGTTTCCCTGCATCCACAGATGTTAGCACAATATAAAATACCAATACCGCTTTAAGGTGGGATATCGCAGTATAAGGGGTCATCCGCTATTATGCGGGGCGTATAGGGTCACATCCGCTATATAATGCGGGAATATCAATCACTCCAACGTGTACTATATATACTACTATATATAACATACCACATCCAGGCTGATAAAGAGCTATCAATTCATGCAAACAATCAATAATTTAAATTTAACTATTTAAATCTAATGGTATTTTGAAAGAGTGAGATTAACTCACCTTTAACTGTGCATGCAACCCCTTTCCAATCCGCCTTGCTTTCTTTTAGATTTTGACATTGTATAAACATTTAAACAGTTTATTAATATTCGAAAATAATCAAACAATTAATTCCCATTTACTAAATTTAATTAATAATTAAATTAACCAGTGATATAGTTCTAAACTGATGATTTAATTTTAAACTAATTCCCTTTTAAAATCCTTTGGTAACTAAAATAATTAATAAGTTTATTTAAACAAATTAATTTTCCATAATACATAATTTTAAAAATAACTAGCCAGTTAAAAAATAGGTAGTTGTGTGAATATATATATATATATATATATATATATATATATATATATATATATATATTGAAAATTACATGTACAAAGAAATCATAGATTTTGAAAAAATCTAAATTTTATATAAACCCATCAACATTTAAAATTCCTATATTTAAAATCTCATCTATAAATACTTTCCTGTTTCTATTTTAAATTAACTTTATGCAGGAGTATTTACATATATATTTTTATTTATATTATTTTCTTCATTCACTCAAAACATACATATACATACATACATAGATACATACATACATACATGCATACGTACATACATACATATATATAAACTGCGCATATCGATATATATACACCTCTCTGTTTCCTGCATATGCATTGATTAAAATAGGTATGTGAAATTATGTATGTATGTGTGTGTGTGTATATATACACACTTATATTAATTTTTCTCTACATACATTTAAAAAAAGAAAGGGGCTATACCAAATTGCCTTCCTCTTCCTCCCATCCAAGTTCGGCCCAGCAAGCTCTTTCCCCAACGTATCGCCTTAGGCCAACGAGCAACCACCACATGCCGCTCCTCATAGCAATGCCCTCCACTTTGTCACGAGCGCTCCTTTCAGGCTCACAGAGTGTCGTGACCTCTTCCCTTCCCTCGCGAACATTAACATGACCTCAAGCTATCGCGATCCTTCTAACTTGCTACCACTTCTTCCTTCTGATGCCGAGGTCGAGGATGTCAAGCTCGAAATCGAAACCGTGATATAGTCGCGATTCTGTTCCCCCTCCCTTTTTTATTTTTGAACGAGATTGAATCTCGTTTTGTTGTGATTTGAAACGAAATAAAGTCGAGAAGAGGGTTAACTTCATATACGAAAAAAAGGAACGGCGATTGATTTCAGGAGAAGGGCTTCGACCATTTCTTCTTTGTTCTGAAGGTGTTCGATCTGATTAAATTGAACTGAAGATGGAATTTAGTTTTTCCTTTATAATTTTGTTGCCTTAGAAAAAAGAAACACTTGTACGTGATTCAGAAAGGTAGAGAAACACGTGTTGGATGTTTTCTTCTTTTTTTATTGAAAAAGTACTGATGGAAACGTATATTTGGTTGTCAATATATATAATACATTAAATTTAATTCAAATTCAATTTCAAATTGTCTCAATTATTGCAATTTAAAACCACGAATCCCTATCGAGGCGTGCCACCAGGCGTTTATAATGTTATACCCCTATTACGAACATGATGGAAAAGGTTTCAAGTCCCAATTCGATTGTATGGAGAAGATAGCCTTTTGGATTCAGTAATAATATTGAATTTTCAAAATAGTTTCAACGCGCTTATCTATCGTGCGACCAAACGATCACTCCAAACACTACGAAAATTGAAATCCGATAATAATACACTATTATGATCCATTGGAACTGGTTTCGTCGAATTCCGAGACTATGCCTTAGAAGGCTATTTTTAAATATCAATTAAACGATATATATTTAAAACTGAACAAAACACTTCCAAATTTAAATTTACAACTCCTATTATCTCCTGTATTATAAATATAAATTTTCCAAGCCTTTGAAATATTTTTAACCAGCTTAAAAATCAAGGTTCAATACTTTACCCAATTTCCTTTTATTAAATTCAATAATTTAATTGCCCAAATAAACAGTGATATTTGAAATTCAAATTAAACTAACCTTTAAAATATTTAAAATCAATTAAATATTTCAATTTCAAATATCCTGAAATTCCGGGTCATCATAGGTTTGATAGCATTTTAACTACTGCTAAGTTTTGTTTCTTATTCTCAATCATTGATATTTTCTTTTATGCAAACTTTAATAAAGTTCTGATCTTCTTCTCTTAGTTTATTTTGCATTTTTCTACATAGTTAATTGTGTTGTATAGTCATTT
Organism: Allium cepa; assembly: GCA_030765085.1. Classification (NCBI taxonomy): domain Eukaryota; kingdom Viridiplantae; phylum Streptophyta; class Magnoliopsida; order Asparagales; family Amaryllidaceae; genus Allium; species Allium cepa. The sequence goes on along the minus strand of CM060941.1, from coordinate 796,589,495 downwards.
AGATTGCTAGAACACAATTACTATTTTATTTTCTGTTCTCTATTCTTCTGTTTAATTGTTTTAATTATTTTGACTAGCTATTGTATTTGATATAGATCTAATTAGACTCGAATTCTTTTCAAATATAATATTAGTTTTCATTGATTTTGTTTAAAAATCACCTTTTAATTTCGTTTAATAGGCCCAAGGTTTTCTTTTAAAAATAATGAATTTTTAATAACTCCCTTTGTTAGACTTACATACTATACGTCTGTGCACTTATAGAATTTATTATAATTTGTGCTTTTTTAATCTTTTGAAAAAGTCCGCCAAGTTTTTAGCATCGTTGCTAGGGAGTTAATTTGATATTTTTTGTTTTTTAAACTAGATTTGTGTTAATTTCTTTATCCTTTAGCTTTTGTATTTCTTAAACAATCTTTTCAACTTTTTTGTTTATTTCTTTTTTTACTTCCTTTCTTTTATTTTATTTTTTTAATAAAAAATTCATTCTTGATCGTCAAAATTGACATATTATTTCTTCATGTTAGATATGATATAGTCAAAATCTAAACAAGAATACCAAAAAAATCTCATCTTATTTGTTTCCCTTGGCAATTATATTTCCATTTTTAACATTAAAAATAAATCTTTGCATTGTATTTCTTTCCATTTACCATTTGCTTTTAAATTTCTTTCTCTCAAAAAAAAAGATTTTCTATTTCTAGTTTTTTTTCCATCGTTTTTATTGTTTTCTCACCATCTTATCATTCCTTTTTCTATAAAAAAGCAAAAAACATAAAATTAAAAAAAAAACTTCACGGATCAAAGAGAAGAAGAATACACTGAGGAAACAAGGATTTAGGGGTCGAGTGATTGCAAATGGTGGAATTTGAATCGCTAGTGCTGCTCAATTGCTCTAGACAGACTGCCATATCCCATTATAAGTTGCTCTTTCTCTATAGATGCCCACTCCGACGTACAAAATTGATTGTAAAAAATTTGCAGCCGCAGCGGCTTGCTTGTAAAATTTAAATTTCTACAATTATTGCCTAGTTGCTATGTTGATTTCATTTCTGAATCAATTTAATTAGGAGCAAAATTCCATAACAAAAATAAGGCGGGGGAAGTCATTACCCTTTTCTTGGCTCCAAAATAACTACTCTCATTGTCTTCCTGCTTTAAAAGACATTAGATGTTGGTTCTAGGACAAACATGAGCTCATAGGAGAAAATAGTTATAATTGAAAAGAGATGCTTTATGAAATTGGCTGTCTCGAATAATTAGATTGCGGATATAAATTAGTTAATTTTTATTGAGTATTCGAAAAGAGGTTGCATACTACCCGTAAAATATTGGTCGTATCCCTTAATATTTTATAATGTACATGAACGACCATAAGACCTTCTTCCCCTTCTAATTGAGTTAGTCAACTTATATAGTACAACTTAGTAATTAATGCTATTTTGAAGTAAGAGCCATTTCTGTTAAAAAAATTCAAAAAAAATGAGCGGAAAAAGCTTAAGCAACCGAAATTCACCGAGGGGATCTCAGATAAATCAAAAATTTCCAAATGAGATTGATCAACAGAATTTATTGAATCGACACTTTCAAAATCTCAACATATGAGAAGATAGACCCTTATCTTTTAGGTAGCTATGCTATCCAACAAGGACTGTCCAACCTTGGGTATTATTTTTCCACTGGCTGAAGGAAATAATTTCGAATTGAAAGGTTCTTTCATCTAAGGGGTTCCAAAATTCACAGGTTCGGAAAAAGCATAAGAGTTTTTTCAAGATTTCCAATTCTACACTTCCACACTGAAAATGCGACAATTGTCGAAGAGTTCATTAAGCTTCAATTGATTCCATTTGTGTTACAAGCTAGCGCAAAAAGATGGATAAATTCTCTAGCGCCACACTCTATTCGAAGTTGTAACAGTTCAACAATATTTTTGTAAAACAGTTTTACTTTTCCATAAAATTCTTAAAATTAGAAATTAGATCAATCGGTTCACACAAAATGAAAGAGAAATTTTTTTCCCAATGTTTTGAATGATTTAAGGAACTCTTATATAATTGCCCTCATCATGGAATATCCAAAACCATTCTATGCCAAGTTGCATATGAAGGGCTCAACTATCCAACTCGAATACAACTTGAAACTGTGTCAAAATGATTTTATGAGCAAATCAACCAATAAATCTTGGGCCATCCTCGAAAATTATGCTGAAATGGACCAACAATGGAAAGCGATTCATGTCCCATCCCGTGAATGGATGAGAAGATTACATGTGATAAGACCCACATTATTCCCTATTGAGGACTCCCGAGTCGAAGGAGGAATGCCCCAAGTGTAACCTTCGGAATAGGCTAATGCCATGGCCTACAATAATGCACACACTTCTCAATATCATCCCAACTAGCGAAACCATCCAAATCTATTGTGGTCAAACCTTGATAATTTTGTGAACCCTTCGCACGTTTATCCCATAAACCAAAATGCTCAAACTTCTCAAACCACCCCTCGATCTAAACCTTTGAATCAACCATATAGGCATCATACCTCATTAGCTCAACCTCCTCCTCCACAATTGCAAGACATCATTCATCTAGAAAAATAAATATCAGAAAATAATGATAGGTTGGAGCAAATCATAAATGACCAAATCAAGAAAATGATGAATTTGCTTTTGCGTAATTCAAACAACGAAAAAGTAAAATTACCTAGTCAACCTGAAGTGAACCAAAAGTATAATTCTCAAGGAATGCATTTTTGTAATGACACAAAAATGTGAATCTGGTTAACGCTGTCACCACATTGAGGTCTGGAAAGAAGGTGGACAACCAAGTCGACAACTCCGAAATTCTTCCAAAGTCTACCCATGTTCTAAATTATGAAACTCATTTGACACCCACTCTTGTTGATCCAGTCGACCCTCATTCTTCGTCCAAGGTTGGCAATCTCGACCACTCTTCATATTTTGATGTTGGCAACCCTAATATTCTAGCTTCCATAGCTATGTCACCTTCATCACCTAATGCGACATTCTCTTCTTCAAACGAAAAGACTGAAGAAAAAGTCCATAAACCTAAAGCTCCTTTTCCCCATAGACTCAACACAAAGAAGAAGTCCATCAATTTCGACAAAATTCTTGAAATTTTCAAAAACGTTCAAGCCAATATACCACTCCTCAATACCATTGAGCAGATTCCCCAATATGTGAAATGTCTCAAAGAGCTTTGTACTCAAAACTATGCCACTAACATCCCAAAAACTGCATTTCTCACTGCAAATACTAGCTCTAACCTTGAAAATTGTGCTCCAATCAAGTATAAGGACCACAGTTGTCCCACAATTGGCTGTCGAATAGGCAACCCTGACATCAATCATGCTTTACTTGACCTCGTAACAAGTGTTAATCTTTTGCCTTATATTATGCATTGTCAACTAGGACTAGGGGAATTGAAACCCACGAACATCATGATTCAACTAGCCGATCCATCTGTCAAAAAGCCCTTGGGCATAGTTAAGGGTTCGCTGATCTAAATTGAGCAATTTTATTTCCCAGTGGATTTCATAGTCCTAGAAACAGAACTTGTTTTAAATCTGGCGATCAAATCCTCTTGATAGTAGGTCGTCCCTTCTTAACAACTTCAAACGCTATCATAAACTGTAGGAATGGTCAACACAGACTTTCCTTTGGACACCTAACTATTAAACTAAACATTTACAATCTTAATAAATAACCAAGGGAATTCAAAATAGAAGAAGTCAACATGATGCTCTCAGTTATAAAGGAAACATCAGAATTAGTTGCTCAAGAAAACTTCACTTACTTCAGTAAACGTACCCACTATATCTTTTAGAGCTATTTGAAGATGGGCTCAATTATCTACACAATGACAATGAACCTCAAGAATGTTTCAAAGACTTGCGGGATTACAATGAAAATTACTTGAAATATTATTGGAAAAAAAGCACTTTGTTGAAAGGATTTTGATTAGGGAATTTATGGACATGCCTTATGTGTCTCACAAATATGGGGAGAAGAACTCATCATGCAACATTCATGTTAGAAGCAAGTGTGGGGGAAGAAGGGAGTATCATTCTTTGCAATTCATTCTTCTTTTGCATAAATCTTATTTTTTTTTAATAAACCACATTCACATATAGTTGTTAAACTGCATTTCATTTTACAAATCATTTTACACCTAATCCATCTTTGGGTACTTTCTTTAACATTTAGGAAACGTTTTTTTACAGTGCGAACGCATTCTCAACCAAATATGGGAGTGGGTCTATATTGAATTTCACTTTTTTATCTTTCTTTTCTTATAACTATTTTTCAAAAGAAAACCATCGCTTTTCATTCTTTAATTTTTATTTTATTTTCAAAATTCATCTCAATTTGTTTAAATTTTCATCTTATTTCCAGTATTTTGAAGACTCCGACTTATTTTAAATATGTACAACAAAGTAAGTTAACGGTTTTAGTCATTTGAGGGAAAAAAATTTGGGATTCACTAATATCGACTAAAATATATATTGAAAAGGTTGACTAAGAGTGATAATAGTGTAACTATATATAGGCAGATTCATAAATGATGGTTATGAAGTCTATTCTAACTTGTAGTCTTTGTTTAATAAGTGGTTGATTTATATACATGCATTGACAATTTCAAATCTTTAAAGCTAAGTGTGCTAAGATTATTTTGTGTAACTCTTTGGTTGTTATTCTTCTCTTAAAAAAACACTTTTTATATAAAAATAAATGCCTAATGTGTTCACTGGTCATGTTCTATATCATTCTCACGTAAGTCTACAAGGCAGTGCACGGATAATATATCTTGGTCTTAGATGTTATAACATACCATATCTTGAGGCCCGAAGCTAAGCGCTACAGATGTTGTAGTCATCCATAGTATTAACTTACGGTGACTAAAAACGGTAATGTTAATGATATCCATAATACAGAAGCACATGAATATGAAAAAAATCAACATAAATTTAAAAGACTTTGCTGATTACATTTCAAATCAATATTTCATATTCAGATTACATAATCCCAAAATGATTTGCAAGTTTTAATCAAATATAATTACTATAAAAGACGCCAAGAGCGACATATGGAGATGCCTCATTCGATGATCAGAGTACTCGATAGACATAGTAGTCTTAATACATCACAGCGGAAATGAAAATAACAACCCCTAAATAGCTAATTTTGCCTCCTGCATGACTTCGAAAGCATTATTCGTCCACTTACTAAACCTGTAAAACCCAGGCTCTTAACCAACTCAAATTAATTTTGAGCACCCGAGAGTTTAAGGAGAAAACATAAACTTCAAGTTAGACAATAAGCTAGGTATAAATAATACAACATACCTCGGTTATCCGACGTTAAGTGAGACCACGCCGCTTAGTGGAACGAGTTTCAACTCACTAATATCCCCTTTTAGAACATATCTTTTGCAAATCAAAATCCTACAATCGAACTAATTAAAGAAAACATAGCAATGTCATATATGCATATAAATCTAGTAATAAATGGACTATATGCCCGAACAATATAGTTTTGTTTGGATAACTACAAACCTTTGACTGAGTCGGACCTACCAGACATAATAAATAATCTAACTTCTGTTAAACGCACTTCTGGACGGTCTGTCCCTAACTTACTTCTTCCAGGGTCAACTGATCCTAATTGTTTTGCAGGCTCACCAATAACCTATCTTTTCTCTGTATATTCCATTCTATATGTAACATTATTTTAGTGTTATCTCTGACAAAGCCCCACATACTGGAATTTTTGACTTATATTAGCTAGGGACTACTAACTAAAGTACAAGGTGCGACCCTTTTACCAGTCCTATCTGGTATTCTAATATCTAAGTCATTTACTTAGGGTCAACTACGCCATAAAATTTTCCTTGAAAACATTTCTTTCAAATTGATTTAACCCTTTGAATCATACTTAAACAAGGAAATGTTCTCTTTGCTTTACTCAAATCTCTTTGTCATGTTATATATACTTTACTAAAAATAATGTTGATGAAATATACTGAGGGTTATCTATCCCTCCAAAGTTAGTTAAAAAAACCTTTCAACTTAAAAGATATTAGGCCATAAAGCCAAGGTAAAATATTCGAAACCTTTGCTTAAAAACTTTAAACAACCCTTTCGAATCCATTGAAAGTACCCTTTTCAAAATAAACTAACTACAATACCTTGAAACACTAGGCCGAAAGGCCAAAACATACCTTTCAAAACCTTTGTAACAACCTTTCGAAATCGTTGAAGGTGTCCCTTCGAAACCTTTATAAGCCTTAAACATCCTCTTTTCAAAACCCTTTAAACTTGCCTTTCGAAAGCATTTGGAAATCTTCCATTTAAAATACTTTAAGTACCTTTCGAAACCATTGAAAGTATCCCTTTGAACCTTTATTACATACCTTTCAAAATCTATAAGGCTCTTTACTAAAAATAAGCCTTTCGAAAGCATTGGGTTCAAGTAAAAGCTTGTAGAGCATAGCTTCGAAACCATTTAGAACATTCCTTTCGAAACCTTCGGGTTTATCATTCAATAGAACATAGGGTCTTAAAAGAACTAGGTCGAAAGTACTCTTTCAAAAACAATTTCCCAAGTAAAAGAAAGTGGTAGGTTTCAACACCAACCCTTTCAAAAGCATGGAGAAACAGCTTCTTATTTAAAAGCGAAAGCACCCTTTCAAATCCAATGTTTAAAGGCAAATGCTGCCTCAACTGCGTCGAAAGGTAGAATGCGGCAATGAGTGTTTCGACCCTGTCGAAAGCTTGTTTAAAACAAAAGGCGGCAACCTCTATCGAAAGCCATATTAAAATCCTTTTGAAACCAATCTTTTGAAAGAAAAGTAATTTGTATCTCTTTTGAAAGCAAAACAAGGTCTCGACCCCTTCGAAAGCACCGTTTCGACCCTATACCTTTGCCTATCTCCATTCTACTTCATACCAAGGCATCTATACCATGTGTGTTGGTTTCGACTGTGATGGAGGCGGTAGTGGGAAGTCGAAAGGTAGCTGTCTAGAGTGGAGAAACAGCAAATCTTAACAAAAATTGAATTTTTACTTTATAAGTAACATCTTTCCAAATAACTTGCTTATTTGTCATCATATAACTGGCTGCCATTTTCATTTTCAAATTTTTTTCTAAAAGTGCTGCCAAATTCAGTATTTTATAATTTGAAACATTTAGCAAAGTGCCCTTCTCCTTTTATAAACATATAAAACATTTAAGTCTCATATCTTAAATAATTTTATATACTTAATAAAACACTTAGGAAAATTCTCAAAAATTCCCATAAATTACTTTTTATTTGTTTTGTAACATATTTAAATTTCTGACCCAAAACTAACATATAATAGGCAAAATTAATTTAAACACAATTTAACCATTTTCTTTACTAGAAAATTCATAATAAATCCGCAATAATCTAGAAAATTATAAAACTTGAAACTAATCTCTGAAATAATATTTCTGACCTTATATCGAAAACGCAAATCATTTAGATATCATTTAATAGGTTTTCCAAATCAAATCTTATCATAAACTCTATATGAAATAGCCTAAATTATCAATAAGCATATATATCCATCTAAATAATCAAAAGAAGACAAATCATTTGCAAAATAAACATGGGTCTTATCTAGAAACCAAAAGCTATATAAAATCAGATATAATCTATTATTTACCTTAGCTTGTTGTTAAGGAGTTTGAGATTTGCTCCTAAATTAATTTGATTAAGCTTTCCTCTTGAAACCTTGCTTATCTTCCCCTTGTTATCCACTAATGGTGGTTGGCCAAGCTTGCAATTAAGTTTTAGTTTGTGAACGTGCTAAATGAAATTAGGTTAAGGGTTTAGGGTATAAGAATATGAAATATTCCTATTTTACCCTTGTCTTATTACTTCTTTCTTATTTTATGTGCTTACTCATTGAGGCATGGCTACCTTATGCTTTCACAAATCTCAATCACTTAACCACTTAAATCTTTTCATTATTCTATTTATTTTATCTAATTAAACCTTCTGAATAATGTTATTTAAAAAAATTAGGGTGTTACACTACCCTCTTTAAAGAATTTCGTCCTCAAAATTACGATAAGGTATTCATACCAAACAAACATAGAGACATACATACCATGAAACAAGTCAAGAGTAGCATCTCTAATACTGCTCTTAGTTTTCCAAGTATAGTCACTCTCGTTGTTGCTTCACTAGACTTTAACTAATCTGATTGTCTTGTTCCTTAGCCTCTTCTTATCTCTCGTGACCATACGAATTGGCATGCTAACTATAGTCATATCTGGCTCCACTACTAAATCATCCAACACAGTCAGTGTAATAGTAGTTTTTGAATCTTGAATACACTTCCTTAGATGAGAAATGTGAAAAACATTATGGACTACTGCTAAATTATTTGGTAATTCTACTCCATATGTGAGTTTCCCGATCCTTTCTACAATAGAAAATGGTCCAACAAACCTTTGCGTCAATTTTCCTGATTTTCCAAAGCTGGTTCCACCTTTCATCGGTGCTAATTAGACAAAAACATGATCTCCTACTGAAAACTCTAAGTCTTTCCGTTTCTTATCAGCATAACTCTTCTGCTTAGACTGAGCTTTCATCATTCTGGTTCGAATGAGCTCAATCTTTTCTGCAGCTTCTCTAACTAAATCTGGACAAATAACTAACCTATCCCTGGTCTTTAACCAATAAAGGGAAGATTTGCATGGCCTTCCATACAAAGCTTCAAATGGTGTCATCCCTATACTAGCCTAATAATCGTTGTTATATGAAAACTCGACTAAGTATAGATGGTCTTTCCTTGATCCTCCAAAATCTAGCACATAAGATGGTAAAAAATCTTCTAAGAATTTATTAACTCTTTCCATTTGCCTATCTATATGCAGATGGTAAGCGGTACTCATCTTGGGCTTGGTACCCAAAGTCCCCTATAGACTCTTTCAGAACTAGCTAGTGAATAAGGTATTCCTATCACTTACCATATTACTAGGAATTCCATGCAGTTTAACTATGTTCTTTATAAACAACTTAGCTAAAAGCGGCGACGTCCTGGTTGACTTAATGGAATGAAATGGGCACTCTTAATCAACCTGTCCTCTATAACACATATGCCTTATTTCCTCTGTTTGACCTTAACAACCCGTCTACAAAATCCATTGATATAGAGTCCCATTTCCAAACTGAAACATCTAAAGGTTGAAGTAACCCACTTGATTTCTAATGTTCGGCTTTTACCTGTTGGTAGTTCAAACACTGTTTCACCCATTAGCCCACATCTCTCTTCATAGCTTCCTAAAAGAAACTTCTTTTCATATCTTGATACATCTTATTTCCTCCCGGATGAATTGTGAACTTTGAATGATGGTACTCTTCAAGAACTTGCTTCTAATGTTTCCCACATTTGGAGCACATAATCTTCCTTTCTTCCTCAACCACTCCATCTGGCCAAGATTGAAATCTTTCAAGTCATCGCTCTTTGTTCCATCCCTTAACTTTCTGATCTGTTCAACTAATAATGGATCCTCCCCTTGTTTAGAAGCAATCCTTTCAATCATCACTTGTCGAACTTCTAAACATGACAACATAGTAGTTTCCTTACTAGACCTAGCTTCAGTTCTCCACTGTATCCTGCATGTAGTCAATGCTTCTGAATCTTCCCACTTAGCTATAATTACCAACACTGCATTTTGATGTTTTTGAAAGTGTACGTGTAGTATTAAGGATCGTGTAATATGATACATAAATGCGGAAACTGATAATAGCAGTAAAATAAAAATTAAAGTAAGCACACCAGGAATTTTTATACTAGTTCGAACTTCCCGTTCTACGTCCAGTCCCAGAATATCCTCTGGATTTAGACTAAACCCCTCACTTAACACGGAGGAATTGGTATATCACACCTGAGCAGCCGAACAGGAATTTTTCTGCCTCAACGGCCGAAGAGGACTTCAACTTAATACAAATAATTTGTTGACGAGTGTGTTCTGAATAACACGGATTGTCTTTTGATAGTACAATTTTCCTATAATCAAATCCTCAAGAATATGTAGTGTGTGAAGATTTAGAAGAAGGATAATCTTGTAGAATCGAAGTATATAAATTAATTCAGAGATCTAGCGATATTGAACGAGAATGAATGCTTTTATTTGTAGAAATAAATAAAGAATAGATTTCTGAATTATAAACCAGAAAATGGTGATTGTAGAAGTGATTTGAACATGTTTATATAGTTGTAGAATAGTTATAATCTTTCATGAAGAGTTTCAATCAAAAGTTGTGTCCGTATCTCTTGGATTGAGGGACATTCCTCTTCATGAACAATCGCAAATCTTAAGAAAACTAGCCGTTATGTTCAGGTCGGTCGACCTAGAAAACTGGCCGGTCAGCTGAGGTTTAAAACCGTATACAAAACAATGTATATCTGTGCACTTGACATAGAGTCGGTCGACCGAAGTTTCTGGACGGTCAGCCGACCTGTTGTCAATTGCACGGTACACACTAATTTATGTATAACTTAATATAAATCAATTTGTGTATGTGTGTGGCTACTTGAGGAATGATTTTAACAATATTCTAAGACTCAATACATTAAAATATTCATACTAATCTCTGGATTGTAGTCTTGTCTCTTTTGTAGTGCATAATATACACTTATTCTCTTTTTGTTGCTTTCGTATAGTATTCTCGTCGTATGATCTCTGAAGCTTGTGTCATGAATCAAAACTCATGAATCAACATTCTCCCCCTTTTTGATTGATGACAATACTTATGTGATGAAGTAGTATATATATTCTCCCCCTGAATATATGGCGACTTTTCTGTTTTTTCTGTAAAAATTTGTTAGCTTTCATATATTTCTCCCCCTTTGTCATCGACAAAAAGGAATATTTATTAGATGTATATAAAAAAATGGAACATGTAAGACAACATAAACATCGAGTTTTAAATAGTACATACTCAAAGCAAATAGGAATATTAATGATGTTTACTTAGTACACAACATCTAAAAACAGAATACTAGAAATTATAAGATAGCAAGTTGTAAAACAACATGATCACTCCTTATCATCATCGGAATCCCAAAATTCTGGACGGATATTTTCTTCCGGAGGAGCATGTACATCTTTGAGCGTTAGAAATGTGAGTTCCTGATGTACCGGAACTTGTATTCTCCGAAGTGGAAAAAGAAAAGTTTGGCGCTGGCCTTTTTCCGGGAGCAACATAAGAGGCACCGGCTTCGGAAGTACATGATAAGGCATCCCATAAATTCACGAAGAAGCCTTTGATTTTCTTGAAACGACCATCAATTTTTCGTAGCCAGACATCCAATGCTGGTTTAATTTGGGCCAAAATATCAATGGCCGCCTCTGTACTAATTCCGGGAGTTGGTCTTTGAATTGAATGTTGGCGTGTTAGATGTTCCGTAGCATGAGTTGATGGTTGAGGTGTAGAAAAGCTACGGCGTAGTTGTTCTCGGGGAGTAGTACTCCATTGGTTAAATGGTATAAATCTAGGAGGTGCATCGGGCAACTTCATCAGTTTTATGGCCCTTGAATCAAAAGTACGAACTTTGGAGGTTTCGAATTCCGGAGCATGTGAGACGAAGCTATTGATCAATCTCATTATGTATTCTCCATAATAAATATGAAGCATCTTGCCTTGATTAAATGAGAGAAACTCATCCATGAGTAATTGTGCCCAACTGACTTGTGTATTCGAACATATAGCATATAAAGCTTTAAAATTTTCAGGATATACTAAGTGGTAGGAGCCGCCTCTTGGTATAATGGATTTCATCATGAAATGATGAAAAAGTCTAGCTCTAGGTCTAAGTGATGATGTTTGTCTAAAATCCATAGCATCATCTTCGAAAAATAAATGGCTTATGTGGTCACGACTTGATATATTACAATCTACATCGTGTAAAGAGATTCCACCCGGTCTAGCATCTAAAATGTGGTTAATTCGATCAATGGAAAGGAAAATTGAGGTGCCACATACCGATGTCCAAACACAATTTTCAGTGTTTCTAGGAGGGTTGACAAGATTTAGGTTAGCAAGGAACAATTTGACCATAATGTGGTTAATCTTCAAATTATTCTTTCTATGGTCTAGAAAAGTATCGAGCCCACTTTTAGTTGCGACATTTTCAATATGGTAGGAAGCGAAATCAGGATAACTTACAAATGATTCTTCGAAGATTTTGGCATCTTGAAGTTGTATCCATCTTTGAAGCGCTACGTCATTGATAAGCCATGAAGCGATTTGAGTATCTACGGGAGTTGATGAAAATGAGCCACCGGTAGTCTTTGATTTCTTATTTGGAGCCATTGTTTTTGAAGAAAAGAGAAAAAAATTGAGAAAACTTTAATGAGGGCTAGGGTAAAAACTGAAATTGGAAAAGCAAGAGTGAAGAGGTAGGTTGACAAGGTGAAAGGATGGGTTACTAATATGAGGTAAAAAGGAAAAACAAAATAGCTGTCTACACGTTCGGTCGGCCGAAATTACTGGGTCGACCGACCGACTTGGTTAACTGAGAGTAGCTGAAACTCTCGGGAAGGGTTCGGCTGACCGACGCAGGCCCTTCGATTGACCGACCCTGTTAAAAAATGTGTATTTGATACTTTCGGTCGACCGACTCAGGTTCTTCGGTCGGCCGACACTGTTAGAAATGCACATTTTTGCTGTTATTAAAAAAAATGATAGAAATTTAAATTTTATTATCATTGCATTATATTTATATATCTTATTGAAAACAACAACAACATATATATATATATATAAATTTTAGCCACCGTTCGTTAAAATCTACATTCCCCTGAGTTTGGGGACGGAACATCTTCTATAGGTGACCATCTTGGAGCTATTGGAGTTTGAACAGGATTTGAAGAGGATGGGGTTCTATAAGAAGGTTCAGCAACATCATCTTTTTTTGATGAACAAACTTTCATGGCAATCTTTTATAGAAAACTTAAATGTCTTGCCGTGACTTTTTGTTCATAGTAGAGTTCCCGTTGCATATTCATTTGTTGTTGTTGGTAGTGATGTATTTCATCAATTTTTTGTTTGGTGGATGGAGATATTACCATTGTATTCTTCCCTTTTTTCTTTTCAGGTGTATAGCCTATATGGGATTCATCCCATGGTTTCCACCCGTGTCGGGGGTCTTTATCCGAAGAAGAGAAATCAAGGATACGTTTAGGCATGGGAAAGGTAGGATAGGGGCCATTTTCAAGAATTTGGTCGGAAACATCATCGTCCGGAGATGAGTATGATAGATGGGAGTTTTTGGAATTATAGGTGTCATTGTTTGAAGATATTTTTCAGGTTTTGTTTTTTGTTTTTTTTGAAAAAATTTCTTGGTATATGTTTTGAAAGATAAGCATAGTATATATAAACATTTGTTTGCTGAAAAACTAGTGGATGGGAACTAATTTTAAATATAATCATAGAAGTTTAACAATAAAACCGTGTGTAAATGTATGATTTATAAGTTTAGAACTAAAAATAGTTATTTCTGAAAAACAAAACAAATAAAACAAATTTTAAGGAAAACCGAGACAAGAAACATTCATAGCTATAGTGGCTATAACACAACATCTGTCAAACAAGTCAGAGATCATGAGTTCGAGTTCCGCTTTAGTCAGAAATAAAACAAATTTTGTTTTTCAATATTTTTGCATATTTTTATCTATAAATCTTTTAAAGACATTATTCCTAAATCTCGTCTAAGTTTGATAAAACTATTTTCATTTAAAGGTTTAGTAAAAATGTCAGCAATTTGATTTTCAGTATTAATACATTCTAGATTTATCAATCCTTTTTCCAAACAATCACGAAGAAAGTGATGACGAATATCAATGTGTTTTGTTCGTGAGTGATTTACCGGATGTTTAGAAAGATTTATTGCACTAGTATTATCACAATAAATTATAGATTTTTCAAGATAACAATTAAAATCTTGTAGTGTTTGTTGCATGTATACGACTTGTGCACATGCCAAAGCAGCAGATATATATTTTGCTTCACACGTTGATAAAGAAACACAGTTTTGTTTCTTACTAAACCAAAAGACTAAGGAACATCCAATGAAATGACACGTTCCACTCGTACTTTTTCGATCCGTCCGACTTCCTCCAAAATCAGCATCGCTATAGGAGACTAATTCGAAAGGACATTCTTTCGGATAGAATAGTTCGAAATCTTTGGTTTTAGTTAGATAACGAATAATACGTTTAACTGCTCGCATATGTGATTCTTTGGGATTTGCTTGAAATCGAGCACATAAACAAACACTCATCATAATATCGGGTCGACTCGCTGTTAAATATAATGACGATCCAATCATACTACGACATAGTTTTTGATCAACACTTTTGCCTTCTTCGTCTCTATCGAGATGAATCATTGTGCTCATCGGAGTTGGTTTGGCAGAAGTATTTTCCAGACCAAATCGTTTAATTAAATTATAACAATATTTTTCTTGATTAATAAAAATTCTATTTTCTATTTGTTTTATTTGCAAACCAAGAAAATAATTTAACTCACCCATATGAGACATTTCAAATTCATTTGTCATTATTTTAGAAAATTCATGACAAAGCTTTTCATTTGTAGATCCAAAAATTATATCGTCAACATATATTTGGATAATTAAAATATCATGCTTGTTTCTTTTAATAAAAAGAGTTTGATCAACCTTTCCAATTTCAAAACCAGAATTTAGTAAATAACTTTTAAGACGATCATACCAAGCACGAGGTGCTTGTTTTAAACCGTATAAAGCCTTTTTGAGTATATAGACATGGTCAGAAAATTGTTCATGTATAAATAATGGAGGTTGTTCAACATAAACATTTTCTTTTATAAAACCATTTAAAAAAGCACTTTTGACATCTATTTGATATAATTTAAAATTATGAAAACATGCAAAAGCCAGTAAGATTCGTATTGCTTCTAGTCTAGCGACTGGAGCAAACATTTCTTCATAGTCAATTCCTTCCTCTTGATTATAACCTTGAGCAACTAATCTAGCTTTATTCCTGGTTATATTTCCTAATTCATCTGCTTTATTTTTAAAGACCCATTTAGTACCGATAACTGATTGATCACTTGGTCTAGGAACAAGTTCCCAAACTTCGTTTCGTTCAAATTGATTTAGTTCTTCTTGCATAGAAAGAATCCAGTAGTCATCAGTTGAGACTTCTTTTATATACTTAGGTTCTATGTTAGAGAGAAAAGCTACATGACCAACTTGATTTAATTGACGTCTGGTTTTAACGTTCGTATTTACTTCTCCAATTATATTTTGCACAGGATGATGTCGTAAAATTTTAGGTGGAGATTTTATTATATTAGTAGTAATATTCTTATTTTCAGTAATATCATGATCATTATTGAAAATTTCTTCAGTATTACTATTTTCATTCCGAGTAGCTTCATCATCAGGATCGACAGTAATATTTGGATTTATATATTTAAAATTTTCGTCAAATGAAACATTTAAACTTTCTTCAATAATTTGAGTTCTTTTATTAAAAATTCGATAAGCTTTACTTCGTTCCGAATATCCAACGAATATTCCTTCATCGGATTTTGGATCGAATTTGCCTAGTTGATCTTTAGTATTTAAAATAAAACATTTAGAGCCAAAAACTTTAAGGTATGAAATATTTGGTTTTCTTCCATTAAGAAGTTCATATGGAGTATTCTTAGTTAACGGTCGAATGGAAACAAGATTCAACACATAACAAGCAGTAGCTACAGCTTCTGCCCAAAAATGTTTTGATGAATTGGTTCCATTTAATAAAATTCTTGCACATTCTTGTAATGTTCTATTTTTTCTTTCTACAACGCCATTTTGTTGTGGTGTTCTAAGAAATGAAAATTTATGGTTAATACCTTTCTTGTTACAAAATTGTTCAAAAACTTCATTTTCAAATTCTCCTCCATGATCACTTCTGATATTTTTAATTTTCAAACTTTTAATATTTTGAATTCTTTTAACAAACACTTTAAAATTATAAAAAGTATAACTTTTATTTTTTTAAAAGAAAATCCAAGTGTATCTAGAAAAATCATCTACAATAACAAACACTTATCTATTATGATTAATAGATTGAACTTGAGTTGGACCAAAAAGATCCATGTGTAAAAGTTCAAGTGGTTGTTCTGTAGAAATTACCTTTTTTGATTTAAAAGAAGATTTTGTTAATTTCCCTAATTTACATGCATCACAAAATATATTCGTTTTGAATTTCATGTCAGGTAAACCTTTAACCAATTTATTTTTTGCTAATTTGTTGATGGTTTTAAAATTGATGTGACAAAATCTTTTGTGCCAAAGACAGGTATCATTTTCCTTAGCTATTAAACACAAATTTGAATCATTTTTAACGTTCATATTTAAAATATAAATGTTTTTATCTCTTATTCCTTCAAAAATAGTGTTATGATTTTTATCGAAAATATTACATTTATTTTCTGAAAAAGTTATATTAAAACCTTTATCACATAACTGACTAATACTCAATAAATTATGTTTTAAATTTTGACTAATAAAACATCAGTAATGAGAGGTAAATTAGTGGTACCGTTGCTTCTGACATAGCCTTTACCGATGATATAACCTTTAGAGTTATCTCCAAAAGTGACTGATCCTCCATTTGAGTAGTATTTGATAACATTTCTTTGTTTCCAGTCATATGTTTTGAGCAGCCGCTGTCTAAAATCCATTTTCCTCTCCTTTTATGTGGTACCTGCAAAAAATTTTATAAAAAGTTGGCACCCCTTTCTTTTTAGGGTCCTAAGAGTTAGATCTTAGGAAGCCAAACCCATAAGGGTTCAAAATTCCCTTTATAAACATAGTTTTTGTTATTATGAACAGTTTCCATGAACATTTTGATATGTTTATTTCTTATTAAAACATTATTTGTTTTTGGAATCCATATCTTAATGGTTTTAGTTTTTGACCAAACTGATTTCTTAATATCCTTTTTAATATTACTATTAATTCTACTTTTAGCAAACTTATTTTGTTTCTTAAATCCTAGTCCAGATTTGTTGTTAGTGGATTGAGAATTTTCTAGTATTTTAGAAAGATTCTCTCTTCCTTTATTGAAATTGGAGATATTGTTAGAGATGTCATCAAATTTTATTTTTAGACTAGATTTTTCTAAATCTAAATCTTTAATTTTAGAATTTAAACCATTATTTTCAAAAAATAAGACATCATTTTTACTTTTCTGAATTTCTAGTTCTTCTGTTATTGAAGAAATTTGAGAAGATAAGTTAGAGTTTGATTGTTGAGAAATTTCAAGTTCTTCTTCTAATATTTTCTTTTCATCTTTCAACATATCTACTTCTAAGACTGTCATATCTATTTTTCTTTGTAAATCTTTATTTTTCTTTTTAAGTTGCTTTGCTAAATCTACTAATTCAGAATTAATTTCAATTAAATCTTCAAAACTAAGATCACTTACATCGTCTGATGAAGCCATGAAGCACACATTTGCTTGTTCATTTTCATTGTCACTTTCACTTTCTGATGAAGATGATGAGTCTGTGTCGTCCCAAGTGACTGAAAAAGCTCTTCATTTGGTTCTGTCCTTCTTAAAATTGCTCTTTTTACATTCTGGACAATCCTTCTTCATGTGACCTTTCTTGTGACATTTATAACATTCCATTGCTGAAGATGATGGTTTGCTACTGTTGGTATTGTTGTTGGAATTATTTTTGTTTCCCCTGAATTTATTTCTTTTGAATTTCAGAAATTTTTTGAAATTTTTAGCAATCATTGCCACATTCTTCTTTCTTGTGCTTCATTTCTCTTTGCCTGCAAATTTACTTCGTAGGACATTAAATTACCTATCAATTCTTCTGGTTTTAATGTTGACAAATCACTTGCTTCTTCAATGGCAAGGACTTTTCTTTCCCATTCGTCAGTTAAAGAATTTAAGATTTTTGTGACAACATCAAAATCAGCAAATGTTTGTTCTAATGATAGTAGAACACGATGAATATCCTGGAATTTAGAGTACATATCATTTATAGATTCGTTTGGCCTCATTTTGAAATTTTCAAATTTATTTTTCAACATAGAAATTTTTCTTAATTTAACTTTGTTCGTTCCCTCGTGTGTTATCTTAAGTGTTCTCCATATTTCATAACCAGAAGTGCACATGCTAACTCTATTGAATTCATTTCTATCTAATGCACAAAATAAAATATTCATAGCCTTTGCATTTGATGTAGCATCTAGTTTTTGTGTGTTACTCCAAGTTGAGTATTCTCCAGTAGGAGTTATGTACTCTCTTTGTATAATATTCCAGATATCAAACCACTAGATTGTATATAGATTCTCATTCTAGTTGACCAATAATTATAATTTAACCCATTAAAAAGTGGAGGTCGTGAAGTTGATTGACCCTTTGTGAAACTAGTATTAGTGTTAGTGCTAACATTGTTAGTTTGTGTCATTGCCATATTACTAGAAATAAATATCAAATAACTTTGTGACGGTTATAGGATAACCTTGCTCTGATACCAAATGAAAGTGTATATGCAGTACTAAGGATCGTGTAATATGATATATAAATGCGGAAACTGATAATAGCAGTAAAATAAAATTAAAGTAAGCACACCAAGAATTTTTATACTGGTTCGAACTTCCCGTTCTACGTCCAGTCCCAGAACATCCTCTGGATTTAGACTAAACCCCTTACTTAACGCGGAGGAATAGGTATATCACACCTGAGCAGCCGAACAGGAATTTTTCCGCCTCAACAACCGAAGAGGACTTCAACTTAATACAAATAATTTGTTGACGAGTGTGTTCTGTTGAATATGCGCTTATATGTTTTTGTTTGATGATAATAAACATATATATTCATTTAAATGTATTTTGTAATGCACTATTTTGTTTTTCATAGATTAAATAAATATTTGTTGAATAAAATAAATTACACAGAATTTGAATTCAAACAGATATTTTATTCAAACAAATATTTATAACAATTTTAAATAGTACAAATTCAAGCTCTCACTATACATATACAATTTTGTTTACAATACATCACAATTCAGTTTACATAAATTCTTCACTACATATCACTCACACTCGTAGTTTATCTTCGACTTCATTCCAGTTAGAATTCAGCATCTGAGAAATCTGCAAAAATATTCACTAACGCAGTAAAATTGAAAAAGAAATATTTTTGCAATATAAAATGAAATATGATTTTTGAAAACATGATTTGCCTCAGTTATTTGGGTTGTTCGTCATCATTCACATTTGAATTCATCATACACGAACAATGTGACATGCATAGTGTATCACTGTACATGCCACAAGGCCGTGCACATCGATATACACTTGTATTCACTACAGGGACAAGTGAGCACAGGTCAAACCCAAATGAAAAGCCGGGTTCAACTCACGTGCAATATACTCAAAATCACGACATAAGCACAAGGTCAAACCCGGGTTTTGAAACTGGATTCAACTCAAGTGAAATTTCAAAAATCAACATGAATGGATGCAAAGACCAGTAATGCAACAGTGATATGTACAGATGCATTCAAAGTACAAACCAGTTGCAACATGGATGTCACAAGCAATGACCAGATCAAAGAGCAAAATGATACAAGGCAAACTGGCAACAACAAGTATGGTGAAACACTGCAACTCAAAGAGCATCAACAATGCAATACTTCAATGAGCTACATACAGTGATACAAATGTAATTACCATAAATCCAAGACCAACAGCAGTTTATACAACAAAGGATGATGCAGGCACGAGAGACAAAAACAACATCAATTGAAGTTCAAGTCAGACCAACATCTACATGAAGCAAAACCAAAGACAAAACTACAGGTACAAGGCAGCAGTTACAAGTAAACAGAGTGCATGCTACAAAAATCGACAGATCAAAGCTCAAGTTCAATCCCTAAGATCCTCAACGGCACAGTGAAGTACAAAGCAACTGCAACAGATGCAGTGAAGCAAAAATATAGCTGCAATGTACATGTACCAGTGAATACAAGAACAAGTCAAGATGAACAATGCAAACTACAATGCAAATTCAAGGCCAATGCAGACCAACCAGAATGAAGTACCTGAGACTTAGTGCAATAGAATCAATTATGCAACAGTGAATAGAAGTTGATGCAAACTGACTCGAAGATTTCCACCAACATAAGCAGCAACAACGAAGACCACTATGCAGTGGACATGAGTGCAACTTGACTATCAAGACTCAGTGAACAACAAATGCAAGTGCAAACGACAAAAGACTCAACAAAGGCTACAGACAAGTAGCAGTGTGCAAATGAAGCAACTTAAGGCAACATGATCAAAAGATCAGAGACAAAACAACACGGCAATTCAAATAACACTGTGTACACAAGTCAGTTCAAACATGTATCAATAACAAAGAACAAAGCATCATGTGTTGAACAACATGAAGAATGCCAACAGTATGAATATACAGTGATGCATGGAACAAGACTCAAGTATGTATACAGAGAGTATACAACATGACAATGCAGACACAAAACAAAATCAACAAATGACAGAGACTTCAAAACCATAACCATGCTACAGCAAAGACAATATCAAAGCAATGGTAATGGACGAGGTTAGTAAAGAGTCATGGAGTCGCATACACAATATCCAGTGCCGAAGTAAATTTGCAAATTCAAGTCAAAGCCGATGTCAACAGAGAACTCAATACTGTGTTTCGGATCAAAACAGTGTCGTGATGATCAAGGCAACAAATTCACCAAGTCATAAATCAACGCAGTATAAAAAATGGAAAAGGTCAAAAGTCAAAAATCAAAGATAAAAGAGGAAAGTTTCTGCCGTATCACTCAAGTAAAAATCGAACGTTTCATAATCAAAGTCGTGTGCATCAGGCAATCGAAAATTAGGAAAGTATCGATTTGATACGAGCAAATTCAAGTGTCTCGAATTCATATAAATACCAAACCCCAAATTCATCATCAGCATCGAGTTCGAATACGAGAAATCATAAAAGCACAAATAGGAAATTACATACCGAAGCAACTGTGAACTCGATCAAAGGAGCAGCTGCGAACGAGCGCAAGCAACACAAACCAATCGATCA
The DNA here is from genome assembly GCA_030765085.1 of Allium cepa. Lineage (NCBI taxonomy): Eukaryota > Viridiplantae > Streptophyta > Magnoliopsida > Asparagales > Amaryllidaceae > Allium > Allium cepa. The sequence goes on along the minus strand of CM060941.1, from coordinate 796,568,326 downwards.
CCAGAGAAGCCGCGAGCAAGAGCAACACCAGAAAATCAAATTTGAAGAAAGCCCCAATTTGGATCTATAGCACAAAACCCTATTTGTTGAAGAGGAACGAACAAGAATAGAGAGCCGACATTGATAAAAGAAAATAACAGGGCCGCGTTTTTTTTTTTGAGTGATAATACTTTGGGCCGGTTATATTTTAAAGGCTTTTGGCTATTAGGGTTTTGGGTTTAATTGTTTTTTATTTGTTGTTTTTACTTTTCGAGTCAAAGTATTGGTAAATCACCACCTAGGTTGTAGGTAGTGTCAGATTGTCTAGTTAGAATTTGTAACGACCCGAAATTTTCTAACCCGAAAATTCCAGATTGTTATTAAAAAGAAGAAAGAGATAGAAGAAGAAGAACAGAAACACCAAACATCTCACAATCGCAGCGGATAAAATATAATAATAAATAATAACAGTTTACAAAAGAATGCTATATCTATCAATTACATTTAATGTACATCAGAGTTTCACATTATAGACAGTCGCTGAATATTTACAATTATCATGTCTCAAATGAATAATAATATAAATACAGCGGAGATATTCTATACGCTCCTGCCATCCAGCTCGCCTCCTGAGCTCCAAAACGTACTTACCTGGAAATCTGTAATACTCGGTCTGACCCGAGCATTACACCAAAGTAACACCCGGGTCAGGCTGGAAAGCAGCGTGAGTAGTCTCAATTTAACATAAAAACTAAGCATACAACTTAAATAAAACCCGGGTAACTTATATTAATTTAACCAATTCACAATCTGCTATAGGCAACATTTATTTCACAAATAAATGTCTAAGTACCAAATTTAGGAAAACAAAAATTCCAATTCACTTAAATCGTTTCACTCCAGCTTATTGATTTCACAAAAACAGCTTATAAAAATTTCGAAGTAATATCGGGTATTTCCTAATACCCGATCCCGGTCTCTTCGAGTCTCATATCATCCTATTCCAAGATATCCAAATGCAAAACACAACATTTCATATCAGAGATATCAACACATCCAAAGCATCCAATATCATTCAGTCATCCATAAGCATTTTACTTAATCACATATAAATTAATTCAATTGATTCTAATTGAATTTCTAACCACATTCACTTGATTCCCTTCCTTCAATATTAATTAATTCCAAATCAATTAATTAATCAACCATTCACTATTCATCTTAATTAATCACCCTGGATTAATTATTTTCCAATTATCTTCAAGTAATAATCTTAAATTAACTTCATAATATTAATTATTCTCAACCAAGATCATTAAGTGATCTTATTTTCTTCATAAAAAAAATTAATTATTTAATTTCATTAATCCTTAGTTACTTACATTAATTAACTTCCCATGAGTCACTTATTATTGATTAATTCATCGTAACTTAATCAGTCTTCGATTACATCGTTAATCATATTAATTAATTATTTCCATTTATATTTTAAGTTGTTTCAAATCTAAGTTAATTGCTTTAATTCAACCACAATATTAATCACTTCGATTAATCTCATCCTGTAATTTATTATCCATTTATTTACTTTATTAAATAATTTAAATTTCTCCTTAATTAATAACCATAATTAATCTCTTGCTTTATTTCACAAATAATTATATTTTATTTATTTCATTAAGTAATTATTTACCCAACCATCCAATGATTATTATAAATTACTTACACTTAATTTATTAACTTAGACTTAATTAATTACCTCAAAACAATTTACCACTAAATTAATTAAGCAAGTATTATTTAATGGAATTAATCCATTATTCTTTTCAATTGTCCTATTAATTTAGTGAATCACAAAACATCAAGCCCTTATTCAATTTAAAATGAAGACATTTCCTCAATTATGTTTTAAGTTTAATACAACTTAGATCCCAATATACCTCGAGTCAAACCACAATCAATTCAAGAACCACTCAAACCAAGGTCATATCATCATTAATATACGTCCAATCAATTTAAATCATTCAACCAAACCATTTAAATCTAAATAAAAATCGGACTAAGTGAGATTTACTCACCTTGATTTGTTTGTAGTCCACTTCGAAACCGGCTCACTTCTTTTCAGTTTATGACCTTGTATAAATATTTATACAATTTTATCAATATATGAATAAATTGAACAATTAATTCCCATAGATCTAATTAATTACTTTAATTAATCTTTAACTTATTTCATAAATTACAAAATCTTAAATATACTTAAGGTAAACATGTTCTTTGTTAAATATTAGGTCACAAAAATATTTAACTTAATTTGTAAAATAATTAAGTTTCAAGTATCTTTTATGTATTTAACATACTTAATTTAACAATAAATCAAAATGTCTAAATTTTAAGTTTTGAAAAGCATTTAATTTACAAGATTCATAAATGATTAAACAACTCCATCCTTTTTTTTTAGCTTAAGTAAAAACAAAAATAAACAGTGTTGAAATAAATGAAATAAAGAAAAATTCCTTACCAAAATTGACCGCGAGAAAACCCTAATACGGCCTCAACGTCGCCGCTTCCAAATCTGACGAACCCCATCACCACTCAAATCCGCGAGCCCTCCCCCACTCCAATGACGTCGCGACCCCTCCTGCAACACGGCAGCACCCAAACGCGACGAGACCCAAGCCCTAATCGAAAATCACTGCAAACCCCAGGTCGCCGCGCCTTCCTAACCCACTACCCACTCACGCGGTGTCGATCTCCTCCAGCTCCGGTCGCGCGCACAGATGAACTTCTGATTTCCCTCCTCGACTTTCCATTGAAAGCAAAGGCTTCGGCAATGGTTCAATTTCTGTGAACAATCATTCGAAAATGAGGAAGGGGAGAGAGAGGGGTTTCGAACTTGAGGAGTAAGGGTGCGGCCATGCCGATTTGAATCGAAGACGATGGAATTTACTTCTGAGATTTGATTCGAGAATTGAATTTAAAGTGAGAAATTGATCACTGAATAGACTTTGGCCAGAAATTTGTTTTTCCCCCTCTTTCCTTTTGTTTATGTTCGTGAGTTCAAACTCGTTTTCCTTCTGTTTGAAGAAAAAAGGACGGAGATAAAATATCTATTGAGGTAGCTTCCTGCGTACGAGTATTGATAAAATATCTTTTACTGTTTGGCCTTAACCTTTATTACATTATAAATCTTTCAAAACGACTCGTTAACCATTACTTAAAATTTTCCAAACTCCTCCTCCTATGCAATGTCGTTAGGTGATTACAAGGTTTTACCCGCATCCCGAACACAATGGAACGTGTTTCGGAAGCTAATTCAATCATATGTGTGAGTTACAGTAGAAAACGATCAGTTTTAAATTAAATCGATTAAAATAATTCTAAGCGTTTTGAGTTGCCAGGGTCTAACGACAACCCTGATTGCTATGAAAATTGAAATCCGATAATAACTAACTATTACGGATCCAATGGAACTGGTTCCGTCGAATTCTGAGACCGTGCCTCGGAAGGCTATTTTTAAATATTAATTTAAACGATATATTATTAAAATTGAACGAATCACTTTTAATTTAAACTTTAACCATTCAATTATCTTCAGAATCATCCTTATAAATTTTATAAGCCTTCAAATTATTTTAAACAGGCTTCGAAATCCCAGATTCAACAATTTTCCCAATTTCAATTATTAAATTCAATATTTAAATTATACAATTCAATGATTTAATTATCAAGTAAATATTGATATCCTAAAATTCAAGTTAAAAATTAGCTTTTAAATATTTTAAAATCAATTAACAATTCTATTTTAATTTGTTGGAAAATTCTGGGTCGTCACATTCCTCCCCCCTTAAAAGAATTTGGTCACCGAAATTACTAGTTAGGAAGAATGTCCCATACCTGTCTACTTTTGCCCAAAACCAAACAGTTCTACAACTTACCAATTATCTTTCATAAAAGCCCCCCTTATTATTCTTGCTAATCTCCCAAACTCTTCCACAGTATCAAACGATACCCCTTTTTCTCGATCATTTAAATGTCAATTTAAAACCTAATTTTTGAGCTATCAAAATTATCTCAAAAAATTTCTAACTCCCTAAATTCCCGAAAAATTTTGCCAGCGTCTCCTTTGCGCGGCTAGCTCGGTACTACTACAAAAGGCCTCTTCGAGCTCCCAAATTCCAAAAAGAAAACAAAAGCCAAGTGGCTACATCAAAAACCCAATCCAATTTCATACAGAAATTTAAATACATACCTTTTTGTCGGGCAATTCAAATTTATCTTTTGGAACCAAATCCAATTTCTTTTCTCTTTAATACCTGCATATCTCACTTAGCAACAATATACAATCGCAACCTTACAAATCATTTTATACATTCTCATATATAGGTTTTCACATATACTGCTATTCAATTTTGTTGTTCCCTTTTCATATGAATTCAATTTTGTTTCGATTTCTAATATTGAATTTTATCTTTCATTAAAACTGATTCATGTTAGTTTCATTTACTAGTTTACTTTAATTTCCAATTTGAAAATGTATTGTCGTTAACCAATTTTCCAAAAAATTTCTAACTCTCAAAATTTTCAGAAAATTTTGACAGAGTCTCCTTTGTACGGAGGAGCTTTTGCAATTTGACAAAAGATATAAATATGTATACATCGACCCACACGGTCGGAAAAAGCAAAAATAGTTCATATTTCCTATTTTAATTGCGTAGGCGTACCTTTATTTAGCTTTTAAGCAAGCAGCTTATTTATTTTAGCAATTAGCATACCCCAAATCTAGCCAAACGGCTTCCCTATACCTGTACTTACTCAGTTTAAATATGTAAGTGCCATAAATAGAAATTCTATTAGCATTTCACTTACTTTCAATGGCTAAACACAAGCATTTCAAAAACAACAAGAACCAAACGCTTACCATAAGCGGTTTATATAATTTAAAGCCAATCCAATTGCTTCCAACCAAATTTATATGCCATTACATTCAATTCTAATGGTTTACAATGCAATTGTTCACATTCAATTCATTTTTAAGCAAAACAAACTCATATTCACTTCAATTAACTCAAAATCAATTATATTTGCTTCCAATAATCTATAAAATTTAGTTAAATCTAGTTTACGTTAAACAACAATTATTTCTACGCAATTTGATAACATCCATGTGAATAAATAATTACTTAAGTTTTATAACCTATTAAAATTGATTCCAACTCAATTTTATTTACTTCTATTCCATTTTAATTTATTCACAATCATTTTATTTAGCTCGACTCATTCATTCTTGTATGCTACTAGCCATTCTTGGATTAAATTAATCCAGGCCTTTATTTAATGAGTTTCCATTCTTACTCGAAGCCGAGCTTCCATAAATTTTAAACTTAAGTTAATTTACTTTAATTTATTCCAACATCAACTTAAGATTACTCCCATTTAATCCTCATTTAATCAACTTCCATTAAATTCAGTTAGCCCATCAATTTTAAATTTTAAATTTTTAAATTCACCTTCTCACTTTATCAAACTAATATCCAAGCACATACTAAATTCATTTATACTTCAAATTAATATACCACCAAATTTAAGTTCAGCCGGATAATCCAATTCCAATCACAACTTGATTTTGTTTTTTTTTTCAATCAGACTTCATCCATTTAATATTTAACTCAATTAACCCATTTTAAATTTTAAATTTACTTACTTAATTCGTTATCGAATTTATTTTATCAATATAAGGTCATTCTCAATTTATTCTATTCACTTGGGTTTCGTTTTACAACTCAAACCATTTCTATTATAATCACTTGTCTTACATCCAATTTACTTACAAATTTCATTAAATATTATTCAAATCACCCTTGAATTTTATTCGTAAGTCAACCATCACATTTTCAATCCAACTCTATTTTATTTGCATTTTAAAGCATTTTCCTTATTCAATTCATTATCCTATTCAAGTTGAATTCTATTTACAATTCTAATTCACTACCAAGTTCCATTATTAATTTGCAACCATTTGTTTACCCAAGTTAAATTTTATTAACATACTCAATCAAACAATTAATTAACCAATTAGCTTATTTCCAATTTCTAAATCAATTACAAAAACCACTTCATAATTTTTTTTTTTCTGAGTCAATTTTTGTCTTCCATATTTCTAGTTTGGATCTATTTCATCTTTCACAAATTTCACCACCTTTATTCAAAAATTTAAAAAAAATGCCTTTAAATTTAGATAATACTATTTAAAATAACTTTTAATAAAAATACTTTTATAACTCGATGCCTCAACCAGTTCATCCTTGTTCTCACAGAAATTCAGTCATATGTTGATCAGGCGTTGGACTGAAAATCTATAAGTACTTGGTAAACCCGTTTTCAACACCCAGTAAAACATTTGAAAGATAATTTTATTGAAAATATAGGAATCGGGTTTTTTAAAATAGAGGAAATATCTTTGGTGAGAATGCTCTGGAAATCATCACCCCCATCCATGGTCGCAGTTAACCCGATGATTACGTTGCCGTCCCGACAAAATCCACAGATAACTGTAGGCCTCCGCGCCCCATGATTACACCATGGAACCCACGACAGATCGTAGCTACAACTGGGGTTGCGTAGCTATTACAGCAAAAACCCATATAACTGTAGGCATCAGCGCCATCGAATTTCGCTGCCAAAAATGAAACTTCTCCACTCCACTTGACCATAGATCGTAGTCTACCGATGTTGCGTTGCCTTCCCAGCAAAATCAAGTGTAGATCGTTGACACTCATCCTCCACACGATTTTCGCTATGGTCCCCACAGTAGATCGCAGCGACATCGAGTTACACTGCCGTCACAGCATAACCCAAATGCCTCTGTAGGCATCAACGCCATCGACTTACGCTATCCAATAATCCTCAGGAACTAGTTTTGTCCGGACTCCTCACAGGATCAACTTTAGAACCCCCTGGGCTCAAGGCAGCACCACCCGGTGGCACTCCTGAGAAGTTCATTTCGAGGGAGCGCCTTTTTCCCCAGAGCAATCATCAAAACACTTTATACTATACATATAGTATCTTCAAATCATACACCTAGTATGATATCATACAAAGCTCCTTTACACAAAATCGATTATCCCAAAATCGATAATTCTCAACTAGGCTTTCCAAATTCAATATTGATTTTACCCAAAAATCAAAAGCCTTTCCAAATCCAAAGGTTCTCAAAACCTTTTTCCCAAAATCCTCATAAGATTCCTTTATATATTCAAATATATATAACTTCCAAAAATTTGGATCATTTCAATCTCGTATAAAACTCCTTTTATGCTTCAAACATGTTCAAAAATCGCTTTCTTCCAGCAATAGATTTAACAATGGAAGATTTATCTTATATGACAAAGATATATAACCTTGTTTGTTAAAAATCAAATATTCAAATTTGATTACTTTTTCCCAAGATCACTTTCCTTCTAATCACATTTCCTTTAATTCCCATTGATTTGTCACTTCAATTCTTACCTCAGTTGGGTAGTTAAACCAATTAACAGTTTGAACTCCGACCAGTTTTAGTAAATAGCTTGAAAATTTTAAAATAGATAAGTAGTTGAAAAATAATTATTAGTTTACAAAATAACTATAAAATAGTTAACTAATTGTAAAATAGTTGAAAAATAGTTGAATAGTTTTTAGAAAATTTAGATAATTATAAAATAGTTGTAAAATAGTAATTAATTTGTAACATAGTTGAAAAATAGTAATTAGTTTAGAAAATAGTTGAAAAATGGTTAAATAGCTTCAAAAATAATCGTAAAACAAGTATATAAAATAATTTGGCTTTAAGAAAGAAAGGTTGTATATATATTTAATAGCTTAGAAAAATAAGTTTATATCAAAACAATTTATATTGAAAATAGTCAAGAGCCAGCTGTTCACCTCCCCAACAATTCAATTTAATCTTCATTTAAATTGACCCAATTCCAATTCAAATAACTCAAATTCCATTGGACTAGATTAATCCCCAATTCACGTTGAATCAATCTTGATTCCTTCCCCAATGTAAATCAAATTCCATTTGATTTTAATCATGTTCAACTTATATTATAATTTCAAATTATTCCAATCAATGTGAATTATTACCAATTGAACCCATTCCAAATTCAAATCATTTCAATATAATCCAATCCAATTTGTACTAATGGAATTTAAATTTCAACTTCAACCCATCTCGAATTATATAAATTCGAGTTGAATTCTCAAAGGTTGGTTTAACTCTTTAAACCAAATTAACCTTTAAATCAAAGTGTTTAATCATTTTAATTTCTGAGCCCAATTTCTCAAAATTCTCATTTTAAATTATTTTTACTTATGTATTTCAAGATTCAATACAAATTTTATTTTAAAATTTTAATTTATTATTCAATCTAATTTTCCAGTTTGAAGCCAGTTCTTAACAAGTTTATTTTACAATTCAATTATTCAAACTTATTTTATTTATACAATTCCATTCTCAATTTAAAGATTTTTATTAACAATAGGATGATAACATCCAATTTATTTGAAAACGTCCCTCCATTTTCAATTTTTAAATCTCAAAATGTTTGAGATCACACACATTCCCAATTCCAATCAACCATTTACCTTTCCCAGTTAAATTCAATTTACTTAATCCAGTCAACCTCATTCTCACATTGAATTTCCCACTTCAACTTCAAATTCTTTCCCTTTTATAAGTTCAAAACTTATATCGCTTTGGGTTTTTATATCACATTTCAGGGAAAAATCAAAACTCAACCTCATAGAGTTTATTTCAAATCATCTTTGATACTATGTATATCCATACATCAATACATATTTATTTCATGGCCCTCCCTGCCATATTTTAAAATTTTAAACCACCTTTGGTTTTAAATTCAAATCAAATTTCCAAACAACCCATTGTTTGCAACAAGTCTCTTTTATTCAAATAATACTTATGTATTATTTCCTTCAGCACTTTGAAACAAATTTCAAATTCTGGACCTCAATTTAAAATTTCAATTTGGGTATTTTCAATTTTTTTATAAGTCATACATTACTTAAACGTTTACTTCTTAGAATATTTCATTTTGTTTACTCATTAATACACATTTTATTATTAAACACACAACAATCATCATAAACCAAGATTATTATATCAAAACCATCCATTATCATCTTATTCTGAAATACTTCCCCAATTCAATATTTCAATTTCAGTTTAAATCCATTTCAAACTTATCTTTATTTAATTTCAGTTCGGTTGTTTATATAACTTAGTAATTTAATTCTAATAATTAAACAGGCAATTTGCTCTATATATCAAAATATAATCTTATATAAAATCATTTTAAAATCCTTATATAAGAAAATAACAAGTACGCTCTCTCATATATATATATATGTATATATTCAACTCATTCTAGAGTTCTACGGACTCTATTTAATGAGTAATTCCCACCAAAGCCAAGGTTCTCGCTTAACCTTTCAGCTCTGATACCAAATGTAACGACCCGAAATTTTCTAACCCGAAAATTCCAGATTGTTATTAAAAAGAAGAAAGAGATAGAAGAAGAAGAACAGAAACACCAAACATCTCACAATCGCAGCGGATAAAACATAATAATAAATAATAACAGTTTACAAAAGAATGCTATATCTATCAATTACATTTAATGTACATCAGAGTTTCACATTATAGACAGTCGCTGAATATTTACAATTATCATGTCTCAAATGAATAATAATATAAATACAGCGGAGATATTCTATACACTCCTGCCATCCAGCTCGCCTCCTGAGCTCCAAAACGTACTTACCTGGAAATCTGTAATACTCGGTCTGACCCGAGCATTACACCAAAGTAACACCCGGGTCAGGCTGGAAAGCAGCGTGAGTAGTCTCAATTTAACATAAAAACTAAGCATACAACTTAAATAAAACCCGGGTAACTTATATTAATTTAACCAATTCGCAATCTGCTATAGGCAACATTTATTTCACAAATAAATGTCTAAGTACCAAATTTAGGAAAACAAAAATTCCAATTCACTTAAATCGTTTCACTCCAGCTTATTGATTTCACAAAAACAGCTTATAAAAATTTCGAAGTAATATCGGGTATTTCCTAATACCCGATCCCGGTCTCTTCGAGTCTCATATCATCCTATTCCAAGATATCCAAATGCAAAACACAACATTTCATATCAGAGATATCAACACATCCAAAGCATCCAATATCATTCAGTCATCCATAAGCATTTTACTTAATCACATATAAATTAATTCAATTGATTCTAATTGAATTTCTAACCACATTCACTTGATTCCCTTCCTTCAATATTAATTAATTCCAAATCAATTAATTAATCAACCATTCACTATTCATCTTAATTAATCACCCTGGATTAATTATTTTCCAATTATCTTCAAGTAATAATCTTAAATTAACTTCATAATATTAATTAGTCTCAACCAAGATCATTAAGTGATCTTATTTTCTTCATAAAAAAATTAATTATTTAATTTCATTAATCCTTAGTTACTTACATTAATTAACTTCCCATGAGTCACTTATTACTGATTAATTCATCGTAACTTAATCAGTCTTCGATTACATCGTTAATCATATTAATTAATTATTTCCATTTATATTTTAAGTTGTTTCAAATCTAAGTTAATTGTTTTTATTCAACCACAATATTAATCACTTCGATTAATCTCATCCTGTAATTTATTATCCATTTATTTACTTTATTAAATAATTTAAATTTCTCCTTAATTAATAACCATAATTAATCTCTTGTTTTATTTCACAAATAATTATATTTTATTTATTTCATTAAGTAATTATTTACCCAACCATCCAATGATTATTCTAAATTACTTATACTTAATTTATTAACTTAGACTTAATTAATTACATCAAAACAATTCACCACTAAATTAATTAAGCAAGTATTATTTAATGGAATTAATCCATTATTCTTTTCAATTGTCCTATTAATTTAATGAATCACAAAAAATCAAGCCCTTATTCAATTTAAAATGAAGACATTTCCTCAATTATGATTTAAGTTTAATACAACTTAGATCCCAATATACCTCGAGTCAAACCACAATCAATTCAAGAACCACTCAAACCAAGGTCATATCATCATTAATATACGTCCAATCAATTTAAATCATTCAACCAAACCATTTAAATCTAAATAAAAATCGGACTAAGTGAGATTTACTCACCTTGATTTGTTTGTAGTCCACTTCGAAACCGGCTCACTTCTTTTCAGTTTATGACCTTGTATAAATATTTATACAATTTTATCAATATATGAATAAATTGAACAATTAATTCCCATAGATCTAATTAATTACTTTAATTAATCTTTAACTTATTTCATAAATTACAAAATCTTAAATATACTTAAGGTAAACATGTTCTTTGTTAAATATTAGGTCACAAAAATATTTAACTTAATTTGTAAAATAATTAAGTTTCAAGTATCTTTTATGTATTTAACACACTTAATTTAACAATAAATCAAAATGTCTAAATTTTAAGTTTTGAAAAGCATTTAATTTACAAGATTCATAAATGATTAAAAAACTCCATCCCTTTTTTTTTAGCTTAAGTAAAAACAAAAATAAACAGTGTTGAAATAAATGAAATAAAGAAAAATTCCTCACCAAAATTGACCGCGAGAAAACCCTAATACGGCCTCAACGTCGCCGCTTCCAAATCTGACGAACCCCATCACCACTCAAATCCGCGAGCCCTCCCCCACTCCAATGACGTCGCGACCCCTCCTGCAACACGGCAGCACCCAAACGCGACGAGACCCAAGCCCTAATCGAAAATCACTGCAAATCCCAGGTCGCCGTGCCTTCCTAACCCACTACCCACTCACGCGGTGTCGATCTCCTCTAGCTCCGGTCGCGCGCATAGATGAACTTCTGATTTCCCTCCTCGACTTTCCATTGAAAGCAAAGGCTTCGGCCATGGTTCAATTTCTGTGAACAATCATTCGAAAATGAGGAAGGGGAGAGAGAGGGGTTTCGAACTTGAGGAGTAAGGGTGCGGCCATGCCGATTTGAAACGAAGACGATGGAATTTACTTCTGAGATTTGATTCGAGAATTGAATTTAAAGTGAGAAATTGATCACTGAATAGACTTTCGCCAGAAATTTGTTTTTCCCCCTCTTTCCTTTTGTTTACGTTCGTGAGTTCAAACTCGTTTTCCTTTTGTTTGAAGAAAAAAGGACGGAGATAAAATATCTATTGAGGTAGCTTCCTGCGTACGAGTATTGATAAAAATATCTTTTACTGTTTGGCCTTAACCTTTATTACATTATAAATCTTTCAAAACGACTTGTTAACCATTACTTAAAATTTTCCAAACTCCTCCTCCTATGCAATGTCGTTAGGTGATTACAAGGTTTTACCCGCATCCCGAACACAATGGAACATGTTTCAGAAGCTAATTCAATCATATGTGTGAGTTACAGTAGAAAACGATCAGTTTTAAATTAAATCGATTAAAATAATTCTAAGCGTTTTGAGTTGCCAGGGTCTAACGACAACCCTGATTGCTACGAAAATTGAAATCCGATAATAACTAACTATTACGGATCCAATGGAACTGGTTCCGTCGAATTCCGAGACCGTGCCTCGGAAGGCTATTTTTAAATATTAATTTAAACGATATATTATTAAAATTGAACGAATCACCTTTAATTTAAACTTTAACCATTCAATTATCTTCAGAATCATCCTTATAAATTTTATAAGCCTTCAAATTATTTTAAACAGGCTTCGAAATCCCAGATTCAACAATTTTTCCAATTTCAATTATTAAATTCAATATATAAATTATACAATTCAATGATTTAATTATCAAGTAAATATTGATATCCTAAAATTCAAGTTAAAAATTAGCTTTTAAATATTTTAAAATCAATTAACAATTCTATTTTAAATTGTTGGAAAATTCTGGGTCGTCACAGAATTAGTTCAGTGAGCAGGGTATGCGAGTTTGCAAAACTCTATAGGCGGGAGCAGGGTTTGCGAGTTTGCAAAACTCTATAGGCGGGAGCAGGGGTTGCGAGTCTATTAGAGTGTTTGTAAGCAGGAGCAGGGTTTGCGAGTCTGTTAGAGTGTCTGTAAGCGGGAGACTGTTTAATTCTAATAGAAATCTGGGAATGCAGCAGTAGGCAGGGGTTGCCGAAGCTGGGTAAATTTTGTGTGTGATTTATTTTTCAGCATATTTATTTCTGCAGTTTGTTTCTGTGTTTAAATTGAGAAAATTTGCTATAACCCTATTCACCCCCCTCTAGGGTTAATCTAGATCCTACAAGTGGTATCAGAGCACGGTATTTTTTCTTCAACTCTAGAGTCATGAATTCATCAAATAATGCTTTTTTTAAGGGGCAATCTATTGTTAGGCCACCCATGTTTGATGGGAATGATTATGCTTATTGGAAAGTTAGGATGGGTATTTATCTTAGTTCTGTTGATTATGATGTTTGGGACATTATTGAAACTGGCTATAAATCTCCCACTATAATTGTTGGTGATACTGAGATTCCTAAACCTAAGGATAGGTGGTATGCTAACGATAAGAAATTAAAAACTACAAATGCTAAAGCCATGAATGCTCTAATCTGTGCTCTTGATAAGAATGAATTTAATATAGTTTCTCATTGTAAAACTGCACAGGAAATTTGGCATACCTTGGAGGTGACACATGAAGGAACTTCTCAAGTCAAGGAGTCTCGTCTAGCCCTATTCAGCAATGAATACGAGAACTTTGTAATGGATAAAGGCGAGAGCATAAAGGACATGTTTGGATGCTTTTCAACTTTGGTGTACAACGCTAGAGCACTTGGGAAGGTATTCACTGAGGTAGAGCTTGTGAGGAAGGTGCTACAAGTTTTACCGATGAACTTTGAGGCAAAAGTCACGGCAATACAAGAATCGAAAGATCTGAGTAAACTAAGCATGGAGGAGTTGATTGGCAACTTGATGACATATGAGCTTGAGCTAAAAGCAAAGAAGGAACGCAACAACTCCGAACCAAAGAAGAAGACGATTGCCTTAAAGAGAAAAGAAGAGAGCGATGAAGATGAAGAAGATCCAATTGAAGAGCTTGCAATGGCTGTGAATAATCTTAGAAAATGGTCAAGATTCAAGCCACACAAGAAGAAAATAAGTCGTAATAGGCCAAAAGATTCTGACAATTCCGATAATGAACCGACGTGCTTTAACTGCAACAAGCCTGGCCACTTCAAAGAAGAATGCCCACTTCTCAAAAACGACAAGGGAAAGAAAAAGAAGAAGAAGGCCTTTGCAGCGACTTGGGATGATGAAGAAGGAGAGGAAGTTTCGAATAATAGCTCAGATGAGACTAACTTGTGTCTTTTGGAAAAATCTGATTCAGAAGCAAGCTCAGAGGAATCTAGTGAGGAAGGTAACTATTCTTATAAAGAACTTGTTTTTATGTGTCTTGATCTTACTAAAATGGTTGACACTCTTGAATCTAAAATTGAGAAACTGAAATCTGATAGGAGAGAACTTGCTCATGAAAATTTTAGGTTAGAAACTGAACTTGAAAATATTCAAAACCTAGAATGTAAAAAATGTAAAATTTTAGATTCAGAATTATCAAGACTTAAGAATAGCTTTGAGAATCTTGAAAAAGAAAACTTGAGTCTTAAGGAAACCATTGACACTAGGAAAAAAGATTTTATAAATAGATGCACCTCACTTGTAACTGAAAACACAACACTAAAAACCAAAGTCCAAAATCTTGAGAAATCTCTGAATAACTTTTCAAGAGGAGAAAAATCATTCAACATGTTATTGGGAAATCAAATTTTTGCTAACAAAAGAAAAGGACTAGGTTTTGGGAAAACACAAGCTGATGATGATGAGAGTGTCTTTGCTAGATCTGAAATAATTGGGCATCATGTTGAAAATTGTAGACATAGGAACAAGAACACAAAATTTATATAAGTTTGGGTTCCTAAGAATTCTACAAACAAATTTCATGTCTATTGGAACAAGAATGAAATGACAAAACAAGTTTGGGTTCCAAAGGGTTTGTTTATTCACAATGCTTCAGCCACTAACAATCATGGACCTATAAAAACAAATAGGTCACAAAAATCTTTCATTATGTTGGTATGGTGGCAGGCTAAGGAACAACAACAGCGTTCTCTGAATTTTGGCTGTTCCAGAAACACAACGGGCAACAAAGCAAAGTTCCTTAGCCTAGTACAAAGGTGACAGAATCACAATGGGCAACCACAAAAAATTAACGTAAAGGTAAAACAGGTAATGGTATTTCTATTTGAACGATATATTAAAAGTGATAATCTGCACCGTATTCTGAATGAAATCAGCCAATATTGAGATGTAATAAAGAGATGATGATTTTTTGATTTCGACTTGTTCAACATAGTTGGCCAATTATATTTATGCCAAAAACACTATTCTTTGATTTACTTCATATATATTACGTTTCGATTAAACATAGTGTGTTGTTGGATGATAATACATTAGGTTATAATTCGGCTAACTCTATATTCACAGTTTCTGATATTTTTTACACGACTTCAATTCAAGTTCAAGAATGCTGTAAAAATTTGTGAGGTTGAGTTTTCATGCACACTTCATGGTCTGGTCTATCAGAATTAGTTAGTGATATTTTGGAGTGAAAGAGAAATTCAGATGCAAATTACACTGGTAATCTAGTTGATAGAAAACTTACTAGTTGAACGTGATTTATGGTGAGACATTTAGTAACTGCATCGTTTTTCAAAGAAAATATCTGCATACTTTTCATTACAAATAATTTTCAATTAGCAGAATTTTTTTCTCTCTCATATAACCCCTTCGAGAAAATCATTGTTGACCATATTTTCAGATTAGTCATTTTTATTTGATTTTAAATGGCAAATTTTGACTAATCTGACTCCCTACTAATTATCAAAAAGATAAATAGTGACTGAAAAGATGATAAGTGTTGATATTTAACATACATTACTCAAGAAAGTATATTTGGGAAATTTCTTTAGGAATTCAAACAAGAGTTATAAAACTTTTTGTTGGGTAAAGATTCCATGATCATTTCTATATCTATCGTATTTCTATCGACCATTGTTTTTCAAAAATTCAATATAGTTTGTCGATATGTGGTACTATAATCAGGGATCATTTGTTTTTCATTTCATATTTTTTTGTAAAAATAAATAAATATCCAAAGTATTCACTCTCATTTAAAAGTCCTCACGGTTATGCATGGGTGAATTGCTTGGATTTTTGATTATGTGCTTTCATGCTCATTTAAAAGTCCTTACGGTTATGCATGTATGGAACGCATATCAAAATTGATTGATTAAATAGACAAGTTGATTCTAATCCCATTTAAAAGTCCTCACGGTCATGCGTGGTTAGAAGATACTTGATTTCATTTTTTAAAATTAAATTGGAATACTACTAATCTCATTTAAAAGTCCTAACGGTTATGCATGATTAGTAGATATTCAAATTCCTGATATAAATGTATCACAAGTTGATACAATTGTATGATTTTATATTAGAACATCATTTCCTTCATTCTAAAAGTGGAATATGCGCCTAACAAGGGTAGTTATGATTTTTGTTTGATTTTTATTGAAGTTTAATATTTATATTCAATTTGAGTTTAATGTTGGATTAATATTGATCACTTTATCTCTATTTTCTCTAACACTATTATTCTTTTGCTGATAACAAAAGGGGGAGAGAAAAATTAAGATTTTGTCAAATAGAATCAAGCAAAGATCAAATAATTTTCCATTTGCATCTAGGCTTATTTATATATTTCTATGCATATATGTAGGGGAAGCATCATGTAGAGAGGAAGCATTTAAATAGGAGGAGCAATTAGAGTATATCATTGATCAAATACATTTAACGCAGTCAAAATCTTAAATATGTTTATTATCATCAAAAGGGGGAGATTGTTGAATATGCGCTTATATGTTTTTGTTTGATGATCATAAACATATATATTCATTTAAATGTATTTGGTAATGTACTATTTTGTTTTTCATAGATTAAATAAATATTTGTTGAATAAAATAAATTACATAGAATTTGAATTCAAACAGATATTTTATTCAAACAAATATTCATTACAATTTTGAATAGTACAAATTCAAGCTCTCACTATACATATACAATTTTGTTTACAATACATCACAATTCAGTTTACATAAATTCTTCACTACATATCACTCACACTCGTAGTTTATCTTCGACTTCATTCTAGTTAGAATCCAGCATTTGAGAAATCTGCAAAAATATTCACTAACACGGTAAAATTGAAAAAAAAATATTTTTGCAATATAAAATGAAATATGATTTTTGAAAATATGATTCGCCTCAGTTATTTGGGTTGTTCGTCATCATTCACATTTGAATTCATCATACACGAACAATGTGACATGCATAGTGTATCACTGTACATGCCACAAGGGCGTGCACATCGATATACACTTGTATTCTCTACAGGGACAGGTGAGCACAGGTCAAACCCAAATGAAAAGCCGGGTTCAACTCACGTGCAATATACTTAAAATCACGACACGAGCACAAGGTCAAACCCGAGTTTTGAAACTGGATTCAACTCAAGTGAAATTTCAAAAATCAACATGAATGGATGCAAAGACCAGTAATGCAACAGTGATATGCACAGATGCATTTAAAGTACAAACCAGTTGCAACATGGATGTCACAAGCAATGACCAGATCAAAGAGCAAAATGATACAAGGCAAACTGGCAACAACAAGTATGGTGAAACACTGCAACTCAAAGAGCATCAACAATGCAACACTTCAATGAGCTACATACAGTGATACAAATGTAATTACCACAAATCCAAGACCAACAGCAGTTTATACAACAAAGGATGATGCAGGCACCAGAGACATAAACAACATCAATTGAAGTTCAAGTCAGACCAACAGCTACATGAAGCAAAACCAAAGACAAAACTACAGGTACAAGACAGCAGTTACAAGTAAACAGAGTGCATGCTACAAAAATCGACAGTTCAATGCTCAAGTTCAATCCCAAAGCAACTCAACAGCACAGTGAAGTACAAAGCAACTGCAACAGATGCAGTGAAGCAAAAATATAGCAGCAATGTACATGTACCAGTGAATACAAGAACAAGTCGAGATGAACAATGCAAACTACAATGCAAATTCAAGGCCAATGCAGACCAACCAGAATGAAGTACCAGAGACTTAGTGCAACAGAATCAATTATGCAACAGTGAATAGAAGTTGATGCAAACTGACTCGAAGGTTGCCACCAACATAAGCAGCAACAATTAAGACCACTATGCAGTGGACATGAGTGCAACTTGACTATCAAGACTCAGTGAACAACAAATGCAAGTGCAGACGACAAAAGACTCAACAATGGCTACAGACAAGTAGCAGTGTGCAAATGAAGCAACTGAAGGCAACATGATCAAAAGATCAGAGACAAAACAACACAGCAATTCAAATAACACTGTGTACATAAGTCAGTTCAAACATGTATCAATAACAAAGAACAAAGCATCATGTGTTGAACAACATGAAGAATGCCAACAGTATGAATATACAGTGATGCATGGAACAAGACTCAAGTATGTATACAAAGAGTATACAACATGACAATGCAGACACAAAACAAAATCAACAAATGACAGAGACTTCAAAACCACAACCATGCTACAGCAAAGACAATATCAAAGCAATGGTAATAGACGAGGTTAGTACAGAGTCATGGAGTCGCATACACAATATCCAGTGCCGAAGTAAATTTGCAAATTCAAGTCAAAGCCGATGTCAACAGAGAACTCAATACTGTGTTTCGAATCAAAACAATGCCGTGATGATCAAGGCAACAAATTGACCAAGTCAGAAATCAACGCAGTATAAAAAATGGAAAAGGTCAAAAGTCAAAAATCAAAGATAAAAGAGGAAAGTTTATGCCGTATCACTCAAGTAAAAATCGAACGTTTCATAATCAAAGCCGTGTGCATCAGGCAATTGAAAATTAGGAAAGTATCGATTTGATACGAGCAAATTCAAGTATCTCGAATTCATATAAATACCAAACCCCAAATTCATCATCAGCATCGAGTTCGAATACGAGAAATCATAAAAGCACAAATAGGAAATTACATACCGAAGCAACAGTGAACTCGATCAAAGGAGCAGCTACGAACGAGCGCAAGCAACACAAACCAGAGAATCGGTCATCAAAGAAGCCTCGAGCAAGAGCAACACCAGAAAATCGAATTTGAAGAAAGCCCCAATTTGGATCGATAGCACAAAACCCTAATTGTTGAAGAGGAACGAACAAGAATAGAGAGCCGACATTGATAAAAGAAAATAACAGGGCCGCGTTTTTTTTGAGTGATAATACTTTGGGACGGTTATATTTTAAAGGCTTTTGGCTATTAGGGTTTTGGGTTTAATTGTTTTCTATTTGTTGTTTTTACTTTTCGAGTCAAAGTATTGGTAAATCACCACCTAGGTTGTAGGTAGTGTCAGATTGTCTAGTTGGAATTAGTTCAGTGAGCAGGGTATGCGAGTTTGCAAAACTCTATAGGCGGGAGCAGGGTTTGCGAGTTTGCAAAACTCTATAGGCGGGAGCAGGGGTTGCGAGTCTATTAGAGTGTTTGTAAGCAGGAGCAGGGTTTGCGAGTCTGTTAGAGTGTCTGTAAGCGGGAGACTGTTTAATTCTAATAGAAATCTGGGAATGCAGCAGTAGGCAGGGGTTGCCGAAGCTGGGTAAATTTTGTGTGTGATTTACTTTTCAGCATATTTATTTCTGCAGTTTTTTTCTGTGTTTAAATCGAGAAAATTTGTTATAACCCTATTCACCCCCCCTCTAGGGTTAATCTAGATCCTACATGTTCTGAATAACACGGATTGTCTTTTGATAGTACAATTTTCCTATAATCGAATCCTCAAGAATATGTAGTGTGTGTGAAGATTTAGAAGAAGGATAATCTTGTAGAAGCGAATTATATAAATTAATTCAGAGATTCTAGCGATATTGAATGAGAATGAATGCTTTTATTTGTCGAAATAAATAAAGAATAGATTTCTGAATTATAAACCATAACATGGTGATTGTAGAAGTGATTTGAACATGTTTATATAGTTGTATAATAGTTATAATCTTTCGTGAAGAGTTTCAATCTAAAGTTGTGTTCGTATCTCTTGGATTGAAGGACATTCCGCTTCATGAACAATTGCAATTCTTCAGAAAACTAGCCGTTATGTTCAGGTCGATCGACCTAGAAAACTGGCCAGTCAGCTGAGGTTTAAAACAGTATACAAAACAATGTATATCTGTGCACTTGACACAGAGTCGGTCGACCGAGGTTTCTGGTCGGTCAGCCGACCTGTTGTCAATTGCATGGTACACACTAATTTATGTATGACTTAATATAAATCAATTTGTGTATGCGTGTGACTACTTGAGGAATGATTTTAACAATATTCTAAGACTCAATACATTAAAATATTCATACTAATCTCTAGATTGTAGTCTTGTCTAATTTGTAGTGCATAATATACACTTATTCTCTTTTTTTTGCTTTCGTATAGTATTCTCGTCGTATGATCTTTGAAGCTTGTGTCATGAATCAAAACTCATGAATCAACAATTTTCTGCTAAGTGCATCTGCAACTTTGTTGCCTTTTCCTAGTGTGTATTCAATACCAAAGTCATAAGAAGCTAAAAACTATAACCACCTCTGCTTTCTCATATTCAACTCCTTCTGAGGGAATAAATACCTTAGTGACTTATGATCCATATAAAACTCGAATCTTTCTCCTAAAAGGTAATGTCTCCACATCTTCAACGCAAAAATTACCGCAGCTAATTCTAAATTGTGTGTTGGATATCTAAACTCATGTTGTCTAAGTTGTCGAGATGCATAGGCAATCACTTTTCCTCTTTGCATTAACACAACTACAAATCTTGTTCCACATGCATCTATATGCACTACCAAATCCCAATTCCCTTCTGGAACAACTAGCATAGGTGCATTAGTCAATAAGTGTTTCAATCATTGGAATGCTTCCTCACACTTATCGGTCTAAACAAACTTCACATCCTTTCGCGTAAGCTTGGTAACGATGCCACTATCCATGAAAAATCCTTAATGAATCTCCGATGATACCCAGCTAATCAAAGAAAACTCTTATCTCAGTCACTGTCTCCGGTCTCTTCTAATTATTCACTGCCTCGATCTTGGTCGGATCTACAGACAATTATTTCTTTGAGACTACATGACCAAGAAACTACACTTCCTTCTTCCAGAAATAACACTTAGAAATTTTTTCTTTCATTTGATGCTGCCTCAACGTCTTAAGCGCCACTCTAAGATGAACTTCATGCTCTCTTTTATCTTTAGAGTATATTAAAATACCATCTATGTAAACCAACATGAACCTATCTAAGTGCTCTCGGAAAACTCGATCCATCAAATCTATAAAGAATGTTGCCGCATTAGTAAGTCCAAACAGCATTAATAACCATTCATACGATCCATATCTAGTTTTAAACGCCGTGAAAGGAATACTATCCTCTGCCACTTTAAGCTAATGCAACCCTATTGCTAAATCCAACTGGGAAAATATTCTGGCTCCACTCAACCGGTCAAACAAATCGTCAGTTCTAGGTAATCGATATCGATTATTTATCGTCTTCTCATTCAACTTACGATAAACGATATATAACATTAACAATCCATCCAACATCTTAGCAAATACTACGGCTGCTCCTTAAGGCGAACTGCTTGGTCTGATAAAATTCTTGCCTTCCAAATCCACCAACTGCACCTTTAGCTCCCTTATCTCGGTAGGTGTCATTCTGCTTGGCGATCTACTCACTGGTTCTGCTCCTGGTACTAAACCTATTTGAAACTCAATAGCTCATTTCGGTGATAGTCCTACTATGGGTTCAAAGATATCTACGAATTCTCTAACAATGAAAATTCGATTCAACTCATCTTTTACCTCCACAACACCCAACAGAGCATTAACCTTAAAACTAGGATTTTCTACGGTGTATACAATCTGATCACTACAATCAGTGTGTCTAAGCGATACTTTCCTATCATGGCAAAATATCCTAGCATTGTATTTACTTAACAATCCATACCCAAAATAATTTTGAACTCTACGAAATCAAACACATGAAAACTGCAAACAAATGTATGACCTAACAATTCAAACTCTAACTGGTCACATCTCATCCCATGTGTCGCATAACCTCTTATCGGATTTGCATCCCCTAAGGAAGTAACTAGATATGAGGGTTCTAGGTTAAGATTATCTACAAACCCATGAGATATAAAAGAATGCGATGCACCGGTATCACATAGAACTCTAACTGATACACCATGAATAAAAAGCGTACCTCCCAACAAAGCTTTTCACTTCTCCTCTACTATTGGTCTTGAGGTAGCTGGTTCCAATGCAAACACTTTACCTTTTTCATTCTTGGCTGGCTCCTTGCACTGGTTCTTATAATATCCAATTTGATCGTAGTTGAAGCATCTAATATTCTTCTTCCCGATCATCTTCTTTCCATCTCCCGAGCGACATTCGTTTGTGAAATGCCCTTTTTTTATCATATTTATAGAAGACAACCTCCGCCTTTCCCTTCTTGGCAGCTCCACCCTTCTGAGCTCCATTCTTATGGAAAAACTTTCTCTTCTTTTTTTTCCCTCCTGGAGCTCCACTTACCTTGTTACCCTCAAGAAAAGAAAGCATTCTTCCTGCCTCAAAGCTATTTCAATAGCTACATCGCACGGATCTCTAATATGTGACAATGTGGTCTTAACAAGCTCAGGCTACAACCCACAAATGAAATTTTCATTCTTTTTTATAACAATTTCAACCATAGCATAATCTCGATAGATCCTTAAATCTGGTTGCATACTCAAGCACTATCATATCTCCCTGCTCTAACTCAACAAACTTCCTGAGTAGAGTAGACTTAGCAATCTCCGATATAAATCTCTCCTTGAACCTTCTCCTGAACTCAACCCAAGTCATATCCTCCACAACTCGGCCCAAGTTATATTATCCTCATTGACTCCAATAGTAACATTGTTCCACTAATATAGTGCTGCCCCTTATAGCTATCTAAAGCGATTCTCCTTTTATGCTCATCATCGAACCCCAAATTAGCAAAAATCCTCTTGTTATGAAGTAACCAATTCTCTATTTCGATTGCATCTTCGATACCGATAAACGGTTTTCCTCCCAATCTTGCATAATATCTACTCAAAATAGCACAGTTATTGACCACTGGAGCTTCGTGATTTCCTCCTTTATCATTTCCTCCAACTAATCCAGAAGCAACTCCCGCTTGCATCATGTTGACAAAGAACTGGCACATAGTCCCCATATCAACTTGAGGCATTTTACCAACCATATTTGTAGCTTATGCCTGACCTGGATTCCTCTTGGTATTTGGTTTGGCATTTCAATTTGTTGTAGTGATTCCCTCACCAAGGTTAACTCTTCCACTTTAAGCATCCATATCTTACATCTGTAAAATTTGCATTCGAGTCTTTGTAAGATATAGAAGGATAGCTTAAGAGAGGTAGGAGAATAGAGATAAAGCGTATACTTATAAATAGCAAATACAAGTATGTTACTATAGTGTTATCCCATACCCCAATCTTTTCTCTAAATCCTTAGGATTATGTTTACATAAATCATTTTAAGTTTGAAATTTCTTTTAAATTTTCCATAAACCTATGCTTTGATACCAAGTTACAAGCTATATCTTGAGGTCCAAAGCTAAGTACTATAGATGTTGCAGTCATCCATGGTATTAACTTTAGGTGATAAAATATGGTAATGTTAATGGTATCCTTAATATCAGAAGCACATGAATAGGAAATAAAATCAACATAGATTTAACTTTGCCGATTACATTTCAAATCAATATTTCAAATTTAGATTACAGAATCCCAAAACGATTCCCAGGCTTTGGTCAAATATAATTATTATAAAATATGCCAAGAGCGACATATGAAGATGCCTCCTTGGATGATCAGAGTACTCAGTAGACATAGTAGTCTTAATATAACACAGCAGAAATAAAAATAACAACTCCTAATTAACTAGCTTTTCCTCCTGCACATCTACGGAAGCTTTATTCATCCACCTACTAAACCTATAAAACCCAGGCTATCAACCTGCTCAAATTAATTTTGAGCACCCGAGAGTTTAAGGGGAAAACAAAAACTTTGAGTCGGACAATAAGCCTGGTGTTAATAATACTATACATCTCGGTTATCTGATATTAAGTGAGGCCATGCCGCTTAGCGGAACGGGTTTTCCCTTTCTAATATTCCCTTTCAAAACTTATCTTTTGCAAATCGAAATCCTGCAATCAAACTGATTAAAGCAATCATAGAAAATCATATATGCATATAAATCATGTAATAAATGTACTATCTGCCCGAACATTATAGTTTTGTTTGGCTAACTACTAACCTTTGGCTGACTTGGATCTACCAGACATAATAAATAATCTAACTTATGTTAGACACGCATCTAGATGGTCTGCCCCTAACTTGCTTCTTTCAGGGTCAACTGATCCTAATGGTTTTGCGGGCTCACCAATAACCTATCTTTTCTCTGTATATTCCTTTCTGTGTGTAACATCACTTTAGTCTTACTTGTGACGAAGCCTTACACACTAGAATTTTGGACTTATATTAGCTAGGGGCTACTAGCTAAAATATAGGGTGTGACCTTATACTAGTCTCATCTAGTATTCTAATATCTGAGTCATTTACTTAGGGTCAACTACCCTATAAAATTTTCCTTGAAAACATTTCTTTCAATTGATCTAACCCTTCAAGTCACTTAAACAAGGAAAATATTCTCTTTTCTTTACTCAAATCTCTTTGCAATGTTATATATAATTTATTGATATGCACGTGAATGTGCATATTTTTACCACCATATTTATTCTATTTAAATTAAATAAATGATCATATTGGGTATTTTAACATGTCTTAACCAAAATCAATATTAATTCCAAATTGTCACATATCCATCTTCATATAGAGGCAAAACGGTCATTTATGTGCATATATTTCTTTGAGAAAAATTAATTGAAAATTTATATATATTTGTGTGGGAATTTAGTCTCACATAGGAGCGGTTATCTATCCCTTTGCAATGTTATATAAACTTTAATCAAAACAGTGTTAATGAAATATATTAAGGGTTATCTATCCCTCCAAAGTAAGATAAAAGCACCTTTCGACTTAAAAGATCTTAGGCCATAAAGTCAAGGTAAACCATTCGAAATTTTTGCTTAAAAACTTTGAACAACCCTTTCGAATCCATTGAAAGTAACCCTTTTAAGATATACTAACTATTATACCTTAAAACACTAGGCCGAAAAGCCAAAACATACCTTTCGAAACCTTTATAACAACCTTTCGAAATCATTGAAGGTATCCCTTCGAAACCTTTATGAATCTTAAACATCCTTTTACAAAACCCTTTAAACTTGCCTTACGAAAGCATTTGGAAATCTTCCATTTAAAATACTTAAGTACCTTTCGAAACCATGGAAGATATCCCTTTGAAACCTTTATTATATACCTTTCATAATCAATAATGTCCTTTACTTTAAACAAGCCGTTCGAGAGCATTGGGTTCATGTAAAGGCTTTTCGAACATAGCTTCGAAACCATTTAAAACATTCCTTTCGAAACCTTCAGGTTTATCTTTCAATAGAACATAGGGTATTAAAAGTAGGTCGAAAGCACTCTTTCGAAAGTAATTTCCTAAGAAAAGGAAAGTGGAAGGTTTCGTCACCGACACTTTTGAAAGCATGGAGAAGCAGCTTCTTACTTAATAGCGAAAACACCCTTTCAAAACCAATATTTAAAGGAAAAAGCGGCCTCAATTGGGTCGAAAGGCACAATGCGGCAACGAGTGTTTCGAACCAGTCGAAAGCTTTTTTAAAAATAAAAGGTGGCAACCTCTGTCGAAAGCCATATTAAAATCCTTTCGAAACCAATCTTTTGAAAGTAAGCAAGCAGCATCTCTTTTGAAAGCAAAACATGGTCTCGACCGCTTCGAAAGCACTATTTCGACCCCATACCTTTCGCCTACCTCCAAGGCATTGATACCATCTGTATTGGTTTCAATTAAGATGGAGGGCGTAGTAGCATGTCGAGAGGTAGCTGCCGAGAGTGGAGAAACAGCAAACCTTAACAAAACTGAGTTTTTACTTTATAAAGTAATATCTTTCCAATTAACTTGCTTAATTGTCGTCATATAATTGTTTGCCTATTTCTTTTCCAAAATCTTTTCTAAAAGAGATGTCGAATTCAGTATTTTACAATTTAAAACATTTATCAAATTTCCCTTCTCCTTTTATAAACATATAAAATATTTAAGTCTCATACCTTAAATAATTTAATATACTTAATAAAACACTTAGGAAAATTCTCCAAAAATTTCAATAAATCACTTTTTATATGTTTTGTAGCATATTTAAATTTGTGACCCAAAGCTAAAATATAATGGCCGAATTAATTTAAACCCAATTTAATCATTTTCTTCAGTAAATTCATAATATATCCACAATAATACAAAAAATTATAAAACATGAAACCAATCTGTAAAATAATACTTTTGACCTTTTATCAAAAACACAAGTCATTTGGATGTCATTTAATAGGTTTTCAAATCAAATATTATCATAAAATCTATATGAAATAGCTTAAATCATCAACAAGCATATATCCATTTAAACAATCAAAACATGGAAAATCATTTGCAAAATAAACACGGGTCTTATCTAGAAACTGAAAGCTATATAAAAATGAGATGTAATCTATTATTCACCTTAGCTTGTTGTTAAGGAGTTTAAGATTTTCTCTTGAATGAATTTGATTAAGCTTCCCTCTTGAAATCTTTCTTATCTTCCCCTTGTCATCCTCTAATGGTGGCCTACCAATCTTGGTATTAAGTTTTATTTTGTGATCGTGGTAAATGAAAATAGGTTAAAGGTTTAGGGTATAAGAATATGACCTATTCCTAATTTACTCTTATCTTATTACTTCTTTCTTATTTCATGTGTTAACTCATTAAGGCACGACTACCTTATGATTTCACAAATCTCAGTCTCTTAACCACTTAAATCTTTACATTATTCTATTTAGTTTATCTAATTAAGCCTCCTGAATAATGTTATTTAAAAAGTTAGGGGCGTTACACATGTTCACCCATCATGCTCTGTACCATTTTCACATAAGTCCACGAGACAGTGCATGGATGACACACCATGGCCTCAGTTTTCTAAGTTAGGTGTATTAAAATAATCTTTTTTCTTTTTATTTTTAATAGAGAGATTAAGCAATTGAAACCCAAGCACCTTCTTGATTTTATTGATTTGACTAATTGTAAATAAAGACATAAAAATACCACTTTGCCAACTACGACGAGCAAATAAAGAATTTATTTCATGGTTGCATTATATTATCAACTGAAACAACTAGCCAAACTAGAGTTTAACGTATAAAAACTTGAATTATATTGGAAACCTGTGACTAGTTAAGGAACCAAAAATTTATAAAGATTAACTTAGACTTATATACATTACTATGTTGCAACTATTTTGAAATAGATCAAATTTTCATTGGTATGTAAAATTTGCATTCATATAGTAATATTAAGAGCATCGCAATTGCATTTGGATTTTGTGGGTAGTATCCGCTAAAACCCTTATGAGACACCACTCGTCCTACTTGGGACACCTAGAAATTTAACGGCTTGTTGCACACGCTCAACGCAGCCATGCTTTCTACGAAAGTGTGACGAATAAGTCGATTAGTTTAGGTAAATAAACGGTCTTTATTCGAGGACGAATAAAATTTATTGTGTGGGAATTGTTTGACCTCAATTTACGCATTTTCTTTATGTATATTTTACCTTAAAAACAGTAATATGCATTGCATTTTGTATGTGTTTTACAGGTTTTCAAGGCGAGACCAAAGACAGAAGAATCATAAAGAAAAGTTGTCAAATAGAAGATTTATTATGCAAAAACATCAGTGACCTAGTAGTTATGCTTCTAGTTATACACCAGGAGTAAAGAGTTCGAGGCTTGGATTATGCATCATTTTTGTTGGAAGTTTATCAATAAAAAAACGAAGATTCTCCCTTAGATGGAACGCGTTGATGAGATATTATATACATGGATTTGAGTAGATATCATATCCACTTTTTTGTTGAGGAGATATCATTTTATGAAGGAAAATATACTTTGATTAGAGCCAATTATGAACGTATCTATTAGAGAGAATATTTCATTGATATACCAAATCACAAAACTTGTCATTTTCTACATCATTCGATTGATTTTATGGCCATATACATTGCTCTTCACTCAGATGAAATTTGGGCTGGATTCATTAGTTCTACATGAAGAATAGGGCTCTCCACGCCTATAAATGCTCTCAAGTGAAGACCATTGAAGAATACCGTTTTTAGAATATCTTTTTTCTTGTTTTTATTTTATTAGCTTGTAATAGTAATTAGTTAATAATGGCTGCCAATTAGGTTTGACAGTATTTTAACTACTACTAAGTTTTTGTTTTTTATTCTGAATTATTGTTGTTTTATTTTATGCAAACTTTTGATAAAGTTCTGTTCTTTTTATCTTAGTACATTTTACATTTTTCTACATAGTTAATTGTGTTGTCTAGTCAATTAGATTTTCTATAACAAAATTACTATTTAATTTTCTGTTCTCTGTTCTTCTGTTTAATTTTTTATTAATTTGACTAACTATTTTATTTGATATAGATTCGATTAGGTTTGAATTTGTTTCAAATATAATACTAGTTCTTATTGATTTTGTTTAAAAAAATCACCTCTCAATTTCGTTTACCATGCCCAAGGTTACCTTTTAAAAACAATGAATTTTTTAATAAATCCATATGTTCAACCTATATGCTACATTTTTGTGCCCTTATGGAATTTATTATAATTTGTGCTTTTCTAATCTCTTGGAAAAGTTCATCAATTTATTTGAAAATAATGGTTAAATATTATTTTAACAAATGCAACAACATCAAACTAAAGCATTTACTCCCAAAAGGCTTTAATTTATTTTAGAAAATACAAAAACACAACCCTTGCATGTAAAGTTATGCGTACAAGACAAAGAAATAAAGTAATGTCGAAAGTTCTAACATCTATTTTCAAATTAGGAAAAATGTTACTATTATTTTCTCGACTGTAATTGGATATATGTAAACTGAACAGGTATGAAAGGATCGGTGAAGGAACTTTCTGCAATGGTATGCATAAATCTATTCAATTAGCCAAATCTAATAATGCTAATAACGTAGATATTTGTTGCCCCTCTAGTAGTGCAAATATTTGAAGCATTGGAAACCAGATATAGTTATAGTACATTTGATTCAAGTTGGTTTCGTTCCAAATTATTACTTTTGGAATCGTCATAGAGAACTTATTGCACCTAATCCAGTAGTGTTAGAGGACGAGGTGAATATGACGAATCCAATAGAAGAACTTATAAAAGATGCAACACTATTAATGTTCCCTACCCTTCAAGCCGACGATGAAGACATACTTGTCGAAGAAGAACCGAGTGTGGGAGCTAAAAGAATCAGTGATTGATTGGATGCTACTAAGAGGCCATTGTTGGACGATTGTAAAAGCAGAATCGAATTATCAGTAACTACCGATACATTACTATGGAATCAAAATTCAACTTTATAGAAGTTGGATTTACAGCAGCTGTACAAGTTGCAAAAGGACATGTGCTACCCAATAATACGATGTGAGATAGTCATTATAACGTGAAATAACTTATGTCTGATTTCGATATGTCATATCAAAAGATAGATACATGTATAAAAGGTTGCATATTGTACTGAAAAGATGACATTAACCTTAGAAAATGCAGAATATGTAATGATGAAAGATACAAACCAAGAAAATAAAAGTAAAATGAAGTTCCATACAAGAGAATGCATTATTTATCGATTACTCCTATACTTTAAAGGTTATATGCATCTTCTGTTATGACATGTCATATGTGATGGCACAATATGAGAACATGGGAAGAAGGAACTTTGACACATCCATTCGATGGAGAAGCATAAAACATTTAGATAAGACTTATCTCGCGTTTGCTGAAGAGAGCCGTAATGTCAAACTTGATTTATGTATAGATGGATTTTCACCATTTTTCAAATTTAATAGTAAATATTCATCTGACCTATTATCGTTACACGTTATAGTTTATCTCCGTGGATGTGTATGAAAGCTCCATATGTGTTTCTCACTATTGTCGTTCATGGTCCTCATGGTCCGACATAACGAATCAATATGTATTCACGGCCATTGATTGAAGAGTTGAAAACGTTATGACATGAAGGGGGGTTAATAGATACGCTGTTTCTAAAACAAGAATTTTCGTATCTTTGCATCTTTACTTTAGACTATTGGTGATTTTTCGGTATGCAATGCTTTCAAGCTAAAGTACGGCTGGTTGTCTAGCTTGTCCTTATTGCATGGAAGAAACATGAGCATTTTCTTTACCGTGTAGGAAGAAAATTTCATCGTTTGATTATCATTGGTGTTTTCTCCATATTGATCATTCTTTTAGAAGTAATAAAAAAGCTTTATAGCTAATAGAGCAGAGACTATGTGACCACCAACGATTTGGTCCAGCGAAGAAATATATGAAATTGTAAAGAATTATCCAAAGATACATAAAAATGGAATACATACTGAAATTCTTGGTAAATTGATAATTTATAATTGGTGCAAACAAAGTATATATTGGGAGTTACCTTATTGGAAAGATCTCTTACTTCGATATAATATTGACGTGATGTACAATGAAAAAAAAGGGTCAGATAATGTGTTTGATAAAATTTTGAATGTTAAGAGGAAAACTAAGGATGGTCTGAATTCAAGATGTGATATCGAACATTTCTGTAAATGTCGCGAACTTCATATGAAGCCCAATGACTGTAAAAAACCTAAAACATTCTATAAGCTAGACAGTAAGCAAGTAAAACTCATGCTAAAGTGAGCGGAAGGAATAAGATGTCCTAATGGGATTCCTTCTAATCCCCGTAGATGCGTTGACTTTAAAAATAATAAACTAAGTAGGATGAAATGTCACGATTTCCTTGTCATGATGGAAAAATTATTACCCGTGGTCTTCAAAGAGCTGTTGCCCATAAAAGTCTAGAATGCTATTACAGAATTAAGTTTTCTTTATAAAGAGCTTTGTTCAACTACATTAAAATTCGAGTGTATATGTAAACCTGAAAATGATATCCATATACTGCTCTATAAACTTGAGAAAATATTTCCTCTATGATTCTTTAAGGTAATGGGGCATTTACATATTAATCTTCCATCTGATGCACTTCTTCGAGGTCATGTGCAATATGGATGAGGTATCCATTTGAGAGGTAGTATTGAATATAAGCAATATTACTTTTGATTTAAAATTTAAATTTAAGTTCAATTTAATTTCGTAATTGGTTTGAATCATCTAAATAAAAATTTAGACAAAAAGAACGAGTTGAAGGTTCAATTTGCAAATCATATATTGAAGAAGAAACTTCATTCTTTTTCTCTCATTATTTCAGTGACCATTTGAACTTATCATTTGTAACCGTTTCTAGTAACAATGAGGTCGTTGAACAAGAATCTTCTCAGATAATGTTATCTATTTTTAGACCACATAGTTGATCTGTTGGAAAATGTATGGAACTATGGTTAGACAATAAAGATTATAATGTTACAGACACATATGTTCTTCTTAATTTCTCTGAAATTGCACCATTTGTCAGGTAGTATTAAATAATAATTCTGGATATATATTTCCTAATTCGTACTTATTTCAATTATACTTGCATATTCAAAATTCTCGACATATGAATATGCAGTATTTACGAATCACTATATCCACATGGCGATTATAGTAAAGATTTTGCTAAACGGTTTTCGAAATACGTTTATGATCTAAGAAATTATGTTAATGATGAAGGATTGAAACATCTTGCACTAGGACCAAAAAGAAATGTCAAGACTGAAATATTTTTCATTAATGGATTTAAATTCAACACCAAGGAATATGGTGCTGTAAAATTAACCCATAACAATGGTGTGTTTTTCAAACGTAGTGATGATCCAGATAAGCATGTAAAAGATTTTACAACGTCTTAACACAAGTTTTTAGAGTCGACATATTTTATATGACCTACAGAAAAAGTATTTTTATTTAAATGCAATTGGTTCAGCAATGTTCCTAGTTTTAAAATAAATGTGCACAAAGATTATAAGCTTATTGAAATAATGCACAACTCGTGTTACTATAAGTATGATCCTTTCGTATTAGCCAAACAAGCATTACAAGTTTATTATGCTGCGCATCCATCCCTAAAAATAGATAAAGCAGATTGGTCGGTTGTTTTTAAAACAAAGGAAACAATTACATTTGTCGAAAATAATATTTCGGACGAAAAAGCTTATCAAGCAGATTTTGAGCCATATAATGAAATAATAATAATTGATGACCATACTTATTTAAGGTCTTTGGACGGTGAATCAAATGTTCTAATAGAAATATTTGAGAGTGTATAGGGAAACGATATAGAGTATGAGACCGAGTCTGTTGAGAGAACGATAAAGATTTATTGTTAATAACTGATTGTGTAATGTATATATGATGGATATTTGTACGACTTGTATTATAATTTATATTTTGAGTTTCCACTGTTATTAATGATGATGACTATGTTGTGAGCTATATATTATTATGTTTTATAAATTATATATTTGTAGGAGATCTTGTTCTATTTTTGTAGATTTCTTGGAAGTTCCATGTGATTATAAATCAAACATGTTTTCTAATAATAAAATGATATGTTTATTCATTAAATGAAATGACATGTTTGTGGTAGATATTATGTCTCATAGGAGATCTCGACATTCCGCTTCTCCTACTGTTGGCGATGGTGCTACCGGCATGACTGATTTAGAAATAAGAGCGACTATGATCAAGGAGAGCAAGTATCAAATTTATTGAAGCATCATTAATATGTGGTGCATGTATGTTATTTGAAATTTATTAAATGTCTATATCAAAATTTATACAGAGGATTCGAGCTACAGCCTTCCGATTACATCCTGGTCGTTTCCAAAAAGACATATATAGGACAGATGTTTGCTTGTTGATCGACGTAAGATGATATCTCATCACATATTAAGGATGCGACATGGGCTGAGTTGGTGGTAAGTATAAATTTATAATTCATTTGAAAATAACATATTTGATCTTTGAAAATTAATATGCTATATATAATTTATTTCAATGTGTAGGCTGCAGTGATTGTGGAGGAACAAGATTGGGATTTGGTCATGATTCACTAGAATAGGAAGCTGGGGAATAATTACAGGAACACCCTCTCAAGAGCAAAGCAAAAAAATAAAAAACCTAATTGATGAGTGATAGCGTTTGGATGGATTTTTAGGCTTTTTGAGAGACTTACTGTAACAACCCTGAGATTGCAATTACCGAATGATAAGTTAATAATTATGATTTTAAGTTAAAAAGGGGGCTGAACAAAATTTTTGGGAATTTAAATTTGCAATTGGTTTGCAAATTAAAATATTTTGGGTTGAAATGGGGAATTTTTAAATAAAAAGTGATTATGGGTTAATGGGCCAAATGAGATAATTACATGGTTTTAATTAAAACTAGGATGCTTATTAGGATTTTTGTTCACATGATAACTTAGAAAATAAACTAAGTCCTAATGGGTTTCTAAACCCTCTTACCATAACCCATTAGCCTAACCCCCTCCTATAAAATATCTTAAACTCATAACCCTAACCCTCATCCTCTTCATAAATTCCTAAAACCTAGATCTAAACAAAATTAATGGCCTCCATTTAGAAGCTCCTTCTCCTTCTCTTCATAAATTAGTTTAATCCTAGAAGAAAAAAAAGAGAAGAAGAAAGATAATGCAATCTCTCCTATTCTCTAATCCTCCTTCTTAATCCCTATTTATCTCCTCCATCTTGTTGTAATTATTGTGTATTTTTTTTGTTGATTTTGGTTCCTTGAAGTCTCTTTATATTTGCTTGGAGGTTGAGGGTTTGGCTTGCTTGATATTGTGCACACAACCCATTTGATCATTTGCTTCATTGAGGTAATTACTATCTATTAGTAGTATATGCTAGCTGAAATTATAATCAATTTATTGCAGTTAGTAAATTAGACATATCTCATTCATCTTAAATAGGAATTAAGGTTTTCTTGAAGTTCTGGAAAGCACATTCTGTAGCCTCTAACTTTTATGTTTTGAGCTCTGCCTAATTTTGGGGTTTGAATGGTAGAAATCACGTTTGTTTGTTGCTGACCTGACAACAAACTACAGGGTTGATAAAATAAAAACCTGAAATTGATTTGGCCATAAGTTACTCGTTTCTTATCCAAATCTAATAATTTTGGATGTTCTGGAAAGCATAGATTTAGGGCTAAAACTTTCATGTTTTGAGTTTCATGAAATTTTGAAGTTAATTTGGTCAAAACTGTGCATTCTTACCACTGTCCCGAGAGCACAACGACAGTGATATAGAATCTAGATCTGAGAATTGTTTTAGTCATAGAATCTTCATCTCTAGTCGGAATTTGACGATCTTGGTCATTCCGAAAAGCTTAGAAACTAAGCTACAACTTTCATTTTATTCATTTTGTCAGAATTTGAAGTTTACTATGCCAAAATTGTGGTTTTTTATCTCTGGCCAGTTAGTGCATAGCTATAGGCCTTAGTCTCTTTTCTCCCGTTGTTTTCAGCGTAGAACCCCGACTTTGCGACGCCATCCCGGGCTCGTCCAATGTTGGATTTTATCGATTTTGGTCTCGTTGGAAAGGTGGAGTTCCGAACTCCATCTCTGAAAAATTTGGACAACATTGGAGTTCGTTTGGTACTTTGATTTTCGCGCCAAAGTTAGACTCTGGTCGCTGTTGGAAAACAGTGTGAATCTTTTTCTGGGTTCAACTTTGAGACGTCTCTGCCACTTCGTTTCAACTCGGAATCCAGAAATTCTTTTTGCATCTTAAAGTAGGGATGTCGGACTACATGCCTACCAGTTTTAATACCATTTGGACATAGTTTGCTGGTCCAAATAAATTGCCGAACTTGGGTTCGCAGCAGTTTTTTAATGGTTTCAAACACTTAGAATATTTTTGATGATTTTCTGGTTTTCGTCGATTTCTTTGAGATTTGTCTCTGGATTTCGTACACGGGCTTTATAAAAAGGATTTAAAAGGATTTTTCACTCCAAAATGGCTTTTGAAATTTTTTATATAATATTATTTTTAATTATTAAATTAATTACTCCATAATAGGAGACTTTTCAAAAGACCGTTTTAAAAGTGATTTCGAAATCAATTAAAAATCCGTTTCGCACCATTATTTTCTATAATAAAAATCTCACACTCACTTTTTAGCACGTCGAGCGAAGTGGAAAGGTGCTTAAACGGTTAGGAAATCTCCGGCCTATGGAACCGTCTGTATTTTCTTTCCGGTTAATCCCCGACCTATTCGGTTGATCGTTTTGACCTTTGGGTCTAGTTTACCGATGATACGAGGTAGACTTTTTATTGTTTGGAGTGTGAGCATGCTATTGGTTAGTAAACCGTTTAGTGCGAACGTGGGGTATGGGACTCATTGTTAACACTTTACAGGTTCCTCTCCAAGAAGTTAGTGACACATTAGCCTCTGGGCGGCCAGTACTGGACCTCTGGGTCACCACGCCTCTGGGCAACCGTCTCTGGACACCTGCTCTATGGAGCAGTTTATTTTTCGGCATGTGCCTCTGGGCCTTTATCCTTCTGGGAAGGATCTCGCCGTATCGCGCGTTCCGCATCTGTGCGAGTGATCGATCACTATTCTACAGTACTTGGCAACAACGACTCTGGTCGGTGCACGTGCAATATTTGTATTATCTGATGATTTTATATCCATTCGATTATCGCCATTCGGTGTTGGTTCTATGGAACCATACGATGTAAGTGCGATTACCCTATGGATTCACAGTGTCTCTGGACACTGCATTTCTGTATTCGATTTCATTGATTTTTCAATATATCCCTATTGCTCTTTGGAGCATCGATCTTTGCTTGGGCATTGATTACTGACTCTGGTCACTCTTGGGATTATTGCCTATGGGCAACTTTATATAGTTTTGGCTGCGCCGATGATATGAGGCGATTTTATTTATTCCACACTTTGGTGGTGATATTCTCTTTGGAGATTTTTACTGTTTATTGATGATTAGGGACCATCATTATATTCATGTAGTCCATATTACTCTTCTCTTTAGAGAAGTACTGTTTTATTTATGTACTGCATTATTATATATCTCAGTTATTACTGATTATTTAGCTAGCCTGACCCGAGTGTTTTTGCTCGGGTCAGACCGAGTTGTTTCAGGTTAGGTCTCTGGACTTAGCTTTCTGTGCTTCCGCTTGGACATTATCTGCTATGCTGATAGATAGCTCTTTTATTTGTCCACTATTCAGCTACTCTGTTATTTCAGACTCTTATGTACATATTTTTGACTCACATGTGTGAGCGGTGGCTTTGTACCCACCTTTTGATACTTGGATCTGTATTGACGATATATTGTACCTATGTTCTGTGACAGTTATGTGACTGTTCTGTGATGATGATGTTATCATTTCGTATTATGTTTGTTCTGAACCTATTTTCCTTAGCCATTGTAGTTTCGTTATAAATATCTATTGGATATGTCGAACCACTTGAGAAAAGAAAACCACATATTCGACGTATTCAGTAGATAGTTATAGCTTGATTACATATGGTCGCTTCCATTATACTCCATTCTCCGTTCTAGTAGACGGTATTACTCCGTAATACTCTTTACTAGAGTGGGTCTCGGAGTGGGGCGTTACATCTTGGTATCAGAGCTAAGGTTCAGAATTAAGCATAACAAACACAGAACAGACACGTAGTACAATACGTTATAATACGATCCAAATTGAACATCACCACCTTTAGATAGATAAGTTTGGAATAGTTGTAGGAATCTGTTATATTCCGTAATCTTCCTTAATGAATTATCTATCTTTGAATCGTGCTTAACTAAATCTTCAGCTCAGCCACGAGGTACGCATCCTTCCGTTCTCGAAGGTTCTATTTTATTTCATGGTAGATCTTGTAGAGTTCTCTTTGATATGGGTGCCTCTCACTCATTCGTATCAAAGGAGCTAGTAGATGCTTTATCCTTGGATGTTACTTGTCTGGTTTCTTCACTAAGGATTGTGAATCCCATCGGCGGATCCACGACCCTTAGCTTGCTTTGTGAGAATATAGATATCGATCTTTGTGGATTTTCTTTCCGTGCGAATCTGCACGTTATGGAGTATTTGGGTTTTGATATGATTCTTGGCATGGATTGGCTCGCTCAGCACGACGCCAAAATTATTTGTTCGGAGCGGATATTATTCATTCATCACCCTGATTCGTCCTCTCCGTTAGCTATTGTTCTTCAAGATGTTGGGCTATCTGATGTTACTTTATTTTCTCTTGACACACAAGATGAGGATTTGGACATATCTCGTATTCCTGTCGTTCGGGATTTCCCCGATATATTCGAGCCAGTATCTGGCCTGCCGCCAAAGCGGGCCATTGAGTTCCGCATCGATCTCATTCCAGGCTCCCACCCTGTTGGGCGTCCTCCCACGAGGATGTCTATTAAGGAGAATGAGGAACTCAGGAAACAGTTAGTTGAGCTTGAGGCGAAGCAGTTCATTCGATCCAGTTCTTCGCCATGGGGTGCTGCTGTCGTCTTCGTTAAGAAGCCGATGGCTCTCTTAGGCTTTGCATTGACTATCGCAAGCTTAATGAGTTGACCATCAGAAATCGTTATCCATTGCCACGGATAGACGATATGTTTGATCAGTTGAGCGGTGCGAAGGTCTTTTCCCAGCTCGACCTTGCCACCGGATTTCATCAGCTCCGAGTTGCGGAAGATTGCATTCCTCTTACCGCTTTCTGCACTCGTTATGGTTCTTTTGAGTGGTTGGTCATGCCATTCGGCTTGACGAACGCACCGGCTTTCTTCGTCGATCTTATGAATCGAGTATTCCGAGAATACATCGATAGATTCGTTTTGGTTTTCATCGACGATATTCTTATTTACTCTAGATCCGAGGCAGAGCATGCTCATCATTTGCGGATCGTCTTGGATACTCTTCGTCGGCATCAGCTTAAGGCCAAGCTCTCCAAGTGCCATTTTTGGGAGAGCAAGGTCAAGTTCTTGGGCCATATTGTATTATCTGAGGGTGTTTCTGTCGATCCTGCCAAGATCGAAGCTATTCAGAATTGGAAGCAGCCCGAGAACATTCATGATATTCGCAGCTTCCTTGGTCTGGCGGGTTATTACCGTCGGTTTATCAAGGATTTCTCTCGAGTTGCACTTCCCCTTACGACGCTGACTCGTAAGGGTGTTCGCTTTATTTGGTCTGATAAGTGTGAAGCTTCCTTTCAGCGACTGAAGGAACTTCTCACTCATGCTCCTATTCTTGTGGTTCCTGAGGGTAACCAGGATCTTGTTGTTTACACCGACGCTTGTGGTAGCGGGCTCGGTGCTGTGCTTATGCAGAAGGATCGGGTAGTTGCTTATGCTTCCAGGCAACTGCGTCCGAATGAGGTTCGCTATCCGACTCATGATCTTGAGTTGGCAGCTATCGTCTTTGCCTTGAAGACGTGGCGTCACTTTCTATTAGGCGAACGCTTCACTCTTTACACCGATCACAAGTCGCTGAAGTATCTTTTCAGTCAGAGGGATCTCAATATGAGGCAGCAGCGATGGCTTGAGTTTCTCGCCTCATATGATTTAGATATTCAGTATACCCCTGGCAAGGGTAATCGTGTTGCAGATGCGCTCAGTCGCAAGCACTCGGTGGTAGTTTCTATGATGATTGCCGAGTGGAATGTTCTTGAGACTCTATCTTTATGTGATATTAGAGATCGAGCTTCGACTTCTGATGCTCCTGTCCTATTATTTAGCTTGGAAGCTCGTCCTATCTTATTGGATCGCATTGCCCATGCTCAGCGGCAGGATCCAAACTTATTGCATCTTATTCATCTGCTCGAGTCGGGATCCAATGATGAGACATTGCTGAATTATTCTCTTGATTTTCATCGGTGTCTTCGTAGGAAGAACCGTATTGTTGTACTATCTGATTTATCACTTAGGCGTGACATTCTAGACGAGTGCCATCGCACTAAGTACACTATACATCCCGGTTCGAGTAAGATGTATGCCGATATGTGTCGGCTATATTATTGGGAGGGTTTGAAGAGAGATGTGGCAAGTTATGTGAGTAGTTGCATGACTTGTCAACAGATCAAGGCCGAGCATCAGCGTCCACCTGGTCTTCTTCAGCCGCTAGAGATTCCATTATGGAAATGGGATCAGATATCCATGGATTTTATTGACGGTCTGCCTCGATCGAGGTCAGGCCATACTTCTATCTGGGTTATTGTTGATCGCTTGACCAAATCGGCTCATTTCATTCCGATTAGGTCCACTCGGACTGCACCTC
This sequence comes from Allium cepa, assembly GCA_030765085.1. Classification (NCBI taxonomy): domain Eukaryota; kingdom Viridiplantae; phylum Streptophyta; class Magnoliopsida; order Asparagales; family Amaryllidaceae; genus Allium; species Allium cepa. Next base: position 796,528,598 of record CM060941.1, on the reverse strand, counting down.
AGTTGGCCAAGCTCTATGTGAAGGAAGTCGTTCGACTTCATGGCATTCCTAGCTCTATCGTCTGTGATCGAGACACTATCTTTACTAGTCACTTCTGGAAGTGCCTACAGTCAGCTTTGGGCACAAAGCTGAATCTCTCGACTGCTTATCATCCTCAGACCGACGGTCAGACGGAGAGGGTGAATCATGTTTTAGAGGATCTTTTGCGCTGTTGTATTCTGGATTTCGGAGGTAGTTGGGAGGATCACTTACCGCTCGTAGAGTTCTCCTACAACAACAGCTATCAGTCTAGTATCGGCATGGCACCTTTCGAGGCTCTCTACGGAAGGCCATGTCGCTCTCCTGCTTGTTCGTTAGAGTCTGGCGAGAAGCTCATTCTTGGTCCAGATTCAGTTCGGGAATCTTCTGAGAAGATCGTGCTTATCCGTCAGAGAATGAAAGAGGCACAGGACCGCCAGAAATCCTACGCGGACAACCGTAGGAAGCCTCTTGAGTTCTCCATTGGCGATTCTGTCTTTATTCGGGTTTCTCCCATGAAGGGGGTTGTGCGTTTCAGCTCCACAGGGAAATTGGCTCCTCGCTATAGTGGACCATTTCCTATTACGGAACGCATCGGCCCCGTTGCTTATCGTGTGGCTCTACCGGCTCACTTCTCTGGTATACATGATGTGTTCCATGTTTCTCAACTTCGCAAGTGTGCGCGCAATCCCGATTCTATTATCGAGCCTCATATCGTACCTGATTTGGAGATCTCACCCGATCTATCTATAGAACAGCAACCTCTTCGTGTGCTTGATTCGGAGGTCAGACGTCTTCGAAACAAAGAGGTTCCGCTTGTGAAGATTCAATGGTCGTCTAATCCTAAGGACTGCACTTGGGAGACCAGAGTGTTGAATATGCGCTTTGCGCTATATGATTTTTGTTTGATGATAATAAACATATATACATTCATATAAATGTATTTGGTAATGTACTATTTTGTTTTTCATAGTTTAAATAAATATTTGTTGAATAAAATTAAATTACACAGAATTCGAATTTGAATTCAAACAGAACAAGTTAAACAGATTTTGAATTCAAACAGAAATTTTTATTCAAACAAACATTTATTACAAATTGTAAATAGTACAATTTCATGCTCTCACTATACATGTACATTTTTGATTACAATCACATCACATTTACATCACGACCTTACTACATATCTCTCACACTCATATTTTTTTTGTCTTCAACTATAATCCGGTTTGAATCCAGCATCTGAGTAATCTGCAAAAATATTTTAAACGCAGTAAAATTGAAAGAGAAATATTTTTGAAATTTGAAAGAAACGATGATTTTGAAAACATTGTTTGCCTCAGTTATTTGGGTTGTTCGTCATCATTTTTGACTGTGCAATATCTGTGCATATCGATATTTCTTTATCAGGGACAGGTAATTATAAGTGGCTGCAGTACACACGTGTACATTCGTATACGTGTGCACTGCCTCGCCAACTCGTGTGCAAAAATCAAACAAAAGCACAGAAATCAAAAACAAGGTCAAACCCAAGATAGGTTCAACTCAAAGCACCACTGACCAGTTTAGATTGCAAAAATAATCAAATATACACAAATGCAGCCCAATAGACTACAGCAACACAGTAGTAAGACTGCATTCACAGAAATACACAACAAGTATGCACAACAATGCAAAGACCAGACAACAATTTCATCAAATATGCTCAAGTCTAGATGCATCAGGTTGAAAATGTTCAAAGCCCAAGTATACAACAAAGTGACTGAAGCAACTACCAAACAAACATACATGCAACATGGTCTGCAGGCAAACAAGTATCATGATACAACAGTGAAGGAAACTGCATCACAGCAGCATGAAAAAGTGTATACAACATCAAGATACATGAATATGGAACCAACTATACAAGTGCAGACTACAGAGAACCAATGCACAGCAAGCTTCAACTATATGGAGACGAGACCAAATACACAAATTCACATGTGCAGCCAAATGGACAGAGAAGAATAACAAATATACAGAGACAATACAGCATGAACCAAAGGCAGTGCACAAATGACCAGGCTACAACATGAATTATGCAATGCAGATGCTAACATTGATGAATGTATATGACAGCAACAAGAGGCAACATCACATAATACAACTACAACAATGACCAAAAGTGTACAACAATGCAAGTGAAGACAAAACAACTCAATGGAAAATGCATGTACAAAATGTAGTGAATGCAGACAGTAAACCAGTGTCAATATAAATGCAAGTGAATGCAACATGGCCAAGACTAAAAGCAACTGTTCTAAACTGCAACTCAAAGAAATTCAATGCAGCAACAATTCAATGAGCTACATACAGTGATACATGCACTAGTGAACAAGTATGGCAGTAGGCCAGTGCAGTGCAAATACATAACAACAAGTCAAGGCATCACGAACAAAGAAAATAAAAGAGAACCAGGTTAATGAATGACAATGAATGCAACAGTGAAGCAAAATATGTGCAGAAAGTTACAAGTATCAAGTCAGAACTCAGTGAAGTCAGTGAAGTCGAAAGCAACAGGGATGAACACTGTAAACATTGAAGCCGTGGATATGATTCAAGAAATCAAAACAGTGCAGTGATGATCAGGGCACAAAACCAAGAAATTCAAGTGTGTAAATTTGACAAAGTCAAATATCTCAAATCACAAAATCAAATTCAAGCCGAGAATTCTCTACCGTGTCAACCAAGGAATCAAGTGCATACGAATTTGATTAAGTCAAAGAAATCTCAAGCATCAATACATAATCGAACGACCAAAGCAATTTTTTGAAATAATCAGTCGAACGCAAAAATAGGAAATCAAATCCTATTAAAACCCTAATCATCATCGGCATTTCAATTCGATCGAGTTCGAGTATCAAATTAGAAAAGCAAAAGGAGACAGCACATACCGAATTCACAAGCATCAAAACTCGATCGAGCAACTGCAAGCAAGCTAGGGCAACAAATCACAGGTCAATTGAAGAAACCAGAGCCCTAATTGCAACGAAGAACCGAAGCCCTAATTGCGACGAAGAGCCGAAGCCCTAACTGGATCAAAAGGGAACGAAGCCCTAACTGGAACGAAGCCGCCATTTTTTCTCACGAACAAATAAAAAGAGGATCGGGTGAAATAAGGAAGTGGGCCGGTGTTCAAAAACAAAAGGGGGTCTTTGTTTTTTTTAATTAATATTGTTATATTAATAATGTTAATTAGTTTAGGGCTATTTCGTTCTTAATTATTGTTTTTTCTTATTCTACGAATCAAAGAGTTTAGGTAAATCACCACCTAGGTTTTAGGTTGTGTCTGATTGTCTATTTAGAGTTAGTTCAGTAAGCAGGGGTTGCGAGTTTGCAAAACTCTATAGGCGGTAGCAGGGTTTGCAAGTCTGTTAGAGTGTTTGTAAGCGTGATACTGTTTAATTCTAATAGAAATCTGGGAATGCAGCAGTAGGCAGGGGTTGCCGAAGCTGGGTAAATCTTGTGTGTGATTTATTTTTCAGTATATTTATTTCTGCAGTTTATTTTTGTATTTAAATTAAGAAAATTTGCTATAACCCTATTCACCCCCCCCCCTCTAGGGTTAATTTAGATCCTACACAGAGAATTTATCGAGCGTACTTATCCTGCTTTTCTTTCATCTTCCGGCACGGGTGAGCATCTATATTTTGTCTTCTATATTCCTTTTGTGGATTAGATGTTATAGACGACTTCTATATTTAAGGAATTGCGGGGACGCAATTTTCTTAAGGGGGGAGTCTGTAACAATCCTGAGATTGCAATTACCGAATGATAAGTTAATAATTATGATTTTAAGTTAAAAAGGGGGCTAAACAAAATTTTTGGGAATTTAAATTTGCAATTGGTTTGCAAATTAAAATATTTTGGGTTGAAATGGGGAATTTTTAAATAAAAAGTGATTATGGGTTAATGGGCCAAATGAGATAATTACATGGTTTTAATTAAAACTAGGATGCTTATTAGGATTTTTGTTCACATGATAACTTAGAAAATAAACTAAGTCCTAGTGGGTTTCTAAACCCTCTTACCATAACCCATTAGCCTAATCCCCTCCTATAAAATATCTTAAACTCATAACCCTAACCCTCCTCCTCTTTATAAATTCCTAAAACCTAGATCTAAACAAAATTAATGGCCTCCATTTAGAAGCTCCATCTCCTTCTCTTCATAAATTAGTTTAATCCTAGAAGAAGAAAGGTAATGCAATCTCTCATATTCTCTAATCCTCCTTCTTAATCCCTATTTACCTCCTCCATCTTGTTGTAATTATTGTGTATTTTTTTTGTTGATTTTGGGTCCTTGAAGTCTCTTTATATTTGCTTGGAGGTTGAGGGTTTGGCTTGCTTAATATTGTGCACACAACCCATTTGATCATTTGCTTCATTGAGGTAATTACTATCTATTAGTAGTATATGCTAGCTGAAATTATAATCAATTTATTGCAGTTAGTAAATTAGGCATATCTCATTCATCTTAAATCGGAATTAAGATTTTCTCGAAGTTCTGGAAAGCACATTCTGTAGCCTATAACTTTTATGTTTTGAGCTCTGCCTAATTTTGGGGTTTGAATGGTAGAAATCACGTTTGTTTGTTGCTGACCTGACAACAAACTACAGGGTTGATAAAATAAAAACCTGAAATTGATTTGGCCATAAGTTACTCGTTTCTTATCCAAATCTAATAATTTTGGATCTTCTAGAAAGCATAGATTTAGGGATAAAACTTTCATGTTTTGAGTTTCATGAAATTTTGAAGTTAATTTGGTCAAAACTGTGCATTCTTACCACTGTCCCGAGAGCACAACGACAGTGATATAGAATCTAGATCTGAGAATTGTTTTAGTCATAGAATCTTCATCTCTAGTCGGAATTTGACGATCATGGTCATTCCGAAAAGCTTAGAAACTAAGCTACAACTTTCATTTTATTTATTTTGCCAGAATTTGAAGTTTACTATGCCAAAATTGTGGTTTTTTTTATCTCTGGCCAGTTAGTGCATAGCTATAGGCCTTAGTCTCTTTTCTCCCGTTGTTTTCAGCGTAGAACCCCGACTTTGCGACGCCATCCCGGGCTCGTCCAATGTCGGATTTTATCAATTTTGGTCTCGTTGGAAAGGTGGAGTTCCGAACTCCATCTCTGAAAAATTTGGACAACATTGGAGTTCGTTTGGTACTTCGATTTTCGCGCCAAAGTTAGACTCTGGTCGCTGTTGGAAAACAGTGTGAATCTTTTTCTGGGTTCAACTTTGAGACGTCTCTGCCACTTCGTCTCAACTCGGAATCCAGAAATTCTTTTTGCATCTTAAAGTAGGGATGTCGGACTACATGCCTACCAGTTTTCATACCATTTGGACACAGTTTGCTGGTCCAAATAAATTTCCGAACTTGGGTTCGCAGCAGTTTTTGAATGGTTTCAAACACTTAGAATATTTTTGATAATTTTCTGGTTTTCGTCGATTTCTTTGAGATTTGTCTCTGGATTTCGTACACGGGCTTTATAAAAAGGATTTAAAAGGATTTTTCACTCCAAAATGGCTTTTGAAATTTTTTATATAATATTATTTTTAATTATTAAATTAATTACTCCATAATAGGAGACTTTTCAAAAGACCGTTTTAAAAGTGATTTCGAAATCAATTAAAAATCCGTTTCACACCATTATTTTCTATAATAAAAATCTCACACTCACTTTTTAGCACGTCGAGCGAAGTGGAAAGGTGCTTAAACGGTTAGGAAATCTCCGGCCTATGGAACCGTCTGTATTTTCTTTCTGGTTAATCCCCGACCTATTCGGTTGATCGTTTTGACCTTTGGGTCTAGTTTACCGATGATACGAGGTGGACTTTTTATTGTTTGGAGTGTGAGCTTGCTATTGGTTAGTAAACCGTTTAGTGCGAACGTGGGGTATGGGACTCATTGTTAACACTTTACGGGTTCCTCTCCAAGAAGTTAGTGACACATTAGCCTCTGGGCGGCCAGTACTGGACCTCTGGGTCACCACGCCTCTGGGCAACCGTCTCTGGACACCTGCTCTATAGAGCAGTTTATTTTTCGGCATGTGCCTCTGGGCCTTTATCCTTCTGGGAAGGATCTCGCCGTATCGCGCGTTCCGCATCTGTGCGAGTGATCGATCACAATTCTACAGTACTTGGCAACAACGACTCTGGTCGGTGCACGTGCAATATTTGTATTATCTGATGATTTTATATCCATTCGAGTATCGCCATTCGGTGTTGGTTCTATGGAACCATACGATGTAAGTGTGATTACCCTATGGATTCACAGTGTCTCTGGACACTGCATTTCTGTATTCGATTTCATTGATTTTTCAATATATCCCTATTGCTCTTTGGAGCATCGATCTTTGCTTGGGCATTGATTACTGACTCAGGCCACTCTTGGGATTATTGCCTATGGGCAACTTTATATAGTTTTGGCTACGCCGATGATATGAGGCGATTTTATTTATTCCACACTTTGGTGGTGATATTCTCTTTGGAGATTTTTACTGTTTATTGATGATTAGGGACCATCATTATATTCATGTAGTCCATATTACTCTTCTCTTTAGAGAAGTACTGTTTTATTTATGTACTGCATTATTATATATCTCAGTTATTACTGATTATTTAGCTAGCCTGACCCGAGTGTTTTTGCTCGGGTCAGACCGAGTTGTTTCAGGTTAGGTCTCTGGACTTAGCTTTCTGTGCTTCCGCTTGGACATTATCTGCTATGCTGATAGATAGCTCTTTTATTTGTCCACTATTCAGCTACTCTGTTATTTCAGACTCTTATGTACATATTTTTGACTCACATGTGTGAGCGGTGGCTTTGTACCCACCTTTTGATACTTGAATCTGTATTGACGATATATTGTACCTATGTTCTGTGACAGTTATGTGACTGTTCTGTGATGATGATGTTATCATTTCGTATTATGTTTGTTCTGAACCTATTTTCCTTAGCCATTGTAGTTTCGTTATAAATATCTATTGGATATGTCGAACCACTTGAGAAAAGAAAACCACATATTCGACGTATTCAGTAGATAGTTATAGCTTGATTACATATGGTCGCTTCCATTATACTCCATTCTCCGTTCTAGTAGATGGTATTACTCCGTAATACTCTTTACTAGAGTGGGTCTCGGAGTGGGGCGTTACACTTACGCCGCGAAAGCAAGTCTTCCAATTTTATATTGTTATTATAATTTGTTTAAAGTTTGTATAATAATTGCATCAATTAAGTCGATCATATATTTAAATTCACAGGCAATTTCCGCTCGAAACTCGGCAAACCGGAATAAAAATCCCATCACACACCGTGACGAATCAAAATCCTTCCAACAATATCGGGATGAATTAACAAGTTTATAAATTACGATTATAAAATATTTATAACATTGTTTAATCGCATACAATTTCAGAGGAAAGACAAGCACTGCGAGCACACATATTTAGAGGTCTTTCTCACACTCACGCCATCGAGCACACGAACGAGATGGCCCGTTGTCATTTTCCTAGACGGACTCCAAATCCAAAGCTATCATGGAAATAATTTTTTTTTCTTTATTTGACATTACGTAAATTATAAACTAAATGTTTATTACAAAATTTGATTTCTAATCACAGGAGAAGTTTGACATGGAGCGAGCTCGCGTGCTCGAGTGTACTAGTTTGTAAGATTGGCTGACGACTGGACTGAAAGCTTTGCTAGATGAGTGGATCACAGCGTTTTTGGGTGAGCACGAGACTTTTCCTGGGTCAAGAGGTGATGATGGGGATGTTGTGTAAATATTTGACATATTTTGATTGTTTCGATGGATGATTGATGGATATTTGACATATTTTGTTTCTATATATTAGATTAATTTAATACTTGTGTTGTTTGTAGATGATTGATGGATATGTGGATGGTTGATATTTGTTTTGATTGATGAACAAGTGGATTTGAAGGTATGGTTGGATTTGAAGGTAAGGTTGTTTTGTTTGTTGGAGTACTGATGTATAGTATGGATTTTTCAATATAACTTTGTTATATGTGATATATATAATATTATGTTGTTTGGAATTGGGTTTGTATGTGTTGTATAAGATTGGATAGAGATATGAATGTGTATGTGTGGTTGGATGGATGATAAGTAAGCTGGAAATCAAAATCGGTGTTTTAGGCTAGCGACGGCTTACAGGTTACAGGCCTGCGACGGCTAGCGACCTAATAGTATAAGCATTACTGTCATATGATTTGACACGTGTCCATCGGTGACGGCTAGCCGACACGACCGTCACTAAAGTCATTGACGAAGCCGTTGCTACAGTCATCGTTATGCTGTTGATCGTCGCTTGTAGAAGCGGTGTTTTATTCATCGGCGAGAGACAGATATTTGTCGTTACTATTGACAACGTTCTTTGCAGTGTTTCACTCGACCTAACTATAGTCACTCGATGGAGCGTCATGCTATGATTTGACTATAACCATAGCGGAGCATTCATTTTGAAGATCTACAGTATTCTTAAGTTGAGAGAATTGTGTAAATCAGCCACATTGATATTTTGTATTTGACCGTGGTTATATTAACTAGTAGAAAACTATCGAGTAAGTCGTTCCATAGTTATCCGATAGCTATCAGTATGCAACGTCTAGGTGACCCCAACAGCCATCAGTAATACATTGCTCAATATTTGAAGAGCATTACGCACTCTAGTATTAACGGATTCATCGATATTTAGTCTCAATGCATCTTGACTAGAAATATTTAAAATAATATATTCATTTTTATTGTGATAAATAACCCACGGCCACAACAGTTTGTAACTGCTATCACAAAACATACCATTTGTGCATTTTCTATTAAGTTTGCTTTTAATTAAATCAATTAGTTATTATAACCATATTATATCAAATATATAATAGAAGGAAAATATCTTTCATTTTTAACTAGATTGGTTATTGAGTTAGATTTATTTAACAAATTACATAATTGTACCTAGGACGGACTTCTAATTCTATCAAAACTTATTCTCAAGTTAGTAATAAAACTGATGCTTAATGGACTACATGAAATGTTTGATATTAACAAAACACTAATTCAACTCATTGATTGTTTGTTGCATATCATTACATTACTCTTCGAATTGACGTGAGATTATTTGTGTTTCGAAGAGAATATCTTGTACTCGTTGTTAGGGTATTGTGAAAAGAAGAGAAATTTGGAGTGTATCGTGAAAAGAAGAGAAATTTGAAGTTGAAAATGGAACGACGTGGTTAACCTTTTACGGTCACTCAAATGAAGAAGAAAGAGCGCGACTTAAGGCTCGAACACAGAATTAAACGTGTTTGTCCTTAAAGGGAAGTTATTAATGGACCGTCCTTAGTATTAAAAAGGCTTATAAATTTGTTCTGTAGAAGGTAAACATTATTACTTAAAAGACAATCATTAAAGATAAATTATTATTTTCGATCCCTGTCCGATTACTCTTTCCCAACCCATTCTAAATACAAAAATAAACGATTCCTCTCCAGTTTTTTTTTCCCAACCACTTATTCCGGGTCTGTTCAACTTTCAGTAGTTAACTATTATATAACATATAAACATAGGTTACGTTTCTAAACCAACTTCAATAACCATACTCATGGATAATGCCAGAATGCCTGAAAATATAGTACGAAACTGCCTGCAGAAGGATGTAGAGGGTTGGCATATACTTAATTGCTTGAACCCAACAGTTTCTGCTGCTTTGGACCACGTTGTGCACAAAAAAAATTTGGGCTCTTTGGCATATTCTCCACACTCATTTATGTGAACCGACTGTTTAATGATCCGAAATGTTCTTTTTCTTCACCACTTTTCTCCCCTGTTACCTTTATTTGTTTGACAAAACACAACATACAAAATGATTGCATTTGGAATTTGGCACAATGGTAGCCCTAGTTTTGTACACGATTCCGATATAAATTAATACCACTCAATGTAGCATGTGCCAAATGTATATTGAATTTGCCTTCTTACAGTTATATTATAATGAAATGTTGGGTTCTTTAACTTCCCACGAAGTGCAGTATATATATATATATGATCACTCTTTAAGGGAACACAAAATAGCACAACCCTACCTAATAAGCATTAGTCTCCTAATTTTGAAACATATCCTCCATTTCTTTACCTTATTCAATTCTTGTTGCAAAATTTATGTCATGCTCCGTTTGGGCCGTATGTGAACACGTATACCTTAATTATCTTGCCCAGCTTGATGTTCTTATTTAAACTTTTGGCCACCAGCCCCTATATCTACAGTGAGACATTTAGTTATGTGACTAATCATTTTAGAATCGATCCCTTGCACATGGATATAATATAATAAGAAAAACAATTTCTTTTAGCATGCACTTCGGAATTTTTTCCAACAATTAGATTAAACTTCCATATAAATCATGTCAAAGACTTCTACCTCAAGTAACTATAGTTATGGCATTTTAGTCAAAGATCATAATTTGAATCTTTGAAACATATTAATTAATGTTATGCTTGAATAATAAAAAAAAAATTGTTATATATTAAAAAGATATCGCGTAAATCATATAATAACCACAAAAATCAAAATAAAATACTTCTACTTTCTTCAATTTGTTTTCCTTTCGACATATCTTTTAACTCAACATGAAAAATAAACAATCAATCGATGTAAAATGAAATACGGAAATTTTTTGCATATATTTGCAAAATTTTGTAGTGTTGTTTCAAGAAAATAAATTTTGGTTTTCTTTTCCTACTTTTGCTTAAACATACTGAAAACATGCAAACATCAATCATAAAAAAAAATAACTTTTATTGTTGTTGTTGTAAACAGTCAAGGATCTCTGTCTTAAGCGGTTAGAGGTGAGATGCTTGACAATGATTTTAGTGATTACGAGTTTGTGCCCTAAGGATGCTTTACTATATAGCCTGCCACTTTTGTTATCAAAAGTATTATTATTGAAAGTAGTCCTAAGTAACTTACAAGCTTTGGCAGGGAGGGTTGTTTCGCAAATTCTTTATGCATTCTAATGTAGTATTAGTTGATGAAAAGAATAGGCGCCCACTCAAAACAAAAGAGAAATAAAGAAGTTGCCTTAAAAGAGGAAACGTGCTTCAAGTTACTTCCACAAAGAAATCAAAAACTAACTAAGATTTAAATCATAACAACTCACAATCATAAATTCACATATGCTTATATCCATTTATCTACATACGATACTTTGTGGTTCTTATTGGTTACTAAAAATGTCGAAAAAGATTAAGTTACTTCCAAGTATAAGTTGTACATTCATGAAACTCTATTATTCCATGAGATTTGTTTTTTCTTCTTTTTTTCAATTGTAAAAGTATATCTTGATAGAATATTGACATATACAAGCAATACTGTATATCTTAATTATTGTTTTTTGGTATTATTTTATTATTCTCTTCCTTTATCTTATGCTATTCCTTAGTACTTGCTTGTGAATGGGAAAAAGTAAAGTAGCATTTAACCATATTTCCACATTTGAAAAATGGAAGAAACCGTTACTTTGTGTCTAATCGCAAAACACTATCTAATATGGAATATATCATAATTGGAGAGCTACATGCATATAGTACTAAAATTCTCATCCTCTTTTGAAAATATACATGTTCGCATAAATTTTTCTCCCTTTCTTTTAATGTGTTCTTCTGCTTTTAATTCGTCTAAGACTTTAATTACCATAGATTGACTTAATTTGGAAGCACTCAATGGAAAAAAAAAGGACAAACTGAAAATATAACAACAAATTTTAAATGGAAAACACGTGATATATAAAAGTATCATGATTCGAGATTTGTAATCTTATTTCAAACAAACTTGAATCTTCTCTGGCTAGTTTTGTGTCACTATTTTTACCAAATAGTTTGGCGACGAATAAATATGAGCGTGATTATATACAGGGTTATATTGGCAAACATCATCATATATTATGCATGTTGGACAGTTAAGATCGTTTCTAATAGTAGAAGGTGCTGGAGTTGTACTTCTTACACAAGAAGAAATCTGATGACTTCACAACTATCATTAAAATTACCTTTCCTAGCTCTAGTTTGATTTGATTGTCCAGTATTCTCTCGGTGTTGTTTGGCTAAAAAACCATATTATATTTTGCGTTTTCAATATACCCGTCGTATCCAATGACGTAGGATGGAGAATCCTGATCACTTCGGTAAATGGAGAAATGATATTAATATTTTTTGAAAGGGGTAAAAAAAGAAGGAAAAAATTATTTTTAACCTTTTAATTTAAAATCACTTTTCGAATAGACGGTTTTCCATCTTGTTTTATCTTTTTCATGCATTTTAAAATAGACCTCATAACGCAAAATACAAAATGATTTAAACCCATGCAAGAGAATCAATACGTAGATAAATGTTATAAATGCATGATATCTGAAGCCAGAATCAGGAAAAGAAAAATAAATAAATAAAGTATATTGTGCAAATTATTTTTCCACGTTGTGTTGGTTGAAAAATGTTCATTTACATTTAGATATTGAAGTTTGAATTTTAAAGAACTTTGGTTAAATGATTAGGGATGTAACGTTTTAAACGAGATTTTAAAGGTTAATTACATGACCGAAAAGAGACTTCTGCTTTAAATTACTACTTAAATTTGATGAACATGACTGCGGTAAACTTATCTAGAAAAAGGTGATAAAGGTACTATGTACTAGATAACTTTAACATAGTTTCATAACTTAATGCACGATGAAAAACACGAAGTAAGTGAAAACTACAAAAACAATACAGAATTTCTTAACTGCAGTCCAAACAATTGTAAGAAGCCTCCTTAAGAAGTAGCAACAAAAATTAACCAAATTAGCGATCGCTTATCATTTCACCTGAGTTATCAAACCGACCGTAGGAAGGTTTGCCTGTTTCCACTGGCCAAAATCAATTTCTCTGAAGCCAAAAAAACATGCTACCTGTTTTGCTTCGTTTCCCTATTTTCCTCCTTATCCTTTGCGTTTCAAAATATCTATCCACCTTCCTTTTAATTTCAAATATCAAATCTTGGTGCGTTTCTCTATTTTTCTCCTTTTACTTTGCGTTTCAAAATATCTATCCATCTTCCTTCCTAATTTCAAATTTCAAAATTCAAAATATATATCCACTTTTCATGGTACGGTTCAAGATTTCTGCAATCTCAAATTACTTACAAACCGTATGCAATAAAGATTTCTGATTTCAAATTACAATTTCAAATTATTTTATTTAAATGCACTTAATTTTTTATCAAATTTGCAATAAAGAAAAAAATTAAACAAAAATATTTTTCTTTCATATCAAATATCACAACGGTCGGTTTCTCCACCGTTGTGCGGTTATACTAGTATTTTTCAAAATTTTCCTCTTGTAGACTCTAAGTTCACCATTGCAATATCGTTTTGCACTAAAACAAGACAAGTTCTTCGGATTTTATGGACACATCAGACCGATATCTATGAGAATATGTTAATTTTCAACGTATATATATGATATTTAAAACAAAAAAAAAAAGCAAAAATAAGCAACAAGGGATTTAGGTTTCATAATCCACAGATTATAAAAATCAACAAAAATCAGTTGGAGAAGCACATTAAAGGCGAGGAGGAATAAAAAAACATAGTATAAACGTAAAATAAGAAAATGCGGCAGCCATGTCAGCATGTATATGTTGACGGTGAAGACTTTGAGGTCTATGGATCCAGCGCACACGTTGACCGCTATTGCAGATGCTGATGTGGTAAATGATTAGGCACCAGGCCGGATGAGGTCCAATAAATCCAATTCCGTTTGGAGAAAACGTGGTCCCGTGACGGCGGGAGTGATTAAGGGGCACGTGTTTGTACGGCAACTGTTGTGCTTCGGGACCACTTCGGGGATAAGAGGGAGTGCCAAGTTACGTCTACATTAAAGTTGGCCAATATAATATGTAAGATAACAAGATGTAATTATTATTAATACTCGTTCCTCAAAGCCAAAGATTCGTTATTTTACTGATTAAGCGCGTTTTAAACAAATCATAATGTTCTTAGTACTTGATTACCCCGTGTCTCCATCAATTTTAATGATCTTTATGAAAGGGAGGAAAAAAAAAAATTTCTTGCCTACTTAATTAACGTAATAGTTGAACGCAAAGAAACTATTTGGTGAAGTGAAGAAAACCCGTTAGAAATATCAAAAAAACTTTATAGTTGTAAAACCCCTAAACCAGTAACTTTATTTTAATATAAAATTATTACAATTATTTCTACTATTATCCCCTCATTTCAAAACATATTCTATTTCAACAAATCAAATCTAGCGCAATAAACGAAAAGCCTAGCTTTTGTTGGCACCGTGCACCCTTAGCATAACCTGTTCCTGCACGAACCCTCCACAGGATAATTCTTCTTTACCTTGAAGACATCACTTCTCAATGTGTTTTTCTAACCTTTAGCATAATTTCTTAAAATCTTAAGTAGTGTTTGGTTTGTTATTTTTACTTTTGGATTTTCATACATACAAAAATGCACACGGCGTATGTATATTTTCGCAAATGATCATTTTAGAAAACGAAGTTAACATGCAAAATAAAAAACAATTTTTATTTTTTATTTTTCGCGTTTTGGGAAATAACACAAGCATGTGAAGCAATACATTCTTCCGTCGTCCCTCTATCCCTTCGTCCTCTCATTCGTCTTTCTTTCAATCCCTCTGTCCACCCTTCATTCTTCTCTTATTTGACATACACATTAAAAACCGAAAACATAATATTTGTTTTTGAACCAAACACTACCTTAATTTTCATTTGATCACTGTTAATTTGTTGAATAAGGACTAGAAGAAAATTGTTAAAATGTCTTCATCCAATTACCATAGGTATGGTTTATTTCTTTTGTTTGTAATTTTGATTTATCTTTGAATAATTTTCCGAAAGTATTCTCTAGAGTCTTAAAGTTGATTATGCAATATATTTGTAGAAATTCTTATTGCAATTTTTGTAGAAAATGTTTTTAAGGAATAAAAAAATTTTGAATGACATTTTTTATTTTACAGAAATGTGATCATCAAAACTCAACATAATCTCACTACTTATCAATGAAGACTTGCTAAAGAAAGAGATAGGGTAATGAATAAGCAAACGGGAAAGAAAAAACATTAATGAAAAAATGTAACGAAGAAGATACTAAAAATTCTAGTAAAGGTGGCAATGAGGATGAAGCTGATGTAAAATGGTAATGAAGGTAGTTAAGATGGTAGTAGCATGGAGGACAATGAGATAGGAAAGTACGACAGAGATGAAGATACAACATCCTACGACAACAAAGATGAGATGGTTGATCCAATTCGGAGAGATCCTCGTTTATTAATTGGTTTCAAAGATCATATTGCAATGTATTTATAAGCGTAGAGGGATGAATTAGAGCCGTAAAGTCGAGCCCTCTACTATAAATAGTCGTACCAAAATGTCTATCCCACATTCATAAAATGTGGATAAATATTAGGGATGGTTTTTACTCACGGAACAATACTAATCAGTGAACTATTTTTTTTACTATCTTGCTTCATTTTGTGTTGCTTTATCCATTAGTCCATCATTGTTTCATTCTTAGCTTCCATGCTCCAAAGCCAGAATGCGTCAAAACTACACCGAAAATTAAAGAATTTATAGATCAATATCGTTACATGCCATGGATTTGTATGTTAGAATTTTCATTCTATGATTTCAATGAAAACAACTATACAACCATATATATTATATATCTTATCAAGATTACAGATATATACTATAAGAGACCATCATGCTCAAAGATATTGGGACTCGAAAACAAATAAAGACTTATGTACCATGATATGATTAGTAATGTTATACTAGTGTAATAAGTGTTTTAGATAAACATTGTAAGTTCTCTTTGAATATATATGCACACTCGAATTCACATACATAAAATTGGCATAAAAACATTCAAAATTGACATTAAAAAAAATTATAATCTGAAAATGCCATCCACGGACGTCTATGGAAAATCCACTGACGTTCCTGAATAGGTTCAGGAAATTCTATCCTGAAGCCACAAACATCTGTAGAAAATCCATAGACGTCTGTCATTTGTCAACTGCTATAATATGATTGGATGTTTCGTTTCATATTGAATAATTGCATCTCTTCTCCAATAGGTCCAGCCATTAAATCAAATCAAGTTTAGTTAACAGTGACAACTCCTCTTCTGCATCTCTTTAATTCTATAAATACTTCAATGATTGAGAATTATAAATAATCCATTCTCTTGATTTCTTATTAACTTTCTATTTACATATTCATGCATCTCTTACTTAAATTGTTTCAATCTATCATAATCAAAATACCATTTTAGTTAAACTATTCCTACAGCTCAAAGTATTCATATTCATATACTCAAAGGAGATCATAAGAAGAATTATACTATTAGTAAAAGTCCATTTTAATTGGAACACAAGATTGTTAGAGATATACTTTTGTATTAGCATATTCCTCCTGGAGAAGTGAGAGTTATTTGGTCAAAAGAAATATCAAAGGGGAGCGTCGAGACTGGACGTAGGACGGGGGGTTTGAACTAGTATAAGATATCTGGTGTGCTCACTTTTATTATCTACCGTATTTATGCCCTATTAATTTACTCTACTTAGTATAATTATTAGCACGCACTCTCACATTAGTATATAAGTTGCACTATATAAGATCCTATAAATTTTCGTGTGGTATCTGAGCACGGCCATTTGAATATACCACAACATGTAGCTAAAAAATCATTAATATGTCAAGCACATTTCAAGAAGGTCAATCAAGTGCTTGTCCTACACTATTTACTGATTCTAAATATGCTTACTGGTCAACTCATATGAGAATTTTTATGGAAGCAAATGGGTAAAAAATATGGCTAGCAACTCAAAATAAATATGAAGCACCTAACATCGATATTAGCACTTGGACTGATGCACAAAAAGCAACGACATCTAACAATGTCAAAGGTATGAATGTATTGTTTTGCTCACTTGACAAAAATGAGTTTTCACGTGTCGTGCTTTACACCACTGCATATAATATATGACGCACTTTATAAGACACACCTGAAGGCACAACTAAAGTCATGCAAACTAAAATCTTGATTTTAAAAAACCAATTTTCATCTTTCAAAATGAAAGAAAATGAATCAATTATTGATATGTATGCTAGATTTCAAACCATTCAACACGATCTCATGGCACTTAGAGTCAAATTCACATATTTTGATTTAGTCACATGGATTTTAAAGTCTTTGACAAATGAATGAGAAAGAAAAGTTTTATCCATCGAAGAAGCTAATGATCTTTCGCAAATCAAAATCGAAGAGCTAATAGAAAATCTGATGTCGTATGAAGATAACTTGCAGGCTGGAAAAGATTAAAATCATGAAAAGAAAAACGTGGCATTCCAAGCAAGTAAAGAAGATTCGGACTTAGACGAAGATGAGATTGTTTTTATTTCCAAAAACTACAACAAATTCAAAAAGATGACCAGATTTTAAAATGGTGGCAAACCAAAGTCCTCAAATCAAACATCCATTAAATGCTATGAGTGTGACAAATTTGGTCACATGATGGTGAATTGTCCACAGCTTAATAAGGATAAAAAGAAAAACAAGTTTAAAAATTCAAGAAAAAGAAAAGAGCTTTCAAGTAACATAGGACGAATTGAATTTACCTTCTTCATCTGGCAATGATAGTGAAAGCTGCTAGGAACAAGTGAATGTGTGTTTTATAGCTACCATTGATGAGGTACGTCCTGAACTTACTAATGATGAAATAATAGAAATTAGCATCGAATTAGATGATAAATATAAAGAATCAAAAAAATTAAATAAGCCATATGTAGGAAAGTTAACGAGAGTAGAATTAGAAACTAGACTATTAAAAGATAAAAAAATAATCTTAGAAGAAGAATTAGAAATTACACAAAAAATGTGCAGAAACTACACAAAAAAATGTGCAACATTATTATCTCAAATTGAAAGTGTACGTGTAGTACTAAGGATCGTGTAATATGATATATAAATGCGGAAACTGATAATAGCAGTAAAATAAAAATTAAAGTAAGCACACCAGGAATTTTTATACTGGTTCGAACTTCCCGTTCTACGTCCAGTCCCAGACTATCCTCTGGATTTAAACTAAAAACCCCTCACTTAACCCGGAGGAATAGGTATACGACACCTGAGCAGCCGAACAGGAATTTTCCGCCTCAACAGCCGAAAAGGACTTCAACTCTAATACAAATAGTTTGACGAATGTTTTCTGAGTAACACGGATTGTCTTTTGATAGTACAACTTCCTATAATCAAATCCTCAAGAGTATGTATGTGTGTGAAGATTTAGAAGGAAGATAATCACGTAGAATCGGAGTATATGAATTAAACACAAGGATTCTAGTGACATTAAATGAGTATGAATGCTTTGAATTGCAGAGAATAGTTAGAGAATAGATTTCAGAATTATAAACAAGAATCGGTGGTTGTAGAAGTGATTTGAAGATGTTTATATAGTTGTAGAAGAGTTACAATCTTTCATGAAGAGTTTCAATCAAAAGTTGTGTCCGTATCTCCTGAAATAGAGGACATTACTCTTCATGAAATGATCGCATCTCTTCAGAAAGTAGTCGTTATTGTCAGGTCGGTCGACCGTAAAACCTGGGCCGGTCAGCTGATTTTGAAAACGTATGTAAAACAGAGTGTATCTGTGCATATAACACAGGGTCGGTCGACCGAAGATACTGGTCGGTCAGCCGACCTGTTGTTAAACAAAAACAGTAGTAGCTCGTTTGGTTAGAGTACTTGCCTTCTAAACTAATGACCCGGGTTCGATCCTCGCTCCATGCATTTTTTGTAAACTTGATTTTGATTAAAATATGCAAGCAAGTTTATTTGAATGTGAATGATGATTCTTGAGGAATGATTTTAACAATATTCTAAGACTCAATATAATAAAGGAATGATTTTAACAATATTCTAAGACTCAATATAATAAAATATTAATACTAATCTTTGGATTGTAGTCTTGTCTCCTTTGTAGTGCACAATTTACTTTTATTCTCTTTTTGTCGCCTTTGTATAGTATTCTCTTTGTAGTTCGTCTTATGATCTCTGAAGCTTGAGTCATGAATCAAAACTCATGAATCAACATTCTCCCCCTTTTTGATTGATGACAA
This sequence comes from Allium cepa, assembly GCA_030765085.1. Classification (NCBI taxonomy): domain Eukaryota; kingdom Viridiplantae; phylum Streptophyta; class Magnoliopsida; order Asparagales; family Amaryllidaceae; genus Allium; species Allium cepa. The sequence goes on along the minus strand of CM060941.1, from coordinate 796,509,311 downwards.
TACTTATGTGACGAAGTAGTATATATTGTAATTCTCCCCCTGAATATATGGCGACTTTTCTGCAAAAACTTGTTAGCTTTTATATAGTTCTCCCCCTTTGTCATCGACAAAAAGGAGAGTTTAACTGATGATATAAATTATATTTCACATAAGTGTTAACATAGAACAATATAAAACAAAATACCTACTACTTATAATGTAAGGTATCAGAAAAATTAACATTTAAAACATGCGATACCCAGGCTTCTTATAATTTCCTAAATTTTAGGAAACCATACTCATTTGGGTGTGGTTGAACCTTTATAAATATAATTTTCATTATTAACTGCCATATCAAAATAATCATCAATGTATTTTTCTCTATTTTTCCAATTAACAGGAACCCATATACTTAGATAATTTTTATTCATATTTCCTGTTAATGACTTTGTACTTCTAAAGAAATTATCAACATTATAGGTCATAGTAGTATTTGAATTTCTATAAAAATTGGATTTAGGCTTTACTCGAAATTTAGTACTAGCACTATCATTTTTACTATACATGAAAGCATATCTAGTGCTATTTCTACGATCGGTTTTATTATATCCTAAACCACTTTTACCATTGTGAGTTTTTGAATTCTTAACATAACCTAATCCCTTCTTATTTGAAGCAGGTTGAGAATTTTCAATAATCCTGGATAAATTTTCTCTCCTTTATTAAAATTAGATACATTTTTAGATATATCATCAAATTTTAGTTTAAGACTAGATTTTTCTAACTCTAAATCCTTAATCTTAGAGTTTAAACTATTATTTTTGAAAAGTAAATCATCATTTTTATACTTTTGAATTTATAGTTCTTCAGATATTGACGAAATTTGAGAGGATAAGTTAGAATTTGATTGTTGAGAACTTTCAAGTTCTTCTTCTAATATTTTCTTCTCATCTTTCAGCATATCTACTTCTAAGACTGTTCTATCTAATTTTCTTTGCAACTCCTTATTTTTCTTTTTAAGTTGCTTTGTTACATTTACTAATTCAGAATTTATTTCAATTAAATCTTCAAAAGTAAAATCACTTACATCGTCTGATGAAGCCATGAAGCACACATTTGCTTGTTCATTATCACTTTCACTCTCTGAAGAGGATGATGAGTCAGTGTCGTCCCAAGTGACAGAAAAAGCTCTTCGTTTGGTTTTGTCCTTCTTAAAATTGCTCTTTTTGCTTTCTGGACAATCTTTTTTCATGTGACCTTTCTTGTGACATTCATAACATTCCATTGCTGAAGATGATGGTTTGCTGCTATTAGAATTGTTGTTGGAATTATTTTTGTTTCCCTTGAATTTGTTTCTGTTGAATTTCAAAAACTTTTTGAAATTTTTAGTGATCATCGCCATATTTTCATTATCTGAGTCGGAATCGTCTTTTTCTGCTTGAAAAGCCACATTTTTCTTTTCTTGTGCTCCATTTCTTTTTGCCTGCAAATTTACTTCGTAGGACATTAGATTACCTATCAATTCTTCTGGTTTTAATGTTGACAAATCACTTGCTTCTTCAATGGCTAAGACTTTTCTTTCCCATTCGTCCGTTAAAGAATTCAAGATTTTTGTAACAACATCAAAATCAATAAACTTTTGTTCTAGTGATAATAAAGCATGATAAATATCCTGAAATCTAGAGTACATGTCATTTATAGATTCATTTGGCCTCATTTTGAAATTTTCAAATTGATTTTTCAACAAAGAGATTTTGCTTAATTTAACTTTGTTTGTACCTTCATGTGTTATCTTAAGTGTTCTCCAAATTTCATAACCTGAAGTGCACATGCTAACTCTATTGAATTTCATTTCTATCTAATGCACAAAATAAAATATTCATAGCCTTTGCATTTGATGTAGCATCTAGTTTTTGCGTGTTACTCCAAGTTGAGTATTCTCCAGTAGGAGTTATGTACTCTCTTTGTATAATATTCCAGATATCAAATCCACTAGATTGTATATAGATTCTCATTCTAGTTGACCAATAATTATAATTTATACCATTAAAAAATGGAGATCGTGAAGTTGATTGACCCTATGTGAAATTAGTATTAGTGTTAGTGCCAAAATCGTTAGTTTGTGTCATTGCCATATTACTAGAAATAAATATCAAATAACTTTGTGACGGTTATAGGATGACCTTGCTCTGATACCAAATGAAAGTGTACGTGTAGTACTAAGGATCGTGTAATATGATATATAAATGCGGAAACTGATAATAGCAGTAAAATAAAAATTAAAGTAAGCACACCAGGAATTTTTATACTGGTTCGAACTTCCCGTTCTACATCCAATCCCAGACTATCCTCTGGATTTAAACTAAAAACCCCTCACTTAACCCGGAGGAATAGGTATACGACACCTGAGCAGCCGAACAGGAATTTTCCACCTCAACAGCCGAAGAGGACTTCAACTCTAATACAAATAGTTTGACGAATGTGTTCTGAGTAACACGGATTGTCTTTTGATAGTACAACTTCCTATAATCAAATCCTCAAGAGTATGTATGTGTGTGAAGATTTAGAAGGAAGATAATCACGTAGAATCGGAGTATATGAATTAAACACAAGGATTCTAGTGACATTAAATGAGTATGAATGCTTTGAATTGCAGAGAATAGTTAGAGATTTCAGAATTATAAACAAGAATCGGTGGTTGTAGAAGTGATTTGAAGATGTTTATATAGTTGTAGAAGAGTTACGATATTTCATGAAGAGTTTCAATCAAAAGTTGTGTCCGTATCTCTTGAAATAGAGGACATTACTCTTCATGAAATGATCGCATCTCTTCAGAAAGTAGCCGTTATTGTCAGGTCGGTCGACCGTAAAACCTGGGCCGGTCAGCTGAGTTTGAAAACGTATATAAAACAGAGTGTATCTGTGCATATAACACAGGGTCGGTCGACCGAAGATACTGGTCGGTCAGCCGACCTGTTGTTAAACAAAAACAGTAGTAGCTTATTTGGTTAGAGTACTTGCCTTTCAAATTAGTGACTTGGGTTCGATCCTTGCTCCATGCATTTTTTGTAAACTTGATTTTGATTAAAATATACAAGCAAGTTTATTTGAATGTGAATGATGATTCTTGAGGAATGATTTTAACAATATTCTAAGACTCAATATAATAAAGAAATGATTTTAACAATATTCTAAGACTCAATATAATAAAATATTAATACTAATCTCTGGATTGTAGTGTTGTCTCCTTTGTAGTGCACAATTTACTTTTATTCTCTTTTTGTCGCCTTTGTATAGTATTCTCTTTGTAGTTCGTCTTATGATCTCTGAAGCTTGAGTCATGAATCAAAACCCATGAATCAACAAAAATGACATCTTGTTACATGATTTAGAAAATTATAAGTTAGAAAAAGTTAATATTGAAAAAGAAAAACTAAAATTACAAGCAAGTTTAGATTCTAGCAAAGGTTAAATTTTTGATCCTAAAAGTAAGTTAGATAAAATAACAAATAGTGTGACGAAACTCAACAAAGAAAATTTGATTAAAATATCTAAACCATTTGGAAATCAAAACGGATTGGGTTTTAAAAGTAAACAAAAGTAAAAGAATTACAGCACATTATACACCAAATTTCAAAAGCCAAAGTTAGAAGCTAAGATTAAGAATTCATACTCAAGTATGGTCAAAATATGGATTCCAAAAACAAGTAATAAACTAATTAGACAAAAGTATATTGATGAATATTTAAAGAAAGTTGTATATAACAATATTTCTAAATATCTTCTTCTACTAACACGTAGGACCCTAAACAAAGAATGTGGGTACCAATTAAAATTTTCTTATTTTGCAGGTACCCAAATTTAAAATTAAAAGTAAAGAGAAATGAATACTTAATAGTGGCTGCTCTAAGCACATGACTTGAAATGTTCATTTGTTACCCAATATAACATACATCGATGGTGGCACCGTGACATTCGAAGATAATTCAAAAGGATTTATCATCGACATTGGAGAAGTCATCAATATCGGTATTTCTAATTCCCTTATTATTAGTAATGTTTTATTGATAGAAAATTTGTAACATAATTTATTAAGTATAAGTCAATTATGCGATAATGGATTTAGAAATCGAAACATATATGTTTTAATATGAATGTTAAAAACAACACTAATTTATGCTTAGCCACAAATCATGATGATCCATGGTTATGGCATAAACAATTTTGTCACATAAATTTTAAAAATACCAACATGCTAGCCAAAAATGAATTAGTTAGAGGATTATCAAAAATCAACTGCAAGGTTAAAAACCTGCGTGGTGCTTGTCAATTTGGTAAATTAAAAAAGTATTTTAAATCTAAAAGGGAAATCTCCACAAAGCAATCTCTTGAACTACTTCATATAGATTTATTCGGATCGACTCAAGAACGTTCAATAAATCATAACAAATATGTTTTTACAAATGGTGATGATTTTTCAAGATATATTTGGACCTTATTTTTAAACAATAAAAGTGAAACTTTTGAAATGTACAAAAAAATTTCTAAACGAATTACTAATTTGATGAACTTAAAAATTAAAAGTATAAGAAGTGATCATGTAGGTGAATTTGAAAATGAACCATTTACAAATTTTTGCAACAAAAAGGGAATTAGTCATAATTTGTCATTTCCACATACACCATAACAAAATGGTGTTGTAGAAAGGATAAATCGTACTTTACAAGAATGTACACGAACTTTACTAAATAGTAGTAACCCACCAAAAAATTTTTAGGATGAAGCTGTTGCTACCACATGTTATGTATTGAATCATGTAACACTTAGACTGATGACTAAAAACACATGTTATGAAATATTTTTCAAAAAGAAACCTAAAGTATCATATTTTTGAGTATTTGGATCAAAAATTTTTATTTTAAACATAAAAGACTATCTAGGAGATTCTAAAGCTGATGAAGGAATTTTTATTAGCTATTCGGATTGAATTAAAGTGTATAGAATTTTTAATAAACGAACAAGCAGTATAGAAGAAAGTCTTCATGTTTCATTTGATGAAAACTTTAAAAATAATAAAAATGATGATGGTGAAGAAGTTATAAATAAAACTAATATACATATACGTGAAAATAATAATAATAATAATATCAAAAACAATAATGATAATGTGATAAGGTCACCACCTAGGATATTAAAAACCATCCAATTAATAATATATCGGTGATTTAAATGCAAAAGTATCAACCAGAAAACAATTAAATCAAATGGGTAAAGTTGCATTTATATCTAATTTTGAACCTAAAGATTATAAAAAGCATTAAAAGGTGATTTTTGGATTATCGCAATGCAAGAAGAACTTAATCAATTTGAAAGAAATGACGTATGGGAACTTGTACCGAGACCAAATGATCAATCTGTAATTGGAACAAAATGGGTTTTAAAAATAAAGCAGATGAAAATGGAAACATTGTTTGAAATAAAGCAAGATTAGTAGCTCAATGATATAATCAAGAATAATGAACTAATTATAAAGAGACATTTGCTCCGGTAGCACGTCTCGAAGCAATCCAAACATTACTTGCTTTCGCATGTCATCGTAATTTTAAAAAAATTCAAATGGACGTACAAATTTCTTTTTTAAATGGCTTTATAAAAGAAAAGTTTTATGTTGAATAACCTCCTCTATTTGTTCACGAGAAATAACCCGATCATGTGTTTAAACTTAAAACGATTGTATATGTATTAAAACAAGCACCTCGTGCTTGGTATGAAATATTAAAAACTCATTTACAAAATTCTGGTTTTCAAATTGGTAAAATAGACTCTACTTATAAAAGGAGAAAACAATGATATATTAGTTGTACAAATATATGTTAACGACATTATATTTTGATCGACTAATGAAAAATTGTAATGAAATTTCTAACATTATGAAAAATGAATTTGAAATGTCACACATGGGGGAATTAAACTATTTTTTGGATTTTCAAACAAGAAAACTAGAAAATGGAATTTTTATAAATCACGAAAAATACTGTCAAGATTTATTAAAATGCTTTGAAATGGAAAATATCTCAAGTAAACTGACTCCGATGAGTACTACTCTACATTTAGATAAAGATGAAAATGGAAAAGATTTAAATCAAAAATTATACCGAAGTATGATAGGATCTCTGTTATACTTAACGGCTAGTAGGCTAGATATTATGATGAGCGTATGTTTATGCACAAGATTTCAAGCACAACCTAAGGAGTCACATCATCGAGTGGTTAAAACAGTTCTACGATACATAACCCACACTAAAAGATACAGATTGTTCTATCCTAAAGCAGCTCTTTCAAACCCATATCATATAGTGGTGCATATTTTGGTGGTTGCAAGACAGATAGAAAAAGTACGAGTGACACGTGTCATTTCATTGGTCAATCTCTGGTTTCATGGTTAAGTAAAAAAGTAAAATTATGTCTCTCTCTCTCAACATGTGAAGCCGAGTATATAACAGCAGTCTTAGCCTGTGCACAATTAATATATGTGCAACAAAGTCTTCAAGATTGGTAAAATCATTTAAATTCTCCTATATATTATGATAATACTAATGCTATGAATTTATCAAAAAATCCTATTAACCATTCTCGAACAAAACATATTGATATCCATCACCATTTCTTAAGAGATAATGTTGAAAAAGGAATCATATCACTTAAATTTGTAAATACCAAAAATCAAATTGGAGATATTTTTATCAAAACACTGAGCGAACTAACTTTTATAAAACTAAGATGACACCTAATTTTTTTTTCTTATAATGAATTGATAAACTAAGTTATATAATTTATATAACTCAAATAAGATGCACGAAATAATTTTATAAAATTGTTTACAAATAATTTAATCACTATAAAAACTAGCTAATTTCTGTTAAATTGTACGGTTAAAATTTCACATCCATAACAAATAAACTTCAATAAATAGTAATCAACTTTTATATAAGAAATCCTTCTGCAAACTAAATACATATATTTTTACCAGCCTCCATTGCAAACCGCTTCTATTCAAAATGTCTTCCAATCACGACTCTATTTATTCTACTATCGACTTTAGCTCACCTTCATCGAATATCACCTAGTAACACCAACTAAATCCACACCTCCATCAATTCGATCAGCCTCTCTAAACATTATTACATCACCTACGTATCACACTGGCTTTTCTCCTAAGGAAAATAAAGCCAAATGGTTAATTGATCTAGAATCGACATCTCTCAACATCAAAGTTGATGCAATGTATCATTATCAATAAGAAATGATGGAAGTTCAACGGAAAATGTATTATGAGCAACGACGTCAAAGATCTTATCTTAACTTTCTTGAAAAATGTATTCTAACAATTTTTTTTCATTCACCAACAAATAATTATATACATCAAAAACCTCCTCTTTTAAAAGAAACTCCTATAAAGCTTATAACATTACTCCAAGAAATTTATGCAAGCCAGGACCATCAAACCAATACTGGATTGATACTCCAGCTTGCTCAAGTTGGTCTCCACTAAGGCCTTTAGTTGAAAGATTGAGTCGAATTCATGGGATTTACAACAAATAAAAAGTCCGGCCCCTCTGACAAAAACTAAGATTATGATAGTATTTTGCTAACATATTACTTGATGTTGTAATTATATTTACATATTGTTGCATGAATTTTTTTTAATAAAAGTTCAACTTTTTCATATTTAAAAACAAGTATATTCTGCAAACATAGGTCATAGATGTATGTGGAAAAAATCACAAACGTCTGTCACTGGATTCGGGAAAATATTTCCTAAGACTATAGACGTCTGTGAACATCCCACAGACGTCTGTCATCTACCTCGAGTTCAACCTACAACAACCCCTATATATTCATATTTTATCCTCCTTTCAACTATTTACCAAACTATCTTCAAATCCAATCTAAAACCCTAATTTTAAAAATGCTAATTCCTAAAAAAATGGCTCCCAAGGCAAAAAATCCTGTTAGCAAAAGATCAAAGAAAGATCAATCTTCATCCCCTCAAATCCACCTTGTCACCGGTGCCCATATTCAAGATTGGCTTCGATATAGTATAATTGCGAACAAGAGATTTGAAGATCTAAAACCAAAAAAGTTTCATTCTGTTCCATTATATAGATTACGCAAGTTTGGAGAACATGGAATTCAAGAACTCACCATCGCCTTCGGCTTTCAAGATTTAATCAATTTTGATGAAAATGATGTACAAATTGATCAATTGGCCACCTTTCTTTTTTGCGCAAACTTATGTAGTAATGATATTTGGATGCCTAAGAATGACTATGGTTGGTTATGGATAATTGTTTATGGTCGCGTTTTGAAAATTAGCGTAAACACAATTAGTTGTATACCAGATTATTCCTCTACTGGACTTGATTTAGAAGAAACTTCCGATTAGAGAAATTTTCCGCGTGATGAAATAACACATCAAATTTGGGATGATAGAATGCCACAGTGGAAATCCGTTAATTTACGCCCAAAATCTAGGTTATTAAATCGTATGATAATCAATACAATAATTCCTTATTTAGGAAGTCATGAACAAATATACGAAAATGATCACAAAGTCGTCTATGCTATGTTTGGTGGGATATAAGTAAATTGGGCTAGATTTATTCATGACGAAATTAGAAGCTTTTGGACTCACCACTGTCGCATAATTATATAAGCATTATATATTATGTACCTTCTTACACGGTCTCGGGGTACCTTCTTACACTTCTCATTTTGAAGAAATCCTTGTCACAGAGAGTGGTGTAAGATTTTTATCTTTGATGCACCTTCCTGAAAGACCACCTCCAACCATATCGCTGGCACAGTAGACTGTGCAGTAGCAACAACAACAAATGTATCTAATTCCTACTCAACAAACTCAACCTCCTCCTGCTCCTCAAACTCATTCAGCTCGTCCTTCACAACAACTTGGCTCCTCTCATCATACTACTAAATACTATTCCGATTCAAAAATTCAAGAAGCTCGCATTGAACCAATGCAAATGAATTCATCTAAGATTTAACGCTTAGAAACAAAAATTAACCATGGTCAACTAGCGAGCTTTGAATAATAAAATGATTGGTTTGGAACGATCATTTTCAACAAGAATGACTAAGATGAAGAACTTTAGAAAAGGTTATCTCTACTTTAGGAAAAGTGATGAGAAGAGTACGTGACAGATCATCTTCTCGATCATCGTCTTCTACATCGCCTACATCACCTTCTCGAACACAAACACCAATCCATCATGTTCATACCTTTCATGAAGGAACTTCCATGATAAAAGCAAGCGAGAACAACCTGAAGAGGAGGAAGAAGATATTGATGATATGTCCTTGTCCGGCCCTAACTAATCTCACCATCAACACTATATGGCTTTCCATGGGCTCTCGATTCAAGAAAATGAAGAATATAATTATCAAACTTAATGGCCAACCGAATACGAACAAGATCCATCTGCATCTTGGGAATATTATGAAAATTATGGTGGACTGTCTTATTCTTCAAACCGATGTCACTAGCTTCTTTTATTTGCTCTTTTCTTTCCTTTTTGAACTATGTTATTTAACTTTTGTTTTATATTACTTATGTCTCTTGTTAAAATTCTTGTTTGTTCTCCTTATCTTATGTTCTACATTTTGTTTGACATGTCTATGTTTATATATCTATTTTATGTGTGTAATTTCTTTTCTTCTGTTTTAATAATGACAAAGAGGGAGAAATATTTGCAAATACATAGGGGGAAACAGAATTAAGGGGGACTTATTTTTAACATAACTAACGATTGTATAGTTGTCATCATCAAAAGGGAAAAGAATGTTAGAATCTCCAATCAATGGTTTCAATGACAACAACTATACAATCACATATATTATATATCTTATCACGATTACAGGTATATACAACAAGAGATCATCATGCTTAAAGATATTGAGACTCGAAGACAAACAAAGACTTATGGACCGTGCTATGATTAGCAAGGTTATACTAGTGTATTAAGAGTCTTAGATAAATATTGTAAGGTTTCGTTGTGTATATATGCACATACGAATTCATATACATGAAATTGGCATAAAAACATTCAAAATTGGCATTAAAATCTTTTATAGTCTGAAAATGCCATCCACCGACATCTGTGGAAAATCCATAGAAGTCTGTAAATAGATTCGGGAAATTCTATCCTGAAGCCATATGCATGGAAAATCCACAGAAGTCTGTCATCTTACAACTGCTATAATTTGAAAGGATGTTTCATTTTATATTGAATAATCGCATCTCTCCTCCAACGGTTACAACCATCAAATTAATAGAGTTTATTTAATAGTAACAACTCCTCATCTACATCTCTTTAATCCAATAAATACTTCAAAGATTAAGAATTATAAATAAATTATTCTCTTAATTTCTTATTAACTATCTATTTACATATTCTTGCATCTCTTGCTTACATGGTCTCAATCTATCATAATCAAAATACCATTTTGGTTAAACCACTTCCTACAACTCAAAGTACTCATATTCACATACTCAAAAGAGATCATATGAAGTGTTAATTTTGTTTCTAACCCATCAAAATTTAATAAGAATTTGAAAATTCAGACTATTCCATAACAACTCAAGAATCAACCAAAAGAACGAGAAAAGGAAGAAGAGATCAAGAGGAAAGACGCCAAAATAATCTAAGGTGATGGATCGCTAGCGATCTATCACCTATGGATTGCTAGCGATTCATAAGGCTTGCTCATAGACCCTCCAAACCACTTGCATCATGATCCATTACCATTTCTAAGCACACTTGCTAAGTTTCATAGCATACCAAATAATCTAGCTCGAGAAGTGAAGACTCATCTGATTCAAGCTGTTTGACTAGAATTAGCTAATTTAAAATGGACCTATAGAACACATATGAAGTCGGATTGACTTGAAATTATAGGAGAATATTTAGAAAACATAGGAGAAGGTTGACAAATAATGAAGTCATTTAGAGTTGATTTGATGGATCTCTAGCAATCCATCTAGATGGATCACTAGCGACCCATCTAAAGTGGCTCCCACCACCTCAAATTTTATGGTGGGTCCCTAACACCCTTTATAGTGTTCCTGCAAAGTTTTGTTTGATTTCGTCAAGATTTAGCGAGATACGGATGGTTCTTCTAGACCAGATGAACCATGAATACGGATGATCAAACTAACTCCAAATGACTTGATATTTGGACAAGGCACTTAAATAGAAGATAGGAAGACAATAATCCAAATATCACTCCAAAATATGCTAAGTGGATGGATAGCTAGCGATCCATCCCCTATAGATAGCCGACGATCCATTTCCATAGGATAGCTTGCGATCCATCATGATAGGTCGGATCACCCTCAAATTTTCCGAGCTCCTTCGTAGCACTAAGTAAAGGCTTTTGGTAGAAAAATATGCTAAGTTGATGGATAGCTAGTGATCCATCCTTTATGGATAGCTAGTGATCCATTGAAATGACTCAGATTGATTTGAGATTTTTGGTGATGACTTGGCATAACAACTGGACTCTTTTGCACTTGGACTTCTGGTCCAACACTCAATAAATTCCCCTATAAATACTCACCTACCTACAACTAGAGATAGATCTTTCCAGATATAGAGCTGTCATTACTCTATTGGAATTTCTTTACTTCTTCAACTTTCTTCTCCCTCACAACAGTCATCAAGTGGGTTACTGTGATTCTCCAGTCAACTCTTGAACTTACGATTTATTCTAACTCATTGTAACTTATATTTAAGGACTAACTAGTTGATATCCAAAGAGATTCACCTTGTATAATCATAATAAAGATTGATTAAAGTGGACGTAACCCAAAGTCAGACGAACCATTATAAAAATCATGTGTTTCTTTTCTTACTTCTACTGCTTATTTGTTGTTTATCTATGATTTGTGCTGTTGATTATCTATACTGGTGCTTTCACACTTGATCCAAGGTGTTGATCCATTTTTGGGTTAACATTTTGGTGCTTTCGTTGAGAGCCTTGAATGGGATCTGAAGAACTGAAGTTTGAATCTAAGATTTAAAGAAGAAAAGCAGGCCTAATACTAGATCTAGAGCTGTAGCAAGTCAATCGGAGACTGGGGATAACATTTATGCTAAGTATGATTATACATTGAAATGACGAATAAGGAAATAAAGAATGCAGGGATAACATTTAGTATTCAATACTACGTAAACCATACATAGTAAATTGTTGATTATTTTTTTATTCATCACTCGTAGTCATGTGGAACCTATACAAAATGTTATGTATAAATTCTCATTACTGATATTATAATTTCAATTTGAAGTCAAATTTGATCACCTTTATCTCATAAAGCGATTTTAATGGTTGAAATCAAGTATTACATTTTCAATAAATTAAAAAGGTAACAATTATTAAGATAAGTATATGTAAACAACCAAAATTGTTTATTGTAGCAATCAAAAGACATATGAAAAAAAGGTAAAGTAACTCAAAACCTCAAGCATGGACAACCTACCAATTTAAAACGATCTACCAACATAATATAAATGCCATAATTATTGTTCCTTAACTTTGATTTTGAAACTGTGGACTACTTTTCTTATTTTAGCCATTGTTCCTATGGTTTGATTTAATTTTTTTATAGAAGCTTGTATTCCAGTCCTTAAATATTTATTCGTTTCGCTCTATAATTTATTTCCTTGAGGACACAAATCAAATTTTTTTCACCCATAAGTTTTTGTTTTTCTTCCATTTCATTCCATAATATTTTGCAAGAAATTTCTATTTTTGTTGTGTGCTTTAAAAAAATTATAATGCAATTATACTTAGCATGTTTCCCTTTGATAAGCAACAATAATAGGGTAATAAGAGTTATTTAATTCAATCAATTAAAGATGCGATTTTGTATAAAAAGTTATGCACTTGCGAAAGATTGGTTGAACACGTAACAAAAATCACTATAGTAATCTTAATCTAGAATATTCTATTTCAAATAAACACGAAATGATACAAAATTATAGATGAAAGCAATAAAAATCCCATCACCCATACAAGCGATAGCGATTTTTATTCTTATTGGCGCTATTAACCTATAAAATATAACATGAATTACAAATTATTAATTAAAAATAAGCTAATTCATAGCATACAAATTAAAAAAATCAGTAATCAACATTCATCAACATATAATCAAATGCATGCATCATTTTCTGTAGAATAAAAACTCAAAAATTCTATTAGATCATAGTAATTTTCAGATAATTTTTAAAATAGAACCTAATATCATTAGAAGAGTTTTGCAAATCCAAGTTGGTGGAGTCATTCTAATAAGGATGAAAATGAGGCATACAAATAAAAAATATAAATACTGAATATGAATAGGAGAAATTGTCTAATTATAAATCAGATAAACAAATTGAAAAGGGAAAAATGACTAATATCTTAGACTAAAGTAAAAGAGTAAATGAAATTTTCCTTTTTTAATAGTTGTTCATTATTAAGTAGATAATAATAATAAACTTTTAAAAATATTATTTTCTTTGAACTAAGAGAATGATAATAAAGATGTGATGGAGTATTAAATAAAAAATAAATTTAATAATTGGAGTTAAAACGTAATTGGGGACTAAAGTAAGTTAAAAAGGAAAAGATGAAAGGAATAATTGAAAAATGTTTCTTTGAATCATTGAATGATTAGGAGTCGAGTATATATAGCTTCAAATTGAATGAGAAATCAACATATAAAAGGTCAAATATTGAAAGTTTTATGTATTCAAGTCTAAAATTTTGAAACTTATTCATGTCATAATGCTTGTTCCTTAACTCTAAATTTTAAATAGACCAAAGTTTTCTTCTTGGTAATTATTTTTGATTAAATTTTGCTATAATTTTCTTATGGAAGTTTTTATTCCAGATTTATCTTCAAACAAATAATTAATGTTTCCCTCTATAATTTAATTCTTTGTTCATACAAATAAATTATTTTCTTCGTAATTCACACTTTCATTTCTTTTCATAATATTTCAAGTAAATTCTAATTTTTGTTGCATAAAATAATCTCCAAATGATTGGTGTTTTAGTTTTACATATTTTACTTTAGAATCGACAAAAATATGATTTATTTTGCAAGAAACAATAAAAGTTGGTACCTTTATCAGTTAAAGTAAATGTGATTTCGATAAAAATTTAGGTGAGATGCTTAATCATGGATTGGTTGTAGATATTATGAAAATCAATATTATATTCTTTATAGTCAATATTTTAATATAAATATTGACTAGCATAAGAATGCAAAACTACATCCAATGTATGTCATATGCAAGTTAAAGATAGAAATGATGATTATGGAAAACATTAAATATCTAAAAAAAATCAAATGACTAAACCAATAAAAGAAAAAAATAACTAATACCTTAAACTAAAGTGATATGGTAGAAACTTATACCATTTATTATCATTCTATCTTTGAATTGATAAGAGATCATTTTTAAAAAAACTGCATTTTAATTGATGGGAATGATAATAAAGATGTAATGGAAAATAATAATACGATAATACATTTATTTACCTTAATAAGATGAATAAATTATATGGAGAAAGATGAAGAGTCGAAATTTGAATTTTATCGGAGGTGATAATTTTAAAAAATTCGTTCAAATGAATAGGAAATGGGATATGATTTATGGTGAATGAGAATCAGGATATGAAAGGTCGGATGCTTACGTTTTTTATAAAATACTTAAATTAAAGACAATTGAGGTAAAGCTTTGGTGCAATGGTTAGGTCACCTACATGGTGATCTGGACGTCCATGTTAGAGTCTGAAAACAGCCTCTTCGCAATGCGAGAGAATTACATACATTATTGACCTCCTCAGAGCCCACTATCATGCGGAAGCCTCATGCACCGAGTTCCACCTTATTAAATTAAAGACAATTAATTATTAAATTAAATTCAGGTTCAACTGAATTAGTAGCAACTCATTCTTCTAATCATATTTCTTTGATCGATTTCACTGATATAATCCTTCGAGTATAAAATTAGTTTACTACTAATTGGTAATATTTTACTGCAGTCTGTGATTATGGTCACTACATATAATAAAATTAAATTTGGTTTTTTAAATGGCCAATAATTATATTACAGTTAAGTAAAAAGGTTATCACTCAAGTTAAGGAGAGAAAAGGAGTGTGAATGAGAAGCAAAATACAAATAGTCATATATTCTCTTTTTGCACATAATAGATAGACATATAGAATAGCTACAATAAATAAACAAATAAAAAAAAACTGGTGGAAGAGATTTAGTATGAGTATGGGAATGTCCAAACATTAATTAGAGAATCTATTTTTTGATAGGGAAAGCCGAGAAGAAAAAGAATTAAGGGTCTAAGTGTAAAAATATCACTTAAACAAAGGAGATATCAACATTTCAATTGAGATTGAATGACAAACGAGACAAAAATGTAGAGGTTGCATTTTATGAACCTTTGTGTAGTTATATTTTTATTCAATTATCAAATTGAAATGCTGGAGTAAATTGATTCAAATATATGTTTGACATTTGCTACAATTCTATCTTTGAATTTATAAGTGATTATTTTAGAAAAAAATACCTTTTAATTGATGGGCATGACAATAGAGATGCAATGGAAAATAAAAATAAGATAATGCACTTATTTACCTGGATCAAATAAATAAATTATATAGAGAAAAATGAAGAGTTGAAATAAATAATTGAAATTTGAATTTTAATGGAGATGCAAAGTGATAAAAGAATGAAGGCGATGATTGCAAAAAGTCTATTCAAATGAGTATGAATTGAGTTTATAATTTTAGGGTGAATAAGCGTAAGGATATGATTTTAGGGCGAATAGTAATTGATTCCTTCTAATCCATTCCTTTTATCACTTTCATTGATATGGTCCATCGTATTTAAAGTTAGTTTACTATCAATTTATAAGACTTTACTATAGTATTTGGGTATGGTTATTGCCTTATAGTGAAATTCAATCAATTATGTACTACTTATTACCGAATAGAACAAAAATGAGGCACCCAAATCATAAAAATACTATCTCTTATTGTTCTTCTTCAACCAAAACTCATAGCGTAATTACCTCATTTGCATCATTAGCTACATCCGTTTCATAATTTGAATTATTAAAGGCCTTTATCTCCCATTTATTATTAACAAAAGCAGTAACAAAACCTAAACATTTTTTTGTAAATAGAACATAAAATATTAATATATCCCCACCAAATAATTTCGATTGACAATTTAAAAGAACTTTAATTTTAATTGGTTATCCTCCTTTGCCTCTATAAAACATTGATTACCCACTATATTATTTTTCATCTTTTTATGTTCATCTTCTTCCTTAGAATAGTACTCTTCCCCAATGGATTAATGATTTAAAATTTGATTAATCTCTATAATGAAGTTCAGGTTTTTAGGTTGTTGAAAGTTAGGAGCCAAGGTTTTTAACGTAGGTATGATGCTTTTTAACGCGTGAAGCATTTGGTGAGAGAAAGAAGAGGTATCAAGTAGCATGTTTACTTATTAAACATGATTAAAATTTAACATGGTGTTGGGAAGCACATTTCTGGGTAACACATAAATTTAGTAAAAGGGGAAGTCAAAGGGACATGATGTTACACCTGATAATATTAAAACTTATTAAATTTGAAATTTAAAGGGGTAAATGTGTAAATATACACATGAATCAAGAAGAATTAAGGATTTTAATTCTAAAATTATGAAAAAAAGAAAGGATGTTAGGAGAAATCCATCTTTTATGTATAAGATACGATAATATACGAATTATGCAACTGAATTTATGATATGATTTTTGAGTCCTTATGGAGCTTGAGACTAAAGAGGAACTAAAATGAAACAGGAAAAAAAGAATCAATATCTCAATTTTGAAGAGAAAAAAGAAACTTATTCTTAAGGTTTGAACATTGTTTGAAAATGAAATTGAATTTAACATAATGAATAAATTTAATCAAATGGAAAGTCAAAGCGGCATGGTATTACACGAAAATGTTAAAACTTTGTAAATGGAAAAATTTAGAGGGGTAATTATGAAAACATACACATGAACCAAAGAGAATTAAGAATTTTAATTCCAAAATTATGAGAGAAAAGAAAAAATATTAAGAGAGATTCATCTTTTATGTTTATGGGATAAGAAATATGGAATTGAAATCGAATTTGTTATATGATTTGGAGTCTTTATGGAGCCCGAGATTAAAGATGAACTAAAATGAAATATGGAAAAAAGAATAAATATTTTAAAGTGGATGAGGAAACAAACTTCTGCTTAGGGTTTGAATTTTGTAGGGAGATGAAATAGAATTTAACATAATGAGTAATTTTAATAAAGAGGAAAGTCAAAGGGACATGATGTTACACTTGAATATATTAAAGTGTGTTAAATGTGAAAATTTAGAGGAGTAAATGTGAAAATATAAACATGAATCAAGGAGAATTAAGGATTTTAATTCTTAAACTATGTGAAAAAGAAAAGATATTAGGTTGGATCCATCTTTTATGTAGATAAGATAGTATGTGACAAAATAAGATAAAATATAGCATAAGATCTAAGCGTATTAAACATGGAAATTTAGAGGGTTAAATGTGAAAATATACACATGAACTAAGAAGAATTAAAGATTTAATTCTAAAATTATGAGAAAAAAGAAAAGATATTAGGAGAGATCCAACTTTTACGTATAAGGAAGGATTTTAATTCCAAAATTATGAGAAAAAAGAAAAGATATTAAGAGAAATCCATCTTATATGTATAAGAAATTTAATTCTAAAATTATGAGAAAAAAGAAAAAAAATATTAGGAGAGATTCATCTTTTATGTATATAGTATAATAATTATGCAATTAAAATTGAATTTGTTATATGATTTTGAGTCTTTATGGAGTTCGAGATTAAAGATGAACTAAAATGAAATAAGAAAAAAAAAGAAATATTTTAACATTGATGAGGAAACAAACTTCCGATTAGGGTTTGAACTTTGTAGAGAGATGAAATAGAATTCAACATAATGAGTAAATTTAATGAGGGAAGTCAAAGGGACATGATGTTAACCTTGAATGTATTGAAGTGTGTTAAATGTGAAAATTTAGAGAAGTAAATATGAAAATATACACATAAATCAAGGAGAATTAAGGATTTTAATTCTTAAATTATGTGAAAAAAGAAAAGATGTTAGGAGGGATCCATCTTTTGAGGAAGTAGGTAGTACAAGATAAGATAAGATAAGATAGTATAAGATAAAATTAGATAAGATATAGCATAAGATCAAAGCATATTAAATGTGATATTTTAGAGGGGTAAATGTGAAAAATATACAAATGAATTAAGGAGAATTAAGGATTTTAATTCTAAAATTATGAGAAAAAAGAAAAGATATTAGTAGAGATCCAACTTTCATGTATAAAAAGGATTTTAATTCTTAAATTATGAGAAAAAAAAGATATTAGGAGAAATCCATCTTTTATGGATAAGATAAGATAATATAAGAATTGGGCAATTGAATTTATGATATGATTTTTGAGTTCTTATGGAGCTTGAGATTAAAGAGGAACTAAAATAAAATAGGAAAAAAAAGAATTGACATTTCAATTTTGAAGAGAAAAAAGAAACTTCTGCTTAAGATTTGAACTTTGTAAAGAAATGAAATAGAACTTAACATAATGAATACATTTAATCAAAGGGAAAGTCAAAGGGACATGGTAATACATGAATATGTTAAAACTTGTTAAATGTGAAAATATAGAGGGGTAAACGTGAAAATGTACACATGAATCAAAGAGAATTAAGAATTTTAATTCTAAAATTATGAAAAAAATGAAAAATATATTAGGAGAGATTCCTCTTTCATGTATATAGTATAAGAATTATGCAAATGAAATTGAATTTGTTATAAGATTTTGAGCCTTTATGGATCCCGCGATTAAAGACGAACTAAAATGAAATAAGAAAAAAATTATAATTTTGATGAGGAAACGACTTCTTCTTAGGGTTTGAACTTTGTAGAGAGATGAAATAGAATTTAGCATAATGAGTAAGTTTAATAAATAGGGAAGTCAAAGAGACATGATATTACACTTGATATATTAAAACGTGTTAAATGAGAAAATTTAGAGGAGTAAATGTGAAAATATACACATGAATCAAGGAGAATAAATGATTTTAATTTTTAAATTACATGAAAAAAGAAAGGATATTAGGAGGGATCCATCGTTTATATAGATGTAGACAGTATAAGATAAGATAGTATAAGATAAAATAAGATAAGATATGGCATAAGATCAAAACGTATTAAATGAGAAAATTTAGAGGGATAAATGCAAAAAATATACACATGATAGCAAAATTAAGGATTTTAATTCTAAAATTATGAGAGGAAAAAAGACATTAGAAGAGATCTAACTTTTATGTATAAGAATTTTAATTCTAAAATTATGAGAAAAAAGAAAAATATTAGGGGAGATTCATCTTTTATGTATATAGTACAAGAATTTTACAATTGAAATTGAACTTGTTATACGATTTTGAATCTTTATGGAGCCCGAGATTAAAGATGAATTAAAATGAAATAAGAAAAAAAGAATAAATATTTTAATTTTGACGAGGAAACAAACTTCTGCTTAGGGTTCTAACTTTATAGAGACATGAAGTTGAATTCAACATAATGAGAAAAATTAAAAAAGAGGGAAGTCAAAGGGACATGATGTTACACTTGAATGTACTAAAGTGTGTTAAATGTGAAAATTTAGAGGAGTAAATTTGAAAATATACAAATGAATCAAGGAGAATTAAGGATTTTAATTATTAAATTATATGAAAAAAGAAAAGATATCAGGAGGGATCCATCTTTTATGTAGATGTGGATAGTACAAGATAAGATAAGATAGTATAAGATAAAATAAGATAAGACACAACGTAAGATCAAAGCATATTAAATGTGAAAATTAAGAGAAATAATGTGAAAATATACATATGAATTAAGGAGAATTAAGGATTTTAATTCTAAAATTACGAGAAAAAAGAAAAGATATTAGGAGAGATCCAACTTTTATGAATAAGAACGGATTTTGTGACGCCCCACCTCTATACCCACGCTAGCCAAGAACACTCCGGAGTAGTGTTGTCAGCTAGCACGGAGAATAAGGCTGTTGAGGAGCGACCATCCATGTAATTGCTTATCACACGGTGGCTATAAATAATCTTCGGAAACAAACATAGAAATAATCATATCACAAATCAGTCACAGATATCCATATCACAAAGGCGGAAGAAGATATGAATATATAACTAACACATAAAAGTGTACATCAGAGCAGTGGTCAGTAAGATCCACGATAATACAAAAGAATAGCAACACGTGCTATACAAAAGAATACAACTATGAGTCTATATCTCAAGTGTATACAACAAAAACTGCTAATCTAAACAGTTAGCCAAAAGTCAGAGTGATGAATCCCTGGGAAGAAGTCAAGCAGAAGCACCTGTAACATCTCGGTCTGACCCGAGTATTATTTAAGAAAATAATAAACGGATCAGTCTAGCTATAAATATCAGATGACATGATATAACATAAAAGATATGGCATAAACATAAACATCCATAACGACATACCACTATAAGTATGTAAATAATGATCAACAGAAGATCAATCAATAAGAGATAATCAATATCACAAGAATCTTCTCAAAGATTCGAAGAGGGCATCATACCCTAAACTTGTACTCATAACAAGTCAATGACATAAATTCCAGAAATCAACACGAGAAATCCAGAAATCATAAAAAGGGAAAGAGGCCTATCACATGACGGTCCGAAGACCAAGGGGAGCTACCCCGCATGTGTGAATGGAATCACACAGATTGAGGTCAAGACTAACCAAAAAGCAAAAAGGTATGCGTGAGTGGAATCACACAAGTGGTGTCTAGTCTAACCTTGCAATGAAAGAGACATCGCGCAATTGCTAGTCTAATTCGTAAAGCGATCATCAAGATCAACGAGAAGTGTCAATTACACTAAGCTAGTAAATATAGAAGTTTAGCCTCATGTCCCATAACCACTTGCTTAACTTAAATATTTACGAACAAACTGTAAATCTTCACTAATAAAATTGTCACAAGAGGTTCAATCGAACAAGTCCAAGAATTAACCGACGAAGTGAACGCAAGCGTTTCATACCACTTGTTTTACTAAGTCGTTTAATTAGATTTCTCATCCGAGTGAGGTAAAGGCTTGTATATACTAATAGATTGGAAAACGGTTTAAGAAAAGAGCTTTGTTATTAAAAATAGAGTTGAAATTGTTTGTTAAAAGAGTTTTGATATTTACTACTAGTATTGAAACCTTTATATTATAAAGTGACAAAACACAGAAGCAATTGTAGAAACAATCAGTCACAAAGATCGCATACGGAGATGTGAATAAAATCCAAGGAAATCAGCTCAATGTTTTTCAAATAAGATCCCCTACGGAGGGGGGTCCAGGGGGGTGGCAACCCCCCAAGGTGGGGGTGCGGGGGCAACGCCACCGCTTACGGGGTTCGACCTGCCCGGTCAGGTCGCGGGGGTCCAGGGGGCAGCGCCCCGACCAAAACGGTACGACATAGTGAAGACAAAATGAGGTCTAACGACCTAAGGGGAATAGGGTCGAGCGACCTAACAATAGAACAGGTCAAGCGACCTAACGTTTCAAGGCCGAGCGACCTAATTAAACTCGCGACTTAATGGTGTGAAAGGCGTGCGACCTAACATGTTACGACCTAAGGGGGGTGCGCGACCTAAGAAGGTTCGCGGGCTAGGGATGAGCGACCTAACAAGGTTCACGACCTAACGGAGACGAGGTCATGCGACCTAAAGTGGTTCGCGGCCTAAAGGTGTTCGCGACCTAATAGGGTTCGCGACCTAAAGGTGCACGACCTAAGGTCTTTCGACCTAGGGGTATATAGGTAACACGACCTAAAGGTGTCGCGACCTAAGGGGCCAAGCGACCTAGTGGGTCATACGACCTAAAGGAAATAGGGTCCAACGACCTAAAGGGATGGGAGTCATGCGACCTAAAGGAGTATGCGACCTAAATGAAGGCGGAACAACTCAGGGTCTAACGACCTAGGGGGGGCGACCTAAGGTCTAACGACCTAAGACCGAGGAGACGTTTCCAACAGAGGGAACGACTTAACGACCTAAGCCTAACGACCTACGACCTAAGGTCCCACGACCTAATGAGGCAGGCAAGGCCGAACGACCTATATGCGAACGACCTAAAGTCCAACGACCTACGACCTAAATCCGAGGCGAACAAAATATGCAGGCCTTGACTTTTCCACACGCGCGAGCTAATGATTCCGAGTGACCTATACCTGGGCAGAGCGACCTAAGCTCAGGAAGTTCACCAAACAACTAAAAATTAGAGTTTTTCGCCAATGCAATCCAAACCAAATGCAAATATACATGCTAAAGTGATGGGGAATCATTCCCAACAGTCCAATATAGTTATAGACTAGAATTGTGAGATAAAAATCTCACCTTTGCACTAAAATTTATGAAGATGAAGCTTGAAAGCAAGGAGAAGCAAGGAGAAGCAATCCAAAGCTTGAATCCAATATCTTCTACTTGAATTTGGAGTTGAATGTTGGATTTGCAATTGAATTTGTGCTTAGAGTTTTAATTTCCAATTCTTTTCACCATTAATGCCCAAGCTTGAGTTAGTTAGGAAATTTATGAAGAGTGAGGAGAAGGGGGTTGGAACTTGGGCTTAATAGGCTAAACTAACCCAAGGTCCAAAGCGGGAAAAGTTAGTGAAATTTCACTAACTCCAAACCTATCGATGTTTATACTTAAAAAAGTTGTAAACGACATTTCGAACTCAATGGAAGTGGTCTCGAGTCCTAATTTGACCGTTTGCAAAAAGTAGCTTTTCGGACCAAAATCCGATTAACGAGTTAATATTTAAATAAAATATTTAAATACAAACTCGATAAATATGCGGGTTGTTACAGATTTTAATTCTAAAAATACTAGAAAAAAGAAAAGATAATAGGAGAAATCTATCTTTTATGTATAAGATAAGATAATGTAAAATTATATATACTATTATATTGTTATTGAGTTTGGTTTCAAGAGAACACAGGCCTTCCCAAATTTTGGAAAGTGAACCTTCTCCCTATTTATTTCCTTCTTTACTTTGGATATTCTCCTCTTCCTTTTCGTACAGCTGAAAATTTCTTTCTCACCAGTGCTAATCCTTTCTTTCCCATTCCATCCGGCTGAAATCAATAAATTCCCATCTCCATAATCTCTTCTTCCCCCTTTCCTCTGGTGGAAATCAAAAATTCTCTCATGTAGAACTGTACTATGAATAAGATCAAAATCCCTTGTATTGTTCTCGAATTAATCGCCTAATTAGGTTAAGTCGTACCTACGTCCTCACTTTCTTCTTCCTCGCGTAGACTTCCATTTCAAGTAAGGGCTAATCCCTAATCATAAACCCTTTTCTTATTTTGTATTTGCTTCCATTTAACCTTTTTCTGTCTCTTAATTATTTTGCTGGTGCAATTAAGTTGAAGATCTGAATTTTTACTTTCTTTCGATTCAAGAACGTTGTTGTTCTCCCCATTTGATTTTTGTTTTCATTGCTTTTGTTTCAAGTATCATGTTTCTCTTCTACCTATTTAATACTGTTTTCATTGCTTTCGTTCTGAACGATTACCGTTAGTGTTTCTTTAAATTTTGCAGATGTATTTGTTGTTGCGAATTGAACATTCTGTTGTAGTTTATTGTCAGATCCTTTGTTGATTAAACTACCTAAAAGGTCCATTCTTCTTTTTTTCATTACTTAATTTTAAGGAAGAAAATCATGAGCAAGTTAAGAAGCATATCGTATATCACACCAGTTCTTTTAAATAAAGGGAAAATTTTAAACTTTAGCATAGAAGATACTTTAATTTATTTATAATTATCAAAAAATATTTGGAAACATTTCTCCTTCTAATTTACTGCATATATGTATTTAGGAATGATATTGTAGAAATTTTTAATTATTTTCCTCTTGCTTACTGTGTAAACAACAATATATTGGCATCAATCTTGATAGTATTTAGTTGATGCATTTATTATGTTTACATTTTAAGGAAGATAAATCTAATTTTGTAGAATATTCATATTAATGTCTCATTTTGAGTATCTTCTTCTTTTGCTTTTAGAAAAAATTGAAACATATGAATCTACTGTAAATCGAATCATTTGCATGCTGATGATATTTCACCTTTGACTTCACTCAATTACTTTTGCAAGTTACATGAATTTTCGTAGGTGGAGATTCTTATTATACCTCTACATGATGAGAATTTGTATTGAAGGAAACATTTTTTTTGAATATATAGCAATACATATTTAACTTAGCAACCAAGGTACGCTTTCATCCTCTGCATAGCACCTTTTTTCATGCATTATTCCTTTTTATAGGTTTTTTCCTTCAAAGATAAAGACAAAAGTACAATTAAGTGCTTAAATGGTGTATGCCTTTCAGTTTGAGTTTTAGTTCAAGTTTGTTTGGTACTCCTAGATGCTATTATGTGGTCATTATAAAACCCAATATTTTCACATTTATTATATTCTATCATTATAAATTGAAGTGCATATATATATATATATCTGTGTGCATTGGAAGCATTTAGAAGGTGGAAGATCAATTGCATATTGAAATTAACTGTATACTGAAACCATGGTGAGTATTGCAATGACCACAATAAATATTTTATTAAAACCACAATTTGTTCAATTTTGGGTTTCTTTATTGTTAAAGGATCTGAAGCATAATAAGTATTTTACTAAAACCATAATTTATACAGTTTGTGCAATCCTTTACTTATCACTGTCTAAAAGTTGCATATTTTGCCTTTGTTGAAAGTTTCTTTAGTCATGTTGGTATTTAAAGCAAGGAAACTAGATTTGGTGCAGGTTTAATTTCCATCTTTTGCAATCCTTTATTTATTAACTAGGACCATTTTATTTTCCTTGGTTAAACTTAATTCCTTGTCCAGAGGCCATTAGCAACTTGGGTCGGCTTTGATCAGTGATATAACCCTATAAAAATAGTTTATATATGGTGGTGTTGTGCATGCATACTTTTTCGATTGTTGTGCGAACTCTACATCTATTTTCTCTTACCTAGCCTATAAAATGGTCATGCTTTGTACTAATCAGTATGGTGTTGACAATAATTGGTAATCGACTCATGAAGCAATTACATTTCGGGTCAATGCACCATTTTTCTGAAAAATAAATAAAGCAAACCTATTTGCTATAATATAGAAAGATAAATGCAGCATTGGCTCTAGAAAACTACGCACATGGCATATTATATAGTTTGATACATGGTTGATGCTATGTAAAGCTTCTCCAAAGTACATGGTTAAACATGTGTGAGTAGTAACTCATCCCTACAATGACATAACCCTACATTTGTTGCCAATTTTCTTCATTTAAATATGTATTTCTATTAGCGGTATCAACGCTAAATGCATGTAAAGTTTATATAATTTGTGAATATCTTCACCTTTTAATTTCTGTCTTGAATATTAGATTCTTCCATCCTTTTCTACCAGTCATAAGAAATGCTCGAGTACTTTTGATGTTTTTCAATCATTATCTACTGATTTTCCCCTTTAACTATCAGAAAGAATGGATTATGTTGGCGAATAAAAATAATAATGGGTTGATTTTATTCTAAAATAATGCATTGCTAAGTATCTATAAATTTTATTTTAATGATACATTAATAATGATGCATGATTGATCTTTTATAATTTTTATTCTAATTTGACATATAGTGTATGAGCAGTATACATATGAACTTCACTGAAAGATTGAGGGATGTTCATTTATTTACTCTTTTACTAATACAATCTTATAATTTTTTAACATTTGATTTGTAGGTATTGTGCTTTGAACCATTAGAGAAATGAGCAATAAAGCTTCTAATAGAGTATCAAATTTTCCTCATACAGCCAATTTGCATCATATATGATTCATCCTTTATTTTAAAAATCTCACACCTCCTCCCTTCGAGTTTTCTAATAGAGCTATCTAACGTCTGAAGGTATTTATTGTTTTAATTTTTTTCCCTTCTGAACTAGATTCTTTGGAACTAATTAAAGAGATCTGAAGTTGCTATTGAAGCCTCTGTTCAACCACATTAAAAAGGTCTTATATACAGGTATGCTGATAATATCTCTTGCATATATAGATAATTATAAAACTTTTTCATCTACAACAAATACATATTCATAATTAACTGATTTTGAACCACCCCCTAAAACATTAATCTAATTTCATGCACGAATTCGTATTTCAATTCAGCATTCATCTTTTTAAGTCTGTAGGTTACCAAAGGTCACACAAAATAGCTTTATGGGAATGATTCGATTATGGTTTTATGGTGGTCTAATAAAAAAAATTCTTACAGGTAAATCTTTATATGAAATGTCTATATATTTATTACTACTTCTTAATCTTTAGATATGGGAATGATCTGATTATTACTTCTTACAAGTAAACAAACATTGATTATAAATTAGAGCTCTTTAGTTAATGTTTGTCATTTAACACGATTATAGATGATATTGCAAAACACTGATTTTTTTTATAATACTCAAGCTGACCTGTCTTAACTTATGTTGTGTTCTTCTTATGTCATATAACAAGTTAATTTAAACTGTACATGTTGAATTTAAGTTCAAAAGCCTCTTTGAGTCTTAATTTATTTTTTCATAAATATTTTCAGAATTTTTTTTGAATAAAATTAATAATGAATCTACCAAAATGCTCATGTTTATTCTTCATTTGCAGCAATGCTTATAAGTTTGAAGAGAAAAAGAATGACTCCACTTGCGACATTCAATATATTTTACAGCTCTTCATTCAATGTTTGTTTGTCATTTAAAATGATTACAAATGTTTCTCGAAAAAAATGAGTTTTTAAACATATATATTCAAAACAACATGACTTATCGTGTTCATCTTATGTCATATAACAAGTTAATTTAAGGGACAATTTGGCACAGGTCCCTAATAAGTTTCAAAATACATAAAAACCCTAGTAAAAAAATTTGTAAGTTAGGTCCCTAGAATTAAGTTACCGAATAATGGCATATACTTATGCAATTATTCAGTGAATAATTACAGACATTTATGCAATTATATCAAAAAATTGCATACGATTCACAATTATTCACTAAAAAATTGCGGAAAATTCTGCAATTATTCACTAAAAATTTGCAGAAAATTCCGCAATTGTTCACCAAAAAATTGCAGAATTTTCCGCAATTATTCACCAAAAAAATTGCATAAATTTATGCAACTTTTAGATATAATTGCATAAATATCTGCAATTATTCAATGAATAATTGCATAACTATATGCAATTACTTAGTAACTTAATTTTAGGGACCTAATTTACATACTTTTTTATTGGAGTTTTTATGTATTTTGAAACTTATTAGGGACCTGAGCCTAATATTCACTTAATTTAAACCGTACACTTTGAATTTAAAATCAGATGCCGTCGAGTCTCATATTGATTTTTTAGAAAATATCATCAGAGATAATTTCAGAAAAAAAGATTGAATCTACCAAAATGCTCCTGTTTATTCTTTATTTGCAACATTGATTATAAGTTTGAAAAATAAAGAATGACTCCAATTGCAGCATGGATTATAAATTACACTTCTCAGCTTAATGTTTGTTCGCATTTAAAATAATTACAAATGTTATTGGAAAACACCATTTATTCTTTGTTCTTATCATTTATAGATAAAAAGTAGTGGCGAAATGCTCCCGTTGGTTACTATATTACATAGCTGTCGTAACCAAGTTTTCTAATCATTTTAATGAAGCGCGAACCATTGCAGAACACCTCAATGTAATTTAGTGTATGCTTAAAAGAAACCAGCTGTCTTCATATTTCTAATTTTTCTTTTTAATATATGTACTCTAACTGGCCCGCTTAACTTATGTGGTTTTCTCTTTATGTCATATATAATAAGTTATTTTAAACTTTACATGTCGAATTTAAACTCAAAAGCCTCTTTACTCTCTAATTGATTTTTTACAAAATATATTTGCATTTGAATTTGTATTATACCAATTTGAGGTTCAAAACTCAAAAGAAGTGAAGGTCTAAAGTATAAAATCATTGTTTAATGTCATAGAAGATAAATGATTTTATATATTAATCCACAGATAAACTGAACCGTATCAGTTTACTTCGTATGTTATTTTTGCTCATTATGCGCTATTAGTTTGCAGCATATAAGTGAATTTTGTACAAATTTATAGATATACTCAACTAATTTGTACATCTTTATGAAACTAAAATATCATTTGAATGGATGGAAAAGTCATTAAATTAAAATATATATTTTTACTCTAACCATTTATTAGAGGTTGGATATGTTTCATGTGTACTAAAGGATATATCACATATCATCAATAATCAATAGTAGGTTGAAAGCGCAATGAGTAATTTGATAAACTAATTGGTCTTAATTTCACATTCTTTTTACATTTTAACTATTCCTGGATTCGATTTATCCATGTGTCTTATCTTTGATATCTTAATTTTCCCTTATAACATTAATCCATTATTGATTTTAATTTTATTTATTGATTGCATTTAATATAAATGTCTTTATCGATTTTGATTTCATCGGTTTTTTATAATAGGCGTAGCCTAAGTATCAACTTAAAATTCCAAAAACTGTCTATCCTACATGTCCAGGTGGATTTTGCATGGATTAAAATGAATAAGACGAGAACATTAATTTTAATTTTTTGTACACAATTTTAAGTTTGGAAAGCTTGCTAAGTATTATAAAAAGTCAAATGGATTTAGTGTGTATTAGCAAGCGATAATTGTGAGGACTGTTCTAAAAATGAGAGGATGTTGAAAATGAGGAGAGATGTGTTAGCTCTAACTAAAAGTTACCCAATGTCCAACTGTGTTAGTATCGGATCTATTTATCTTTGATCATTGTTCTTTACCTCTGTAGTTGGTACTTTTTCAAGGCACTTATAATACAATCTACAGTTCAATTGGTTTCAAACTCTACTTAAACATTGCCTTTTTGCCTTGGCTACAACAAATATTATACCAACTAACTCTAGCTGGTGGCTAGAGTGAGACACATAAGATTTTTAGGATGATTGAGAAAAGTAAGAGCCAAAAAGAAAAGTTGTACAATTACACGCATAACCCAAGTGACATTAGGAATGTGATGATACTACTTACGCAACCAAAAGAATAATAAATAATTAGTATATAATTTATACACAAGTTCAAATTTAATTTATTACGCTCTATTACTTGCAGGAAACATATTTAACTGCAACAGACCATGTTTGTGTTTATCTATGTTTATATAAGTAAGCAATGAATTTTGGGCAAGTTAATATATTTTTGTGGTTGAATTACATTATCGAAGAAGATTTTTGTGATTATATTATTATTATCCAATTAAAAGAAATATTTGATGATTGTACAAAGTAATCACATGTTATCTTTTTAAATACCTCTTTATTTACTTCCATGGATTAAAATTTGCCATATATTCTTGCAAAAAATTTGACTTCATTAAAAAAGTAAGTTCTTAGTTTATTGCATTCGTATTTAAGTTGATTAATTTGATCGAATATTTGAGCAAATGAAATTTCACGTGTCTTGAGCAAATGATTTAAATATCTTGCAGTTGTATTCATTTTCTCCTTCGGTTATTGTAATTGGTTTTCAAGTTAATCAATATTTTTTTTCACCAAAATATATACGTAGTACAATAATTGAAAATACAAGTTTTCAAATGGGTTGTATGATTATATGCTATTAAGAACCACATACTGCCGTATGTTAATACAAAATGTGTATTTTGCAATTTTTTTAGACATGTATGTATAACTGTGTATAAATTAGGTAATATTTATATGCTATTGGTTTCTAATACAAATGTAATTCCTGTAGCATGCGGCTTTATTAGTTAGAGGTGAACATTATTAACTATCAACTGATATTGTTCTAATATACCATCAAGAAAGTTTGCTTTTATGACTACTTTGGGAAATACAACAATTTGAAGTAACACTTCTGTTTCTATTCATTAAGCAAATACATCTATTTGATGCACTATTTTACTCTTATTCATCATTATCTTACAATTCTTAAGAGCATACATGCTGAATTTCTGATAGTTGGGGACTTCATCATAGAGCTTTCACATTAGTCTTACACTAATTACATAAGTAGACAAATCAACTTGAGTTTCCAACATGGCCAGCCATATGTATTTATGCATAGACCAAGAAATTCACATCATTTTCTACATTATTCTGTACTTCAGACGTTCATGAAAAAATTACTCCATCACTGTGCAGTATGGACGTTGTATATAAAAAAACAACTATTTCATCTTAGCATTGATATCTTGCATGCATGATTATCTTATTTTTCTTTTCAACTTATCAGTTTTCCTTGAATTTATATTAAATTATTGACTTTGTTGTTAATTTCTTTGTTGATTGTATTTTACAGATTATGAGCCAGTGTCAAGAAAATCTCTTCATAATTCAGCTAAGAAGATTGAATTTAAAATCGAGGTTTCTACGCTTATGGATATAATCATCAACTCTCTTTACAGTAATGAAGAGATTTTCTTGGGAGAATTCATCTCTAATGCCTCGAATGTAAGTTTTATACTTATCGATATAGTGGTTCTAGCATAGGATCTTACAAATCTTCACTGTAACAATGTATCATTTTCATGTTTCAACCGTACAGTCAATAGGATACGTTTTTCTTACTTTAAACGATAAGATTGTTTTTAGGGAAGGTGAAAACAACAAGCTTGAGTTTCGTGTTGATACATCAAAATTCTGCATGAAATATGAATTAATTTTGAAGAGTATATCACCGATAGGAATCCTTATTTTTATTGTAGATGTTCAGATCAAGCTTGATAAGGAGAATAAGGTTCTCTCTATTAGGGACAGAGGTATTGGTATGACTAAAGTAGATTTACTCAAGGACTTAGGAACAAAAGCTAAGTCAGGAACTACAGGTACTATTGACAAACATGATCATTATTTTACCTACATTATGCTTGAATTGTTTGAAAAATTTGTCGTCAATTGATTCTTTTGACAAAATGCAACTGGGAGGTCACCTAAAAACTCATTGGACAATTTGGCGGTGTGTTCTACTCTGCATATTTGGTTGCTGGCCATGTTATAGTCATAAGCAAGCGTAATGATGATAAAAAGTAATAAAATTGAGATGGACATGAATTTGTGATATTTTGATCTTTATGATAGTTTGATCAAAGTTATTTCACATATAAGTTAGTTCACCTTCTAGATATGTCTGTGAGTTTAATGTTAATTGCCCGAGGAAAAATGTACCGAGCCACAAGGACATGGAGTAGAAACACGTCCGCATCTCCAACAGGAAAAATGTATATCTTAAAGAATATCAATTGAAAGTCGGCATACTTAAAAACGGAATTACTATAAGGCGCAGAAATAATGGTCATAAAATGTGCGGTAATAATCTTGGCAGCTTATGTTTTGATGCACTCCTAAGTTCTGTCTTTAGATTCAAATTCTTGCATTTCCTAACCTTATTTATTGGGCCCAGTAGCACTATAGTTTTAAAAAAGGTAGGAAAAACAATACGAAGCTATATAATAGGACTCCACGCTCTAATCATGTGTTATCTTTGTTTTTTGCGTCCATTTTGAAGGTTAGAAGCATACACAAAGCAAACATAATCATAGACAAAAGGCTTATAAGCTAAAAGACGCATCAACAACAAAATAATGATTTAGACATAAGGGCCTTTATAATTCACCTAGGATGGGTTAGTTGCTCAAATGGAACTTCACATGCTTTGACTTATGGTACGGGGACAATAAATCTTCAAGTATATGAGTGGACCTTTTCAACTATTTTTCATGAATACCCGTCTTTTTCAAAAATGCAACATAAGTTCCATAAACAATAACTTTTGAAATCCCATGCACTGTTAAATTTTGTGACATTCAGATTTCTCCCAACGTGCACCAAGCCACACATAGCGATGATCCTCATGATTTTCCTCCTTGTATCATTGTCATATCTCTTTCTTTTACTTCCATGCAATCTAACATTGGAATATGGTTTAATCTAAATACTGGAATATATGTGGTATTTTAATCATGCATGGAACATCATGAAA
Organism: Allium cepa; assembly: GCA_030765085.1. Classification (NCBI taxonomy): domain Eukaryota; kingdom Viridiplantae; phylum Streptophyta; class Magnoliopsida; order Asparagales; family Amaryllidaceae; genus Allium; species Allium cepa. Next base: position 796,476,987 of record CM060941.1, on the reverse strand, counting down.
CACCTCTTGAAACATAACATTTATCATAAATATTACTACTGTGTATAGTTCAAACGACAAAGCATGCGGGGCCAAAAATTCATGGACCAAAATATGCTCCCCAAATAAATATTTCATGCCTTTTTACAATGATGTTTTAAATTCAGGTTAAATACTATTTTATATTTTCATACCTTTGGAGAAGATCCAATAGCAATAGTGGCACTGCATCATCACACGTTCAAGATAAACATAATGGTTCTTTTTATATGTAAAGTTAAATATAATGGTTGTTCTTTTCATATGTATTGTTATACTTTAGGCATTAATTATGTTGGTTGGTTTAATATGTGTGAAAGTTCAATTTGCTACGATTTAGCTGCTATGATAACTATAAGTGTGTTTTTGATATTTTACCAAATTTTGCGAAATGTATATTATTTCGGGTAAAAACTATAATTAGAAGTAGTTATTTGCATGTGGAAAACAGCAGGGAAAATAAAAATGTGTGCTTCTAATTGTGATTATTTTTTTCTTCTCTCTTTGTCAGCTAAAGTTAGAATTTCTGTCTTCTAGGTCAGTTAAAGATAGAAGTTCTAACTTGCACTTAAACAATTCTTTTTATTTTAGCATTTGACTTTGCTGCTTTATGTCAGTGTTTCTATTTTAGCGTGTGTATGATGCATGTAGTGTTTACATCGCATCCAAGGTGGACTCATCATTTTGATGTGATGATGAACTGAACAAACTGATCTGTTGGTAGTTTAACAAATCTCATTTCTAATCCATTTTTAAATACCCATTTCGTTTAATAAAAGAATCACATCCTTGAAAAGAATAAAAAAATCAGTATAAGAAATCAGAAGAACCATTTTGGTGGAAGCAACCGCACATTTTAAATATATTCTCAAAACTGATATCATTTTTTTTCCTACAGCCGTGTGCGTAGCATGAGTTCACACTAGTGCAATTGAATTTATGACATGATTTTTGTGTCCTTGTAGAGCTTGAGATTAAAGAGGAATTGAATAAAATAAGAAAAAAAGGAATTAATATTTCAATTTTGAAGAGAAAAAAGAAACTTCTGCTTAAGGCTGAACTATGCAAAGAAATGAAATAGAATTTAACATAATGAATAAATTTAAGCAAAGGGAAAGTCAAAGGGACATGGTATTACACCTGAATACGTTAAAAATTGTTGAATATAAAAATTTCGAGGGATAAATGTGAAAATGTACACATGAATCAAAGAGAATTAAGAAATTTAATTCAAAAATTATGAAAAAAAGAAAAAAAATATTGGGAGAGGTTCTTCTTTTGAGTCTTTATGGAGCCCGAGATATGATTTTGAGTCTTTATGGAGCCTGAGATTAAAGATGAACTAAAGTGAAATAAGAAAAAAAAGAATAAATATTTTAGGAAACAAACTTCTGCTTAGGGTTTGAACATTATAGAGAGATGAAATAGAATTTAGCATTATGAGTAAATTTAATAAAAGGGAAAGTCAAAGAGACATGATGTTACACCCAAAAATATTAAAACTGGTTAAATTTGAAATTTAGAGGGGTAAATGTTAAATATACACATGAATCAAGGAGAATTAAGGATTTTAATTCTAAAATTATGAGAAAAAAGAGAGAATATTAGGAGAAATCCATCTTTTATGTATAAGTTAAGATAAGATAATATAAGAATTATGCAATTGAATTTATGATATGATTTTTGAGTCCTTGTGGAGCTTGAGATTAAAGGGGAACTAAAATGAAATAAGAAAAAAAAGATTAATATTTAGATTTTGTAGACAAAAAGGGAACTTCTGCTTAAGGTTTGAATTTTGTAAAGAAATGAAATAGAATTTAACATAATGAATAAATTTAATCAAAGAGAAAGTCAAAGGAACATGGTATTACGCCAGAAAACTTGTTAAATGGGAAAATTTAGAGGGGTAAATGTGAAAATGTACACATGAATAAAAGAGAATAAAGAATTTTATTTCTAAAATTATGAAAAAAAAGAAATATATTAGTAGAGATTCATCTTTTATGTATATAGCATAAGAATTATGGAACTGAAATTGAATTTTTTATATGATTTTGAGTCTTTATGGAGCTCGGGATCAAAGATGAACTAAAATGAAATAAGGAAAAAGGAATAAATATTTTAATTTTGCCGAGGAAACAAACTTCTACTTAGGGTTTGATCTTTGTGGAGAGGTGAAATAGAATTTAACATAATGAGTAAATTTAATAAAGAGGGAAGTCAAAGGGACATGATGTTACACTAGAATATAGTAAAGCGTGTTAAATGTGAAAATCTAGAGGAATAAATGTTAAGATATACATATGAATCAAGGAGAATTAAGGATTTTAATTCTTAAATTATGTGAAAAAAGAAAAGGTATTAGGAGGGATCCATCTTTAATGCAGATGTAGATAGTATAAGATAAAATAAAATGTAGCATAAGATCAAAGCGCATTGAGTGTGAAAATTTAGAGGAGTAAATGTGAAAATATACACATGAATTAAGGAGAATTAAGGATTTTACTTCTAAAATTACGAGAAAAAAGAAAAGATATTAGGAGAGATCCAATTTTTATGTATAAGAAAGAATTTTAATTCTAAAATTATGAGAAAAATGAAAAGATATTAGGCGAAATCGATGTTTTATATATAATGTGACTCCCCACCTCTATACTCGCACAAAGCAATTACACAGATAATCGCTCCTCAACAGCCTTACTCTTGGTACTAATTGGCGGCATTACCCATTAGTGTCCTAAGTTATTGTGAATATATAGGTGTGGCATCACATATATGATAAGATAATATAAGAATTATTCAATTGAATTTATGATATGACTTTTGAGTCCTTATGGACTTGAGATTAAAGAGGAAGTAAAATGAAAGAAGAAAAAAAAGAATTAATATTTCAATTTTGAAGAGAAAAAAAGAAACTTTTGTTTAAGGTTTTAACTTTTTAAAGAAATGAAATAAAGTTTAACATAGCGAATAAATTTAATCAAAGGGAAAGTCAAAAGGACATGGTATTACACCCGAATATGTTAAAACTTGTTAAATGTGAAAATTTAGAGGGGTAAACGTGAAAATATACATATGAATCAAAGAGAATTAAGAATTTTAATTCAAAAATTATGAGAAAAAAGAAAAAATATTAGGAGAGATTCATTTTTTGTATATTGTATAAGAATTATGCAATTGAAATTGAATTTGTTATATGATTTTGAGTCTTTATGGAGCCCGAGATTAAAGATGAACTAAAATGAAATAAGAAAAATAATAATAAATATTTTAGTTTTAATGAGGAAACATACTTCTAATTAGGGTTTGAATTTTGTAGAGAGATGAAATAGAATTTAACGTACTGAGTAAATTTAATAAAGAGGGAAGTCAAAGGAATATGATGTTACACTTGAATATATTAAAGCATGTTAAATGTGAAAATTTTAGAGACGTAAATGTGGAAATATAGGCATGAATCAAGCAAAATTAAGGATTTTAATTCTTAAATTATTTGAAAAAAGAAAATATATTGGGAGGGATCCATCTTTTACGTAGATGTGCATTGTATGAGATAAGATAGTATAAGATAAAATAAGATAAGATATAACATAAGATCAAAGCGTATTGAATGTGAAATTTAGAGGGGTAAATGTGAAAATGTACACATGACTTAAGCATAATTAAGGATTTTAGTTCTAAAATTATGAGAAAAAAGAAAAGATATTAGGATAGATCCAGCTTTTGTATATAAGATAAGACTAGTGCGAACCCATGCTTCGCATACAGACCACACTCAACCTCATATCATCATAACATGTTTAAATGATTTATATGGTTCATTGATTAAGAAATAGTTATCTTTTTTTATCACTTTTCAAATAAATTTGCATTTTGTCTAAAACTTATGTATAAATCTTTAAAAACAGTAATACAGATAGTACTGGTGCTTGATAAACGATTGCAAAATATTGAGCAAAAATAATTTCAAAGATAAAATTTCCATACAATACATGTTTAAATTATACATATATAAATTTATTATGTGCATCAGCTGTATCTCCATGCATCAGTTGTATTATATGTAACTTCATTTATGAGATACCTTTATCAATCATTTCCTTTAATACTTGATGTCGTTGATTCCATTTGCTGCTTCGGTAATAACTATCTATAAGAGTAGTGCAGGTAACAATATTTGGTTTACACTTGACCATTGATCCAAAAATGTCAAAAGCAACGTTGACATGATTCATGAGAATGCAAGTGTTGATGATGATCTCATAACTGACTATGTCTAGGAACACATTATGCAGCATCATATTATTGTAGAATGATAAGATTAGATAATAAAGAGATTTATTTCTCTTTTGAACAATTCTTGTGAAAAATATGCTAAATCTAAAACATACATATTTTATGTCTAAAATGTTGGAACTAATAACCATTATTCAACAATATTTATTTTAATGTGAAGAATATCATTGTATTTCTTTTACAGTCAAAGCAAATTCAATTTAATAAGAAGCATAAAATTGTATTTAATGCTTTTGATCTTTCTGGTTCCATTTCTAATTCCATCTAACATTGTTGTTGCATTTTGGTAATGTTGGATTTCATCAGACTTGACTGCAATTTGTGAAAGTAGAATCAGAGGCTGAAAACTTTCAAAACAATCAGCGACATAGATTAGTTAAAAGAAATAAAGTCAAACAGATTTAATAACTTCAATAATATAAACAATTCGAAAAACTATGATTTTTAAAAATTTATTTTTAGCTATCAACAATGGATATCATTGGAAAGCATATTAAATTTGAGATTTAATAGTAAAATCGATTCTTAAATCCAATTAACGTAGAAAAAGTTATCACATTTCAAAGTTTGGAATAGAAAGAAATTAAAAACGTGACTGTTCATTTCCCAAAATATGAAGGAGGCCTGTGTGCTTTTGAAATCTAACTCAATAATAATATTATAGTATAGATGATATAAGATAAGATATATTAAAGCTGTTAAATGTGAAGATATATTATGTGAATAACTTGGTCTACCGCTATTTCTACATATGCTTAATGCCACTCACTAGAAAGATAATAAAATCTGCGATTTAATGGTGAAAACGGTTTGTTAATCCGTCATTTCTACAAAAAGTTATTGTGTTTTAAAGATTGGTAATTAATGGGATGCAAATTTTAGTTATGGATTTGAGAATAAAATCCACATATGAAAAACCAACGTTCAGCCATGAAGCAGAGGGGTATTTTAAGGAAGAAAATTGCAGTATTTGAAAATAGAGATGTATTTATTTCTTTTTTTGGGAGGTTGTTTTGTGTATTTAGTTTGATTTTAGGAATGTGTCCTTATTTTCAAACAAAAAAAGATATTAGGAGGGATCTGTCTTTATATAAAGAGTATAAGATAAGATATAGTACAAGATCAAAGCGTGTTAAACGTGAAAATTTAGAGGGGTAAATATGAAAATATACACATAAATCAAGGAGAATTAAGGATTTTAATTCTAAAATTATGAGACAATGGAAAAGATATTAGAAGGGATCCATCATTTATGTAGACATTATAAAATAAGATAAGATATAGTATAAGATCTAAGGATGTTAAATGTGAAAATTTAGAGGGGTAAATGTGAAAATACACACATGAATCAAGAAGAATTAATGATTTTAATTTTGAAATTATGAGTAAAAAGAAAAGATATTAGGGGAGATCCATCTACTATGTATATAGTGTAAGATAGTATAAGATATATAGTATAAGATAAGATATAATATATAACATATATTAACGTGTTAAATGTGAAAATTTAGAGGGGTAATGTGAAAATATACACATGAATTAAGGAGAATTAAGGATTTTGATTGTAAGATAATGAGATAAAAAGAAAAGATATTAGGAGGGATCCAATCTTTTATGTAGACATTATAAGATAAGATATTGTATAAGATCAAAGCGTGTTAAATGTGAAAATATACACATGAATAAAGAAGAATTAAGGGTTTTAGTTCTAAAATTATGAGAAAAAAGAAAAGATATTAGGAGAGATCCATTTGTTATGTATATAGTATAAGATATATAGTATAAGATATATAGTATAAGATATATAGTATAAGATATAACATATAACATACATATGAAAGTGTGTTAAATGTGAAAATTTAGAGGTGTAAATGTGAAAATATATACGTGAATTAAGAAGAATCTAAAGGTTTTAATTCTAAAATTATGAGAAAAAAGAAAAGATATTAGGTGGGATCCAATCTTTTATGTGTAAGAGATAGTATAAGATAAGATAATATAAGATATAGTACAGGATCAATGCGTGTTAAACGTGAAAATTTAGTGGGGTAAATGTGAAAATATACACATGAATAAAGAGTATTTAAGGATTTTAATTCTAAAATCATGAGAAAAAAGAAAAGATATTAGGAGAGATCCATCTATTATGTGTATAATATAAAATAATATAAGATAAGATATAACATATAGCATATACATCAAAGCGTGTTAAATGTGAAAATTTAGAGGTGTATATGTGAAAATATACACATGAATTAAGGAGAATTAATGGCTTTAATTCTAAGATTATGAGAAAAAAGAAAATATATAAGGAGGAATCTAATATTTTATGTATAATTAAGGAGAATTAGGGGTTTTGATTCTAAAATTATAAGAAAAAAGAAAAGATATCAAAATGGATCCAATCTTTTATGCATATGATAAGATATATTAAAGCCTGTAAAATGTGAAGATTTTGAGAGGTAAATGTGAAAATATACACATGAGTCAAAGAGAATTAAGAATTTTAATTCTAAAATTATGAGAAAAAAGAAAAGTTATTAGGAGGGATCCATCTTTTATGTAGACAGTATAAGATAAGATATAGTATAAGATCAATGTGTGTTAAATATGAAAACTTAAAGCGGTATGTGAAAATCTAGAGAGGAAAATGTGAAAATTTACACATAAATCAAGGAGAATTAAGGATAATTCTAAAATTATGAGAGAGAAAAGATATTAGTAGGGATTCATCTTTTATTTAGACAATATAAGATAAGATAAGGAATAGTATAAGATCAAAGCATGTTAAATGTGAAAATTTAGAGGGGTAATTGTGAAAATATAAACATGAATCAAGAAAAATTAAGGATTTTAATTCTAAAATTATGAGGAAAAAGAAAGAGATATTAGGAGAGATTCATCTATTAATATGTATATAGTATAAGATAGTATAAGATATATAGTATAAGATAAGATGAGATATAACATATATTAAAGCGTGCTAAATGTGAAAATTTAGAGGGGTATTGTGAAAATATACACATTAATTAAAAAGAATTAATGATTTTAACTCTAAAACCTGTAACCTTTGAACCGACAATAAACCACACATGTCTGACCAAAAAAGCATAGAATGACGAAAAGTCATGAGAAAGAAGAGAGAGGGTGAAAAGAAAGAAAGATGAGAGAAGAAGAGAAGAGAGGAAGAAGAGAGAAACCGAACCATAACAATAAAATTTCACACCGCAACAGAATAACATATAATATAGATGAATAATCTTTAAAAAGGAGAAACTGTAATATCATAAATCAATCAGAGTACATGAATAGATAATTAACTGCTTGGACAGCTATAAACAAATACGCGTATACGACATGAAGATATCCAGCTCGTCTGTTGAAGCTCCAAAAGCACCAAATCTGAACCTATAAATATACTCCGTCTGGCACACACATTAAAATGGAAAAATGCCCGGATTAGTCTGGTAAACCAACGTGAGAAAAACATATCTCGATTGAATTTTAAGGTTTTAAGATTACCAAACTTTCATTATCAAAACAAAGGGTATCTCGTAAGACCACGTCCACACATAAACGTAGACGGGTTTTTCTCTGACGATAACCAAAACATTTCATATCATATTATCTTATATTATAATAGTGTCTATTGCACAAATAATTATTAATCATAGCCGAAGTTGTTACATTATTAAATTTCAGCATAATAGGTTTACAAACAAAATGGCAGGCACGTTGTGGATATTGAATTCCATACAAATGACAAGGTAAGAGACCACTTTTCCTACCGTACACCTCTAGAGGAATGCACCTAAGGAGCAAATACCGCCCGCCTAAACCAACACATGACTGGCCTACCCCTTCATGAATAGTACCGAATATTTCATCACCCCGATCGTTACCGAACTTTAACGGGTACCCGAGTCATACATTCACTACATACTTTGACATGTGTAGAGTAAATTTAGAAAGATGATGACATCTCCTAATGGGAGTGACCAACTTAGCCTTGCTTCTTTTACCATGTTTTAGTCATTTTCTGGGGTGCGAGGCCAAAAGGGATATCGAATACCTTTCACATATCACATCATCATCATCTTTGAATGCCTCATTGTCATTTCTGTTGACTACTAATTGCCTTGCATACAACATTTGAGCTCGTAAGTCTCAAGAAGGGTGTTAAGCTAAGAGAAGTTGCTTTCTCCACCACCATAGATGTAAATTTGTTAAAACCAATGTACGTAATCTCAGAAAATGCACTGTCAAACATCCATCCGTACAAGTTGTCCAGCAACAAGACAAACCGAAGGTACTTTCCTACCACATCCTATCGAGAAATCCCTAGGATCAGTAGTGAACAGTCCTTGCATTGGATATTTCATAATGAAGAGGCTGCTGCTACTATATATATATATATATATATATATATATATATATATATATATATTGGGATTTTAACTCCAAATGATTAACAATCATTCCTTCACTATGAAAATCCTAAGTATTAATATCAACATCAAACATGCACAATCGTCGCATATAGGTTGGTCCGAAGAGGTTTTCAGATAAACTGATCCCGGTCTCTTCGCACCAACAATGCAAAAGCGTTACTCAACCTCATACTGAAACCAAGTCTCGTAGACTTATCAACTTTCAACTTGCTATCCTTTGGCCAAGAAGGAAGCTCGGTAGATAGGAGTAATCACTCTGCACTACTCGAATCAACTTCCTTCACACCAAACGATAATCAAGCCTACACAGATGGATATTACTAAGTGTACGACTAAATAATTTCAACATCAAGTCGAGAAACTAAAATGGTCAAAAATATAACTAGCACTTAAACAGTCACTTGGTCTGATTTATTAATCTTTTATTTATTAAATCACTTTTCCAAATTTATTACTTCAAACTATCTTTAAAAAGATATATTCTACAAACCATTTCAATATTTCAATATTCTAAAAACATTTCATAAACTTATTTTAATAATAAGTGAATTCACAACTTATTGTATTTTCAAACCATTTAAACTCCATTCTAAAATATCACTTTCCAAAACATTCATTTGAAGAATTATTCTCTTTAAAAACATGAACATGTTTCCTTTTATAAAAAACTATATTTAGCTTATCAATTAAATTGATTTCACATTTCTAAAATAGTTTTTATAATTCGCAGTTCTATTTTATAAAAACTTTCATTTATAAAATTCCTTTATTAACCAATTTCCCTTTTATCTCATTTATATGAAAAACCCCCAATGTACGTTATTTTACTTATAAATTTCTTGTCCATGGGTGCGGCAAGTGGAAAGTAGGTTTGAGTTCTGCTAAAAAGAACCAAGTTCGATTCCTACCATGCGCTTTCCCATCCTATATAAATTTACACATGGGTATTGGGGCTTGGATCAGTGGATGACTTTACTATACCCTCCTAGAGAGTTTACCAGCCCGACGGTTTCTCCTAGGTTTTCAGGAAAAAAAAACTTATTAATTTCTATATTACGCATTCATTCTTTTGTAATCTAATTATTTATAAAGTTCATTATAAATTCATTTCTAAATTTTAATCTCAAATCCATTTACAAATTTGATTATAAATCTATTTCTAATATTTATAAAACATCGTTAATAAAATTTATTTCATTAAATCTCTTTACTAATAACATTCCTTTTATAACTTCCTTACTTTATAAATCTTATTTACTTATAATATTTCATTTATAACTTCATTTTAACACTTAGAAAACTCGTTTACAATTCCATTACTTTTGTTTATAAAATATCAATTTTATAAATCTCATATGTAAACTATTTATAATAAGTTCAAAATTCTCAATTTAACTTATTTTACAAAATAATTAACTCCATATTTCAAAAATCATATTTAAGTATATTCTACAAAACCATAATTTTTATAACATAAAAATTATAACTTTTTTATTCATTTAAAATAAATACATTTCTTTAACAATTCAAAAATTATTAAAACATATATATATTCAAAATCACTTTGAAATCCTTTTTTAAATTGAAATTATAATTTTAATATTTTAAATTTCCACAAATATGGTCGAATGCTTCAAAAGTACTAAATAAGGGGATTCACATCAATAATAGCAAACATGGCAGTCATTACATCAAACATCACATAATACAACATATATAACAATATGTGTAAATAAAAATGAACAACGGTGAGGAATCCTGTTGGATGTCTGCAACCCGTCACCTGCAACAAATATACATATAAGCATAATATGTACAATGTCTTCTTCGAGGCAGATGCGCATACAAAGTGTCATCCGCTCGTATACGGGAACGTATGGGGTCTCATCTGCTCCAATTGACAGCAATATATCCAACTACTAATATATAGCATAACATCCAAACAATCATTAAACAACATACAATAAATTTATTCCTACTTATATAAAAACATAAGCGGGCAAGAGAGAGTGAGTTTTACTCACTTTGGGATTGCAGTCGTCGCTATAGCGGCTCGTTTGGATTAAAATTAAACGAGCGTTTAATTTAATCCAAAATTGTTGCTAACTTCAAATCTGTCCAAACCAACTCTAAAATGTAGTTCTCGTCGATACGAACCCAACGCCGCTTGTTTCGTACGAAACGGACCTCGTATGAAATAGTTATGCATTTTATAAGTTACATAATTTCATAAAATAATTATTAACGACATTAGCCTAAGTTAATTACCTTCATTAACATTTTAACCCTTCTCCTTCTTCGTTCACATCCAGGTAAACCGCGAACCCATATACGCACGCATACATTCGATCGCCTCACCACCCATGAGCACCTAGCAGACAATCGGAGACCATTGTTGCCTCCGCCTACACGCATGCCATGCACGCCCAGAGCCTCACCAAGCTCAACATCCCCCTCGCCTCGCAGCACCCATCGAAACGCATGACATTCACGGCCAGATTCCACCTTGATCGGCGCATGAAATTCCATCATCGACGTTGGATTTGAAGATCTCGTTGTGCTCTACAAGTTTTAGTTGAGATTTTTTGTTATAGGTCAATGGATTGTGAGTTATTAGAGGAAAAAGCATGGTGATTTTCGGCCATTAAACTAGAAATGGCAGCTTGGGTTATTTAGTTTCTATGGTTTGCAAATTAGAAAATCTTATGGCCTTTTATAGAATATTTTTGCACACTATTCATCCGAAAATATTTCGAACTCCAATGAAGCATGCCGTCTGACGTTGATAATGTTTTACACCTATTTCGAACACAATAAAATATAAATCGAAGGCCAATTCCATCATATACAGAAGATAGATTTTCAAATCGAGTTATTTTAATTAAATTTCCTTTAATTAACTTCTATGCGTTTCAGCTTCGCACGACCAAACCATAAGACCAATCGACATAAAATTTGAAATCCTACAATAATATACTATTATGGATCCAATGAAACTAGTTTCGTTCAAGTCTGAGACAGTGTCCCAAATGATTGTTTTTATTCGTCAAATTAAATTATAAAATTTTCAATTTTTATTTATTCACTTTTATTTCAATTAATAGTAATCTAACTCCATTCTAATTCAAATAGAATTTGAATCAACTTTATAAATCATTTTCATTCAAATTAAATTCAAAATTCAATTATTTCTTCAATTTCAAATATTAAATTAAACAATTTATTATCCAATAAATCACTATATTCAAAATATAAGTTATTTAACTTATAAAATTAACTTTTTAATATTTAAAATCAATTAAATATTCCAATTTCAAATGACTAAAAATCTGGGTCGTTACATTCTCCCCTCCTTAAAGAATTTCGTCCCCGAAATTCCAAAGTAAGAAAATGCCACCAAATCCCATTAACTTTTTAAATCAATTTGTTCAAACTAGATTACCAAAATCATTTTAACCTTTTATCTTTTTCGAAATCCATTAATTAAACTTCTTACAAAAACTTTTCTAAGTTTTCTAATCCATTCATAGTTATATTTTCAAAACCAACTAATATCGTTTAACTTTTAACTCGAAAACCAAATTTTTAGTTATAAAAAATTTTCACAAAATTTTCAAAAAAACTTTAACGCCTTAAATTTTCAGAAAAATTCGCCAGAGTCTCCTTTGCGCGGTCCGATCTTAATAAAATCGCAATATATATATATATATATATATATATATATATATATATATATATATCATAAATATACATCTCATCTTCGAGGATGAGGCATCCCATAGGGAAAAAATATAAAAGTACGATATGTAATCCGATATATGTACCTTATAAATTATTAGCAAGCATATATAAGCAATATAGCGTGAAAGCAAGCTCCAAATGCAAAGCATACGCCTTCTGCACACTCAAAAACCAATGAGAACTTGTATATAGAAAATAATATCAATATATAACGTAACTATACAATAATCATATGCAAATGAAACACATGCAACAAAAACCTTCCAACAACTAACATCCATCAAATGTCATAACCAAGTTAATATACATTCCAATGTTAATGGTTTTAATTTTTATTAACTTTCCTTCTTATTAACAATATTTTGATTTGTTTTCAACTTATTCACATTTGTTTTATTAACATTTAATTAGTTTTCATTCAACCAATTTACGTTCCTTTCATTTACATCCAAATCGTTAACATTCAATTTTATTCACGTTCATTTTCAAATTGATTAACATTCATTCTATCAATATTCGGTTGATTTACATTCAATTCAAATTCATTATGTTCACATTCAATTAATCTACCTTCCATTAATTTACATTCATTAACTACCACTTATTAGTATTCACTTAAATTCATTCATGTTTAGCAACATCTCATTCCATATTTACTTTAGTTAGTATATTTTATTTAATACTAATAACACTTAACAACCATTACATAAAATTCTTTACTAAAGTTCAAGATCAATTTTAACAATTTTATACAACACTTTTTATGTTTATTATCACTTCTTAAGTTATATTCAATTTTAACAAATAACATTCCAAATCATATTTAATTAACTAATTTATTTTCGTTATTTCGATTCAATTCATTTTGCAACTTAAGTTGAATTTTATTTTATAACTCAAGATTATTATTCATTTCATTACTTTATTTCATTTTTAATATCAAAATCAACTTTATTTAATTTTACTTAAGTTAAATTCCTTCTCAACATTTTATTCTATTTGGCTTAACTTAAAATTCTACTTATAATTCAAATTCAGATTTTATTTCTTAACATTCATATTCTACAAAAAGAAAATTTGTTTTAACTTACTATCCTCAATTTATTAGTTACACACACTTAATTACCTAAAGTTTCATGAATATTTACATAAGTTTACTTCCATTCTATAATTTCAATTCCTGGATATATAATCACTTTACAGCTTAAGTTTATATTCACTTTTATTTGATTCATTTCAAATATCTATCTAATTCATTTCAAATTCAATTCAATTTATTTAACTTCTCATTGGTCAAACTTCAATTTCATATAATTCATTTTACAAACTCAATATATTTAACTTCGCTTAAGTTAAAATTTTAATTTCGTATCTCTATTTAAATTTTCTTTTTCTCATACATACCATTTTCAATTTATAAATTCAAAAACTTATTTTCTTACACTTTTATCAAATTATTGGATTTTAAAATCAAAACTTTTTTATCAAAACAAATATAAACTTCATTAGTAAATTATTAAGGTAGCAAATTCATCAATTAGAAACTCACAAATGAATACTGATGATGCTATAGTCACCACCCGAATTATTCCCAGTAACTATAGTGAATTCAGTGCTTTATATTTCTTTTAAATCCTTCTATTTATAAATTACATTTCTAAATTTATACTTATATAATTTCTCTTATTTCACTTTTCTTATATACATTCATTTAAATTTTTGTTTATCTTTGTTTAGATTGATAATGATAACACCTTTTATTTAGACGCAACAAATGACAATAATCAAATATTATCATTCGTTAACAACCAAAAAAATCATCTAACTATAATATTTTCTAAAAAAACTATTCTTTATATAGAAAATATAATCAAGGTAAAATTATTTTATTTACCCAATTTAAAAACAATATCGTGTTAGTTTGCTTGCTTAATTGTTTTGGAATCCCAACCGATGACGTTAGTTAAATGCATCGACCAGAACCCAAAATTCAAACTTAACAAATCAAACAATCCAATATAAAATATTTTTATATCACTAACAAATACACACTCACACACACACACACACACACACACGCAGACTCATTCTGTGGTATAACTAAGCATATCTATTATAAATACCCATCAAAGCCTAGGTTTATCGCTAAACCCAAAGCTCTGATACCCTGTAGTGATGACCCGCAAATCTGTACCCTTTGAATCGACAATAAACCACACATTTTCGACCCAAAAAGCACAGAATGATGGAAAGTCACGAGAAAGAAGAGAGAGGGTGAGAAGACAAAAAGAAAAGAGAAGAAGAGAAGAAGAAGAGAGAAACCGAACCATAACAATACAGAATCTCACATCGCAGCGGAATAACATATAATATAGATGAATAATCTTTACAAAAGAGAAACTGTAATATACATACATCAATCAGAGTACATGAATAGATAATTATCAGCTTGGACAGTTATAACAACATGTCTTTACAAATGCTGATAATTTACAACAACAATGCAACGGAAAATAAATAGATATGTGTATACGACATGAAGATCTCCAGCTCGTCTGCTGAAGCTCCAAAACACCAAATCCGAACCTGTAAATTTACTCAGTCTGACCCGAGCATTGAAAGAGAAGAACGCCCGGATCAGTCTGGTAAACCGACGTGAGAAAAACACATCTCAACTGAATTTTAAGGTTTTAAGATTACCAAACTTTCTTTATCAAAACAAAGGGTATCTCGTAAGACCACGTCCGCACATAAACACAGATTGGTTTTTCCCTTACGATAACCAGAACATTTCATATCAAATTCCCTTATATTATAATAGTGTCTGTTGCACAAATAATAATTAATCATAGCTGAAATTGTTACATTACTAAATTTCAGCATATTAGGTTTACAAATAAAATGGCAGGCACGTAGTGGATGTTGAATTCCATACAAATGACGAGGTAAGGGACTACCTTTCCATACAGTACACCTCTAGAGGAAGCACCTAGGGAGCAAATACTGCCTGACTAAACCAACACAAGACCGGCCTACCCCTTTCTAGAGAGTACCGAATATGTCATCACCCCGGTCGTTACTGACCTTTAACAGGTACCCGAATCATACATTCACCACATACTTAGACATGTGTAGAGTAAATCTAGGAGGATGATGATATCTCCTAATGGGAGCGACCCACTTAGCCTTATTGCTTCTACCCTGTTTTAGTCATTTCCTGGGGTGTGAGGCCAAAAGAGGTATCGAATACCTTTCACAAATCAAATCATCATCATCTTTGAATGCCACATTGTCATTTCCGTTGACTACTGATTGCCTTCTACAAAAATACAACTCTTGAGCTCGTATGTCTTAAGAAGGGTGTTAAGCTAAGAGAAGCTGCCTTCTCCACCGCCACAGATGTATGTTTGTAAAAACGAATGTACGTAATCTTAGAAAATGCACTATCAGACCTTCATCCATACAAGTTGTCCAGGAACAGGATAAACCGAATGTTCTTTCTTACCACATCCTATAAGGAAATCTCTAGGGTTAGTAGCGAATAGTCTTTGCATTGGATATTTCATAACGAAGAGACTACTGCTACTATATGTATGTTGGGATTTTAACCCCAAATGATCAACAAGTAGTCCTTCACTATGGAAATCCTAAATATCAATATGATCAACAAACCTGCACAATTGTCGCATATAGGTTGGTCTGAAGTGGCTGTCGGATAAACTGATCCCGGTCTCTTCGTACCAACAACGCAAAAGCATTACTCAACCTCATACAGAAACCAAGTCTCGTAGAATTATCACGTTTTCAACTTTCAACTTGCTATCCTTCGACCAAGAAGAAAGCTCGGTAGATAGGAGCAATCACTCTGCACTACTTGAATCAACATCCTTTACACTAAACGATAATCAAATCTACATAGTAGCTACGTACTAAGTGTACGACTAAATAGTTTCCATATTAAGTCAAGAAACTAAAATGGATGAAAATATAATTTAGCATTTAAACAGTCACTAAGCCTAATTTATTAATCTTTTACTTATTTAAATCACTTTTCCAAATTTATTACTTTAAATTATCTTTAAAAAGATATGTTCTCAAAACCATTTCAATATTTGGAAAACATTTCATAAACTTTTTTAATAATAAGTGAATTCACAACTTATTGTATTTTCAAACCATTTAAACTTCATTTTAAAATATCACTTTCTAAAATATTCATTTAAAGAATTATCCTCTTTAAAAACGTGAATATATTTCCTTTTATAAAAATCCATATTTAGCTTATCAAATTAAATTGATTTCACATTTACAAAATAATGTTTATAATTCACATTTCTATTTTATAAAATCCATTTATAAAATTCCTTTATTAACCAATTTCCCATTTATCTCATTTATATGACAAAATCCCAGTGTAAGTTATTTTACTTATAAATTTCTTTATTTACACATTCATTTTTTGTAATCTCAATATTAATAAAGTCCATCATAAATTCATTTCAAAATTTCAATTGCAAATCCATTTACAAATTTGATTATAAATCCATTTCTAATATTTATAAAACACCGTTTATAACATTTATTTCATTAAATATCTTTATTAATAACATTCCTTTTATAACTTCCTTACTTTATAAATCTTATTTACTTTTAATATTTCATGTATAACTTCATTTTAACACTTATAAAATTCGTTTACAATTCCATTACTTTTATTTATAAAATATCAGTTTTATAAATCTCATATATAAACCATTTATAATAAGTTCAAAATTCTCAATTTAAGTTATTTTATAAAATAGTTAACTTCATATATCAAAAATCATATTTAAGTATATTTCACAAAACCATAATTTTTATAACATAAAAATTATAACTTTTTTATTCATTAAAAATAAATTCATTTCTTTAACAATTCAAAATTATTAAAACATATATATTTTCAAAATCACTTTGAAATCCTTTTTTAAATTGAAATCATCATTTTAATATTTTAAATTTTCAAAAATATGGCCCAATGCTGCAGAAGTACTAAATAAGGGGATTCACATCAATAATAGCAAACATGACATCCATCACATCAAATATCACATAATACACCATATATAACAATATGTGTAAATAAAAATCAACAATGGTGAGGAATCATGTTCGATCCCTCCAACCCGCCATCTGCAACAAATATACATATGAGCATGATATGTACAATGTCTGCTTCGAAGCAGACGCGCGTACAAGGGTCATCCGCTCATACATGAGAACATATAGGTTCTCATTTGCTCCAATAGGCAGGAATATACCCAAATACTAATAATTTAGCATAACATCCAAACAATCATTAAACAATATATAATAAATTTATTCTCACTTATATAAAAGTATAAGCGGGCCAATGGGAGTGGGTTTTACTCACTTTAGGATTGCAGTCGTTGCTATAGTGATTCGTTTGGATTAAAATTAAATGCGCATTTAATTTAATCCAAAATTGCTGCTAACTCCAAATCTGTCCAAACCAGCTCTAAATTGCAGTGCTCGTTGATACGAACCCAACGCCTCTTGTTTCGTGCGAAAGCACCTTCTAAGATAAAATAAGATAAGGTAAGATAAAATAAGATAAGATAAAATAAAATAAGATAAGGTCGGATCAAAGCAAGCTAAATGTGAAAATTTAGAAGGGTAAATGTGAAAATATACGCGTGAATTAAAGAGAATTAAGGATTTTAATTTGAAAATTATTAGAAAAGCGAAAAGATAGTAGGAGAGATCCATTTAGTATAAGATATAGTATAAGATTAGTTAATTAATTAATTAATTAAATCAATTATTTTTGTCACCTTATTCTTTCCTTTTCTATACATATTGCTCTGTTTTGTTTAAATAAATAAATAAATAAAATTCCCATATTTTCTCATACCACAGTAGCCGATCGGTCAAATCAATCAATTATTAGCGTTGGTCATGGACGAAATGACAAAAGAAATTTGGGATCACTGTTGCGTTATATTTGTTGATGACATTATATTGATTGATACATCAAATGAGGCGGTAGAATAAAAATTATAGAAAATGGAGAAATGCACTAGAAAAAAATTTAAACGTTGTATCATTCAAAGGGAGTATATATCACACAATTTTACTTAAGAAATCAGAGAAATTGATACAGTAAACATATAAAATCAAAAGATCAACAAAAGAGACATGTTTAAATATCTAGGTACAAAAATATGACATAGAAAGTAGAAAGAGATAACAAATTAAATCGACGTGAGATGGATAATATGGAAGGGAGAGAGAGAGACCAGCATTATTTTATGTGATAGGATGTTAGTATAGCACTATTGAAACTAAAATGAAATATTTATCGAACAAAGATTAGACCTACCTTATTGTTGGGAGTAGAATGATTATTTTCAAAAAAGAAACAATTAAGTTAACTAGACGTGGGAGTAATGAAAATACTAAGGGAAATGATTGCAATTGAAAAAGAATATAGTTAAAAATAAGCGGCTGGTAGGAAATTAGAAGCGAAACATATAAACAAAAAAAAGGAAAAGTATAATATGGACAAAAGAAAATTCTTAATTAACATGGGAAAAGAGCGTTGAAAATGATTTTAAAAAGTTAAATTTGGTTAATAATACGATTTAACGGAGAACTATGGAAATTGAAAAGTGGAAATTTGGATACCACTCTAGTTTTCAAGTTTGATACGAAATCGTACTCAACAACATATTTTACACTACGCCCTTATTTTTATTTTATTTCCGCTATTTTTTTTTTAGTTTTTTGAAAATTAAATATGAATTTAGTCGCATGTTTCTATTACCAAAAATATTTTAAGAAAAAAAAAATACTATTTGAATTTTTTCAGTAATTTTTTGCAATTTTACTCCAAAAATTTGCGTTTCAACTATATATATTTGTAATTTCTTGAACTGCAAATATTTGCACTTCATGAATGTGCAAATATATGAATTTTAACTGAAACTTATAGTATTATTGTTTTCTAAAAACTTGTTTTTGGGATATATGGAACTGTATTTTGAAACTTAATAAGAGTGTTTTACAAAAGTTCTCAATTATAAATTCTTGTGATAACTCCAATAATTTGAAATAAAGCAAGGACGATGATGATGAATAATGAATTTAATGACGAAAAATATTATCTAAATATTTTTATAGGGTAATTTTATCTATATCCACAAGAGCAATCAATTAATTTACAATTATTGAGTTAAACCACTAATTTTTCTATAGTTTATCCACTTATGGATTAACTAATAAATTTGTTTTTTTTTTCCTCTTTTTTCTACAAACCTTTAAAAAAAAGTTTCCATACTAAGAATTGAATGTTCATTATAATCCAATTCTTAGTGTACAATTAGTTCTCCGACTTTTACACAACAATTGTATTTTGCTTCTTTTAGGGTATATTTCTTTTCTTTTTCATGAACAAGAAGATAAATAAAGCAATAATACCAAACATGGGCTCATTAAATGAAGTCCATTAAATTAAAATATAACACCAAAACCTATAAACTTGAATTTTTTAACCAACTTCAAAAGCCTAAGCATTCTTTGTGATTATTTTCCCAACCCTACTACCCTTAATAACCTATTTATCTAGCTTTCTAGCAACTTCAAAAGCATCCACTATAGAGCTTGTGGTTGTTGGTTCATTATTGCTGTTGATTTATCTTCTTTTTTCTATATTCAATCGAGATGCAGAATCTGTCTATATATCGTTTAGGACGTTATGAATGGCACTGGCTTGTTTTAATTTTTAGTCGTACTTTTATGAAGTTTGGTGGCGTAGAACGGTGCGAAGAGAAATTTTCTTTATTTTGAATATTGATTGTTATTCCGAATTTTGATTCTGCACTAATCTTCCTTGTGTTGTTGGTTAATTGCTTTAAGCTTAAGATTTCAATAATTCCAAACATTGGTTGAAACCAATATTCTTTTGCATGTAGAAGCTAAAGAAATACACTGAGTAAGCTAAATAACTTACAAAAGTCAAACAATGCTTAAAAATAGGTTGGCTTAAGTAAATAAAACTGTGGATGGAAATAACAAGTAAATAGGCACAAGGAAGAAGTTGCAAAAAAATTTAGCCTAAGGTATAACAAGTTTGCTTTTTAGCCTGAAGTATATTTTTTAGTGTAAACTGAAAATGATAGTTACAACTATCATTCTGTGATTTACATTAAAAAGTGTCCTTCAGTCTAAAAAACAAACTTTTTGTCCTTGAAATTAAATTTTTTTCTAACTTTTTCCTTTAGCCTAAAAACCCCTGGAAATAATATTACCTTTTCTTGTAATTTTATTTTTAAGTTTTAGTTTCTAAAGTGCAAAAAAATATGAGAAAGAAAATAAATAAATATTAGCATCGTTTCAGTTAGGCAATTAATATGATTGTTTATCACCATTTTGCTGAATTATGACTTTAAGTAAAAGTGCAATTAGTCGAATAGAATCGTACTTTGAAATATCAAGACATATGTAGAAAAGAAATGCTGCGTGTCTTGACTTTTATGCTTCATCATACGGAAAATATACCTATTTTTTAATTTCTTTCAAACCTTTACCATACAATACGAACATCACGCTTAACAATTATTGTATATTTAATTTACAGATTATAAGCATTATTACAACTCAACCCATAAGTTACAACTTAATTCTTAGATTTTAATTAAATGAATGTTACGTGAGTTTGTAAATATAAAACAAGCAAATAAGAGAATTGTAGGTATGGAAATGTTAAAATCCCCCAGTACCTCTTTCTCCTATTTTCTTCTAGATTCAAATGAAAAACTAATACACATTCCCTTACTTTTCACAGTTGTTCTTATTGCATTATCCAATTATCTTCCAAGCTCCACAAATTTTCATTCAAGTCCCCATAAATGTTAAACGTCTCAAACTGGTCCACCAATCCCAGCTGGTGACCATACCCACCAGGACTCACCAAAGCCCCATTATTCCACCAACACTCATCGTACTGGCTCACTGGAACCATGTCGCACCCCTTATTCTCACCGGCGGTGACCGTAACAGAAGAAGAATCATACGAGTACTCCGGGCTCTGTTCCAAAACCTGCCCGTACCCGCCACCGACGGCGGCGGTGACAGCACGGCCAGCTTGCGGTACAGAATTAGCGTAGAGAGACGTGCTACCCGAACCGTTGCTAGCTGCCCGGATTTTCTCGAGCAGACGTGGCATCCACAAGTACCTCATGACGTCTTTAAATTGCTTGCTGTTGACGTCACACTTGAGTTGTTTTGCATGCTTTTGCACTCTGGTCCTCCAGTAATTCTTAATTTCGTTATCCGTCCGTCCGGGCAAGTGCTGCGCAATTTTGGACCACCTACGCAAATACAAACTTGTTACTCTTGTGTGCACCCAAATCATTCTTCACACATTTAAAAATACATGTCAATTTGCAATTTGCATCGTGGTACAGTAATGGTACTATGGAGAGAAGGTGGTGCACAATTACCTATTTCCCCATCTGGAATGGAGTTCAAGGATCAACAATTGTTCTTCCGGTGTTATGTTGCCGCGCCTGACGTCTGGTCGGAGATAGTTCAACCACCGTAATCTACAACTTTTTCCGGTGCGTTTCAAACCTGTAAATAAAGATTAAGGCTGTTAAATACTGCACACTGCACAAGTTTAAGAATCATCAGTGTATCGTATTGATGTTGTATATATACCTGCACAGCGAGCAAGGGAGTTCCATCGGCCTTCGCCGTGAGTGGAAATATAATTGATGAGAATCAAGTCTTCGTCCACGGTCCAGGGACCCCTTCGTAGGTCTATGTCCTCTTCGTGCTCGGATTGAGCTTGAATTTTATCCATTGCTGTCGATGAGACGAGTTAGAGAGGAAAAGAAAGAAAAAGAAATGTTTGGACTTGTGATGTGATGAAAGAAAATGAGAGAGAAGAGGAAGATATAAATAGAGGTATACAAGGAAAAGAAACATGTGATGGATAGAGTCGTATAAGAAGCCGCAAATAGGACTTTCGATAATGACCTTTTTTTTTTCATTTTTATTTTTCCTTCTTTTCTTTTCTTTCATAAGATGCAATTATATATTGCCTCGTTTGTGATTAGTTTAATGCTAACACTTGTTTTAAGAGAATAATGTTGATGACACCGTGTTAAGAGCTTGTAATTTTGACTCCCCCACTGCGGAGCAGATGCTCTGTAAGCTAATCTTCCTTCTATTATATTGATGCATGCTCTGTTTTTTTATTTATCTTCTTCTATTAGATTCATGCATGTTTCTTGGTCTAGTCGCTCGGTTGAATCAAAATACAGTCATACTTATCATCGTTTTTGAAAAATCTTATGTTAATATACCTCTTCTTTCCTTAAATTTGCATACAAGCCACTAGTATGTGGTGAAGCTAACCATCTTATCCATACAGATGTTTAAAAATTAACCATGATTGATCAAGGAACGAACTTATTTTGTTTTTTTATTTTAGTTCGTAATTACCTGACATTACCAAACTTAATCTTGCAATCAACTGTAGGTATCAGTATATGTGAAAAAATATTTTGGATAAGAACACTTGGTTACACTGTAATCAGGAAGGGTAGCAATGTTACAAATTACCACACTAGCTTGTTATGATGAATTGCGGTGACTATTCTAAATACAATGTCAACTAGTGACTAATAAGCGGTGGCTGATGGCTTTTATTACTAACCAAAAAAGAATTGAATGATATGCTTAAAAGTATTGTATGTTGATAAGATTGTTTTTGGAATTTAACATAACAATAAGATTAAAACTGTCCCGTATAGTACTATTATTTTCTTGAAACAAAATAGAAGTCCAGAAACCCGTGCTACAAATAAAATGCCAATTATGTTAAATAAGCAAACAAGAATGCTTATGTGAAATCACAGTAAATTTTATACCTAAAAGTGATCGGGGAATAAGTAGATGATGTGCACCACTACAAGAGGGGATTCATAAATTTATTATTTACCTCATCAGAAATACATTTCTTGTTTGTTTATATTTCCATAAAAAATCAATCTTTTCAAACTATAAATATATATGTTACTACCGGTAGGAGTGGAATCACATAGTCTGCTCTCGTTAGAGAACAATTGCTACTGTCTGTATTGTTCCTTGATTTGAGACGCCGCCATATATATTAGTAACTATATTCATTTTAAGCATCTAATTAAGAGTGAAATTCCATACAGAGAATAATCTCTACTTGAAAAAATCAACAAGATCAAGTGATCTTACTCCATCTAAATCTGCCTCTGAGTAGTGCAGATCGAAAATAAGACTATTGCAACAGTCACGTCTCTTTCTTATGAATATCAATTTTGGGATGGTACATTATCCCTTACACCCCTGCAACCTACCCGACCAGGTCAACCATCGTCCGCACAACTTGGCCCTGCACACCACCTAGGGTGCTAGTCATCCCTTTGGAACCACCTTCATGACAAATATTTTTTCAAAACTTGTGACATTATAGAGTGAGACCGATAAAGAAAAATTTGACAGTCTCAAAACAAATCCAAACTAGTTTAAAAGATTCTAACCGTAGAATTTCTCAATTCTGACACAAGGTACTTATTAGATAGAATCAAATGATTCTGCCGTATCCAGAATAATACCAATCCAACCCATTTCATGAATAAAATATGACCAATTAACCAACCAACAAAACTACTTGTTACAAATAACATCTTGTTGTTACATCGAAACATATAAATGTTGGCTAATCTAGCTAACGTTGAACTTAGTAAAATAAAATGGTTGAATAATTGGAAAATGAGATTATTCAGGAATATACATCGAATCATAAACTTAAAACAAAGAAAAAAAATTAAGAAAAAGAAATCGATCAAAAAAGGGCAAGTCAAGTGATACAAAAAGAACTCTGTTTTTTGTTAGTCCTATGTATATGATAAATGTAACCGATTCTTTCGTTTCCTTAGGCCACTGGCCATCTGCTGGGAGTTTCGGGTTTAATACTGGCTGCACCTCGAGGTGCATTTAGTTGTCTAAATACTTGGGCCACTCCATGGCACCTTTCGCTCATCCATTCAGCCCGCCCGTCCAGACGCGGCGCCCTTTCTTATTATCATCTAACGCCCTTTCTTTCCTCCCATCCCTTCACGCATGAAGATCGTCGTATGCTTAAAGTCAGAAAATGCATCTCAGTCGAAACCACGTCTCCATCCAAGCTACGAATTAAATAATATGGTAAATTTAACATGACCATATCTTTCAATCCGTTGCTTTGGTTGAGACGCGATTTCCACCAAGACGTATTGCTTAACCTCGAGCATAATTTTCAACAGATTTTGTACGTTCTAAAACCGTACCACATTTTCTCATGACACTTTGCCCCCTAAAGTATACTTTGTCCATACAAAGTGTGCTTTACTTGATATCCAATCGTAATGGGAGAACGGTGCAATCAAGATAGGAAATTCCATAGTTTCCAAGTGAAATTGTTCTTTTGGCCTATAAATCAAGAGGACTACCCGATCCATAGGGGTCAGGAACATCCGTTCTTATCTAATTATAAATCAATTCTCCAACAAGCTTGTGTTTAACATATTCAAGCGATGAAGTGCTATTATGCCCCGGAGTATTTCTATCTTCAATTTTATCCTCCCAATGTGTCGTATCCTTCTTTGGTCATCGTCATGCTTGGTCGATTTCCAATATTATAAATCCAGGGTTGTAGTTCATCAGCGGCCATCCGTATCCGATTCTACAGAGCTTCGGCTATCTGATCCAGCCTTTTCTTAATAACCCTAAGTGAGAATTCAATTTCTGTTGATTACAAGAAGTCGAACTTTTTTGCATGTACACATGGTTGTTCGGGTACATGTTCTTGCCATTGGCTCTCAGATGCATTTTATATGCTCATAAGCCATCACCAGTTCCATCTATTTTAATTGCAATTCAATTGCGATTCCTTGTTTGTATTTTCTGTGAAATAAGGGTTGTAATCAGCCACTTGATGAGAGTGGACTTCAAGCTCTGCATGGATGACGACCTCATAACAGTAAGCAAGGGCGAATGGAGTACGGCCAGTCATGGACTCATGGGTAGTTCTATAAGCTCATAATGCTGTTGGGAGTTCATCCGCCCCATTTGTCTCTAGCCTTTTCCAAACCTCTCTTCAGTATAGACTTTATGATTTTGCTCACAGCTTCAACCTGTCCATTTGCAGTTATAATAGATCATTGAAGGTCATAAGGACAGATGACGTTACGGACAATGAAGTTGATTATTTTATTCATCTTGGTCGTGGTTAAAAGTTCTTCATCTGCCCATTTGATGAAGGAATCAACCGCTATGATGGTGTATTTCGCACCACCTTTAGGATCGACAAGAAGATGATTTCAATGCCCTCAAGTGGCAAACGGCTATGGACTAGCTATTTGAGTAATTTTCATCGGCGGGGTTCCTGAATTTTTTGCAAACATCTTACACTCGTCGCATTATCTAGCATGATCAACCGCATCTGGATTGATAGTTGGCCAGTAATACCTATAGCAGAGTATTTTCTTTATCATGGTTTTCCCCCTGATGTTATCACCACATTCTTCTCATAGACTTCACTCAAGATATCATCATGGGCAATACACCAAAACATGGGAATGGATAAACTCCTTTCTACACATGACTTCTTCTTGGATGATTTGGCATGAAGCTTTGAGAAGGATCTGTCATTTTTCGTTCCTCCGTCTAGTAAAAATTCCTCATTGTAGATAGTTTTTGATAGGAGTCAACCATGACCCCTTTTCTGGCTCTGTCTCCAAGATCTAGCCGATCTCCATCCGTCAATGCTTGGAATATTAAGTATTTCAACCGAAACAATGTATATCCATTGCACGTCCCTAAAGTTGGCCAGCTTGGCCAGTGATTGGACTCTTTTCATTTTGTTCGCTGAGTATTTGCGTAATGACGTAATACGCGAAGTCGGCTAGTAGCTCTTGGACCTGGCCGAGATAAGTAGCAAGACAGTTCCCCCTAGCAAGATCAACTTCCTTAACTTTGCATACTATCAATCAGGAACCACAAAAGATATGTAAAGTTTCCACTCAAATCCTCTAGAAAGTTTGAGGCTGGCGGTCGAGGCTTTATACTAAGCATCGTTGTTTATTACAGGGAAATCGAGTTACAGGAAGTAGCAGATCGATCGTTCCTTAGGAGTCATTATCATGACTCCTGTGCCATAACACTAATAACTGGATGCTCCATCCGCGTACATTTTCCACCTATTGGTTAGTTCTCTACTACTGTTCTAGTAGCCATCTGATGCAGTGAATTCGGTATGAGGTCTGCTAATTTCTGCCTTGGATAACTCTTCGAGGGAAATGAGTGATATCGAATTGGCTTAATTCGGTATTCTATTTAAGTAGTCTTTCAAACGTCTCAGGTCGTTGTATGCCCTATCGCGACGGCTGGTAGGCATGGACATTGATGGTTACTCTAGTCAAATCCTAGAATCTTGTCATGAGTTATTAAGTCTAATAGTGATGAGCTCTGAATGCTCTAATCGATTATCTGCAAATGGCCTAAGATCAGGCCTAAAAGCACGTTGAAGGAAATGTCGAGTAGGGGTCAGCCTTGAGTTACGTTCAACTGCATAGCCGGATTTCGCTATGAGTTTGAATTTCCTTGTATATTCGAGTAACACACTTTCTATTCAATGCATTCATGATCATTTACCCATGCATTGGGTTGGAGTGATAGTCAGTTGCCCACGAGCTAAGGTATCGATTTAATGATTCTATCTCTAGGCATTCTTTTGTTCGTAGCCTTGAGTAGCTATAAGCACTATATATAAGTTTTAACATTGAGCTATCGCAGCCACTCTTTGGATGACCATACGTCTGCTCCTAGTCTCGGGTTGAAATATGCACTGCATGGATGGCTGAGTCTTGCCCTAGCTATGTTTATATTCCCACCTAAACTCCAAAGACACAGAGTCGATTGGTGAATAGTTAGTTCATATTCATCTTGCTTCTCGCTTGTGCCCCTAGGTCTGAGTCAGTCGACTAGCTGATCTGAGTCAGTCGACTGACCTGTGCTATATTGTACAGATCACACTAAAAAATTTATATATGAATTTAAAATCATTTGTGTGTGTATGACTACTCGAGGAATAATTTTAACAATATTTGCACATAACTAAGACTCAAAATTGTGATAAATATACATACTATATTCTGAAGTGAAATCTTGTCTTGTCTTGTAGTTCCATTCTCTTTTTGTCGCCACGTTACACCATCTTGTAATCTATGTTCGTCAATAGTTGTTGAAGTTCTTCGTCGTGAATCAAAACCATGATTCAACAAAAATATAATATAGAAAATATACAACATAATATAGTGGGCCATAACAAATGAGAATAATATCTCCATTAAATCATGAGTTATGGTACAAATTTCATAATATCTCAGTACATTTCTTTACTACATCCCTCAGAATACATAGAAAAAGACAGCGAAAACTAAAATATAGAGTAATACACCATAGCTTCTCCAAGCTCGTCTTCATACAGCAGCTGCAACTCCAGACCTTTTATATAGTCTACTCATTTAAGAGCACCCAAGATGATAAGAGGAAACATAAAATCTTGGATTAGACAACAGTCTGGTATGAGCAGCAAATGACTATCAAAAGCTATACTGAAAAATATGGTACTAGACAGGTACAAAAACCCATACCTGACCCGTCCCTGCATATAAAGAGTTAGCACATAATAATAAGATATGATATTCTACTCAAATAAATGACAATAGGATACTATAATAGAACGTGATAGAAGAATCTAAGCAGCCTCCTCCACTGATCCTATTCCAAATACCTTCTCCAGCATTCCTATAGATGCTAGCTTACCCAAGAGAAATAACAAACATAGCAACCATAACAACCATAGCATCCCTCAACCAAAACCTACCTATCATCTTCTAAAGCCTTGAATATATGATAACTCATATGGCCTCATCCTCGCTTGCTAGAGACTAATGAAAATCCCCGTTCTCGATCGTGTTCCCCCGTATTTTCAGGTCCGTAAACCCATACGGTTGTCTCTTACAGTGCCTCTATACCATCTGGCACTAGATCCTCTTGGAGCGGTGCATGATACATGACTGGTGCTGCCAGCCCTCGGGTGCCCCCGCATATAGTACCCCTGCTTGAACACAACCAGAACACTTCGAGTTAACCACAATTCCTTGACACTCCCAAATCTTCAGAGCTTTCACAACTCCAATCCATTTTTGGGCATGAGTCCTGCTACTCAACCTAGTCCATTACACCACAGCTTTGTTCCATCCTGAGATGTCTATCAACTCCTTCGATCCAACTTCATACTCGAGCCCCAAATTGAAGATCCAAAACTACATCGTGCTAGAACTTCCAGACCATAGAATCAATCAATAAGCGACAACTTCCAGCATGATCCTTTGCAACTCTAGGGTCTTCACCCCGGATCTCACATCAAATAGGCCTATAATTTGGATCGGTACCGATATTATTCAATTGGATCCATGCCGATCTAAATACTTAATAAATTTGGACTTTATTTCTCTTCCATCCTCCAATGCACTCCCTCCAGATGCGATTGACCATTATCCATCCCTCTTAGACTTCAGGTCTTCTCTTCTACGCACCACAAACAATCCGACAAAGATGATCCATCCAATCTTCAACACTTGGCCTGTCCTCCGATCTAACTTCATAGAGCAACTATAGAACCCATGCTCTATTCCCCCTATGAAGCGCTCCTCAATTGGAGCTTAAAATTAGGATCAATGTCGATCCAAAGATTTAGTTCCAATTTTGGTGCAACTCACAGGACTTTTTCATGACGTACTCAAAAGCCTATCCTCCAAGTTTCATGCGATTCATGCGAACTTTGCTCCCGATATGCTCCGATCACCAATCTAAGTCCTAAAACATCCACAACACTAGCAAATGAATCAAGCATAGTAAGAAATTCAAACATAACAACAAATCAAACATAGCAAATCATCTAATTACATCCAATATAAACATACAAATCATCCAACTCAGTCCACCATCATAATTTTAGCACAGATATAATCTAGCACATAGAATTTCATAGCCAAATATACGCAAATGACACCGGACAATGATCTAATCCCAATTACATGTTTAATTACTAGTGAGAGATCATAACCACTCACCAAATCTACCAACCCTATGAAATATAATGAAGATCAAATCCGAACAGCGACAAATTGAATAAATATGCAATCCAAACGATGAAATCATGCTCCTCATTGAAGATCTAGCCTATAATTTGTAATTAGAGACGATTTGAGATGAAATCTAATGAGTTGAATGGAGAATTAGAGAGGAGTTAGGGTTTGGGGCTGATATTAAATGAGAGGCAAGCTTTCAAATGGTCTCTATCCCTCATATTTATAGCCAAACCTGATTAGATTAATGAGCTTGCTAATTCAACCCATTAATTCCCTTTCTAATTTTGGTTAGTAGATTTTAAACTTAAAATTGATATACCTTTCTAACCACTTATCCAGATTTCCTGTATGACTACTCTACAGAATGGGAAGCCACCATCTCGAAGCAATGAAATAGATTATAGCATTTAATTCATCTTCTATCAATAGTTATAGCCAAAATAAGATTAATGGGCTTGCTTATTCAGCCCATTAACTCTCTTTCTAATTCTGGTCCGCAAATTTTAAAACTTAAAACTGCTATAACTTCCTAACCACTTGTTCGATTTTCATATATGATTACTCTACGGAATGAGAAACCACCGTCCCAAAGCGGTGAAACAGGTTAGAGCATCTAATTTGACTTCTAATAAAGGTATAGCGAAAATAAGATCTCCAGGGGCAAAATGGTTGCATAGAAATTCGGGAAAAATCATAAATGTGTAAAATATTCCTAAGAACCATATCCTAAAATATTAAAATCATAAGACCTCAAATGAATTAAATAAAATAATTTACGATCCACCGATACGTAAAATACGGGTCGTTACAAACCCCTACGCGTACACTTATTCTACCACTAGTGATCACTACTTGATTCATTGGGGGCACTTGGGACTGCAGTCCAACAAGAGAATGACCACCATTGGATGGGTTCTTAATGTAATGCAACAAACTTCTCTTTCAGATGTGCTTCTTGATGGTATCTTTAGCCATTCGTAATGTCCCAAAATTTCAGTCATTCGAAATTCAGATATTTAAATGATTTTACATATTCACAAGTTAATTTTATAAGTTGAATAACTTACACTTCGAATATAAGAATTTATTTGGATAATTAAATTATTAATTTAATATTTGAAATTGTGAAAATAATTGAGATTTGAATTTATTGTGAATAAAAATGATTTATAAAATTGTTTTAAATTCTATTTGAACTAGAATGATGTTAGGAAAATTTTAAAATTGATTTAAAAATTAATTTATAGAAGTTGAATATTTTAATATTTAATTAACGTGTAAAAATAGTCATTTTTCACACTATCTCGGATTTTGACTATAATAGTTTCAATGGATCCGTAATGTTACATGATTATTGAATTTCAAATTTTATATCGATCAGATTTACGGTTTGGTTGTACGAAGCTAAAAAGCATAGAAATTTGTATAAGTAAATTTTAATTTATATAAGTCGATTCGAAAATCTATCTTCCAAATACGATCGAATTGGCTCCCGATATATATTCCACTGTGTTGGAAATAGGGGTAAAACATTATAAATGTCAGGCGGCATGCTTCATTTGGAGTTCGAAATTTTTTTGATGAATAGTGTCGCGAAATTTTATATAAAAGGACATCATTTTCTTCTATTTGCAAAAAACCTAGGGCAAAGAACCCTAGTCGCCGTTTAGAGTTCAATGGCCAGAAATTCACCTCGATCCTCTTCAATTATCTTCCAATCCGTTAACAATTATCGAAAACGTCCAACTGAAAAATCGTAGAGCACATCGAGATCTTCAAATCCAACGGTGATGATTGGGCTTTGCTATGTAGATCAAAGGCAATTAGATCGAGAAGGTCATGCATTCACCCACGCTTTTTGACGTGACGATGGAGCCGAGCTCGATGGGGTTCGGGGTGGTGGTGCACGACGGTGGAGGCGTTCGAACGGCGGTAGTGGATCATCTCATCGATGGATGTGGTGGTCACGATAATTGAGGGTAGGTCAGAGGCTAGGTGGATGGGCAGCCAGATGTGAAGGAGCGAAATCGAAAGGTGCATATTTTATTAAGGTTAAAAATAGAAATGTGTAAATTAATTTATATATAAATTCATGTAACGTTTAAAATGCTATAACTTCTTCATACGAGGTACGTTTTTAACGAAATAAGTTGCATTAGGTCCATGTTGTCGAGCACTGCATTTTAAAGCTAGTTTGGAGTTGATTGGACATAGTGAAAATTTTGGATAAAAATAAACGACCGTTTAATTTTATTGGAATAAAATGCTACAATTGCTATTAGAACCAAAGTTTGTACAACTCACTCTTTCTGTCTCGCTTATATTTATCTATAAATGAGAATAAATTTATTTTATGCGGATTGATGATTGTTTGGATGATATATTGTATATATATATTGATTGATTTGGATATATTCCTGCCTATTGGAGCAGATGACACCCTATACGTTCCCATGTATGAGCGGATGGCCTTTTGTATGCATGTCTGCCTTGAAGAGGATATTGTACATATTTTCTAATATGTATATTTTTGGCAGGTGACAGGTTAGAGGGATCCAATTGGATTCCCCACCAGTGTTGATTTTATTTGCAGATATTGTTATATATGCTATTATCATATGATATATGATGTTTAAGATGCCATAATTGATATGATTGATGTGAATCACCTTATTTAGTGATTTTGCAACATTGGGCCATATTTTGGAATTTTAAAATATTAAAGTGATGATTTCAAATTAAAAAGGATTTTCAAGTGATTTTGAAAATTGATGTTTTATTAAAGTTTTGAATTGTTAAGGAATTGAATTTATTTCAAATAATTAAAAATTTATAATTTTTCTGTTACAAATGAAATATATCAAAATGTGATTTATGAATATGGGGATAACTATTGTGTCAAGTGAGTTAAAATATAGAATTTTGGATTTATTATACATGGTTTATATACAAGATTTATAAAATTGATATTTTATAAATAAAAATAATGGAATTATAAATGAGTTTTATAAGTGTTAAAATGAAGTTATAAGTGGATCTTATAAGTAAATAAGATTTATAGATTTATGAATTTATGAAGTTATAATAGAATGAATCTATAAGTAAATTAACTTTCAATCGGATTTTGAAACATAAATGAGAGATAAATGGAATTGGTTAATAAAGGGATTTTATAAGTGGAAGTTTTTATAAAATATAAATGGAATCTATAAACATTTTTTATAAATGTGAAATCAACTTAGTTTGATAAGTTAAATATGAAAGTTTATTAAAGGAATTATGTTCATGATTTTGGACAGTGGATAATCCTTTAATGAATATGTAGAAGTAATGAATATGGATAAGAGAATTATATTCATAATTTTGGATAGTGAATAATCCTTTAAATTAAATGAATGTTTGAAAAGTTATATTTTAAATGGAGTTAAATGGTTTGAAGATGTTTTAAAAAGGTGTGAGCATCGAATACATAGATTTCAACACTCATTGTCGAAATAAACGTTTTCGAGAAGTAAGGAAAGCATGGACTATAACATTATTGTTGTAGTAAATGATTTTCAAAAAGAGATGTTTTATATAGTATATGGGATTTATATATCTATCTAATTATCGAATCCCTATACTAATGATTTTGGGTTGTCGTAGCGATGTTTTACGCAACATTCATTCTGACCCACATAAGTATGTTTAAGAGAATGTTTTCCTTAAAGAATAAAATATACACTTAATCATGATTTAAGTATATGTAATATTTTATAAGTGTTGAAAATAAAGAGAATTATGAATTACTTATTATTAAATAAGTATATGGAAATGTTTTCCAATATCGAAATATTGAAATGGTTTTGAGAATATATCCTTTTAAAGATAATTTGGAGTGAATATTTGGAATGTGATTTAATTAATAAAAGATTAATTAAAAGGGCCATGTGACTATTATGGTGCTAAATATTTATTTGTTTGCTTTGATAGATAAATAGTCGGCTATCAAATTTGGGCATTTTAATTCCTCGACTTGATATGGGAACAATTTAGTCATACACTTAGTACGTAGCCATCTGTGTAGGCTTGATTATCGTTTGTTTTGAGAATGTTGATTCGTGTAGTGTAGAGTATTAATCCAATCTATCGAGCTTCCTTCTTGGCAGAAGGATAGCAAGTTGAAAGTTGGAGATGTGATATGCCTATGATACTTAGTTTCTGTGTGAGGTTTAGAAATGCTTTTGCGTTGTTGGTGTAAAGAGACCGGGATCGGTTTTTTCGAAAACCACTTCGGACCAACGTATATGCATTTGATTGTGTAGGTTGCGATGATATTGATATTTAGGATTTTTATAGTAGAGGACTGCTTGTTGCTTGTTTGGGGTTAAACTCCCAATATACATATTGTACCAGTGGTCTTTTCATTATGAAATATCCAATGCAAAGACTATCCGTTACTAATCCTCGGGATTTTCCGATAGGATATGGTAGGAAAGTGCATTTGGTTTGTCCTGTTTCTGGATAACTTGTATGGATAAGTGTCTGACATTGCATTTCTAAGATTACATACATTGATTTTTACAAACGTACATCAGTGGTGGCGAAGAAGGAACTTCCCTTAACTTAACACCCTCCTTGGGACATACGAACTCAAGGGTTTTATTTTTTAGAAGGTAATTAGTAGTCAATGGAAATGGCAATGTGGCATTCAAAGTGATGTGATATGTGATATGTGATATGTGAAAGGTAATTATTACCTCAGGCCTCATCAACCGGAAATGACCGAAACACGGTTAGATACGCCAAGGCTAAGTGGGTCATTCCCAATTAGGATATGATCATCCTCTTCTAGATATATTTCTTCCTGCTATGACATTCGAGATGTAAATTAATGTGGTTTGTATGCTACGAGGGCCCTCGAAAAAGGTCGGTATCGAATGGGGGATGATATATTCGGTACCATCTAGTTACAGAGATAGGCCGTGTAGGATTGATTTCACCCTAGAAGAGGAGGGGTGAATAGGATGATACTAACAATTATAAAAATTAATGTAGAAATATATAAAATAATTCTAGCACAGATAATAGCAGAATAATAAAAGCAGAAGTAGAACAACACAGATTTTTCCAGCTTCAGCAAAACCTTGCTTACGTGCTGCCCTCAGGTTTCTACTAGAAATTAAGTAGTCAGATGCTTGCACATGTAAACTCGCGACACCAGCTATCGACTAACCTAACTCTACGCTCAAAACTCTACCACAACCCAACCACTGAGTTGCGAATTCTCAAACTACACCACCGTATTTCATCCCCTAGTCACATGACCAGAAAATTACAAACGATTAAAAGTAAATTACAAAATGAAAATAATACAAAAAAAGAAACCTTAAAATTTAAAACTAAAGCCCAAGGGAAATTATAAAGCCGGCCGAAAGAAATAAATCACTGTGATAAAAGATTTTCCCCCGTTTCTCTTTTTATATGTTTCTTTGGATGGCATGCTCTGTGAAAATAACTGCCTCATCCTTCCTCTTTCTTTTTGAAAATTAGGAATTCTTGGAAATTGGAACCGCCAATTGATTGTTGATCGATTGAATTGATATTCTTGCGTTGATTGCTTTGTCGATCGACCGTCTCTTTGATTTGCATACGGCCGCTTCAATTAGTCGAATTTGATATGATTGGTATGTGATTTTTTATATTACTCTCGTTGATATGCTTGAATTCGATTGCTCGATTGCCAATGATGTTAATGGTTTAAATAGGGAATAAAACCCGAAATTATCGTTCAAATATTTCGTTTGAATTCATATGCTAATTTTGCTCGGCCGTTGATTTGTAATCGAATGTTGATAATGTTTTTTGACTTTTTCAATTCGTATAATTTCCTATTATGCTTGTTTGGTCACCACGCCTTGCATTTGCTCTGGATTTGGTTCCGTTCTTTTTCTCTGCTGACATCTATGATTTCAGCAATTGACTTGATTATTGTACTTGCAATATTATCTGGACTTGTTCAATTTCGAACTTGTTATCACCTAGCTTTGACTTTGATATTTAAACTTGATTTGGTTTGATATTTCATTCGTTGTTCTTCTGATTGAATTTGGCCTTGACTTTGTTAAAACTGTAACCAATAGTTACGAATTTTCATGAATTGCTTTGTTGCCTGATTACTAGTACATGTTCACTTGTTCTATAGTTCGACCACTAATTTATTGTTGCCATTGGTTGTTATGGCCATGTCGTACTGATTTGGTACACTTTGTTATTAAGTGGTGTGGCATTTTATTCTTGTGTGGGTTCCACTGTTACTTGAAGTGATCTTGGTTGAGGTTTCACTTGCATGCTCAGACTGGTCTTTGTTGTTTATGTATGCACTGTGTATATACATGTCCAAACATACATGTATATATGTATGTTGCGATGCCTTCACTTGTTCCTCTTGGAGTTTTCACTTGATAGTCTCCACTTGTGTAGTTATGTTCATGTCTGAACATACATGATTGAGTTTGTAATCATGTGCATTGTTTGGTTTTGTCCTCTTCACTTTCATATATTTGTCACTTTGATTTGTGCACTTGGTTGCACTATCTATATTGCTACATATGTTTGTCACTGTGTGTATACAAGTATACATCTTGAAAGTAGATTTTTTCATGTTGAGTTTCAATGATCTGGTTCCATTTGAACTGACCATCCACGCCGTGTTACCTCTGTCCTTGTTGCATTGAGCTTCTGTTTCACTATTGGTCTTCACACTCCCCCATGTTCACAATTGTTATGCTCTGTCCATTGTTTCATACATATTACTGTCTGTTATATGGCTCTAAACTTGAATTCTGGTTGACATGTGTGATCTGGTTGCATTAGTCTAGTATTTGTTGCTCCTTTTGAGTTGCAGTCTTCATATAAACTTGTAAATGTTGAAGTTGAGGCCTGGAGCTTGTACCTGGTCAGGTTGAGTTTAGTTGCATTTATGCATGTAATCTGGTTGCCTCGAGTACATAAACATATATATATATATATATATATATATATATATGTATATGTATATATGTATATATGTATATATATGTGTGTGTGTGTGTGTGTGTATATATATATATATATATATATATTTGATGCCTTTATTTGGGGCTTTTGTTCTACTAGTTGTCTTGTAATTTGGTTCACTCCAGAACAGTTGTGTCCATTGCATGTTTTGAACTGGTTCGATGTATATGTGATCATAATGTGTTCGAGCTTGTTCCAGTCAATAAAACTTGACCATTTTTTTTGTATCGCGTCTGAGTTGAACCTACCTTTGGTTCGGGTTTGACCTTGTGCTCGTATTGTGACTTTATTTGTATTGTAGTTGAGTTGAACCTAGCTTTTGGTTGGGTTTGACCTTGTGCTCACCTGTCCCTATAGTTTTATCAAGTGTATATTGGTGTGCATGGCCTTGTGGCATGTACAGTGATACACTGTGCATGTCACAAGTTTTCCACGTATGATGAATTTAAAATAATGATGATGAACAACCAAAATAAACAAGGCAGATAATAATTTCAAAAACACATTTTATTTTGCACTGCAAAACTATTTCTTCTTCAATTTTACTGCGTTGGTGTTTACTTTGAAGATAATTCAGATGCTGGATTCAAGTTGGAATAGAGTTGAAGATCAAAAATGAGTGCATGAGTGATATGTAGTGAAGTGCAATGTATGTAACAATTGTATAGTGAAAAATTATGTTGTAATTTGAAATTGTATTATAATTGAAAATTGTGTATATATAGTGAGAGCTCAAATTATACTATTCAAAATTGTAATAAAATATTTATTTGAATGCAATATTTGTTTGAATTTGAATTCTATGTTATTTATTTATTCAGCAAATATCCATTTAATTATGTGAAAATAAAATAGTATAATAACAAATACATTTAAATGAATATATATATATATATATATATATGTTTATTATCATCAAACAAAAATCATATACTAGAATATTCTACAATCTCCCCCTTTTGATGATAACAAACATATATTTAGGATTTTGAATTTATTAAATGTATTTGGTCATTGATGAACTCTATTTGCTCTCCCTATTTGAATACTCCCCCTACAACAAAGCTCCAATTATGCAGGTGCGTGTAGTTGAAACTGAAAAATTAATTAAATAAAAACACTCTCGAATATTAGTAAGGATATCGCTCGAAAATCAAAATCTTAACCTCTCTCTCTCTTTTTTCATCATCAAAAAGAATAATAGTAATTGAAATAGCTACGATTTTGATTAGAAAATATAAAATAAATTCAAGAGGGAAATATTAATTTCAAATTCCAATTAATCAAACAAAAATCATAATATTTTATTAATTAGAAACAAACTCCACTTTAAAGCAATGGTAGGATTATGGAAAAATTTCATATGGTGATAGGAGTTTGATATTTTCAATAAAGGAATAATTCGTGCATTTTCTCTTTTCATATATTATACCCAAAAAATGTGAAGCACTTACTAACCATGCATAACCGTTAGGAATTTTAAACAAGGTTAGTAGTAGCTCTTTTTTTAAAAAAACATGTCAAATATTTTCTAACCATGCATAATCGTGAGAACTTTTAAATGAGAATAGAATATACTTGGTATTATCTTATATGCGTCTCATCCATGCATAATCGCGAGGACATTTAAATGAGAATGGAAGCACATATATAGAAATTTAAGCAATTCACCCATGCATAACCGCGAGGACTTTTAAATGAGAGTGAATACTTTAGGATATAATTATTTTACAAAAAAATATTTCCTTATTTTGAAACATCAAATTCTGCACACTACATTATGATGTATGGATTGACAGAAAGGCTAAAGTGACAAATGATCAGGGAATAAGTACTAACCAAAAAACATTATAAAATTTGGTTAATTTTCATGAAATTATAAAATTATACTTCCTCTTGTTATGAAATATAATTTAATAAATATCCGTTACTTTTCAAGCACTATAATGATTTGATAAATTCCAAAGAGGTTCAATTAGTCAATGATTATTTTTTCTAGAGTACATCTCTTACCGAAATAAACTAGAGTATTTTTAACATGATGAAAACCCAAGTTTCAAAAAAATGAAAATCAATTTTCTGTAAGGGGATTTGTGAAAATGACTTCTAGCTGAAAATCAATATAAATAATTAAATTACCGCCAAAAAGATTTCAACATGAAATCATATAAGATACCACTTGTATTTGAGATATTCACTGTGATATATAGTGGTATATAAGAAGAAGAAAAATGTGTATTCCTCAACACTTGAATTTGTTTTGAAATTTTTAGCACATCCACTTATATCAAGCATAAGTAATCTATATTGAGCGAAAAGAAAACACACATTCTAAAAATTCATCAAAGCCATTTTTCATGACATTCTAAAGTGAATAAATAAAAAACTAAAAAAAGAGAAATTATAGCATTATCGATTTGCTTTCAAGTACTTCAAGAATTTCACAAATCAAAGTTGAGATGTTCAAGATATGGCATGAATACTTCAACAATGTCGATCAAAACATAGTTAAAAATATGTGGAAAAAAATTGAGTTAAGAGATCATACCTCACTTTCCTTCTATTCTGTGATATCTCAAATGCGATGATCTCCATCTAATCTTTATAGGCTAAGGAACATTTAAATTTTAGTTTATCAATCACCTAGAACAACTCAAAATCTATCTCTATAAAAGTTGTTCCTTATCGCACTTACGTATCTAAATTTTGGAGAAGGCAAGTGGTCTAACTAGGGATGTAGGACCACTATTATTATTTATTGGATTCTTTGGTACCCAAATTTATCTATATAACAAACCGTTAGCATGTATAGTTGTACCCTTGGGAAATCAAATTTGTTTAAACTTCAAACCCTTTATTTTCGTACTTTTTGGAATCCATATTTGTTTAACGGTTTTGTTTTTGTATGTATTTTGACAATTATTCTTGCTATGACCAATATTTCCACTCTTTACGCATTGGGTATCACACCTTTTCCCTTGACAGTGTTATTAGTTATTTGTTCATATTTTGGCACTTTCACAAATCCAAATCCTTTCCTCTTATTCATAAAGAGTTAATTTTCTAAGAACATATTAAATGATTTTTCTTTGGTGAAAATATTTTGAGTAATTAACTCAAGTTTATTAACCTTGTATTTTAAAAGTTTATTTTCATTTATTATCTTCGAACAACAATTAATGGTACTTTCTCCCTTTTTAAAACATGTTCATTTTAAGTCCATATTTTCATTTTTAAGTTCTCTAATTTTAGCCTCTATTTCAAGAATCTCAGTTTCAAAGAGTTGGAGTTTTTTAAATTCAATTTTTTCAAAATCCTTGATTTTTTTTCAATCTCCTTTTCAAACTCGTGATTTAATCGAATAATTTCAGATTTTGTCAAAATCACATTTTTTTTCAAGGGTTTTGAAATTTTCGTTGATCTCATTTAACTTTTTTCGATAGTCCTACATTTAGAAATTTCTGA
Organism: Allium cepa; assembly: GCA_030765085.1. NCBI lineage: Eukaryota > Viridiplantae > Streptophyta > Magnoliopsida > Asparagales > Amaryllidaceae > Allium > Allium cepa. Next base: position 796,436,738 of record CM060941.1, on the reverse strand, counting down.
CTTCTTAAAGTTATCCAACTCTTTTTGCAAAATATTATTTTTACAAATCAACTCAGTTTTGTTTTTTTCCCGCTTTAAAATTTCATTTTCTAACCTTCGAATTTTTAATGAAAATAGGCAAATTCTTTTTCATAGTTCAAAAACCTTTTGCAACTAGAATTTTTATTTTTCTTAATATTCTTAAGCTTATTTTTCAAATCATTATTCTTCTGACGTAGTTTAGATTGTTCCCTTTTCAACTTATTTTTTTTTCATCTCAAGAGATTCATTATTTTCAATTAATTTTCGGCTCAAGAGAACTAAATCATGAAATGAAAGATCACTTATCTATCGGCTATTGAATCTTCATCACTGCTGACTTTTGCCAATCCTGTTAAGCACATTTGTTTGATTGAGTCGATTGTTGAGGATTTCTCACCGTTGTTGATTTTTGCACCATATATTGCATCAAAAGTATTCCAAATTTCCTATGCACTTTCACGATGAGAAATAAAGTTAAAATTTTGTTGATTAATATGAGAATATAATGTATGCATAGCAAGAGCATTAATGGAAGTATTTTTCTTGTCTATTATATCACACCCATTTTCAATAATATTCTAACATTTAAAATTAACAGATTTTAAATAAAATCCATTTTTAATTTCCAATTTAAAAAAAATCGTTCCATCAAAATAAGGGAAATAATACCGGACTGACTCTCTTTAGGGTTAGACATCCTTTCTATTAACTTCGCTTTGATGCCACTTGTAGGGTCGATTTCACCCTAGAGAAGGGGGTGAATAGGGTGATATTAACAATTATAAAAATTAATGCAGAAATATATAAAATAATTGCAGCACAGATAATAGCAGAATAATAAAAGCAGAAACAGAACAACACAGGTTTACCCAGCTTTGGCAAAATCCTGCATACGTGCTACCCCCAAGGTTTCTACTAGAAATTAAGTAGTCAGACGCTTACACACATAAACCTGCGGCACCCGTTGTCGTCTAACCTAGCTCTACGCTCAAAATCCTGTCATAACTCAGCCACTGAGTTGCGAATTCTTGAACTACACCATTGTAGTTCGTCCCCTAGTCTCACGACTAGAAAATTACAAACAATTAAAAGTAAATTACAAAATGAGAACAATACAAAAACAAGAAACCCTAAATTTTAAAACTAGAGCCCAATGGAAATTATAAAGTCGACCCAAAGAAACAAATCGCTGTGATAAAAGATTGTACCCCGTTTCTCTTTTTATTTATTTCTTCGGCTCATATACTCTACAAAAATTGTGGCCTCGTTGTTCCTCTTTCTTTCTGAAAATTAGGGCTTCTTGGAAATTGGAACCACCTTTTGATTATTGATCGATCGAATTGATACTCTAGCTTTGATTGTTGATCGATCGTCTCTTTGATTTGCACACGACTGCTTCAATTCGTTGAGTTCGATATGAATTGGTATATGATTTTCTATATTACTCTCGTAGATGTGCTTGAACTCGATTGCTCGATTGTCGATGATGTTAATGGTTTATATAGGGAATAAAACCCTAAAATATCGTTCGAATATTTCATTTGAATTCATCTGCTAATTTTTCTCAACCATTGATTTGTAATCGAATGTTGGTGATGTTTTCTGACTTTTTCAATTTGTATAATTTCCTTTTATGCTTGCTTGGTCACAACGGCTTGCATTTGCTTTGGATTTAGTTTCGTTCTTTTTCTCTGTTGACATCTCTGGTTTCAGCACTTGACTTGATTATTGTACTTGCAATATTATCTGGACTTGTTCAATTTCGAACTTGTTATCACCTGGCTTTGACTTTGATATTTAAACTTGATTTGGTTTGATATTTCATTCGTTGTTCCTTTGATTGAATTCGGCCTTGACTTTGTTAAAACTGTAACCAATAGTTGCGAATTTTCGTGAATTGCTTTATTGCTTTATTACTAGTACATGCTCACTTGTTCTATAGTTCGACCACTGATTTGCTGTTGCCTCTGGTTGTTATGGCCATGTTGTACTGATTTGGTACACTTTGTTATTGAGTGGTATGGCATTTCGTTCTTGTGTGGTTGCAACTATTACTTGAAGTGATCTTGGTTGAGGTTTCACTTGCATGCTCTGACCGATCTTTGTTGCTTATGTATGCACTATGTACATACATGTGCGAACATACATGTATATATGTATGTTGCGATGCCTTCACTTGTTCCTCTTGGAGTCTTCACTTGATTGTCTCCACTTGTGTGGTTATGTTCATGTCTGTACAGACATGATTGAGTTTGTTATCATGTGCATTGTCAAGTTTTTTCCTCTTTACTTTCATATATTTGTCACTTTGGTTTGTGCACTGGGTTGCACTATCAAGTTTGCTGCATATGTTTGTCACTGCATATATACATGTATACATGTAGAAAGTAGATTTTGTCATATTGAGTTTCAATGATCTGGTTCCATTTGAACTGACCATCCATGCTGTGTTACCTCTGCCCTTGTTGCATTCAGCTTCTATTTCACTGTTGGTCTTTACACTCGCCCATGTTCACAATTGTTATGCTTTGTCCACTGTTTCATACATATTACTGTCTGGTATATTCCTCTGAACTTAAATTCTGGTTGACATGTGCGATCTGGTTGCATGAGTCTGGTCATTATTGCTCCTTTTGAGTTGCAGTCATCATATGAACTTGTAAACGTTGAAGTTGATGTCTGGAGCTTATGCCTAGTCAGGTTGAGTTTAGTTGCATTTATGCATTTAGTCTGGTTGCCTCGAGTAAACACACACACACACACATATATATGGTGCCTTTGTTTGCTTGGGTTACATTGGTGTTGTGTTCATTTGTTTGGGGGTTTTGTTTCATTGGTGATCTTGTAATCCGGTTTACTCTAGAACAGTTGTATCCACTGCATGTTTTGAACTGGTTCGATGTGTGTGTGATCATAGTGTGTTCAACCTTGTTCCATTCATTAAAACTTGACCATTCTAATTTTTTTTATTGCACCTGAGTTGAACCTAGATTTGGTTTGGGTTTGACATTGTGCTCGTATTGTGACTTTATTTGTATTGCACTTTAGTTGAACTTAGCTCTTGGTTGGGTTAGACCTTGTGCTCACCTATCCCTGTAGTTTTATCAAATGTATGTCGGTGTGCATGGTCTTATGGTATGTACAGTGATACATTGTGCATGTCACAAGTGTTCGTGTATGATGGATTCAAAATAATGATGACGAACAACCCAAATAACTGAGGCAAACAATATTTTCAAAAACACATTTTATTTTACACTGCGAAACTATTTCTTTTTCAATTTTACCACATCAGTATTTACTTTGCAAATAATTTAGATGCTGGATTCAAGTTGGAATAGAGTTGAAGATCAAATACGAGCGAATGCGTGATATGTAGTGAGGTGCAAATGTATGTAACAATTGTGTAGTGAAAAATTGTATTGTTATTTGAAATTGTATTGTAATTGAAAATTGTGTATATATAGTGAGAGCTCAAATTTGTACTATTTAAAATTGTAATAAAATATTTGTTTGAATTTAAATTTCATGTTATTTATTTTATACAGCAAATATTTATTTAATTATGTGAAAATAAAATAGTACAATAGCGAATACATTTAAATATATATATATATATATATCTGTTTATTATCATCAACAAAAATCATGTACTAGCATATTGTACATGCCGATCTTGTGTTGGTAGAGGTTCCTTTGTGATGTTCCTCGGTACATGCCTCTAGTGATGTACTGCCGGAAGGTAGTCCTTTCACCTGGTTATTTGTATGGAAATCCAAACTCCACTACTTATCTGCCAATTTGTTTGTAGAGCCTAATATGCTGGAATTTAATAATGGTATCAATTTCATCTATTTTAATATTATTTGTGAAATAGACACAATTATAATATAACGTGATTTGATATGAAAGGTTTTGTTTATCGTAAGGTAAAAACATGTCCGTGTTTATGCGTGGACGTGTCTTACGAGATACTTTTTTTGAAAGGAAAGTTTCGTAATATACTAAATTCAGTTGATTGTGTTTCTCATGCTGGTTTGCCAGACTGATCCGAGCATTCTTCCTTTTCAATGCTCGGGTCAGACCGAGTATATTTACATGTTCAGATTTGGTGCTTTTGAAGATTCGGTTGGAGAGTTGGAGATCTTCATTTTCGTATACATGTATCTGTTTATTATCCTTTGCTCAGTGGTACATTATCGACAATTGTAAGGACAGGTTATTATAACTGCCCAGGTTGACAAATAGCGATTAATTGTTGAACTCTGATTGATGTACGTAAATATAGTTTCTATATTTTGAAAGATCATTGATATGATATTATATGTTTTCCACTGCGATGTGAGATTTTGTATTGTTCTGCTTGGTTCTCTCTCCTATCTTTCTTCTCTTCTCTTCTTCTCTTTTCTTTTCTTTCTAATGACTTTCCGTCAGTCTGTGTTTTTGGGTCAGACATGTGCGTTTAGACTCTAAGAGTATGGATTTTTGGATCGTCACACGTGGTATTAGAGCTTAGATTTAGTATATTCCTAGGCCTTGATGTATACTCAATATAGATAGGGTCAGTAGCACCCTAGATTGAGCTTGAGTGTATTATATATATGAGCATGTATTTGTTAGTGATTATAAAAATGTTTTAAATTGTGTTTACTTATCCGTTGAGTTGTTTGTAAATTCTGATCGGTGCGTGGGACGCCATGTTCGATAGGGATTTCTAAACGCTTAAATGAGGCAAGTTGACATAGTATTATTTTTAAATTGGATAAATGAAATAATTTTACCTCGATTATACTTTATATATAAAAGAGACAATTTTTTAGAAATTATTATATTGTATATAAATTGACTATTTGGTTGTTTGAAATTTAAATATATATAAGTTAATATAAACTGTTTGAGTAATCTAAATAAAAACAACAATTATAGAAGAATAAATTATATGAGCAAATGAATTGTAAAGTATGGAATTATAATTAATATGATTTACTATTGTGAAATAATCTTATATATAAGAAATGAAACAACATGAATATATTTATAAATATGAGTTATAAATAAAAATGAAGAATTTGAGAATTTGAATCCTGTTGATTTTGACAGTTGTTTTTCAAAGTTTGAAGAGGTCATATTATTAAAATTCTAAATAAGATAAATAAATTTGGAATGAATCTTATATAAGTAGAAGATTTTTATAAATGTGATTTATAAATATAAAAAGGATTTTTTAAAAAAGAATATAAAGCACAGAATTCACTATTGTTGGTGGAAAATAATAAGGGTGATGACTGCAGCATCAATAGTATCATTTTCGAGTTTCTATGTGATGGATTTGCTACCAGTAGTAAATTGAAAATTAAAGTTTTGTTGTGATAAACAAATACAAGTTAAAATCCAAGTTGAAATTGATAAATATAAGTAGAATGAGTTTTGGACTTATAATATGAAATAGTAAATGTGAGTTAGCATAATAAAATATATAAATTGAAATTTAACTTAAGGGAAATTAAATAAAGTGAATTGAATTTAAACTGGATTAAATAAGTTATTTAAGTGGAAAAATTAAACTTAAGGTGCAAACGGTTATATAATATGAATTTGGAAGTTTAAATAAACCTAAGTTGTAAAGTTATTATATAATTATGATTTTGAAATTATAAAATGTGAATGAAAGTAAACTTAAGTAAATGTTCATGAGATTATATATAATAATAAATTGTATAACTTACAAAATGAGAAAAGGTATGTAAAATCAAATATTAAAATGGTTAAACAATTTTGTTAAGCAAAAAAAAAAATCTAATTTCGAATAGTGATATGAAATTTGACTTAAGTAAAAGTTAAATAAAATGAAGTTAGAAATGAAATCTAAGTTATGTTAAAAGGAAATGATCTCTGAAAATGAAATGTAACTCAGGCAAATAAATAAATAAATGAGCTAATGAAATGAGTTAAATAAAATAGAATTTGAATTAAATTAGAAGTGAACTTAAGTTGTATAGTGGAAGTAAATGCAAGTGGGAATGAAATGGAAAATAACTTAAGTGATGATTAAATGAAGTTGGAATTAACATTAACAACGAATTAATAAAGCGAAGTGATGAATATGAATATGAACTTGAGCTATATATTGAAATTCAACAATAGTGATAAAATATTTAGCATTAGAAGTGTTGTATAAAAATGTGAATATAGTGAATACTAGAATTCAATCTAAATTAGGTATTAAACAAATTTAAAGTAAAAAGTGTTATACCAAAATGAATGTAAACGAAGTAAAATATGAATGTTTGAGTGAAAAGTAAATAAATTTGGTTATGTTTGATGTGCATTGGTTGTTAGATGGATGTTAGTTGATTGAATAGAAATTTATTAAGTGCTAATGAAATTTAATTAATGAAATGGAAGGCTAAGTAATTGAATTCAAATTGATAGTAAGTGAATCTAAACGGAATTTGATTTGATTTGAAAGTGAACTAACTTGAATAGGAATTAGTGAATGTAAATTAATTGAAAATGCATAAATGAATGTTAGAAAAATCCAATGTTAGTCAAATGTGATTAAATTGAAAACCAATTCAATGAACATTAATGAGAAATGAATGTATATTGATTTAGTTATGGATTGATTGGAAAAATATTGGTTTGTTAGATGATAGTTGGTTGATGGATGAATTCGTTGCTTTTGACCGCATTGCTATATTGGCATATATAGTTGTTGTATTGGTATATGTTGCATATTGATATTACTTTCTATATACATGTTTCTCATCGTTGTTGAGTGTTTAGTAGGTGCGGATGACGTATGCTTCGCATTGGAGCTCGTTTTGGCGCTATATCAGCCGTATATGCTCGCCAATAATATATAAGGTACATATCTCGGATCACATATCATCATTTTATACTTTTTCCCTACGGGATGCCTCGTCCTCGAAGATGGAATGTATATTTGTGATGTGTGTGTGTGTTGTGCTTTTTCCAGATCGAGCCGCGCAAAGGAGGCTATGGCGAATTTTTTTGAAAATTTAAGGCATTAGAATATTTTTTTAAGAATTTTGGAAAATTTTTAGATAACTAAACTTTTGGTTTTTGAGTTAAATGTGTAACGATATTAGTTGTTTTTGAAAAACTAAGTATGGATTTGAAAACTAAGAAAAGTTTTTATAAGAAGTTTAACTGCTGGATTTTGAAAAAGGCTAAAAGGTTTAAATAATGTTGGTAATCTAGTTTGAAAGATTATTTTTTGAAAAGATAATAAATTTTGTGGCATTTTCTTACTTGGTAATTTCGAGGATGAAATTCTTTTAAGTAGGGGAGAATGCAACGACCCAAAATTTTAGTCATTCGAAATTCAGATATTCAATTGATTTTAAATATTCACAAGCTAATTTTATAAGTTGAATAACTTATATTTCGAACATAAGAATTTATTTGGATAATTAAACTATTAATTTAATATTTGAAAATTGTGGAAATAATTGAGAATTGAATTTAGTGTGAATTAAAAATGATTTATAAAGTTGTTTTAAATTCTATTTGAATCAGATTGACGTTAGAGAACATTTAAAATTGATTTAAAAGTTAATTTACAGAAATTGAATATATTGATATTTAATTAACGCATAAAAATAATCATGTTCACACTATCTCGGATTTCGACAAAACTAGTTTCATTGAATCCGTAATGTTATGTTATTGTAGGATTTCAAATTTCGCATCGATCGGATTTACAGTTTGGTCGTACGAAGCTGAAACGCGTAGAAATTTATTAAAGTAAATTTTAATTTAAACCAGTCAATTCAAAACCTATCTCCAAATACGATCGAATTGGCTCTAGATATATATTTCATTGTGTTTGAAATAGGGGTAAAACATTATAAACGCCAGGCGGCATGCTTCGTTTGGAGTTCGAAGAAAATTTCAGATGAATATTGTCGCGAAATTTTATATAAAAGGACATCATTTTCTTCCATTTGCAACAAACCTAGGGCAAACAACCCTAGCCGCCGTTTAGAGTTCAATGGCCAGAAACTCATCTCGTTCCTCTTTATTTATCTTCCAATCCGTTAACAATTATCAAAAACATCCAACTGCAAAATCGTAGAGCACATCGAGGTCTTCAAATCCAATGGTGATAATTGGGTTTCGCTATGTGGATCAACGACAATTCGAGAAGGTCGCACGTTCACCCACGTTTTTTGACGTGAAGGTGGAGTGGAGGCACGATGGGGTTTAGGGTGGTGGTGCACGGCGGTGGAGGCGTTCGAACGGCGGTAGTGGATCATCTCATCGATGAAGGTGGTGGTCACGATAATTGAGGGTAGTTCGAAGGCTTAGTGGGTTTCGTGCGCGATTTTTTAGCCTGGTAAGAATAAGGGGATGGGCGACCAGATATGAAGTAGCGAAATCGAACGGTGCAGATTTGATTAAGGTTAAAAATAAAATAACAAAAAGAAATATGTAAATTAATTTATATATAAATTCGTGTAATGTTTAAATGCTATAACTTCTTCATACTAGGTCAGTTTTTTACGAAACAGGTTGCATTGGGTCCGTATTGTCGAGCACTATATTTTAGAGCTAATTTGTAGTTCATTGGAGCTAATTAAAATTTTAGGTAAAATTAAACGCTTGTTTAGTTTTATTCGGAATAAAACGCTGCAACTGTTATTGGAACCAAAGTGAGTACAATTCACTCTTTCCGTCTCACTTATATTTTTATATAAGTGAGAATAAATTTATTTTATGCTGACTAATGATTGTTTGGGTGATATATGATATTATATATATATTGATTGATTTGGATATATTCCTGCCTATTTGAGCAGATGAGACCCTATACATTCCCATGTATGAGCAGATGACTTTTTGTACGTGCGTCTGCCTCGAAGCGGACATTGTACATATTTTCTAATATATTTTTTTGCAAGTGATAGGTTGGAGGGGTCCAACTGGACTCCTCACCAGTGTTGTTTTTTTAAGATATTGTTATATATGCTGTTATTATATGATATATGATGTTTTGGATTCCATGATTGATATGATTGATGGGAATCACCTTATTTAGTGATTTTGTAGCATTGAGCCATATTTTGGAATTTTGAAATATTAAAGTGATGATTTCAAATTAAAAAGGATTTTCAAGTGATTTTGAAATAGATGTTTTATCAGAATTTTGAATTGTTAAGGAATCGAATTTATTTTAAATTAATAAAAAATTATAATATTTATGTTATAAAAATTATGATTTTTGTGAGATATATCAAATGTGATTATTCAAATATAGGGATAACTATTGTTTAAATTGAGTTAAAATTGAGAATTTTGGATCTATTAAAAATGGTTTATAGAGAAGATTTATAAAACTGATATTTTGTAAATAAAAATAATGGAATTATAATTGAGTTTTATAAGTGTTAAAATGAAGTTATAAATGGATCTTATAAGCAAATAAGATTTATAGATTTATGAATTTATGAAGTTATAAAAGAATGAATTTAGAAATAAAGAGATTTATATGTAAATATACTTGTAATCGAATTTTGAAATATAAATGAGAGATAAATGGAACTGGTTAATAAAGTGATCTTATAAGTGGAAGTTGTTATAAAATATAAATGGGATTTATAAAAATTATTTTATAAATGTGAAATCAACTTATTTTGATAAGTTAAAATGAAAGTTTTTAAAAGAATTATATTCACGATTTTGGACAGTGGATAATCCTTTAATCAATGTGTAGAAGTAATGAATTTAGATAAGAGAATTATATTCATGATTTTGGACAGCGAATAATCCTTTGAATTAAATGAATGTTTAAAAAGTGATATTTTAAATGGATTTAAATGGTTTGAAAATGTTTTAAAAAGGTGTGAGCATCGAATACATATATTTCAACATTCATTGTTGAAATAGACGCTTTTCGAGAAATAAGGAATGCATGGACTATAACACTGTTGTTATAGTAAATGATTTTTGAAAAGAGATGTTTTGTATAATATATGGGATTTATACATCTATCTAATTATCGTATCTCTGTATTAATGATTTTAAGTTATTGTAACGATGTTTTACGCAATATTCATTTGGACCCACATAAGTATGTTTAAGAGAAGTTTTTCTTAAAGAATAAAATATATACTTAATCATGATTTAAGTATATGTAATATTTTTTAATTGTTGAAAATAAAGAGAACTGTGCATTACATATTATTAAATAAGTATATGACCAATATCGAAATATTGAAATGGTTTTGAGAATATATCTTTTTAAAGATAATTTAGAGTCAATATTTGGAATGTGATTTAACTAATAAAAGATTAATTAAAATGGCCTAGTGATTGTTATGGTGCTAAACATTTGTTTGTTTGCTTTAATAGTTAAATAACCGACTGTCAAATTTGGCCATTTTAGCTCCTCGACTTGATATGGAAACTATTTAGTCGTACACTTAGTACGTTTCCATCTGTGTAGGCTTGATTATCATTTGTGTTGAGAATGTTGATTCGTGTGGTGCGGATTATTACTCCAATCTATCGAGCTGCCTTCTTGGACGAAGGATAGCAAGTTGAAAGTTGGTGATGTGATGAGTCTATGAGACTTAGTTTTTGTGTGAGGTTGAGAAACGCTTTTGCGTTGTTGGTGCGAAGAGACCGGGATCGGTTTATCCGAAAACCACTTCGGACCAACATATATGCGTTCGATTGCACAGGTTGTGATGATATTGATATTTAGGATTTTCAAAGTGGAGGACTACTTGTTGATCGTTCGGGGCTAAATTCCCAATATACTTATAGTAGCAGTGGTCTCTTCCTTATAAAATATCCAATGCAAGGACTATTCGCTACTAATCCTATGGATTAACCGATAGGATGTGGCAGGTAGTACCTTTGGTTTGTCCTATTCTTGGAAAACTTATATAAACGAGTGTCTGACATTGCATTTCTAAGATTACATACATTGGTTTTCACAAACGTACATTAGTGGCGGCGGAGATTGCAACTTCTTTTAGCTTAACACCCTCCTTTGGATCTACGAGCTCAAACGTTGTATTTTTGTGGAAGGCAATTAGTTGTCAACGAAATGGTAATGTGGCATCAAAGTGATGTGATATGTGATATGTGAAAGGAAATCGTTACCTCGGGCCTCATCAACCGGAAATGACCGAAACAAGGTTAGATGCGGCAAGGCTAAGTGGGTCATTCCCAATTTGGATATGATCATCCTATTTTAGATATATTTCTTCCCGCTATGATATTCGGTATGTAAATTAATGTGGTTTGTATGCTATGAGGGCCCTTAGAAAAGGTACGTAACGACCGGGGGATGATATATTCTGTACTATCTAGTTACAGAGATGGGCCAGTCTTGTGTTGGTAGTGGTTCCTTCGTGTTGTTACTCGACACGTTCTACTAAAGATGTACTACCGGCAGGTAATCCCTTCACCTGATCATTTGTACGGAAATCCAAACTCCACTATGTATCTTCCATTTTGTTTGTAGAGCTCAATATGCTGGAATTTAATAATGGTAACAATTTCGACTATTTCAATATTATTTGTGCAATAGACACTATTATATATAATGTGATTTGATATGAAAGGTTTTGGTTATCGTAAGGTTGAAACATGTCCGTATTTATGTGTAGGTGTGTCTTACGAGATACTTTTGTTTTGAAAGGAAAGTACGGTAATCTAACAAATTAAGTTGAGTGTGTTTCTCATACTGGTTTACCAGACTGATACGAGCGTTCTTCCCTTTCAATGCTTGGGTCAGACCGAGTATATTTACAGGTTCAGGTTTGGTGCTTTTGGAGTTTCAGCAGGAGAGCTGGAGATCTTCATTTTCGTATACATGTATCTTTTTATTATCCACTTCTTAGTGTATATTATGGGTGTTTGCGCCAAAATTGGTCACAAATCCCGAATATCATGAAAGCACCAATGTATAGATATAAATCAGCAATATTCTAACACAAATCTCAAATCCAGACAAGTAGAGAACAACAATTGAGAAATAACAGACATGAACATGAGATTTATAGAGGTTCGGCTATCTCTGGCCTATGTCCACTCCAAAAGTCAATCTTTTATTCACTTTCTTCGCTGATTACAATCGATTACAGCGGATTATAGCGAATTATAGTTATGAATTCGAGTACAACAACAGTATGGAGTGCAAAGTTGAATCCGGCAGAGTCTGGACGTTGGAGAGTCAAAAGATCCCTTTTTGTAGGCCCTGGGCTCTATTTATAAGTGTAGGAGGCTGATATCTCGCTTAAATTTCGAGAGACTCCTTTTGGCACATGAGTGGGACACGCGATCGATCCTATGAAGTTTCGACTCGATCCATGATTGATACGAACCAATTTCGTATCAATCAAGATTTGGTCCAATTGAGTTGAAATTTGGCATGAGCCTTCCTCAGCGTGTATGTGAGCTCCTGTGAAAATTTCATGGCATTTAGACCTGTGATTTGTGTGATATGATCTACACAAGTTTGAGTTTTCGGTTCGCAGTTTAGTTCGACTCGATACGTTCGTATCGTTCTCTTTGACTCGATCTCGAGCACAAGGTGACATGGCGCGAATATCTGGATCGATCCACTCGTTACGTCGAGTTGACCGAGCCTTATTCGTACCCAAGATTGGAGCGATACAAACATGATGGATGCAGAGCGATGTCACTTCCATCGAGTCGAACTTGATGGATTCGAACAACGCGACCATCGATTGGTTTGAACATGATCGATTCGAAATCAGACTTTTCCTGATGGATACGAATAGCATGTCTTCCTCAATTGTTATCAATCTTATCTCAATCATACGAACTCCAATTGACTTGAAATTTGAAACGTTGGCTTTTACGGTTTTTCTTGTCATGTCTAGTCAGTTGCAGCTCGATCCGGGCTCGGACAAAAATCATTGATATCCATAGTGAACCTACGATGCATAATCGATATTTGGGCTGAGTAATTATTGATTTTCAGTTAACCTCTTGATATATCAACCTTGCTAAATGGTGGGATAACACTTTGCCCCCAAAACATGCCTTTTGATAAAAGATGCGTTTTGAAAGCCTTAAATCAAATGCCGTGAGTTCATTTTTATCCACAGCTATAGTATCATTAATCAAATTTTATGGTTGTTCGAAGCCGAATCAGTGTCCATTTCCACCTGTGGAAGTCAAGAATTAAACTCTATCGCCACTTCGGACTATCGATGGTCACTTCGGACCCTTGCCATGTCTATTCCAGACTCGATGATCGAATAGAAAGATCCTGTTGTGCTCCGGTGTTGCTTTCTATCCCTTGCACTCTAGCCCCAGCGAGGGCATATAGCGATGTCCTAGTCTTTCTGGACCGATCATAGCCTCTCCAGGCTCCTGCTGGATCCCATCCTGTCACTCTTCGATGAAGGGAAAACAACGTTGAGTGAGCCTATCCTGTCGCTCTCTGGTGAAGTGGCAACACCCCCCACACTCCAGTTTAGTGTCCCTGAACATTAAGCAATGTCATTGAGACGACCCAACTTCCAAACATCAGGAAGTCGCATCATTAAGAAGAAAGAAAGGGATAGAAAAGAGAAAAGAAAGGAAAAAAGAAACAGACAACATCAGAATCTCACAATGGAACGAATAAATTATATTATATCACATAAAACTTTACATAGTATCATATACATCGGAGTTATAAAGCTAATACAACACAAACTAAACAGTTATAAACATCTGTCTAGCAATTACAATAAAAGTACATCAGAGAAACAGATACAACTCAAACACAGCGGAACCACTATATATATCTACACGCTGAAGCCTCCTGCTCCATTATCTCCTCCAGAACTCGTCAAAGCAATCCTGAATCACTTGACTACTCATACGTAATATGAGTACCCAAGAGTTTAATAAAACAGAAAATAAACACTCGGGTCAGACAGGGGTCTGGTGTGAGTAAACGGGTTTAAAAGTTGCTTAACTTTAGAAAATCCTTTGAAACAAAGGTATCACGTAAGACTTCCCACACATAAACATGGAAAAGTTTTTACCTTACGCTAACCAAAACATTTGATAGGAAATCCGGTGATATTATAATAGTGTCTAGGGTTTTCAAAATAAAATACAGAAATAGCCGGAATGCTTACATCTCACGTTCCAACATAGTTGGGCACAATCAAAACCGTACAGGCACTTATTGGATTATGGATTCCATCAATGGCAGGGCTATTGGGGTACCGCCCGTCACAGTACGTGGCCTAGATCACCGTACCGAGGAGTCAGCCCGCTCCACTGCAACACAAAGTCGTAACCATTCCTTACTGAACAGTTCCGAACAAGACCACTCCGCAGATTGGCCGTCGCCAACTGCCACACAACCGAATATAAAGGGACCTCTAGACAGGGATAAATCTTGCTCTCCGGTGGGGGCTACCCATGAAGCCTTGCTGCAGCTCCTCTGTTTTAGCCATTCCCGGTTGATGAGGCTTGAGGTTACGATTACCTTTATAGGACATATCAATCTTAGAATGCTCATCGTCCACCTGACGATGTTCTGAAAGCATTCAATCCATACAAGTTCGTTCCGGGTTCGAACGAAACCGAAGGCATTATCTCGTTACACTCGTATTGGAATCACCCTCATAGTTAACGACGATAACCCTTGCACTCTAAATCACCATCTCGAACCTATAAGTACTATTCCGTCAACTCATTACGGAATCACCCACAGAGTTATACTGACGTATAGCCCTTACACCTCGAGTTTTCACTTGCTCCACTTGGATTAACGACCTAACGTTTAATTTGGAATCGATGTGGTTTTCGGATATCCAAATATGGAAACCCGATCCCGGTCTCATCGAAACCAAACGCCATCTTAATGTCCAAGTTGTACTTAAGGGTTTTAAACAATTAACTCATTTCATTATTATCTAATTCACATAGATAGATAAACTACATCTCATAATAGATAATCACATTCATATCATAAACAGATAATCTGTATCATCATCACAAATAGTCAATCATCACAACCAAATAATCCATCACAAACCATCATACTTAAACCAAGCATTCATATCATACAGATACGACTCATCTCATTACTGAGATCACAACCATTCAATCAATAACATCCATAAGCAATGATTTATTAACCATCAATTATAATTAATTTAAAATAAATTAAATTAATTACAACCATCTCTAATTAATTTAAATTAAATTAAATTAATTAACAATTCTATAAATCCTGCTTAATATCCATAAATTAATTAACCCAGTTAATTAATTATCCACTAAGTATTCAACTAGATTAAACACTTTGATTAATCATCCTCTAATTACAATAAGTAATTAGTCTTTAATTAATTTCATAAATTAATTAACCTTAATCATAAGTAATTAATATTTAATTACTTCATTTATTAATTAATTATAATTAATTATATTTATCCTTAATTAATTACAATTAATTAATCACTTAATTAATTAATTATTTATTAATTAAACAATCATTTATTTTATCATTAATATTAATTAATGATCTCTAATATTTAAATAAATTACTTAATTAAATTAATTTCATTTAATAATTAATCTAATTACTAATCACCTTGACTAATATTCAATTAAGTAATTAACTATCTTTAATTACTCATTAACAAGTTAATTATCCAATAATTAATTATCTTAATTAATAAATCTCTTGATTAATTACAAAAGTAATTATCCAAATTACTTATAACATTTCAGTAATTACCATTCATTACTTCTCTAAGTAATTCTGCTCCACTAATTAGATTAAGTAATTACACTTATAAAATCATCAAATGATTTATTAAAATTAATTAAACTAAATTAAATAACTTAAATAAATCACATATCAAAATTAATTACAATAAGTAATTAATTCCTTAATTACTTTAACAATTAATTATACTTAACAAATTACAATTAATTAGATTCAATTAATCAATCTAGTTAATTATCAAAACTAATTACATTAATTAATTACTTAATTATCCTTAGATAACATTTCTTTATTAATTAACAACATTTTCAATAATTACTCACTTAAGAAAAATTATCTTAGATTAATTATCAATAAATCATCTTTAATTAAAATTAATCTAAACTATTATTTAAAACCAAATAATTAAGTAAATTCTTAATTATCTTAATTATAATTTTATTTACTTATCAAATGACTCATTTACATTCAAAATATATTAAAATAATACATTTCTAAAATTAAATTCAAATTCCATTTAAATATTTAATATTTATAATGTTTAACTATTTAAACATTAATCCAAATTTAAATAAATATAAATCTTAAAATAAAATGAATGTTAAAGAACATTCATTACTTAAATATAAAAGAAAGATTTAAAATAAAATTTAATAAACCAGGCTTTGAAAATAAATTGATTGTTTTAACTTTCAAATTTAAATTAACATTTCATACTTCAAATTCAAATATTAAAGGAAATAAATCCTTTCAAGTTTAAACCTTATTTGAATCAAATTTCATTTTCAAATTTACTTTAAAACAATTTGAATCTACCTATTATTTAAAAATTTACAACACTGTTTTGAATCAAAATCTGTTTTTAAAGGTAAACCTGAAAATTGCTTTTGAACTTGATTTAAAACAAAATTTAAATCTTGTTTAATTTTTAAATTTTCATTTTTTAAAAACCTTGAATTCAAAACTTCATTTGAATTTAGATTCAACTTATACTTGAATCAAAATCCAACTTTAAAAATATGAATTCATTCAAAATTTTAAACTGCAAAACCCACAGGTTATAAACCTGTAACAATTCTACCCGAGTAACCCATCTATTTACTTCGAGTTTCCAAACCCCCTGCTTCGAGTCAAAAGCACAAAAACCCGAGTGTGACTTCGAGCTAGAAACCCTGCACACCCCAGAAATGTTCATCAGAATCCAACAGGTATGGTGCACATGCACTGTCGCTCCGGCGACTTCCAGTCACTCCAACCCACTGCTACGAGTCACCGACCATCTCCTCACAAACTTACAACCATCAGAAACCTACTGTAATTCGAATTCAAGATTTGAGAACCAACTGTAAACCTAGAAACTCAGCTACCCCCTAAACTCAAACCTGTCAACAGCCATAAACTCGCCTCCTCCGATCATCAACCCTGAGACTCCGGCAAATGACCCATCTACACCCCTTCCGCAACCTCCCAAATCCCACTCTTACTCGATGCAGCAGAGAGCATGTGGAGAAATTAAAAACTGCAACACGTAAAGACAAGGGTTTGAAAACCTGGAAAACCCCAATCCACATCTCCTCTCTCTCTGATCATCCATTGCCAGGAATTTCCTTCATTCTTACATCAAGACTCCACTACAGAAAGCATCTTAACCCCCAAAATTCACTAGCCTACAGATACTTCAAAATTCCTATTCCTGTTCAAACAGAAATGCCTTTCCCCCAACAGTTTATTTAAAACTGTAATATTTGTTTTAAAATTCATGTTTTTAAACTTAAATTTAGGTGACAAAACTGTTTTATTGATTTAAGCTATTTGGTATTTGTTTTTATTTCAATTGTGATTGGTTCTTGTAGTTACAGAGGCAGCAGATTTTGATTTAATCCAAATTATATTTTATAAATCTCAATCTATTCCAAACAACATATTTTTGCTCACTCAAAAATTCCTAACAGAAACAATTCAAATGATAAGAAATTTTCTATCTAAGAAGATCTTAGTTTACAAGCAGATTAGATCTGCAGCTACAGGAAATCAACGCATATATGTATATTCATATATATACACACAGGACAGTCATTAATCTTAAATCATCACACATACTTATTTCTTTCAATTCATATGCTCAGATATCTCAAGCTTTTATGCATGTGAGGTTACTCATTCCATTTTTAAAACAAAACAGAACAGTTTTGTTCAACAGTTTTAATTTCTGGGAAGCAGTTTGCATTTGATCTTTGGTGCTATAAATTACTTTAACTTTGATTTTTAAAAGAAACTGTTTTTAAAAATAAAAGCTTACTCACTTTATTTAGAAGGAGCGGAGAATACCCAGATGCAAACTCATATGCACACATTTACATTCAAACTCAAGCAAACATTATATACCACATGCAACAGATTTCATCATCCATAAACTGTTTTTAAATAAAAAGGTTTACTCACCTATAAATTTTGAAGATACAGAGAACAATTTCTGTTGCAAATCTGTTTCCTGGAACTGCAATTTGCTAGTTGTAGATGATTACTGAAGTTGCTTGCCTGATGATGTAATTTGTTTGAACATGCATGCAGACCCCATTCTACTTTGCTTAGATTTTAAATGAAGTTGCATTCCAGTTTGATGTTGAAATATTGCATGCAGATTTGGGTTTTAATGTTGCAGATTTTGATTGAAGATTGGTTTTGCAGATTTGAAGTTATATGCAGATTCTTGATTTCAGATTTAAACATGCATTTTGTTTTGGGTTTTGATTTTACAGAAATCTGATTTCTGTTTTTCAATTGAAGAAAAAGTGTTTGAAAACAAAAGATTTGTTAAGTTTCTTATTAATATAATTTAAATTTCAAAAATAAATTAGCTTGCCACTTTTTATGTTAAGGTGTAATAAATTTTACAAGTGTCTTCTATTAGTTTTAAAAGATAACACATGTACTTTTTTAATATAAAAGAAAATTCTAAATTTATAAATGTCTTTAAATTTATCTAAAACCATTTCTAATTTGTTTTAGCATGTTTCAATTATTTATTAACATTAGCCTTGAAAATAATTACATGTTTATTTATAAACTTATTTTAAAACTATACATTTTAAATGTTTGTTTAATTATTTTTCAAAAAAATATTCTTTTAAAACTAAATTTCAAAAGAGAAGATTTCAAAAAGAAGAATAATGTTGAGTTTATCTTATTCAAGGGTTTTAAATCAAATGTTATACTTTAACAAAAATGAACTAAATCTTATTTCAAAAGAAAAACATATTTTAAAATAAAACAAAACAAACTTTTATTATAGAACAAAATTTAAACTATATTTATTTTTATAAACAAAATAAATACTTACTTACATTTCTATGAAAACATAAGATAGATTTTAAAATTTTCCTTTGGAAAATTTTTAATACTAATTTAAATTAATTTACATATTATACATTTATATATAATAAGTTGGAAAATATTCTTTATTAAGTTTAAATTTGAATTAAAATCAAATCTTCTATTTACAATGTATACACACATATATATTTTAAATAAATATTTTTAAATCAGTTTAGAAAGATGAATTATATCATTTAAATATTTTTAACATTTGAAAACAATAAGATTCTCAATTTAAACTATCATTATTAAAATTTTGAAAAGAATATCATTTGTCAAATTAAATAATTATTAATTTTCAAAAGAAAATTCCTGTTTGAATTAAATTATTAAATCAATATTTCACATTTTTAAAATAATTATTAATGAAATTATTAAATAATTATTGCCTAAATTTCCGGGACGTCACATTCCTCCCCCCTTAAAAGAATTTCGTCCCCGAAATTTAAAAGCAAAGGTAATTCAATAATCTCATACAGATTTTGAAAATTTTAAAATAGCAAACATATGCTATCAACCAAATACTAGCAACCATAGCAACCAATTCAAAAAACAATTCTAATTATCCAGACAAAATTCTGGATAAAAATTTCTAGAGTGTCCCAGGTACAAACACCGGGACACTCGCTCTACAGAATCTAAACTAGCTACACCACTCAGATCTAGTGCTCCTATATATCTAGATTTACAAATCTGAACAGGATACTGGACCACAGACAAGTCCTGATCAACTTCCAAATCTCTCAGAACTACTGATTCTAAAACCAGAGATAAACCATACACGTACTCCCTCAGAGATAAGTGAAAACAAAACAAATTCCAGCCATCTTAACTGGCAATTCAATCCTGTAGATCGAACATTTAATCCTTAAGAGAAGACAGAAAGATCAAATACTCATATCCACAAGTCTCTCCTGTCGATCCTGGGCTGCCTTCAACTTCTAGATCAATCAAATCTACCACACAACTCTTCTACACAAATATCAAAAAACTTCAGACAAACTACTCTTATTCTGAAAACAGAACAGATGCACAAGACATCCAAGTCTCCAGATTAAAACGAATTTCCTGTAGAAATCCTCTGATCCAAGATAAAACTCAAATTCCCAAAGAATCGGGTGTTGCTTCTATCCTGGAACAACTGCCACCATGCTTCCACTGCGCAACTCTGATTTGAGAATGCTGTTGATGAACACAAGTATAAACTTGATCAACTTATCCCGGAATATTGTTCATCAAATTCCATAAAATCTCAGTGACCTATCCGATTTGGCCACAACATTACAGCAAAAATTCAACTAAGAAACTGGATTCAATAAATCCTACCAACTTAAATAGATTTCTCTTAAAGAACCTCCTACTAATCTGATCCATCGGAAAAGCTTCAAGAGCCAAGTCGAAACAGAACTTAAACTCTCGATGGATGCAAATCTCAACTCCTTCGAAGACATCCAGAAAATTCCTAGCCGCTTCGATAACTCAAACATCCTCTAGAGATGCTTCAATCCAAACAAAGATTACTCAGAGAACTTTCGAACCATCGCAAGTCACTTTTGCCATCCTACTCAGTTCAGATCCCAAGAAATCGTTCTCACTTCAACAATCAGAACAACTAAAACCTTCAAATCAAAGAAGAACTAGTGGTTTACCTCTTAACCACTAACATCACTCCCATCTGAGCTCCAGAAGAAATGGACAAGCTTCACCATTTGCCCGGACTTCTGACAGAAGGATCACAGAGATTTCTGAATCATCGAAGAAACAGGCCACTCACTGCTGCTACTGCTGCCAAAGCTTCCTTATCCAAAAACTCATCGAACCTCAAAGCTACACCAGCCTCTTCACAATAGAGCCTTCCAGTAGACAGATATCTTTCAGGAAACTCGCTCCCAAACCAAGCACAAAACACTCTGCCAAACCGAGTCTCAAACTCAAATATAGACAGAACTCCTTCCTAAGGTTACCAAGATACCATCTCTGGCTTCAGCACTCCTAACTAATCCAAACTCAAGAGAATCCACTCACACGAGTGCAATCCAGCTTACAATCCAAAGATAAATTCCGAATCTAGAAAAGTTTTCCTTCAGAGATCGGTGAAATCCTTCACACTAACTGCAAAACTACTCAAGATGTCCAATACTGCCCTAGCAGATCCACTTCTAACCTCAAACACTCGAACTCCAATCATTGGTAGTTGTGTTACACACACCACTACCCTATCTACCTTTAGAACTTATATTGGAAAACCTGAACAGGTATCCCAATCTAATAGGTAGAAATATATATATATATATATATATATATATATATTCAAAATTACAAATACGCTCTCTCAAGAAGGACACCACTCCAGAGTCTTGGTATTCGCTCAACCTAGTGCTCTGATACCACAATGAGACGACCCAACTTCCACACTCCAGGAAGTCGCATCATTAAGAAGAAAGAAAGGGATAGAAAAGAGAAAAGAAAGGAAAAAAGAAACAGACAACATCAGAATCTCACAGCGGAACGAATAAATTATATTATATCACATAAAACTTTACATAGTATCATATACATCGGAGTTATACAGCTAATACAACACAAACTAGACAGTTATAAACATCTGTCTAGCAATTACAATAAAAGTACATCAGAGAAACAGATACAACTCAAACACAGCGGAACCACTATATATATCTACACGCTGAAGCCTCCTGCTCCATTATCTCCTCCAGAACTCGTCAAAGCAATCCTGAATCACTTGACTACTCATACGTAATATGAGTATCCAAGAGTTTAATAAAACAGAAAATAAACACTCGGGTCAGACATGGGTCTGGTGTGAGTAAACGGGTTTAAAAGTTGCTTAACTTTAGAAAATCCTTTGAAACAAAGGTATCACGTAAGACTTCCCACACATAAACATGGAAAAGTTTTTACCTTACGCTAACCAAAACATTTGATAGGAAATCCAGTGATATTATAATAGTGTCTAGGGTTTTCAAAATAAAATACAGAAATAGCCGGAATGCTTACATCTCACGTTCCAACATAGTTGGGCACAATCAAAACCGTACAGGCACTATTGGATTATGGATTCCATCAATGGCAGGGCTACTGGGGTACCGCCCGTCACAGTACGTGGCCTAGATCACCGTACCGAGGAGTACGCCCGCTCCCCTGCAACACAAAGCCGGAACCATTCCTTATTGAACAGTTCCGAACAAAACCACCCCGCAGATTGACCGTCGCCAACTGCCACACAACCGAATATAAAGGGACCTCTAGACAGGGATAAATCTTGCTCTCCAGTGGGGGCTACCCACGAAGCCTTGCTGCACCTACCCTGTTTTAGCCATTCCCGGATGATGAGGCTTGAGGTTACGATTACCTTTATAGGACATATCAATCTTAGAATGCTCATCATCCACCTGACGATGTTCTGAAAGCATTCAATCCAAACAAGTTCGTTCTGGGTTCGAACGAAACCGAAGGCATTATCTCCTTACACTCGTATTGGAATCACCCTCATAGTTAACGACGATAACCCTTGCACTCTAAATCATCATCTCGAACCTATAAGTACTATTCCGTCAACTCATTACGGAATCACCCACAGAGTTATACTGACGTATAGCCCTTACACCTCGAGTCTTCACTTGCTCCACTTGGATTAACGACCTAACGTTTAATTTTGAATCGATGTGGTTTTCGGATATCCAAATATGGAAACCCGATCCCGGTCTCATCGAAACCAAACGACATCTTAATGTCCAAGTTGTACTTAAGGGTTTTAAACAATTAACTCGTTTCATTATTATCTAATTCACAAAGGTAGATAAACTACATCTCATAATAGATAATCACATTCATATCATAAACAGATAATCTATATCATCATCACAAATAGTCAATCATCACAACCAAATAATCCATCACAAACCATCATACTTAAACCAAGCATTCATATCATACAGATACGACTCATCTCATTACTGAGATCACAACCATTCAATCAATAAAATCCATAAGCAATGATTTATTAACCATCAATTATAATTAATTTAAAATAAATTAAATTAATTACAATCATCTCTAATTAATTTAAATTAAATTAATTAACACTTCTATAAATCCTGCTTAATATCCATAAATTAATTAACCCAGTTAATTAATTATCCACTAAGTATTCAACTAGATTAAACACTTTGATTAATCATCCTCTAATTACAATAAGTAACTAGTCTTTAATTAATTTCATAAATTAATTAACCTTAATCATAAGTAATTAATATTTAATTACTTCATTTATTAATTAATTATAATTAATTATATTTATCCTTAATTAATTACAATTAATTAATCACTTAATTAATTAATTATTTCTTAATTAAACAATCATTTATTTTATCATTAATATTAATTAATGATCTCTAATATTTAAATAAATTACTTAATTAAATTAATTTCATTTAATAATTAATCTAATTACTAATCACCTTGACTAATATTCAATTAATTAATTAACTATCTTTAATTACTCATTAACAAGTTAGTTATCCAATAATTAATTATCTTAATTAATAAATCTCTTGATTAATTACAAAAGTAATTATCCAAATTACTTATAACATTTCAGTAATTACCATTCATTACTTCTCTAAGTAATTCTGCTCCACTAATTAGATTAAGTAATTACACTTTTAAAATCATCAAATGATTTATTAAAATTAATTAAACTAAATTAAATAACTTAAATAAATCACATATCAAAATTAATTACAATAAGTAATTAATTCCTTAATTACTTTAACAATTAATTATACTTAACAAATTACAATTAATTAGATTCAATTAATCAATCTAGTTAATTATCAAAATTAATTACATTAATTAATTACTTAATTATCCTTAGATAACATTTCTTTATTAATTAACAACATTTTCAATAATTACTTACTTAAGAAAAATTATCTTAGATTAATTATCAATAAATCATCTTTAATTAAAATTAATCTAAACTATTATTTAAAACCAAATAATTAAGTAAATTCTTAATTATCTTAATTATAATTTTATTTACTTATCAAATGACTCATTTACATTCAAAATATATTAAAATAATACATTTCTAAAATTAAATTCAAATTCCATTTAAATATTTAATATTTATAATGTTTAACTATTTAAACATTAATCCAAATTTAAATAAATATAAATCTTAAAATAAAATGAATGTTAAAGAACATTCATTACTTAAATATAAAAGAAAGATTTAAAATAAAATTTAATAAATCAGGCTTTGAAAATAAATTGATTGTTTTAACTTTCAAATTTAAATTAACATTTCATACTTCAAATTCAAATATTAAAGGAAATAAATCCTTTCAAGTTTAAACCTTATTTGAATCAAATTTCATTTTCAAATTTACTTTAAAACAATTTGAATCTGCCTATTATTTAAAAATTTACAACACTGTTTTGAATCAAAATCTGTTTTTAAAGGTAAACCTGAAAACTGCTTTTGAACTTGATTTAAAACAAAATTTAAATCTTGTTTAATTTTTTAATTTTCATTTTTTAAACACCTTGAATTCAAAACTTCATTTGAATTTCGATTCAACTTATACTTGAATCAAAATCCAACTTTAAAAATATGAATTCATTCAAATTTTTAAAACTGCAAAACCCTCAGGTTATAAACCTGTAATAATTCTACCCGAGTAACCCATCTGTTTACTTCGAGTTTCCAAACCCACTGCTTCGAGTCAAAAGCACAAAAACCCGAGTGTGACTTCGAGCTAGAAACCCTGCACACCCCAGAAATGTTCAACAGAATCCAACAGGTATGGTGCACATGCATTGTCGCTCCGGCGACTTCCAGTCACTCCAACCCACTGCTACGAGTCACCGACTATCTCCTCACAAACTTACAACCATCAGAAACCTACTATAATTCGAATTCAAGATTTGAGAACCAACTGTAAACCTGGAAACTCAGCTACCCCCTAAACTCAAACCTGTCAACAGCCATAAACTCGCCTCCTCCGATCATCAACCCTGAGATTCCGGCAGATGACCCATCTACACCCCCTCTGCAACCTCCCAAATCCCACTCTTACTCGATGCAGCAGAGAGCATGTGGAGAAATTAAGAACTGCAACACTTAAAGACAAGGGTTTGAAAACCTGGAAAACCCCAATCCACATCTCCTCTCTCTCTGATCATCCATTACCAGGAATTTCCTTCATTCTTACATCAAGACTCCACTACAGAAAGCATCTTAACCCCCAAAATTCACTAGCCTACAAATACTTCAAAATTCCCATTTCTGTTCAAACAGAAATGCCTTTCCCCCCAACATTTTATTTAAAACTGTAATATTTGTTTTAAAATTCATGTTTTTAAACTTAAATTTAGGTGACAAAACTGTTTTATTGATTTAAGCTGTTTGGTATTTGTTTTTATTTCAATTGTGATTGGTTCTTGTAGTTAAACTTAAATCTAGTCGAATGAACCTTTCAGCTTCATGATAGAATTCTTCAAGGTCATGTGGTGGATCTCTTGCCAAAGAATCCTTGAATTCTGTGCCTTCCACAACTCCTGCCACCGCCGCCATTAAAATCATCGATGAATCCGGGTGATCTATTGAAGCCACGGTTGCATTGAATCGCAATAGAAAATCTTTTATGGACTCTCCGTCCTCTGCTTTAGCGATGCCAAAGTCATCACACTTTTGGGTCGCGTCATGTGGACCCTAAACTGTCTCACGAAGCATTCCACTAGCTCGTCCCATGTTCTAATTGATCCACTCTCTAGCTGCCTGAACCAAAGCGCTGCCAAATCTGATAAATATAGAGGGAAGCATCTTCCCATCACTTCCTCGGATGCCACCAGCACTTCCATATGTCTGATATATCTTGTAATACGTATGGTCAGGTCTGACTTTCCATCATAAGGGTCCAATATGGGTAACTTGAACTTTGGAGGATTTCTCGCATTTATGATATTCGGAGTGAACGAACTCTGACTAACTTCCTCTAAGCCTCTCTTGACAATCCTCCTCTCATAATTTGTCGCACTAATCCAGCCATTCTTTCATCTCCATCTAGGGGTTGCCCCTTTAACATGTTTCTGTCCTACCCCCAGGTCTCTAAGGATATTTCGGGTAATATTCTTCATGTGGCTCATTCATGTTGGCGTTGGCTCTTGCCTGCGGAGCTCCATCTATGGGTCTTCCCGTGCCAGATCCCGAGGGCCTGCCCTCAGGTTCATGTTGATCGCCTTCATATTCTTCGTTCTAATTTTGAATCTGACCTCCGTTGGTCTCTATGACTCTAGCTCCTTGTCTTGTGTTTGCAGCCACTGTAGTTGGTCCAAGGTTCTGTGCTTCGGCCGCTTTCATCTGCTCAAAGAAGCTTTGCATCATATGTTGCTGACTCTTGAGTAATCTTTCGTGTATCGAATCCACCATAGCCTCCATCTCGTCCTTGGTGATGTAGATCAAAGCTTGTCTCCTCCAGCTTCGGAGGATGCCTCTTGACTTCCCTCTTGTTGGCTCCTTTCTACTCTCTGTCTTCTTGTTGTTTGTCGCGTCATTGTCTTTCGAATCTGATTTCTTCAAGCTTATAAATCCAATATCTAAGTGGTAGAATCTCCAAGTTAGGTCCCTCTCAGTGAAAACACCAAAGTGTTTGCACAAAAATTGGTCACAAACCCTGAATATCATGAAAGCGCCGATGTATAAAAATAAATCAGCAATATTGTAATACAAATCTCAAATCCAGACAAAGTTGAGAACAACAATTGAGAAATAACAGACATGAACACGAGATTTATAGTGGTTCGGTTATCTCCGGCCTACGACCACTCCAAAATTCAATCTTTTATTCACTTTCTTTGCTGATTACAACCGGTTACATTGGATTACAGCGAATTACAGTTATGAATTCGAGTACAACAGCAGTATGGAGTGCAAAGTTGAACCCGGTAGAGTTTGGGCGTTGGAGAGTCAAAAATCCCTTTTTTATAGGCCCTGGGCTCTATTTATAGGTGTAGGAGGCTGATATCTTACTAAAACTTCGGGAGACTCCTTCTGGCACATGAGTGGGCCCACGCAATCGATCCCATGAAGTTTCGACTCGATCCATGATCGATACGAACTAATTTCATATCGATCAAGATTTGGTCCGATTGAGTTGAAATTTGGTATGAACCTTCCTCAGCTTGTACGTGAGCTTCTGTGAAAATTTCATAGCATTTGGACATATGGTTTGTGAGATATGATCGATGCAAGCTTGAGTTTTTGGTTCGTACTTTAGCTTGACTCGATACGTTCGTATCGTTCTCTTCGACTCGATCTCGAGCACATGAGCACAAGGTGACGTGGCGCGAATATCTAGATCGATCCACTCTTTGCATCGAATAGACCGAACCTTATTCGTACCCAAGATTTGAGCGATACGAACACGATGGATGCGGAGCGATGTCACTTCCATCGAGTCGAACTTGATGGATTCAAACAACGCGACCATGGATTGATTCGAACATGATCGATTCGAAATCAGATTTTTCCTGATGGATACGAACATCGTGTCTTCCTCAATTTGTATCGATCGTATCTCAATCATACGAACTTCGATTGACTTGAAAGTTGAAACGTTGGCTTTTACGGTTTTGCTTGTCATGTCTGGTCAGTTGCAGCTTGATCCGGGCTTGGATAAAAATCATCAATATCCATAGTGAACCTGTGATGCATAATTGATATTTGGGCTGAGTAATTATTGATTTCCAGTCAATCTCTTGATATCTCGACCTTGCTAAAAGGTGGGATAACAATCGGCAACTATAAGGACAGGTTATTATAACTACCCAAGCTGATAACTAGTGATTGATAGTTGAACTCTGATTGATATATGTATATATAGTTTCTATATTGTAAAGATTATTGATATAATATTATATGTTTTTCTCTGCGATGTGAGATTTTTTATTGTTTTGTTTGGTTCTCTCTTCTCTCTTTCTTCTCTTCTTTTCTTGTCTCTTCTTTTCTTTCTCACAACTTTCCATCAGTCTGTGCCTTTTGGACCAGACATGTGTGGTTTATTGTAACGATCACGGTTTTTAAGCCAAATTAATTTAGTAATAAATTTGATTTTTGGAATAAATTAAGAATTAATTGGCAATTTAATTTGAAATTGCCAGGAACAAATGAAATAAAATATGATTGTTTACATAACCATAGATATAAATAGAATTATGGTTTGAAATTCAAAATTAGATATTTTATAAAATAAATTGATTTAGAATTCTATGCTTTAAGAAACAAATATATATATATATATATGAATGTATGATTATTTATTTATAATGGATAATTTGATTTCAAATCAGTTTTCCTTTAATGGAAGTTATGTAAGGACAAATAATTGAAAATGTATGTACAATGTATATATGATATTAAAACAAGAATTAATAAAATATGTTTTCTAGTTATAATACAATTATTTGGAAGTTATATTTTGAAATTAATATAATAATTTTCTAAAAGTTAAATTTGAATATTGTCAACACTTGTATTATTTATATAAAATTTAAGTATAATAACTTAAGTTTAATTTTAAATTTATACATAACTAAATGTAATTTATATGTATATATATACATTTAAAAGTATAATAAATTTAGTTTAAAATAATATTGGTTATAAAGATTATAACATTTTCTTTTAAAAATATAGTTGTACACAAAAAATTAAGAGTATAAATACAAAAGTATAAAACATAAAAACATGATTCTTAAATATGCAAAAGTGCAAATTTATTAACATAAGGGTTTAAAACTAAATTTTAAATTAATTAAACTAAATGGCTTAAACATAATATTGTTTGTATTTACAAGTGTAGGAAGATTAATATCATAAATTAACAAGTGTAGAATAATTGTTGTCATGCATTAACAAGTAATGAGTTAAATTACAAGTGCAAAATAAAATTTCCTTTTTATTTAGAAATCATAGAAAATATGTATAAGAATAGAAAACCATGCTACGGTACATCTTCTTCATCTCCAAATTCAAAACTGGAAAAGGAAATTAAAACCAAAACTACAAACCTGAAACAAAAATCTGGAAACCCGGAATGAAAACAAAAGAGAAGCAATTACAAACTCAAATCAAAAGCAAAACAAATAAAAATCAAAACTGATCAGTATTCAAGTTTTCAAACTTGGGAATCAAAAGTATGAATCAAGCACTAAAGCAAAGATCAAAGTCCAACTTCAACAAAACATGATGCCTGATCAAACAAAGCAAATATAAAGATTAATTCAAGTCTACAAATTGAAATCCAAGATCAGATGAGGAATCAAATCAAATCCATATTTTCAGAAATTCAAACATTTCAAGCCCAAACATTTTTCCAGGCCTCTGTTCTTCCAAAAAGGTGAGCAAATTTACACTCTAAAAGGCTTAAAAACTGTTTTATATTTGATGATTATGATGAGTACTTGAATGCTGTTGTGAAAATATTCGTATATGCTTGAATATGATATATGTATATAGTTAAATAAGGTGTGCATGTCTGAAAACAGGCAATACTTGCCTCTGTGCACACATTCCAGGTTTTAAAACCCGTTTCAAAATTTAAATCATCCTAACCCAACCACGTTTTGTTTTGATTGCTGAATGAAAAATGTTTATATGTGTGTAACATTATTTATAAAATTATAATTAAGTATAATTAACAAATGAACTTCTGGAAATTGAAGAATTACAGTGATAATGCTCTAAAGTCAGAATATCAAGTTTCTAAATTCTAAGTTTTGAATGTATGATTAGGATCGTAGTCGAAAACGATGAATTTTAATGCAAATTTCAATATTTTTAGTTCATTAATTCGTGAGAAAAAATGAGATGATCGAAAATTTATTTATGGCCAAATTCTGGCGATTGATGGGTCTGGAATCATCGGGGTTGGTGGAGAAGGTAATTTAGAGGATGCTGATCATCAGAAAAATAGTCGCTGATTTTTTTGGAGGCTTTGGCGGTGATGCGATGTCGATCTAGGGTTTAATACCCAGTATTGGTTGAGGTGTTTACCAAGGAGTTTTCGACATCAATGACTATTCAGAGGAGATCGTGTCGGAGGAAAATGTTGCGTGGGGCTCTGGCGAACATTTGGGTGGAAGGGCAGGATTTCTTATGGCCGAAGGTGGGAGTTCGAGGTGAATTTCGATGTTCGGATGTGTTCCAAGTTGAAGCATGATATTGAAATTTTGATTTAGGTTGACATTCAACAATCTGGGTTATCGTGTTGATGGAGGAGGTGATCGGTGACATGATGAAGGGGAAGGTGATGATCGGAGCAGCTCCGATCACATGTGTACGTGCACGCGGAAAATTGGTGCATCTGGAAATAATGTTGATTTGGGGAGAAAAAGGATTCTTGGGTTCTTGCTCGAAGATGGTCAGGGGGAATTGAAGGGTTGCCTCGAGGTGATGAAGCGAGAGAAGAAACTCGGGAGCATTTCTGGGTTTATTTCGGGCTGGCCCCGAAGCCAGTTTAAAACAATTCTTAAAAGATTTATAAAAGTAAGTTTTGAATTTAAATTGAATTTAGTTTAAATTAATATATGATAATGTTTTTAAAATTATTTGATTAAGAGAAGTTATAACTTGTTTAACCTAATTTTGTTAAGTTAAATGTTTATTTTAAAACTTAAATTACATGATTTATTTAAGTAAATTTTAAGATAAAATGGTTTATCTTGATATAATGATTTTTAAAATCAATTAACTTAAAAGGGTTTAAGTTAAACTGAAATTTTTTGTTAATTTGTTTTAAAGATTATTTAAAATAAATAATTAAGGGATAATTAATTTATATAATTAGTATAATTAATTAATTAATGTGATTTAACTAAAGGGTAATTAACTAATGGAAGTTATTAAAGGTAATTAATTACTTAAAGGTAATTATTTAATAAAAGTAATTAAGGATAATTAATTAAATAGTTAAGGGTTAATTAATTAATTAAGGATAATTAATTAAAGGATAATTAAATAATTACACGTTAATTATTTAATGATTAAAGGTTGATTAATTAATAATTAAAGGTTAATTAATTTATTAATAAATGATTAAAAGTTAATTAAGTTGGTTTGTAATTAATTAATTATTAATTAACCAGGATTAGTAATTTATTCAAAAGTAATTAATCTGATTTAATATCAGATGATTAACTAATTGATCTTACTTATGGATGTTTGGATTCTATTGAATGTTGAATTGTTTGATATCCCTGATGTGTGATGCTTTGTGATGTGAATGATTTTGATTAAAGTTGTGAACTGTGATGTAATTTATTTATCTTTGATGAATTTATATTATTTATCTGTGAATGAAGATAAGCGTTATAGGATTATACCTTTTATCATTATTGATGTGTTTGAATCTGTAATGATTGATGATGATGCACTATTGTGTAAAACCCCTGGACTACACCATACACACACGAATATGGATTTCACAAGGAAATCGGTTAAGTTACAGATATTTTGGAATCTAAATATTTTGTTTAAAGGATGTGTTTGGATCCAAACAGTTTTGAAATGGAATTGAATTGAATATGAAAAGCCTTTGAAAGGAAAGTTTTGAATTGAACTTTAGTTTTGAATAAAATATCTTATTAAATATTATTTGAAATTATTTTGGAAACCAGGGTTTGAAAATTTTATACAATATATATCTGTATTTAAAACTATTTTAAATAAGTTGTTTTGGAAATTGAATTTAATTCAAATTAGAACTTGCCAATGATACGGCGGTTCGCTGATTTTCTGGTTTATTTTTTTTAAAGGCTATAACCTGTGCATATTTAATATATATTTTTTCAAATAAAAAAGTATGTGTTTTCAAATGATAATAGCTTTCAAATAAAGAAAGAATTCCCAGTTTTGTCGAAAGGATTTTCAGTTTTTGTTGAAATTGTTGAAGTGAAGTGGATCTTTTACTTAAAAGATTAAAGGCTATAAATGAATCTTCGTTAAAGATTTTGGTGAACTTTGTTTCAAACTAAATAGGATCTCAAAGATAGATCTTTTGTTTATATATTATGAATGAATCTTTGTTAAAGATTGGTGAATTTGTTTTCAAATTGAAGAGGATCTTAAAAGGTATCTTTTGTATAAAAGATTTGGAATTGAAATGAAATTGTTTTGAAAGCTATGAATTAATCTGTGATTGGTGAACTTTGTGAAGTGAATCTTTTTGGTTAAAAAGATTTGAAAATGGTAATTTGTTTAAACCATTTGAAGAAAGGTTTTTGGGCTTTAAAGTTGTGACTTAAATAAGATCCCATATATCCATATGATTTTAAAAATTAAGTGCTCACTATTCGGTTTAGCCGGAAGCGAACTTTGTGTCATATAACCCATTCCGAATAGTGATACGACGTAATAGATAGCATTTGAAGACCGGTTGTGAAGCCTGGGTATTTTCGAAAACAAAAGGATTACCCGTCGAATATCTCTGCACTGAGTCGCACCTGTATAGAGATCTCCATATGTGATAGGGAGTCCGATCGGGATTGGGAATTCCCGAAGTGCAAGGGATTCTTTTGAAGTGACTTCGGTTCTGTTCGAACCTAGATCAGACTTGTATGGATGTGTGTATGACATCACATCTTGAGATGTAAAACTGGTTTCTATCAAATACGTTTCTTTTGGTGGCGGAGAATTTATTCTCTTAGCTTAACACCCTTCTCTGAGACATACGAGCTCAGAGGTTATGTAGTTGATGGTTACTAGTGATATATTCCCAATTTGGTAATATGGCATATGAAGTGCTTCTGATCATTTGTTGATCAAAGTATGGCTTTTGTGTAAAGCATAGCTTTGTGGACGAGACTTCGTCGAACCTCACAACCCAGTAATGGTCAAAACAAGAATCGTTGCAGCAAGGTTATTTGGGGGTAGCGCACCCGAGGGTATGTCCATTTCCTTCTTGATAAAAGGTGGTATCATGGTATGGAGACCAGATATTTAACCTATGTGGTTGCTGCAAACTTATTGCTTTGTGGTTGTTGGTGTAGAGGTACTTCAGATAAAGGTCGGTAACAACCAGGGGATGGCATGCTCATGTCAGTAGTCACCTAGTTACAGAGGTAACCCGGCCTTGTGTTGGCAGAGATCCAGTTGGGTTCACGGGGGCGTCCCTGCAGAGGCATTCCATTCGGTGTAGGAAGTTCCTTTGTCTGACCATTGTTGGAAATCCAATCATCCAATATGCGCCTTGTACGGTTTTAGTTGTATAACCTGCCATTTATTTATGGTGGTCAACACGGTTTAGATGGTAGCTACAGTAGGCATAGTTCGAAATGCCTATGCTGGCTAAGATTAATATTATACTTTCGAAATGTTTTCTGCACTATGTCTAATAATAATATCAAAGGGATTTTGCATATCAAGCATGTTTGACTATCACAATAAGAAATCTCCTCCAATTGTGCGCTTGCATTTTGTATGTGGCGGGAGGACTTATGGTAGTTTCATTTTCCAAAAAGTATTGTGGATTTCTTTTTATTTTTTTCTAAAGATAAACTGTTTTTGTTTGCTCACACTAGTCTCATGACTGACTTGGAGCTTATTGTTCTCTTTCTAAACTCTGGGTGCCAATAATTTTCCACACGGGCAGTCTAGAGTTTGATTTTTTAGATAATCAGATAGTAGACGTAGATTTGGTAGCTTTTAGTCTCGAGTTCGGTAGCTTTTGGAAATCTTCGAAGCCTTTGGATTTGTTGATCGTATTTGTTTCACTTGGACCGATCTTACTAAATACAACGATGATGGTGGTTTCGCTTTTTGGTTTGGAGTCTTTCTAGCTTTGAAGCTTTGGCAATGAAGTCGAAATATGTTGGATTCTCACTTTCTCACTTGGAAATACTATTGGAGTTATCTTTCCACTGTCGATGGTTGTAAAGTCTGGACCATCTACTTGTGTTGTATTCCGCGGTTGTATATATTTTGTCTTTGATATTGTATTCAATTGTATCATTGTTGTATCGAATGTTGTATACCAATGATATATATTGTTTTCTTCCGCTGTGTTGTTATACTCAATGTGTTATAAGCTCCGGCGAACCAGATTCGATGTTTGTATCTACGGCATTCAAATACGGGAGATGTATTCAGTGCCGCGGTCGAGTCAGGGTCGTTACATTTATTGTCGGTTCTATAAGTTTACAGATTTTTAGGTCGTCACACCATTCATTTTTTCATGGCCATAAACCTTACTGAAGATGTAGTATTTTCTAGTTCCCATCTCAACAATAGCTGAATCTCTGATTGTATCTTCACAACAATCCAAGGTCCATGTAGTTGCAAGCTAGATTCTCTTTGGGGTTTCCATAAGCTCTATACATGGATTTGTCCTCCAATGAATCTATTCTTTATTCAAGCCTTTTCACTCATCTTCCACTTTCCCTTATCCTATGGCCTTTCATCTCTAACTTGGTTGATAGCAATTAATCTTCTCACGATGTTATAATCGTCCAAACCCATGTACTTTTTGGCTTGATAATAAAAATCTTCTAAATTAGTGGTTGGGTTTTTTTTAAGTTCTCCGTAAAACTTTATCTTTCTATTGATTCCTAAGACAACAACCACATGGATAATGCATTCATTTGGTTGGCATATGGCGGATGTTATAGCATTGAACCCTACAAAGTAGCTTCGAAGATTTTCACCATCATTTTTCTTGATATTTACCAAGCATATTTCATATTTTGGCTATATGACATTGATTTTAAACTAATCCATGAAATTTTCCTTCGTAGTAACCCAGGCGTTAATGGATTCATGTTACAAGAGAATAAATCGCATTGTTGCTATATTCGACAAAAATAAAGGGAAGAGACGATACATCATAATAGGTTAGTTTAACAAATTTACTTCTTGAGTCATGTCAAGGCCTTACATCCTCCATGGTTCCTTTGGTTCCTACACTACCACTCATGGCCTTACATCCTCCACCTTTCTCTTCCGTAGTTTGGATGGTTTCCCCTTTAGGCCTTACACAACTGCTTTCAGTTTCGATTGCAACATAAGGATTTATACCTTTGCTTTTGGTTTCTCGATTACCACCTTAGGACTTATGTCATTAACCGAAAATTCTACCTAACCATTCATTATTGGTCTTTTCACTTAATCGTTTAAAAGCTAACATTCCAACTATTTAGTGATTTATGTGTGGGTTGCAGAATAAATGGTCTTAAGGCTACTATAACACTCGAGGAGGGGTGAATAGTGCATTATAACTTTTTATGTCTATTTTTAACTTGTTTAAACAATTGAATCAAAACACAGATAATCAATCATAGATAAATAAACTATCAGGCAATCATAGAAATAAATATAAGCAGTAAAGTAAAAAGTAAAAAGTTAGAGAGATGACGCCATAATTTTATACTGGTTCAAATTCCCTCTAATCTAGTCCCATAAAATTTCTTATGCATGTTTTCTTTCAAGTGCCTACATTGTACGATAGCAAGCAAACAAATGACAATCTTGATTTCAATGCTACAAGACGCACCCTCCTATATTCCGAGTGTGGGGAAAACTCTCTTGATCTACTAGGCTATAAGATCATATACTAGATTTTAATAGCTACTAACCACACCCACTTGATTTGAGCTGACTACAAGCACACCCACATAAAAAAGAGAAGAGTTGATGGTTTTTCAAATACGGATAGCTATACTTCGAATATATTGGATTATATAGTCTCTTCTGTAGCACTTTTATCTCTGAAATAAGAGAGAGATGCTTCTAAAATAGTAAGTAAATAATAGAGAACCAATGCAATAGAGTACAAATTGATATTGTTTGCACCAAAATTGGGCACAACACTCTTCGGATGTGTTTGAAGAGATAAAATGAAGAGAAAATTTGTAAAACGAAGCAGATCTAACAAACACACCAATAAACATATAAGAAAATGCATAGAAACACAGAGTTTTAGAGTGGTTCGGCGTATCGCCTACGTCCACTATGAAGTTTTATCACTTTATTGCTTGATTCTTGAAGATTACAAGTTTTTAGAGCGAAGTACAGCAGATAATAAGCTTAAATTCGAGATCAATAGCAGTGACGACGACTTGAAATCACGCAATGATAACTAAGTTCAAGCCGATCACAATCATACAACGGTAAATTACAGCAATAAAGAATACAACTTTCAGCAGAGCATGTCCTAATTGTCCAGCGTTAGACTGCAGCTTTTCAAAGCACGTCATGTTTACACAAGACGTACTTTGGGGGGCAAATGTTATCCCGCCTTTTGGCAAGGCCGAGATACCAAGGAACTGACTAGAAAAAACAGGATCACACATCCTCAGCATTGAATGATTGTTGGACAACTAAAAATATCAATTAATTTTGCCCGAGTCCGGATCGGGCTACAACTGATAAGGCTAGTCAAGCAAAGCTATGGAAACTAACATTCCAAATTTCGAAACAATCCGGGTTCGTATGCTCAAGTTATCGCCAGAGGAAAGTGGAAGGAATAGCCTTGGTTCGAACCCAACAGAACCAAGCCTTAGGTTCGAATCCATCATCCTTGCATTAGTTCGAACCCATGAGATGTAGCCGTGCCTCGAATCCATCAAGATAGCAATAGTTCGAATCCATCAGACATGTATTGCTTCGAGTCCATGAGGAGTGCCTTTACTTCGACTCCATCGAGCGAGCCCTCGGATAGCCATGCGTCGAATCCATACTCGTATGCCCTAGTTTGAATCCATGAAACCTTCTTCTACTTCGAATCCATCAAGTAGAATCCGTCGAATCCATGCAAGTGAAGAGGCTTCGAATCCATCCACGCGTGCCTAAAGTTCGAATCCATTGGAGCATTCCCACCTTCGAGTCCATCAAGGAAGAGTCCTTCGAATCCATGCAATTGAGGGAGCTCCGACTCCATTCCCTACATGTCTTCGAATCCCCATGTTGAGACAACTTCGAATCGATCCACAGTAACATATTTTGATCGATTCGAATGAGTACCGGTTCCATTGATTCGAAGGAAACGAACCTTCGAATCCAACACCTCGAATCCACCAAAAACGCGGCTAAAACCTAAGATTCGACCCAGTAAACTCGGAGAAACAAGAGGATCAACCCGGGAAGTTCGCACCACGTCATCATTCTCACGCGCAGGAGCATGGATTCGACACTATGGATTCGAACCATATCGATTCGAACGAGTCCATAGGCCGAGGAGCACCATCTTGAATCGACCATAACTCAAGATCTACAAATCCAGATGATATGAAATTTTCACAGGAGCTCGTATATGCATAGAAGAATGTTCACGCCAAGTTTCACCATGATCGGACATTTCCTTGATCGATTCGAACCAAGGGTCAAATCGATCCTGATGTGGGCCCGGACCTCCAGATTTCGGTCGTGTGGGCCCCCTCACGTGTCAGAAGCGGCCTCCCTGATTTTAGGCGAAATATCAGCCTCTCACGCCTATAAATAGAGCCCCTGGTCATTCGAAAAAGGGATCGGAGAATTTTTAGAGAAAAAGCACGCCCGAACGCTGCCAGAGTTACTCTATATCGTCTTCACTGCTGCTGATTTTGAGTTTAAGTCTACTATCTGCTGTATTTCGCTCTAAAACACTTGTAACCTTCAAGTATTAAGCAATAAAGTGATCAAAACTTCATAGTGGACGTAGGCAAAACGCCGAACCACTCTAAATTACTGTCTTCCGTGCAATTTACTTTCCTATGATTTGGAGTTTTTGTTAGATAATCCTCATTTTAAATTTAGTTTCTTCATTTATTATCTCTTCAAAAAACTTTCGAATGGTGTTGCCCAATTTTTGTGCAAACAGATATATATGATTTTTAAAAGAGTAGAATATATTTTTCAAGAGATTTTTTGATAGATTAAGGAGTAAGAAGAAATTAAATTATTAATTGATTGAAAATTCATTTGCACTCCCCTTTATATGGAGAATAAACAGATATATCCATTCACAAAGGGTTGTGTCCAACAGACACTTCCATTCAAAATTTAAAAAATAATTTAACAGCTTATATATCGACATATTGAAATATGTATGTCGATATATGCTAGTTAACATTGAAAGATATTTATTTTAAATGGTTTTGAAAATTCTGTACTTTGTAAAATAATTTGAAAACATAATTTTTAAATATCTTTGAACTATTAAAACTTTTATAAAGTATTTAAAAATATATTTTATAATTTTAAAAAAAAGTTTTAAATATCAAAGATCGAAAATTGCTATCAAGGACTTTAACAATATATTCTAATGACTCTAAATACTAAGTTATAGTCTTGAGCTCTTCATATCTTGTCTTTGAACTCATGAATCTTTAAATCTTTATCTTGAAACTTTTATACCGTACTGTCTTGGATTTAGCACCTGTGTAATATTCTGCATTATATACTGTTTAATTTGGCGAAACATTGGTATCTATATTTTATATGGTTTTCATCAAAATCAATAATTGATGTATTAACAATCTTCCCCTTTTCCATTATGACAACCATTAAATATTCCTATATGATAACTCCTCTCGAATTACATGATTCCCCCTCGTTACATGCATGTGTATATTTTGTACTTTTCTAACCTTTGTCATTAACAAAAATGAGCAAAAATAAAAATCACCCTAAATGACGTACGTATAAATTATAGAGAAATTAAACCATTAAAGAAAGGACATTAAATATGACATAATAAGATGTAATATACTTAAATAAATACTGGATAATTTATTGTGATATAATTATAGCATATGTATGACAATGAAGATATTAAATAAGACAAACCAAACTTTATTACTTTAACAAACTATAGTACTTATACAGCCAAATGAATAAACTCCAAGGTAAAAAAACCAAATAAATCAAGCCAAATGCACAAAACAAAAATCTCATCAAACAAGACTAAACTACAAACTCTATTGTTTAGGCTTTATAGTGGAAGATTTATGAATGGAACAGTTAATGTAACGAAGGCAGAAATTCCCTTTTTGTTCAACCAAGTTTCCATTTGCATCGAATGTGACTTCTCCTGAACATTTAACCTCATTGTCCTCTATCTCATCGTCTTCCTCCTCCTTTTCTTCTTCCTCATCATCCATTGGGTTATAAATGATAAGGTTGGGGGTGTCTTCCTTAATAATTATTAGAATTGCCTCGTTATCCAATATATGCTTTTAAAGGTGTCAGAGAATCTTGCATTGCTTCTCTTATTCTTTAAGAAGACAAAGTTGGACAACCTTAATTTTAGAAAGCATTTTAAGGGTCTTCTTTAGGTCATCTTCTAATTTAGCAACTTTGGTAAGGGTAGTGTTTTGGAAGGGTCCTAGAGTAGGGGTATTAAAGTGTAGGGTAGATTCCTCTCTTGGCCTTTGATGTTTGAGGGATCTATGATTTTATTTTTTATTTTGAGATTTCAGATAGAAAAAGACAGGGAAGTGAGAATAAATTTGAAATATGTTGGTTCTATAAATAGGTTTCGAATTTCGAATTTAAGAGGGAAAACCAGTTTTCAAAATACTAGCATGCATGTTGACATATAGAATTATGTATGTCAACATTTGGAGGAAAATTTCGTATTTCATTTTCATTTCAATTTAGAATTTTAAAATCTATTATATTTATATTTCTGTAAAACAACATATCCCTAAGTTTCTTCTAAGTTTATTAAAGGTGTTTGAGGTAAAGGTTTCATTAATATGTTAGCTATTTGATTTTTAGTATTTATAAATTCTAGAGCAATAACTCATTTATTTACATTATCTCTTAGAAAATGATGTCTTATGTCTGTATGCTTTGTCCTAACATAATGTAATGGATATTTAGACAAATTTATTGCACTAGAATTATTATAGTATATTGTGGTTGTTTAAAATTGAAATCAAAATCATTTAAAGTTTGTTATGTATAGATAAACTATGAACAGGCTAATGCAATTGTGATATATTCTGCCTATGTTGTAGACAGAGACATAAAATTTTGCTTTTTAATAACTAGGAATAAGAAAGTGTCCCAAAAAGTGAGATGTTCCACTTGCACTTTTTCGGTCTGATTTGCTTCCAGCATAGTTAGCGTCACTATATGATACTAAGTTGAAGGAGTCTCATTTTGGATAGAAAATTCCATCGTCTAATATGTTGTTTACATGTCTTAAAATACGTTTTACAGTTTTTAGATGAGTTTTCTTAGATTGAGATTGATATCTTTCACAGAGACAAACATTATGCATTATATCAAGTCTACTGGCAGTTATATAAAACAAAGGCCCTGTCATTCCTCTATATAGTTTTTGATTTATAATTAATTTTCTCCTTTATTTGCTTATTCGTTAATTGCCATTGGAGTTGGCTTTCCACTAGCACTGGACATACCAATTTTTTTTTTACTAATTCCTTAGCATATGTTTCTTGACTTATAAATATACCATTATCTAATTGTCTTATTTGTAATCCTAAAAGAATGTTAATTATCTTATATGACTCATTTCAAATTCCTTAGTCATTATATCCAAAAATTCTTTATTTTGTCGTTCATCTATTGACTCACAAAATAATATCATCTACATATATTTGTATAAGTTGAATATCATTATTATTTATTTTAATAAATAATTTATTATCTACTTTTCCTATTTCAAAGTTAGATTGTATTTAAAATATAAGTCTTCCATATAAGCTCTAGGAGCTTGTTTTTGCCATACAAACTTTCTTTAATTTATAAATATGATTTGGAAGTTTTTTAACTTCGAAAATTGGGGGTTGTTCTACATAAACATCTTCTTTAATAAAGCCATATAAAAAGGCACTTTTCATATCCATTTGAAATAATTTAAAGTTATTTTAATTTGCAAAAGTGAGTAAAATTTTAATGGCCTCTAATCTTGCTATGGAGGCAAAGGTTTCATCAAAATCTATTCCTTCTTCTTGACTATAACACTGAGCAACCAAGCATACTTTATTTTATATGACTTCATGTTGTTCATTTAATTTTTTTATATACACATTTAATTCCTATTATAGTTTTATTCTCAGGTCTTGGGACTAATTCCCAAATATCATTTCTAGTAAATCGATTCAGTTCTTCTTGCATAGCAAGAATCCATGAACCATCTGATGATGCTTCCTTTGAATTTTTAGGTTTGTTAGTTGAGATAAAGATACGTTACTCATTTTATTTAATTGATTTCTTGTTTTTATGAACGACTCTATATTTCCTAGAATATTTTCTATAGCATGATCCTTTAAATTTTTGTCCTTTTATATGGCTATGAATTATCAGAGTTTTTATTATTTTCATTATTAGTGGTTACATTATTCGTAATTTCATTATTTTTATTTTTATTAACATTATCTTCATCATTAATACTGATATTATTTTCTTTAAAATTTTCATCAAATGAAACATGTAATGTTTCTTCAATAGTATAAGTTTTGGTCCTAAAAACTCTATAAGGTTTATTTCTATTGGAATATCCAATGAAAATTCCTTTATCTAATTTAGCATCAAATTTATCCTAATTATCTTTTGTATTCGCTATGAAACATTTACTACCAAAACCTCTAATATAAGAGACATTAGGCGTTTAACCATAAAGTAATTCATATGAAGTTTTCTTGGTAAATGATCTTATTAAAATTCTACTTAAAATAGAGCATCCTGTAACAACTACTTTGGCTCAAAAGTTTTTCGGTAAATCATTATCATTTAGCGTAGTCCTAGCATATTGTTATATTGTTCTACTTTTACATTCTACTACTCCATTTTTTTTATGGTTTTTGGGAAAAAATATCGACTAATTACTTTCTTATTGTAAAAAATTTCAAAGTTTTCATTTTTGAATTCTCCTCCATGGTCACTCTTTCTCGTTTCAACTTTAATTGACTTCTGATTTTGAATTTTCTTAGCAAATTTTTTAAACATTTCAAACGCTTCACTTTTATGTTTTAGAAAGATTGTCCAAGTATATCTTAGAAAGTCATCCACTATTAGAAAACGTGTCTATTATGATTTATTGATTGTATTTATAATGGTTCGAAAAGGTCTAAGTAAAGAAGTTCTAAGGGTTGAAAGATTGAAATCATAAATTTTGATTCAAAAGAATTTTTATGATGTTTTCCTAATTAACAGGCATCACAAAAGTTATTGAAATTAAACCTCATTTTGGGGGACCCCTAACAAGTTCATATCTAACAACTTTAGGCGATTAAATTTTAAATTACCAAATCTTTTATGTCAAATCCAAGGGTTGTCAAATTCAGCCAAAAGGCACAGATTGTCATTAGAAACTTTCATACTTAAGATGTAAATATTATGTTTCCCAATACCTTTAAAGATAATGTTTGACTCACTATCTTCGACATGGCAAATGTCTTTTTCAAACTTAATTTAAAAACCTTTGTCGCATAATTGACCAATACTAAGCAGATTATGTTTCAAATTCCTCACGAGCAAAACAATTGAAATATTAGGAGTTTTAAAGTTAATGACATTTTCGATGTCAATCACATATCCTTTTGTGTTGTCTTCGAAGTTGACCGATCCACCACGTTTATAAATAATATCTTTCAAGATCTCAAGATTTTCCACCATTTGTCTTGAGCATCCACTGTTCAGTATCCATTTGTCCCTTTTTATTTGTGACGTATGACTATCAACTATCTATTCATCATCAGCCATATAACATACTTGTTCGTGCAATTCAACATTATACATTTCTAGAATATCAAGTGACTTTTCAAAATAATTACATTCTAGCAAATTGGTTTCATTAAATTATTTTTCTATATAAGTGTTAAAAAGAGTACCAATAATATTACTTGCAATTTAAACTTTTTCAAAAATCAGATGATGAGTTTTTGAAAACCCAGTGTTATGATACCAAATATGGATTGTAGAATAAAAGACCTTAAGGCTACTATAACACTAGAGGTGGGGGGGAGGGGAGTGAATAGTGTATTATAACTTTTATGCATATTTTTAGCTTGTTTGAACAATTGAATCAAAACAAAGAGAATCAATTATTGATAAATAAAATTGCAGGTAATTATAGAAATAATTATAAGTAGTAAATAAAGTAAAGAGTTAGAGATGACATTAGGGAACTATACTAGTTCAGATTTCTTCTACATTCAGTCCCGTACAATTTCTTATATAGATTTCTTTTCAAACGCCTACTTTATATGGTAGCAATCAAACCAATTACAATCTCGATTTTAAAGGCTATGAGATATACCCTCATGTATCCTGAGTCCGGGGCAAACTCTCTTGATCTACCGGGCTACAAACTCACCCATTATATTTGAATTGGCTACTAAGCACACCCACTTGATTTGAACAGACTATAAGCACATCTACACAAACAAGAATAGATTAATGATTTTCCAAAGATAGATGGTCGTGTTTTGGATATAATGGATCATGCAGCCTCTTTAATAACACTTTTATCTTTGAAATGAAAGAGAGATATTTCTAAATAGTAAGTAAATAGTAGAGAATCAACACAGTAGAGTATGAATTGATTCTATATGATTTGAAGAGAGTATAGTATATTTTTCAAGAGAGTTAAGAGTGAGAATAAAGTAAGTTTTTAATTGATTAAAAATTCGTTTGCACTCTCCTTTTTATAAATAAACAAATGTATCCATGAAGGGTTGCTTTCAAAAGATACTTCTGTTTAAAATTTAGAAAACCATTTATGATCTGTATATTGACATATTAAAATAGGTATGTCCCATATGCTAGTTAAAATTGAAAAATACTTTCTTTTAAATTTTTTGAAATTCTATACTTTGTAAAATAATTTGAAAACATAATTTTTAAATAACTACAAACTTTCAAAAACTTTCACAAAATATTTAAAAATATATTTTAAAATTTTTAAATAATTTATTTTTGTTTAGAATATTAAAGATCATAAATTGATATCAAGGACTTTAACAATATATTTTAATGGCTCTAAACACTAAATTATAATCTTGAGCTCTTCATATCTTGTCTTTGAACTCATGAGCCTTCAAATCTTTATCTGGAGTCTTCTATACTGTATAGTCTTCAATTCAACAGATGTGCAATATTCTGAGCTATATGCTATATAACTTAGCAAAATATTAGTATTTATATGTTATATGGTTGTTGTCATCAAAATCAATAATTATGGTATTAACATTATGAGCCTAAATCTTTAATTTACTTTAATCATCTCCTTGGCGCATAATTTCTCCTTAGTTATTCACCACCTTCATTCCTCGATTAGTACCTTCGATTCACTAGCTTTATCCTCATACTTAGTTTTTCTTAATAGTTCTATTTAATTCTTTATACTTAACGTTTTGATTTATTTACTTTTTGATTCATCCCACCTCCTTCGGCACTGACCATCAGTACACGTTTGGAACTGTTTCTGCACATCTATCACTAACTTTCCACATAGCAACATAAGATTCATTTAGCTTAGTCATTTCAGACTGAAACACCCCATATTCTGGTAGGTCCGTGACATGAGAAATTGAATTAATAATTAAAATACATTGCCAAATAGATGAATA
The DNA here is from genome assembly GCA_030765085.1 of Allium cepa. Classification (NCBI taxonomy): domain Eukaryota; kingdom Viridiplantae; phylum Streptophyta; class Magnoliopsida; order Asparagales; family Amaryllidaceae; genus Allium; species Allium cepa. The sequence goes on along the minus strand of CM060941.1, from coordinate 796,391,998 downwards.
AGATAAATTTAATTGCAAGAATTACCTAAGGAAGATTTTGTTAATTAAGTGTGTGATACTTCAATAGTTAATTTAATGGACCAATGACAATTAGAGCAATTAAAATTGGTGGTTAATAAAGATAAAAAAATAAGGTTTAGAGTGAGAAAGACTTTTTTATGATAGATGCATTGGTGAGATTAGGCTAAAGGAATACTAGCCAAAGCCAAAATCATTAACCCAATTCCCTTAGCTATATTCTCTCATTACACTTCATTCATTTACAAAACACAAAACCCTAAACTAACTCAAGCCCGACCACAATTTTCAAGCTAAGGAAGAGGAAATTAAAGTCAGAAGAATTCAAGTTTCAACTTAAAAATAAAGAAGATTAAAGCAATGATTTCTAAATCAAGGTGAGTATAAGTTTCCTTAAAACCCTTCCTAACCAATTCGGGTCCAGATTTGATTGTGGTTGAATATTTTTGTTGATGATAAATATTTTTAGATGATTAAACATAGCTTTTATTATGACTGAAAATTAAATGAAAAGAATTCTTTCGTGTCTTAGGGTAAAACATGATTTAATCACATCTATATGCCTCGACAATTTAACATGAGGTTTATAATGATAAAATAATGTTGGGTTTTAATTTCATGAATTAAGGAATTTATTTGGAATTTTCATCAATTTTCTTGGTTAGGAAATAATTTTTGGAAATCAATTATTATAAATGGTAAAAATATTATTTTGACCTGAAATTTTAGTATGGGGTAAAATATAATAAATTAGATTTTTTTGTGAATTTTAGGGACTTTCCCCAATGATTTTCAATTTTACACAAATTATTTGGTAATGGAAAGAAGTAATTAATCGAAACTGATAATTAATTAATAGGAAATGCAATTAACACATTTTGAAAATAAAACTGTAAAATTAAAGAAAATTCGAACATCAGAAAGGGTTTGGTGTAAAGTTCTTTTCCTTAACAAGGTAATAAGCATTTAAGATACTTACAGAATTTCCACTTCAACCAGCGAAAGCCTACAAAATGGTTAACTTGTGATAGCACCATATATATTTACTAGTGATAGCTATATGTTAATCAGCTCACGATGGCTTGAAAGAAGTCAACTTACAATAGCTTAGAGGATGCTCAAATTGTGATGGCTTGGGAAGTCAACGTGCAATGGCTAAGAGGGCATCTGCATGCGATAGCTAATGAAGTTGTTAATATGCGACAACTAAGAGAAGGATCAACACGCATTTGCCACTTAGGACTCAACATGTGATAACTTGGAAAGCTATCATCTTGTGACAACTTATACAGAAGCATAACTTCCAACGGCTAAAATAACCCATTAACATGCGATGGCTAGTTGAGAGTCAACTACCGATGGCCTAGGAGTACCAACCTATGAAGGCTACGAGATAGCCAATATGCGATATGTAGGCTTTACTTGAGATATCTATGGGATAGCCAATATGCGATATCTAAGTTCAAATTATGACAGCTCGGGGAGCTAAATATTTCTAAATAAAATAAGAAATACTCAGTGCACTTTAAACGACAGTTTCCAAGTGTTGATCGACTATTTCATAGGGCTGAAATAAAGAAAGAATTTTGTATGTTAAAATCGAACTTATATTTTAAACTAGAAGAAAGAATAAAGAGGCTAACAAATGATAGAAAATCATTTAATCAAAGTTAAAGGTGTTTTATCTAAAGAAAGTGTAGGGCACACCATGAATGAATGAAAGAAAGGGGTTGAAACATGATCATAAAGATATACCGACTCATGGAGTTATTGGATGGCAGGGTACCTTGGTATTAAGTTTAAAGTCAAATGGTATATGGTAGATGCCATGATGGTGTTCAATCCTAAAAGACTTACAAACTCCAATGGGAAGTTATGGTAGGATGCCAAAAATTCAAAGTGGTGCTATAAATAAAATAAACAAATTGGTAACATGAATGATAACGGTTTAGGGACTAAGAGAGGCTATTTACTCTCAGTGAAGATGCTTACTAGAATGTATTTTGTGTGCTTATATTCAACCTCTTAAGAGAGTTAGGGCGACTCTAATTAAGGTGGCTTCCATGGTCAATGAGTGGTCATTTGTAACGATCCTAATATTTAGTAACATTATTAAGATATTTAATTAGCTAAATTAAATAAAATAATGTGATGATTAGGGGATTGAGATTCATAATTAATAAAGGGGTAGTCGTGCCATGATAACAATGAACTTAAAAAGGTTAAGTATAATAAGTGAGGGAAAAATAGGAAAATGAGCATTCTAATACCCTAAAACCCTTAGCCATGTATCCTCACATTCAAATCATTTACAAAAATTATACAAAGAGGTCGGCCACCATTAGAAGCAACTGTAGGAAGATAAAAGAATCAAGGGGAAGCTTAATCGACTTAAATCCATTCAAATCTCAAACTCTTTAATCTCAAAAGCTAAGGTGAATAATGACTACATCTCATTTTTCTAATTATTTTCGGTTTTAAGATGAATCCGAAGTATTTTGCATGATTATGCCATGTTTTTGAATGATTAAAAGTTTATATATACTTGTTTATGATTTATGCCTGTTCATATAGATTTTATGATATGTTTTAATATTGAAACCCTATTAAATGACATCCAATGTCTTGCAATTTTAGATATAGATCAGAAGTGATATTTTATAGATGGTTTTCAGTTTTCATAATTTTTTGAACTAATGTGGTTTTATATTAGTTTTTTGGTGTTGAAAATGATTATTTGGGTTTTAATTTTTTTGCGGCTAAATAATTAATATTTTGGGTCTATAATTAATATATGTTAGAAAACATATTAAAAATGATCTTCTGGAATATTTTAGAATTATTCTAAGTGTTTTCATGAGTATATAAAATCATTTAAGGTTTGGGGCTTAAATATTTTATATATTTATAAAAGGAGAAGGGGTATTTTGTAAATAAAATAAATTATTTCTTTCAAAATTATTGGCACCATTAGAAAAGAAAATTAGCCACCAATAATATTTTGACAAACAAGACATTTTAGTTGAAAAGAAATTCATTTTAAAGTAAAAATCAGTTTTTACATGCTTTTAGCATGTTTCTCCACTTTCGGTAAAGGGGTTCCGACCAAGTACTGCCACCCCCATGCCATCAAAATCAATGCATATAGTACCAATAACTTGATATAGAGTGGATTGGACTAAGGCAGAAGGCACTAGGTCAAGACCAAAGGTTCCGAAGGGGTCGAAGCGTATCTTTGCTTTTAAATGAAAACACGCCTGCTTTGCTTTCGAAGGGTATGCTTTGACTTGGTTAGCCTTCGGTTGCATCCAATATTTTAAAGGAAAATTTTCAAATGGGTTGCGCTTGTTTTAAATAAATGCTTTCGAATGGGGTTGAAACCCCTAGCTGCTGCCTTTTTACCTCTCGACATCAATGCTTTCGGAAGGTATACTTTGCTTTTAAAACTTAAACGCTTCTTTAATGCATCCGAAAGGTTGGTTTCGACACCATCACTTTTTTGCTTAGGAAACGCTTGCGAAAGAGTGCATTTGAATTAAATGTTTTATGACCCTTCTGCTTTGTTGAAGGTAGAACCCAAATGGTTTCGAAAGAGATGATTTCTAATGGTTTCGAAAGTGTCTCCACATGTTTTACTTGAACCCAAAACCTTTCGAACAGACTAATGTTTTATTTTTTCAAAAGGTTTTGAAGAATGTTTCAAAGGGGTGGTTCCTCAATGGTTTTGAAAGGTTTGAAAGGAAAGGTTTTCCAATAGTTTCGAAAGGCAATGTTTAAGTGTTTTAAAAATAGGACGTCTAAGTTTTTAAGGCTTTCGAAGGAAAGGTTTTTTAAGTGTTTTCGGAAGGAAGGTTGAATGGTTTTGAAAGGAATGTTTTGGCTTTTCGGTGTAGGTGAAAGAAAGGTTTTACTTTGTTTAGAAGGGGTACTTTCAATGGATTCGAAAGGGGTACTTTCAAAGGTTTAAAATTTTCATCAACAAAGATTTGAGTAAAGTACAAATTACATGGCATGGTGATTTTGAGTAAATCATAGAGTATATATATTTTCCTTGTTAAAACTTTGATTTAAAAGTTTTAAATAAATTTGAGATGAAAAGGTTTTCAAGAAAAATTTAAGGAAAGATTACGCTAAGTACTTAGACATTAAAATACTAGATAGGATTGGTATAGGGCCGCGCCCTATACATTAGCTATTAGTTCATGCTAATTTAGTCCAAAATTTTAGTATGTAGGGCTTTGTCACATGTAAGACTAAAATTATGATTTCACATAGAAGGGAATATGTGTTTGTATACAAATAGGTTAATGGTGAGCGTGCAAAACCATAAGGATCAGGTGACCCTTGTAGATGTTAAGTTAGGGACATACCATCCAGAAGAGGAGTATTTAACAAATACTTACGGACAGATCGTCCAGAAGAAGAGTGTCTAACAGGTGTTAGATTATTTTGATTATATTGTCTGATAGGTCCGAGTTATTCAAAGGTTAGTAATTAGCCAAATAAAGTTATAGTGTTCAGACAGATAATTCATTTGTTACTCGATATGTATATTTACATAATAATGCTTTACAGTTTTAACCAATTTATGTTGCAAGATAAAGGTTTGCAAAAGATATGTTTTAAAAGGATATTAGTGTGGGCAAACCCGTTCCGCTAAGCGGCGTGGCCTCTTAATATCAAATAACCGAGATGTACAGTATTATTTACACCAGGCTTTATGTCCGTCTCGATGTTTACATTTTTCCCCTTAAACTCTCGGATGCTCAAAATTAATTTGAGTAGACTAAGGGTTGAGGTTTATAGGTTTTTAGTAGGTTAGCGAATAAATCTTCCGGAAACGAGCAGGTGACTGATGGATAGCTATTTAGGAATCGTTGTTTTATTTTGTTTGATTCTGCCATGTTGTATTTAAGATAGTTATGTCTATATAATACTTTGGTCATCCATGGGGACATCTTCATATGTCCCTCTTAGCTTATTTATTTAATAATTATATTTTATTTGAATTTGGAAAGCAATTATGGGATTATGTAATTTGAATGTACAGCATGTGTTTTGAAATATAATCAGTAAAATGTTGTTTTTGAAATCTACGATTTTGTTTCATATTCAAGTGCTTCTGAAATTATGGATACCATTAACATAGCTGTATTTTTTCACCGGAAGTTAATACCATGGTTGACTACAGCATCTGTACAGCTTAGCTTTGGGTCTCTAGATAGAGGATGTTACAACTTGGTATCAGAGCATAGGTTTATGGAAAAATTTAACTAAAATGACTTTGAAAACATAATCCTAAAAAGTTAGAGATAAGATTGGGGTTTAGGATAACGCTATAGTAACGTACTTGTATTTGCTATATATAAGTATACACTATATCTTTAGTTTCCTATCTCTCTTAGGCAATTGTTCTATATCACAAGGCTTGAATACAGATATGGATGGTAGAAATGGAAGAGTGAATCTTGGAGGTTGCACCACCATAAATGGAAATTCCAGATCGAATACTAGAAGAAACCAAGGTCAGGAACAAGCGGGGAATGTTGGTGCTGGAGTCCCATAAGTGGATATGGGAGCTATGTATCAGTTTTCTTGAATATGATGCAGGCGGGTGTTGTAGCTAGAATGGTTGGATGAAATACTAGAGTTGGAGTTCAGGAAGCTTTGGTGGTGAATAATTATGCTATCTTAAGCAGAGATTACGCCAGGCTTGTTGGGAAGCCCCTTATTGGAACTGAGGATGCTAAAGTGGCAACTGGTTGCTGGATTATGAAAGAATCTTTGCAGACTTAGGGCTCGACGACATGCAAAAGAGAAGGCTTTCTTCGAGACAGCTTCAGGAAACAGCTTTATTTTGGTGGAATAGTGTGACGGCCGGAGTTAATAAAGAGGAGATGACATGGGATGAGTTTAAGAGACGGTGTGATGGTGCAGTTTGCTTTTCTCAGGAAGTTTACTGGGTTAGAGCAAGGGGAGATGTCTGTTTTGGAGTATGCTAGAAGATTTGAGGAGTTGGCTAGGTATGGGTATGTTATTATGGATACTGTGATGAAGAGGAATTGAAGTTTATAAGGAGGTTGAAGCCTGAGTTGGCCAAAGCTACATTACCTCATATTAGGTATCTTCGTGATGTTGTGGTGGAGATGGCTTTAAGACATGAGGAGATGTTTACTTCTTTGGAAAAGAATAGGACGAAGGAGGCCAAGGTGGGGCAGAGTCAGAAAAAGAAGTTATTTCATAAGAAAGGTGCTCATAAAGGTAGAGCAGCAAAGAAGGGAAAGTCTACGGTTATGTTCTTCAAGTGCGACAAGAAGGGGCATTTTGCGAATGAGTGTCAACTGGAAAGACGAAGGAAGTGATCAGGAAGAAGAACATCAGATGCTTCAACTACAATCAGATTGGTCATTATAAGAAACAATGCAAATAGCCTGCTAAGGATGGAAGGGGAAAGGTATTTGTATTGGAGCCTGCTACATCAAGACTAACAGTGCAGGAGAAAGGAAAAGCAGCGTTGAGAGGTTCGCTTCATATCAATGGTATGTTTGTTAGCGTTCTATTCAATACTGGTGCATCACTTCTTTTATATCTCGTTGTTTGTTGATAAGCTTAACCAGGAACCCTCATATTTAGTTACTTCCTTAAGGGTTGCAAATTCGATAGGAGGGTATGCGACAATGGGATGAAGTGTGACTACTTAGAATTTGATTTGTTAGGTCATACCTTTGTTTGCAGTTTGCATGTATTTGACTTTGTATGGTTCAGAATTATTTTGGGTATGGATTGGTTAAGTAAGTACGATGCTAGAATATTATGCATGATAGAAAAATATCGTTTTGGCACCCTGACTATAGTGAATAGATAGTTTATAACATAGAAAACTCTAGTTATGAGGTGAATGCTTTGTTGGATGCTATGGAATTAGAAAACGAGTTAAATAGAGTTTTCGTGGTTAGAGAATTCACAGATGTTTTTGAGCCTGTAGTAGGATTGCAACCGAAATAAGCCATTACGTTTTGGATAGATTTGGTGGGAGCAGAACCGGTGAGTAGACCGCCAAGCAAGATGACACCTTGAGATGAGGGAGTTGAATGTGCGATTGTTGGATTTGGAAGGCAAGAATTTCATCAGACCTAGTAGTTCACCTTAGGGAGCAGCCGCAGTGTTTGCTAAGAAGCCGAATGGATCGTTAAGGTTATGTATCGATTATCGTAAGTTGAATGAGATGACGATAATGAACCGATATCCATTGCCTATAATTGACGATCTGTTCGATCAGCTGAGTGGAGCCAAGGTATTTTCTCAGTGGAATTTAGCAACATGTTTTCATTATCTTAGAGTAGCAGAGAATAATATTCTTTTGATGGCTTTCGCAACTAGATATGGATCATATGAATGGTTAGTTATGCCATTCGGACTAACTAATTCGCAGACATTCTTTGTGGATTTGATGAACCGAGTTTTCCGAGAGCACTTGGATAGGTTTGTGTTGGTTTTCATAGATGATATTTTGATATACTCTGGAGATGAGAGGGAGCATGAAGTTCATCTTAGAATTGTACTTGAGATGTTGAGGCAGAATTAGCTGAAGGCGAAGTTTTCGAAGTGTCATTTTTGGAAAAGTGAAGTTTCTTGGTCATGCAGTCTTAGAGAAAGGGTTGTCTATTGATCCGACTAAGGTTGAAGCGGTGATAATTGGAAGAAACCCGAGACAGTGACTGAGATAAAGAATTCTCTTGGATTGATTGAATATTATTGGAGATTCATGAAGGATTTTTTGCGGATAATAGCACCGATGACCAAGCTAACGCGAAAGGATGCGAAGTTTGTTTGGACCGATAAGTGTGAGGAAGCATTACAGAGCTTGAAACACTTATTGACCTATGCACCTGTATTATTTGTTCCGGAAGGAAATTAGGATTTGGTAGTATATACGGATGCATGTGGAACTGGATTAGGAGTTGTGTTAATGCAGAGAGATAAAGTGATTGCCTATGCTTTTCGACGGCTTAGACCGCATGAGGTTAGATATCCAATGCATGATTTGGAGTCTGCTGCAGTGATTTTTGCTTCGAAGGTGTGAAGACATTATCTTTTGGGAGAAAGATTTGGGCTGTATATGGAACATAAGTCGTTGAAGTACTTGTGCTCTTAGAAGGAGTTGAACATGAGACAACAGGGATGGTTAGATTTTATTGCTGCTTATGATTTCAGATCTGAATACACACTAGGGAAAGATAATAAGGTTGCGGATGCACTTAGTAGGAAGCATCAAATGTAGTTTGGCAATGATAGTGGAGTGGAAAGATTTGGAAGCTTTGTCGACTTATAGAGTTCAATGGAGATCTGAGGCCGGATCTAGTGAAGGAACTACTGTGTTATCTTGTTTAGAAGTTCAACCATTAATGATTGAAAGGATTGCTTCTAATTAGCAGGAGATTCAGTGTTGGCTGAATGGATCAAGCAGTTGAAGGATGGAACGGAGAGCAATGACATGAAGGATTTTAGTCTTGACCAAAATGGGTGGTTGAGAAAGAATGGTAGGTTATGTGTTCTGAATGTAGGAGACATAAGGAAGAAAGTTTTGAATGGATTCGATCATTCAAAGTACACTATTCATCCAGGAGGAACTAAGTTGTATCAAGACATGAAGTGGAATTTCTTCTAGGAAGTTATGAAGAGGGATGTTGGCTTATGGGTGAACCAATGTTTGAACTGCTAACAGGTAAAATTCGAATATCAGAAGCCAAGCGGATTTCTACATCCAATGGATATTTCGATATGAAAGTGGGATTCTATTTCTTGGATTTTATTGACAGGTTGCCAAGTTCTATTAGAGGAAATGAAAGTATATGGCTCATAGTGGATAGATTGACCAAGAGTGCCCATTTCATTCCAGTTAAATCAACTAGAATGACATCTGTTTTGGCTAAGTTATTCATGAAGAATATAGTTAGACTCCATGGAATTCCTGGTGATATGGTAAGTGATAGAGATTCCTTATTCACTAGTGGATTCTGGAAGAGTCTACAAGATATTTTAGGAACCAAGCTCAAGATGAGTACCGCTTACCATCCACAGAACGAAGGGCAAACGAAAAGAATTAATAAAGTCTTGGAGGATTTGTTAAGAACCAATGTGTTAGATTTTGGTGGATCATAGGAAGACCATCTACAGTTAATCGAGTTTTCGTATAATAACGGTAATTAGACTAGTACAGGGATGGTACCGTTTAAAGCTTTATATGAAAGGCTATGCAAATCACCAATTTGTTGGTTAGAGACCGGAGATATATTAGTTCTTGGTCCAGATTTGAGTAGAGAAGCTGTAGTGAAGATCGAGTTGATTCAAGCTAGAATGAAGGAAGCTCGGTCTAGGCAGAAGAGTTATGCAGATAGAAGATGGAAAGACTTAAAGTTATTTATTGGAGATCATGTGTTTATTAAGATGTATCGATAAAGGGTGTGATTCGATTTGGAAAACCAGGGAAGTTGGCAACAAGATTCGTAGGACCATTTCCTATTGTAGACAAAATCAAAAAACTCGTATATAGAGTAGAATTACCGAATAGTTTGGCAGGAGTCCACGATGTTTCTCATGTTTCTCATATAAGGAAGTGTGTTAGAGATATGGAGTCTACTATAACACCGACTATGTTAGATAACTTAGTAGTAGAACCAGATTTGACTATAGCTAGGAAGCGGATTCGTATAATTGCGAGAGATGAGAAGAGGTTAAGGAATAAGGCAGTCAGATTATTGAAAGTCCAGTGGAGCAAAGATGAGAGAGACTGTACTTGCGAGACTGAAAGCAGGATTAGAGACACTTAACCTGACTCGTTTGATTGTATGTTTTACCTTTTTGATTGCTTTGTCATGTGCCTTATCGTAATTTCGAGGACGAAATTCTTTAAGGAGGGGAGTCTATAATGGCCCTAATATTTAGTAATATTATTAGGATATTTAATTGGCTAAATTGAATAAAATAATATGATGATTAGGGGATTAAGATTTGTAATTAATAAGGTGTAGCCATGCCATGATAACCAATGTAATAAAATAAAAATGGTTAAGTATAATAGATGAGGGGAAAATAGGAAAATGAGCATTTTAATTTCCTAAAACCCTTAGGTGTGAATCCTCACATTCAAATCATTTACAAAAATTAAACAAAGAGGCCGACCACCATTAGAAGAAACTAGAGGAAGATAAAAGAATTAAAGGGAAGCTTAATCAACTTAATCCATTCAAATCTCAAACTCTTTAATCTCAAAAGCTAAGGTGAATAATGAGCACACCTCATTTTTTTAATTGTTTTCGATTTTGAGATGAACCCGAAGTATTTTGCATGGCTATTCCATGTTTTTGATTGATTATAAGTTTATATATGCTTGTTGATGAATTATGCCCGTTCATATAGATTTTATGATATGTTTTAATATGAAAACTCTATTAAATGACATCAAAATGACTTGTGATTTTAGATATAGATCGGAAATAATATTTTATAGATGGTTTTCAATTTTCTTAATTTTCTGAACTAATGTTAATTTTACATTAATTTTCTAGTGTAAAAGATGATTATTTGGGTTTTAAATTATTTACGGCTAAATAATTAATATTTTGGGTCTAAAATTAATATATGTTAAAATCATATTAAAAATGATTTTCTGGAAATTTTGTAGAATTTTCCTAAGGTTTTCATTAATATATATAATTATTTAAGGTATGGGACTTAAATGTTTTGACAAACAAGATAGGTTAGTTGAAAAGAAATTCTTTTTAAAGTAAAAAATAAGTTTTTACATGCTTTTAGCATGTTTTGCCACCTTCGGCATAGAGGTTCGGACCAAGTACTGCTACCTCCATGCCATCGAAACCAATGTACATAGTATCAATAACTTCGTACAGAGTGAATTGGACTAAGGAGGAATGCATTAGGTCAAGATCAAAGGTTCTGTAGGTGTCGTAGCTTGTCTTTGCTTTTAAATGAAAATGTACTTGATTTGCTTTCGAAGGGTATGCTTTCAACTTGGTTGGCTTTCGGCTGAATCAAATGTTTGAAAGGAAAGGCTTTGATGGGTTGCGCCTTTTGTTTTAATTAAATGCTTTTGAATGGGGTCGAAACCCATAAATGCCGCCTTTTTACCTTTCGACCCGAATGCTTTTGGAAGGTATACTTTGCTTTTAGAACTTAGCCGCTTCTCCATTTCTTTCGAAAGGTTGGTTTCGACACCATCAATTCTTTGCTTAGGAAACGCTTGCGAAATAGTGCTTTTGACTTAAATGTTTTATGACCCTTTTGTTCTGTTGAAGGTAGAACCCAAATGGTTTCAAAAGAAATGATTTTTAGTGGTTTCGAAAGGTGTCTCCACATGTTTTACTTGAATCCAAAGGCTTATGAGCGATTAATGTTTTATGCTTTCGAAATGTTTTAAAGAATGGTTTCAAAGGGGTGATTCCTCAATGGTTTCGAAAGTTTTGGAAGGAAAGGTTTTCCAATGGTTTCGAAAGTTTTGAAAGGAAAGGTTTTCCAATGGTTTCGAAAGGCAATTTTTAAAGTGTTTTAAAAACATGACATCTAAGGTTTTAAAGCGTTCGAAGGAAAGGTTTTCCAAGTGTTTTCGGAAGGAAAGTTGAATGGTTTCAAAAGGAATGCTTTGGCCTTTCGGCCTAGGTGAAAGAAGGGTTTTACTTGGTTTCAAATGGGTATTTTTAATGGATTCAAAATAGGTGCTTTCGAAGGTTTAAAATTTCGTCAACAAAGATTTGAGTAAAGTATAAATTACATAGCAAGGTCATTTTGAGTAAATCATAGAGTATATACATTTTTTTATTTAAGTTTGATTTAAAGGTTTTAATCAATTTCAAATGGAAAGGTTTTCAAGAAAAATTTAAGGGAAGATTACCTTAAGTAAAATGACTCAAATATTAGAATACCAGACGGAACTGGAATGGGGTCGCGTGCCATATACATTAGCGATTAGCCTCTGCTAATTTAGTCCAAAATTCCAGTGTGTAGGGCTTTGTCACTGGTAAGACTAAAACTATGATTACACATAGAAGGGAATATATGTTTGTATACAGATAGTTATTGGTGAGTTCGCAAAGCAATTAGGATCAGGTGACACTGGGAGATGTTAAGTTAGGGACAGACCGTCCTGAAGAGGAGTATTTAACAGATAGTTAAGGACAAACCGTCCTAAAGACGAGTCTCTAACATGTGTTAGATTATTTTGTTTATATTATGTGGTAGACTTGAGTCAGCCAAATGTTAGTAGTTAGCCAAACAAAACTGTAGTGTTTGAACAGATAGTTCATTTGTTGCCTGATATATATGTTTACATAATAATGCTTTACAGTTTTAACCAGTTTTGGTTGCAGGATAAAGGTTTGCAAAAGATATGTTTTAAAAGGATATTAGTGAGGGGAAACCTGCTAAGTGACATGGTCTCACTTAATATCAAATAACCGAGATGTACATCATTATTCACACTAGGCTTTATGTCTGACTCGAATTTTTTGTTTTTCCCATTAAACTCTCGAGTGCTCAAAATTAATTTAAGTAGACTAAGGGTTGAGGTTTACAGGTTTTAGTATATTGGCGAATAAAGCTTCCGGAGACGAGCAGGTGGCTAATGGATAACTATTTAGGAGTTGCTGTTTTATTTTGTTTGATTCCGATGTGTTATATTTAAGACCGTTATGCATATGTAGTACTCTGATCATCAAAGGAGGCATCTTCATATGTCGCTCTTGGCGTCTTTATGTAATAATTATATTTTATCTGTACCTAGGAAATAATTATGGGATTATATAATTTGAATGTGAAACATGTATTTAAATGTAATCAGTAAAATGTTGTTTTTGAGATCTGTAATTTTATTTCATAATCAAGTGCTTCTGATATTATGGATACTATTAACACAGCCGTATTTAGTCGACGACAGTTAATACTATGGATGACTACAGCATCTGTAGCGCTTAGCTTTGGGCCTTTAGATAGGGGATGCTACATCGTTTGATCAGGTAACATTATTTGAGGAGAGATAGACATACCGATGGAGGTAATCACTAAATTAAGTTAATGACAACTTATAGATGAACAGCTAAAACAAGAGATTAGGTGTTATTTAATGGATAAGGATGATTATCTGATTTGAATCATGACTATATATTAAGTATATGGTATACCTAATATGGATTGAATGAATTAATATTACATGGTTCATAATTAGAGGCCGTGTTGGGTACACTTGTGGTTTGAATGTAATGCAAATGGTTGCTCTTGTTGTGATGGTAGAATACATGATACGATGTAATTCTTATGATGAGAAGTGAGGGGAAAAATCGTTCCGTGCTACATCGGTGTGGTCATGCTATGATTGCTTAGGTTAAGATTTTACTCATACTAGATTTTATGTACGACCCGTGTTTTTATCATTTCTTATAAACTCATAGGTACTCATTCGAGTAGGCTTAGTTTATGGATTAGATATGTACCTTTTGAAAAGTTGAATAAAGATTTCAAAAATGAAGCAGAAGGCTTATGTAAAAAATAAAATTTACTTTGAAAACTCCGCTATGTAAAATTAGAAATTATAACTAGTTATATGTTGTGTTGGCATATTCATATGTCGCACATGATCCTACTCTAATTTTCTTATTGTATTTACCCCTGCATGAGAATGATCAAAATACAGTTCTAATAATATGTTTCCATCATCATATTAAATTATCATATCATAAAGACTATAAGAAGCACGAAAATCATACAATCGTTAACTTTGCCATGAGAGATTTAAAGAAGAAAAATGAATTAGGGAATATATTACTAACTTAGATTCCCTATTTAATCAAGTCTGTTGTTCCCTTAGCTTCAAACTTTCTTCTTCTTCTTTCTTGTTTAGGCCACAAGCACCATTAAAGAATTCAAGCTTTTATTTTTAGTTTTATGTGAGTAATGAGTGAAATGGAAAGATGAAAGTGGTTATCTTTATTCCAAATGAATAATTGTGTCGTCGGCCGACCGTTTACCTTTCCTTATTTTATACATTCAAGTTAAGGTTTATTTCGAAAGGCACGATAGCTGTCATTTAAGTTCTCATTTATCGTAGATTCAGAACTAGGAATTTTTTTAGTATCACTTGATTCGCTCAAGTATAATAAGCAAATAAACGTCCCATGAATTTACTCCTTTTCATTATTTCAATTTCTCTATCATTGTAATTAATTACTTAGTTAATTAATTATTAAATTATAGATTGCTACACATGCCTAATATTTGTGAGATTCCCAACAACACGATAAAAAGAATCAAAACTTCACAACACCTACGTCCACAATGTGATAAGAATTGTAACAACCCGCCTTTTCGATCCTCAAAAGTTGACGCTAATACATTTACAGTATTCATATACCGAACAACCAAGTGCTGAAAAAACAGATAGTTAAGGGAAAGAAGAAGAAAGAAGGCAAGAAGACACTAAATAACATAGAATCTCACATCATACCGAATAATATATAATATAACAATGATTTACAATTTTTTTATTTTATATACACATACATCCATCAGAGTACTAGCGTAATCTACCTGGACAGTTATAACACTTATTCTTTGAATTTCTGATAAATACAACAAAACCACGCAACGAAACATAGAGAAATACGTAGATACATCTTGGCCTCCAGCTTATCTTCTAAGCTTCAAAGCATCCAAAGCTAATCTGGAAAACATACTCCGTCAACCTAAGCATTATAAAAAGATAATGCCCTGGTTAGTCTGGTAAAACCAGCTTGAGGAACTTAAATCGCACGAAATTTCATTATAACTTTTAAAATCAAAGGTATCTCGTATGACCTCACCGCACATAAATACGGACGAGTTTTACCTTACGATAACCAAACAATTTTATTATAAAGTCCAGTGATATTATAATAATGTCCAAGGGTTTAAAATAAATATATCAAGTAGCTATGATGTGTGTACATGACAGCAATAATAGGTATACAATCAAAACCGAAGGCGCTTATTGGAGAACGGATTTCCAACAAATGGCAAGGTAGGGGACTATCCTCTAAAAATCAACACATCTCTAGATAAACTGTATATTGAGATCAAAAACCTTTCGACCTCTACCACCATGAAACCTGCCTACCCCTTACTAGATCGTACCGAATATGATCACCTCTTGGCTTGATCAATAACCAAAATGGGACTTGAATCATACATAGAAATATCATCACTAGATCTTGGGATGATTATACTCTAATGGGAGCGACCCACATAGCCATGCTACATCTACCCTTTTTTTCATTCCCAGGGTGTGAGGTTTGAGAGGCCACGATTGCCTTTCCCTCATAGCAGACAGTCTTGGAATGCTAATGCTGCCTCCAGGCAGAAATGCTTGCCAGCATTCATCCATACAAGTTATTTCGGGATCGAAAACATTCAACATTTACTATCTTTCATTTTGGAATCACCCTAAGGAGGAATAATATAGCTCCATAACATACTTCATAACGATCCATTACAAATGCTATTAGTTTGGAGTGGTTTGGATAAATCATACTTATCCGAAACCAGTGTCTCAAAAACTAAGCAGTACGTTCCGATTAACTCAATTCTAATTCTTTGAAAGTATGCAATGAGTATTTGAGTCCTCACCGAGGAACTCAAATACACACAACATACTTCCTGAGTTAAAATAGGTCAAGATTTGATAATCGGTCATTTAACTATCAAATAAACAAACAAGCAAATAAATAGATAAGCAAACAAACAAGCAAATAGTTTACTCATTAAAATCTTTTCAATTTGCAAAAAAGGTTAGGGCTTTGAAATTTTCTTTGGAAAAAGCTTGCTTTTTGGACTAGACCCGTTATAATGGTCTTGGCCTAGGTACCAAATGGCTTGGCCATGGATAATTTTGGGCACATCCTTAGTGGTGAGGTGGAGGTAGGGCTAAAAACTTGAAAAAGGAAGAGAATAGAAAACAAAACAAGTGTTTAAACAAGTTTTTAAAAGGTTTTGAAGTGGAAAAATATGATTTTTATAACTTGGAAAAGTTTAAAGGAAACAATTAAAGTTGTAAACAAGAGCTTGATATTTGAAAAAAAGTGAATGATTAAAATCGAATAAAAATTAAGAAATTTGTATATATAAAAATGAATGAAATGAAATTACAAAAATATCCTTAAGTACTATTACCCTCCACTACATTTTGGCTACATCACCACCTTATCCACTCATCATGATCTACACACCTAAACCAAAGGTCTTTCCCTTTTACCCAACATGTATTACCCAATTGTGTACTTGGGATAAGAAATGAAATGATGTTTCATATTTTACTTTATTTAAATTTGATTTTTAACTTAAGAATGATCATATCATCTTACATAAGTATGCTTATGATATTTACCCTTATTTAATTTCCTAATCTACTTAAGTTATTTTAAATGAGTAAATATTTAACTAAAGTGTTTACAACATTTTAAACAACTTCTAAATGGTTAAAAATTGAAAATTTTAAAAAAGCATTTTAGTCTTATTTTCTAATTTTCTTTTAACTATTTATTTTTATAAACAAAATTTATAAATCTTTTCACCATTATTAGTTTTAAATTAAAAAGGATATTTTGAGTTTTAAAATCTATATTTAAATTATTTAATAATATATTAAATATCCATATTTAAAATGATTAAATTTCGGGTCGTTACAAGATGGGTGATCCTCTTAAGATTGGCTGCTCAATAAGTCTCTCTGTAGTTGATAAAAACATATGATATCTAGCGTCATGTGATAAGATGTTCTCAAATCAATTATCCATCGTGTACTCTTTATCAAAGCAATACTAGTTGCAAACACTGGGATATCACTACCACTATCTACATTCGAACCATTGCCACTATTGTTGACGGTAAAGCCTTCCTTTTCTCACTTTTGTGCCATTGATCTGGAAACTCATGCTTGAAACGTTCATTCTTCTTACAACAATAACAACCATCCCTCAGGCATCCCTTGAGTGAGACTTATGCATATATCTCACTTCACCTTGTGCTTTTTGATCTTATCTTTACTTTGATCGTCCAAGGAGCATGAATCACTATCAATGCTCTCACAATCAATTAAGCTACCCATCAACAACCCATTATGTGAGTCTTTCCTCACAATATATAAACGAAATCATTTGGACGTTATCCTGGTGTGTTCGACCTAATTAAATTTTGCAAATAAGTCCAAACAACTTTTATTAGGATCTATTTGAAAAATAAATGTCTATGTGCCATTTTTTGATTTGTTGAGCAAACCACGACATCAAAATTTGCTCTAGAGAATTTGCACCATTATTAGATGGTCTAATAAAACTTATTTGATGAAGCATAACATTCATAACTGTCATATACGAAAGTAATTTAGAATGTCTAGAATCTTCACTAATACATCCACTACCTTCAATTCCATAAATAGAGGTGTTTAGTTTTTCTTCACCTTTTAGGTATTCAAATTTTAAAGAACAGTTGTACGTTATTCTGTTAGACCACATGGGATAAATTACAGTACAAGTATAAACGTCTACCGATGACGACAAGTTTGGAAGATGTGATTTGACTATATCAACTTATAGTGCTAATTAAATTTAAATAAGCATTAAAAGTTTAACTTTATAAATAATTGTGCATTTAATTTATGTTTTATTTTTCGAAAACTAATTAACCGATGGATTCAGTTCCAGCTTAGAAAAATATTATGAATGTATTGTAATTGATAAGCTCGTATGGTGCGGTTTAGTGCCACATGAAAGACTACGGGAAGCGATGTTTTATAGAGGAATGGAAGATAAAAGTTTAGTGAAAAGTGAAAAATGTATATTGAAAGAGAAATAAAAATGGTATTTAAAACGAGTAATTGTTTTATTATTATTATTAAATATATTGTTAGGGTATTGATTATTTATGTTCAAAGCAAGACAAGGTTGTATCGTGTGCATTGAAAGCAAACCATAGTATTAATTCGTATTAATGTGTATTAATGTCTGATGCGTTGAACGTCAAGAGAACACTTTAACCGATTCATTTTAACAGGTTAAACTGATGGCAAGGCAACTATGAGTAAGCGTCCGTTGGTTGCATCCAATGGGAGGCGAACTTCAACGGCTGCGAAACATATTATAGTCATAAAACCATGACTATATTCAACGGTTCTTTAATGTTAGTTTATTATATGTGGTGTTGAACGAAGTTCAGAATTGTTTGTTGAGATGAAGTTTGATACGATGCTTGCAAATCATTAATCAATCAAATTGTCATGTCACGCAACTAACTTCTAAAACCATACATGACCAGATTATAAATAGATGTGGACTTTTAAGCTGACTACACACACACGCACCAGAAAACACACAATTATTTGAAGCATGCAAGACTATTTGTGCATACGCACAAGTTTAATACTTCAGTATATGTTAATCGTAATTAAGAAATGGAATATGTAAAACCACAATAATTGATTCAAATGGACTTTTGTTATCCTCAAAGGGAGCAGTTATCATTGATCAAGATGTTTTCACAATAATTCTTCGGTATGTATCAACAGGAATTTAGACGATTTGATTAACACTAAATGAGAATTGGTGACATTGGTTTGCCTACAAAACTGTTGCGTCCTAGCTGATGTGCTAGGAGCTTTGACTAGATTCTTCTATGATTAAGTATTTCTGATTTTTCTTTTATTGATTTGACATGTTAGTGTGACTGGATATAAAAGAATTTCCTTTTGAGAATAATTTAAATGATTGTGTAAAGAATAAGTGATACTAGCTAGCTAAGATATTCATTGCATTTCCAGTACATTCGTTTCTACATACTTTGTATAATTTGAAGAACATTGTGTATTAACAATGTTTATATTTTCCAATATTTCATACAAAATCCACAATCCAAACAAAAGTCCAAAATTTTCAATCTTATTAATTAGTTACCAGGCATCTAGCTTCACTGCTTTCTATAGAATCTCTGATGCTATTTGATACGGAAATTAGAGCATCTATCATCTCGATGTTTTGATGTCCGGTAGACTTCACTGCTTCTATGTGACTTTCCCAACGTGAATCCGCTAATGTTTTTAGAGTACGATCTAATACACAATCTTTAAAAACTTTCCATCGTTGTGTGGATGCTTTGGATGTTGTTGTGAAGTTGCACATGTTTTCCAGTTTTTTGTCCCTGTATCTTTATATAATTCAATTTGAAATTGGATAGGAAATTATTATTATTTACATTCACATATTTATGGAAACTCGACCACATGGTGTGTGAAAAGGTGATAATACGAGGTAGCATATCTAATTATCGTCTTTATACGGAAAAGTCAACTTTTATAGGATTAACTGGACCTTACAGTGATAGGTTTTCTTAATTTTCGTAGGCTTTGACTAGAAAAACGAAATTTTACTTACCATGATTTATTTCAATGCCCTTGAGGTGTTCTTGGTAAAATCAAAATAAGCATGGAAACAACCCTTGGCCATATCTTTCCAGAAAATGGTTACAAGTTAATGAAGCTCTAAAATAATCTCTATCAAAGATATAATGGGGCACAAGTTAATGAAGCCTTAAAATAATCAAGCAAAAATTTGTTACTCTACACTTAATAACTGAGTTTTACTCCAATCCATATGCATAGAATTGCAAAGATGGTTAGGGAGCTAATTGAATGAAATAAAAAGGTTAAGTATCAATACACTATTTTACTACTAAGTATACAAACAAATGGATATTCCTTGATACCTACAAAATAAATATAGCTAAAACCGTGAATCATCATGTAGTAAAAATCATGCAATATCATTTATCGTTTTGGGTTGTTTGGTTGGATGAGTAGTCACATTAATGAGCATGATAATCTATTATATTTCATGAACTACAACATAATTCAATATTTTCTTTTAAAAAAAATTATTCATAAATAAAAGACACTGCTTTGATTTCTAAATCCAAGAATAAAATGCTCATCATTATATTATTTTCACAAATAAAATCAAACCATAATTATGAACAAAATAATACATCAACCCGTGGGCATAGCACGGGTTCCCAATAGTATATACAATAATGTTTTATTTGGATGAGAAATTTAGTTAAACTATTTGGTAAAATAAATGGTATGGAACATTTGCATTTACCTTATTGGTTAATTGCCAGACTTGCCCGACTATATATTTTTATCAGTAATATATTTTTGTATTGCTCTTGAAATGGAATTTATGATCATTTAGTAAACGTTTGGAATGTCGTCGGGTGGTATAGGACGCTTTTGCAGAATCTATTTGGTTACTATCTGAAAGTATAATACAGTTTCCTTTTGGTGTAACCTTCGCGTTAGTCTTTGAGTTTGGCATTACCTTTGGGTTCTTCTTTGTGATCGGCATAACCTTCAATTTCATCTTTGTGGTCCATGAGGGGACAGTAACTCACTTGTATTCAGCATAACCTTCGGGTTCATTTTTGTGCTCGACGTTACCTTCGGGTTCGTCTTTGTGGTAGTGTAGCCTTTGGGCTAATGTGTCCAAGAGGGAACAATACCTCTATACGAGAAGGGACTGTACCTCTATCCGAGAGGGAACTGTGTCTCACATTTGCATGCATTATCAGCGAGTATCGGCTCGTCTTCTATTATGGTGCCAATTTTCGATATATTCTGTGAATTGAATCCCATAGTTTGTTTTGTGATTCTTGTTTCACCATATTATCAAATTTTCCCTCTAAATGGAAATATTTTTAAGAAAGTTTGCATGTTGAATTGTTTGGGTTTCATTGGTACCATTTGATTCATTCGAGATCTTTAGTTCATGGTAAGTAACTCTTGGATCACATTTTTAAGTGGATAATACTTGATATTCATATGATCACTATGCCTTTATAAATACATACACTTATGGTGTTTACCTTTTCATGCCTAGCTAACCTGATTGGTACATATTTGTATAAGACTAACCCATTTAGTATATTGTATAATATCCGGGTCAGAACATGTTATTTTAGATGCCCCTCGTTGATCTTTAGGGTTGTCTAGCTTCAAGCCTATCATTTATGATCCTTGCTGGCTATTGTTTTATCATTTTGTCTAGTTTTTGGGTTTTGTACTCCATGTATATATTTATGTATCGAGCATGAGATTTCTTTTGTATGTATATCATTTTTGGTAGTTATGTATGCATATTAAGTAGAAGTTCTATGTCCACCCTTGTGTAAACTATATTTTGTATATGTCCATATGTATTCTATCAATTTGTAACCTATGTATTCATTCTGTTATGTACTCTATGGTTCTATGTGCTACGATACTTTATGTTGCTCTGAGAAAATTCTAAAGCCATCGCAGTGTTGTTTTAAGTCTGGATTGTATATGTCGAATCCACTTAGAAAAAATCATTGCCTAATTCGACTTATCAATACTCGCTTAATGCAATGTTCACGGCTGGTCGCTGCTATCCAGCCTTATTCTCTACACTAACAAATGATAGTACTTAGTAATATCCTTTGTCAATATGGGTCTAAAGGTGAGCGTTACAGGAGCGGTGTTGATGCAAAGAGGCCGAGTAGTAGTCTATGCATTAAGGCATTTGAGATCACTTGAGGTTAGATATCTAACTCATGATTTGGAGTTGGCAACGATGGGGTTCATGTTGAAGATTTGGAGACATTACTTGTTGGGAGAATAGTTTGATTTGTATATGAACCAGAGAGCCATTAAGTATCCATTCTCTCAAAAAGAGTTGAATATGAGGCAGCACAGATGGCCAAAGTTCTTAGCGGCATATGATTTCGAAATAGAATATATGCTAGGAAAGGGGAACAAGGTTGCTGATGCTCTAAGTAGGAAACATCAAAATAAAGTATTGGATATGATTGATGAGTGGAAGAAGTTGGAGACATAAGCCCCTTGTGGAGTGCATTATAAGCAGAATATTAGATCTAGTAGAGATCCGGGCATGTCAACATGTTTGGTGGTATGTCCGACACTTATGGAAAGAATAGTTGCAAGGCAGTGGGAAGATCTATTGATTGTCGAAAGGATAAAGCGTTCGAAGATAGGTGTGAATGTTGAGGACTTGAAAGGGTTCGAGAAAGATTCGAAGGGATGACTTAGGAAGACTTTGTGTTCCATATATAGGAGATCTTCAGAAGGAAGTTTTAAAAGAAAGTCATCATTTGAAGTTCACTATTCATCCTGGTGGTACGAAAATGTGTGGTGATATGAAGAGAGTCTTCTTTTAGGAAGGGAAAAAGAGAGATAAAGGTGAATGCGTGAAGAGATGTTTCACCTGTTAGCAAGTGAAAGCTGAGCATCAGAAGCCAATCGGTTTCAACCGTTGGAAGTGTCGACTTAGAAGAGGGATTCTGTACCTATATATTTCTTTGGTAGACTTCCTGGGTCGAGGACTGGAAATGAAACAATTTGGATGATAGTGGATAGACTGACTAAGAGTGCCACTTTATCCTAGTAAAATCAATAGGGACGGAATACAACTTTGTGAGGCTATATATGTAGAATGTAATGAGACTGCAAATTTGATAGAGATCCATTGTTACCAGCGAGTTTTGGAGAAGTTTGTAGAGTGCATTGGGTATGAATGAGAACTTGAGCACAGCTTACCATCAACAAATGGATGGTCAGACGGAAAGGGTGAAACCCTGTACTCGAAGATTTACTTAGAGCTTGTGTGTTGGATGTTGGAGGATCTTGGGAAGATCATTTCATCTGATAGAGTTTTCTTATTATAACAGTTACTGGACGAGTATCGGGATGAAACCATTTGAGGCGCTGTATGGTAAACCGTGTAAGTCGTCATTTTATTGGTTAGACACGAGAGATAGGCTCATGTTTGGAGCCGATTTGGTAAGAGATGCTATTGAGAAGGGTAGATTTGATTCGATAGGCTCGTGTTATATCTTTTCATTACTTTTAATTTTGTTGTCTCGACTGCACATTCACGTACGACACGTCACATTTATTCATAGTGGACTATAACTATATACCCATATATAAGTATCACTGTCCCTACTTGACCAAGATACTTTCCCCGTTAGTATCTGTAATTCTAGACCATCGGGCATCATCATTAATTTCTAGGCCAAATTGCCTGCTTACTAAGTAGAACCACACGTTGGTGTCTAGCAATAACGTCGCTATAATTTAGCTATATTCTATATCGCTTCGCTTTGGGGATTTACTAACTTGTCTGCTTCCTTTTGTGGACTATGCTACGCGGACTACCCATTTATTTTGGAAAAGAACTCTGTCATGGGTTCACTAGCCGTGCCTTAACGACAAACTAGCAAACAACTACAGCCGAGCATTACCCAATATGGACTACCCTAGTAGGAGGCGTAGCCCATTAGGTGTTTCTCTATTTTTCCCCGTTGACTGCTACGGTCCAATAATGCACCCGACTTATGCATCATTACTCTTTATTTGGTGCATGTGCCTGCTGACATAGCGATGTGCCGCTCGCCATCCTATTTAGATTTCCTAACGCCAACAAGGCGATACCCCCTCCTTTTGTATTTTTGAGACTCCTTTATCAATTAAGGATATTCCTTCATCTATATGCAAGTGTACACTCTTAAAGGGTCCTATTGTTGGATATGTCTCACGTCAATTGAATGTTACGCAACTACTGGCTTATGGTGGAAAGACTTCTATTGTGTAACAATACCGACCTCACATTCCAACCCATACCAATGACTAATGTCATTCTTATCTATTTAGGTTATTTACATGCTTATGTAATTCATACTCGTCATAAAAGCATACTTGAGGCTATGTATATATATCTTCATTCATTCTTATTTAATTACGATGCCACTTCCGTTCACTGTTCACAATTTTTGTGTACTTTTCTATGCATTTACACCTTATTTAATTGAGGTTGTTTACCGCTTTCTTTTAAGTATCTTTTGTTATTTACTATCATTTGTTATCCATTTCTTATATATTTACTTAAGTGTCATTAGTGATGAATGAATCTTACGTAGTTTTACTTTTCAATTGTGTATATTGAATTCCCTTTTTAACTATTGTTCTTATTCCTATTTACTTCACTTTTTATCATACTTAAGGACATTATGCTTTAACACATTGGAACTACTGTCCCCTTCAAAAATAATTTTTAACACTATAATCCCTTTTGATTTACTTTGAAGAGGATTTGTGTTTTATGCGAAATTACAAAGAATTATATTTTACTTCTTTATTGAAATAGATAGTACAAAGTACGAGATTTCCCCATCCTTTTCTTTACACTTGCATTCCTTGTTATTTCAAACAATACATCTTTATTTGTAACTTGTATGATTCATGGAACTTATATTGTTACCCCTTTTTATTCCAATGAATTAAAGTATGTCAAATTCCAACCTAATTACAATCAATCCTAATAATAATCAAATATGAAATTCTAAAAGAAACCAATTTCATTAAATATATTCATAAAAATTTTGCATTAAACCTACTCCATAATAAATTTCATTAAATCTATTCCATAATTATTACGCGTTTTCATATTTTTATTCAATTCATTATTTATCACTCTAAACAATACGTGTACACAATAAACTATCCAAACCGAGATTCATATCTAAGCAATACGCACTTACAATTAAATATCCAAATTGATTATATATAGGCATAAATGAAATAGATCATAACGATATTAATCTAATCTTTTTAGAAAACATGTAATTTTCCCATTCACTGTGCTTTTAGCTATACCATTCTCTAGATCTAATACGTTCCCTTTTTTACTTAACTCCCTCTAACTTCAAATCCAAAAATATTAAAAAGGGTATCATTTATTAACATTATAGATCTTGGAAAATGATTGAATTAAATTTGAATTAAAGTTTTAGATTTGTAATTTTACTTTTGTTACCTTATTCCGAATCTATTCTAATCTCCTCTTCTCTTATTCTCCGCTTTCTTCTACTGCCCACGCCTTATGGTCGACCGCTACCTATCGACCTAGGTGACCTATGGGTCAACCTATGCCATGTTTAACATGCTAATTTATTATGTGTTTGATTTTGTTAATTTAGTTCCTTGTTTAACTAGTCTCGTTCATTTCTTTCCCACTTCCCGCTGTACGTTAGAACCCAACTTAAAATTTTTGTTTAGTATTTATTAATTTTTCAAAAAATTAAAACTTAAAATTTTTGAGGTATTTTAATACCAAAACTTTTATCTTTAAAAGTACAACACAAAAAAATTTTAGCAAATTTTTTTAAAATAATTTAGTGTCTTAACTTTTTAACTATAATTAAATTTTCAAATGTTCTTTTTCTTTTTCTTTTAAAGACCTTTCCAGCATTTTCTTTAAAAATTAGAATTTTTCTAATCAAACAATTTATTGAGTTTTTTTTTAAGAATTCAACTGTTATTCGAAACCGTTTTTTTAAATACGCTTTACAATGTTTCCAAAACAACTTTTGTAATTATAATAAAAACTTGAGTATAATAAGACACTTCCATCCTATTTTTTCCTATTACTTATTCTATCTCCACTTTCAATCCTTAGCGGAGTTTCTAATATCATGTGAGGGGGACTTTTAAAAGATACTCGCAATAAATGCACACAAAATGGAAAATGTCCATTTTTCTTTGTTTTGCCTTCAATTCCTATGTTGCTTCTAGTCTAATTTTTAATATAATCTCTTAACATTATTTCTAATTACTATCATTACTTTATACAAATTCCTAATATTGTTTATATATATATATATATATATATATATTTTATAATGCTATTACTATTCACCTTTTCTCTACCTAAACCGCCGTTATTTCAATTACTTATTGTCTTCTTACTTGTACTATAGCATTTAATTTGCCTATTGCTTTTTTTTCTAGGTCTAGCTTCTTTCCCTTACTATTTTCCCTATTTCAAACTTGTACCACTTCCTATTTTCCATTCCTAAAAAGAATTCTCCAATTTAAATTTTTTATCTTAGAAAAATCGACAAGCTACATACGCTATACTACTTTTTCAAAAGAATTAACCTTTTTATTAAAACCCATTATCTGTTATTTTCGATCCAACGAATTTTAAATTTTCGACTAAAACATTTTATTTAATATAACATAGTTATTCATATGTTTTTAGAAAATTTAATATTTACTTATTTTTCAAAAATAGGGTTTTACAACTTTAAATAATTCCCTTGAAAATCATTTTGAATATTTTACATATATATTTTTCCAAACTTTTATTATAAAATCGTTTTAACTTTTAAGACTATTTTCTATTGGGTCAGACTCGGAATGGATTTCTATTTGTCCCTTCTTTCGGACTTTTCTTCAACTTACTGACTTATGTTTTTTCAAATGCTAAAAATTAGACTATTATCATGGAATGACTTCTTTACACCTTCCTTCAGGAACTTAATTGCTTTTAGATATCTACAATATACGAATTCCTACTTCCCCTTATCTGGACCATTTGTACTTCATCAACCAGCATCATATAGGGATCTACAATCGTTGGGCTATTAGGAGACCAACTAAGGAGTCACGTAGTATCTAGCTTAAGAGACCTTCCATATGCTGCACTCATGTTCTTCTTAAGTCAACCCCTCTAACACGACCTATTCCCATTGGGTAATCAGTATAGGTATACATCTTTAATTTCATCCACTATTCTGACTCATAATCAGCTTATCCTTTCAGTGTATGGTTGCAACTACTCTATAGTCAGAATTTATAGGATTTGGCTTATAATAAATTTCTATTTATTGGCAAAATATAAATATGTTCACTCAACGTTTCCTAATATTTAAGATTGACTATCTATGCTCCAATACCAAATGTAACAACCCACGACCCAATGGGCCTGAATTTTCGCTAAACCAAAAACCTAAATACACCAAGGTATAGATCGTTGTTTTGGTATCCTACAATTAAACAAATGAATGCATACTAGAACACTAATGATATAAATTATAGCGGAAAAGTAAAGTATAACAAAACATATAACCGCTGACCAAGATTTGACACTTCCAATGTTTAGTGACCTTGTTACTATCGAGCATGGATGAGGAACATGACTTTTCACTATTTCCGCCTTGTATCAATACATGTCCGTCTAAGCAATCCTATGGGTTGTAATGAGAAGTGGGTCAGAACAACTTCTATTGACTAGTAAAATTATGCACCATTTACAAAACAACAATTTATACCAATTGCCTTCCACTACGTGTGATACCTTTCATTACTTTTCATTTAATTGTCCTAACTCCAAGTTCACTTACGATATATCCAATTTATTCGTAGTGGACTATAATTATGTACCCATATATATAAGTACCACTGTCCCCATTTGATTAAGATACTATCCTCACTAGTATCCGTAATTCTACACAATCAGGCATCATCATCAACGTCTAAGCCCAATTGCACACGTACTAAATAGAACCTCCTGTTAGTGTCTAGTAATCACGTTGCTATAATTTAGCCATATTATATCTTGCTTCACTTTGGGGATTCACAAACTTATCTGCTTTTTATTACGGACTTAGCTCCATGGACTACCCCACTCACTTTGGAAAGAACTCTATCATGAGTTAACTAGCCATGCCCTAACAGCAAATTAGCAAACAACTATAGTCGTGCATTAGCCAACATGGACTACCCTAGTAGGAGGTGTAGCCCATTAGGTGTACCCTATCTTTCCCCATTGACCGCTATGGAACAATGATGCACCCGACCTATGCAGCATTACTCCTTTTTTGGTGCATGTGCATTGCAATATGCCACTCACCATCCTACTTTGATTGCCTAATGCAATCAAGGCAATACTCCCTCCATTTCTACTTTTGAAGCAAACTTCTTTATCAGTTAGGGTATTCCTTCATTTATACGCAAGCGTTTACTCTCCACGTGTCCTATATTTGGATATGTCTCGCATCAGTTTAATGTTACACAACTGCCGGTAGCCCTTTATGGTGGGCAGATTTTTATTGTGTAACACTACTGACCTCGCATTCCAACCCATGCTAATGAATAATGTCATTCTTATCTATTTAAGTTATTTACATACTTATGTAATTCACACCCATCATAAATGCATACTTGATTGTGTGTGTATATATATCTTATCTATATATATATCTTCATTCATTCTTATTTAATTACTACGCCTCTTCCATTCATTATTGACAATATTCCTTTACTTTTCTATGCGTTTACATAACTTGAAGTTACTTTACCGCTTTCTTTTAAATATCTTTTCTTATTTACTGTCATTTGTTATCCATTTCTTTTTTATTGACTTAACTTTCATTAGTGTTCAATGAATCCTACATAGTTTTACTTTCCAATTAATTATTATCCAATTGTGTATATTGTATTCCCTTTTTAACTATTGTTCTTATTCCTATTTATTTCCCTTTTCATCATACTTAAGGACCTAATACCTTAACGCATTGGAACTACCTTCCCCTCCAAAAGCCATTGCTAATGCTATAATTCTCTATGAATTGCTTAAAAGATGATTTGTCTTTTGTGTGAAATTATAAGGAATTATATTTTATTTCTTTATTGTAATAGATGGTACAAAATACGAGATTTTCTCTATTTTTTACATCTTTTTCTTCACATTGAAGTCCTTGTTATTTCAAACAATACACTTTTATTTGTAACTTGATGATTAATGGAGAATTATATTGTTACCACTTTCCATTTCAATAAATTAAAATATGTCAAATCCCAACCAAATTACAATCAATCCCAATAATAATCAAATCCGGCATTCTAAACATAACCATTTTCATTAAACTTATTCCATAATTAATTTCCATCAAATCTATTTCATAATCAATTTCATTAAATCTATTCCATAATTATTACACATATACAATTCATTATTCAATTCATTATTTATCATTCTAATCAAAACGTGTATACAATAAACTATCCAAGCTGAGATTTATATCTAATCATTACATGCTTACAATTAAATATCTAATTGATTATAAATAGACATAAATGAGATAGAATGTAACAATATAAATCTAATCTTATTACAAAATACTTAATTTCTCCACTCACCATTCTTTTAGCTTTCCCGTTCTTCAGATCTAGATCTGTTCCTTTTTTACTTAACTCCCCCATACTTCTAATATAAAATAATAAAATGGGTAACCACTTATTATAATTACAAATTTGGGAAAATGGTTGAATTAAATTTGAATTAGCATTCTAGATTTATAATTTTATCCTTTTTTTACAATATGAATCGATCTATTCTCCACTTCTCTTATTCTCCGCTTTCTTTTACTTATATATATATAATAGTTTTACTACTTTTAGAATTTGGAGGAGAAGAGAAAATGACAGAGTTTCAATATGCAGTAGATTTTCTAAACGAATAAGGTTTAGGCTAGCCGTTATTTATAGGAGTTAGGTATTGATCTGGATGTTAGATTTACCCTAGAAAATCATTAGTTAGATATTAAACGTAGTCTAACTAATTCATACCAAAGTAAAATATAATACTCCATCTGTTCCGTCCATCTTTATTTTCAAAATGAAGATTTAACATGGACATGAGTCGATCACCCATGCCCTATAATCGACCGCTACCGGTCGACCTAGGTGATCTATGGGTCGACCTATGATACGTTTAACATGTTAACTTAATGCTTGTTTAATTTTGTTCCTTATTTAACCAATCTTATTCATTTCTTTTCCACTTTGTATATTTCCTTAGCTTTTAATTTAAAGCTAACATTTAAGTATCCACTAACGTTACCAATTATTGTTTAATTTATATTATTACCATATTTACATATATAATTATTTCTGACGCTAAAACTTCAAATGCTAGTAACTTTTCATTGAACTCCGAGCAGAAAACTTTATATATGAAAATTGACCAGAAACTCACCACAAACTTAATGGTACATATTTTGTAGCCAAATTCTAAAGTTAAGAAAATTTATATTTTTCGACATTACTAATTATTAATTAATTTCTTTAAAATTTATTATCATAAAATTACTAGGTGTTACAACAGGTCAGACTTAAAGCTAGGTGTGAGGAGAGCTATCTCAAAATACTATATATCAAGACTATATGCAGATAATTAGGAAATAGTTAAATCATAACCAACCCTCTCCATAAACGTGGCTCATAGTTAATCTAGACTGCCCATAAACAAGTACGATAAACCCATCTCAAAACTAGAAAATCATGACATAACCTGCTCTTCTCCTATAATCAACGAGTCAGAACATCTAACATAATGTGACTGGTCTGTAACAATATATTAGGATAAAGGAAATTGCATTATACGAGTGTAAGGTGTTAAAAGTGCATTAATATAAGTCTACACCATGCCATGCACAATGATAATATAAATCAACTAATACAGAACAAGCACAACATAATCAATGCATGAAATATGGAATATCTACTACCATCCCATATTGAATAAAATGTATAATTGGAATATAAGTGGAGCAACTACATCCTATGTGATCTTGGATTTACATATACAATGTAACCTTTGAGAGCCTACCAATTGGAACTGAGTGCCGTCATCGACCTCTTTTTTGTACATACCTCTCCACACAGACCTAGACCGCTCACTTGGGAACTATGAAAACCCCTACCATTGAAGTGCTCCCTAACGTCTATATCTATGCTACAACTACTGGGTACAAGTGCAATTAAACATCGCTTCAGATCCACCAAAGGCATGTCCATGACCATGTAACTACATCTAAATGGTTTGTAGCACAGAACAGCACTACGACCTGAATCTAATCGCATATCCTATAGTTACCTTGCTGTAACTTACTTTAACCCTCAACCGATCACTCAAGCACAACGTCATTTTGAAACATGGAACATAAGCTAGTCAAAAATCTACATGTCTGCTCGACTTGGAACCAATAACTGCCATCACGTTCTTGCACATTTACTTGAGTTTGGAACCGACTCATTGCTGTTATGTGCTACCTCCAATTGAAGACCATGCTTATCGTACGTGACCTTAAATCTGGTCCCCATCTGATCTCGTATTCAGTTAGCTCTTGATCACTGTCTCGATCTCTTACCATTCCCGCGTGAAAATAGTAAATGCCTTGTGCTTCTTGCCTCTATTGCTATCTTGACAGCTTGCCCGAATGCCATAGTGATGGTTACCGATCAGTAATACATCTTGTTACATTTACATTCATATCCCATGCTTTGCATCCTACTTTGCTAAGCAGCCTGAAGCCTCTCCGAAGTCGTGCCAAAACCCCAAGAAGAACCATAATCGAACAGGGAAAGAAATCCCTAATGACATTGCATGCTCAGACATTTTGTCGATAGGGATGCTATTTAATCGAACGGACATTCGACCAAACCCTAACCCCATTCGATTGAGCTTAGTCAATTGAGCTTACCTCCTATAGTCTTATATTTAGAGTATCCCTTTAGGGAATGCTTTGAATACACTATCAGTCAACTGAATTACCCCATCAATCGACTAAAAGCACAAGGTCCCAGGCAGTAA
Source organism: Allium cepa (assembly GCA_030765085.1). Lineage (NCBI taxonomy): Eukaryota > Viridiplantae > Streptophyta > Magnoliopsida > Asparagales > Amaryllidaceae > Allium > Allium cepa. The sequence goes on along the minus strand of CM060941.1, from coordinate 796,360,415 downwards.
GCCTAAGATAGGTACAAACTTCTCAAAATGGTCGTCCATTCGCAAGTCGTTCGCTCCTACGATTCGTCACATGAGCAACCTTTCTTCCCAAGCCTGCCTCTACTCCATTAGACCCTTTTTGGAGTTCATTGGTTGATATTTCGAAAGTGGTTCCTTATGTGTTCGAAAAGCGATTTTGACATGAAATCCACTCTTTGTATGAAGAGTTCAACTGGCGATTTGTGACGACCCAGAATTATAAACGTTTGAAAATGAAAATATTTAATTAATTTTAAATATTGGAAGTTATTATTAACTTGAATTTCCAATGTTGCTATGAATTTGGCAATTAAATTATTCAATTTAATAATGTGAAGTTGGATAATAATTTGTATCTTCAATTTTAAGTAAAAATGATTCGAAGGCTTAGAAAATATATATTAAAAATACTGAAGATAATGGAAGTGTTAAAATTTGAAATGTTTGTTTAGTTTTGAAATTATATCGTTTATTTAAAAATAGTCTTCCGAAGCACAGTTTCGGAATTCGACGAAACCAGTTCCATTGGATTCGTAATATTGTATTATAATCGAATTTCAATTCTTGTAGTGTTTGGAGTGATCGTTTGGCCGTACGATAAGTAAACGCGCTGAAATTTTTATTGAAATTTAATTTGATAACTGGTTCAAAAAGCTATCTTCTCCATGCGATCGAATTTGGACTCAAAACCTTTTCCATCGCGTTTGGAATAGGGGTTTAACATTATAAACACCTGGCGGCATGCCTCAATTGGTGTCCGAGATTTTGAATTTCACAATTCGAAAACGATTTAACTTTGAATTTAAAAATAAAAAATAAAAAGAATATAATATATATTATTGAAATCCCTTGCATAACACATATTGCAATTTAAACACTTGTCTTGTTTCCCCAGTTAAATTTTTTCACGCGTAAGAAAGAAGAAGAAAAATATGTAAAATAACGCAACAGTAAACAAACAAAAAAAGAAAGAAAAAACAACATTATCTTCGTCCGTTATTAAAAAATGGCCGCCACCTCTCTCTGTTAATTCAAAAAAATCGAAAACGCCTCTTCTATTCAAATTCAAAAACCTAAATCAAGTCGTTCAATTTCCTTTAAAAAAATGGCAGAGATTAGAAATCGCACGCGTGGAGGGTTCGTGTGTTCAACAGAAGAAATCGACCGGAGCTTAAATCTAATTCAATATTGACGTGGACATCGGCCATTGACGAGAGCGCGTGAGGCACGTTGCTAGCAATTTTGATGGAGGCTTCTGGATCGAGGAAGCTTACGTGAGGGACCAGTTTTGGCTGGCGATCGCGATGGAAGATGAGGAAATCGAGACTGGGAGGCTCGCGTTTGGCATTTGGCGGCACTGGTTCGTGGGAGTCGTTTCTGTATGAGGCTGAGCTAGGGTTTGGGCATCTTGGGTTTAGGATTAAGCAGCAAGGTATTCGATTTACTTGATTTTGCATACAGATTGAAATTTATATATAAAAAAAACTATAATCTGTTTTATGGGTAATTTTCTCAGTAAGAAGAAAATTTTATTTTAAGCACTTTTAAAAAGTTTCAAGTTAATTACTATTTTTATTTTTATAGATATGAATAATAATATTGTGCAGTTAGAAATATATATAAAACAATTGTGTTTTAATTTAATATATTCAGGTTTGATGGATTTTTATTTTATTAAATGTATTTGGAGGTAAGATTTTGAAAATGGAAAATTTTAAAATGCTAGAGTTTATATAAAAATAGATTTTTAAGTTCTATATAAACTATTATACATATATACACATTTAAATTTACCTGTTTATTTTAAATTTGTGAATTTGGTGATTTAGAAATGCACAATTAACTTATTTAACTTATTGTAGTCACTAAAAGATTGTAAAAGGGAAATCGATTTAATTAAATGAGTTGGTAAGAGAAAATTTGTTTAAAATTTAATTTTTCATTTAAAATTAAAATAATTAATTTAAACTAAATTTTAATTGAATTAGAATTTAAAATGGCAAATTGAATTGTTCAATTATTTCGAATATTAATAAACTGTATCAAATTATTTATACAAGGTCTAATAGAATAAAGAAAACAATCTGGAATGAAAATGGATTGCATGCAAAGCAAAGATGAGATCTTCTCACTCTATCAGATTTTTCTGATTCAATTTTAAATTGTTAAATTTAAAATTGTTGATTGTGTGCTTGGATGATAAATTATTATCAGTTGTATTAAACTAGATCCTATGCGCCGCATAATAGCGAAAGATATTATATTAAGCCCAATACCGCGATATTCCACCTCGAAGTGGAATTGATTATATATATATATATATATATATATATATATATATATATTTAGAATGATTGATTTCCTGCATTATATAGCGAATGAGACCCTATGCGCCGCATAATTGCGGAAGATATTATATAAATCCATATACCACATTATTCCACCTCGAAGTGGAATTGGTATTTAATTGTTGTTCTAACGTCTATGGATATAAGGAAACAGGTTGGAGGGATCCAACTGGATTCCTCAAAACATTTGAATTTGTCTCAATGTTGTAGGTTGAATTTATTAATAATCCGTGTGTGATTATATTGTGATTAAAATCGTTAAAGGCAATAGTTTATCCGAAAATATTTTTGGTATCGTAGGATATCAGAAATAAATAAAATTGGATCTGTGAAATTTAAGTAGAAAATTTATAATAAATTCAATTAAAAGAATTGGGTGAATTTAAAAGAAGAAATTTTAAATAGATAAAGTTTTATTTTTGAAAAGTTATTGAATAAATTCTAAAATAGGGGAATGATTTTAACAAATGGGTTTTGAGTATTATGGTTAAATAGTTGAAGAATTTATTTAAAGTTCGGATTTTAAATAGTTTGGAAGATGTAAAGGAATTTATTTTAAAAGGAAATAAATTTAGAAATGGTGACTGAAAATGGATCTTTGGGAAATCAATTTGAAATTTAAGTTGGTGTTTGAAATAAATTTAAAAATCAATTTGGAATTTGATTTGATGTTTAAAATGAAATTTGAAATCAAATTGGAGGTTGATTTGGTGTTTGAAAATGATTTTGAAATCAATTTGAAAATTATATCTCAGTAGATATTTTTGAAATTAGTTTTAGAATTATTATATTAAATTTTAAAACAACTTCAAATCATGATACATACATACATACTTACATACATACATATATATATATATATATTACAATTTGAAAATGCATCTTTTATTAAACAAAAGACTTTCTATTCATAATATATATACCAATATACACATTATAATTAGATTATATTTTTAGCTTTGAAAGATAAATCTTGCCAATTTAAATTGTTAGAAAAGATCTAATTCAATATTGTCTGATTAAATATTTATTAGCCTTTAAAAGAATAAATTACCCATTTAAATTAAAATCATAATGGAAAATTATCAATTCAATTTAATTATTAATATAGATTATTAAATTGATATTGCCCAAAATTCCGGGTCGTCACAGAAGTATAAATTAAAAGTTCTAGAAATTGATTTGAAAGAATATTGCTGGAGAACTAAGTTTTGGGAATTGTTTTAAATCTTTAAAGTAAAGATTTATTTAATTAATTATAGAAGGGATTATTTTAAAGATTAAATTGATATTTCATTTAGAAAATAGCTATTTATATATTTATACTCTATCTATTAATTTTATTTTAAAACTAGTTTGAACTTGAAGTTTTAATATAAGATAATGATATATAATTTCATAACTAATATTTAAATAGAGTGTTCCACAATAGTTTTAATTTTAGATGTTTCCAAATATATGTTTTTGATAAGTGATTTAAATTTTTGGAAAGTATTTGGACTCGACAGATTTTCAGTGGAAATTAAAAATATTTGGGAATATATTCCGCGTAAAGAAATTGATTTGAAATTTGTTTTCAAATGGTTGAAGTGTTAAAATTATATCTTGCTAAGATATTTTGAAAATATATAATTTGGGAAAATTATTTAAATCTTGGTGATTGTTGTGAATATTTTTTGATAGTGATTGCCGTGAATGTTGATTGATAGTTAAATAACCGACTATCAATATTGGCCTTTTAATGACATTTGAATTTCGATGCGACCGGGGGTCGGATTACAAATGGATATTCGAAAACCACATCGAATCTTTGTGATTGTGATGGATCTTTTATTTAAAAAGATCAAAGTGGAAATTTCTTGTGATTTATCTTAAATCTGAATGAACACTTATTTTTTAAAAATAAGCGCTCACTACTTGGATTAGCCGGGAGAGGACTTTGTGTCATAAAAACTCATTCCGAATAATTATACGACGAAATGGGAATGCATTTGAAGATGGTGTTGAAGACTGGGTATTTTCGAAAACGAAAGGATTACCTGTCGAATGTCTGTGCACCAAATGACCCCGGTATAGAGATTTGATCACCCTTTGTGATGGGGATTCCGAACGTGATTAGTGAATATCCGGATTTGCAAGGGCTTCTTTGAAGTGCCTTCGGTTCCATTCGATCCCGAAACGGATTTGTATGCATGTGTGTCTGACATTACACTTTGAGATGTAAAGCTGGTTTCTATCAAATACATTTATGTTGGTGGCGGAGAATTTATTCCCTTAGCTTAACACCCTTCTTTGAGACATACGAGCTCAGAGGTTATGTAGTTGATGGTTACTAGTGGTACATTCCCAATTTGGTAATGTGAGATACAAAGTGCTGCCGATCATTTGTTTATTGAAGCATGGCTTTTGTGAAAAGCGAAGCTTTGTGGATGAGACTTCGTCGAATTTCACAACCCGAAAATGGTCGAAACAGGAATGTTGCAGCAAGACAATTTGGGGCTAGCGCCCTCAGGGTATGTCCGTTTCCTTCTGGAAAAGGGTGGTATCATGGTATGGATCCCAAATACTAAACTTATGTGGTTACTGCAAATTTATTGCTTTGTGATTGTTACTTTGTGGTTGAGGATCCTCGGATAAAGGTCGGTAATGACCGGGGATGGCATACTCGTGGTAGTTACTCATGTTATAGCTGTATTACAGCGTGGGGTAACTCGGCCTTGTGTTGGCAGAGATCCGTTTAGGTTCTCGGGGCGTCCCTCCAAAGGCTTACCCATGTGGCAGTAGGAAATTCCTTAGCCTGACCATTTATTGGAAATCCAAAGAAACAATATGTTCCCTGTACGGTTGTAGTTGTATAACCTGCCATGGAATGTGGCGGTAATCTGCTATTGAACATGGTAGCTATAGTAGGCATACAATAATGGTTGTATGCTGGCTAAGATTAATACTATACTTTCGAAATGTTTTCTGCACTATGCACTAATGATAATATAAAAAACGATTTTACTATCATGCATTTTTGACTATAATAAGGAGAAATCTCCTTCAATTCTGCGTTTGAATTGTGTGTGCGGCGGGAGGCCTTATGGTAGTTCCATTTTCCGAAAGTGTAGCGGATTTCTTTTTATTTTCTTTGTGAAAATAACTGTTTTTAAGATCTCACACCAGTCCCTTGACTGACCTGAAGTTTATTATTCCCTTTCTAAACTCTGAGTGCCCATAATTTTCCACACCGGTAGCCTAGAGTCAAGTTATCATTATTCTGGAGCGAAGTTGTTATGGAGATCTGGAGTTCAAGCTAGATGGTGAGACGTATCATTATACTATGCATTATCAGCTGCGTTGGGATTGCTGCAAGTTCAGTTTTAATATGGATTAGTTGTTGTAAATGCCTAGTGTTGAATGATGTTGTTTAAACTCTGATGTTGTATTGTAATAACAGATATGGTTCTTTGTTTTAAAGATTATTCATTCATCTATTATATATTGTTCCGCTGCGAAATGTGAGATTCTGTTATTGTTTCTGTTTCTTCTTCTATCTTCTTCTTCTTTAACCCTAACGGTTTGGTTTTCCGGCATTCGATTATGCGGCATTTGATACAGTGGACGTATTGATGTCGACTTTCGAGCGTCGAAAAATTGGGTCCTTACTATTGTGGTATCAGAGCAATTGGTTAAGCGACAGCGTTGGCTCCGGTGAGGGATTACTCATTAGAGATAGAGTCAGTAGTACTCTAGAATGAGTTTGAGTGTAATGATAGATATAAGTGCATATTTGTTAGTGAATATAAATAAAAAAATTATATTGTGTTGACTTATTGGTTGATTGTTTATAGATTCTGGTCGGTGCAGTTTGGCCAACTGTGTCGATAGGGGTTTCTAAACTCTTAAACAAGATAAACAAACACAGTATTGTTTAAAAATAGGGTAAATGAAGTAATTTTACCCAAACTATTTTTGTATAGGAAAGAAATCATTTTTCGTAAATTATTATAGTATATGGTTGCTTGGTTGTTAGGAAGTGATAATATTAAATTACTACCATTGATTATTGAATAAGAAATTGAAATCATAACTTAAAACTAAGAAATAAAATCCATATACAAATGAGATTTATAAATATTAATTGTGAACGTGATTTATAATTTGAAATAGAATTCCAAAGAAATATTTGAAAATGTTTTTGAAAGGATTTGAAGTTTTGGAGATTTGGAAAAGTTTAAATCCCTTTTTAATTTGAAAATGATTTTCAAAGGTTTTGGAAAAGTGTTTCGAAGGGATGAAAGCAATAAACTCTTTTCGGTCTCTGGAAAATAATTTCGGTGATGACGGCATCATCGATGTTCATTTTTGAGTTTCCAGGAGAGGATTGCTGCCAAATTGTTTAAATGGAAGTTGTTTGCAAACTGGGTTTGGTTTTAGGAATTCGAAAGACAATTTGAATTGATTTCAAAAATGATATTGAAAGGTTGTAAAGGCTCTGGAATCTAATAAAAATAGTTGTGGAATATTTTTTTTTATTAAGGTGGGAAATAAATTGTGAATGAATAAATAAATTTACAATTGCAAGCAAATGAAAGTGAAATTGAATGTTGAAATTCATTTTGAATTTGTAAGTAAATAAAACTGGAATTTAAATTGAATTTGATTTGTGATGAACAAAGAGAAGTATTGAAATAAAAAGAAAAAATTTTATAAGTGAAACTAATTGAAGGAACGATAAGATAAATTTGGTATGAAGTGAATTGAATTGAATTCAATAATTATAAATGAAAGATAAATTAAATTCATATGGAATTTGAAATCCAGTTTAATATGTGGAGTTATAAACTCCAATGGTGCGGTGAATAATAAATATAAAAAGTTATATGAAATATTTGTTGGACTTAGAGACAAATGGTGAAATTCTTAAGAAAAAATTGGAATTGGAAAAATATTCTAAGCTAATAAGTGAATGAAGATTAAACTGGAAATTGTGAAATGGCGATTGTGAATACGTGTATAGAAATGAAAATCAATGCGAATAATAGAAAAGAAAATTGATATAGCCAATAGTCAATTGATAAATACGTGGGATGTACGTATATTATTTGCATAGCGATTTGATCCAGAATTGTAGCACAGAATTTCGAGATAGTTATATCGATCCGAGTTCGAATTTTTCACTTGATTTTCGACGATGAACCTAGATATGGATTTTTGGTTGATTCTGAAAATTCTCTATCATAGTTGACGGCTATGCAAGGAGAATGATGATTTTTGATCAAGAAACCAGATCTGTGTCCGCACTAGGAAGTCGGGTGGACGGTACTAGTTTGGAAGTGAAATTGTGTGATCGAGCGAGCAATCGAATTTGATTTTGCGTACGAATGATATACGTATATCGTACGGATTTAAATAAAATAGATATTGGAATTTTTATAAAGAAAAATGCAAAATGGTTTTGAATGTTGCAATTAGATATTATGTCTAGTAGGACATACAGGTGTCATAAAGGAAAATGGAATTTGGATTTCGATTTTGAAGATAAAATTTAATTTGCTCGAAAAAGGTATGTATTTAAATTTCAGTATGAAATTTGATGACTTTTTGTCTAGCTGCTTGGTTTTTTGTTTTCATTCGAAATCTGGGGGCCCATTGTGGCATTTTGTAGTCGTACCGAGCTAGCCACGCAAAGGAGACGTTGGCGAATTTTTTTGAAAATTTAGGGAGTTAGAAAATTTTGAGAAAATTTTGAAAGTTTAAAATTTGAATTTGAATTTAAATTTGAATTGTTAAGAAAACAATATTGTTTGAAACTTATGGCCGAGTTTGGAAAATTAGTTGAAGTGATAATGGGTTCTTAATAAAAATATTTGTTTTGGTAAGTTGATAAAACTATTTGGTTTTGGAAAATGATCAACGGGTTAAAGATCATTCTTCTTAACTAGTAATTCCGGGACAAAATTCTTTTAAGGGGGAAGAATGTGACGACCTAGTATTTTAAACGTTTGAAAATGAAAACATTTAATTAATTTTAAATATTGGAAGTGATTTTTAACTTGAATTTCGAATATTGCTATGAATTTGGCAATTTAATTATTCAATTTAATAATGTGAAGTTGGATAAAAATTTGTATCTTCAATTTTAAGCTGATTAAAAATAATTCGAAGGCTTAGAAAATCTATATTGATAATGCTGAAGATAATGGAAGTGTTAAATTTGAAATTTGAATTGTTTGTTCACTTTTGAAATTATATCATATAAATCGATATTTAAAATAGCCTTCCGAAGCATAGTCTCGGAATTCGACGAAACTAGTTCCATTGGATTCGTAATATTGTATTATTATCAGATTTCAATTCTGGTAGTGTTTGGAGTGACCGTTTGACCGTACGATAAGCAAACGCACTGAATATTTTATCGAAATTTAATTTGATAACTGGTTCAAAAAGCTATCTTCTCCATACGATCGAATTTGGACTCGAAACCTTTTCCATTGCGTTCGGAATAGGGGTTTAACGTTATAAACTCACACTGGAATGACTCGATTGGTGTTCGAGATTTTGAATTGCACAATTCGAAAACGATTAAAATTTGAATTTAAAAAAAATGATATATATTGTTGAAAACCCTTGCATAACATGTATTGCAATTTAAACACTTGTCTTGTTTCCCCTGTTCTGTTTTTTCACGCATAAGAAAGAAGAAAAAAAAATATGTAAAATAACGCAAAAGTAAATAAACAAAAAAAGAAAAAAAACAACATTATCTTCGTTCGTTATTGAAAAAAATGCTGCCATCTCTCTCTGTTAATTAAAAAATTTTGAAAACCCCTCTCTTGTTCGAATTCAAAAACCTAAATCGAATCGTTCGATTTCCTCAAAAAAATGGCAGAGATTAGAAATCGTGCGCATGGAGGGTTCGTGTGTTCGACAGAAGAAATTGAGCGGAGCTTAGATCGAATTCAACATCGACGTCTACATCGGCCATTGACGAGAGCACGCGAGGCACGTTGCTAGCGGTTTGGATGGAGGCTTCTGGATCGAGCAAGCTCACGTGAGCGATTGGTTTTGGCTGGCGATCACGATGAAAGACGAGGATATCGGGACTGGGAGGCTCGCATTTGGGGATTTGGCGGCATTGGTTCGTGGGAGTTGTTTCTGTAGGAGGCTGAGCTAGGATTTGGGCATCTCGGGAATAGGATTAAGCAGCAAGGTATTCGATTTACTTGATTTAGCATACAGATTGAAATTTATATATAAAAAAAACTATAATCTGTTTTATGGGTAATTTTCTCAGTAAGAAGAAAATTTTATTTTAAGCAGTTTTAAAAAAATTCATGTTAATCACTATTTCATTTTTATAGATTGGAATAATAATATTGTGCAGTTAGAAATATATATAAAACAATTGTGTTTTAATTTAATATATTCAGGTTTGATGGATTTTTATTTTATTAAATGTATTTCGAGGTAAGAATTTGAAAATGGAAAATTTTAAAGTGCTAGAGTTTATATAAAAATAGATTTTTAAATTCTATATAGACTATTATATATATACAAACACATTTAAATTTACCGTTTATTTTAAATTTATGAATTTGGTGATTTAGAAATGATCAGTTAACTTATTGAATTTGTTGTAGTCACTAAAAATTGTAAAAGGGAAATCGATTTAATTAGATGAATTGGTAAGAGAAGATTTGTTCAAAATTTAATTTTTCATTTAAAATTAAAATCATTAGTTTGAACTAAATTATTAGTTGAATTAGAATTTTAAAATGGCAAATTGAATTGTTCAATTATTTCGAATATTAATAAACTGTAGCAAATTATTTATACAAGGTCTAATACAATGAAGAAAACAATCTGGAATGAAAATGGATTGCATGCGAAGCAAATGTGAGATCTTCTCACTCAATCAGATTTTTCTGATTTAATTATAAATAGTTAAATTTAAAATTTTCGATTGTGTGCTTGGATGATAAATTATTATTAGTTGTATTAAATTAGACCCTATGCGCCCCAAATAGCGAATGATATTATATTAAACCCATATATCGCGATATTCCACCTCGAAGTGGAATTGGTATTATATATGTATTTGGAGTGATTGATTTCCCGCATTATATAGCGGATGAGACCCTATGCGCCGCATAATAGCGGATGATATTATATAAATCTCATATACCGCGATATTCCACCTCAAAGTGGAATTGATATTTAATTGTTGTGCTAACGTCTATGGATGCAGGGAAACAGGTTGGAGGGATCCAACTGGATTCCTTAAAATATTTGAATTTGTTTCAATATTGTGGGTTGAATTTACTTATATTGTGATTAAAATCGTTGAAGGCTATAGTTTAGTCGAATATATTTTTGGTATCGTAGGATACCAGAAATAAATAAAATTGGATTTTTGAAATTTAAGTAGAAAATTGATAATAAATTCATTTAAAAGAATTGGGTGAATTAAAAAGATGAAATTTTAAATAGATAAAGTTTTATTTTTTTAAACTTATTGAATAAATTCCAAAATAGGGGAAAGATTTTAATAAATGGGTTTTGAGTAATATGGTTTAATAGTTGAAGAATTTGTTTAAAATACGGATTTTAAATAGTTTAGAAGAGGTAAAGGAATTTATTTTAAAAGGAAATAAATTTAGAATTGGTGATTGAAAATGGATCTTTGGGAAATCAATTTGAAACTTAATTTGGTGTCTGAAATAAATTCAGAAATCAACTTGGAATTTGATTTGATGTTTAAAATGAAATTTGAAATCAATTTGGAGATTGATTTGGTGTTTGGAAATGATTTTTAAAATCAATTTGAAAATCGTATCTCAGTAGATATTTGGAAATTTAAATTCACAATGGGAATTTAAAAAAAGGGAATTTGTTAAAAAAATAAAATAAAGATTGTTTTATTCCTAAAAGTATGGAAAGAAATTTACAAATTTGGAATGTAAATTAAAATAAATCAAGAAGATTTATTAATTGATTTAAATGGACCATTTTGAAATAGGAAGAGAATTCTTCCCTCGAAAGCCGAGAATATTTTTAAAGTAGCTTTTGAAGTTGTCACGGCCCGTCTTCCATCTACTAGAAAGACGTATCTTGAATTAAGAAGAAAGGGACAGAAGAAGAAAAGATCGGAAAGAAGAAACTCAACAACAATAGATTCTCACAGTGGAACGAATGAAATATAATATATCACATAAAATATTACATAATATCATATACATCGGAGTACACAACTCATACATCTCATATTAGACAGTTATAAACACATGTCTAGTTATACCACTCAAGATATTACAGAGATACAGACACAACTCAAACACAGCGTAACCACTATATATCTACACGCTGAAGCCTCATGCTCCAAATCTCCTCCAGAATTCGTCAAAGCTAACTTGAATCCCTCGACTACTCATACATAATATGAGTGCCCAAGAGTTTAATAAAACAGAAAATAAACACTTGGGTCAGACATGGGTCTGGTGTGAGTAAATGATTTAAAATTGTTTAACTTTGAAAACCTTTGAAAAGAAAGGTATCACGTAAGACTTCCCACACATAAACATGGTAAAGTTTTTACCTTACGCTAGCCAAAACATTTGATAGGAAATCCAGTGATATTAAAATAGGGTCTATGGTTTTCAAGTAAATAGAAAATAGCCGAAATTGTTACATTCATTAAATTCCAGCTATTAGCCACTAAAAGTGGGTAATACAATCAAAACCGTAAGGGATCATAAGAAGAATGAGTTTCCATCAATGGCAGGGCTACTGGGGTACCGCCCGTCATAGTACGAGGCCTAGATCACCGTACCGAGGATCCATCCTGAATCCCCTGCAACAGAAGGCCGGAACCATCCCTTACTGGACAGTCCCGAAGAAGACCACCCCGTGTTGGCGCGACCAACCACACACTAAGCTGAAATAGAAAGGGACCTCTGGACAGGGGTAAATCTCGTCCTACTTGGGCATGACCCACTTAACCTTGCCGCACCTCCCATGTTTTAGCCATTCCCGGTTGATGAGGCTTGAGGCTACGATTACGTTTATAGAACACATCTATCTTAGAATGCTCATCGTCCACCTGACGATGTTCTGAAAGCATTCAATCCATACAAGTTCGTTCTGGGTTCGAACGAAACCGAAGGCACTATCTCGTTGCCCTCATTTTGGAATCACCCGTAGAGTCAACGACCATAGCCCTTGCACTCTGAATCACCATCTCGAACATGAAAGTACTTTCTCTGTTAACTCATCTTGGAATCAACCTTAGAGTTTTTAACGATGAATAGTTCTTACACCTCGAGTCTTCACTTGAACTCCCCTTGGATTCACGACCTAATATTTAATTTGGATCGATGTGGTTTTTGGATATCCAAATCTGGAAATCCGATCTCGATCTCATCGAATCCAAAACGCCATTTTAATGTCCAAGTTGTTTAAGGGTTTGAACAATTAAACTTATATTCAGAATCGCATTACACATGGATAGATGATTTATAATATCATAAATAGACAATTTATATCATCACAATCATCCACAACATCTCATATCACTAAACAACACATAGCATATATCAGAGATACCACACAATCGTCCAATATCAGTTATCCAGTATCAATCAATCATCCATAAGCAGGTTTGATTCACTCTTAATCAATTTAATAAACCTTTAATTAAATTATTTGCTAACTTTTAACCACTTGGATTACCTTAATCCTGCTTCATTAATTAATTACAAATTAATTAATTAGTCACCTCTTAATGATCTTCCTTAATTAATCTTCATTGATTAATTATCCTTTAATTATATTCAAGTAATTATTCTTTAATTAATTACACAAATTAATTACCATAACCATATACAGTAATTAACCTTTAATTACGATCATTAATTACATTAATTAATGATCCTCCATTTACTTCCATTAGTTAATTACATTAATCCTTAATTAATTATAATTAATTAATAATACTTTAATTAATTACTTCCATCAATCAACCTTGATTAATTTCAATAATTATATTAATTAATGATCCTCATTAATTAATTAACCCTCTAATTAATTAAATAATTAAACTTTAATTAACCACTTCATTAATTAGTCTTAATTATTCATAAACAGTAATTAACAAACTTGTAATTACTTATCTTAATTAATTAACTCCTTATTAATTATATTAATCTTTTGATTAATTACACTAATTAATTAATCCTTAATTATTTCATTAAGTAATTATTAATTAAGTACATTAATTAATAATCCTTAATTAATTATTTTATTAATTTATCGCACTTTTAATTAATTACATTAAATAATTAATCTTAAATTAATCACATTTATTAATTAATTAATCACATTAATTAATTAATCGAATTGACTAAGTAATTAACCCTTAATTACTTCCATTAATTATCCTCTAATTACCTCCATTAGTAATTACTCGCTTAATTAATTACCTTAACAAGTAATTAATCACATCATTAATTAACCTTAATCCTTTAATTCATTAATTACTCTTTAATTAATTAATTTTCAAATCAATTATATTAATTAATCCTTTAATTAATAACATCAAGTGATTAACCCTTAATCACTTCCATTCAATTACTTCCGTAAGTAATACCCCATTAATTAGTTTCACAAGTGATTTCCTTTTCTTAATTACAATCAGTAAGTATACATTAATTACTTCACTAAGTAATTACCCAATTAATTAATAAGTGACTATCTTTAATTAATTAGACTAATTAATTTATCAAAAATTAATTACATTAATTAATTAACCAATTAATTAATCACTTAATCTCTAATTAACTCATTAACAATCCACTAATTACTTCATTAAGTAATTATCCTTAATTACAAAGTAATTAAGCTTTAATTTATTTTATCAATTAATTATTCTTAATTAATCTCAACTTAACTAATTAAGAATAAACTTTGCATTTATATTAAATATTTACTTTAATCATTATCTTCATTAAAACCAATTTAAAAATCAATTTGAAATATGATTTTACTTTTAAAACAATACAATTGAAACACTTAATTTTTAAATACACTTAAAATCTTTGAATATCCTTTTCAAGCATATTAAATTAGATTAAAACAATATTTAACTTTGAAATCCAAATGTCATATCCTTTAAACTTATCCATTTAAAATAAATTTTAAAATCAAATTTACATTCCTTTATAATTTCTTTGAATGTAACTTTAACTTGAAACATACATATTTCAATCTCATTTGAATTTCTTAAATCTTGATCAAATATTTTAGATTGAAAATATATTGAATTAAAAATTCAAATCAATTTAGCTACTACTTTAAATCAACAATCTTGTACATTTGAATTTGAAATTATATTAATTTAAAGTACTCATAAAATTTGATTTCCATTTGTTTTGAAAAACTTGTTTTACAATTTAAACTTGAGTTCTTCTTGCATAATTTTGCCTTAAAATTATGCAGACTTGTTTCCCTTTACAACAATCTTCTTTACTTGAAACCAGATAACCACCACAGCAAACTAGAGTTCATATACCAAAATTCTCGAGCAAAAACCACATCAACCCGAGTCCATCCCCTACAAAACCTATGCTTGCCTCGAGTCCTACCCATCTGCATCTACTTCGAGTCAATTTCCCAATCGCACGAGACAAAACTCGAGCCTCCAATAAAACCCATCCTCCCAGATTCGACGTGCACACGATGCACTTGCACCAACGCCGCCGACCTCTGGCGATCGTCGCAACAATGCTTGACGACTACTTGAACCCATACGAACTCTAGCGAGAACCCAAATCGAACGAAAATCCTACGAAAAAAAATCGAGCTACTCGACCCTACTGGAACCACCATGGCTGGAAAACCCCTTCTCCCCGTTGCCTCTGACCTCAAGATCACCGGTCCACCTCACTGGAGCTACGTCACATCATCCAGCTCGCATTCCCACCAGCGCGAACTACTTCGGCCTCCCCACAGTAACGAAATGACTTCGAACACAACCTCGACCAAACTGCTCTTCGAACCCTACTTCGATCCATCCTGGCCTCCACAACCACCAGAAAAATACTCCATTATTTTTCCCGATACCGATAACACTTCGGCCACCTCCCACCCAAAGTTCGACACTCACCTCAACGCCGAACACTGGAATTCGATAAAAACCCAAATTCTTGTCATATCAGAATATCCCAACATTTACTTATCTAAAAATCATGATATCTTGACCTAAATTCATTATTTCCTATCATTAATCTGTATATATAATCAAATTTAGAAATTATGATGATTTATTTCTGACCATTATTCATTTTCTACTGTTATACCTGTTTTAAAAATAGTTTGTTAATTCAAAATTCCAGAAACTATTTTTAAAGTTATCATCATACATTAACAAACAACTTCCATTTAAACATCAAAGTCTAATATTGATGTTATTGGGAGATTTGAATTTTTGAAAGTAAAACCTGGACTGAAACAACAGATAACAGGATATTTATATATATACAGACCTACTTACTCATATATACATATCTACCAATTCAATTATATAAACACTGAAAGATTTTCATGCAACATCAATATAAATTCACAGATTAACACATGCATTAGAGCCAATCACAACTTAAACTGTTATTTTTAAATAAAAAGTTTGCTCACATGAACTTGAAGAACAGAGGGCACTCCAGGCTTTCAATTTGTTTCCTGGAATTGCTTATTTTGAATTTTTGCTTAGCTGTTGAAGTTGAATTCTTTGCATGCCTGTAAATCTTGGATTTAAATGATGAAACTTGCTGTTAAACTTGATTTAGTTGCTTGATCTTCTACTTGTTTGCAGATTTGAATTCCAGGTTTCAGCTTTGAAAATGTTTTGAGAATTGTCACAGGCTTTGAAAATTTGCTTTGAGGATTTTTATTTGATTTTGGAAAAATGTATACAGGTTTAATTTTTGGTTTTGAAAATTCTGTTTTCTTTGTTCAGCTGAGAATAGAAAAGAGATTAAAGAAAGGAAGAAATGTATGTTTTATAAACTTAGTTATGATTTATTGAAAATTAAAGAAAATAAAATTTCATTTGAATGACACTTGTTTTCAATGCTTACATTTGTTCACTTATCTCTTAATTACCTTACATATGTTACATAGATGTATATTATCTTAACACTTTTTTTAAGCATTTTATATAAACTTTTATTTAATTTAAATGTAAATATAAAGCCTTTTTAAATTAACTTTTCTATTTAATAACACTTATCTTAGTACATACATATAAATTACTTTTTAAAAGAACAAATTATATTCAAATAAAATTTTATACATATATTCTTAAATCCAAAAAATCATCTTGATTGTTTAAGAAATATAAATTAAAATTCCAAATATCCTTTGAAAAGTGTTATATTAGATTATAACTTTCCAAATTACAATTTATATATATATATATATATATATATTTAAAATTTGAAACACTTTTATTAAATTCAAACCAAAACTTCAATATACACAAATATACATAAACATTTTAGATAGAAAATAATTTTGACATTAGTTTGAGAATTATTATATTAAATTTTAAAACAACTTCAAATCATGATATATACATATAGATATAATACAATTTGAAAATGCATCTTTTATTAAACAAAAGACTTTCTATTCATAATATATATATATATATATATATATATATATATATATATCAATATACACATTATAATTAGAACATATTTTAAGCTTTGAAAGATAAGTCTTGCCAATTTTAAATTGTTAGAAAAGATCTAATTCAATATTGTCTGATTAAATATTTATTACCGTTTAAAAGATTAAATTACCCGTTTAAATTAAAATATAAAGGAAAATTATCAAATCAATTTAATTATCAATACAGATTATTAAATTGATATTGCCTAAAATTCTGGGTCGTCACATTCCTCCCCTTAAAATAATTTCGTCCCCAAAATTTAAAAGCAAAGATAATTTAATAACCCAGCAAAGATTTTAATCTCAAACAGCAAAGCATACCTATCATCCAGTTACTAACAATCAAAGCAACCAATCAAACAAACAAACCTAACTAATTATCCTAACACAAATCAGGATAGATCCTACTAACACTACCTAGAGTTTCCTAAGTATAAATCACTGGGAGACTTGGTCTACAGAATCTAAACTAACTACACCGCTATAATCCAAAGCTCCTCTCTCCTCTAGATTCACTAGTCTGAACAAGACATCAGACCAAACATCTTACATCATAAAGTAGCACATATCACATATCAGTGATGTCATATCCAAATCATCCAATATTATTCAACCAATATTATCTAAATTAATGTATGAGTAGTCGAGGGATTCAGATTAGCTTTGACGAATTCTGGAGGAGATTGGATATATAGAGTTTTCCGCTGTGATGATGTATTGTACTGATGAACTTGAGTTATATGATAGACGGGTGTTTATAGCTATCTAAATCGAGATGTATAAGTTGTGTAACTCTCATGTATATGATACTATGTAATATTTTATATGATATATTATATTTCATTCATTCCGCTGTAAGAATCTATTGTTGTTGAGTTTCTTTTTTCCTATCTTTTCTTCTCCTATCCCTTTATTTCTTAATTCATGATACGTCTTTCTGGTAGATGGAAGACGGGTCGTTACTGTAACGACCCGCCTTTCTATCACCAGAAAGACACATCATCATTTACGAAAGAAAGGGATAGAAGAAGAAAAGAAAGAGAAGAAAGAACAACAACCCATCAGAATCTCACAGCGGAATGAATGAAATGTAATATATAACATATACATAGTATCATATACATCAGAGTACACAACTATACATCTCAATTTAGACAGTTATAACATTTCTATCTAATGTACAATACATGAACCAATACAGAATAACTTCACAGCGAAAACTCTAAATATCTATACGCTGAAGCCTCCTGCTTCAAAAATCCTCCAGAATTCGTCAAGGCTATCCTGAATCACTTGACTACTCATACATAATATGAGTACCCAAGAGTTTAATAAAGCATATATGAGTAGTCGAGGAATTCAGGTTAGCTTTGACGAATTCTGGAGGAGATTGGAGCAGGAGGCTTCAGCCTGTAGATATATAGAGTTTTCCGCTGTGATGATGTATTATATTGATGAATTTGAGTTGTATGATAGACAAGTGTTAATAACTGTCTAAATTGAGATGTATAAGTTGCGTAACTCTGATGTATATGATACTATGTAATATTTTATGTGATATATTATATTTCGTTCGTTCCGCTGTGAGAATTAATTGTTGTTGAGTTTCTTCTTTCCTATTTTTTCTTCTTCTATCCCTTTCTTTCTTAATTCATGATACGTATTTCTGGTAGATGGATGACGGGTCGTGACATTGTAAGCATTTTTCATCTCTATTTTGAATCTGAGCCATCTTCAAAATCATATGACTGCATTCTTCAACCTGGAATCAAAAGCAAGATCAAAATCCAGTAACAACTGCAGTTCTAAAATCAAAGACTAAGAAGCAACTCGAGTTTTCCAAGGCAAAGAAGTATTCCAGTTTCAAGATTTTAAGATCAAAGGCCGTTTCAAATAAAAAGTGCTCTGCTCATCAAATTTCAGGTGAGTAACATTTTTATTAAAAAAAATTTAAGTAAATATGGTTGCATGTTAATTTTTTGTGATAAATATGTATTGTGTGTGCAATCTGCTGTGTATATTTATGAATGAATAGTGTGCATGCTGTTGAATATGTATTCTCTGTTCTGTGTTTCCCAGCTCATGATTTTGAAAAAAAAATCATTATCCACTTGCTATTTGGATTTAGGCTATAAAAAAAACTATTTGTTTTATCATAAACTAATGTTTGAAAATTTGTTTAAGTTAAAATAAAATTGGAAACTGCTCTGGAATAACCAAAGAACAGAGCTAACTTAGGAAAGATGAAAATTCAGACATATTAATTCACTGATCCGAGCATATAATTTGAAAATGTATCCAAAAATATGATTTTCAAAACTGAAAACATAATTTTTAGCATTGAATCAAAGGAGCAGTTTAGTTGATCAAAAAAGGGGGTTTTGGGTTACCTCTGGCAATATAGTAGCTTGGGATGGTCAGGGTTCTTTCTGGAGGAAGAAGAGTGATCGGGATCCCTGGCAAAAATGTCCGATGGTGGATCAAGGCATTGTAGCGGCAGTGGTTGATCATTTTAGTTTACAACCCTAGTTTGGATAGGATGGGAATTTCTGATCGTCATGGAGTCTATGGTGGACCGAGTGCCACCATAGTTTGGGAATTGGATGATTGGAGGTGAAAGCAACTGTGGTGAAGACATCGATGTTCATCATGGTCGAGATCGACGTCGATGGATGATTTACTGATGATGGTTGTTTCCAGCACTGGGAGTTCGACTGTTCGATTTTATTTGGACATCGCTTTCGAAGTTCTAGAGGATCGTGAAGAATGGGGTAGGTGGCGACGACTTACTGAAGGTTTTGGTGATGACCGTAGGTGGTCGGAACCACTGTTCATGTGCACGGTGGAAGTTTGGGTATCAGGCCTTGTTTGTTTTGGGGAAGATGATTTGAACTTGGTTTGAATTCGAGTTGTATGAGGGTTTGGCTCGTGTAATCAGGGGGTTTTCTCCAAGCAGTTGATCAAATGACTCGAGTGACTCGTGAGTGAGTTTGGTAACAGGTTTTAACCTGTCTGGCTTTTAATTTTTTTAAAAAAAATGGAAAAAAAAATTTGAAAGTGAGATTTTAAACAGAGTTTTAAATCAAGTTTTAAGTATGGATTCAAATCTAAATTTGTATCCTAGTTTTCAAATAAATTAAAGTTTTATAAAATTTAATTTTTTTAACAACTTTAAATGTTTAAGGTATATTTTAAAAGATTTGAATTAAAAATGAATTCGATTTAAACCCTTTTAAATTTCTTTATAAAATAAGCATTTCCTTAACATGTGATTTAAAAGGTTTTTTGTAAATTGGTTTAAGATTGTGTCAAAGCTAAATTGTATTTAGTTTGAATCTTAATTTGAAATGGGATTTGAAAGTAAATTCAAAAGTAAAATGTTTTCAAATGTTTTTGGTTAATGACAATTTAGTCATAAATAAGAAATGTTTTTATCTAAAAAATTAAGATTTAATGATTTGTAATTCATTAAATTATTAAGGTAATTAATGAATAATTAATTAATTAATTTAATTAATAATTTGGATTATTTAATTTAGTAATTAAGGGTTTTAAAATTTATTAATTAAGGATTAAGATTAATTACTTAAAGAATAATTAATTTGTAATTAAAGATCATTAATTAAATAAATTAACATTTTTAATTAATGATTATAAATTAATTAATCAAGTAATTAAAGATTAATTAAATTAGAGTTAAGCACTTAATTAATTAAATAATTAGAGATTAATAAATTGATTATTAAAGATTAATTAAATTGTAATTAATAATGATTAATATAAGTTTAATTACTTATGAAAAGTAATTAAAGAAGTATTAATAGTTAATGAAGATCATTAACTAAGGATTATTAGATAATTAATTAATGTGATTAATTGTAATAATTAATTAGATTAATTAATTAAGAATAATCATTTGAGGAATTGCTTAAGTATAATTACTTAATGGAAGTAATTAGAGAAATTAATTACTCAAGGTAATTAATTAAATTGATATGATTAGTTAAGTTAATTAATTGGTTTAATTAATTTAAATAATCACTTGATAATGGGATTAAGTATAATTACTTAATGAGAATTACAAAGTGTAATTACTTAGTGAAGTAATTAGTGATGGTAATTACAAGATGTAATTAATTGAAGATTTGAAATAGTTTTGGGTTTAATTACCTTGTGTAATTAATAAGAAAGGTAATTACTTAGTAGAAGTAATTAATTCAAGAATTGATTAATAATATTATTTGAAGATAATTAAGTGATGTAATTAATTAAGGGTAATTAATTACTGAATGGTATTAATCAAGGGTGATTAAATAATATTAATTAAAAATTAATTATTAAATGTAATTAATTAAGGAATAATTAATTTATTTAATGAAGTAATTAAGGTAGTTAATTACTGAATGTGATTAATCAAGAGTGATTAGTAATTGTGGTTTAATTAAAGATTAACTACTTATTGTAATTAATTTAAATAGAGTAAATAATTAAAAATAATTAGGGATCATTAATTAATATAATTAAACTAAGGGTTGATTAATTAAGATTAATTAATAAATAATAAGTGATTAAGAGTGATTAATCAATGTAATTAATTAAGGATTAATGTAATTAATTATAGTTAATTAATTAATGAAGTAATTAAGGGTTAATTACAGTATTTGGTTAAGAATAATTAATTTGTGAAATTAGTCGAAGAATAATTACTTGAATGTAATTAAAAGATAATTAATCAAGGATGAATAATTAAGATGGATAATTAAAAGATGATTAATCAATTGGTGTGTGATTAATTAATGGTTATATAAGCAAGATTTATGTGATGAAAGTAATTAATTTAATTTATTTTAAATTAATTAGAGATGAAGTAATTAATTTAATTCATTTTAAATTAATTATAGATAGTGATTAATCCTTGCTTATGTATGGATGGATGATATTGATTGCCTTGAATGGTTTGAGATCTCAGATATGACATAAGTGATGCTGTGTGATATGGACGCTTTGGTTGAAGTGTGATGATAATGTGAATTATCTATTTGTGTTGATAATGTGAATTATCTATTGTGATGATAATGTAGATTATCTATTGTGAATTATCTATCTGTGTGTATATAGATAATGAATTGAATTGTTATAACTTTACAACAACTTGGACCTAAAAGATGGCGTTTTGGATTTCGATGAGACCGGGATCAGATTTCCAGATTTGGATATCCGAAAACCACACCGATCCAAATTAATGATAGGTCGTGAATCTCAAGTGAAGATGAAGATTCAGAGTGCAAGATTTTTCGTCGTTAACTCTAAGGGTGATTCCAAAATGAGTGTAACGAGATAATGTCTTCGGTTTCGTTCGAACCCTAAACGAACTTTTATGAATTGAATGCTTTCAGAACATCGTCAGGTGGACGATGAGCATTCTAAGATAGATTTTTTCTATAAAGGTAATCGTAGCCTCAAGCCTCATCAACCGGCAATGGCTAAAACATGGAAGGTGCAGCAAGGCTAAGTGGGTCATGCCCAAGTAGGACGAGATTTTCCCCTGTCTAGAGGTCCCTTTTTATTCGGTTGTGTGGGCAGTCGGAATGCGCACCAACTGCGGGTTGTCTTGTTCGGGACTATTCAGTAAGGGATGGTTCCGGCCTTGTGTTGCAGGGGATTTAGGGTGGATCCTCGGTACGGTGATCTAGGCCACGTACTGTGACGGGCGGTACCCCAGTAGCCCTGCCATTGTATGGAATCCAAACTCCAATAAGTGCTGTACGTTTTAGTTGTGCCCCAACTATGTTGGAACTGAGATGTAAGCATTCTAGCTATTTCTGTATTTTATTTGAAAATCCTAGACCCTATTATAATATCACTGGATTTCTATCAAATGTTTTGGTTAGCGTAAGGTAAAAACTTACCCATGTTTATGTGTGGGAAGTCTTACGTGATACCTTTTCTTTTCAAAGGTTTTTCAAAGTTAAGAAACCTTAACCTGTTACTCACACCAGACCCATGTCTGACCCAGAGTTTATTTCTTTTTTTCTTAAACTCTTGGGTACTCAAATTTTTACGGGTAGCCAAGTGATTTAGGTTAGCTTTGACGAATTGTGGAGGAGCAATGGAGTAGGAGGCTTTGGCGTTAGATATATAGTTTCCGCAGTGAGTTCTCTAAGTCATTTATTTGTGTTGTAATAACTAGACATGTGTTTATAACTGTCTAGTTTGTGATGTGTAATCTGTGTAACTCTGATAATGGTTGTAAACTATGTAATACTTATGTTATTAATATAATTTATTTGTTCCACTGCTGAGATTCTGATGTGTTTTCTTTCTTTCTTTTCTTTCTCTTTTATATCCCTTTCTTTCTTATTAATGATGCGTCATTCTATGGAATGAATGGCGGGTCGTTACAGTGGTATGTCATGACCCGTCTTCCATCTACCAGAAAGACATATCATGAATTAAGAAAGAAAGCGATAGAAGAAGAAAAGATAGGAAAGAAGAAACTCAACAACAATAGATTCTCATAGCAGAACGAATGAAATATAATATATCACATAAAATATTACATAGTATCATATACATCAGAGTTACACAACTTATATGTCTCAATTTAGATAGTTATAGACACCTGTCTATCATACAACTCAAGTTCCTCAATACAATACATCATCATAGTGGAAAACTCTATATATCTACACGCTGAAGCCTCCCGCTCCAATCTCCTTCAGAATTCGTCAAAGCTAACCTGAATCCCTCGACTACTCATACATAATATGAGTACCCAAGAGTTTAATAAAACAGAAAATAAACACTTGGGTCAGACATGGGTCTGGTGTGAGTAAACGATTTAAAATTGCTTAACTTTGAAAACCTTTGAAAATAAAGGTATCACGTAAGAATTCCCACACATAAACATGGAAAAGTTTTTACCTTACGCCAAGCAAAACATTTGATAGGAAATCCAGTGATATTATAATAGGGTCTAGGATTTTCAAGTAAATAGAAAATAGCCGAAATTGTTACATTTATTAAATTCCAGCTATTAGCCACAAAAGTGGGTAATACAATCAAAACCATAAGGGCACGTAGGAAGAATGGGTTTCCATCATTGGCAGGGCTACTGAGGTACCCCCGTCATAGTACGGGGCCTAGATCACCATACCGAGGATCCACCCTAAATCCCCCACCCGTCACAGTATGGGGCCTAGATCACCATACCGAGGATCCACCCTAAATCCCCTACAACACAAGGCTGGAACCATCCCTTACTGGACAGTCCCGAATAAGACAACCCCGTGGTTGGCGTGACCAACCACACACTAAGCCGAAATTGAAAGGGACCTCTAGACAGGGGTAAATCTCGTCCTACTTGGGCATGCCCACTTAACCTTGCTGCACCTCCCCTGTTTTAGCCATTCCCGGTTGATGAGGCTTGAGGCTACGATTACCTTTATAGAACACATCTATCTTAGAATGCTCATTGTCCACCTGACGATGTTCTGAAAGCATTCAATCCATACAAGTTCATTTCGGGTTCGAACGAAACCGAAGGCACTATCTGTTACACTCATTTTGGAACTACCTTGGAGTTAACGACCATAGCCCTTGCACTCTGAATCACCATCTCGAACCTGAAAGTACTATCCCCATTAACTCATCTTGGAATCACCCACAGAGTTTTTAACGATGAACAGTTCTTACACCTTGAGCCTTCACTTGAACTCCACTTGGATTCACGACCTAATGTTTAATTTGGATCGATGTGGTTTTCGGATATGCAAATCTGAAAATCCGATCCCGGTCCCATCGAAATCCAAACGCCATTTTAATGTCCAAGTTGTTTAAGGGTTTAAACTTATATTCAGAATACATATACAGATAGATGATTCACAACACATATAGATAATCCATATTATCTAAATCCACCAAACATCTTACATCATAAAGCAGCATATATCACATATCAGAGATATCATATCCAAATTATCCAATATCATTCAATCATCCAATATCAATCATCCAATATCAATTAATCATCCATAAACATGTTTGATTCACTCTAATCAATTTAATTAACCTTTAATTAAATTAATTACTAACCTTTAATCACTTGTATTACCTTAATCCTGCTTCATTAATTAATTACAAATTAATTAATTAATCACCTCTTAATGATCTTCCTTAATTAATCTCCCTTGATTAATTATCCTTTAATTATATTCAAGTAATTATTCTCTAATTAATTACACAAATTAATTATCATAACCATATACACTAATTAACCTTTAATTACTATCATTAATTGCATTAATTAATGATCCTCCATTTACTTCCATTAATAAGTTACATTAATCCTTAATTAATTACAATTAATTAATTATACTTTAATTAATTACTTTCATTAATCAACCTTGATTAATTTCATTAATTATATTAATTAATGATCCTCATTAGTTAATTAACCCTTTAATAAATTAAAGAATTAAACTTTAATTAACCACCTCATTAATTAGTCTTGATTAATCATAAACAGTAATTGACAAACTTGTAATTACTTATCTTAATTAATTAACTCCTTAATGAATTATATTGATCCTTTGATTAATTACACTAATTAATTAATCCTTAATTACTTTATTAAGTAATTATTAATTAATTACATTAATTAGTAATTCTTAATTAATTACTTTATTAATTAATCACACTTTTAATTAATTACATTAAGTAATTAATCTTAAATTAATCACATTTATTAATTAATTAATCACATTAATTAATTAATCAAATTAACTAAGTAATTAACCCTTAATTACTTCCATAAGTAATTATCCTTTAATTACTTTCATTAGTCAATTACTCTCTTAATTAATTACCTTAACAAGTAATTAATCACATCATTAATTAACCTTAACTCCTTTAATTAATTAAATAGTTAATCAATTAATTAATGAAAGTAAAACCCAGACTGAAACAACAGATAACAGGGTATTTATATATATACAGACTTACTTACTCATATATACATATCTACCAATTTAATTATATAAACACTGAAAGATTTTCATGCAACATCAATATCAATTCACAGATTAACACATGCATTAGAGCCAATAACAACTTAAACTGTTTTTTAACAAAAAGTTTACTCACATGAACTTGAAGAACAGAGAGCACTCCAGGCTTTCAATTTGTTTCCTGGAATTGCTTATTTTGAATTTTTGCTTAGCTGTTGAAGTTGAATTCTTAGCACGCCTGTAAATCTTGAATTTAAGTGCTGAAACTTGCTGTTAAACTTGATTTAGTTGCTTGATCTTCTATTTTTTTACAGATTTAAATTCCAGGCTTCAGCTTTGAAAATGTTTGAGAATTGTTACAGGCTTTGAAAATTTTCTTTGAGGATTTTTATTTGATTTTGGCAAAATGTATACAGGTTTAATTTTTGGTTTTGAAAATTCTTTTTTCTTTGTTCAGCTGAGAATAAAAAAGAGATTGAAGAAAGGAAGAAATGTATGTTTTATAAACTTAGTTATGATATATAGAAAATTAAAGAAAAAAAATTTCATTTGAATGACACTTGATTTCAATGCTTACATTTGTCCACTTATCTCTTAATTACCTTACATATGTTACATAGATGTATATTATCTTAACACTTTTCTTTAAGCATTTTATATAAACTTTTATTTAATTTAAATGTAAATATAAAGCCTTTTTAAATTAACTTTTATATTTAATAACATTTATCTTAGTACATACATATAAATTACTTTTTAAAAGAACAAATTATATTCAAATAAAATCTTATACATATATTTTTAAATCCAAAAAATCATCTTGATTGTTTAAGAAATATAAATTAAAATTCCAAACATCCTTTGAAAAGTGTTATATTAGATTATAACTTTCCAAATTACAGCTTATATATATATATATATATATTTAAAATTTGAAACACTTTTATTAAATTCAAACCAAAACTTCAATATACACAAATATACATAAACATTTTAAATAGAAAATATTTTTGACATTAGTTTGAGAATTATTATATTAAATTTTAAAACAACTTCAAATCATGATATATACATACATATATATTACAATTTGAAAATGCATCTTTTATTAAACAAAAGACTTTCTATTCATAATATATATCAATATACACATTATAATTAGAATATATTTTTAGCTTTGAAAGATAAATCTTGTCAATGTTAAATTGTTAGAAAAGATCTAATTCAATATTGTCTGATTAAATATTTATTGGCATTTAAAAGAATAAATTACCCATTTAAATTAAAATTATAAAGGAAAATTATCAATTGAATTTAATTATTAATACAGATTAATAAATTGATATTGCCCAAAATTTCGGGTCGTCACAGAAGTATAAATTAAAAGTTCTAGAAATTGATTTGAAAGAATATTGTTGGAGAAATAAATTTTGGGAATTGTTTTAAATCTTTAAAGTAAAGATTTATTTAATTAATTATAGAAGTGATTGTTTTAAAGATTAAATTGATATTTGATTTAGAAAATAGTTATTTAAATATTTATACTCTATCTACTAATTTTTTTAAAAACTAGTTTGAACTTGAAGTTTTTATATAAGATATTGATATAAAATTTCATAACTAATATTTTAAATAGAGTGTTCCACAATAGTTTTTATTTTAGATGTTTCCAAATATATGTTTTTGGATAAGTGATTTAAATTTTTGGAAAGTATTTGGACTCGGCAGATTTTCGGTGGAAATAAATAAATATTTGGGAATATATTCTGCGTAAATAAATTGATTTGAAATTTGTTTTCAAATGGTTGAAGTGTTAAAACTATATCTTGCTAAGATATTTTGAAAATAAATAATTTGGGAAAATTATTTAAATCTTGATGATTGTTGTGAATATTGTTTGATAGTGATTGCTGTGAATGTTGATTGATAGTTAAATAACCGATTATCAATATTGGCCTTTTAATGGCATTTGAATTCCGATGCGACCGGGGGTCGGATTCCAAATGGATATTCGAAAACCACATCGAATCTTTGTGATTGTGATGGATCTTTTATTTAAAAAGATCAAAGTGGAAATTTCTTGTGATTTATTTGAAATCTGAATGAACACTTATTTTAAAAAATAAGCGCTCGCTGTTCGGGTTAGCCGGGAGAGGACTTTGTGTCATAAAAACCCATTCCGATTAATGATACGACGAAATAGGATTGAATTTGAAGATGGTGTTGAAGACCGGGTATTTTCGAAAACGAAAGGATTACCTGTCGAATGTCTATGCACCGAATGGCCCTAGTATAGAGATTTGATCACCGTTTGTGATGGGGATTCCGAACGTGATTAGTGAATATCCGGATTTGCAAGGGCTTCCTTGAAGTGCCTTTGGTTCCATTCGATCCCGAAACGGATTTGTATGCATGTGTGTCTGACATTACACTTTGAGATGTAAAGCTGGTTACTATCAAATACATTTATGTTGGTGGCAGAGAATTTATTCTCTTAGCTTAACACCCTTCTCTGAGACATACGAGCTCAGAGGTTATGTAGTTAATGGTTACTAGTGATACATTCCCAATTTGATAATGTGACATACGAAGTGATGCTTGTCATTTGTTTATCAAGCATGGCTTTTGTGAAAAGCGTAGCTTTGTGGACGAGACTTCGTCGAACCTCACAACCCGGAAATGGTCGAAACAAGAATGTTGCAGCAAGACAATTTGGGGGTAGCGCCCTCAGGGTATGTCCGTTTCCTTCTGGAAAAGGGCCGTATCATGGTATGGAGCCCATATACTTAACTTATGTGGTTACAACAAATTTATTGCTTTGTGGTTGAGGATCCTCGGATAAAGGTCGGTAATGACCGGGGATAGCATACTCGTGGTAGTTACTCATGTTATAGCTGTATTACAGCGTGGGGTAACTCGGCCTTGTGTTGGCAGAGATCCGTTTAGTTTCTCGGGGCGTCCCTCCAAAGGCGTACCCATATGGCAGTAGGAAGTTCCTTAGCCTGACCATTTGTTGGAAATCCAAAGAAACAATATGTGCCCTGTACGGTTTTAGTTGTATAACCTGTCATGGAATGTGGCGGTAACCTGCTAATGAACATGGTAGCTATATAGCAGGCATACAATAATGGTTGTATGCTGGCTAAGATTAATATTATACTTTCGAAATGTTTTTTGCACTATGCACTAATGACAATATAAAAAAAGATTTTACTATCAAGCATTTTTGACTATCATAAGGACAAATCTCCTCCAATTCTACGTTTGCATTGTGTGTGTAGCGGGAGGCCTTATGGTAGTTTCACTTTCCGAATGCATAGCAGATTTCTTTTTATTTTGTTTGTGAAAATAACTGTTTTTAAGATTTCACACCAGTCCCATGACTGACCTGGAGTTTATTATTCCCTTTCTAAACTCTGGGTGGCCATAATTTTCCACACCGGCAGCCTAGAGTCAGGTTATCATTATTCTGGAGCAAAGTTACTGTGGAGATCTGGAGTTCAAGCTGGATGGCGAGACGTATCATTATACTATTCATTATCAGCTGCGTTAGGATTGCTGCAAGTTCAGTTTTAATATGGATTAGTTGTTGTAAATGCCCAGTGTTGAATGATGTTGTTGTAAACTCTGATGTTGTATTGTAATAACAGATATGGTTCTTTGTTTTAAAGATTATTCATTCATCTATTATATATTGTTCCACTGCGAAATGTGAGATTCTGTTATTGTTTCTGTTTCTTCTTCAATCTTCTTCTTCTTTAACCCTAACGGTTTGATTTTCCCGCATTCGGTTATGTGGCATTTGATATAGTGGACATATTGATGCCGCCTTTCGGGCGTTGAAAAATTGGGTCGTTATACGATTATAGTGACTTGTCTTCCTCTAACAATGTCAAAATGCACTCATCCAGCCATCTAGCCTTATGTGATGCCCATATGTGCTAACATACCCATTTGCACACATTTACACACGTGTGCACAAGCACACTTCTCAATGTAAGTCAGGTTGTGGAATGGAGCGATTACTTGGCCAGATGTATTCTCATTTAACATACATGATAGTTATTATGGCTACATGAAATTCCCACAACGAACTTGTATTCATAAATATACCTATATAATCAAACAATTGTATACATATAGATAAAAACAAACATACAACAATTCTAACTACAATTCGCACATCGTTTTGATTATTATATTCTTTAAATACGATTACGTGTATATTTGCCCTTACTCATATACATACACGTATATTTGAATAAGTAATTCATTTATTACTTAATCAAATCTTACCCTTATTTATAAAAACTTTTAAATAAAAATTTAATATGGTTTCATACTATTTTAATAAATCTCATTTCTATTTTATAAATTCTATACTTCATTTATAAAATCATATAACCTTTTTATAAATGATAATTAAGCTTTATTTACACTATTTTATAAAATATCATTTTATAAAATACCTCTTTTACTTACAAAAGTTATTCCTTTATTTAAATAATATCTATAAGCAAACTATTCATTCATAAAGATCATTTCTTTATTTTAAAATAATATTCTCAAGTGCAAATTAAGCTTCATTAACCCTCTAATCATTTTAATAATAAGTGTAGAGTTCAAAAACCACTTTATTAGCTTACTAACTTTTCAAAACCATTTAAATTAATTTAATTATTACTAATAAATGATATGCACTTAGTTTTATCAAGTAATTAGTATCTAATCTATTACTACATCACATATAATCATTTAGTTAACCAAAAATCAAACTCTTAAGTTACTAACTATTTTCAAAAATAGTTATTAAGGTCTTAAACACATAACGGGTTAATGCAATCATGTTTATAACATAAACATAAGCCCAAATCAACTCAAACAATCGCAAAATCACTTTACGTAATCTATAATCATCGATAAACAAAAATATGAATATTAACACATAAGTATAAATTGAGACTATTCCTACTCACCTTGCTTTTCCGAAAAACAAGCTCTAATAACCAAAACAGACTTCTTAGCTCCCTTTAAATCATAGATCAAGCTCTAAATCACAACTTCATGCTAATCATTTGATGGGTTTTTCTTGAGAATTAGATGAGAGATATTATGGTGATTTTTATTAAATTTAGGAAATTTATTTGAGCGGTATAGGGTTTGGAGATTAAAGAGGGATTACAGAGAGATTATGAAACTAATTAAAGGAGATGGGTGAAATGAAACATGAGATGAAAAATGAATGAAGTACTTAGCTACATATAAGCTCTACATATAAGCTAAGTTAGGGTAAGCTAGTGGGCTTAGTACAATTCTCTTCAACAGACACTATACATCCCTAAAAACACCAAATTCAAACATAATCAAGTATATAGTTATTACTCGCATCGGAAAAGTAAACTTAACCATGGGCGTAACGAGTACCAATTCACTCGTTTGTAAAAGTTGAGTACAAGGGGCATTAAATTAATCATTGAAATATTCATTTGTTAAAATTGCGAGATGCTACATTATCCCTTCCTTAAAAGAATTTCATCCCTAAAATTCTTATTAGTACGAAAAAGTAATAATACTTTCCCTTATGATATCAACATCACAGAAGCTCCCAAATTAGAATGCATCACACAATTAGGTAATATGTGATAACCTACATTAACATGTGCTACCCAAAAATTCACCTCCCTTAAGAAAACTTCTCACTGTTTAAATGCCAATCTAATCAAATAACTTTTTAAATAATTATACATTATCTCTCAAGTGCCTAATTGTACTATACAAAGTGGTTTTTGCACTAACTTAGAATTCAATCATGTATAACCTTAGTATAATAACAAAAACTACTATAATCATACACGGCCATCAATTGGAGAGTAAGCTTAAGTAAGTTGGTATTAAAATATACCATGGACTCCAATTCGCATCAAAAGGTAGTAGACTCATATGGATCCCATCTCGACCCGTAGTGGGCATGGATAATATGTGATATATTTCAGATAGCTATCACATTCACTCTACGAATCATACATTAATTATGAAATTATAATTACCATACAAGCAATCAAACACATAGGGCAACCAATAATCAATTAATAATAATCAATATCCATAATTAGCAAGCAACCATTAAACAATAGCAAACAATGATAAACAACAATAACTAGTATACAAATTAGTAGACATGCAAGCTAGCAACAAAATCAACAACAACCAAAATCAGCCAACAGAAAAAATCAAACAACAACAAACAACATCGTACAGTAGCAAGCAAACATAAGCAGCAGCAAACAATAGCAAGCAACAACAAGCAACAAGTAATAATAAGAAATAAGTAATAAGCAGTGATAAATCAATAGGAAAAAGTAATAATCAATCAAAAAGCAATAGTAACCATACAAAATAATGAAATATACTAAAAGAGTTCATACCAACCTGTATGGTAACCATTCAAGAGTGTAACACACATGTCAAACCATGAAACCCAACAAGTTTGTTCAACAACGAAAAGGAATAAATGCCTAAGTGGTGTAACCCCTCTTGTGAATACAGTAAACAAAAGACCATTACACATCCCTCTACAAAAAGGAAGAACTAATAGGTTATGCGGGAACATTGAGTCTTACAACTCTCGAATAAATCCCGCAATGAATGTCTTAACTCTCTATTTCTTCTAAACAGAAGTATTCTTCAAAGTAGAAAATTTTACTAATTAAATTACCACTAAATGAAGATCTGCAATTACTTGGGTTTGTTTGAGTCCAAATTCTCCTCAACCCCACACTGTTAATAAGGATAATATACTAAATGCACTACAGTGCTGGCCTAATAAAGCACCATCTCATCACTTATAGAGTTATCTAAATCACCACAAAACTAATCAAGAAATCCTTCCTCAAACTATACCATGCAAAAATAGCTATACTACATTGAAATTTTGCAATAACTAAAGATCATCCAAAATGATACGATGCCTGTTCCAATCTTCCATTTGCTCGTAAGATTTCTTTGTTAAATTAGGCTTGGCCACCTAACTCTTCTCATGTGAACTCTGATTCGATTCCTTGTTCGGATGCCTGAAATTCCCTCGCATGAAAAGAGTCATGCTCCAAAAATCTCCCAGTCAACTCAAGAATCCAACCCAATTTCTCACGTTTAATAATCGGGTGAAAAACCCTTTCCTAACTAGTGCAAACTACCTAAAAATCTTGCGATCGAATTAGGGATTGGAAATTGGTAGGTGAATATACCGATCCTTAGAAAATACCCTTTTAGCATATGTGATTACTCCTATCGCCTAAGGTTTAGTAACTCAAAGAAAAACACAATTTTAACATGTACGACTCTAAACTAATGCCTATAAGTCATCTGCTCGGTCTCTGCTCATTATTGGGCAACCAACAAACCCTGCCTGAATATAAATCCAAGTCACACTTCATTGACCAACCCCACTCAACTTGAAAGATCATGCATCAAGTTTGAATGGTAGTACTCTTGGTCGCATCATCTCATTTTTGCAGCTAAGGTGACTCATACAAGGTTTATCTGTACTGAAGAATTTATCTACTATAAAAGGTACTAAGTTTAGCCTATCTACCATGTATTAGCAATAAATAAAATATATAACTTAAGCGTCGGGAGTAAGAGAAGCGAGTTCCAAAAAGAAAGCATACCTCACTACATAAGCTCCTTCCATTTCTACTGAGCTGTAGGCCTGCCGGGACCCAGTAATGCCTGTAAGACACAAGTCTTCGTCACTTACCCACCCTTCAAGAAATATTGGACAGTTCTTCAATTGATCAAGCCAATCACTATTGAAGCACCTACGGTTCGCTTTATTTGGATGACATTTCATAGCGAAATGCCCTCATATGCCATATGAGTGACATACTAGGTCGACTTTCTTTTTCGCATAAGCTCAATTTTCCTTGTATCATGGTCTTTGTGCTTCAGTTAGAGCTTCAGTTGCTTTCCACTTTCGCTACCTCAAACGGTATCTCATGGGAGTTTTCATGGAGGAGAACCAACTCAACAAGGCATTCAAAAGTGATCCCTAGAAGGGATAAGGCTAAGAAATGAACCCCCAACTGATGCTTTAAGACCTAAAACAAATCTCTTTGCCCGAATGACCAACTATCTCAAACCATAAAATAAAAAGTTTGAATTGGTCAATATTACATTACTAACAAGCTACCCATCTCAATATAGATGGAATGCTCAAGCTACATGTCCACTTGAAGTTAGAAATGAACCGAGAACCAAAGCGATGCCTGAATTAATTCCAAATCATAGGCATGCTCATTAGCCATACAAACATTGCATCCTACCCAATTAAAGTCTCCCTTCTCTAAATGCCAAGAAACAATCTTCCTTGTGAGAACATTCTCCAAACTTATGTCGATGGAAACCCTCTCATGCAAGTGTCCAAGACCGTATCTCTATAACTATCTCAGGACTTAGATATGGCTTCCCACTAAGGCTAAGAAAATTTCAGCACTGCTTCAAGAGTCTAAAGCTGGTGGGGCTAACACTACTAGTGTCCCAAAGGCCACACACTTCTGGAGCCAACCACATCTACTCGTAATGATTATGGTCGATAAAACATCTTTTACGCTAGCTAAATAGTATCTGAACTAATCATGCATCTCAAACTTCCTATGCTCAGTTGCTCGTGCACTCCATTTACTCATACTAATAGCAGGATGAAGATACATTAGCAACCAGTGATAGAAATAAACCAAAGACCTAAAGTCTAGTGGTGTATGTAGTGTAGTATAGTAGAAAAATACAAGTACGATGTCTGTACATATTTCCATGCACTAGATTGATTAACTCAAACTGGCCTACTAGGTCCAAGTGTTAACCCAATGCTCTGATACCGAATGTAACAACCCATCCTTTGTAATACTCAAAATCATCGTATCATATCGAGGACAGACTTCCAAATACCATAGAAGACTGATTGTCGGGGTAAAATTAGAACAAAATGCTAAACCAAGGGATGGATGGGATCTCATGACGAATGATAACATATAATTTACTGAACATACATGAAAAATGGTAAAATGACAATGTATAAGAGACAACACTAGTGGAAGCAACTAATAAATAAATATCAATATATAAAGTTGGAATACATCAACCCTTAACAACACGGAGTTCTGAATAAATATCTGATACAACAATCTTATACCCTAAACAGTTTTGTAATGTACTACTAAAATATCAAGTATACATATCCAAAAATATCAATGCCACGCATCTAAAGTGCTCCAGCTGCACATCCTACTGCCAATCCCTAAAGTTGCCTAAATTCCAAATCAGTCAATCGAGTACCCAACAGTTGTCGTGACAAAAATAGACTAAGACAAAACATTGGTCAGATTTCAAGCCTGGTGTGAGGGAAACTATCTCAAAATATTGTATATCAAAACTATGTACAAATAAATAGGAAACAGCTAAATCATTGCAGGTCCTCTCAACAAACATGGCTCAAGGGTAATCCTACTGCCCATAAACAAGTATGGTAAAACCATCTCAAAAATAAGGAATCATACCTTAATCTGCTATTCTCCTATAATCAACAAGTCAGCACAGCTATTATAATGCGATTGATATGTAACTTTGTACTAACATAAAGGATCTCGTAGTATACAAGTGTAGAAGAGATAAAAATGCAATAATATAAGTTTACACTATGCTACGCACAATGATAATATAAATCAACTAATATAGCAAAAGCAAAACAAAGTCGATGCAAGAAATAAGGAATGTTTACTATCATCGTGTACTGAGCGAAACACATAAATTGAATATAAGTGGAGCAACAACACCCTATGTGATCATGGAATTCCATATACCATTATACCCAAGAGAATCCACCAAGTGGAACTGAATGCCATCATCGACCTCTTGTCTGTACAAGTGTCCCCATACAGACCTAGATCTCACTCATGACAACTATGAAAACCCCTACCATTGTAGTGCTCCCTAACGCCTATATCTATGCTACTTCTACTAGGTATAAGTAATCCCTAAGCATAGCTCTGGGTGCTCCGAAAGCTTTGTTTGGGACCATGGAACTGTTTCTAAGCGGATACATAGCATTGGAATCGCACTACAACCCTAATCTAGTCGCCTATCCCATGATTACCTTGCCATATACTTGCTTTGAACCTAATGGATCACTCAAGCATAATGACTATTTGAATTATGGAATCCATGGTAGTCAACAATCTACATGTTCGCCCGATCAAGAACCAACCACTATCGCACATTTGCCTGAGTTTGTAACCGACTCCTAGCCATCATGTGCTATTTCCAATTAAACATGCTTATTGTATGTGTTAGTAAATCTGGACCTCTCCTGTTAAGTATTTGATTGGCTCTCAGTCGTTGGCTCGATATCCTATAATTCCTATATGGAAATAGCCAATTCCTTATGCTCCATGCCTTGATCGCCTTTTTGATTGCTTGCTCGAACGCCTTAGTGATTTTACTGATCACCAATACATCTCATTACATCTACATCAGGATCTTGTGCTTTGGTTTGCATCCTATTTTCCCCTTGCCCTAAGCCTCTTCGAAATTTTGCCAAGACCACACAAAGAACAAAAATCGAACAAGGTAAAAATTCTCGAAGACAGTTCCTGCCCATGCATTCAATCGACTGAGCCAGTCTACTGTGCCTACCCCCCAGTCTTCTATTTGGGGTTTCCCCCTCGGGAATGCTTTCAAGACACTTTCAGCCGATTGGGTTACCTCCTTAGACGACTAAAAGAAGCAAGTCCCAGGTAGTAAGCAAGAGATAAGTACAAACTTCATGAAATGGTCATTGATTCGCATGTCGTCCCCTCCAATTGTTCCCCCTATAAGCCACCTTGCTTCCCAAGCCTTCCTCTACCCCATCAGACCAATTTCGAAGTTCATTGGTTGATGTTTTGGAACTGGTTTCTTTGGGGTTCAAAAACTGATTTCGAAAAAAATTTCACTCTTTGCACGCATGGAGTTCAACAACGATTAGAGCGACTTGACTTCCTATAACCACGGAACAATGCATTCATCCGAACATCTAGCCTTATATGATGCCCACAAATGCAAACAGACTCATTCATGCAAATATACACATGCACGCACAAGCATTCTTCTCATCGTAAGTCATGTTTTGAACTTCACTGAACCGATTACTAGGCCCAGTGTATTCTTAAGCAACTCAGCGAACATGATAGTTACTATGCCTACGTGAAATGCCCGAAACGAACTTCTATTCATAAATATTCCTATACAATCAAATAGTTAACTGCATACATATCAAAAATAAAACAATTCTAACTATGATCCAGACATCATTTTGATTATTATATTCTTTAAATGTGCATATCTGTATGCTTGCCCATACTCATTTACATATACATATATTTAAATAAGTTATTCATATATTACTTAATCAAATCTTACTTTTATTTACAAAACCTTTTAAATAAAAGTCTAATATGGTTTCATACTATTTTACAAAAAAATCACATTTCTATTTTATAAATCTATACATCATTTATAAAATCAGATAACCCTTTTATAAATGATAATTAAGCTTCACTTATACTATTTTGTAAAATATTATTTTATAAAATACCTCTTTTGCTTATAAAAATTATTCCTTTACTTAAATAATATTTATAAGTAAACTATTCATTAATAAAGATCATTTCTTTATTTCTAAATAATATTCACAAGTGCTAATTAAGCTTCATTGACCCTCTAATCACTTTAATAATAAGTGTAGAGTTCAAAACTCACTCAACTAGCTTATTAAAATTTTCCAAAACCATTTAAATTAGTTTAATTATTACTAACAAATGACATACATTTAATTAGATCATGTAACTAGTCTTTAATCACTACATCACATATAATCATTCAATTAACCAAAAATTAAATTCTTAGGTTACTACTATTTTCAAAAATAGTTATTAAAGTCTTAAATAAACAATAAGTCAATATAATCATGTTTTAATATAAACATTAGTGCAAATCGACTCAAACATTCTTCAAATCACTTCATATAATTATATAATTATCAATAAATGACAATATGAAGATTAACTCATTAATATAAATGGAGAATTATCCCACTCACTTGCTTTTCCTTAAACCAAGGACTAATCACTAAAACTCACTTCTTAGCTCTCTTTAATCATAGATGAAGCTCCAAATCACAAATTCATACTAGTCGATTGATGGGTTATATAGAGAATAGGATGAAGGGAATTACAATGAATTTTATTTGAATTTCGAAAATTTATTTGTGGGATTTAGGGTTTGGAGATTAAAGAGGGATTAAGGAGAGATTATGAAAGTAATTAGATGAGATGGATGAAATGAAACATTCATTGAAAAATGAATGAAGTGCTTACCTACGTATAAGCTAAGTGAGGGTAATCTAATGGGCTTAGCGCAATTCTCTTTATCTGGCACTATTCATCCTCGAAAATCATCAACTCCAAACATAGTCCAGCTTGTACTCAT
Organism: Allium cepa; assembly: GCA_030765085.1. Classification (NCBI taxonomy): domain Eukaryota; kingdom Viridiplantae; phylum Streptophyta; class Magnoliopsida; order Asparagales; family Amaryllidaceae; genus Allium; species Allium cepa. The sequence goes on along the minus strand of CM060941.1, from coordinate 796,321,807 downwards.
TTTACTCATGTTAAAAAAGAGAACTCAATCAAGGGTGCATCGAGTCTCAATTTGCACGTTTGTAAAAGTAGAGTACAACGGGAGTTTTTTTACTTGATGATTGAATATTTAAATTAATCACTTAAATATTAGAACATTACAATTGCGGGGTGTTACAATTGGTAAACTTACATATAGAGTCGAGTTACCAAGAAGTTTGGTGGGTATGCATAAAGTATTTTGTATATCGCATTTAAGGAAATGTGTGTAGGACCCAATTTCGGTAGTGGAACTAAAGGTGATAGAGGACTTTTCTATAGAGGCAGATTTGACATACATGAGATGATTGAAAGGAATATCATGTTGTACATAGGAGCTAAAGGACATGATTAGAAATATGTGGGAGGTAGAGGATAGGATTAGACATTCACATCCAATGGAGTGACGATAAGGATGGTTGTACATGGAAGTTAGAGGATAGGATTAGAAATATATAGGAGGTAGAGGATAGGATTTGACACTCACGTCCAATGGAACGACATAAGGATGGTTGTACATGAGAGGTAGAGTATATGATTAGAAATATCTATCCCAAGTTGTTGTAGACATTCATGCAGATTGCAGTGTGCTTTGTTTGTCTGTTGTATGAACTAGTAAGGCACTATTATATTTATGTGTGATATTATTGTGTGTTGTTAACTGGAATTTTAATCAAGCAGAAGTCAACAGGAGTTAGAACATCGATATGAAGAAAGAACAACTAGAAACTTGGCAAAGATCCTCAGAAGGACTAGAGAATTGAGCTCAGGGAGTTTGGTTAAAAAAGTGGTTAAGTCCTTGATCCACCCCCAAATTAAGGCCTTAGACCAACCCTTTGAATTAAGCCCTTAGATCAACCACAAATTAAGGTCTTAGGTCAAAATAGCTTGGAACTTGGCATATACACTTAGAAAAACACAAGAAATGCCTTAGAAATGGTTTGGAGCAGTTTGGCCACACCAATTAAATTTATCATTGCATTAAGGACACAAATTCATGCAGAATTAATGAGAACATCAGAATGACTCGAAATTTGGAAAGAGCAGTTAGAAAATGTAAAAGAAAGACTTGGGAAGTTTAACAATGATTGGGCCAAGCACCTAAATTCATCCCTTAATTAAGTAGCTTAATTCGACATTGAATATAGGTGATAAGCCCTGGCACATTCACGCTTGGAACAAGTGATCCCCTAGTCCTCCTATGCATATTCATGAAGTTTCATAGATTTTTAAAGAGTCTATCATTAAGAATGAAGACGTGACGGTCCAAACAGTAGGATAATCTAAGTCATGGAAGAATGATGATCAAAACTCATCAACAATCTACCAAATTACATAGAGGATATCTAGATGAAGCAAAGAACTCGACCTAAAGGACTTGGCCATCAGGTGGCTAAGGATTAGATTCAATACCGAATTAAGGACCTTAATTTGGCATCAAATTTAGCCATTAACTCAAGAAGTCATGATATTTCTTGTGTTGTCTCGGACTAGTTTCTAAATTTCTCTGGTAGTGGGCTTCTGATCAAATATGGCTGCTACCACTATAAATGCAAACCAAAGAGAAACCAAGAGAGGATCTGCTTTTTTCCATTATTACGCAAAAGCCCTATCATTTATTCAACTATATCTCTACTCAAATTCCAATCAATCCACCTACATGCTAGAGAGTAAATGAAGAGAATGACGAGGGAGATGTAGGATGGAATAATGGCTCGACAATAGGAAATGGTTGAGTGGTTTTTCTAATGGATGAAACAATAAAGAACAACTAGAGCTGTTGGAATTCAAAACCAAAGGATGAAAGCCAACATAGGAACATTTGGAATTGGAGCAAAGCAAACTGAATCAATGCCTTACAAGCCGAACCATTCGGTACCGACGGGAATTAGATTAGTACCGAGAGGAACTTACTCGGGGCTAGTTTTTATTTAAATATAGGACAAACTGGAATGTGTGGAGCAGGCAATGCTGGAGTCAGAGAGGTTGATCGGAATGCAAATGCACAACAGTGGGAGCTAGAAACAGAACCTCACTAGGAACGAGGGGCTAAAAGAAGCTACCGATCGAAGTCTTCCATTGGAGGATAATCCCATGACCAGGATGGACTAGAGTTGGGTTCAATTCACTTACCTTACATATTTTCAAAAATAAATGATGCAATATTGCTACCAGACTGCTTATGCTTGTACGGGATCCTGATCAGTCCTTAGGCACGCTCTGAGTTGGAAGTCCGAAGATGATTCTTGATAGGACTAGATGGCTTGATATATGCTAGATGCTCTGACCTAGGCTTCATGAGTGATGACCAAAACTGATTAGGGAACGCTAAGGGAGATCGATGACCCTTATAAATTTATTAGGAATTTATAAACCACTTAAACATGATGAATAATATTGATCATGGTAGTCCCGTCCAGAGAGAAGGTCTAGTAGCCGTAGGAAGTAAGTCTTTTTATTGGAGAGTAAATGAATGGACTTTCTTGTTGTTTTATCCCCTCGTAAGAGAGCGAGCGAATTTGGCTCAGCATGGATCGGGAGAGATCAAAAGTATGTCCACTCATTAGAGAGTGAGTGGATGGACTTGCTTGCCATTGATTCTCCTCGTAGGTGAGCAAGTGGATTGTGTTTAGAAAAGATCCGGAGAGATCAGACTCTAGATTGGATGACAAATGATATTGAGAGATCGAACCCTAGATTAGTTGATAAACAATCTAAGGAGATTGAACCCTAGATTGTATGACAAAAATCCGAAGAGATCGAATCCTAGATTGAATGACAAATGATTCGAAGAGATCGAATCTCAAATTAGATGTAGAATGATTTGAAGAGATTGCAACCTAGATTGGATGAGACCCTAGATTTAATGAGACCCTAGATTGGATAGAACCCTAGTTTGGATCTCAAATGATCTGAAGAGTTTAGCCCCTAAAATAAACATTGACTTGACCTTAGGACTTGAATGCCTTGTGATTAGACTAGAATGGACAAAGCTCAGATGAACACGGGATGATTTTGATATATGATATGATAACTCCAGATGAAAATGAACCAAATCTGATTTATGAATAACACTTAAGCAAGACTAGAGTCCTTAGCTGTGACTATCTGGAATGACCAGGGTTTTCAGGAGAACCCAAAGAAACCGTATGATTCACTAAGTTCAGGATCGATGGAGGCCGTAGGGATCAACCATCAAAGATTAACTATTACTGAAACTTATTCTTTAACAAATCATACCTTACATTCGAAAGGCATATTTTAGAAGGCAAGTGTTAACCTACGTTTTAGCCAAGTTGATTTCAACTGGACTCCGAAGGCCAAAATGAAGATGAGAAGAGTCATAAACTTAGAAACATGCTTAGAAAAGTTAAAAAACTGGACTCAAGAAATTTGATAAGAGTTAAGGCTAAGTAGACCACTCGGTACCGAGAGTTTTTTCTTCCACTTGGCACTACCCAATCTCCTTATATTCTAAATACTTCTTTAAGCAACCATGGTGAAGTGCTTTCTCTAGAAGTTAGATTAGCAGCACTAAGAATTTTGAAGAAGAAAGCAAAGAAAGAAGGATATGATATGCGATATCATATGAGTCATCAAAAGGAGCTTGGTCTTCACGAAAAAGAGTTGGAACACATCAAGTCAAAGATAGAAAAAATAATTAAGTGAAAGAGATGAGTTTTCAGCTAGAAGAAACCACTCGGTACCTAAAGGAACCTCTCGGTACCGAGAGGGTTTTATTGGAGATTGGGCTGGTGTGTTCCCGCATATACACTTGGACTTGCATCTAAGCTTTATTCAATGTGGGCTCCTGAGTCTACTAGTAAATTTCCCCATAAATACCAACCATATGGAAATTAAAGGGGGATCCTAGACTCTGGATCTCTCTCATACTTTTGGATCCACACTCTACATCTTCTTTACCCTTATCTCCTTCTCCAAACATACTCTAGAAACACCATTGTAAATCTGAGATCCACTAGATTGTGGTAAGATTAGATAAAATTGGTTGTAATCTATAGAGAAAACGACTAATAATAAAGCTTAAAGTGGGCATAGTTCGAAGAATTCACTAAACCACTATAAAAATTGTGTCTCCCTTTTCGTTTTTACCTTTATTTTAATAGAATTTGCACTTTTTTAATCTGATATTTTTGTGTTGGTTCCATTTTTGGACCAATCGTGTACTTTATTCTTTTATCATATTGGGTATAATAGACCTTAGGGTCAAACTTGCCCAATTCCAGCCAAATTATAAATTTAATCATATTTTTTAATCAAGATATTTGACTTTAATGCTCTTATAGTGAAACTTAACCCAAAAAATATGCTCTACATAAGGGTACAAGATTCATCATTTAATTCGACATTTATAAAATTCCACTTTTTCCATTTAGTAAAATTAATACTTTAACCTTCACTTAAAATCAATTTGATTAGATAAATTTAACATGGTTTCACACATATCCTCCGCAAGTTCCATATGATAAGAAAATTTATCAGTGATAGAGAGATAACAATCGAACGGTAGATATTAGGAATAACATGCAGGATCAATTCACTATGGCCCTTTCTCAGCCTAATTTAGGTATATTGATTGAAGGTATGGGAACAAGACTCCATAATGGCTTCAAATGCAAGAGGGAGAACGATCAAGCTAAATATGTGCCTTAGAGGGATTATGTAATTCACCATATGACTTAACCACTGTAAAATAATCTTCTTCAAATTAAAGTATGCTTTTGGTTTATTTTCTATTATATGTGATGTTATATTATGATATAAGTAATGATCTAGATACATTAAACATGTTTAAATAGAAAATCATTTAGAAAGTTATTCAATTTATTGTTGTCATGAACATGTTCATAACTGTGAGTTCTGAATTGAACGTTTAAAATACTTGTCCTTAAATTATTCTCAGTCAATATGTATCGAGAAAAGGATAACAATGCATACATTGAGACTAGTGTACGTAATACTCTCCATGAGGAAGTTAAGTGTATGCCCTAGGAAAAATTACGTAATTTGTTATGTAATATTAACTCTGTAATGAATCATTTGAAATAAAAGTTTGCAGTTTGTTTTTTCTTCTGTTATGTGTGTTTGTTATATATATGATACAAATATCGATTACGAGCTTTAGAAGGTTATACTAATGTAGTTGCAAATCGGTCGTAAGCATGAGTATTGAATCAATCTAGTAATACTAAACTTTGAAGGGTCCCAGTCAAGATGCATTGAAAAAGGGATATTGATGCATTGCGGGCGCCGAGGGCTATGTACCCATGACCGTTGGGGAACTAAAAGGTTATATACTTATGATCATTGGATGATAACAAAGTGAATCAACTAAAGCACTATGTATGTTAGATAAATCTAAGTCAAAGCATATGATCTCAAACGATGTGCAATTGTCTTTATACTTGAGAATATTGTGTAACTTAAACGAGGAGTCTATGCTTTTGACCGTTGCACAAACTCTTGAAATATAAGTGATATCGATGATGAAAAGAAGAGGCACACATACATCATTGCTTAATGGTGTATGCTTAATCGGATTAAACTATAATTTTCGAAGTTTATCTATGAGCAACATAAATTGTGCCATAGTGCCACACCAATGAAGGCAAAAGTTGTGTGGATTTTGATATTAAATTATTTGATATTGTTTGCCGACCAAGTTACCATCTGTGAGTCACGCAACCAAGATTGACTGAGGGAATTCCAAAGTAACCAATTGTAACATCCTTTATCTTGAAGCCCTTAGCTAAGCGCTACAGATGCTACAGTCATCTATAGTATTTACATCCGGTGATAAAGTACGGTAATGTTAATGGTATCCATAATATCAGAAGCACATGCGTATGAAACAAAATCACAGATTTCAAAACCAACTTTTCCGATTACATTTCACAAAATTATGTTTCATATCCAATTACATAATCTCAAACATTTCTCAGGTATTTATCAAATATAATTATTACAAAATCCCTCAAGAGCGAGGTATGAAGATACCCGCTTAGATGATCAGAGTACTAAATAGTAAAAATGTCTTAATACATCACAACGAAAATAAAAATATCAACTCCTAATTATAGCCTCCTGCTCATCATTGGACGATTTATTCATCTAACCAGTAAACCTGTAAAGCCTTCAACTCTCAATCTACTCAAACCAATTTTGAACGTCCGAGAGTTTAAGGGGATAAACATAAACTTCGAGTCAGACTTAAAGCCTAGTGTGAATAATACTATTACATCTTGGTTTACTGATAATAAGTGAGACCATGCTACTTAGCGGAATGGGTTCCCCCTCACTAATATCCCTTTAAAACATGTTTTTTTGTAAATCAAAATCCAACAACCAAACTGGTTAAACAAACATTTGAGGCATTATCTGATCTTCCGCTAGCAGATAACATTGATGCCTTTTATTTTACTGACATGATCATCGACGGTTCAGAATCTCCTTCTTAAGCTAGGGCTGGAATCCCTCCTACCACTAGTGAAGAGGCTACTCCTTCCAGTAAAGCTTCAATAACCGGTCCATTGAGGGGACACAAGGACACGCACATTCACACGCACTTCACAATATTACATTTCACTCATCTCATTCCCTTCAATTCTTAGAGCTAATTCATTCTTTGTATTTCTTTGTGAAAACAACGGTGAGGAAGAAGTATTTGTTTCTGTTTCTATAGGAAATATCACACCCAAATCTCAGTTCTCGTTCTAGCCCATACCGCCAAGGTAGTGTCCATGAATACAACCCTAGCTATCACTCCAGTCGGGACCGGGATTACCAGAATAGAGGTGACATAGACAAGTCCTCCTATGATAAACATTAATCCAAGCATAGATCTCCTCCTCCTACAAGTTTTAAAAGGCAACCAGACCGCCGCAATAACGTTCCTCCTGCTGACACCACCCGTGGTCCCTTTCCCAGTTCAGTTTCTTCACAGTTTGTTATTCCATCTTCTCCTCAGTAACAATTTGATCGTAGGTATCATAGTGAGCATGATGTTCACTAACAAAGGCAAAGCAAAGAAAGCGCTGACACACAAGTTATCACTGAAGCTCAACGAGTTGATGCTGCCGCTCATATGGCCCAATTTAACTTTGATTTTTCAAATGTATGCCTCGATGGACTTTTCTTTGTACTTATTCTTAAGAAAGTTCCTGAAAATGTCCAACAAATGATTGTGGATTGTGTAAATGATATCCACAAGCAGTATAATGAGTAGGTAAGAGCGGCAGAGAGCATTTCTGAAGTATCTTAGGAGAGAGCGGCAGAGATTGAGAAATCAAAATGTCAAAAGGCCTAGGATGGACGGATCATCGAAACTCTAACCAATGAGTTGGAATCTTCAACGAGCTCATAGGTAGATGACGAGAGAAAAACAAAAATGACCACCAAGGCACTAGAGGATGAGAAGGCTGAGCATTTGGTTGGAGGATGAACTGCTTCTTCATCGAAACCATAAACTAGTGTTAGAAATGGATGTGTCCCAAAGAAGCGCATTGCCAGGCTTGAAAGAGACCTGACTTTTGAAAAGGCCAGGGACATTGATGCCTTCGTTAAATGATAAACAGAGGATATGAAAGAAAAGGCCAAGGAGGAGGTTGTGGAAGAACTAGATTCACTGCTTATTCTTTACACGCCAACGTCCTGAAGCATAGAAACTTCAAGTGGATCCAGGGTGGCTGTCCCTAGCATCTTGTACGCGCTTGGGAGCATCTTGTTTAGGAGGAGAAGAGGACTCTCAACACCAAAAAAATCAATTTGATGAGGTTGGAAGGTGAAATTCTATTGGGTTATGAACCCAAGGTTCTATATGAAATCCATCTTATACTCCAAAATAAGCACGCCACAACCGCCCAACATGAAGCTGGTGAAAGTTCTAGATCCTTGTCATACAATGCCGCAGATGACCAAAATTCGGTGACCTAAGCTATTCCCAACATAGTTGTGGATTTTTCTATCGAGCCTGGTTACAATTTGAAAACGCTACACATTGCTACATATAGTGGTCTCTCCCCGATTATGGAAGGCGGTTTAAGTGACGCTCCGACTCATGTGAGGGACCAATCTAGAGAAGGTACCTCACTCACCTTTCCTCTAAAATGCTAGAGTGTCCCCGATCGATATATCTAATCTCTTTAGTTATATTTCCTCAGCTTTAGACCTACCGGATGTAGTTCCTCCTCTTCCTCAAGAATCTTAACCAGGACCTCGGGTTCCTACGACAGAGTCCGCCACTGTCACGGCTTTGGCAACAACCCAAGATGTCCTGGAAGAGGAAGCTTATATGATCAATGAGCACTTGGTGGATGCTTTGTTGAGGGAAGAAAGCGATCCACATTAAGAAATTCATTTTGATGATGATATTGTGATTATTGAAGCTTCCCAGTCCTTATCAGGCCCCTCTATGTAAGAAATGGCATAGAAAATCGAGGCGGACATTGCCCTTAAGATGAAAGTCAAGTAGGAGAAAATAAAGACCACCCCCCTCCCATCTCCATCATTTTGCCTAGAGAAAATGTGGATGCTTCCACTCCTCAGCAAGAACCTACTCAATAAGCACCTACTGGGTCAACCCAAACTACTCCGGTGAAAGGCTGAGGAAGCAAGAAGAGAGGAGAGAAGAGGAGTGGGGAAAGTTCAAGTGAAATCTCCCTCGATTCCATTAAGAAGAAGAGGAAGCTGAGGAGGAAGTGATTCTTTGCACGCACTTATGCTTCCAAGGCTTTTGGGTTTTGTTAGCCGAATTTGTACGGGATCGGCCTCCTTTATTGATTCTTATGCTGTGAATACTTGTACTTGACTTTTCGAGCTTATGTAAATAAAGTTCTTTTACTTTTATTGAACTTTTGTATGAATTTGCTTAAGTAATCGAGAGATTACATTTTCCACTCAGTGTACTCATAATTCATTGCTTATTGATTTGGATCATAATCCTTACCTTTATTCCAAGGCCTCTATATAGTCATGGCCTCAAGTCACACTAGACATTGGGCTCAAGCCCTAGTGTTAATCTATCAGATTCAGCGGTTTAAGTGATTATACTCCTGCTCTAAGTTCTCGGGTTAAAGGAGTTAGATAGTGGATGGTCAAATTCCATCTTTAATGAATTTATACTTCTCTTGTCGATTCCAAATCAGATTTAATGGAATAGTAAGTGAACGAATCACATTCATATTTTTTTTATACTTATATCCGCACTTTGGGATAAGAGTTCGTTGGCGGATGGTCAGATCGCACATGATTTGCGTTTATACTCCGATCCACGCTTTGGAGACTTAGAGTAATTTCAAAAAATAGTCGAATCATAATTTCTTCGAATGATTGACATGCCCCAAGCTTGGGGTTTAACTTAGAGAGCGATAGATCGTGTTACGATCATTTTTTATTTATGCCTATCACATTGGTTGGTGGGATTAATTTAATTACCGGATGGTCAAGTCACATCCATTTCTCATTAGGTACTTCGTCCATTGGGTTGTAAGTGAGAATCATTGAATAAATGACTGGACCGCGTTCGTTTGTTTAGTCTAATCGTGAACTTGTGCAATTTGTTGGCTCCAAATTCTAGAAATCTGCTCGGAGACATCAGTATTAGTTAGTCGGATATCCTAACTAATATGTAATGCTACAACAATCACAGATATGAATGAAATTTCAAATTTTACTTGCCAAGTGGAAAGAAATGAAATAATTTATCTTATTGCATATCTCGAAAATCAAACGCTAAAATAAATTCAAAAATTAAGTACAACTGAATAAAAAAAAATAAACTAAGTGAAAGTGCGTCGTAAATGCTCGCAATTCCACGCCCTTGGGAGTGTAATGCCATCAAAGTCACTAGCTTGAATGTTTCTTCTCCAAGCATCTGTTCAATGACATACGTCCCTCCCAAGTAGGATGAATGTGTGATAGGACAATAAAACCCTGTTTCAAGATGAGACCGCCGATCTCAAAGGTCCTAGGTCGGACTTTAGTGTTATAGTATTGGGAGACTCTATATTGATGTGCAACTGCCGTCAAATCAGCTTCTTCGTGCTTCTTATCTACCAAGTCTAGAGATTTTAAGAGGAGATCTCTATTCGTGCTGGGGTCATAGTAGGTCACTCGATGAGAAGGGACATCAAGTTCAGTAGGAATGATAGATTCGGAGCCGTAAGCAAGGGCGAATGGAGTATGGAAAGCCGCAGACTTATAGGTGGTCCTGTAAGTCCATAATGTTGTTGGGAGTTCATCCACCCACTTGCTAGCCTTTTCCAAGCGTTTCTCCAAAATGGACTTTATGATTCTATTCACATCTTCAACTTGTCCATTTGCATAAGAGTGAGCAGCTGCCACAAATCTCTTTTCAGTATAATGCTGACAGAATAAGTCTTTGAATTCAGTGCCATTGAATAGGTTTTCATTATCAGTTACAATGCTTTATGGAAGGCAAAAACGGCAGATGATGTTTTAGACAATGAAGTTGATTACTTTCTTCATCTTGACTGTGAGTAAAGGTTTTGCTTCAGCCCATTTGGTGAAGTAATCAACTGCTACGATTGCGTACCTCCCAACACCTTTAGAGATAGATAGGGAACCGATAATATATATGTCCACTGTGGCAAACGACCATCGATTGTCCGTTTTCATAATTTTCGTTGGCAGAGCTCTCGAAAATTTTGCATACATTTGGCATTTTCCACATTGCTTAGCATAATCAATGGAATCTCGGTTGACAGTTGGCCAGTAATACCCATAACAGAGTATTTTCTTTGCTAGGGTTTGCCTCTAGTGTGTCGCCATATTCCCCTTCATGAACTTCCCATAAAAATCGTTTATTTAATTGCAAGCAATACATTGCAGTAGGGGAATGGAAAAACCTTTTCTATGCATGACTCTTTCCTGAATGATATATCGTGGAGCTTTGCGGAGGACTTTTCGTTTTTCATTCCTCTATTCGAGAAGGACTTCCTACAGCAAATAATCTTTAATCGGAGTTATCCACGACTCTTTCTCAGACTCTGTCTCTATTAACTAATCAATTTCCATCTGGTTTATGCTTAGAGCATCTAGTAGTTCGACTGGAAACAAGCCCATTTGTTGTGCATCCCTGGTGCTAACTAATTTTCCAATGAGTTGGCCTCTTAGTTTCGATCCTAGGGAATATGCGTGATGCCATAATACTCAAAGTCAACCAATAGCTCTTGGACTAGGATAAGGTATGGAGCGAGTTATTGTCCTTTAGACAGATAATCTCCCCTGACTTGTATACCCCCAATTGGGAATTGAAAAATAATTCAAGAGATTATTCCCAGATCTCTTGCAAGTTTGAGCCTAGCAATTAGAGCTTCATACTCAGCTTCTTTGTTCATTGCAGGGAAGTAAAGCTTTAAAGCATAACAAATTGGTCGATTCTCTGGGATTACTAGCACAACTTTGGCTCCAAAACAATGATCATTGGATGCTCCATCCATATATTTTGCACCAGATGGTAAGGTCCCCACCGCTCTCTAGGGGATCATCCTATGTAGTGAATTCTACTATAAAGTCCACCAGTGCTTATCCCTAGATAGCTCTCCGAGGGAGATAAGTAATGTCGAATTGGCTCAGTTAGATTTTCCACACCGGTAAACTTCCAAATATTTCTCCGGTCGCTGTAAGACCTATCATAACGGATGATCGATGTAAATGTTGATGGGATATGCCTAAAAATAGGGACGGATCTTTCGTAACGCAATCAACAAGCAGTACGTCAATTTCTCTATCTTTAGATAGTTCCTTTCAGCTCTTGTCAATCGCTTACTAACATAGTGGATCAGTCTCTAGATTCGATTATCTTCGCGAAGCAACGTGGCACTTATAGCGTGTACCGATATGGCCAAGTAGATATGGAAATCTTCGTGATCTACCGGCTTTGACAAGACGGGAGTCTCTCTAAGCAGTTCACCAAAGCTTAGAATGCATCTTCACAGTCCTATGTCCATCCAAAGTTCATCTACCCTCTTCTTAATAGGTCAAAGAAAGGAATACATTTATCGATGTCTTTGGAAATAAACCGGCTTCAGGCGGCAACGTTCCAGTCTAGGCACTATACTTGTTTGATAGTCTTTGGTACTTGGATGTTTCAAACTGTTCGAATCTTCTCAGGATTATCTTCGATTCCGAGAGCACTGACAATGGAACCCATGAATTTTTCTAATGCAACACTAAAGGAACATTTTAGATGATTGATCTTCTTTTTGTAAAATTGGATGATATCGAACATCTTTGTTAAGTCTTTAATGTGGTCGCTTGATGTCTTGACTTCAAAAGCATACCATCCACATATATCTCCATCATCTTTCCAATTTGATCTTTAAACAATCGGTTGACCAGGCTATGATAAGTTACTCCAGCATTCTTCAGTCCAAATGGTGTTACCACACAACAATACAATCTCACGTCAGTAAAAAAGATGGCGTGCTCTTGGTTGGAGATGTGCATCAGGATATGATTATATGTGGAGTATTCATCCACGAAAGATAGCAACTCGTGCCCTATGATTGAGTCAACCAGCTGGTCTATCTTTGGAAGGGGAAACCGTGTTTTGGACATGTATTTAACTCCGAATAGTCAACGCACATTTGCCACTTTCCATTTGCCTTTCTCACAAGTACAGGATTTGATACCCATTTAGAGTAGAGGTCATCATGGATAATTTATTGATTTTGATTCTATCCACCTCCTCTTTAAGGGCGTCAGATATCTCCAGATCCAGGCCGCGCCGTTTTTGTTTCACCGGGACGTGCCTTAGGTCGAATTTAATGCATGGCTCACAGTGGCAGGGAAGACCCCAAACATGTCAGAGTGGGTCCAAGCGATCACATCGAGATTTACTCGGTGAAAACCAGCAAGTTCCTTCATCATCGGGGGGGGGGGTGAGCTCTGATCCGATCTTTCATACTCACGATAGGTCATCTTGGTTGATCGTGATGTCAATCGTCAGCTTAGCTAGTGCAATCTTGGTTTCTTTGGGCTCTCCTTCATCATCCCTCAGATCTATGTCTTTATAGAACTGACTGTGGCACTCGAGCCAAGGCCCAGTCGCTAGTTGTAGATCTTCGATGGCTTGGATGCAGAGAGAATTGTCCACACCCTTACCTTTCTCCTTCCGCCGAGTCTCCCTTAACTCAACCGCATAGCAGGCGTGTCTAGTCGCCTGATCTCCATGAACAACTCCCACACCATTATCAGTTGGGAATTTTAAGGAAAGACAACAAGGGGCGATGGGTGCCCAAAATTCTACAAGGGTCGGTCGACATAGAATAACGTTATATGGAGAGTCAACATCCTACATTACAAATGGCAACATCCAAACTCCCGTATAGTCGCCTTCCCCCAATTCCATGGGACATTCATCATAACCAATAACTTTGGTTGCAGCACCATTAAAGCCATGGACGTAGGCTTTAGTCGGTTTTAATTCCTTAACTTCCATCCTTATCAGATAATAAGCCATTTTGAAAATAATATTCATGGAACAACCACAGTCAATTAAGATCTTCCTCACTACGGCAAGGCCGATAATGGTCGAAATGACCATTGGGTCGATCGTATATGCCTCTAACTTATCCATGTCTCTATTTCTATATACAATGCCATCTGCCATTATACGTTGCAATTTGGCTGGGGCCACCATCTTCTATATTTGCACAACACTCAAAATTCATATGCTTGATTGCACTAGCATAGCGCTCCATCTCGTGCCAGCTCTTATCAACTGGATGTGGCCCTCCGAATATTGTATTGATAACCAATCTTCCACTAGTGCACATACGATCTTCAGCCCAATGCGGCGCTTGTCCTTGGTTGGGGTCTGATGTCCCATGCCCATCGTTCTGTAGGGACTTAACAAACTGCTGCAATTTTCTTTCCTGAATCAGTTTCTCGATAACATCCTAGAGATGCTTACACTCATTTGTGCTATGACCATAACATTCATGGAACTAGCAATATTTTCTAGTCTACCTTTGTTTCTCCCTTGATTCCTTTGGAGGTGGCTTCCTATACTGCATGGTATTGCAGGTAGAGAAGTAAACGTTCTCTAGAGACATATTCAATGGTGTGTAGGTATCATACATTGGAATCCTTGACTTTCCTTTTCTAGAATTTCTCTTTCGTTCATGGTTACTATCACTGCATTTCTTTTGCGGATTTGGGTTATTTTGGACATTTTCTTGAACTTTTCTAGAATTCTCTACGGATTGTTTCACCTTAATGTTACTCTGCACTCCCTCTTCACTTGGTCCTACAACAATCTTCTTCCCAGAGCATCTAGTTTCCTCTTTCCTCAAATATTGAGTTGATTTTTCATAGAAATGCTCCAACATCATGGGTGGTTTTCCAGCTACCAATCGTCAAAGTCAAATCTGGATCAATCCCACTTTTTAGTGCCATTAATATTGAAGGTCATTTAGATTACTGACTTCTGTGATGGTTGTATGAAATCTCTCCAAATAATTTTTCAGCGATTCTCCCGGAGCATAGATCATGCTTGATAGGGACATTACATCATTGCAGCGAGTTACATGCATACGGAACTACTCCAAAAAATTTGTTACTAAATCTTCAAATATAGAGATTGACCTTGGGGGCAATCTTATGAACTACATTGTTGCTATGCTAGAAAGAGTAATGGGAAAACATCTACATTTTGTGGCATCGTCTACTCGTGCGGAGTCCATTAGCAATTCATATCTCATGATGTGCTGCCTGGGGTTTGTTTTTCCCTCGTAGTTAGGTACCGATGGCATGCTAAATCCCCATGGATATTCTATGTGTAAAATGTTGTCTGTAAACAGGGTATGGCTTCTTGAGATCCCCCAATCATCATTGGTCAAGCCTCGGCTCTCCCTTACGAACTACTTGATCATAGTTGTCAAGTCCAGCATTTGGATTATTGAAGCCAAGTGGTGGTCGTTCTTCACCTCAGGTGAATGGTCCGATCGATGTCCATGGGCCGTTCCATTTATTTTCTCAACATCCTAATCATTTCGGAGAGATAATTGATCTACATTAACTTTAATTCCAGCATCTAGATCAACCATAGTGGTTCCAGTTCATGTTTCATCAGAAAAAGGTAAGGCACCTCTGCTGAAGGAGGGATCGACCCCGATCCTTATAGATGGATCGGGTCAAATCGATCTTGGCAGCCCGGGATTGGATGTGTGTTGATGTCTAGATGCTTCTGCATGATATCCGTCGGTTCTACGATGTATATGCATGTGATGGTCATGTGATGAAGTTGAGCTCTCCAATGCAGATTAGGGAGTTGGCTTCCTCCTAGTTTTCTCACATTGTTGATTCTTGAGTTAATTTATCGGATCGATATTGGCTTAAATCCTCCAGTTCAATTGTCAACGGCTATCCATAAGCTATCTCATCAGATTCTAGAAATTAGATCTTATGGTGGAATAAGCTGAATTCTAGACATCAATTGGATGGATGGCATTAACATCTACTGGTAGATTGTTCTGGCTTCCTTGTTGGATGATGGCGTTCTCATTCCCTTCTGTGCTTTGAGAAGTAGATCTGGTGTTCCTGACCCTTGTTGGTAGTTTTCCTTATAGATTTCCACTTCAAATCTGAGTTGAAATAGAAGCTTGTTGGTAGAAAGAAGGATCTATCTCAGAATATGGGAATCTATAAGTCATTTCTCTATGAAAGCACTAAAATGTTTGCATCAAAAATTGTTGCAAACATCCAATAGAGATTTATAGAGAAATAAATGAAAAAAATCCAATGAAAATAGAGGAAACAAGCAATTAAATAACAGAGTACAAGCAATAACAAGAACACAATGACTTTTAATTTTTCGGCATTGAAAGCATACGTCCACTTTGGATAAATAACTTTATTAATCATTTGAATGGCTGAGGACATGGGGATGGATTGGGTATGATCTGTAGTTGCAAAGGAGTACAAAGAAAACAGCAGCATCCAGATCCCGAAAATGAATAATAAAATCTATATTTATAGGGGAAGAGGGAGAAATATCTTGCTGAAATTTTAACAGCGGAGTTTCCAGATCCAGAAGAAGTAACAGTGTCGATCGTGGGTCCTACATCATTTGCAATAATGACCGAGCTCCTTTTGGGATGCGATTGATATGGTCGGCACCACTCTTCAATATATTGATGTTCCCAAAGATTCATTTGTAGTTGACTTGTAGATTTTGAGATATATATCGTTTTCTACCGAGTAAAACTGTAATATCAATACGGTAAGATCCATGGTTGGTGAATATGGATCGTACTCGATCCATTTTCAGGGAGTTGTGTATTTTAATATTTTGGGCATTCTATTGAGTTCATCTTCCACTTTTGCTTCACCGCTGCTTCATATAATCATCTGTGCCTGATCTCTAGGGTTCATGATTGTTAATCTATGATGTGTCGACCTTGATAACAATCGAGTCTAACTTGTCTAATTTGTTCGGTATAGCAAAGCAAAAAGGTCGGATAACACTTCCTACGGTCAAACGTCGGTTACGTAGGTCAATTCTTGCCTTCTGCATAAGCAAAGGTTTGTAAGAAATGAAAGTTAAGAGAGTGAGAGAAATCGTAGAAGAGTAGATATAAAATAGGCTACCTCTATATAAAACTACCATTATGTTATATAAGAGCATATAACCTCCCCAAGTGTTCATTTTCTACTAATTAGTTTCTATTTTACTTTGTTTTACTGAGCTGCTCCACTAATCTAACTCGGAAACCACATGGTAACATCCCTCACTTTGAGACCCAAAAATGGACACCGTTGATGTTGCAGTCATTACTAGAATTGTTTTCAAGCGATAAAGTGGATTTAGTGTTATTTTGCACAATATTAAGTAAACAAAGAAGCTAAATAGATTACATCACATCAAATTGTTTTACATAATACATTACATCATCATTAAACCTTTTCAGTCCTACATAAGGATAAATACAGTAAGAAGATAAGAGTAATGTCATATCCTACACATGAAGATGTCAACATGACACATGATCTGTTACAATTCCTTATTTTACAGAACTGAATTTTCAAAATAACCTTTATTAGCTGTGTAAACCTCATACTTCTTCTTTATAATCTTTATTCTTGCTTCCAAAAGATACATATCTAATCCATAAACTCAACCGAATCAAATGAGTAGCCATGAGTTTATGCGAAATAATAAAAACAAGAGTTAAACATAGAGTCCGGTATGAGTAAAATCTTTGCCTAATCATCCATAGTGAAGCCACACCACCAACACAATACATGTTTCCCCCTCACTTTCTCATCACAATAATTACGTCATAACATGCAAACAAACATTACTTGAAAGCATCCATGTGCATTACATTCGGTTGATAAGTGTGCACTACGTTTTTCATTCAATTATAAACCATGCCATATTTATATTTTAAATTCAATTAAGTATACCTACACTTAACATCCAATTATGAACCACGTCATATAACAACAAATCATCCATCTAAACATCACCCAATCTCTTATTGAGGTGTTCGTCTTTAAGTTATCATTAACTAAGTCTAGTGATTACCTCCCATGGGCTGTTTATCACTAAATTTATATTTTATCGAACAACGTCACCAAATGAAATGGCAACTCCTTCCACCAATAGGAGCCGCCCTAACTAGAGCCACCCTTACTCTCCTAAGAAGTTGAATGTAAGCACCCATAATACATCCTAATAAGCATCCTTATTGAGCATCAATAACACATCTTAGTTCCTAAACCAATATTTTTCACATTGTCGATTTATTTAATTTATTCATGTGACCACCCTGTAGTTTGGCCCCATACCATGGCACCCAACTATAAATCCCCTTTATTGAAACCTTTTAGGATTGATCCCTATCATGGCACCCTACGTATACCATTGGACTTTAAACTAATAGTTAGGGCATCCTACCACCCAATAACTCCTTGAGTTGGTATATATTTACTATCATAATTGTTTCCCTTTCTTTCACTCATTTACAGTGTACCGTACACTTCCTTTAGCTAAAACATCATTATCTTCGACTAGATGATACATATCATTTATTAGTTTCTCCAAACCTTCTTCCATTTCAAAAATAAATTAACATAGTTTTGAGTTATAAAATCTTACTTTATTTAATCCCTATGTAATAGTCGATTAATTCTTTAAAGTTGTCTTCCAAGATGCTTTAAGTATTTATTATGTTGTGTAGAAAAATTCAGCTTCCCAAACTATTGCAATTTGAACTTAGCTATCGCATATTGGCTATCTTTTAGCCATCGCAAGTCATGCCTATCTACCGAACATTGGTTATCTGTTAGCCATCACATGTTTATTCTCTTAGGCCATTGCTAGTTGACCCTTAACTAGTCATCGCATGTTGATAGTTAATTTTTAGCTATCACAATTTTTACTTATGTATATGCTATTGCATGTTAATAGCTTCCCAAACTATCGCATGTTGAGCCCCAAGTGGCCATCACATGTTGAAACTTCTCCTAGCCGTCGCATGTTAACAACTCCATTAACTATCGCACAGTGATGCCCTTTTAGCCATCGCAAGTTGACTTTCCAACATCGCATATTCAGGTTCCATTAAGCTATTGCAAGTTGCCTCCTAATCAAGCCATCCCAAGTTTAGGCTATCGCTGGTTGACCCTCAACTAGTTATCATAAGTTAATTAATGTGTTACCATCACTAATTGATAGCTATAGGCCTATCGCGTGTTGTTGTATCTTAAGGGCCGTCGCAAGTTGATATGGTATTATCGTAATTAACTTGAAAACTATTTTGCTGCCCTATTAAATAATTACTTTACACCAAATTCTATTTGGTGTTGAATCATTATAAGTTAATGGGTTTCTTTGTCGTTTCCTTTTTGGAACTTGTTGACTACAACTTTAATTAATTAATCAAATATCATTAATCAATTAATTCCTCCCTTTTTCCAAATAATATAACAAAATCGAAATTTAATGGGAAAAACCTCCAAAATCCACCAAAAATCTAATTTAACATATTTTATCTCATATCAAAATTGTAAGTCAAAATAATTATCTTTATTACTTTCGATAACTAATTTTCCCAAAAATGACCGTGTTCTCAGTTTAGGAAATTCATAGAAATTCCTCATACATTAGGAAATTGAAATTCCATTGTTATTTTATCATTATAAACATCGTATTAAATTTTCATAGCATTTAAATTTGATTAGGTCATGTTTACCTTAAAAAATGATTAAATTCCTTCCCTTTAAATTTCCAAACACATACAAAGCTATGTTTAATCATCCAAACATATTTATCGTCATCAATTACATTCATTCACAATCAAATTCAAAATACAAGTGGTTAGGAAAGGTTTGAGGGAAACTTTTACACCCCATGATTTGGAAAAACATTAGAACCTTATTATAATCGTCTTTCTTCTTAAAATTGAAAGCTTGAATTCTTCTAGCTTTAATTTTCTCTTGTTTAACTTGAAAATGGTGGCCGACCTTGAGAGAGGTTAGGGGTTTGTTTTTCATAAAATGAAATGAGGTGGGATGAGATAATATGGCTAAGGGAAATAGGTTAGTGATTTTGGCTTGGGCTAATATCCCTTCTAGCCTAATCTCACCAATTCATCTCCCCTAATACCAAATTCTTCTCGCTATAAAACTTAATTAAGTTTTCTTCATTAATAAGGCCAACTTTAATTACTCTAATTATCCTTGGTCCATTTCAATTAACTTTTTGAAGCGCCTCACACTTAATTAACCAAATCTTACTAATGCAAGTCTTGCAATTAAATTTTATCTTATTCATCTCTTTATTGATATCTTATTATTATTAATTTAATTTTCCATATTATAGGGCCATCAAAATATGGAGCGTTACTGGAAACTTCTTCTAATATATGTGGATACTACTTCACTATGGGAACAAGGATAGCTCTTCTTATGACAGGCTGAGTGAATTTAATTACATCTCCATAACAGAAATATTGGGTTGACGATATAGAATTATACCAAGTCATTCTCCCTTCCAAAATCGAACCATCCTCATATTGCAATCCAACACTATCCCACGTTGAGACAACCAATCCATACCTCGAAAATTTTAGTATGCATACGTCACAAGAGAACTTCACACCACGAATGCCCAACTTTAGGACATAACATTGATAAATGGTTCGATCCCTAATAGGACTCATCATCAAAAGGGATTCGTGTAGAGTTTCAGGTTTAAATGATAAAATATAGACTAATGCACTTGCCATGATGAATGGAATGCACCCGTACGAAATAAAGTGTGAATAGGAAAACCAAATAAAGTTAACACACGTTCCATTACAATCTATTTTCCCATCTCCTGAGCAGATGGTAGTGCAATGCTAGAGGTTGGAATGACATTCAAAGCATATGCCTTAACTAATTGACCTTCACTCTTCGAAGCTAGGGAATCTCTCTTCATATGTCCGTGCTGATCACAAATGTAACACTTTACTCTTCGCTCATTGGGGCCACCTTACAATCATTCGATAAATGACCCACTTGGTTATTGTTACATCGCCTTATAATTACATTTTTTGTATTAAAGATTCTAAAGAGGGTGATAAAAACCCCTAAATTAGCGGACATAGTGGATATAATAGAGCTTCAAGTGCATCTACTATTTAACATCGCTAAACTAGAAAAGTATAGCAATCGAAGTGCGCTATGAACTTTAGTGGGGCATTACGAGGCTTTAACCATATAGCCCTAAAGCTATTCCATCCCTAGAATAATGCCGAACCCCTCAAACCCAGTATAGAACATTCATAAACAAACATACATCCATGAATCGATAAAACTATATCATGACAGATCATGCACAAACTAAGCGAGCCTTCCATAGCGTTTGACACAACCAAGGGTCTATCCACTATTTAGGTTGCAATCCTAATCTATCTACCAAGTTACCAAATATAAAGGAATGTGAAGACTAGATATCAAATAAATCACATACATGTACATCAGAAATAGAAAGCATACCATGAATTGAGATGCCCTTTCCCTTCTCCTTCGTCAATGGAGCATTCAAAGAAATTGAGATCGCACTCAAAGCAGAAGAAGACACAACATGCTTGTTCTTTGATGGTTCTGGTTGGTCCTTCTACGAATCTAGGCATGGTGCAATTATATCACTTTCTCTCTGCGCTTTTACAGTTATTGCTATGTTAATCCTTCTCTTCACACCTGAAGCATGTAGGGTCCCATTTCCTTTTTTCTAACCACCCATTTGAAACTACTTCTTCTTGTAATATTACCACTTCCTCTTACCTCCCCTATTAACTTGTGCTTTGGTTCACTCTTGGGAACAACAACCGGCTTAGACCTAGGATACAGACTTTGATGTTCGGAGGGCCTTTTCCATAAGCTTCTCAAAGGACTCAACAATATGTCCCACCAACTTCTCTCCTAAGTGATCGTCTAAGCCCATAATAAATTTCTCATTCTTATTTAGAGAAGTATCAACATAAGATAGACTACACTTCAATGGCATGTCAAATTCAGCCATATGCTCCAATAATCATCTCTCCTAACCTCAAATTAGAAAAATTACGGAATAGTACTGACATATGCATTACTAATATATACCACTCATTAAATCTCACCTTAAACTACTCCCAGGTAATCAGATCCTCATGAGTAGTAACCTTTATAGCATTCCATCACACTCATTGCTCGCCTTTGAAGTTGTCTTAAGGCTTGTTTCCTCTTTATTGCATACTTTAATTTGAAGTCCTCAAAGATCCTTTTATAAGTGTTAATCCAATCTTCGACTACCCTAGCTGGCTCTGTTCCAAGGAACAATTTTCCTTCCAATCTGGAATAATCTCGATTCAACTTAGCAAAGTTGACGTTGAATACTTGCACTTAAGCACAAGAATCATCACTAGCATTAGGAGCAACTTAGGCATTTTTAACCATGCCTAGCACCATCTTAGCGAGCATGTTCTGCGAATCAGGGTTGGATGCCAATGAACTTGTCCCCTCCTCAACACTGAAGATGGATTTCTTAGCAACATTTCCCATATGCTAGCTCATTCTTATTAATAATAAGAATAATCAATCTCTCATAAAGAAAAGTTGCACCAATGGTATCTGTGTATGCAACGCGACTTATAGTACATACATACTGCTCTATTTTGAAAACCAAAATATAATAGGTAAGCTCTCTCATATTGCTTGGCCGATTTCAAAGCGATAGTTCCCACCTTATCCTTACTGGATCCAAGTACCAACTTAATTCAACTACGCAACCTAAGCTCTGATACAAAAAATGTGATGATAGTCCCTCAATATAACCTATAGAGTGTGCAACGGCGATGCTTGATCGATGTTGGACGATAGTCGAGGTGGTAAAGTAACCATAATCATAATTATAGAACCTGTATAACATCTAACAACACATAGATAAGATATAATAATCAAAACTAGATTTAAATAGGTGAGATAGTGATATAATCAAAAAACTATAAGTAAGAACGTTAGAGTGCAATAGGTTAACAAAACTATATAAAATAAGAAATAATAGAGTTATACATCATAAATAAACTCCAATTGCTATCACACATATAATACAAGTACTAACACAGCTTTAAAGTACTACACAGAAGAACATAGGTGATAGTAAGCTCCAAAATATAGATATATGAAAGCATAGTCTCCTATTCGTACTCCATACAACTTCATGCACTACCCAGACCAGTTATCCCTAATATAATCATTTTAAAGTACCCGAGACAATATGTTATGAGATGATAAATGTAACAACCCCTATCTTGAGGCACGAAGCTAAGCGCTACAGATGCTGCAGTCATCTATAGTATTAACTTGTGGTGACAAAATATGGTAATGTAATTAGTATCCACAATATCAAAAGCACATGAATATGAAACGAAATCACAGATTTCAAAAACAATTTTACCGATTACAATTCAAATCCATATTTCATATTCTATTACACTATCCCAAACGATTCCATATTGCGATCAAATATAGTTATTACTAATTACGCCGAGAGTGACATATGAAGATGCCCCCATGGACGATCAGAATACTAAATAGACATATCAGTCTTATATACAACACAACAGATATAAAATTAAATAGTTCCTACATTGCTATCTTTGCCTCCTGCACATCCTCAAAAGCTTATTTGTCCACCTACAAAACCCGAAAAACCTCAACTGTCAGCCTACCCAAATTAATTTAGAGCACCCAAGAGTTTAATAGGAAAAACATAAACTTTGAGTCAGACATAAGGTTTGGTGTGCATAATAATATTACATCTCGGTGTTCTGATATTAGTGAGACCACGCCGCTTAGCGAAACGAGTTCCCCCTACTAATATCCCATTTAAAACATATCTTCTGTAAATCAGAATCCAACAATCAAACTGAATAAAGCAAGAATAGCAATTTCATATATGCATATAAATCAGGTAATCAAAAGAATATCTATCCAAACAATATAGTTTTGTTTGGCTAACCACTAACCATTAGCTGACTCAGCCTACCAGACAAAATAAATAATCTAACTTCTATTAGACACACTCTTAGACAGTCTGTCCTTAACTTACTTCCTTCAGGGTCAACTGATCCTAACGGTTTTGTGGGCTCATCACTAACCAATCTTTCACTATATATTCCTTTCTGTGTGTAACATTAATTAATTCTTACCTATGATAAATAATCTAACTTCTATTAGGGTCACCAATATTGCTTTCCTTATCATATATTACAAAGCATTGGCAAAGCTCTAACATTTTATCTACTCCATAAATTCTTAAATCTAAATAAAACTATAGTTTATATACATTGTAACATCCCCCACTTGAGGCCCAGAACTAACGGCTATGGATGCTGTAGTCATCCATAGTTATTAATCCTCGGCAACTAAATAATGTAATGTTAGATACATTGATACACAGAAACACATGAATATGAAAAAAAAAATAAGCATCAAACAAGTTCCACATTCCATTTCAAAACATTTCAAATTCAATAGATTATCCCAATATGAGTACCGCATTCAGAAAAAATCTATCTATTATAACATATACCAAGAGCAACATATGAAGATGTCCCGTTGGATGATTAGAGTATATATAGGCAATTAAACAACTTTGCCTTTACAACAACAACACATCGGCATCAAAACAAAAGAGAACTCTAAGTAGCTATCATGCTTCCTATATGTCTCCGGAAGCTTATTCGTCTAAGTAGGTACCTGAAAACCTCATCTCTCAAACTACTCAAAATCAATTGAGTGCTCGAGAGTTTAAGGGAAAAACATAAACTTTGAGTCATGACATAAAGCCTGGTATGAACAATAATCTATCATCTCTAACTATTTAGACATCCAGTGAGGCTATACCGCTTAGCGGAATAGGTTTTCCCCTTACTAGTATCCTTAAACTTTTATAAAACCATATACTGTGCTCCTACATCCATAATGGTTAAAACAATTCAAAACAATATGATGATATGCAAACAAGTAAATCAATTCTGAATTTTCCATCCCCATTCATTCTGACTAACTATCTCGGTTATAGTTTTTGGGGTTACTATTAACCAAATAGTTTTTATGGGCTTACTAATAACCTAGATAATGTTTATAGACTCCCTGTCCAATTTCACAGATTTCATCGGATCACTATGAACCTATTGGCTCATACTAATATCTTTACTGGTTCTTGGGTTCTTCTTGAACCTATTGCTAACTCCAATATGTTTTCTCTTATCCTAATTTTCATGGGTTGACTAGGAACCTATTGTCTTCTGTTAATATCTTAATCCCGTTATAGTTTTCATGGGTTCGCTACAAACCTATAGGCCACTGCCAATGTCAAATCATAGTTTTCATCGGCTAACTATAAAACTGTCTTCCTGACATCTTCGTTTATACATAGTTTTCATGGGTTGACTATGAACCTATTGGACTCTTCCAACATCTTTTCCTATACACAGTTTTCATGGGCATACTGTGAACCTATTGGCCCCTTCCAATAACTTTAATTAATATTTTAGTATCCTTAATTTATATTCGCGACTGGGTAAACTTAGCTAGTTATTCTGCCTTTCCCCAAGGTACTGTTATGGGTTTATTACAAAGTGAATATATTCAAATACATATATGAAGAAGCAAAAATAATAATACCAACCCATGTGGTTTAACATCCCTGAAATCATTTTATATAAAACTTGGTTAATCCCTTTAACCCATTAACCAAGGAAAACTTCTTCAGAACTCTATTTCAAAACGCTTTACTTATGCCATGGTTTTCCTTTAAAAATGAGATTGGGTTGTTTTGAAAACTAAGGCTTTCGAAACCTTAAATCATTACATTTGAAACTCCTGGATAACCCCCCTTGAAAGCATAGAAAACTTCTTTTCAAAACATTACATATATACCTTTCAAGGTCTTTAATCACCACTTTCTTTAATCATCACTTTCGAAACCAATATATCCCTTTCGAAAGTATCAAAACACTACGTAATAGTCTTTAGAATCATAGCTTTGAAATCAGTGAAAGTACCCTTTCTGAAACCATTGGGTTTACTCAAAAACATCTTTTGGGTCAAAGTAAATATATATGAAAGTATCTCTTTCAAAATCTTTAATAAAATTGTTTGGGGAAAATTTAATGGCATCGGAGCCGTCCATTTGAAAGCATCAAAACCTTTAAGTAAAACTATGAAGGTTGGTATCAAAACCTCTTTTGAAGCCATTACCTTTGAAACCCTTGAACCCTTTCGAAAGCATCTAGGAAGTGGCTTATTACATATTTAAAACAAAATCTACCCTTCGAAAGCATTGTTGGCTTTAATACACTCGAAAGGCAAAAGAACGGTAGTAGGGCATCGACTAGGTCAGAACCACCAATTTCGAAAGAATTGGTTTACAAACAAGGAACTCATTTGAAACTTGTACTTAAAAATTAAAAATGCCAACCTTCTTCGAAAGCTATTTAGAAAACCTTTCGACTCCTTCGAAAGCTCCTAGTAAAACAAGGCGGGCGCTTCTCTTTGGAAAACAAAACAAAAGTTTCGACCCCTATCGAAAGCATCGACTTCGACACCATGCCTTTCGCCTTCCTCCAATCCACTACATACCCATGTTGATACTTTGTGTATTAGTTTCTGCTTTGTGGGGTTTTGACTTGATTGAAGGCAGAAGCTATGAGTCGAAAGGTGCTTCTAATAGAGGCGGAACCCGATTTTCTGGGTAAATCTGTTTTACTGCCAAATAAAGCAGACACTTTCTAACTAACATGACTACTTATAAGCATGTGATTGGTTACCTCACCCTTTTAAATTCTTCACAAAACTAATTGCCACCTAATTTCGGATATGAACCAAGATTAATTTAATAGAGAATCCCTTCCATTAAGCAAAATCAATAATGCAAATAAGTCCTTCTTCTAAAATAATTCAATTTCCATAGAAAATCACTTAGGAAAAATCCTCAAAAATCACAGAAATTCATTTTTAATATGTTATCCAACATATCTAAATTTTGGACCCAAATACTCAGTATAACTTCTGAAATAAATGTCTAAACCCAATCAACCATATTTTCCTTTGAAAGTTCATAACAATCTTTCCATAGCTTGGAAAATTATCAAAATTAAAATCCAACTCCAAAATCATGGTTTACATAACGTATAATTTTTCCATGGAATTCAAAAATCTATTTCAATCGGTTTTTCCCTAAAACCTCATAAATCTCCGTTTAAACAATTTTGGTTAAATCAAACAAATTATAATTCATGCATATCATCATCCAAAACATCATAAAAATGAACTTAATCTTAAATCCGATAACATATGATCATAAAAAGAGTAGAGATGATATAAATTATTATTCACCTTGAATAGGATAAGGAGATTTAATTGAGATTAGGATTTATTCCTCTTGCTTGAATTACTTAGATTGATTTGAATTTCTCTTCTTTTTCTCCCTTAACAATGGTTGTCTCCTCTTCTTATGTTTGCATTTTATTTTATTTTTTGCACAAATGAACGCGAATAAAGGGAAACGAGAATATATATAAGTGATGGGTTATGTGCGGATATTTCCTGATAAGCCCTTAGGTTAATTAATTATGGTACATAACCATGTATAACCCATTTACCTTATTAAGCATGGCCCATAATTTTATTTTCAAATCTAAATTCCCTTATCACTTAATATTTACATTATTCTATTTAATTTATCTAATTAAATCTCCTGAACAATGTTACTAAAATTAAAGGTGTTACAGGATCCCCTCCTTAAAGAATTTCGACCCTGAAATTTAATAAGGACTAAATACTAAACATAACCATCATCTGTAATAACTTTTAACAACCATACTAGCCTACCTGACTAGCAATTATCTATATAAGGCTAATATACACATACCCTTGAAGCAGATTGGGATAAGTATCTCTAATCCTATCTTCTGTCTCCTAAGTATAGTCCCTGTCGTTGTCGCTCCACTGAATTTCACCAATTTGACTCTCTTGTTCCTTAATCTTTTCTCATCTCTCGCAACAACCCAAATTGGTTGTCTAACAAAAATAAAATTAGGCTCTACAACCAATCTTTCAACCAATTGGAGAAATAGTAGTCTCTGGATCATGCACATACTTGCGAAGATGAGACACGTGAAATAAATTATGGACACCTACCATACTGCTCGGCAGCTCTGCTCTGTATGCAAGCTTTCCAATCCTCTCTATAATCTGGAATGGATCAACATATCTCAGTGCTGGTTTCCCTGACTTTCCAAATCATACCACACCCAACATCAGTGATATTTTAATGAAAACCTTATCTCCAATTGAGAATTCTAGGTCTTTATGCCTCTTATCTACGTAATTCTTCTGTCTTGACTGAGCTTCCTTCATCCTTTCTTGGATTAACTCAATATTCTTTGTCGCCTCTCTAACCTGATCTCGACCAAAGACAATCCATCTCCAGTCTCCAAACAACATGCTGGCGATTTGCATAGCCTTCCATACATAGTTTCAAAATGCGCCATTCCTATACTAGTCTAATAACTATTATTATAGGAAAACTCAACCAAATGTAGGTGATCCTCCCAAGATCCACCAAACTCCAATACACAAGCTCTAAGTAAATCCTCAAGTACCTTATTGACTCTTCCCGCCTTCCCATCCGTTTGAGGGTAATATGTAGTACTCATCTTGAGCTTAGTGCCTAACACATCTTGTAGACTCTTCTAGAATTCGCTAGTGAACAAAGCATCTCTGTCGCTGACTATACTACTAGGAACTCCATGAAGTTAAATTATGTTCTTCATGAACAACTTGGCTAAAAAAAGTGTCGACCTGGTTGACTTAACTAGAATGAAATAGGTACTCTTGGTAAACTTTTCCACTATGACCCATATCCCGTCATTTCCTCTATCTGACATTGGAAACCCATCTATAAAATCTATGGATATTGAATCCCATCTCCAAAACGGAATTTCTAAAGGTTGAAGCAATCCACTCAGCTTCTTATGTTCAGCTTTCACTTGTTGACAGTTTGCACACTGCCTAACCCATAAGCCGACATCCCTCTACGAACCTTCCCAATAGATTCTCCTCTTGATATCTTGATAATCTTCAGTCCTCCAGGATGAATCCTAAACTTAGATTGATGACATTCTCTATGAACTTCTTTCCTCAAGACCTCCACATTCAGAATATACAACCGTCCCTTCTTTCTAAACCAACCCCTCTGGTCAAGACTAAAATCTTTTAGATCATCGATTTCAGTTCCAACCTCAAGCCTTCTAATCCACTCCGCTAATAATGGATCCTTTTCTACTTAGAAGCAATTCTCTCGATCAACACTGGTTGAACTTTCAAATAATACAACATAGTGGTACTTTGAATAGAACCAGCAGTCGACTTTAGCTACAAACTACGTGTAGTCACTTTCAAATAATACAACATAGTGGTACTTTGAATAGAACTAGCAGTCGACCTTAACTGCAAACTACGTGTAGTCAAAGTTTCTAAATCCTTCCATTCTACCAAGATAGATAACATCACATTCTGATGTCTTCTGCTAAGAGCATCCACCACCTTATTTCCTTTCCTAGGATTATACTCTGTACCGAAATAATAAGCAGCCAAGAACACCAGCCACCTCTGCTGTCTCATATTCAACTCCTTTTGAGAGAATAAGTACCATAAAAACTTAGGATCTGTGTATAGTTTAAGTCTCTCCCTAATAGATAATGCCTACAAATCTTCAATGCGAAGATCACCGCAACCAGCTGCAAACCATGAGTATGATATTTTACTTCATGCGGTCTAAGCTGTCATGAAGTATTGGCAATCACTTTACTCTTTTTGCATCAACGCAGCTCCTAATCCTCTTCCACATGCATCGGTATATTCCACCAATCTTTGTTTTTCGTCTAGAAATACTAACTTAGGTGCATTGGTCAATAAATGCTTTAACTTAAGGAATGCTTCCTCACATTTTTCGGACCAAGCAAACTTCACATCCTTCCTGATTAGCTTAGTCAAAGGCGCCGCTATTCATGAGAAATCCTTGACGAATCTCCGATAATGGCCAGCAAGTCCAAGAAAACTTCTAATCTCAGTCACTGTCTCTAGTCTCTTCCAACTATTAAAAGCTTTGATCTTATCAGGATCGACTGACAAGCCCTTCTCTGAAACCACGTGACCAAGAAACTTAACCTCTTTCTTCCAAAAATGACACTCGAAAAACTTTGCCTTCGGCTAATGCTACCTCAGTGTCTCAAGCGCAACTCTAAGACGAACTTTATGCTCGTTTTCATCCTTAGAGTATACTAAAATGTCTTCTATAAACACCAACATGATTCTATCCAAATACTCTCGGAAGACTCGGTTCATCAAATCCACGAAGAAAGCAGGTGCATTCGTTAACCCGAATGGCATTACTAACCATTCGTGCGAACCATACCTAATCCAAAATGCTTCCAAAGGAATACTATCATCCACCACTCTTAACTGATGGAAACATGTCGTCAAATCCAACTGGAAAAACACTCTAGCACCACACAACTGATCAAATAGATCGTCTATTCTTGGTCAAGGATACTTATTTTTAATCATCATCTCGTTCAACTTATGATAGTCGATACACATCCTCAAAGACCCATTCGGATTCTTCACGAACACCCAACCGCTCCCCAAGGCAAGCTGCTTGGTCTAATAAAATTTCTTCCTTCTAGATCCACTAGCTACACCTTCAATTCCTTCATCTCGGTTTGTGTCATCCTGCTAGATGGTTTACTTACAGGTTCAACTCCTAGCACAAGATCTATCCAAAACTCAATAGCTCGTTCCGGTGGTAATTCTTTGACCGACTCAAAGATATCTGCAAACTCTTTTGCTACTCGAACCTGACTTAACTCTTCTCCCACTTTCATAGCACTTAACAAAGCACAACTACTCCGGCTATAATTCTCCATTGAGAGTATGATTCGTTTATGACTATCAGGATGTCTTAGTGATATGTCCCCATCCTGGCAAAATATCCTAGCCTCATACTTACTCAACCAATCCATACCCAAAATGATTCCGAAATCTACAAAATAGAAAAGATATAGACTACATGCAAATTTATGACCTAATAAGTCAAGTTTTAACTAATCACATCTCATCCCTAGAGTTGCATACCCTCATATTAGATTCGCAGTCCTTCAGGAAGTAACAAGGTATGTGGGTTCTAAGCATAACCTATCAACCAAATTCGGAGATATAAATGAATGTGATTCACCAATATGAAATAGTATCCTAACTGGTATACTCTGAATCCAAAACATACCTTCCATCACAGTCTTCCCTTTATCAGCTGCAGTTGGTTTAGCAGATGATGGTCCAATAGCAAAAACCTTTCCTTTGTCCACCCTAACCGGTTCCGGACATTGGTTCTTATAATGCCGAACTTGATCATAGTTAAAGCACTTCACATTCTTCTTATATGCAGCCTTCTTCCCCTTGCCTGACCGGCACTTATTTACATAATGACCCTTCTTGTCACACTTAAAGCAAACTAAGTTAGCCATTGCCTTCTTGGTAGCATCTCCCTTCTAGGTTCCCTTCTTCTTAAAGAATTTACTTTTCTTCCCTTGAGAACTCTAGATCTCAACTGGCTTCTATCAAGCACAAATAGCAAGCATCTCCTTATGGCAGATTTCCATCTCTACAAAAAAATTACTAGGATCATGGAGATGTGGCAGGGTCGCCCTAGCAATCTGAGGCCTCAATCCCCAAATAAACCTCTCATTCCTCCTGTTGACAGTGTCTATATTATTATATCCATAACGGTACAATTCATCAAACTTAGCATCATACTCAACAACCGACATCTCTCCCTGCTCCAAATCAAGAAACTTCCTCAGTAATGCTAATTTAGCAACCTTAGACATAAACCTCTGTTCAAATCTTCTTCAAAAATCAGCTAAGTCAATTCCTCCTTCGAAACTCCAGTAGTAACACTATTCCACCAACGAAGTGCTGACCATTGCAACTGCCTAAAGGCCAACCTTTTCTGCTCATCATCTAAATCCAGATCAAAAAATATTAGCTCATAATGCAACAACCAATTCTTTACTTCTATGGCATTCTCCGTCCCCATAAACGGCTTTCCACCAAGTCTAAAGTAAACTCTTCTCAGCTTAGCATAATTATTCACAACTGAAGCCACATGATTAGTTCCTCCAACATTACCTACAACTCCAACAGCAGCCCCTACTTGCATCATATCGTTGAAGAACTGATACATTGCCCCTATATCCACTGGTGGATTTCCAGCACCCACATTGGCATCATCATTTTGGTTAGCATTAGCCTGTCGACTCGGGTTACTTCTGGTAGGTTGAGCATTTCCATTGGTTGTTGTGTTTCCTCCACCGAGATTTCCTCTTCCGTTTCCCGCTTCCATATCCTCTTTCTCATAAATCTGCATACGAGCCTTAGCAAGATACAAAAGAACGGTCTAAAAGAGAGGGGTACGCGTACTTATATATCTATATATATCAAATGCAAGTACGTTGCTATAGTGTTAACCCAAACCCCGATTTTATTTTTGTGATTCATTTGATTATGTTTGAAAATCTTTTAGGTTTAAATTTCTTCTAAATTTCATAAACCTATGCTCGATACCAATATGTAACATCCCCACTCAGAGGCCCAAAACTAACAGCTACGGATGCTGCAGTTATCCATAGTTATTAATCCTCGACAACCAAATAGGGTAATGGTAGATACGTTGATACATAGAAATACATGAATATGAAAAAAAATTAAACCATCAAATAAGTTCCACATTCCATTTCAAAACATTTCAAATTCATTACATAATCCTAATATGAGTACCGCATTCGTAAAAATATATCTACTACAACATATGACAAGAGCGACATATGAAGATGCCTCCTTGGATGATCATAGTAAATATAGAAAATTAAACGAATTTGCCTTTACAACAATAGCACAGCAGAATCAAAATAAAAGATAACTCTAATGTAACACCCGTATCTGAAGACCTAAAGCCGGCGCTATAGATGTTGTAGTCATCTAAAGTATTGACTTCTGATGACCAAATATGGTAATGTTAATGGTATCCATAATATTAGAAACATATGAATATGAAATAAATTCACATATTTTAAAAAAAACCTTTTTTGGTTACATTTCAAAAACATGTTTTATATTCCGTTACGTATTTCCAAACGTTTCCTAGGTTCAGGTCAAATATAATTGTTATAAAATATGCCAAGAGCGATAATGAAGATGCCCCACGAACGTGCTAGCGTGAATGGGAGTCAAGTCCAAATACCTACATATACCTAAATGCTATACTAACATTTGAATTATGAATTTAACAGGAATTGAATGCTCATCCGGTGACAACCAGATCAATAATAACGAATTGCTAGCACTTGACCTTCAACTACAACAAAGACTGCATTGTCATTGGCAGTTTACAACTCAACATTTATAATCGACCAGGAGTCATGTCTTTTGAAAATTACATCTCTAGATGAAGGGACAGCGACTATTCAGCGAACCAGATAGAGTCTTTTAAGAGTAAAGATGACAACTCTTCAAAGCACTTCATGTTCACACATGATGTATTTTAAGGGGCAAATGTTATCCCGCCTATTGGCAAGACCGTGATACCAAAGACTTCACTAGAGACCGAAGATAATCTTCTTTGGAGATCATATCTGTAGGTTCACGATGGATATAGGACAACCTGGTCCGAGTTTGGATTGGGCCATAATCAACATGACATGACAAACAGAGCGATGCAAAGCTACATTCCAAATTTCAGGTCAATCGGAGTTCGTATGCTCAAGCTACGGAACGGTTAAAACCCTTGAGAAACATGCCAATCTCATATCCATCACTTGTATCTATCATCTTGTATCGATCAACATCAATACAAAATGAGCGTAACTCAAGCACTCGACATCCATCATTCATATCCATATGGTTCAAACTCATAGTAATGGACTTCGGCACTTCCCAGATCAATCACACTTCATTTAACCAACAACTGCCCTTTTCATATCGATCACCTACTTGATCGATATGAAAATCATAGCCTGCAACCTATACGAAGATGGAAGCAGGACATCGATATGGAAAGGAAGCGGTGGATGGATACGAACGAAGCAAGCCACATATCTGAAGCTTCGAAAGAAGTAGTCAACCCTGAGGAAGCGGTCTCACCACTATCAACAAATCATGGATCTCCACAAAATGCACATGCCACGTCATCAATGCGAAAGGATCGATACGGAGGTATTGATACAAGGGATTTAGCCACTCCATATTTGCAATCTTGATCGATCAATATCTCATCAACCACAACTCCAAATGCAATGAGATTTTCAGAGCAAGTTGCTCAATACATCAGGAACCTTCATGATCGATCGCAGCTGATTAGAATAAATTCTGATCGATACGAAGAGATGTCGGATCGATCAAGGATCAATCCCAAATGACTCCAGATAGATCGCGTGGGCCTACCTCGGCCTGAGAAAAGGTATTCCGAGATTCAAGTCTGATATTTCCAACTCCATATCTATAAATAGCACCTCCATTGCAAATAGAAATGGACTTTTATGCTGCTGCTTGAGTTGAACTCCTTTGTAATTCAAGTATTTGGTGTTATACTATTGTGACTCAGTTTCTAATTTGCAATAAACATCAAAACCTTCAAAGTAAATGTAGGAAATAATGCCAAACCACTTTAAATTCTTGTCTTCTTTCTGTTACAGTTTATTTTCTTGGTATGATTGTTGGATTAGATTAATTTTTCATTTTACTTCTTCATTTTAATCTCTTCAATTATATCCGATGAATGCGGTGCTCATTTTTAGTACAAACACTTTAGTGCTTTCACTGAGAACAGAAGATTCTCAACTCTATTTGGATCCCTTTGCTACTAATGGATTGTATAAATCCCTAAAGAGATCAATATCTATCTTCCAGTGGTTCCTTCTACTCTATTCAGATTGTTCCAAATCTAAAAAGAACTACATTCAACATGGCACGTACTACCAGAACCACTTCCAATGCCGCTGATCCAGAAGGAAGAGATAGGCATAATCCCGTATAGCTGACTACTACAGGTCATACACCAGCTGGAGCTCAAAATCCATCCGGTCCAGTAACTAGAGAGGAATACCGGACCCTCATGCATGAACTCACTCAAAGCCTTCAAGAACTCACTCGATAGATCCCTGCCAACATGGAACTTGTGAACCAGCTGAATGAAGAAAGGTGAGGGAATCTAGTACCGAGCATAACTCTTATGCCTTGTTTGAAAGCTTGACATCATCAAACTTCTATCATAGATCTACATACTGTCGATTAGATGATAGGTGGAAGCCTCCGAGCACCCGAATGCTGCAAATCTTGGATAGGCCTTGATAGGTCCTTCTACAAAGCATGAAGCCGCACCCTCCTCCCAAAGGGGGACGCTTCCTTACAACACTGCTCATGACAAAGCAGCTGCTGCTATAGACTTGGGTGTTAAGATCCTGAACTAACTAGATCTAGCCCCTCGTCACTGCACTCAGCCTAGGATCCTTACTTCCACGATGCCCAGGAGCTAAGGAGGCATGGAACGGACCATAGATAGTGACCGGACCATTCTTATGACATGGAACCCGACCATGCCTTGGCCTCGAATCTTCAGACGCCTGATATTCCAACTATGATATGCTAGATAATTAGGGAAAGTCAAGGCCTCACCAATGATGATTGGGGAATTTCTAGAAGTCACACCCCGTTCACCCATGACATTTTACATGCGAGCAACTACATCAATTCAGTATGCCGAACTTGCCTGTGTATGAAGAAAATTTTGATCCCAACCAATATATTCTGAAATATGAATGGCTCATGAATGTCGCTCGAGCTGACGATGCAGTTAAGTGTAAAAGCTTCCTTATCTCCTTAGGGCACATTGTGACTATGTGGTTCACCAGTCTACCACCGAGATCTATTTCATGTTTTAATCTGTTAGCTACTAAGTTTGTTGAGCAGTTCTGTATGCACGCTGCAGGACTGAAGGATGTTAATACCTTATCCAGTGTTACTCAAGCTCTAGGAGAGACTCTTAGGCATTATTTGGAAGGTTCCACACTACTTGTGTTGAAGTCAGCAATCCCAATGAAAACTCTATTCTGATAGCACAGACTAAAGGGATCGATCCTATTTCTGAGTTTGGTGATTTGGTGGCTGGGAAACCCTTCGCTACATTGGACCGTTTCTATGCAAATGCCACCCAATTTTTGAAGAGAGAAGATGCTAGACGATCTAGGATGTTGGATGTCATAGGGCCCAGTTATGAAGGAATCAAGAGTAATGTTGCAGTGAAGCAGACCGGGGAGATCTCCGATAAAGTACAGTTAAATATTTAGAATAAATAAAGTTAGTAGAAGGGTGATGAAGGTCAAGGAAAGAAGAGAGACCCTCATCGTGAAAGACCCAGAGCTTCTATGTTTGATTGATATACTCTCTTGAACTTGTCCCTAGAAAATGTTTCTCTTCAGACCTATAATATGGAGTAGTATAAGAAGCCAGCTCTGAAATCATCATCGGAGAAGCAGATTCAGGCTAGGAAGTTGTAGATTCCATGAATGTTACGGCCATAACAATAACGAATGCCATCATTTGATAGATTATTGAAAGGTTGATTAGAGAGAGAAAGTTAGTGCAGTTTGTTTGGACGCCGCAGGATGGTGGTGCGGGTCCATCTAACCCCAATCGGGATCAAGGCCAGGGTAGGCCTGAGGAACCCACGCGTACTGGATGGAGGTTGGTAATTAATACTGTGAATGGTGGTCCTCATCTAGTTGATCAGAGTTGGAAGGAAATTGAGTCATATGCTAGTTCGATTAGGCATGTGAACTTCGAGAGTTGTAGTAGTACTAATGAAGTGCCCCCGAAAAAAAAACAGAGGACGAGGACATACGGCATTATTTTCAGAAACCGTGATGCCAAAAGAGTCGATGCCCCACGATTGATCCATTGGTCATTTTTTCCCAGATAGGTTTTTCTTGGATAAAGAGGATGTTGGTTGATAGTGGAAGTTACGTAAACATATTTTTCAAGCATGCTTACGATTAAATGCTGATGGAAGCAAAAGATCTGAAATCGTGTCAGTCACGTAAACATGGTTTCAATGGGATTGCAAATATACCAGTTAGAACGACAGATTTATCTTTTGAGTTAGGCGTTGGTGATCGTCGAAGAGTTCGGACATTACAGTTTGTGGTGTTGGATATACATTCCCCATATAATGCTTTTCTAAGCCGACCGGTCCTTGTGGAGTTTAGGTCTTCTATTGCCCATGGTATTTGACCCTAAAGTTCCCTACAGACAATGGAGTTGGGATTATACATGGCGATTAGGTGGCTGGACGTGCCTATTATGTTGCAGAGCTATGGGATGCACAACGAAAAGAGAAAGGTAAGGTCATGGAGGAGTATCTCTGCATCAATTTTATGGAGGACTGATAGTTAATGCCTAGGCCTAGGCCCAAGCGCCACGACTAGTTTCCTGAGGATTTTGATCCTAGATACAATGATGATGAAGGGGAAGTCAAAGAATTCCAGGCTTCCCCGATGAAGTTGACAATTGATGTTCCAGTCAATGATGATGATGACTGCAGAGTGGTAAAGGTCGAATCTAAGCTTGGACCCTAGATGACATTGGAACTGGTTGATTTTCTCCGAGAAAACCTTAATGTATTTGCCTAGACTCATTCAGACATGTGTGGGATCTCGCCGAACATCACGAGCCATACATTTAACATCGCCCATGGTAGCCGCCCTAAAGGAATAAGTGGATAAACTCAAGGTTAATGAGTTTGTTCATGATGATTTATACCCAAAATGGGTATCGAATCTAGTTCTTGTAAGAAAATCAAATGGATAATGGCAGACATTATGGACTACTCAGATCTGAACAACGACCGCCTCAAAGACAGTTTACCACTTTCCAGAATTAATCAACGGGTGGACTCAACATCCAGACATGAGCTCTTATCTTTCAAGGACGCATACTCCAACTACAATCAAATTTCGATGCACAAGCCTGACCAGAAGCATATTAGCTTTATCATTGATTTGGGACTTTATTGCTATAAGGTGATGCTGTTTGGGCTAAAAAACACTGGAGAAACTTATCTGAGGCTCATGAATCGAATGTTTGCAAAGCAGATTGTGAGGACTATGGAGGTGTACATGGCTGATATGCTAGTGAAGTCGCGGCTATCCAATAACCACATCGGTGACTTAGCGATCATGTTCAACATACTCCAATGGTACAAAATGAAGCTAAATCCATTGAAGTGTCATTTCAAAGTCGCATATGGAAAGTTCCTCGAGTTTATTGTCAACTCCAGAGGAATTGGAGCTAATCCAAAAAAGATCTGGATGATTCGAAATCTCAAAACCCTAGAACCGTCAAGCAGGTGCAAAGTCTTAATTGGAAGGTAGCAACCATAAGTAAATTCATTTCCAGAGCCACGGATAAGTGCATTCCTTTCTTTGATCTGATCCGAAAAGGGAAATGGAATTTCGAGTGGACAGAGGAGTGCGACGGCGCATTAAAGGCACTAATGTAACATTTGGCAACACCTCCTATCTTGTCAAAGCCGGTCGATCATGAGAAGCTATATGTCTATCTACCGGTATTAGCAAATGCAATCAGTGCTGCATTAGTTCAAGAAGAGGATCAGATCCAATGACCGGTTTGTTACATCAGCAAAAGATTGACGGGGGTAGAAGGAACTACCCAAAGGTAGAGAAGTTAACTTATTATCTTAACGTAGCCTCAAGAAAGCTCCACCTATGTTTCCAGGCTCACATGATCACTGTTTACACTGACCAGCCATTACGACAGATCCTGACACGACCTGAAATGTCTGGTAGGTTGCTCAAGTGGAACATCGAGTTAAGTCAGTTTGATACACCTATACCCCAAGAAAAGCTATTCAAGGACAAGTTTTGGTGGACTGCATAGTTGAATTCACTATGCCGGAGGACTTTCCCAAGACCAGTGAATCTCCCAACTATATATGGAAGCTATATATTGATGGTACATCAAACGGCCGGTGCTCAGGCGCTGTAGTGGTGCTCGAAACCCCAGAAGGGCAATACATATGCTATGCTTTGAAGTTCGAATTCCGTGCAACTAACAACAAAGCTGAGTATGAAGCATTGCTTGTTGGGTTGAGGCTTGCCAAAGATTTGGGAGTCATTTCTATGGAGATTTACTGTGATTCACAACTGGTAGTATGCCAGGTTCGAGGAGAGTATCAAGCTAGAGACCGAAGATTAGCCTCCTACCTTATGCAGGTCTAGGAAGTGTTAAATTAGTTTGACTATTATGCCATCCACTATATACCCCAAGAGCAAAATCTGAAGGCAAGTAGATCACCCTCAAGCGAATGGACAAGTTTAAGCTATCAACAAAGTCATTAAGTCCATTTTGAAGAAACGATTGAAGAAGGCTACAGGTCAGTCGGTCGATAAGCTCCCCATGGCCTTGTGGGCATATCGAACTACCGACATGTCCACAACCGGCCATACTCCATTCGTACTTTCTAACGGTTCTAAAACCGTTATTCCAGTTGAGAAAGAGGTACCTTCTCATCATGTGACTTATTATGATCAGAAGACGAATGCCATCCAAATTGCAGAATCTCTGGATTTATTGCATGAGATGCATGAAGAGGCTGATTTTAGGGTAGTCGCACATCGCAATTGAATCGCTCGATTATAGAATTCTAAGGTCCGACCTAGAACCTTTGAAATTGGCGATCTCGTACTTAAAGCGAATCTACCCGATCCCTCGCACATGAAACCACCATGGGAAGGACCGTATGTCATTGAATGGAGGCTTAGAGAGGGCATATTCAAGCTATCGACCGCTGATGATCTTACTCTACCGAGAGCATGGAACAGCGAGAGTCTCCATTGCTATTACATATAACCGACTTTCGTTCATTTAGTATGCTTTCCTTTTGAATTTTTTTTACGAAATTCGAGAATTTGTACTTGTAATAAGGCAACTGACTTTGCCATGACTTCTTGTTTCAACAACAAAGTGCAGACTCATTAAAACAGATTAGTGATTCCTAAATGCATCAAGCAACGGCCATGATGTACGAAGAGCTGAGTTCCAACTTACGGTGGGACTCATTCAAATAGAGAGTGATCATGAACCGACCGGTCACTCGCTAAATGAAATCCCAAGCTTAGGGGCGAAAAACAATCAATTAAAAGAGAGTTGAAACACGATAATTCTCCAACAAACTTCAGCTCCAAGAGTGCAAGCTGATGTGCAAACTCCAAAATAAGGACATAAATCGACCGTCCAGCTCGAGGAGGATGGATCCATTCATCCATGACCTTGCCTCCTTATTTGGATCGAGGAGGACGGATCCGTCCACCCACAACTTTGCCTCTTTCCAAGCTCGAGGAGGATTGATCCGTCCATCCACGACCTTGCTTCTTTCCAAGCTTTAAAAGGATAGATCCATACATCTATGTCTTCGCTTCCTGGATTAAGGAGGATGCAATCCGACCCTCCACGACCTTCACCAACTCCTTATTCCTAGAGCATGAATAAGATCCTAATCCTTAAATAGATGTGATCGATCGTCTGTCAACCGACTTTAGGTTCATAGCGTGTGAACTATAGTATAAACATTAAATGGGTGTGATCGACCACCCACAAAATAACTTATGCCCCTAGAGTGTGGACGTAATCCTAAACGATAAGAAGGCGTGATCGACCGTCGGCACACAAATCTAATCAACAAAGTGGATGCAAATGTTAGCAAATGAGCGAGTATGATTTGGCCGCTCAAACTCATGTTACTTTAACTTGGTTTTGACTTAGTTGAATTGAAGTTAGTGAAGGTGAAGGACGACTGCCAACTAACTACTTCGACTATCCCCAAAACCATGGGCATAACTCAAGTACCAGCCGCCGACCGAGACAGTGCAACGTTGGGACACAACTCAACGTTTATTCATGACCTGAGGCCATGACCTCAAGACTTATAGACCAAACTCAAGTATGACTCAGAGACTAAAGCTTCATGAGTACATTGAATGGAAATGTGAATGCTTAAGTACTTAAAAAAATAAACGCAGAGTTATTCCAAAAACAAAAAGGAATTTTATTCATACTATTCTTTAGAAAAGAAGTACAAAATCTGTCCGAAGAATTCCTATAAGCGAGGGATCAAGCTTGCATCTATACATGGCCTACAAAAAGCAAAAGAAAAGAAGCTTATTCTAACTATCTACAAAAGAGGAAGTCCAAATGCAAATCTACACCTTCGTTTTTCTGTACTTTTTAGTTTTCTTTGGCATAGACCCGGTCAAGCTACCATTTAGAACTCTTTTAGAAACCTTGACACCCTAGCTCGCTTTAGTTGGCTTGTCTCCAACCGAGGGAATCGATGTGGTCACCCCTTTGGAGCCCATGGGGATTGAAGCATACCTTATGTGTGAAGTTGATGGAATTGTGGCACTTTCGATACCGAAGGAATAAGGCACACTAGTCTCAATCATGGTGCTACCTGGAGAAATCAAGAGAATCGGGGTCGGGCCAGGACCTGCCATACCTCCATTGGCTTTAAAATCCTACTCCATCTCAGCCTTAATTTCCCTTATTATTTGTTCCTCCCGGTCCACATGCTCATTCATTGGGATACTGCCAGTCGGACCTGAGGAGCTCGTAATAATAATGTTCTTATCCACATTGAAGGACATCTCAATGCCTTTATCGCTTTGGCGACTGACAAGCTGTTCCATCAGTTGGTCGTCAAACATACATCCGCTATCACGCATGTCCCCAACCGAAGTTGTAATCATCACAATTGTGGCCTATTTGTTAATGCCTCCTGCTCGTGGTGAATTTCTTGAGTTGCAGGAGGGTTGGTCGATGCAGAATTTAAAGCTGACCAAAGATAAGAGAATATATTAGTAATATCCTCTGATAAGATTCTTGCATTTTGAAGAATAGAAGAAGTGTCCAAAGTACCTTCCTTAGACTGTCTCCTTAGTTGAGCTGATATGCCTTTTGATTTGCGCTTGCTGACTGGAGAAAGATATGGCCTGTCGGGATCAAACCCCAAGACGACTCAAAGGCCGGCAGAAGATGTGGACGTAGGTGGAGATGTTGGAGGCACCACAGAAGCAACGTCATAGTGTTTTCCCCTAGATCCTTCTCCAGCCTCTGTGTATTTAGTAGCCAGGGATTCTCTCTGGCATGAGATAGTTGTGTCGTGAAGGACTTTGGGCTCGTCTTCAATCAACACTTGAGCTTCCAATTCAAACTCAGCAATAGTTGCAACTTTTGCGGACTGCCTTTTCATCTTCAACCAGACGGCTCCAAACTTTATATAATTAGAAGGGATAGTCCTCGCCAAGCTAGTTCAAGTTTTGATTCCTTAGGACGTTTGCATTGTACGTGACCAAAAGGTCCTCGAATTCACCTTCCATCCTGGCATCGATGGCTTTTACTTCCCTTTCGACCCTAGTGTTGGCTCCAGCGGCCTTTTTATTTGTGGTGTCTCTCTCTTACCTAAGTTTCACCCCTCCTTGCATGCTTCCTAGGCAACCTTATTAGTTTCACCTTTTTCTTTGGTGGCCTCAGTTAGCTTTATCTTTAATTCAACAACTTCTTTTAGCACGGCATCCCTTTCTTGAATGATCATGGTGTTGCGATGCCCCATCTCTTGCACCAAGTCCACATGAATTT
Organism: Allium cepa; assembly: GCA_030765085.1. Taxonomy (NCBI): domain Eukaryota; kingdom Viridiplantae; phylum Streptophyta; class Magnoliopsida; order Asparagales; family Amaryllidaceae; genus Allium; species Allium cepa. The sequence continues at coordinate 796,279,442 of CM060941.1, read as the reverse complement.
TTCTCATTTCTTCCATGGATTTCTTAGCTTCCTCGGCTCTCTAGCCATTCTCTATCTCAGTTTTTCTTGAAGATTCGAGTTCATTAGAGAGCATCTCTATTATCCTGTCTTTGTGGGAAAGATCGCCCTCTAATTTCTCAATTACATTGGCTCATTTAAAGGACACAGTTGAGACCCGCTCTGCCGTCTTGACCCACTCACAGTCTTGGTTTTATGCATCATGCATGTAGTCTAAAACTAGTTTCTCTATATAGTTTGGGACTTTCTTCAAGCTGGGGGGAAATGAAAACTATCGAAGCATATGTTTGAAAAATCCTTCTTCATTTTAGCAATGTGGACGGCTCCTTCCCCCTTCGGCTCTATAACAGCTTGTTCTACGACAGCAGGAATGGCTGTTTCACTTTTGTAGCACTGCTCGTTGGTTTTTGAAGCGTGAGATGGTGTTGTTTGGTGCAAAGATTCAGAAGAGGGCCTGAAGGTTTAGAAAGCGCTTTTAGTGGTGGAGACCGTGATCTGAAGCGGCGCTTGCTTTAGGGTGACTTTTCTTTTTCCCTATCGTAGCGCTCACGTTCCTAGCTAGAATGGAGGCCATAACCACAATCTCTCTCTCTCTCTTTCTCTCTCTCTCACGGTGTTGTGATTCAGGTTACGATCCAGAAGACTAGCGCGAAGAGTGGAGTTTATCAAGTGTAGAACCTTGTTTCACCATTGTATATGCAAAAAAGAAGAAGACAATTAGTCACCACTAGATATTGAGAAGCATGTGATGGAATGTCATGTAATGCCGTGAAGGGCATGTATGCATGTGTGAACCGCCAAACTAACCGGTTGTAGTAGCATTGCTTATTGGGGTTGACTCCCCTATATCTAATGAAGTTATGCCTACGTCGGTTGTTGAAGGGATGTGGAACCCCTCTATCCAAAGATCAGAGGATGGCAGTATATCCACAAGAATGGGAATATCCTATAGCCCCTTTAGCGAGTTTTCTATCTGTAGGGAAGAGGTTTCCGGATCTATGGAGGTAGTCACAAATTGAGTTGCTTCGGTAGTCATTCGCCACTTGATTTTGTGGATAGAAGCTTTGTCTTTTCCCTTTAGTTCGGACAGTTGATGGCGCAATGGAATCATGACCGCTGGCTCATGACTAGCTTATGTACCCTCATCATCACGAGGTTCGATGATTGTTATGCCGAGCATAGCCTAAGCTCCCTCAACTGGGGCCACTACAGGAGCCCGTCTTCTGCCTTGTCTTTCTGGGGCTACTATTGGAATTCTCATGAGCCCTATTCTCTATCCTTTCTGCCGGTAATTAGATTATCATCGGTGAGAACTTCATTTATTTCTCTTAGCTCAACAGGCATCGCCTGGAGTGTTCTCACTATATCTTCATATTGCGCTCCTTTGGGCTATGGAATAGAAGCTGTGAAAGAAACACAGCAATGTATTCAACATCGATCTATATTATCCAGTTATGGTTAAAAAACGAAACAAGTAACAGCACTTACATCCGGCCAGCCATCGCTTGGCAAATCCTAGAGGACATCTCACATAGAACCACTCCATTTTGAAGTAGCTCAACTTGTTCCATGTGCCTGCCACCACATGGCAGTTCCTAATTGCCTCTAGAAAGGTGAATGATGGATTATCCACCCAAACCTTCACGTTGTATAAATATCTGATCTCGTTGGCAGTCGGGGACGAAGGAGATGTTCCATAAATATTATGTACAAGCTGTTGAGTAGCACATATCCATTCGGATGAAGCTGAGAAGGTGATTTCCTTAGATAAAATAGCATTTCCCTGATGAATTGGTGGAGTGGAGGCATTGTTCCAGCCTAACACATAAATCTGTTGCATGCGGTGAATCCTTATGGGGTATAGCGTGCTCTATCTTTCGGACCTAGTAGCCGAACTTCTTCAAAAGACAACCTATGCCTAAGGATATTCTACCTAGCACCTCTTCAGTAATCTTGGATTGGACAAAATCTACTGGATTCATTTTCACCACTGCATTCGACAGCTCATCCAGAGTAGTATTCACTATATCAACCGAAAGATCCGGCATGTCTATTCTTTAGAATGGTGGACTTTGAGCTTCTTGCTGTTTTGAGCTTCTAGGATCCATAGCCATCGAACTCAGTAAAAACCACTATTAGATGGTAAAAACCCCAAATCCCCCTATTGCAAAGTGAATGATCATGTTGTGTAGTGAAGTGCTGCAGAGTACTCCAAAATTCTACAAGATTAAGAGAGGTAAAGAGACGAGACTTCGAGATTCGACCGAAGTGACTGTCATTGCTGACCGTCTCAACCTTGCCATTCTGACTTTGGAGAACGATCCATGTTAAACCATATTATTTTCAACAAGTCACAGTTCCATCGATGAGGTTTGAAGGATAGTCATATATGTGGTTCTACAGGAAAGTCCAAATATGCAAGGCTAAATGCTCATCAAAGTCCAATTTCCAATGTGCAAAAGATATGAAATTCGTATCCACCATAACACATTTTAGATTGTTCCCCTACAGCTAACATTCGTATCAATTAAAACAGTCAGGCCGATCACCAGTTCATATCGATCACTCCATATAGATCGCTTCGTATTGATCTGTTCCCTGTGAGAACACCTGACAGATCCAGAAAATGGTGCATTCGTATTGATCCATGAGATCTTGCTTTGGATCCATCAAAAGGCACCACACCCCATATCGATACGAGTTGCTTCATCTCAGATCGATCATCTAACTATTCCTTTTGCATTGTTTTCAGATGCCTACTTTTCTCCTCAATCATGGAAACTGCTTTCCACAACGTCCGTCGACACACTTTTTCGAATCTATCGCATATGCGATCTGGTGAATCGATCCATGACAATTCCTTCAGATCCACTATCTCTAAAACTTCATACACCAGATCGATTCCTCGCCCATCCCTTCGCATCGATACGAGATCACCACATGAGTTAGTCAGATCCGGAGTTAGTGACTCCGTATCCTTTTTTCCTCGCCAACTACCCTTCTTCTTCTCCAAATCTCCAAATCTCCATTGGCAATGCTCTCCACTCCACCTCAACTTTCCTCCGGCGAAAACGACGGTGGAGATGGCGAATATGGTAATGAGTGGGGGATGCAAATCGAATCTCTTCATTATAAGCATAATTCAGTTAGTGATTTACATAAGGTTTAAGGGGATTTGGATTGGGTAATCAGGTTATGGTTGGAGAGAAGAACAGTGCTTCTCTTTTTCTTTTTTCCTTTTCTCTAATCGGTACAAAATAGCAAGATGAAAGAATATGCTAAGTACAAAAAAGTATTTATATTCTCTTCGTATCCAATATAAAATATGATTCGTATCCCGGTTTTTCTCACCGATTTAATCGATCAAAAGCACATCGATATGAAATGCATCACGTAATCATTTGTATCCATCGATGCAAAATGCGTCTAAATCCCTATATCTCATATCCATCAATACGAATCCACTCTAATGCACCCTAGATCGATACAAGAGAGGATCGATACGAAGAGAGGCATCAAAACAACCATCGATCATTGTTACAACTCAAATTATACATCGAACCAGGAGAGGATCGATACGAAGCTCGATCTAAAGGGAACCATCCATCGATGGCAAGAACTTTTTTTCACTAAGATCTTTTTTCATGTAAAAAAAACTTGACAATAACCCATGAACATGCTAGCGTGAATAGGAGTCAAGTTCAAATACATACGTGTACCTACATGCTATACTAACATTTGAGTTATGAAGTTAACAGGAATTGAATGCTCACCTGACGATAACCAAAACAAAAACAACGAATCGCTAACACTTGACGTTCAACTACAACAAAGACAACATGGTCATTGGCAGTCTACAACTAAACATTTATGCTACTGGAAATCGACCAGGAGTCATGTCTATTGGAATTTACATAACTAGGCGAAGGGACAACGACTATTCAGTGAACCTAATGGAGACTTTTAAGAGTAAAAATTGCAACTCTTCAAAGCATGAAATGTTCACACATGACGTACTTTTGGGGACAAATGTTATCCTGTCTATTGGCAATGTCGTGATACCAAGGACATGACTAGAGACTGAAGGCGATCCGCTCTAGAGATCATATCTGGAAGTTCATGATGGATATAGGAAACTTGGTCTATGTCCGGATAGGGCTACAATCAACTTGACATGACAAACAGAGCTATGCAAAGCAACATTCCAAATTTCAGATCAATCGGGTTCATATGCTCAAGCTATGAAACGATCAATATCCATGAGAAATATCCCAATCTCGTATCCATCATTTGTATCTATCATCTCGTATTGATCAACATTGATAAGAAATGAGCGTAACTCAAGCACTTGGCATCCATCATTCGTATCCATATGGTTCAAACTCATAATAATGGACTTTGGCACTTCCCAGATCAATCACGCTTCATTTAGCCAACAACTGTCCTTTTCGTATCGATCACCTACTTGAACGATACAAAGAGCATATACTACAACCGATACGAAGTTGGAAGAAGAGCATCGATACGGAAAGAAAGCGGTGGATGGATGCGAACGAAGCAACCCGCATATCTGAAGCTACGAAAGAAATAGTCAACCCAAAGGAAGCAGTCTCAACATTATCATGGATCTCCACAAAATGCACATGCCATGTCATCATTGCGAAAGGATTGATAAAGAGGCATTGATACGAGGGATTTAGCCACCTCTATATTTGCAACCTTAATCAATCAATAACCCCATAACCACAACTCCAAATGCAATGAGATTTTCACAGCAAGTTGCTCAACACATCAGGAACTTTCATGATCGATCGCAGCTTAATTGGAACAATTTTTGATCGACACAAAGAGATGCTGGATCGATCCTAAATGATTCCAAATCGTTCCTGTAGGCCCACCTGTCCCTAAGAAAGGGTAATTTGAGATTCATGGCAGATATTTCTATCTCCATACCTATTAACAGCACCTCTATTGCAACTGGAAATGGACTTTTAAGTTGCTGCTTGAGTTGAACTCCATTGTAATTCAAGTTTTAGCCGTTGTACTGTTGTAACACAATTTCTAATAAGCAATAAACATCAAAACCTTCAAAGTGGTCGTAGGCAATAAAGCCAAACCGATGCAAATTTTTGTTTTCATTCTGTTACATTTTATTTTCTTAGTGTGATTGTTAGATCAGCCTCATTTTTCATTTTATTTCTTCATTCTTATCTCTTCAATTACATTCGACAAGTGTTGTGCCCATTTTTGGTACAAACACAAAACTGGTAAAGCATTATTGTATAAACATACATATCAGGTGGCAAATGGACCATCTGTCCGAATACTATAGTTTTGTTTGGCTAACTACTAACCTTTGGCTGACTCGGGCCCAGACAATATAAACAAATAATCTAACATATGCTGGATTCTCTTCTGGATGGTCTGCCCCTACTTACTTTCTCCAGGTCAACTGATCCTAATGGTTTTGCGGGCTCACCAATAACCTACCTTTGTATAAATATATCCTTTTTGTGTGTAATATCATTTTGGTATTACCTGTCACAATGCCCTACATACTGGAATTTTGGACAAAATTAGCTAGGGGCAAATAGCAAATGTATAGGGCGCGACCGTATACCAGCCCCATTTAGTATACAAATATCTGAGTCATTTTACTTAGGGAAATCTTGCCTCAAATTTTCCTTCAAAATCTTTTCTTCTCAAATTGATTTAAACCTTTAAATCATATTTTAAATAAGGAAAATATATATTTTATGCTTTACTCAAAATCCCCTTGCCATGTTATATATACTTTACACAAATCTTTGTTGATGAAAACTTTTAAACCTTTGAAAGTACCCCTTTAGAATCCATTGAAAGTACCCGTTTTGAAATCAATGGAAGTACCCCTTTCGAAACCAAATAAACTATTTTTATAACCTAGGTCGAACGGCCAAAACATTCCTTTTGAAACCATTCATAATCACCTTTCGAAAACATTGAAAAACCTTCCCTTTGAAATCTTTAAAACTTTAGACATCCTATCTTTAAAACATTTAAACATTGCCTTTCTAATACATTGGAAACCTTTCATTTCAAACATTTGGAAACCATTAGGGAACCACCCCTTCGAAACCTTCATTAAAACCTTTCAAAAGCATTGAAACATCGAATCTGTTGAAACCATTTGGGTTCAAGTAAAACATTTGGATCAAACTTTTGAAACCATTTAAAACTATCCCCTTCGAAGTGTTCTACCTTCAACAGAGAAAACGGGTCGTAAAACTTTTAATTCGAAAGCACTCTTTCGAAAGCATTTTCAAAATCATTGAAGAAGCGGCTTGGGTTTTAAAACAAAGTATACCTTCCGAAACCATTTGCTTCGAAAGGTAGAAAAGCGACAGTTGGGGGTTTGGACCCCATTCGAAAGCACTTACTTAAAAAAAGTGCAACCTCTTTCGAAACCATTCCTTAAATCAATTTGACCCAGTCAGAAGCCAATAAAGTCGAAAGCATACCGGTGCATTTCCATTTGAAAGAAAAGTAATGATTCGACCCCTTTGGAACCCCTAGTTTCGACCTAATACCTTCCGCCTATATCTAATTCACTGCACACCAAGTCTTTGGTGCCATGCGCATTGGTTTCGATAGTGATGGTGGTAGAGGAACACGGTCGAATGTTAGGTGCCGAAAGTGGTGAAACATGCAAAAAGCATGTTTAAACTGATTTTTAACCTTTTTAAGCTATTCTTTTCAACTAACCTACCTTGTTTGTCAAAATATTATTTGTTGCTAATTTCTTTTATAAAAGACCGCCGAAATTTTGGAATTAAAGAATTTAAATATTTTACAAAATATACCTTCTTCTTTTATAAATATATTAAACATTTAAGTCTCATACCTTAAATAATCTTATATATTTATTAAAACACTTAGAAAAATTCTGCAAAAATCCAAGTAAACCAATTTTAGTATATTTTCCAATATATACTAATCTCAGACTCAAAACATAAATAATTTAGCCGTACATTATTTTAAACCCAAATAATCATTTTCTTCGCCAAAAAATAATATTAAATCCACATAAATTTAGAAAGTTATGAAAATGAAACCTATCTGAAAAATATCATTTCAGATCTAAATCTAAAATCGCAAGGCATTTGAATGTCATTTTATAGGATTGTCATATCAAAACATTTTGTAAAACCTATATGAATAAGCATAAATCATCAACAAGCATATATAAACATTTTATCACTCAAAAACATGGCTAAACTTCGCAAATTTTTGTGGATTAACCTCAAAATTGAAAACAATAGAAATATAAGATGTAGTCATTATTCACCTTAGCTTTGAGATTAAGGAGTTTGAGATTTGAAGTGATTTGATTTTGATTAATCTTCCTTTCTTTTGATTTTCTCTATCTTCTTTCTCTTGCTCTAGCTAATGGTGGTCGACCACTATTTTAGTTTAGTATTGCAAAGGAACATATGAAATGAATTCCCAAGGGTTTAGGGTAGTAGAATATTCTTATTCTAACCTTTCCCCTCACCTATTTCCTTTACCCATTTTATTTTAGTTCATATTAGTTTATTTATTCCCTTACGCATGGCTACCCCTTAGTTTAGTCACAAATCTTAATCCTCCAATCATTTTACATTTTTCATTTAATTTACCTAATTTAATGTTCCTGATAATGTTACTAAAAATATGGTGTGTTACATCTAAGTAGCTACCATGTCTCCTGCACATCCCCGTAAGCTTATTCGTCAAAGGAGGTGCCTTAGAACCTTAACTCTCAAACTACTCAAACTCTGTTGAGTACCCAAGAGTTTTAGGGGAAAATATAAACTTCGAGTCGGACTTAAAGCCTGGTATGAATAGTAATCTACTATCTCAAACCATGTAGATATCCAGTGAGACCATGCCATTTAGCAGAACGGGTTTCTCTCTCACTAATATCCTAAAACCTTTATAAAACCATATATTATCCTCCTGTATCCACAATGGTTAAAACAAAAAATATGATGATATGAAAAAAAAAAGTAAATCCATTCTGGATTTTCCATCCCCATTTATTCTAACTAACTATCTCAGTTATAGTTTCTAGGATTACTATTAACCAAATAGATTTTATGGGCTTGCTAATAACCTGCTTAATATTTATGGATTCCTTGTCCAGTTTCATAGTTTTCATGGGATTACTAAGAACCTATTGGCCTCTGCCAATATTTACTTTTCCATGGGTTATCCCTGAACCTATTGGTAACTCCAATATCTTTTCTCTTATCCTAGTTTTCATAGGTTGACTAGGAACCTATTGACTTCTGTCAATATCTTAATTCTGATATAGTTTTCATGGCTTCACATCAAACCTATTGGCCCCTACCAATATCAAATCATAGGTTTCATGGGCTAAATTTAAACCTGTCTTCCTTACATCTTCATTTATACATAGTTTTCATGGGCTGACTATGAAACTATTGGTCCCTGCCAATATCTTTTCCTATACACTGTTTTCATGGGCTTATTGTGAACCTATTGGCGCCTGCCAATATTTTATTTATATTTTGTTATCCTTAATTTATATTCAATATTGGGTCAACCTAGCTAGTTATTCTGCCCTTCCCCAAGGTACCGTTATGGGTTCATTATGAAGCGAATATATTCAAATGCATATATGAAGAAGCAAACATAAGAATACCAACCCGTATGGTTTAATATCCTTGAAACCATTTTATATAAAACTTGGTTAATCCTTTTAACCCATTAATCAAGGAAAACTTCTTCAACACACCATTTCAAAACACTTTATTATGCCATGATTTTCCTTTAAAAATGAGATTGGATTATTTGTTTTGAAAACTAAGGCTTTCGAAACCTTAAAACATCACTTTCGAAACCCTAGGATAAACTCCTTCAAAAGCATAGAAAGCTTCTTGCCAAACATTACATATACACCTTTCGAAGCTCTTTAATCATATCTTTCGAAACCAAAATATACCTTTCGAATGTATCAAAACAATACTTTATGGTCTTTAGAAACATAGTTTTGAAGCCAATGAAAGTACCCCTTTCGAAATCATTGGGTTTACTCAAAAACATCTTTTGGTCCGAAGTGAATATATACAAAAGTATCTCTTTCGAAACCTTTAACAAAATTGTTTAGGGAAAATTTGATGGCATCGGAACTATCTATTCGAAAGCTTCAAAACCTTTAAGTAAAACTCTGAAGGTCAGCATCGAAACCTTTTTCGAAGCCATTGCCTTTGAAACCCTTGAACCCTTTTGAAAGAATTTAGGAAGTGGTTTAGTACATCTTTATAACAAAAGATACCATTCGAAAGCATTAAAGACTACAATAAACTCAAAAGGCAAAAGAAAGGCAGCAAGGTTTCGATAAGATCGGAACCACCATTTTCGAAAACATTGTTTTATAAATAAGGAACTCATTCGAAAGCTTATACTTAAAAATTAAAAATGGCAACCTTCTTCGAAAGCTATTTAGAAAACCCCTTTAGAAAGCATATGATTTGACTCCTTGAAAAGCTCTTAGTAAAACAAGTTAGGTGTTTTTCTTTGGAAAACAAAACAAAGGTTTCGACACCTATCAAAAGCATTGGCTTCAACACAATGACTTCTGCCTTCCCCCAATCAAATACGTACCCATGTTGACACTTGTGTATTGGTTTCGGTTATGTGGGGTTTTGACTTGTTTGAAGGCGGAAGCTATGAGTCGAAAGGTGCTTCTACTAGAGGCATAACCCGCTTTTCTGGGTAAATCTGCTTTACTGCCAAATAAAGCAAACACTTTCTGATTAACATGCCTACTTATAAGCATATGATTGGCTAAATCAACTTTTCAAATTCTTCATAAAACTAATTGCCGCATAATTTTAGATCTAAACCAAGATTAATTTAACAAATAACCTTTCCATTAAGCAAAACCTATAATGCAAATAAGTCCTTCTTCTCAACTAATTTAATTTCCATAGCAAACCACTTAGGAAAAATCCCTAAAAATCACAGAAAATCACTTTTGATATGTTATCTAACATACCTAAGTTTTGGACCCCGATTCTCAATATAACTTCAGAAACAAATTTCTGAACCTAATTAACCATATTTCCTTTGAAAATTCTTAATAATCTTTCCATAGATCGAAAAATTATCAAATTAAAATCTAACTCCAAAATCATGTTTTACATGACAAATAATTTTTCCATGGCATTCAAAAATCAGTTTCAATTAATTTTGCCCCAAAACTACATAAATCCCCATTTAAACAATTTTGTTTAAATCAAACAAATTATAATTCAAGCATTTCATCATCCAAAACATCATAAAAACAAATTTAATCTTAAATTGGCAAACATATGATCATAAAAAATAATAGAGATGGTATAAATTATCATTCACCTTGATTAGGATAAGGAGATTTGATTGAGATTAAGATTTATTCCCCTTGCTTTAATTCATTAGCTTGATTTGAATTTCTCTTCTTTTTCTTTCTTAACAATGGCCGACTCCTCTTATTATGTTTGCGTTTTATTTTCGTTTTGCAAAATGAACGCAAATAGAGGGAAATGAGAATATATATATATATATATATATATATATGATGTGTTATATGCGGCTATTTCTGAATATGCCCTTAGGTTAATTAATTATCATATATAACCATTTATAAGCCTATTTATCTTATTAGGCCTGGTCCATAATTTTATTTTCAAATCTCAATCCCCTTATCACTTAATATTTACATTATTCTATTTAATTTATCTAATTAAATCACCTGAATAATATTATTAAAATTAGTGGTATTACATACATGTATATATACAAAGGGAAAATAGCATAGGGTAATAGAGAAGAAGAATAAGGTCGAATCAAATCACTAAAATTAGGGCAAATCATTAATCCATATCTGAATCTAAATTAAATCCAAATCTTCTCTCAAATCTAGATTTTTGATATATATATATATATATATATATCTGTGTGTGTGTGTGTAAATATATGTAAGTATGAATGTATGATTGTGGTGTATGTATTTTGATAAGAAAAAGAAGGGGTGTCCAACTGGAATAACAGTGATTGGATTTGGAGAATTGTAATGCTAATTAGATTAGTTGGAAATTATATATTTTTATATAATATTATATTTATATCGTTGTAAATCTATTCCTGCATGCCTAAATGTAAATTTGGAGTTGTAGGTCTAATTATATATGTGTAACGAATTTGCAAACTCTGCCTGCATATTCTGTGATTGATAAATTAGATTGATGTTGCACGTACTTGAATTTGAAAATTATTGGGTAGTACAAGCTTTTGAAATTGATAAATTATATACTAGTTTCAGGTTTCTCGCTTAGATGATTTATGCAAGTAAATGCAAATTAGAAGTTATCACAATAAATTATTAGGGTTTAAGTAGGATTTTAATTCGTTGGAATGTAAAGTGTTGCAATGCAAATTTATAGAGTTTACCAAGTTCAAATTCATAAATAAAAGCATACCATTTGAAATAACAGGGAATATGCCTAAAAGAAAGAGATGTATAAAATACATATAATTATTGTATTTTGTATCGTCTATTTTCAATAACTACAAAATGGTAATTCATTGCAATTCCAAACGTAACACAAATCCCTTTTCTGGGATAAGATGTAGAAATTTATAGTTTCAAACTTTCTTTATGAGGGAGAGGTAATTCCAATGTATTAAAATGTCGAAATCCCTATATATGAATTAAAGAATTATAGTTGTGATAATAATAACGGTTAAATTATAAAATTAATACATGTGTGTGTGTGTGCGCGCAATAAAGACAAGATAGAAATCAAATAATAAATAGTAAAAAGCTAGGCAAGTAATAAAATGGATAAGGGAAAGTGGTAATTTAAATAAAAGAGCAATGGAAAGTCCATTAAATAAAGAAGGGTAGAAAAAGTTAAATAATGGGAATAAAGGTTTAATAATAAGAAAGGGAAGTAAATAGAAAGGATATTTAGATCTTTTAAAGAAAGAGGTAAATGATATTAAATCAACATTAGTGAAGTAAAGAGTAAGTCAATAAAAAATAATTGAATATGAGTAGTTGAATAATAGAGGTGTAATAATGAAATAAGAATGAATGCATCACATAGATATAGACACACACACACACACACGTAGCTCAAGTATACATTTATGACGGGCGTGAATTATTGAAGTTAGCTAAAACTCTATTTAGATAAGAGTGACATAGTCGCTAAAATGGGTTGGAATGAGATGTCAGTTATGTTACACAACAGAAGTCTGCCCAATGCAAGGGACTACCAGTAGTTGCATATACATTATACTGTAGTGTAACTATCCAACTGTAGGACTCGTGGAATTATATATGTTATTTGGCATTTTAGCTAGTGATATTTAACTAATTGTGCGAGTTAGATTCAATTACAATCAGGCCCTAGAGTGATGATTGTATGGCCCAGAAGTCAAGTGCAGATGATAATATGAAGTCAAGGTTGAATGAAATTGATAGATATGCAAGGTAGGATGTTCAAAGTATGAATATGGTTCAACGCAATGGAGGGATCGACATAAAATTAGCTCCAACAAGAGGGATTGGTATGTTTCAGGTGTGGAGGCATTCTTGTAGGAAGCAATTAATATCTCAAGATCGATAAGTCCAATACATATGAAATTTTATGAACAAGACATGGGTACGCTAGGAAGCCTGCCTTAGGGATCACACTATAGGAAAGGTTGGAGGGATCGTTATACTTCTCTAAGAAGGGATCGGTAGAAAACACATACAAACTATGTAGAAGCAAAGATCAAGCAACAACTCAACTTTCTTTATACAATTGACATGAAATTTGGAGGCTAAGCTTATTTTAGCATGAGGAAGCCACCATAGGGATCTTACCCTAAAATTAAACAAAAAAAGGGATCGGTACCAATCCTTGTTCTTTGGAAATTTGGCTATGCGACCCCATATGTGGGCCCAAATGGTTCTGAGGATCCTTATGTCACGTTTTCAGAGAGATATTTGGCCTATTCGTGTATAAATAGTGGCTTGGTTGTTCACTTTTGGGACATTACGCTGCTATTTTCTTTATATTTTTTTGTAACTAAGGATTTTAATATCATCCCTCTTGTACTCGGATTATAAAGTTACTAATAAAAGTAATCTATTCAAAGTGGACGTAGGCAAACAACGCCGAACCACTATAAATTATCGTGCATATGCTTTTCTTTCAATTAATTCCTGTTTCTTTGTTATTATCCACCTTTTCCATTTTATTCTTCATTTCATCCTCTTCAAAAAGTTTCTACTGGGTGTTTGTGCCAATTTTTGATGCAAACATTTGGTGCTTTCACTAAGAACTTTGATTCTCAACTGATTAGGATTCCTTTATGGCTACTAGATTGCATAAATCCACCGAAGGAGATCTATATTTATCTTTAGGAAGTTTGCTTATACTATTCAGATTTGCAAAAATATAAGGAAAGTTATCAATAATGGTGAGCAACACTTGATCTACTTCTCAAAACGTGGAAAGAAACGAGAACGCACTATGCAGCAAGGAGGCCCAAGCAATCAACCAATGGATGTGAATGCTGCACCGATTGAAGTCTAGAATTCAACTGATTCTATTACAAGAGTTGAATTCTAGAATCTAATGAGAGAGCTATTAGAAAGCCAATGGCAATTAAATCAGCAGATTCAGACCAATATCAACCTAATGAACCAACTCAGCAACGGCGAGGAAAAGCTTAGAGCGACCCTTCACCTCACTTGGCATTGGAGAGTTCAAATTCATCGGATGAGTATCATAGGCATAGTGGCACAGAACAGACGGATATCATGCAGAAACTTTAGGACATCAACATCTAAACCATTGTGGTTTGTTAGGATCGATTAGTGTCGATCACTCCATAGGGATCGGTACCGATCCCTCCTTTAGAGGAAGGAACTTATCTATGCACACTAGGATGCATGCTAGTGGTGCTGTGACCTATTTGGATGATGGAGTTCGGTTAAATATTAACCAAGTGCTTCCTCGAAATGACGATAAAGTGAATTTATGAGACACACGTCGAGAAGATGTTAAACCAAGAAGGTGTGGAATGGCACATAGGCATCGACCGGACCATTTACGTGAGGTGGAAGACGAAAACCGTTTGGCGCCAACTATCCAAACGCCAGACTTGCGGGCTATGGGTAGACAATTAGTAAGAGAGAGCCAATGCTTGACCAATGATGACTGAGGAATCTCGATAAACCTACCCCATTCACTAAAAATATCTTAAATGCAGAGCATCCAAATAGGTTCAACATGCTGTCGATGCCTGCCTACATGGGCAACCCGACCCAAGGTAGCATATCATGAGATATGAATGGATGATGGAATATGCACGAGTAGATGATGCAACCAAGTGTAGATGTTATCCCATAACTCTCTCTAGAATAGCAATGATGTGGTTTACAAAGATAGCCCCATGGTCGATCTCTAGTTTTGATGATTTTGCAACAAGGTTTATGGAGTAGTTCCGAATGCACGCAACTCGCACTGACGATGTAATGTCCCTGTCCAGCGTCATCCAGGCTCCATGAGAATCGTTAAAAGATTATTTGGTGAGCTTCTACACAGCTATTGCAGAAATCAATCATTCGAATGACCATGCAATATTGCTAGCCGTGATAAGTGGAATTGGTCGAGAATATGATTTTAGTGATTGGTTAGCTTGCAAACCACCCACAACGTTGGAACGCTTTTATGCAAAGGCGGCATCGTATTTAAGGAATGAGGAAGCTAGATCCTCCAGGAACAAGAATGTTGTAAGACCAAATGAAGAAGGAGTACATAGTAATATTGCTGCAAAGCAGTCTAACGAAAGCTTAGGAAAAGTTCAAGTGAATGCCTAGAATAAACCGAATCAACAAAAGAAAGACAAAGATATGAGTCAAGAAAAGAGGGATTCTAGAAGAGGGAAGCCTAGGATTCCGATGTGCATTGTTTACATACCACTGAATATGTCCCCAAAGAATATTTATTTGTCCACCTGCAATACCATTTAGTACAGAAAGCCCCTTTAAAGTATCAACAGAGAGCAGAAACAAACCGAAAAATATTATTGGTTTCATGAATGCTATGGGAATAACACAAAAGAATGCTTGCATCTCTAGGATATTATAGAAAAGCTAATTCGAGAAAGGAAGTTATAGCAGGTTGTGAAAACCCTCGGGATGGAGGGCAGTGGACATCTAACCCCAATCAGGACAAGCACCGCACAGGGCCAAGCAGCGTCTACGGACTACTGGACGATTTGTAATCAATATAATAGTCGGATGACCGCATCCGGTTGATAAGAGTTAGCTTGAAATGAAGCGCTATGCTAGTGCGATTGAGCACATGGATTTTGAATGGTTTTCAAACATGGAAGATGGAGCTCTAGCAAAATAGCAGCATACAATGGCAGATGATATCGGGTTTAAAAACAATGATGCAAACAAAGTGGAGGCTCCAATGATCGACCCAATGGTTATTTTGGCCATGATCGGTCCCGCTTTAGTTTGAAGGATATTAGTTGACTGTGGAAGTTCAGTAAATATAATTTTCAAAAAATCTTATGATCATATGAGGATGGAAGCAAAAGGTTTGAAACCATCTAAAGCCTGCATTCGTAGATTTAATGGTGTTGCAACTGAAGCTGTTTGTGATGTTGAATTACTTGTAGAATTGGGAGAAGGTGACGGTATGAGAGTATGGATTTTGCCTTTTGTTTTTTTAGTTGTTGACTTTTTATACAACTCTTTTTTGGGCCGAACGACCCTAGTTGAATTTTGAGTAGCTCATTCCCCATGATGCTTGACTTTGAGGTCCCTAATGGATAATGGAGGTAGAGTTGTTCATGGTGATCAGGTGGCCAGATGTGCATGTTATGTAGCTGAATTGAGGGATGCTTAACAGAAGGAGAAAGGTAAGGGTGTGGATAAGTCAGTCCGCATCCAAGCCATTAAAGATTGACAACTAGCGCCTGAGCCTTGGTTTGGGCACCACATTCAGCTCTATAGAGATATAGATTTAAGAGATAACGTGGAGGAGCCAAAAGAGATCAAGGCTGCACTGACTGAGCTGACGATTTATATCATGGTCAGCCACGATGACCCGTCATAGGTACAAAATATTGGACGCTGCTCAGCCCCCCAATGGTAAAAGAACTCAATGGATTTATTTAAGCGAATCTTGACATGTTTGCTTGGACTCACTCTAACATGAGTGGGATCTCACCTGCCATTGTGAGCCGTGCATTGAATATCAACTAGATGCATGTCCTGGTGAAACAAAAAAGACGTGGCATGGATCCGGAGAGATCCATCGCTGAGGAGGTGGATGGACTTAAAGAAAATAGGTTTATTCACGATGCCTTATATTGTAAGAAGGTATCTATCCTGTACTTGTGAAAAAGGCAAATATGAAATGGTGCATGTGCATTGATTACTCGTACTTGAAAAAGGCATACCCGAAAGATAGTCTTTCCTTTCCAAGGTTCGACCAGCTAGTAGACTTAACCGCATGGCACGAATTGCTATTGTTCATGGATGCATACTCAGGATATTACCAAATCCTGATGCATATTGTCGATCAAGAGCACACCAGCTTCATTATCGATGTTGGATTATGTTGCTATGTGGTGATGCCATTTCGACTAAAGAGTGCAGGAGCAACCTACCAATGCCTAGCTAACAGAATGTTTAAAGATCAAATCAGAAAAACAATTGAGGTATATGTGGATGATATGTTCATGAAGTCATGACAGTCTAACGACCATATTAGAGAGTTGGCCGAAATGTTCGACATCCTCCGACATTATAAAATGAAAATTAATCCTCTGATATGTTCCTTTTGCATTGCATCGGGAAAGTTCTTAGCTTTCATCATTATTGCCTGCGGAATCGAAGTTAATCCCGAAGGGATCCAAGCTATTCGCAATATCCAAGCGCCAAGGACTATTAAACAAGTACAAAATCCGAATAGGAAGATTATTGCCTTAAGCTGATTCATTCTAGAGCTACCGACATTCCTTTCTTTGACTTGATTAGGAGAGAAAAAAGGAATTTCAAATGGACACAAGATTGTAAAGACGCATTCCAAGCGTTGGTGAATCACTTAGAGAAACCCCCCATATTATCAAAGCTAGTGGATCGTGAAGAATTATATATCTATTTAGCCATGTCGGTGCATGCTATAAGTGTTGCGTTGCTGCATGAGTAGAATCGAATACAAAGACCGTTCTATTATGTGAGCAAGCGATTCACAAGAGCTGAAAGGAACTATCCGAAGATAGAGAAACTGGCATATTGTTTGTTGATTGCATCACAAAAGCTTCGCCCTTACTTCTAGATGCACACTACCAATGTATGTACCTACCAGCCGTTGCGACAGGTCCTACGATGACCTGAGACGTCTGGAAGGTTACTCAAGTGGAATATCGAACTCATCCAATTCAACATCACATATCTTCCCCGGAGGGCTATCCATGGTCAGGTATTGGTATATTTTATAGCATATTTACTATGCAGGATGATTTCCTGAAGAGAAGTGAAACCCCAACCATACAGCGGAAGGTTTATACATATGGAGCATTTAATGATCGTTCCTCTTGAGCAGGGATTGTGCTTGTAACTCCTGAAGATTGATCAATTTGCTAAGCTTTAAAGCTTTATTTCCCTGTAACAAACAATGATGTCGAGTATGAGGCTCCGGTTGTTGGACTTAAACTCGCCAGAGAACTGGAAATAAAGTCTCTTGAAATATTTTGCGACTCACAATTAGTAGTATACCAAGTTATGGGAGATTATCAAGCTAAAAGACAATGGCGTGATCCATACCTTACCCAAGTCCAAAAGTTGTTGACCGATTTTGAGTATTACGACATTGAGCACATTCCTTGGGATCAAAACAGAGAGGCTGAGTCACTGGCAAAGTTTGCTAGCACCGAAGATGCACAATAGACGGGCTAGGTTCCAGTCGAAGTATTGAATGCCCGGTGTATAAACCTGAAGGGAATCGACCGAGTACTAAAGATGAAGCCTGAGAGGGAATCGTGGTTGACTCTGATTAAAACCAATTTTCTACAAGGAGTCCTTCCTGAACAAAAGAATGAAAAGTGATAAGTTCCTCGTAAAGCTTCACGGTATATCATGCAGGAAGGGTTTACGTACAGAAAGGGTTTTTCTGTTCCCTTGCTCCGGTGTATTTCTTATGATGAGATAAAACGAGTCCTAGAAAAAGTTCATGAACGTGAATGTGGCGATCACATTGGAGGCAAAATCTAGCAAAGAAAGTACTCCGTTATTGGTATTATTGGCCAACTAGCAATCGAGATGATGCTGATTATGTAAGGCAATGTGACAAGTGCCGGATATATGCAGAGTCCTAAGAGCTAAGCCGATGGAAATAACACAAATGATCATCCCATAGCTGTTTGCCATGTGGGGTAAGACATTATCGATTCCTTACCAATCTCTAAAGGTAGTGCGAAGTACGCTATTATTGCAGTTGATTACTTCACCAAATGGACTAAAGCAGAACTATTAACTACGATCAAATGAAGAAAGTAATCAACTTCATTATTCGAAACGTCATCTACCATTTCGGTCTTTCGCGAACTATTGCAACAGAAAATGAGACACAATTCAATAGTGCTAAATTCAAAGACTTATATCGTCGACATCGTATTGAAAAGAGATTTGCGGTAGTCGCTCACCCTCAAGCGAATGGGCAAGTTGAAGCTATGAATAAAACCATACAATCCATTTTGAAAAAGGGTCAGGTAAAGGCTAGAGGAAATTGGGTGGATGTACGCCCGAGAGCACTATGGGTTTACAGGACCACCCACAAGTCCATGACTGGCAATACTCCATTCGCCCTCGCTTACGATTCCAAGGCTGTTATTCTTGTTGAGCTCAAAGTTCCTTCTCATCAAGTGACTTACTACGACCTTAGAACAAATAAATACCTCCTCTTGGAATATTTTGACTTTACAGATGAGAAGCTTGAGGAATCTAACTTGTGGGCAGCTGCATACCGACATCGAATTGCCCGATACTACAACACTAAAGTCTGGCCTAGAACCTTTGAAATCAGCGATCTCGTCATGTAACGGGTTTTTCCTGCTCCATCGCATATAAAACCAACCTGGGAAGGACCGTATGTCATTTAATAGAGGCTTGGAGAGGGAACTTTCAGGCTAGCGACTGTTGATGGCATCACACTCCCAAGGGCGTGGAATAGCGAGCATTTACGATGCTATTTCACTTAGTATATTTCTTTTTCATTTAATTGTATTTACTTTAAAATTTTGCTTTAGCATTTGATTTTTCGGATATGTAATAAGACAAATTATGTCATTTCCTTCCATTCAGCAATTGAAGTTTTGAAATGCCTTCATATTTGTGCTTCTATAGTGTTACATGTTGGTTACATTATGAAACCGACTGATGTCAACACGTTCGAACAGGTTCCCAAAGTTTGGGACTAACCAATTATGCTACTTCCCGATTAAAATTAAACAAGATGAAATTGGCATGACCGTTCATTCAATAACTCTCATTCACCCGACGGATGGAATACATAACAAGGAATGGATGTGACTCGATAATTTGTTGAACGAATAAGTCCCACCTTATGATGGGACTGTGATAAATCAAAAGAAATCGTGACCTGACTGATCTCCCGGTAAAACGAACCCTGGACCCTAGGGAAAATCAATCAATTAATAACTGTCGATCCGACTATTCTTCAAAATAACTCTAAGCCCCAAAACTGTAGACTGGATTATAAATATAAATCTGGTGTGAATTGACTACCCGCAAACTTACTCAAAGCCCCTAAAGTGCAAAATGGAGTATAAATACAAGCCGGACGCGATTCGACTACTTGCTAACTAGCTCTTATCCCTAGAATATGGATATGAGTAAACCAAGTAGACGAGTGCGGTTCGATCGCTCACTATTTCACAAACTAGGGTCTGAAATAAACTGGAGGAATATAAACTCATTAAGGATAGAGCTTGGCCATCCACCGTCTAACTCCACTAACCCGAGACAAGGGGCAGGAGCTTAATCGCTCAAACTACTGAATTCATAGCACAAAATTAAGGCTTAAGCCCTATCTTTGATATGCCTTAGGGACATGACCACATGGAGGCCTTGGGATAGAATTAATGGATTATCATCTAAAGCAACGAGCAACGAATTACTAGTACATTGAATGGAAAGTAATAGCTCAAATACTTGGATAAAAATTCACACGAGGGTTCAACAGAAAACAAAAACCCTTTATTCACATAAAAAGCTTCAAAACTGTGATGCACTTTTATTCAGAAAATGGGGGTCGTAAATGTATAATCACGACCAACAAAGAGGAAAATAGTTATGCAAGCTATGTGGAAACAGGGCCGAAATGATGGCTATTTCGTTTGTTTTGTCTCCTTTTTGGATTTTTCGGGACTGGCACCACCCAAGCTTCTGCCTATCCGCTTCCATGATCCTTTACCGCCTTTAGTGAGGGAGCTTTCAAAATTAGGAGGGAGTTTTTCAAAAATGGACCCGCAGGGTGGGATGACTTGTAATGTGATGAGATTTTGATCATCACTATACGCATCAACAAGTTCAAACTTGTCTTGTTTCTTCATAAACTCCTCCCTCTCAATGCCCTCCTTTAGGCTGAGCTCGTCGATGTGTTTGGTGGTGCCGATGATCACAACGTCATCGGATCCATCCAGTGGTAGTAGATCTTCAGCCTTATTGTCATTAAGTGCTCCAATGACTTGAGCATCGGGCCATGGAGCATTGGTGGCCAATGGAATCTCAATTAATGTTGATTGTTGCTCCTTAATGGCACCACTTTTTAGAGATTGGCTGGGACTTGAAAAACCTATAGATTCACAGAAACAAGAAAATAATCCTATAACTATTGGACATGAAGAAAGAAACTGATCGGAAAGTGGAAGATAGGGCAAAATACCTACATTTGGCTGACTTTCAGTCGTCTTCGGGGTCCCTTATTCAAAAATGGGGGTCGACACTTTAGATTGATAACTGCGTTTGTCTAGATCGTAGCTTCGATCCCTTTGTCAGAAGATGTTGGAATGTAGAAGTATCGGAGTCTCACCACGGCAAGGTCCAGGTGTTCATTTCCATAAAGGTTCTCCTGCAATAATTTCTCTTCATCTAAATCATCTTTGCTAAGGTCTATCTTTTTTGTTTCAACAATATACTCCAAGGACTCAACAATCGACTCAAGATAACCCTAATCGAGAAAGCTAAGATTACGATGTAGAAGGACTTTAGCATTGTATTCGACGTTTAGGGGATCGAATATGTCCTTGATTTCATTCTTATCGGCTTCCTTGGCATCATCTACCTAGGCCTTGAGCTGGTTTTTCATCTCATTATAGCTCGCTTCCTTTGCCTCTTCATTGAGGACTTTAATTTGAGAATGTTTCTCATCAAGTTTAATCTTCAAACTCTGGGTTTCAATAGTTCATTCGCAATATCTCTGTGATTTTTCTCGACCTTAGATCTTCTCTCCCTATCTTTCTACAGAAGCACTTCAAGCTCCTCAACGCGGCAGGCCAAGATATTTTTCTCCTTTTTCTAGGAATCTATTTCTAAAGTGAGTGCACCAATGCAATTGAGGGCAGCATCAAGTTCCTTTTTATAGGTAGCTTCCAAATGACTCACTGCCTCAGATGTTTCCTTAGCACTTTTTACTGCTTCAGTTAGTTTTGTCGTCAACTCAGGGATCTCGTTATCTTTGTGCTTTATTAAACTTTATCATGGACACCTCAGAGATTTTTTTCTGCTAAGGGCTGAAATGATTCAAGCTGCATGAAACCTCTTAGACGCATGCGAGAGAGCTTACTTTGACAGTCCTTGGGATTGTATGGATGAAGGGAAGGAACTTAAGCCCGTCAAAACAAATCTTTAGAAAAATTACCTTAAGCACGGCTAATTTCTCTGTTGTGGAGTCTTCAGGAGTAGCGGTCGGCAAAGATGGATCAGTAGCAACAACTGGACTTTGCTCAACCTATGGTCACGTGATTGCTTGGAGCTAGATGAACCAGAATATTGGTCGAGCAATACGGAAGCTGAAGGACCGTGAAAAGAGGTCTGATTGCCACTGTGCACAGGAAGATTAGGTTGCACTTCCTGATGGGATGACCGATATGAGATTTATGTTTTGAAGATGAATATTCCCTAAAGTGACGACTTCTTTCTCGATCATCATCTCTCTCTACTCTTAACCGATTTTGAATCACTTCTTGATCCATATTGCATTAAGGAGCTCCTTAAACGATCAAAGGCTTGAGATTGAGACATTTCACTTGCAAAAATCAAACAAAAGTGTATAAGTAACCGTTTTACAAAAGGTAGATGAAGAGCATGTGAAGAAGTGCACGTGGTTGTGAGTGTCCTAGCGTTTCCCCCCGATTGACCAGTAGTTATAGCTTTGCTTATAGGCATTTTGTCTCCTTGGCCAGTGGGAAGAACGCAATCACCACTTCTATAGGGACGGTCAAGCCCTCTAATACTAATATTGGAAAAATCATAAGTCATAATGTCATCAAGAATTTGGATATTTAAGAACCCTTCATCAAGCTTTCTATATGCTAGGAAGATGACTCTTCGTCACTAGAAGTGATAACGAACTCCGTACCCCTAGCATTATTTCTCCTACAAAGCTTATATGCAAGCTTCTTTTTTCTCTAAACAGGTGCATGGGGTTACGCACCACATGATGGTTCAACCATTGGTGCCTTACATGGGTCTACATAAGCGTCGCCATGCTCATTAATCTGGGTACCTCTAATGTAGCCTTCTTCAGTTTCATCTTGAGTCCCCTCGATTGAGGGCATAACAGGGCAATTGATATCCCTTTCTTCCTCGACATCGCTCCTCGTTAATGTCGCACTTCCAGGAACCCAATATTACAGCCTTCTTCTAATAGCCCAAATGGAGATAATTAATCATAGGTGATATGGAGTCCGATGTCGCTATCTTTGACAGTGGTACCACAAATTGCGGAGATCGCTCTTGAAAAACTATTACCCTTTGGGCACGGACGGATACCTGTAGATATTCAAAATGTTAATTGATCCAGAATATGACTTGAATAAGAGAATTTCAAAACGAAGTGAAGACGATACTTATATCCTTCCAACCATCGCCTTGTTATGGCAAATGGACATCGAACATAGAACCATTTATGTTTCAAGAAGGTAAGTTTGTTCCAAGCACCCGTTAAGACTTGATAGTCGGATGAAGGCTTGAGGAAAACATAGGAAGGACTTCTTCATCGTTGCTTAAAATTATAAATGAACCTTATATCCTCCGGAATTGGCGGGCGGAATAGAATGCTCATGAATAGTGAAAAACTTCGATGGAGAAAGACATAGTTATATGGATGAAGTTGAGTGGGAGCTATTCTAAGATATCTTAACGTTTCTTGAATAAACGAATTGAAGGGCTGCAAGCATCCAGCCTAGCCCATGAATTTGTTGCATGCTTTGTTCCCCTTCAGGGACAATTGATCCCTATCATTTATCGAAGGTGCAAAGATTTTCGAATGGAATTCCATATCTGAAACATATTCTACGAAGGGCGGCCTCACCACTTTTGGAGGGTTGAGAGTCTATCGGGTTGCCTTAGAGTATAGCGCCTTCTACAGCGTCGGGCATCAGACTTACCTCTTCCATCGAGAAGATGGGAAGTCAGAAAAAAAGTTGGCTAGTGGATCAGAGGTTTCCATTTGCTCAGTTTGATGACCAAGAGAATTCCTACCCAATATGGTCGTAGAACTCGACCTTTCTTTGGAATTTCTACATTGCGAGGATGGTCTACATGACATTGCAGTTATACGTACTAAACGTTTGAAGTCCATATCAACTATAATCAGTAGATAAGCGAGACCTGAAAAGTTTATCTGTACCCCCATGCTAGGTTTGAGCTAGTGTACTACAATATGATGTAGTATGACGTGTTACAGAAACAAGCAACTTAAAGTAGAAAAGCAAAGTGAAATGACAAGACTTTGGATTTCGACTAGAGTGATAGTCATCGCTGATCGTCTGAACTGGCAAAGAGATTGATCGGTTGAGAAAGCTTTGGGATCGACAAACATCATATAAAAGTGTGAAATCTATTATTCAAGTCCATATGCTAAGTTTTAGTTCATGTTCTAAGTCCTTAGGATTTGATCATTCAGTTTCGAGTCCTGTTGTTCATCGTCATCATGTGTTCAAGTTCATTGAGATGGGATTAGTTGTAATTTCTCAAATAAGTGATTATGGATTAGGTTTCGCGTTCGATTCAAAGTACATATATGCCAATTTTAAAATGCCGACCCATATATGCTGATCTATATTTTGTAGATTCCTATCCTAAAGTAGCTCAACGGATCCCTCTCTCTAAATAAAGGATGCCGAGCCCTTAAACAAAATTTGCCAATCCCACCATGCTACCCATTTTCACTGATTCTACCGTGTCATTCGACTCTACCGATCCCTCTCGTACTTAGCTAGTCCTACCGACCTCTCTACTTTACTGTCTTCCACCAAACTTCTGTTACCGATCCTTCCACAAAGGTCCATTATATCATTCCCTCCACTCTATTGTTTTGAACGTTCCTCCCATCAAGCTTCCACACCGACCCCTCTCTCAAATCATCAAATGAGCAATCGGTGTTTCTACACCATACAACAAATCCCAACCGATCCCTCCTCTATTCTCCCTTCTTCTTCCTCCGTACTTATTCTGCCGAACCTATTTCACACACCGCGACTCACTACCTCCCGTCTACTTTGACCACTGTTTCATGACATCAGGCACCATCATAATTGCTAATGGCATGGAATCCATTATCTCATCATGAAATCGAAATTTATAAACTAAAGACCTACCTACATGAGTGTATAAGTTAGAATTATGGGTGAGTGGCTTGGAGATGTTCGAAATGAAATGTGAGAGGAAGCGGGTTCATGAGGAAGGTTGAATTGCATAAGTATTTCATTTTGATAACAAGGGAAGAAGAGAAAGAGGATTCGGGTTTGATATAAGAATAAGAGGGTTCGGTGCTTTGAAGGATGGTAAAAAAGTGAAGAAAGTGAGGTTGGAAAGAAGGGATATTGGTTTAGATAAAATAGTGAAAGGGTCGGCCTATGTTTTCAGAAAAGAGAAAAGGGATCGGCATAAAAGGTACTGATCCCTGTGAGCACGAGGAATGGAAATGAGGGATCGACTAAACATATGTTGGTCCCTACAAACATTTAAAAAAAGAGAGGAAAGAATAAGGGACGGCCATGGATATATACGCAAATAAAGAATAAGCATGAAAATAATTAAAAGCAAATGAAAATCAGCGATAACCCATGAATGTATGAACACGTCCGAATGCCAACGACAAAGAACATGTATATGAACGTGCACATACATGACCTAAAAAAGTTCAATTTTTGAAATCGGCATAATTTGAAGTCGAACCTAAAGCCCTCAAGTATGAGGCTGGACCAGATAGCCAATGCTTATTAGTCTCATAGAACCGGACATATATATATCAACTGATGGATTATAGCCCTGGATTTATACTATTGGAAATCGACCAAATATCGTGACGATCGATGCGAAATACATCACCTTAGAAAATAATTCGACAAAGGGATGGCAACTATTTAGGAAATTGGATGGATTCCTTCCCGATGACACTAACTTTCTTTGATTCAAAGCACGTCATGATCATCACAAGACGTACTTTGGGGGCAAGTGTTATCCGACATTTTAGCCCGACGATATCGAAATAATTGTGCGAGTTAGATTCAACTACCATCAAGGCCAATGACTCTAGAGTGATGACTATAGGGATTCGAAGTCAAGTGCAGATGATAAAACGAAGTCAAGGTAGATCGAAATTGATAGATATGCAAAGTAGAATGTTCGATGTATGAAATATGGTTCAATACATAGGAGGAATCGAAATATAATTAGCTCCAACAAGAGGGATTAGTATGTTTCAGGCTGTGGAGGCATTCTTGTAGGAAAAAATTAATATCTCAAGATCCACAAGTCCAATGCAGATGAAATTTTATAAGCAAGACATGGGGGCCCTAGAGAGCCTACTAGGGATCGCACTAGAAGTTTATAATGTTGGAGGGATCGGTATACTTCCGTAGGAAGGGAAGGGAAGAAAATGGCATGCAAACTATGTAAAAGCAAAGATCAAGCAATAACTCGATCTCTACTGACTTAATTGATATGAAATTTGGAGGCTAAACATATTTTAGCATGAGGAAGCCAACACAGAGATCACACCCTAAAATTCAACCAAACAATAGATCGGCATCGATCCCTCTTCTTTTGGAATTGGGCCGTGCAACCCCTCATGTGGGCCCATGTGGTTCTGAGGGTGCTTCTGCCAGGTTTTCAGAGAAATATTTAGTATTCTTCATCTATAAATATCGAGTTGGTTGTTCATTTTCAGGATTTTTTCTACTATTTTCTTTATATTAGTTTGTAACTAAGAATTTTAATCTGCTTCCTCTTGTACTCATATTATAAAGTTATTAGTAATAGCAATCTATTCAAAGTCGATGTAGGCAAATAATGCCGAACCACTGTAAATCGTTGTGCGTGTGCTTTTCTCTCAATTAATTGTTTCTTCTTTGTTATTATCCACTTTTCCATTTTATTCTTCATGTAATCCACTTCAAAAAAAATTCTATTAGGTGTTTGTGCCAATTTTTGGTGCAAACAATATACGTCCACGTATAGGTGAAGGGAATCCTAGTAGGATGGTTCGACTCGGTCGAAGTGTCAAAGAACAAGGAGAGTCTACTTCAACTTTTTAGTATTAAGTAACAAGTAGGTATTTCCCAGATTGCCTTTGGCAATCTAAATTGGATGGTGCACAAAGCTTGATGCTATGAAAGTGAGATTGGTACCATATTCGGAGTATGAACTATTTTGATTAGTCGAGAACGTCATCGGTCCTGAGTGGTTAGTAGAAAGAAAGCATAATGCCTAAATGCGTTATATCTCCTATTAAGGTAGATCATGTTTAGGTCATGCATCACGATAGTTGTATACTAGTTTTTTTATTAGGAGGAAAAGCGGGATAACCCTTTATGGAGGTCATTCAAAAACTAATAGTCGATGGAACGAAGTCTGTGATATAAAGGTGAAAAGCATGTGGCTAAACTATTGTGACGCCATTATTTGGCACTATGAAGGTTACTTAGTATGCATGTTGACGAGGATGTGATACTACGTTGATGCTAGGTCCTGACAAGGTGCTAGGTTACGGGTACTAGAGGGGATAGTGTGTAACACCTCATATTTTTAGTAACATTATTTAGGATATTTAATTAGCTAAATGGAATAAAATATTGTAATATGATGATTAGGAGATTGAGACTTTTGATTAATAGGGCAGCGGTGCCATGTTAATGAGTAAACCAAAACGAGATAACATAAAAAATAAAATAGACAAAGGAAATGGACAAGGGCATAATTGGAATAAAAATATTCTTATACCTTAAACCCATAGGAATTCATGCATATGTTCATTTCATTATCAAAAATCAAACTAAGAAGCTGACCACTATTAGAAGCAACTAGAGGAAAATAAGAAAATCAAGGGGAAGCTTAATCAAATTAAAATTCATTCAAATATCAAATCCTTAATCTCAAAAGCTAAGGTGAATAATAACTACATCTCATTTTTCTAATTGTTTTCGGTTTTAAGATGAGTCCGAAGTATTTTGTATTATTATGCCATGTCTTTGAATGATTAAATGTTTATATATGTTTCTTGATGATTTGTGCTTGTTCATATAGATTTTATGATATGTTCTAATGTGAAAACCCATTTAATGGCATTCAACTATTTACGATTTTTGATATAGGTTAGTAATGATATTTTAGAGATGGGTTTCGACTTTCATAATTTCTGAATTTATGTGGATTTTATATTAATTTTCTAGTGAAGAAAATGTTTTATTGGGTAAATTATGGTCTAATTATATATAATTTGGGTCTGAAATTTATAAATGTTTGGAAAATATTAAAAATGAATTTCTAGAATTTATGTAGAATTTTCCTAGGTATTTTGATGAATATATAAAATTATTTAAGGTATGGGGCTTAAATGTTTTATATATTTTTAAAGGGAGAAGGAGTATTTTGCAAATAAATTAAATTGTTTATTTCTAAAAATTTGGCAGTGCTTTTAGTCAAGAAAATTAGCAACCAATAATATTATGGCAAATAAGGCGGGTTCGTTGAAAGGAATTCTTTTTAAATTGAAAATCAGTTTTTACATTCTTTTATCATGTTTCCCCCCTTTCTATTGACCAAATTTGTAGTCAACAACCCAAAGTAGTGTTAAGAAGGATGAATTTCCTCTTTGGAGAATAAAGGATGTGATTTCTTTAAGAATTGCCCTTCAATTTAACCTTATTAGTTGATAAGATCTATATCAGACCTTTCGATGTCGTCGAAGGGTTGGAACATATGCTAAATGTCCTTTCGGCTTTATCGAGTTACTGTAGAGTGATCATCGATTTAGTTGAGCCTTTATAAGATTTCCCTCGAAAGTAATTTCATTAATCAAGGTATAATTCTTTTAAATTTTCCTTATACAAGAGGTTGACATGGATTATTGGCAGAAGGATAAGAAAAATAGCTGTTTGAGAATCGGAGGGTTGTTAAGGTTTTCGGGATATGATAGGTTATGACCCTAATCAAAAGGTTAGATCCACATATTTTATGGCTCCGAAAGGTTTTATAAATGTCGATTCGAGTAAGCTTCCCTTGTGGCCAAAAAGTTTATATTGCAAGATAGAGGTCTCCGAAGGGCAATAAAGGTTGTCTAGGAGGAATATTATTATCTTTGTTAACAAGAACCTTTTGGAAGAGCTGCACCTGAAAATTGGAATCAAACCAATAAAAATTAAGGTAAATTATAAGGTAAATTCATGCGACTTAAGACTTCCCTCTTTGTCCAAAAAAAGTCTTCACTTTTATTAAATTCCCCAAATCACAACCCAATTAGGGTTACAGAGCTTTGATTTTAGAAGTTACAAAAACAGAATGAGAAAATCCGCCCCCGAAACTGGATTCCTTGGGTCTTATAGATGCCGATGGCCATGATTCCACCCCTGTGCTTTTGGCTAAATAAAAGGGTTCCCTTATACAATTGCTAAATTTTTGGTTTCAAAGGAAGGTTTTCCTTTCACACGTCATCGTGGATACTTGAACGCTGCCGATGGGGTCTTTTCTTTCATTTTTTAGGAACCTTTTGCCTTTGTCGAAAGGTTTGTCATCTATACAGTGTGTGAACCCTTCGGAGGTGCCGGAAGGTTCCTGGCTATTGTGAACCCTTCAACTTGGCCGGAAGGTCGCTTTTTTACTTGGATGCTACCGAGAGCCGAGCTTTCCTTGAATGCTGTCGAAATGTTGCTTTACGTTCTTTGCTAACTTGCAAATGTTGCGTTCATCATACACCCTCCGACACAGTCGAAAGGTATTCAGTGAGCATTACAACCGGCCCAAAAGGCATATTATGCTTTCAGAATGGTTGTTATAGGGTCGCATGCCCTGTCTTGATCTCATTGCCTCCTTCGGAGGGTAAGAGCTTCTTGGATATTGTGGAACAATACCCTCCATCTTCTCCGAAAGGCCTTAAGCTGCTTCATATGGTTGACTGCATCCCTTCGACCTCTTCGAAAGGCCTGATCTGGATTCCTTTTCTTCCGTTCTTTGTTTGAGATCTTCTGACTTAAGCAGAAAGTGAATTTTTCGAGTTACAGTTATCAACTATTCTTTGCTGACTTTTGAGAATTGCTTTCTTCATAAAAACCATTCAACCTAGTTGAATGGTAATCTGGATGTGATCCAACCTATCCGAAAGGCTTACTATGTTTTCAAAAAGGTCGAGTTGCACCTGCTTGGTTTGATTTCTTCATCTTCTTCGAAAGGTAAGAACTCCCTAAACGGAACCTTTCGATTGATTCAAAGGTTTGAAGCTATTAAATCTTGATGATTGCATCCTCTTGACTCCTTCGAAAGGTTTTGTGTGGGCTCCTTCCTCTTTTACTTTATTGAAAGATTTCTCGTTCTAGTTGAAAGGTGGATTCTTGGAGCATCATCATGCCTATGGACTTTGAAAGATAGCCTTGGACTTCGCTGGAATCTCCTATCAGAAGGTATGAGTATCCAGAACATCTTGGTGCTTTCTGATCTTTCCTCATGCTCTCATGACCCTTCTTTCATACCTTCGTTCTTATGAATATTCTATGGTTAACTTTTAGCCTCCCCTTGTATGAAAGGAGCATTTTTTTCTTTAGGATAGAACTCCAATGAACTTCCTTCTTTGCTTTTTACAAAATATATTATAACTTTTTTTAAGGTTGTGAATTTGTTATGATATCTTAACAAGCAATCTCAAAATTGCGCAGCTAATATTCAAATTGTCATTAGAGTAATATTTTTCGATAAGTTGCTTTGTAATGACCATAATTAAACTTCTTTAAGAATGTGGGGGTAATATCCACTGATTTGCAGACATCGGTTCAAATAAATGAACCTTTGGAGAATATTGTTAGTCCGTAAGATGACGGTTTTGATGACAACAACCTTAGAATAGGATTATAAAATATAA
Organism: Allium cepa; assembly: GCA_030765085.1. NCBI lineage: Eukaryota > Viridiplantae > Streptophyta > Magnoliopsida > Asparagales > Amaryllidaceae > Allium > Allium cepa. The sequence goes on along the minus strand of CM060941.1, from coordinate 796,248,723 downwards.
ATACTAACATTATAGTTTAAAAATATATGTATATGCAGGATTTAACCATGCAGGTACCAAGAATGAAGACTGTACAGTATAAAGATTCACGATATCAAGATTGAAGACTCATGAGTATCAAGATTATCAAGAGTTCAAGATTTCAAGTAATTTATTTTTTTATTTTTAATTAGGAATTTTGTTAAAACTCCTAGAAAAGCACTGGCATCATAAAATCCAATTTATTCGTGGAATGGAATCCACATCGAGCCTGTTAAAGGGATGGAACCCTAAGTAGGATGGAACCTACGAAAAATCTAATGGAATATTGTTTTGTATCTGCTAACTTTTATTCAAAATGATTTTACAAAATTATATCTTTTTTTCAAAATGTTTTCAAAACCATTCTTTTAAAAGAATCAAAATCAACTATCCTGGTTTTAAAACCTTTTAGCCTCAAAATAATCTTTAATTTTAAAATCAAATTATCTTTAGTTTAAAACTATCTTTTAATAATAATATATTTAACTTTTAATATTCATATTTAGATTTAAATATAAAATTATAGTAAAATTTTATATATACCAAAATATTATTCTCTATGTTTATTTATGTATTTTAACTATAGTTCAGTATATTTATAAAAGTTCAAAATAGTTTTAATATAAGATAAAATATATTTTCAAAGAAAAACAAAACATCAAAATTTCCTTTGGGATGTCGACATGCTCAATACACCCATGTCGACGTAGTGTTAGTTAATTTCAAAATTTAAATTTCAAAAGAAGTGTCTATTTGTCATATCTCTTCACGAATGGACATGGCTGTTGTTCTTCTATAAATAGAGGCTACTTTCAACGAATTTTTAATCATATTTTCTAGTTTTCATTTCTCTTCTTCTTCCACATTTCTTTATTCTTATTCCTACCATTACTCTGCCGAAATCAACATTGAATCTGACTAGATTATCTCTGGTTTGATTCACTATCACTATCTCATCAAGATCCTCAGTGCTATTTAGAGTTATAGGCTTCTTTGTAATCAATTTAACGAGAAAATGTGTGATTGTGGCCTTGGAAATCAATCGAGCGAGAAAAGTTGCGATTGTAGCCTTAGAAATCAATTGGGTGAACTTGTTGCCCGTGAAATCAAGTATCTCTACCCAGAGGATTGTGAATCTGGAGGGTGTACCTCGTAGCCTTGAAATCGAGGGTGTAATTGTACAATTGCTTTTGAAAGGAAATCGGTACTTGTGTGTGGGACTGGATGCGGGGTAACTCCGAACCAGTATAAAATCCGGTATGTTCTTTTCTTTACTGCTTTTACTTTATTTTTGCATCTGTGTTTGATTCTGTGATCATATTTGTGTCTGATTATTAAATACATTAGTGTTCAAATTAATAAAAACTCAAAAAGATTTAATAATTCCTTAGAACACTATTCACCCCCCTCTAGTGTTTATCCTAGCCTTTAGATCCGTAATCCGCATTTCTCACATTTGGTATCAGAGCAAGGTTTTCAAAGTTTCATAATCTGATTTTGAAAAAGTTTTTAAAATGGCTATATTTGTTAGTACTAGTTTAGAAATATTCAGATCATCATTGTCTTATGAGTCTGCATATAATCAATTTTCAAATTCAAGTTGTCTACCAAAATTGTTTGATTTGCGGGATACATACTTTATGGGAGTTGAGGAACCAATCCACGGCGGTCAAATTGTTCAGATCAAAAATAACAAATGGATTCTCGATAGTGGATGTTCTAGACACATGACTGGCAATCCAGATATATTGAATGATATAATATACAAAGACGGAGGACTGGTTAACTTTGGAGACAATTCAAAAGGATATGTGATTGGCATCAGCAAAGTCGGTAACACTGAAACTCCTATTATTACTAATGTTTTGCTAGTTAAGAATCTGAAACATAATCTGCTAAGTATAAGTCAACTCTGTAATAAAGGATATAAAATTAAATTTGAAAAAGATAAGTGTTACATTGAAGATAATAATTCAACCATAATATTTGAGGGAATTAGGAAAAAGAATATTTATATTCTTAGTATGAAAATTTCAAATGATAACATGTGTCTTTTGGCAAATACAAGTGACCCTTGGATTTGGCATAAGAGATTTGGGCATTTGAATTTCAAACTCTTATCTAGACTGTCAAAACTTGATCTAGTAAGAGGTCTCCTTAAAATGAATTTTAAAGTAGATAGTCTATGTGATATGTGATGCATGTCAATTAGGAAAACTTAGAAAAAGTTCTTTTAAATTTAAAGATATGATTTCAACCTCAAAACCTCTTGATTTACTTCATCTCGATTTATTTGGTCCATCTCAAATTCTGTCAATAAATCATAGTAAGTATGTTTTTGTAATTGCAGATGATTATTCTAGATGTACATGGACAATATTTTTGAAACATAAAAGTGATACTTTTGAATATTTTAAAAACTTTACAAAAAGGATTCAAAATCAACTTTCTCTAAAAATTATAACCGTTCGTAGTGATCACGGTGGTGAATTTGAAAATTAAAAGTTTGAGGAATTATGCAATAAAAAGGGAATAACTCACAATTTTTCATTTTCAAGAACTCCATAACAAAATGGAGTATTAGAATGTAAAAATAGGACGATTCAAGAATGTGCGAGAACTATGCTTTCAGATAGTAAATTACCAAAGTATTTTTAGGCAGAAGCTGTTGCTACCGCCTATTATATTTTAAATAGAATCTTAATTAGACCTTTAACTAATAAGACATCTTATGAACTTCTTCATAGAAAGAAACCTAAAGTATCTTATTTTATAATATTTGGAAGTAAATATTTTATTTTAAATACTAAAGATAACTTAGATAAATTTGATCCTAAATCCGACAAAGGTATCTTTATCGGATATTCTAATAAAAGTAGAGCATACAGAGTATTTAATTTAAGAACTAACACCATCGAAGAAACAATGCATGTTTTGTTCGATGAAAATCTCAAAAATTTTGAAGATACAAATGATGAAGAGGATTTAATCACTCGAAATCAAGAGTTCACTGAAACTTATAACGAAATTGATCATCCTAATAAAAGGACTAAACTTTTAAAAGATTACCCTATTGAAAATTTACTAGGAGATATGCAATCTGTTGTTAAAACTAGAAATCAATTAAGTCAAATGACTAATGTAGCTTTTATATCAACTATTGAACCCACGAATCCAATAGAAGCATCAATTGATGATTCATGGATTTTGGCTGTGCAAGAAGAATTAAATCAATTCATTAGAAATGTTGTTTGGGAACTTGTTCCTAGACCTGAAAATAAAACTATAATTGGAACTAAATGGGTTTATAAAAATAAAATGAATGATCAAGGAGAGATAGTTGGAAATAAAGCTTGATTAGCCGCTCAAGGTTATTGTCAAGAAGAAGGAATAGATTTTAGTGAAACCTTTGCTCCCATAGCAAGATTAGAAGCCATTAGGATTCTACTTGCCTTCGCAGATCATAATAATTTCAAAAAAATTCAAATGGATGTTAAAAGTGCCTTTTTAAATGGTTTTGTAAAAGAGAAAGTATATGTTGAACAACCACCACTTTTTGAAAAAGAAAAATTACCAAATCATGTTTAGAAACTTAAGAAAGCTTTATATGGTCTAGAAAAAGCTCCTAGAGCCTAATACGATAGACTAAGATCTACTTATTACAATTAAACTTTGAAATTGGTAAAGTAGATAATACTCTTTTTATTAAAAGAAATAAAAATGATATTCAACTAGTACAAGTCTATGTAGATGATATCATTTTTGGATCAACTAATTTTGAAATGAATAAAGAATTTTCTGAAATAATGACAAAAGAGTTTGAGATGAGTCATATGGGTGAATTAAATTTCTTTTTGGGATTACGAATAAAACAATTAGATAATGGTATCTTTATTAGTAAAAAAATGCTAAAGACCTAATTAATAAATTTGGTTTGACTACTACGAGTGAAAAGCCCACTCCTATGGCAACCAATGTGTATCTTAGTAAAGAAGATCTCTCGATAGATGTAGATCAAAAATTACATAGAGGAATGATTGGATCACTACTCTATATTACTGCTAGTAGACCTGATATCATGCATAGTGTTTGTCCATGTGCAAGATATCAATCCCAACCTAAAGAGACCCACTTAAGAGCCGTAAAACGTATCATAAGATATATTAAACACACCTCTGATTATGGCTTATTTTACCCTAAAAATGATTCTTTTGACTTAATATCTTACTGTGATGCTGATTATGCTGGCTGTAAATTAGACCAAAAAGTACAAGTGGAACTTGTCACTTTTTGGGGCATTCTCTGATTTCCTGGTTTAGTAAAAAACAAAACACAGTTCTTTATCAACAAATGAAGCAGAATATATTTCTGCTGATTTGGCTTGTTCTCAAGTAATATATATGCAACAAACTTTAAAAGATTATGGTTTAAATTTGTCAAAATCACCAATTTATTGTGATAATACTAGTGCCATAAATTTATCCAAAAATACTACTCAGCATGCTCGAACTAAACATATTGATATAAGACATCATTTTCTCAGAGATAATATAAATAAGGAAGTAATTACTCTAGATTATATTAATTCCAAGAATCAAATTGCTGATATATTAACAAAACCATTAAATGAATCTATATTTACTAAATTAAGAAGAGAATTAGGTATTTTTTCATTAACTGAAATATAAAAAATATAAATAACAACGTATAATTAAAAATTAGGTCAAAATAAATTAAATAGCAAAAATTCAAGCACCATGTCGACATTCCCTTGAATCCCATGTCGACATACAACGATTTTTATTTTTGAAATTTTTCCCACCAAAATTCAAATAATTGGCTATATATTCTTCTCATTTTCGAAATTCTATTCATTCTTTCTGTTATTTCTCTGTTCTATCTTCTGAAATTAAATAATCAATGGCTTCCTCTTCCAAATCAAACATAAATTCAACCTTTTCATTCCCTTCTCCTACTTTTGGACCATTTCAACGAAAAACGCTCGCTCGTGTGATGAAAATGGAGGATTCTCTGAAGGATGCACTTCAGTTAGTGACTAAAATCCAAGTGATGCAACTTCGAATGGCCAAAGAACAAGAGAGGCAAGGCAATATCCTTAGGAATTTGCAAAAATTTCTAATGGATAATCATGCAAATCCAATCTTGATTGATGAAGACTCTTCAAGAGATCAAGTACAAAAGACCAGCGAAGAAGATGAAGAAGAAGTGCACACAGAAGATGACAACAAAGTCGTTTGCATTGGTGAAGTATGCTTTGACAAAGATGGAAATCTTGTCGAACAACGTGGAAATTTCTGTTTCCACTATCCAAATTGTTCGATTCATAGTTCTCCCATTTCCAAAGACACTCATTAGTTTCTTTTCACTTTTTCCTATTGTTATATGTTCTTTCTTACGTTTCCCACGAAAATGTAAATATAACTATATAAGTAATGAATAATTTGTGTTCTTATATGTGTTATTATATGGATACTTAGTTAGGACAGTTAGTAGTTTAGGACTAAATTTTAGTTTTAGATCTAAGTGTTGATTATTTATGATAACACTATCATTATAATCACATGTCACAGAGTATTAGATTTAGGGGGAGTGATATAGTTTGAAGTTATATATTTAAAGTTAGTTTTTGTTGATGACAAAGGGGGAGAAATATAAAATAGGATAGTTAGGCATAGATTAAGGGGAAGTTATTAGGATAGAAGTAATATTTTATAAACTAAGGTTGTCATCATCAAAAAGGAGGAGATTGTTCTCTGTAAGATGATGGTTTTGATGACAACAACCTTAGAATAGGATTATAAAATATAAATACTAACATTATAGTTTAGAAATATATGTATATGCAGGATTTAACAATGCAGGTACCAAGAATGAAGACTATATAGTATAGAGATTCAAGATATGAAGATTGAAGACTCATGAGTATCAAGATCATCAAGATTTCAAGTAATTTATTCATTAATTTTAACTAGGAATTTTGTTGAAACTCCTAGAAAAACACTGGCATCTTAAAATCCAATTTATTCGTGGAATGGAATCCACTTCGAGCCTGTTAAAGGATGGGACCCTAAATAGGATGGAACCTATGAAAAATCTAGTGGAACATTGTTTTGTGTCCGCTAACTTTTATTTAAAATGATTTTACAAAATTATATCTTGTTTTCAAAATGTTTTCAAAACCTTCCTTTAAAAGAATCAAAATCATCTATCCTGGTTTTATAAACTTTTAGCCTCAAAATAATCTTTAATTTCAAAATCAAGTTATCTTTAGTTTTAAACTATCTTTTAATACTAATGTATTTAACTTTTAATATTTATACTTAGATTTAAATATAAAATTATAGTAAAATTTTATATATACCAAAATATTATTCTCTATATTTATTTATGTATTTTAACTATAGTTAAGTATATTTATAAAAGTTTAAAATAGTTTTAATATAAGATAAAATATATTTTCAAAGAAAAACAAAACACCAAAATTTCCTTTGGGATGTCGACATGCTCAATACACCCATGTCGACATAGTGTCAGTTAATTTCAAAATTTAAATTTCAAAAGAAGTGTCTATTCATCGTATCTCTTCACGAATGGACATGGCTATTGTTCTTCTATAAATAGGGAATGTTTTCAACGAATTTTTAATCATATTTTCTGGTTTTCATTTCTCTTCATCTTCCATATTTCTTTATACTTATTCCTACCATTACTATGCCGAAATCAACATTGAATCTAACTAGATTATCTCCGGTTTGATTCTCTATCACTATCTCAACAAGATCCTCAGTGCTATTTAGAGTTATAGGCTTCTTTGTAATCAATTAAACGAGAAAAGGTGTGATTGTGGCCTTGGAAATCAATCAAGCTAGAAAAGGTGTGACTATAGCCTCGAAAATCAATTGGGTGAACTTGTTGCCTATGAAATCAAGTATCTCTACCCAGAGGATTGTGAATATGGAGGGTGTACCTCGTAGCCTTGAAATCGAGGGCGTAATTGTACAATTTCTTTTGAAAGGAAATCCGTACTTGTGTGCGGGACTAGATGTAGGGTAACTCCGAACTAGTATAAAATCCGATATGTTCTTTCCTTTATTGCTTTTACTTTATTTTTGCATCTGTGTTTGATTCTGTGATCATATTTGTGTCTGAATAGTGCATACATTTGTGTTCAAATTAACAAAAATTCAAAAAGATTTAATAATTCCTTAAAACACTATTCACCCTCTAGTGTTTATCCTAGTCTTAAGATCCGTAATCCGCATTTCTCACAAGTATCTATTACAGACCCTTGATATTTCTTTCTGGAGTTAAACCTTTTCAACCTATGGAAATCAATTTCATGCTATCACGGACCTTTCCTTATCCTTTTAAGTTTCCTTCATTTTCAACCTTAAACCATTGATTGGTAATTCTCATTTAGTGAAAAAGTAGAAAGTGGTTTAGTAATGTTCCAATTTGGTGTCATGAAGGTCTTGTATTTTGAATTCAATGGAAAATTCATAAATCATCATAAAATTCAATAAAGGGAACAAAGAAATCATGAACTCATGAAACAAGTGGTCAACAAGAAATCATCATGAAAATTCAATGGGAAACTATAACACATGAAATTCATGAATCAACAGAGAAATCAGTAGGGAAATTCATTAAACCAATAATTAAGCAAGAAATCACCATAGCAATTTAATAAACAAATCATGAATACAAGATCAACAAATCATCACTAAAATCCATAGGAAGAGTAGAGTTCATTAATCCCAAAATCCAATAAGATCACCAAAAATTCAATAAGGAAACATGAAATTCCTAAATCATTCTGAAAATCGACAAAGGAATCCAGAATTTATGAAACTAGAAATAAGAAATTCAATAAGGAGACAAGAAATGGGAAATCCTTGAATCATCATAAAAAAACATTAGGTAAATCAAGAACTCATTAAAACAAGCAATTAATAAGAAATCATCATGGAAATTCAATGGGGAGAAACTCAATATCTAGGATTCACAAACCATCATAAGAGACCAATAGGGAAATTCAAAATTCATGAAATCAGGAATTCAATTAAAAGTTATCTCGAAAATTTGACAAGGTAAACATGAGTATGAAATCTGTAAATCATCATAAAAGCAATATGGAAATTCAAAATTCACGAAATCCAAACTGAAATTCGCATCAATAGAAATGGTGAAACTCAAAATTCATGAAATCAAGAACTATCCAAAGTCTCTTCAGGAACTCATCTAACGAATTAAATATTCAAAGCTCCATCCAATATAAGTACGAAGCCATAGATATATCTAATAATAGCATATTTAGTAGATTTCAAATAAAAGATAACTAAGTCGATCTAACCTTATTTCTAAGGCAATTCAAAGGAAAGTTTCTTGTTAATAAATATGTTGCTCCTAAAGTGCCTATAAGTTAGTAGAATATGTATATATGTATATATAGGTATAATAGAATCTTATATCCAATCATTCACTTTATCTCAAAGGATTTAGGAGTGGCTTTCCTAACCTGATCTTGGAGCGAAGCACTTTATCTTTGTGACTAAAAATTTATTAACTATTCCATTCCATTAGATTTCTTATAAGTCTTTGTTTTTGTTCCATGTTATGGATTCCTTCTTCCATTTTCCTGTCTCATGCTTTTTTGTGGTACGAAAGTTTCTTAATCCTTTGATGTAGGAATCACTTTCTTACGATTGGAAGCTCTGTAATTCATTAGCATATCTTTTTCCCCTGTGTGTATCCTCTTTTAGGATTCCAACTTTGTCTCAGATGACGGATTGGTTTTTTTATTTAACCCTTAATTCTCTTGGGTTCTGAATTTCTTCTTAAGTTGTAAACATCTTTGTCTTTATTCCTTTATTTGGAGCCCTTATTAGGCTTGGACGTCTCTGTCTACTCTTTGATGAGCCACTCTTTGGGCTTGGATGTCATAATCTATCAAAAGCCTCTCTTTGGGCTAGACATCTTAGTTCATTGTTTGATGAGCCTCTCTTTGGGCTTCCCTCGTCTCAAATGGATATATACTTAGCTGACCTTTCTCTAGAAGGCCACTGATGAGCACATTACCGGATCCTTCCCAAGAGGTAATTTGGACGTTAGGGACTTTTGATTTGGCGGGTGCCTATCCTGACCCTCCCCTTAGAGGTGGTATGGATGTTAGGGGCTTTTGATTTTGCGGGTGCTTGTCCCAATCCTTCCCTAAGAGGTGGTATGGACGTTAGGAGCTTTTGATTTTGTGGGTGCTTACCCTGACCCTCCCCTGAGTGGTGATATGGATGTTAGGGGTTTTATTCCTCCCCCTAGGAGGTGCCTTTAGTAAGGGCTTGAGAGAATCTTTTCCTTTCTTCCTAAAGGTGCCTTTGGTAAGGGCTTGAGAGGATTTTGTCCTTTCCACCTAAAGGTGCCTTTGGTAAGGGCATGGGAGGATTTTTTTCCTTTCCCTCGAAGGTGCCTTTGGTAAGGGCTTAAAATAGTTTTTTCTCATGGTGGAAATATGAAACTCAAATAAAAGACTAGGAGGTCTTGATTCATGAACCTACAGTTTTTTACGGGAGTGTAGGATTTCCTAATTTGAGTTTTTATCATTAAGCTTTTGATAGCTCTTTAAAACTTTTTCTTGAAAAAATGTGGATCGGCTTCTCATTGCCGATAGTTTGTAGAAAACTTTAAAATATTTAGATTTCTTGGTTGGAAATCCTTTATGTGCATTTACTAATGATATATAGTATCTTCGGAAAGGTTGCTTAAGTCAATCCTTGGAATAGATAAGTACTTAATTTCTCAAGTTATGGGATAATTTAAAATAGTTTTTCTTTAAAGACATGTTTGGGAAATTTATTTTGGTAAAATAATTTGCCAACAGAAAATGTAATTGGAGTATACTGCTTTCTTCTTCAAATAGATTACCATACCTTGGTAAGTATTGCTCTATAGTAGAATGGTTTATTTATAAGTTTTTCCTCTGAAATTGGTGAAGGACTGATAGTAGTTCGAAGTTTCACAAGAGCAGATCTTTGTATTATGTCGGCTCGAATATTGGTAATCACTTTTTATCAGGCATTTGAGCTGTTTTTCCAAGTAGCTCAAAGTTTGTCATGCTCTACGTGTGCATTGGGTACTTTGAACTAATTTTGTTTTATGTGTAATTGCATTTGAATTTCAATTAGTGCACAGTCAATGCATAACCCAAATCTAAGCATGAATGAAAGTACAAATTAAGTTAAAAAGGTATGAAAAGAGAGAAAGAGTTCATTATTGAACCAAACCTACGAGACTTTATGACATGATAGGAATCTATATTGATCTCCTCAAGGGGTCTTTCAAGTCTTTTTGTTGAACTCTTTTAAAGCTTCAAAAATGATCATGTTCTGAAACATTCCAGCAAATTCACGACACTCATCGATCTAATGCCCATTTGCTCTGTGATAATCGCAATAAACTTCCTCTTTCTTAGGCTCTGGTCGTATTTGTTTTTCTTTGTGTAACTGACAAGCTTTCATCATCCTATGTTGTTGTGAATATTTGAGAAAGTGGTTGAATTAAGATTACATAGCAATATTCAATAATTTTCTTCCAAATCCTTTCACCGCCTTTTGATTTATATCTAGAGTGATCAGAGTTAGATCTTTTTTCTTCCACGCCTTGTTGCGATCTTTGCATCCATTGATATAGAAGTCTTCCCAGAAAGGGGTTTGTTCGATTAGGCCTGATCGGATTGCTATTAACTTGTCTCTGTCAGTTGCATTTTCTGCTTTTAATGGTTCAGTATTGAACGTCTTTAAATACTCATTTAGTGGTTCTCTCAGTTTCTATTTGATTGTAGCTAACAGGCTAAAGCTCATAGTTTGATCTCTGAATATGTAAAGTTTTATCACAAAGTCATAAGAAAATTGTTCTGAAGAATAAATGGTTCTCTTTTCACAATTCCTACATCATTTGGTAGTTACTCGATGAAGGGTAATAGGGGAAAGTTTGCATCGAACTGGTCCAAGAGCATAATATAAGTCCATCCAACTTTCAAAATCTGCAAGGTGATCATTTGGATCAGTAGTTCCATCATACTTTAGTGGGGGAAGTTGAATAGGAGGGGGAAAGCTGAGTGGCACATTTTGCTCTGAAAAGGAGCCTTTTGCAGGATAACATATTTCCTTAACTTGTCGAGTACATTTTTACTATATTTTCTGTGGTTTGGTTATGAATGTTGTCATGGTGACCTCTACTATTTTCTATGTTTAAGCTATTTGATTGCTTAATGACTCTCCTAGCTTGGCTTCCTTGCTCCTCATATTGATCTTCATTTCAACGTTGTGCCTCGCCTTCTCCTTCCATCACCTTTAGCGACCCTTGAGACGGTGCTCTTTTAAGAAATTCCTAAATGGAAACCATTTGCTGTTGCAGATGCTGGACTTTAATTTCATTGTTTTCCAACCTCCTCAAGGCCAAAGGTTGTCGAATTTCTATATCCTCCAAGTTAAAGTTTCGGACTATATTGTTTTCCAAAGTTGATTGTGGCTTAACTTATTCATTTGAGATATCAATATTATCCATGACTTCTTCGATCTTCTACTTTTTAAATGAAGCACTTTATTAATCTTTGGTAAAAGTGATTAGGAGTCGAAGGTTCGAACCTTCCTTCTAACACCAAAATGTTAATCAAATTTATGGTCACCCCAAAGTAGTATTAAGAAGGATGGATTTCCTTTTTGGAGAACAAAGGATGTGATTCCTCTAAGAATTGCCCTTTGATTTAACCTTATTAGTTGAATAGATCTGTATTAGACCTTTCGATGTCATCAAAGGGTTGGAACATAGGCTAAATGTCCTTTCGGCTTTGTCATGTTACTGTAGAGTGATCGCCAATTTAGTTGAGCCTTTATAAGATTTCCCCCAAAAGCAATTGCCTTGATCAAGATAGAATTCCCTTAATTTTTCCTTATACAAAAAGTTGACCTGGATCCTTGCTGGAAGGTTAAGCAAATAGCTGTCTGAGAGTTGGAGGGTTGTTAAGGTTTTTGGCATTTGATGGGTTATGACCCTTATCGAAACATTAGATGCACAGATTTTATGGCTCCGAAAGGTTTTATGAATGTCGATTTGAGCAAGCTTCCCTTCTGGCTGAAGGGTTTATTGCAAGATAAAGATCTCCGAAAGGTTATAAAGGTTGTTTAGGAGGAATATTATTATCTTTATTAACAAGAACCTTTCGGAAGAGCTGCTCCTGAAAATTGGAATTAAACCAGCAAAAATTAAGGTAAATTGTAAAGTAAATTCATGAGACTTAATACTTCCCTCTTTATCCTAGAAAAGTCTTCACTTTTATAAATTCTCCAAATCACTACCCAATTAGGGTTACAGAGCTTTGATTTTAGAAGTCGCAAGATTAGAATAAGGAAAAATCCGCCCCAAAACTGGACCCCTTGGGTCTTATTTATAGATGTTGGAGGCCATGCTTCCATCTCAGTGCTTTCGGCTGGATTGAAAGGTTCCCTTCTTATATAAAATTGCTAACCTTTTGGTTTCAACGGTTGGGTTTCCTTTCACATGTCATCGTGGATCCTTGAATGTCGCTGAAGGGTCTTTTCTTTTATTTGTTTTTGGTACCCTTTTGCCTTTGTCAAAATTTTTATCATCTATATAGTATATGAACACTTAGGAGGTGCTGGAAGGTTCCTGGCTATTGTAAACCCTTCGATTTGGCCGAAAGTTCGCTTTTTTACTTAGATATTGCCGAGAGCCGAGCTTTCCTTGAATGTTGTCAGAAGGTTGCTTTACGTTCTCTGCAGAACTACAAATGTTGATTTCATCATAGACCCACTGACACCGTCGTAAGGTATTCAGTAGGCGTTCCAACCAGCCTAAAAGGCTTATTATGCTTTCGAAAAGGTTGTTATAGGGTCGCATGCCCTTGTCTTGACTTCTTTGCCTACTTCGGAGGGTAAGAGCTTCTTGGATATTATGGAAAAATACCCTCCATCTTCTTCGAAAGGTCTTGAGCCAGTTCATATTGTTGACTACATCCCTTCGACCTCTTCGGAAGGCCTGATCTGGATTCCTTTTCTTCTGTTATTTGTTGAGATCTTCTGACTTAAGCGGAAGGTTAATTTTTCAAGTAACAGTTATCTACCATTCTTTAGGTGAATTTTGAGCATTTCTTTCTTCATAAAAAACCTTTCGACCTAATGGAAAGGTATTCTGGATGTGCTCCAACCAATCCAAAAGGCTTGCTATGCTTTTCGTCATGGAGTTGCACCTGCTTGCTTTGATTTCTTCATCTTCTTTTAAAGATAAGAACTCCCTGAATGGAACCTTTCAACTAATTCGAAAGGTTTGAAGCTATGAAATCTTGATGGTCGCATCCTATCGACTTCTTTGAAAGGTTTGGTTTGAGCTCCTTCCCCTTTTTCTTTGTCGAAAGACTTCTTGTTCTGGTCGAAAGGTGGATTCTTAGAGCATCACCCTGCCTACGGACTTTGAAAGGTAGCCTAGGACTTCGCCGAAAGCTCCTGTCTGAAGGTATGAACATCCCGGTACTTTCTGATCTTTCCTCATGCTCTCCTAACCTTTCTATCATACCTTCGTTCTTCTGAACATTTTGTGGTTAAAAATTTCGGCATAGGTGGTTCCGACCATGTATTGCCACCTCCAAGCCATCAAAACCATTGCACATAGTATTAATTACTTGGTACAAAGTGAATTGGACAAAGCGGAAGGCACTGGGTCGAGATCAAAGGTTCTAAAGGGGACGAAGCATGTCTTTGCTTTTAAATGAAAATGCGACTGCTTTTCATTTGAAGGGTACGCTTTTTTACTTGGTTGGCTTTCGGTTGAGTCAATTGTTTTGAAGGAATGTTTTCAAGTGGGTTGCACCTTTTGTTTTAAGCAAATTCTTTCATCGGCGTCGAAACCCCTTAGCTGCCGCTTTTCAACCTTTCGACGCCAATGGATTCGAAAGGTATACTTTGTTTTTAAAAACTAAACCGCTTCTCCAATGCATTCGGAAAGTTGGTTTCGACACCATCACTTTTTTATTAGGAAATGCTTTAAAAAGAGTGCTTCTGACTTAAATGTTTTGTGACACTTTTGCTCTGTTCAAGGTAGAACTCAAATGGTTTCAAAGTAATTAATTTTTAATTGTTTTGATAGGTTTTTCCATATGTTTTACTTGAACCTAAGGGCTTTCAAAAGATTTGATGTTATATTGCTTTCAAAAGGTTTTAAAGAATGGTTTCGAAGGGGTGGCTCCCCAATAGTTTCGAAAGGTTTGAAAAGGAAAGGTTTTCCAATGTATTTGAAAGGGAATATTTAAAGGTTTTGAAGAAGAATGTCTAAAGTTTTAATGCTTTTGAAGGAACGATTTTTCAATGTTTTTGAAAGGGAGATTATGAATGATTTTGAAAGAAATGATTTGGCCTTTCGTCCTAAGAGAATGAAGGGTTTTACTTGGTTTCAAATGGGATACTTTCAATGGATTCGAAAGAGGTACTTTCAAAGGTTTAAATGTTTTCATCAACAATGATTTGTGTAAAGTGTGTGTGTGTGTATAACATGGCAAGTGATTTGAGTAAAGCATACTATATATGTATTTTCCTTGTTCAAGTTTGATTTAAAGGTTTTAAATCAATTTGAGATGTAAAGATTTTCAAGGAAATTTAAGGGAAGATTACCCTGAGTAAAATGACTCAAATATTAGAATACCAGATGGGACTGATATACAGTCGTGCCCTATACCTTAGCTAATCGCCCTGGCTAATTTAGTCCAAAATTCCAATGTGTAGGACTTTGTCATAGGTAAGTCTATATGATTATACACAGAAGGGATTATTTATTTGTATTGATAGGTTATTGGTGAGCCCACAAAACCATTAGGATCAGGTGACCTAGGGAGATGTTAAGTCAGGGACAGACCGTCCAAACGAGGATTATTTAACAATTAGTTAGGGAAAGACCATCTAGAAGAGTAGTGTCTAACAGGTGTTAGATTATTTTTATTATATCGTCTTGTAGGCCCGAGTAAGCCAAAGGTTAATAGTTAGGTCGATGGATAAAGCTTCTGGAAACAAGCAGGTTGCTGACGGATAGCTATTTACAAGATTCTGTTTTGATTTGTTTTATTCCGCCGTGTTGTATTCAAGACGGTTATGTCTATATATATAGTACTCTGATCAACCAAGAGGGAATCATCGTATGTCACTCTTGGCGTATTTATGCTATAATTATTTTTTATCTGAACCTGGGAAATGATTAAGGGATTATGTAATTTGAATTTGAAACATGTGTTTTGAAATGTAATCAGTAGAATGCTGTTTTTGAAATTTGTGATTTTCTTCCATATTCAAGTGCTTCTTATATTATGGATACCATTAACATAGTTGAATTTAGTCCTCGAAAGCTAATACTATGGATGACTGCAGCATCTGTAGCACTTAGCTTTGAGCCTCTAGATAGAAGATGCTACAACTTGGTATCAGAGTATAGGTTTATGAAAAACTTTAACTAAAAATGATTTTTGAAAACTTACCCTAAGGAAGTAGAGTAAGAACAGGGTATGGGATAATGCTATAGTAACATACCTATATTTGCTATATATGTGTATACGCTATATCTTTAGTTTCCTATCTCTCTTAGGCTTTTATTTTGTATTTCATGAGGCTTGATTACAGATATGGATGCTAAAAGTGGAAGAGTGAATCTTGAAGGAAGCACCACCATAAATGGAAATGCCAGACTGAATATCAGTAGAAACCAAGGTTAGCCATAAGCAGGGAATGTTGGTGTTGGAGTCCCATAAGTGAATATAGGAGCTATTTATTAGTTTTTCGTGAATATAATGCATGTGGGTGTTGATCCTAGAATGGTTGGAGGAAATGTTGAAGTAGGAGTTTAGGATGCTACCGTTGTCAACCATTATGCTACCTTGAACAGAGATTATGCTAGGCTTAGAGGGAGCCCTTTATCGAAACTACGGATACTATAGATGGGGAGAACTATTTGCTGCATTGTGAGAGGACCTTTACAGACATAGGGCCCAATGATGAGCGAAAGAGGAGGCTTGCTTTGAGACAACTTCAGGGAGAAGATTTATTTTGGTGGAATAATGTGATGGCTGGAGTAAATGAAGATGAAATGACATGGGCTGAGTTAAGGAGAAGGTTTCAAGAGAGATTTATGTCTGTGATCACGCAGTCTTCTTTGCTCAGAAAGTTTGCTGAGTTGGAGTAGGGGGCGATGTATGTTTTGGAGTATGTTAGAAGATTTGAAGAGTTGGGTAGGTATGGGTGTGCTATTGTGGATACTGTGTTACAGAGAAATGAGAAGTTCATTAAGGGGTTGAAGCCTGAGTTGGCAAGGGCTACATTACCTCATATTAGAGACCCTTGTGATGTGGTTGTAGAGATGGCTTTGAGACAAGAGGAGATGCTTGTTTGTCTAGAGAAGAGTAAGTTGAAGGAGGTCCAGGTTGGGCAAGGCCAAAAGTGGAAGTTCTTTCAAAAGAAGGGTGCCCAGAAAGGTGGAGCAGCAAAGAAGGGAAAGTCTAAGGTTGTGTGCTTCAAGTGCGAAAAGAAGGGACATTTTGCGAATGAGTGTCGTATCGAAAAGGCAACGGAAATGATCGGGAACAAGAACATCAGATGTTTTAACTGCGATCAGATTAGCCACTATAATAATTGCTGCAAAGAGCCCGCTAAGGATGGAAGAGGAAAGATATTTGCATTGGATCTTGCTATATCTGGTCCAATAGCGCAGGAAAAAGGAAAGGCATTGTTGGGAGGTACGCTTCAGATACATGGTATATCTGTTAGCATTCTGTTTGATACTAGTGCATCACATTCTTTTATATTTGGTAGATGAGCTTAGCCTAGAGCCCACATACTTAGTTACTTCCTTAAGGGTAGCAAATCCGATAGAAGGGTATATGACACTAAGGATGAAGTGTGACCACTTAGAGTTTGATTTGCTAGGTCGTACCTTTGTTTGCAGTTTGCAAGTGTTTATCTTTATGGGGTTTTGAATTATATTGGGTGTTGATTGGTTAAGTAAGCGAGATGCTAGGATATTTTACTATAATAGGAAGATATTGTTTAAACACCCTGACCGTAGTGTTCAGATTGTATATGACCTAGAAAGCCCGAATTGTGAGGTGAATGCTTTGTTGGGTATAGTGGAGTTGGAAGATGAGTTGAATCGTGTTTTCATGGTTAGATATTTCATGGACGTCTTTGAGTCTGTAGTAGGATTGCCACCAAAATGAGCCATTGAGTTTCAGATAGATTTAGTGCCTAAAGCAAAACTAGGGAGTAGACCACCAAGCAGGATGACACCTATGGAGAGGAGGAAGCTGAAGGTACAGTGGTAGATTTGGAAAGCAAGAGTTTTATTAGGCCAAGTAGTTCACCTAAGGGAGCAGTCATAGTGTTTGCTAAGAAGCCGGATGGATCGTTGAGGTTATGTATCGATTATCGTACGACGAATGAGAAGACGATAAAGAATTGATATTCGTTGCCCAAAATTAATAATTTTTTCAATCGGTTGTGTGGGGCCAAGGTATTTTCTTAATCGGATTTGATAATTGGTTTTCATCAGCTTAGAGTAGTAAAGGATAGTATTACATTAACAACAGGTTAAATTTCGAATTGTTTTTATCTTCATATGGTTTGAAATTTTAATTTGTTGAAGGGGACATATTAATTGAATTTACGAAATTTTTCAAGAATTTTTCATGATGTTTTAATAGTTATATAAAATTCTTTAAGGAATGGGACTTAAATGTTTTATGTAAATATAAAGGAGAAATGGGCTTTTCCAAATTTATTTGAATTTCCAAATAAGGAAAGTCGACAGAAATTTTTGAATTTAAAATTTTAGCAACCAATCAAATTTAGATAAACAAGGCAGGTGGGATACAAAAGAACTATTTAAAGTACAATTTTAACTCTTTAGGCAAGACCTTCCGCCACCATCCTAAACCTTCTCAAAAGGACGAAAGGTATCAAACCTTTCGACTATGTCAAAAATCAATGCACATCGTATCAAGCGACTGGTACGTAGTAAATTGAAAGGGGATAAAAGGTTTAGGGACGAAAGGTAAGAGCTTTCGTAGGAGATTAAACTTTGTTTTGGCTTCAAATAAAATATGCCTGCTAGCTTTCGACAAAGAGCTTTCAACATTGTCGAATGGTTTGAAAGAAAAAGGTTTCGATTGGTTTTCTTTCTTATTTTAAATAAAATATTTTGACAAAGTCAAAAGGTTAGCTTTCGATAGGGTCGGATCATAGCTGCCGCTTCCAAACCTTTTAACCCAAATGGAGTCAAAGGTTTTTTTTTGACTTATAAAACATGCTGCCTCTCTCCATTGATTTCGAATGGTCAGTTCCAGCACCAACACTTCACTGTTTTAGAATGATTTCAAAGGATTTTGACTTCGAAAGGTTTTCACTTTGTAAGGATTTGTTTTCGAAAGGTTTCGAAGAGGTTACCTTCAATGATTTCGGAATATTTTTGAGTTGCAATGATTTCGAAAGGTTTTGAGTTTCATTGTTTTCGAAAAGTTTATAAATGGTTTTATATGGGGATACCCTTGGCTTTCGATAAAGACGAAAAGTAGAACCTTTCGACTAGATCGAAATGAAACCTTTCTACAAGGTCGAAAGATAGGATCGTTCGACAAGGTCGAAAGGTATGATTTTGTGAAGCTTTCAAAAGGAAGGCTTTCGAAAGGGCTAACTTCAGATGTTTATTTGCTTTCAAATGGGGATTCATTTGAAGTGGTTCAAATGGCTGTTTTTAGCCATTTTTCTTAAGTAAAGTTTTTCTAATTTGACGGGGGTAATTCGAAGGGTTATAGCATTAAATACTTATTTTGGTTTGAATATGTAAGGTGGATCCTCGTATAAATCGGATGTTATTAAACCTTGGGGACACCGGGGTGGGTTTAATGTTTTCGATACATAGTTTGGGGTTACAAACAGAAATATGCTTTCTAAAATAAACATTGGGGCTATCAATGTGTTTTTTTATTTAATTTAATGTAATTGGGGCTACCAATGGAATAGGTTAAACATGTGAGATACATGTGAAAAATAAATATGCACGGGGATCATGAATTTTAATGTATAATCATGTGGATCATGATATTTTAATTGGCCAAGTGTTGGGTTCTTGGTTAGCCTAGGAGTACCTTGGAACGTGCGGTAGATTGCCAACATCAAATTTCCAGAGTAAAGAATGTTTTTTTAGAGATGGTTTGCCTTGGGATTCGGCACCCAAGGGTTTATAGTCATCCTAGGAAAACTATGGTGTGTGCGATGATAGCCCACACCAACTTTAATAAAACAATGTATGAAGGATAATCTGCATTTGTTGTGATGAATTCGGTACACATGGTCATATTCAAGTTTTGATGGATAGTCATTTTAAAGATTTTAGAGGAGAACTCTAATAAATGGATTTTATTTGGGAAATCTAATAAATTGCTTTTGGATGGGATTTTTAATATATATATATATATGTATATATATATATATATATATGATTTATAGATTTATTTCATAGTATTTAAGACCAATCATTTTGGGTGTGGGAGTATCGTAAATGATTTGCATGTTTTGTTTTGGATAGTAGTGTAGGGAAAACCCATTCTGCTAAGTGATGTGGCCTCACTAGCTATCTATTTATGATAAGAGATAATACGGATCATTCATACCAAACTTATTGCTTGACTCAAAGTTTGCGTTTCTACACAAACTCTCAGGTACTCAAAATTAATTTAAGTAGTCCGAGAGTGGGAGACTTTCAGGATTTTGGACGAACAAGCTACCGGAGACGTGCAGGAGGCAGTGTTAGCTATATAGGAGCTATTTTATGTCTTCCGCTATGACGTACTAAGAGCTATAAAGTTCATATTTATTAGTTTTCTGATCATCATATGGGGACATCTTCATATGTCACTCTTATCCTATTTTGTACATGTATATGTGATCTGAAAGTGATTAACATATGGGATTATGTAATTAAATCTTAAATTGTAATTTGCATGAAATTGGAAATTCTGTTGATTGGAAGTTTAATTTTTTTTCATATTTATATGTTCCAGTGTGTCAATATTAACTATGCCGCATTTGGTCGCCAAGAAATAATAACTACGGATTACTGTAGCATATGTAGCAGTTAGTTTTGGGCCTCAGAAGGAGCGTTGTTACAAAGGTGGTATCGGATCATGGTTTATGTACTTAAAAGGAATTTAAAACCTTAAAGTTTTTTAAAGCATAATCTAATAAATCTAAAAAATAGTTGGGCTTGGGTAAGCGTTATAGTAACATTTGTGTACTTTGCTATAAATACCTAAGTATGTATTCCCCACTC
Source organism: Allium cepa (assembly GCA_030765085.1). Lineage (NCBI taxonomy): Eukaryota > Viridiplantae > Streptophyta > Magnoliopsida > Asparagales > Amaryllidaceae > Allium > Allium cepa. The sequence goes on along the minus strand of CM060941.1, from coordinate 796,228,311 downwards.
TCTTAGGCCGTTCTTCTGTATCTTACAATGGTTGGATTTATTGTAGAAGGGAAGTAGGATATGGAGGCAGGAAACGAAAGAGTGAATCAACGTGGAAGACACACTGGAACTAATGGAAATGTTCGACCCAATACTAGGAGAAACCACTGTCGGCAGGCAAATGCAGACCCAGATGCAAATGCTAATGTTGGTGCCGAGATTCCACTGATTAATATGAGGATAATGTATCAGTTCTTTGTGAATATGATGCAAGCTAGAGTAGCCGCGGGAGTGACTATAGGGAATGCTGGAGGAGCTAATCCGGTGACCCCAGTTGGCATAACTATGCCAAGACGAGGAGGGATTACGCTAGTCTTGGAGGGAAGCCTTTTCTGGAAACCGTGGATGCAGTAGGAGTGGAGAACTGGCAATTGCATTATGAAATGATATTTGTAGATCTCAGCTTGATGGATATGCAGAAGATAAGACTTACGTTAAGGCAATTGCAGGGAGCTACATTGTTTTGGTGGAACAGTGTTGCCGTAGGAGGGCTAAAGGAAGACCTGACTTGGGCTGAATTTTGAAGGAGGTTTAAAGAAAGATTTCTATTTGAGGTGGCCAAGTCAGTGTTGCAAAGGAAGTTTGCAGATTTAGTCCAGGGTGATAGATCGGTGATTGAGTACACTACGGAATAAGCTGTCCCGTTATGGATATGCTACTATGGATACAGTCATTCGAGGAATGATGAGTTTATCAGGGGGTTGAATCCTGAGATCGTCAGAGCAACCATGCCAAACCTCCAAGATTGTGTCATATTGTTGTTGAGATGCCTATTCGAAACGAAGAGATGCTTTCTACTTTTGGAAAGGGGAAACCAGCCGAGGTTCAGAATTTTCAGAGCAAGAAGCGGATGTTCTTCAAGAAGAGAGGTGCCCATTTGGGCATAGCAGCTAAGAAGGGCAAGGCTGATATTGTTTGTTACATGTGTGATAAGAAGGGGCATATAGTAATGAGTGTCACCAGGGTGATGGAAGAGAAGTTGCAGTGAAGCCTAATGTGAAGTGCTACAACTGTAGCCTGAAGGAGCATTACAAAGACAAGTGTCCTGAGGCTGCTAAAGCTGGGAAGAGAAGGGTCTTTGCATTGAAACCATCGTCCTCTAGACCAACGACTACTATGAAAGGAAAATCTACGATGGAAGATATTCTTATGATTCATAGTACTCCAGTTAGGATGCTATTTGATACTGGTGCATCGCACTCATTTATATCTCAGTATTTGGTAGATTGCCCATGTCTGGAACCTTTATACCTTATTACTCCTTTAAGGGTTGTGAATCCTATAGGAGGATATGCAACTCTGAAAATGAGATATGATCAGTTAGAACTTGATTTGTTAGGTCATATGTTTGCATGCAATTAATATGTTTTTCAATTTCTTGGGTTTCGGGATCATATTGGGTATGGATTGGTTAGATAGATATGATGCTAGGATATTTTTCCAAGAGGGAGAAATATCATTTATGCACCGTAATAGTCGTAACCGTGTTATTTACTCAGTAAAATGTTAGGACGGAAATGTTTATGTGTTATTTGATGCCATGGGAACGAAAGCCGAATTGAAGCAGGTTTACCTAAGAAATGGTATTTCGAGATTCATAGCAGATATTTCCAGCTCCATGGCTATTAATAGCACCTCCATTGCAACGAGAAATGGACTTTTATGTTGCTTCTTGAGTTGAACTTCATTGTAATTCAAGTTTTAGCCGTTGTTTTGTTGTAACACAATTTCTAATAAGTAATAAACATCAAAACCTTCAAAGTGGTTGTAGGCAATAAAGCCAAACCACTGTAAATTCTTATTTTCATTCTGTTACCGTTTATTTTCTTTGTTTGATTGTTAGATCAGCCTCATTTTTTATTTTACTTCTTCATTCTAATCTCTTCAATTACATCTGATGAGTGTTGTGTCCATTTTTTGTACAAACACAAAGCTGGTAAAGCATTATCGCGTAAATATACATATCTGGTAACAAATGGACCATCTGTTTGAACACTATAGTTTTGTTTGGCTAACTACTAACCATTGACTGACTCGGGACTAATGGACAATATAAAAAAATAATCTAACATATGTTGGATACTCTTTTGGATGGTCTGCCCCTAACTAACTTTCTCCAGGTCAACTGATCCTAATGGTTTTGCAGGCTCACTAATAACCTACCTCTATATAAATATATTCCTTTCTGTGTGTAACATCATTTTGGTCTTACCTATCACAAAGCCCTACATACTGGAATTTTGGACAAAATTAGTTAGGGGCTAATAGCAAATGTATAGGGCGCGAACCTATACCAGTCCCATTTAGTGTACAAATATATGAGTCATTTTACTTAGGGAAATATTCCCTCAAATTTTCCTTCAAAACCTTTTCTTCTTAAATTTATTTAACCCTTAAATCATACTTTAAATAAGGAAAATATATACTCTATGCTTTACTCAAAATCTCATTGCCATGTTATATGTACTTTACACAAATCTTTGTTGATGAAAACTTTCAGACCTTTGAAGTAACCCTTTAGAATCCATTGAAAGTACCCGTTTTGCAACCATTGGAAGTACCCCTTTCGAAACCAAATAAAATCTTTTATAACCTAGGCTGAAAGGACAAAACATTCCTTTCGAAACTATTCATAATCACATTTCGAAACATTGAAAAACCTTTCCTTTGATTCAAAACTTTAGACATCATATATTTTAAACATTTAAATATTGCCTTTCTAATACATTGGAAACCTTTCGTTTCAAACCTTTCGAAACCATTGGGGAACCAACCCTTTGAAATCTTCATTAAAACCTTTCAAAAGAATTGAAACATAGAACCCTTCGAAACCATTTGAGTTCAAGTAAAACATGTGGATCAAACTTTTGGAACCATTTAAAACTATCTCCTTCAAAACCTTTGGGTTTTCCTTCAACAGAGAAAACAGGTTGTAAAACCCTTAATTCGAAAGCATTCTTTCGAAAGCATTTCCTAAGTAAAGAAGTGATGGTGTCAAAACCAACACTTCAAAAGCATTAGAGAAGCGACTTGGGTTTTAAAACAAAGTATACCTTCCGAAACCATTTGCTTCGAGAGGTAGAAAAGCGGCAGCTAGGGATTTAGACCCCACTCGAAAACATTTACTTAAAAAAGTGCAACTTTTTTCTAAACCGTTCCTTAAATCAATTTAACCCAGTTGGAAGCCAACAAAGAAGAAAGCAAAGCTGGCGCATTTCCATTTGAAAGAAAAGTAGCGCTTCGACTCCTTCGGAACACCTGGTTTCGACCTAATACCTTCGGCCTATATCTAGTTCTCTGCACACCAAGTCCTTGATGCGATGTGCATTGGTTTCGATGGTGATGGTGGTAGAGGAACATGATCGAAAGTTAGGTGCCGAAAGTGGTGGAACATGTAAAAAGCATGTTTAAACCGATTTTAACCTTTTAAGTTATTCTTTTCAACTAACCTGCCTTGTTTGTCAAAATATTATTTGTTGCTAATTTCTTATAAAAAAACAGCCGAAATTTCAGAATTAAAGAATTTAAATAATTTACAAAATATCCCTTCTCCTTTTATAAATATATAAAACATTTAAGTCTCATACCTTAAATAATCTTATATATCTATTAAAACACTTAGGAAAATTCTACAAAAATCAAAGAAAACAAATTTTAATATATTTTCCAATATATATTAATCTCAGACTCAAAACATAAATAATTTAGCTGTAAATTATTTTAAACCCAAATAATCATTTTTTCACCAGAAAATAATATTAAATCCTCATAAATTTAGAAATTTATGAAAATTGAAACCTATCTCTAAAATATCATTTCAGATCTAAATCTAAAATCGCAAGGAATTTGGATGTCATTTAACAGGATTTTCATATTAAAACTTTTCATAAAATCTATATGAATAAGCGTAAATCATGAACAAGCATATATAAACATTTTATCACTCAAAAACATGGCTAAACGTTGCAAAAAAAATCGGATTAACCTCATAATCGAAAACAATAGAAATATAAGATGTTGTCATTATTCACCTTAGCTTTGAGATTAAGGAGTTTGAGATTTGAATTGATTTGATTTTGATTAATCTTCCTTCCTTTGATTTTCTTTATCTTCTTTCTCTTGCTCTATCTAATGGTGGTCGGCCTCTATTTTAGTTTAGTATTGCATAGGAGCATATGAAATGAATTCCTAAGGGTTTAGGGCAGTAGAATATCATTATTCTAACCTTCCCCCTCACTTGTTTCCTTTACCCATTTTATTTTAGTTCATTTTAGTTTGTTTTTTCTCATAGGCATGGCTACCCCTTAGTTTAATCACAAATCTCAATCCTCTAATCATTTTACATTTTTCATTTAATTTACCTAATTTAATGTTCCTGATAATGTTACTAAAAATATGGGGTGTTACATCTGAGCAGCTATCATGCCTCCTGCACATCTCTATAAGCTTATTCGTCTAAGGAGGTACCTTTTAACCTCAACTCTCAAATCACTCAAAATCAATTGAGTACCCAAAAGTTTTAGGGGAAAATACAAACTTCGAGTCAGACATAAAGCCTGGTATGAATAATAATCTACTATCTCAAACCATTTAGATATCCAGTGACACCATGCCATTTAGTGGAATGGGTTTTCCCCTCATTAGTATCCTAAAACCTTTATAAAACCATATATTTTGCTCATGCATCCACAATGGTTAAAACAATTCGAAAAGTATGACGATATGCAAACAAGTAAATCAATTCTGGATGTCCCATCCCCATTTATTCTAACTATCTCAGCTATAGTTTCTAGGGTTACTATTAACCTAATAGTTTTTATGTGCTTACTAATAACCTGTCTAAAGTTTATGGATTCCCTGTCCAGGTTCACAGTTTTCATGGGATCACTAAGAATCTATTCGCCCCAGTCAATACTTTACTTTTCCATGGGTTCTCCTTGAACCTATTGGTAACTCCGGTATCTTTTCTCTTATCCTAGTTTTCATTGGTTGACTAGGAACCTATTGACTTCTGTCAATATCTTAATCTGAATATAGTTTTCATGGGTTCACTTCAAACCTATTACCCCTTGCCAATATCAAATCATAGTTTTCATGGCTAAATATGAACCAGTCTTCCTTACATCTTCATTTAAACATAGTTTTCATGGGCTCACTATGAAACTATTGGCCCCTGCCAGTATCTTTTCCTATACACAGTTTTCATGTGCTTATTGTGAACCTATTGGCTCCTACCAATATCTCTAATCATATTTTAGCATCCTTAATTTATAGTCACTACTAGGTCAACCTAGCTAGTTATTCTGCCCCTCTCCAAGGTAGCGTTATGGGTTCATTACAAAGTGAATATATTCAAATACATATATGAAGAAGCAAACATAATAATACGAACACATATGGTTTAATATCCTTGAAACCATTTTATATAAAATTTGGTAATTCCCTTTAACCCGTTAACTAAGGAAAACTTATTCAAAACACCATTTCAAAACCCTTTATTATGCCATGGTTTTCCTTTAAAAATGAGATTGGATTATTTGTTTTGAAAACTAAGGCTTTCGAAACTTTAAAACATCACTTTCGAAACACTAGGATAAACTCCTTCGAAAGCATAGAAAACTTCTTGCCAAAACATTGTATATACACCTTTCAAAGCTCTTTAATCATCTCTTTCGGAACTAAAATATACCTTTCGAAAGTATTAAAACTATACTTAATGGTCTTTAGAAACATAGTTTAGAAACCAATGAAAGTACCCCTTACGAAATCATTGGGTTTACTCAAAAACATGTTTTGGTCCAAAGTGAATATACACAAAAGTATCTCTTTCGAAACCTTTAATAAAATTGTTTGGGGAAAATTGGATGGCATCAAAACCATCTATTCAAAAGCTTCAAAACGTTTAAGTAAAACTTTGAAAGTTAGCATCGAAACCTTTTTCGAAGCAATCACCTTTGAAACCCTTGAACCCTTTCGAAAGCATCTTCGAAGTGGCTTAGTGCATCTTTATAACAAAAGCTACCCTTCGAAAGCATTAATGACTTCAATACGCTCAAAAGGCAAAAGAACGGCCGTAGGGTTTCGACTAGGTCGGAACCACCATTTTCGAAAACATTGTTTTATAAACAAGGAACTCATTCGAAATCTTATACTTAAAAATTAAAAATGGCCACCTTCTTCGAAAGCTATTTAGACAACCCTTTCGAAAACATATGATTCGACTCCTTCAAAAGCTCTTAGTAAAACAAGGCAGGTGCTTTTCTTTGGAAAAAAAACAAAGGTTTCGACCTCTATCAAAACATTGGCTTCGACACGATGCCTTCCTCCTTCCCCCTATCAAATACATAATCATGTTGATACCTTGTATATTGGTTTCGACTTTGTAGGGTCTTGACTTGTTTGAAGGCGGAAGCTATGAATCGAAAGGTGCTTCGACTAGAGGCGGAAACCACTTTTCCGGGTAAATCTGCTTTACTACCAAATAAAGCAAGCATTTTCTGACTAACATGCCAACTTATAAGCATATGATTGGCTGCTTCAATTTTTCAAATTCCTCACAAAACTAATTGCTGCATAATTTTAGATCTAAACCGAGATTTATTTAACAAATAAGCCTTTCCATTAAGCAAAACCTACAGTGCAAATAAGTCCTTCTTCTAAAATAATTAAATTTCCATAGCAAACCACTTAGGAAAAATTCCTAAAAATCACAGAAATTCACTTTGATATGTTATCTAACATACCTATATTTTGGACCCAAATTCTCAGTATAACTTCTGAAATAAATTTCTGAACCCCATCAACCATATTTCCTTTGAAAATGCATAATAATCTTTCCATTGCTTGAAAAATTATAGAAATTAAATCCAACTCCAAAATCATGTTTTACATCACAAGTAACTTTTCCATGGCATTCAAAAATCAATTTCTATCAATTTTGCCCTAAAACCACATAAATCCATTTTTAAACAATTTTGTTTAAATCAAACAAATTATAATTCAAGCATATCGTCATTCAACACATCATAAAAATGAATTTAATCTTAAATCCGAAAACATATGATCATAAAACCAAATAGAGATGGTATAAATTATCATTCACCTTGATTAGGATAATGAGACTTGATTAAGATTAAGATTTATTCCCCTTGATTTAATTCCTTAGCTTGATTTGAACTTCTCTTCTTTTTCTTTCTTAACAATGGTCGGCTCCTCTTATTATGTTTGCATTTTTTTGCACAAATGAACGTAAATAAAGGGAAATGAGAATATATATATATAGGTGTTGGGTTATATGCGGCTATTTCCTAATAAGCCCTTAGGTTAATTAATTATCATATATAACCATTTAAAAGCCCATTTACCTTATTAAGCATAGTCCATAATTTTATTTTCACATCTCAATCCCCTTATCACTTAATATTTACGTAATTCTATTTAATTTATCTAATTAAATCACCTGAATAATGTTATTAAAATTAGGGGTATTACATACATGTATATATACAAAGGGAAAATAGTATAGTATAATAGTGAAGAAGAATAAGGTCGAACCAAATCACTAAAACTAAGGTAAATCGTTAATCCAATTGGAATAACAATGATTGGATTTGGAGATTTGTAAAGCTAATAAGGTGAGTTAGAAATTATATATTTTTATATAATATCATATTTATATCGTTGTAAATCTATTCCTGCACGCCAAATTGTAAATTTAGAGTTGTAGGTTTAATTATATATGTGTAATGAATGTACAAACTCTGCCTGCATATTCTGTGATTGATAAATTAGATTGATATTGCATGTACTTGAATCTGAAAATTATTGGGTAGTACAAGCCCTTGAAATCGATAAATTATATACTAGTTCTAGGTTTCTCGCTTAGATGATTTATGCAAGTAAATGCAAATTAGAAGTTATCACAATAAATTATTGGGGTTTAAGTAGGATTTTGATTCGTTGGAATGAAAAGTTTTGCAATGCAAATTTATATAGTTTACCAAGTTTTGATTCATAAATAAAAGCGTACTGCTTGAAATAACGGGGAATATGCCTAAAAGAAAGAGATGTATAAATTATAGATAATTATTGTATCTTGTACTGTCTATTTTCGATAACTACAAAAAGGTTGTTCATTGCAATTCCAAACGTAGCACAAATCCCTTTTTGGGGATAAGATGTAGAAATTTATAGTTTCAATCTTTCTTTATGAGGGAGAGGTATTTCCAATGTATTAAAATGTAGAAATCCCTATATATGAATTAAAGAATTATAGTTGTGATAATAATAACGGTTAAACTATAAAATTAATATATGTGTGTGTGTGTGTGTTTGTTGTGTGCAATAAAGGCAAGATAGAAATCAAATAATAAACGGTAAAAATCTAGGCAAGTAATAAAATGGATAATGGAAAGTGGTAATTTAAATAAAAGAGCAATGGCAAGTCCACTAAATAAAGAAGGGTAGTAAAAGTTAAAAACAATGGGAATAAAGATCTAAAAATAAGAAAGGGAAGTAAATTAGTGAAGTAATGAGTCAGTCAAATAAAAAATAATTGAATATGAATAGTTGAATAGTGGAGGTGTAATAATGAAATAAGAATGAATACATCACATAGATATAGATACACACACATAGCCTCAAGTGTACGTTTATGACGGGTGTGAATTATTGAAGTTAGCTAAAACACTATTTAGATAAGAGTGACATAGTCACTAAAATGGGTTGGAACTAGAGGATAGTTATGTTACACAACAGAAGTCTGCCCACCACAAGGGACTACTAGTATTTGCATATACATTATACTATAGTGTAACTATCCAACTGTAAGACCCATGGAATTATATATGTTATCTGGCAATTTAGCCAGTGATATTTAACAAATTGCGTGAGATAGATTCAATTACAATCAAGGATGATGACTCCAGAGTGATGATTGTATGGCCCGAAAGTCAAGTGCAGATGATACTATGAAGTCAAGGTTGAATGGAATTGATAGATATGCAAGATAAAATGTTCAGAGTATAAATTTGGTTCAACGGATAGGAGGGATCAACATAAAATTAGCTCCAACAAGAGGGTTTGGTATGTTTCAGGGTGTGGAAGTCAAGTTAATCCCGAGAGGATCCAAGCTATTCGCATTATCCGAGCACTAAGGACTATTAAACAAGTACAAAATCTAAATACGAAGGTTACTACTTTAAGCTGATTCATCTCTAAAGCTACCGACATTCCATTCTTTGACTTGATTAGGAGAGGAAAAAGGAATTTCAAATGGACACAATATTGTAAAGACGCATTCCAAGCGTTGGTGAATCACTTAGAGAAACCGCCCATATTATCAAAGCTAGTGGATCATAAAAAATTATATATCCACTTAGCCATGTTGGTACATGCTATAAGTCTTGCGTTGCTCCACGAGTAGAATCGAATACATAGACTGTTCTATTATGTTTGCAAGCGATTCACAGGAGCTGAAAGGAACTATCAGAAGATAGAGAAACTGGCATGTTGTTTGCTAATTGCATCACGAAAGCTCTGCCCTTACTTCCAGACGCATACTACCAATGTATATACCTACCAGCCATTACTACATGTCCTACAATGACCTGACACATCTGGAAGGTTACTCAAGTGGAATATCGAACTCATCCAATTCGACATCACTTATCTTCCCTGGAGGGCTATCCATGGTCATATACTGGTAGATTTTATAGCATATTTACTGCGCAGGATGATTTCCTCAAGTGCAATGAAACCCCAACCATATGGTAGAAGGTTTATGCATATGGAGCATCTAATGATCGTTCCTCTAGAGCTAGGATTGTGCTTATAACTCTTGAAGATCCATCAATTTGCTATGCTTTAAAGCTTTATTTCCCTTCAACAAACAATAAACCCGAGTACGAGGTTCCGATTATTGGACTTAAACTCGCCAGAGAACTGGGAATAAAGCCTCTTGAAATCTTTTATGACTCACAATTAGTAGTATACCAAGTAAGGGGAGATTACCAAGCTAAAGGACAATGACATGCTCCATACCTTACCCAAGTCCAACAGCTGTTAACCGATTTTGAGTGTTACGACATTGCGCACATTCCTTGGGATCAAAATATGGAGGTTGATTCATTGGCAAAGTTTGCTAGCACCGGGGATATACAACAGACGGGCTTGGTTCTAGTTGAAGTATTGAATTCCCCGTGTATAAACCTAAAGGGAATCGACTGGGTACTAGAGATGAAGCCTGAGAGGGAATCTTGGTTGACTCTAATTAAATCCTATTTGCTACCAGAAGTCCTTCCTGGGCGAAAGATTGAAAAGCGATATGTTCTTCGTAAAGCTTCATGATATATCATGCAAGAAGGAATTTTGTAGAGAAAGGATTCTTTCGTTCCCTTGCTCCGGTGTATCGCTTATGATGAGATAAAACGAGTCATAAAAAAAGTTCATGAAGGGGAATGTGGCGAATACATTGGGGGGAAAATCTAGTAAAGAAAATTCTCCCTTATGGGTATTATTGGCCAATTAGCAATCGAGATGATGCTGATTATGTAAGGCAATGCGACAAGTGCCAGATATATGCAAAAGTCCTAAGAGCTCTGCCGATGGAAATAACACAAATGATCATCCTATAGTCGTTTGCCATGTGGGTAAGACATTATCGATTCCTTACCAATCTCTAAAGGTGGTGCGAATTACACTATTGTCGTAGTTGATTACTTCACCAAATGGGCCGAAGCAGAACCATTAACTATGATCACAATGAAGAAAGTAATTAACTTCATTATTCGAAACGTCATCTACTGTTTCGATCTTTCACGAGCTATTGTAATAGAAAATGAGACTCAATCAACAGTGCTAAATTCAAAGACTTCTGTCGTCGACATTGTGTTGAAAAGAGATTTGTCACAGTCGCTCACCTTCAAGCGATTAGGCAAGTTGAAGCTATAAATAAAATCATACAACCCATTTTTAAGAAGGGTTTGGTAAATGATGGAGGAAATTGGGTGGATGAACCCCCGAGAGCACTATGGGCTTATAGGACCACCCACAAGTCCACGACTAGCCATACTTCATTTGCCCTCGCTTACGATTCTAAGGCTGTTATTCTTGTTGAGCTCGAAGTTCCTTCTCATCAAGTGACTTCCTACGACGCTAGAGAAAATAAAGACCTCCATTTGGAATATTTTGACTTCATAGATGAGAAGCTTGAGGAATCTAACTTGAGGGCAACTGCATACCGACACCGAATTGCCCGATACTACAACACTAAAGTCCGGCCTAGAACCTTTGAAATTGTCGATCTCGTCATGAAACGGGTTTTTCCTACACCGTCGCATATAAAACCAACCTAGGAAGGACCTATGTCATTTAATAGAGGCTTGGTGAAGGAACTTCCAGGCTAGTGACTATTGATGGCATCACACTTCCAAAAGGGTGGAATAGCGAGCATTTGCGATGCTATTTCACTTAGTATATTTCTTTTTTATTTAATTATATTTACTTTTAGAATTTGCTTTAGCATTTTATTTTTTGAATATGTAATAAGACAACCGTTCAACAATTGAAGTTTTGAACTTCCTTCATATTTATGCTTGTTATAGTGTTACATGTTGGTTACATTTTGAAACTGACCGATGTCAATACGTCCGAATGGGTTCCCAAAGTATGGGACTAACCAATTATGCTTGCTCCCTATTAAAATTAAAAAAGATGAAATTGTTCCGACCTTTCATTCAATAACTCTCGTTCACAAACCGACGGACGGAATACATAACAAGGAATGGATGTGACTCGATCATTCGATGAACGAATAAGTCCCACCTTGTGATGGGACTGAAATATATCAAAAGCAATCGTGACCCGACTGATCGCTCGGTAAATCAAACCCTGGACCCATGAGGACAATCAATCAATTAATAATAGTCGATCCGACTATTCTACGAAATAACTTTAATCCTCTTTACTATGGACTGGAGTATAAATATAAATCTGGTGTGAATTGACAACCCGCAAACTAACTAAAAGCCCTTAGAGTGCAAAAAGGAGTATAAATACAAGCCGGACGCGATTCGAGTGACTGCTAAGTAGCTCTTATCCCCAGAGTATAGATATGAGTAAAAGAAAGTAGACGAGTGCAGTTCCTTCGCTTACTATTCTGCAAACTAGGGCCTGAAATAAACAGGAGGAGTATAAACTCATTAAGATTAGAGCTTGGCCATCCACCATCTAACTACGCTAACCAGAGACAAGGGGAAGGAGCTTAATCACTCAAACTGTTGAATTCATAGCACAACATTAAGACTTAATCCCCGTCTTTGATACGACTTAGGGACATAATCACGTGGAGGCCTTGGGATAGAATCAATGGATTATCATCTAAAGCAACGAGAAACAAATTACTAGTACGTTGAATGGAAAGTAATAGCTCAACTACTTAGATAACAATTCTCATGAGGGTTCAACAGAAAACAAAAATCCTTTATTCACATAAAAAGAATCAAAATTGTGTTGCACTTTTATTCAAAAAATGGGGGTTGTACCCGTACAATCACGACCAACAAAGAGGAAAACAATTATGCAAGCTATGTGCAAACAGGGACGAAACGATGGCTATTTCGTTTGTATTGTCTCCTTTTTGGTTTTTTCGAGAGTGGCACCAACCAAGCCTCCACCTTTGGCGAAGGAGATTTCAAAAGTAGGAGGGAGTTTTTCAAAAATGGACCCGTCAGGTGGGATAACTTGTAATGTGATGAGATTTTGATCATCAATATACGCATCAACAAGTTCAGACTTGGCTTGTTTCTTCAAAAACTCCTCCCTCTCAATGCCCTCCTTTAGAATGAGCTCGTCGATGTTTTAGTGGTGCTAGTGATCACAACATCATCAGATCCATCTAGCGGCAGCAGATCTTAAGCCTTATCATCATTAAGTGCTCTATTGACTTGAGCATCGAGCCTTGGAGCATTGGTGGCCACCGGAATCTCGGTTAATGTTGATTGTTACTCCATGGCGGCATAACTTTATAGAGTTTTGCTAGGACCTGACAAGAAGATAAGCCTATAAATATTGGACATGAAGAAAGAAACCGATCGAAAAGCGGAAGACAGGGCGAGATACCAACATTCGGCTGACTTTTAGCGTCTCCAGGGTCCCTTATTCAAAAATGGGGGTTGGCACTTTAGATTGATAACCGGGTTCGTCTAGATCGTATCTTAGATTCCTTTGTCAGAAGATGTTAGAATGTAGAAGTATTGGAGTCTCGCGACGGCAAGGTCCATGGGTTCATTTCCACGAATGATCACCTGCACTAATTTCTCTTCATCTAAATTAGCTTTTCCAAGGTCTCTTTTTTTTCAACAATATACTCCAAGGATTCGGTAAGCGACTCAAGATTACCCTCATCGAGAAAGCTCAGATTATGATGTAGAAGGACTTTAGCATTGTATTTGACGATTAGCGGATCGAATATGTCCTTGATTTCATTCTGACCGGCTTCCTTGGCATCGTCTACCTTGTCTTTGAGCTGGTTTTTCATCTCATTGTGGCTCGCTTCCTATGCCTCTTCTTTGAGGACTTTAATCTGAGAATGTTTCTCGTCAAGTTTAATCTTCAAACTCCGGGTTTCAATAGTTTATTCGCAATATCTCTATGATTTTTCTTGACCTTCGATCTTATCTTCCCTATCTTTCTTTAGAATCTCTTCAAGCTCCTTAATGCGGTGGGTCAAGATATTTTTCTCCTTCCGCAAGCAATCTTTTCTAAGGCGAGTGCACCAATGCGATTGAGGATAGCGACACGTTCCTTTTTATAAGTAGCTTCCAAATGACTCACTACCTTAGATGTTTCCTTTGTACTTTTTTCTGCTTCGGTTAGTTTTGTTATCAACACCGGGATCTTAATTATCTTTATGCTTAATTATATATTTATCATGGAAACCTTGGAGATTTTTTCTGCTAGGGGCTGAAATGATTCAAGCTGCATGAAACCACTTAGACACATGCGAGAGAGCTTACTTTGATAGTCCTTGAGATTGTATGGATGAAGGAGAGGAACTTAAGACCGTCAAAACAAATCTTTAGGAAGAATACCTTAAGCACGGCTAATTTCTCTATTATGGAAGCTTCAGAAGCAGTGGTCGACAAAGATGGATCAGAAGCAACAACTGGACGTTTGCTCAACCTATGGTCACGTGATTGCTTGGAGCTAGATGAACCAAAATATTGGTCGGGCAGTGCGGAAGTTGAAGGACCGTGAAAAGAGGTCTGATCACCACCATGCACAAGAAGATTAGATTGCACTTTCTGATGGGATGACCGACACTAGGATCTATGTTTTGAAGATAAAGATTCCCTAAAGTGACGACTTCTTTCTCGGCCATCATCTCTCTCTACACTTAACTGATTTTGAATCATATCTTGATCCATATTGCATTAAGGAACTCCTTAAATGATCAAAGGCTTGAGATTGAGACATTGCACTTGAAAAAACAAAACAAAAGTGTATAAGTAACTGTTTTACAAAAGATAGATGAAGAGCATGTGGAGAAGTGCACATGGTTGTGAGTGCCCTAGTGTTTCCCCCCGATTGACCATTAGTTATAGCCTTGCTTATAGACATTTTCTCTCCTTAGCCAGTGGGAAGAACATCATCACCACTTCTTTGGGGAGGGTCAATCCCCCTAATACTGATATTGGAAAAATCATAAGTCATAATGTCATCAAGAATTTAAATATCTGAGAACCCTTCATCAAGCTTTCTATATGCTTGGAAGATGTCTCTTCGTCAATAGAAGTGATAAAGAACTACGGACCCCTGGCAGTTTTTCTACTACGAAGCTTATATGCAAGCTTATTTCTTCTCTAAGCAGGTGTGTGGGGTTGTGCATCTCGTGATGGTTCAACCATTGGATCCTTACCTAGGTCTACATCTGCATCACCAGTCTCACTAATCTGGGTACCTCTAATTTCGCCTTCTTCGGTGTCATCCTAAGTCCCCTCGAATGAGGCATAATAGGGCATTTGATATCCCTTTCTTCCTTGAGATCGCTTCTTGTTAATGTCGCACTTCCAGGAATTCCATTATTATGGCCTTTTTCTAATAGCCCAAATAGAGATAATAACTCATAGGTGACAGGGAGTCTGATGTCGCTGTCTTTGACAGTAGTAACACAAATTGCGGAGATTGCTCTTGAAAAATTATTGCCCTTTTGACACGGACGGACACCTGTGGATATTCAAAATGTTAATTGATCCAGAATATGACTTGAATTAGAGAATTTCAAAACAAAGTGAAGACGACACTTACATCCTTCCAACCATCGCCTTGCTAAGGCAAGCGAACATCGAACATAGAACCATTTGTGTTTCAAGAAGGTAAGTTTGTTCTAAGCACACGTTAAGACTTGACAGTTGGGTGAAGGCTCGAGGAAAACATAGGAAGGACATCTTGATCATTGCTTAAAATTATATATGAACCTTATATCCTCAGGAATTGGCGGGAGGAATAGAATGCTTATGAATAGTGAAAAAGTTCTATGGAGAAAGACATAGTTGTTTGGGTGAAGTTGAGTGGGAGCTATTCTAAGATATCGTAACCTTTATCGAATAAACGAATTGAAGGGCTGCAAGCATCCGGCCTCGCACATGAACTTGTTGCATGCTTTGTACCCCTCCAGGGGTAAGTGATCCCTATCATTTGTCGAAGGAGCAAAGATTTTTGAATGGAATTCCATGTCTGGAACATATTCTGCGATGGGCGGCCTCACCACTTCTGTAGGGTTGAGAATCTATCAGGTTGCCTTAGAGTGCATCACCTTCTATAGCGTCGGGCATAGGACTTACCTCTTCCATCGAGAAGATGGGAAATCAGAAAAAAAAAGTTGGCTACTGGATTAGAGATTTCCATTTTCTCGGTTTGATGACCAAGAGAATGCCTACCCAATATGGTCGTAGAACTAGACTCGTCTTTGGGATTTCTACGTTGCGAGGCTGGTCTACAGGACATTGCATTTATAAGTTCTGAACGTTTGAAGTCCATATCAACAATACTCACTAGATAATCGAGATCTGAAAAGTTTATTTGTACCCTCATGCTAGGTGTGAGCTGGTGTAGTGCAATGTGATGCAGTATGATGTGTTACAGAAACAAACAGCTTAAAGTTAGAAAGCAAAGTGAAATGACGAGACTTCGGATTCTGACCAGATTGATAATCATCGTTGATCGTGTTAACTGGCGAAGAGATTGATCGATTGAGAAAGCTTTGGGATCGACTAACGGCATATAAAAGTGTGAAATCTATTGTTCAAGTCCATATGCTAAGTTTTAGTTCATGTTCAAAGTTCTCAAGATTTGATCGTTCATTTTCGAGTCCAGTTGTTTATCGTCATCATGTGTTCAAGTTCACCGAGATGGTATTATTGTAATTTCTCAAATAAGTGATTATGGATTAGGTTTCGATTCAATTCAAAGTACATATATGCTAATTCTAAAATGCCGACCCATATATGCCGATCCATATTTTGTCGATTCCTATCCTAAAGTAGCTCAACCGATCCCTCTCTCCAAACGAAGGATGCCGACTCCTTAAACAAAATTTACCAATCCCACCGTGCTACCCATTTTCACTGATTCCACCGTGTCGTTCAACTCCATCGTTCCCTCTCCTACTTAGCTAGTCCTACCGACCTCTCTACTTTACTATCTTCGACCAAACTTCCGATACCGATCCTTCCACAACGGTCCATTCTATCGATCCCTCCACTCTATTGTTTTTAACCTTCCTCCCATCAAGCTTCCACATTGACCCCTCTCTCACATCATCAAATGAGGGATCGGTGTATCTACACCATACAAAAAATCCCAACCAATCCCTCCTCTACTCTCCCTTCTTCTTCCTCCGTACTTATTCTACTGAACCCATTTCACACACCGCGACTCACCACCGCCAGGCTACTTCGACCACCGTTTCGCAACATCAAGCACCATCATAATTGCTAATGGCATGGAATCTATTATCTCATCATGAAATCGAAAGTTATAAACTAAAGACCTACCTACGTGAGTGTATGAGTTGGAATTATGGGTGAGTGGTTTGGAGATGTTCGAAATGAAATGTGAGTGGAAGCCGGTTCATGAGGCAGGTTGAATTGCATAAATATTTCATTTTAAGAATAAGGAAAGAAGCGGAGGAGTATTCGGGTTTGATATAAGAAAAAGAGGGTTCGGTGCTTTGAAGGATGGTAGAAAAGTGAAGAAAGTGAGGTTGGAAAGAAGGGATATTGGTTTATATAAGAATGTGAAGGGGTAGGCCCATGTTTTCAAACAAGAGAAAAGGGATCGGCATAAAAGGTACCGATCCCTGTGAGCACGAGGAATGGAAATGAGGGATTGGCTAAACATATGTCGATCCCTACAAACATTTAAAAAAAAAGAACGAGGGGCGACCATGGATATATACGCAAATAAGAATAAGCATGAAAATTATTAAAAGCATAAACATAGAAATTGAAATGAAAACTAGCCATAACCTGTGAACGTATGAACGCGTCCGGAATCCAACGACAAAGAATGTGTATATGAACGTGCACGTGCATGACCCAAAAAAGTTCAATTTTTGAAATCGGCAAAAAATGAAGTCGAACCTAAAGCCCTTAAGTACGAGGCTGGACCAGATAACCAATGCTTGTTAGTCTTATAACACTGGACTTATATATATCAACTGATGGAGTATAGTCCTAGATTTATACTATTGGAAATCGATCAAGCGTCATGATGATTGATGAGAAATACAACACCTTAAAAAATATGTGGGAACGTGGTTGATTTAAGGTTATATAGCAATATTCTATAATTTTCTTCCAAATCCTTTCACCGCCTTTGGATTTATGTTTGGATTGATCAGAGTTAGATCTTTCTTCTTCCATGCCTTGTTGCGATCTTTTCCTATCACGGCCTATTTTATATAGTCGGATAAATTTGTTTGCATGTGAATAAAAGTATCGTAGATCTTTTCTTCCATTGATATAGAGGTCTTCCCAGAAAGGTGTTTGTTCGATTAACCCTGGTCGGATTGCTATTAACTTGTCTCTATAAGTTGTGTTTTTTTTTCTTTTAATGGTTCAGTATTGAACCTCTTTAAATACTCATTTATTGGTCCTCCCAGTTTCTGTTTGATTGTAGCTAACAGGCTAAAGCTCATAGTTTGATCTCTAAATATGTAAAGTTGTGTCATAAAGTCATAAGAAAATTGTTCCCAAGAATAAATCGTCTACTTTTGATAATTCCTACACCATTTGGTAGTTTCTCCTTGAAGATTAATAGGGAAAAGTTTGCATCAAACTGGTCCAGGAGCATCATATAAGTCCATCCAACTTTCAAAATCGGCAAGATGATCGTTTGGATCAGTAGTTCCGTCATACTTTAGAGGGGAAATTTGAATGAGAGGGGGAAAGCTAAGTGGCACATTTTCCTCTAAAAAAGGATCTTTTTATAGGATAACATATTTCTATAATTTGTCAAGTACATTTTTTACCATATTTTCTATAGTTAAGCTATTTGATTGATTAATAGCTCTCCTCGCTTGGCTTCCTTGCTCCTCATATTGATCTTCATTTAGACGTTGTGCCTCGTCTTCTCCTTCCAGAACCTTTAGCGACCCTTGAGATGGTGCTCTTTCAAGAAATTCCTAAATGGAAACCATTTGCTATTGCAGACGCTGGACTTTAATTTCATTATTTCCCAACCTCCTTATGGGCAAAAGATTGCCCAATTTCTATATTCTCTAGGTTAAAGTTAGGGATTATATTGTTTTCCAAAGTTGATTGTGGCTTAACTTATTCGTTTGAGATATCAGTATTATTCATGACTCCTTCCATCTTCTTCTTTTTGAATGAAGCACCTTATTAATCTTTGGTAAAAGTGATTAGTAGTCAAAGGTTCGAGCCTTCCTTCTAACACCAAAATGTTAACCAAATTTATGGTCAACACCCCAAAGTAGTATTAAGAAGGATGGATTTCCTCTTTAGAGAACAAAGGATGTGATTCCTCTAAGAAATGCCCTTCGATTTAACCTTATTAGTTGATAAGATTTGTATCAGACCTTTCGATGTCATTGTAGGGTTAGAACATAGGCTAAATGTCTTTTCGGCTTTGTTGAGTTACTGTAGAGTAATCACCGATTTAGTTGAGCCTTTATAAGATTTCCCCCGAAAGCAATTGCCTTGAGCAAGATAGAATTCCCTTAATTTTTCCTTACACAAAAAGTTAACCTCGATCCTTGTTGGAAGGTTAAGCAAATAGCTGTCTGAGATTCGGAGGGTTGTTAAGGTTTTTTGGGATATGATAGGTTATGACACTTATCGAAAGTTTAGATACACAGATTTTATGGCTCTGAAAGGTTTTATGAATGTCGATTCGAGCAAGCTTCCCTTCTGGACGAAGGGTTTACTGCAAGATAAAGGTCTCCGAAAGATTATAAAGGTTGTCTAGGATGAATATTATTATCTTTGTTAACAAGAACCTTTCGGAAGAGCTGCACCTAAAAATTGGAATTAAACCAGTAAAAATTAAGGTAAATTGTAAAGTTAAATCATGAGATTAAGATTTCCCTCTTTATCCATGAAAAGTCTTCACTTTTATAAATTCTCCAAATCACTACCCAATTAGGGTTACAAAGCTTTGATTTTAGAAATCACAAGATTTGAATGAGGAAAAATCCGCCCCGAAATTGAACCCATTGGGTCTTATTTATAGATGTCAATGGCCATGCTTCCATCTCGATGCTTTTGGCTGGATCGAAGGGTTCCCTTCTTATATACAATTGCTAACCTTTAGGATTCAACAAATGGGTTTCCTTTCACATGTCATCGTGGATCCTTGAATGCTATTGAAGGTTCTTTTCTTTTATTTGTTTTTAGGAACCTTTTGCCTTTGTCATAAGTTTTGTCATCTTTATAGTATATAAACCCTTCGGAGGTACCAGAAGGTTCCTGGCTATTGTGAACCTCGACTTGGCCGAAAGTTTGCTTTTTTACTTAGATGTTACTGAGGGCCAAACTTTCCTTGAATGTTGTCAGAAAGTTGCCTTACGTACTTTGATAACTTACGAATGTTGATTTCATCATTGACCCAACAACACCGTCGAGAGGTATTCAGTAGGCGTTCCAACCGGCCCGAAAGGCTTATTATGCTTTCGGAAAGGTTGTTATAGAGTCGCATGCCCTTGTCTTGACTACTTTGCCTACTTCGGAGGATAAGAGCTTCTTGGATATTGTGGAACAATACCCTCCATCTTCTTCGAAAGGTCTTGAGCCGCTTCATATTGTTGACTGCATCCCTTCGACCTGTTCGCAAGGCCTGATCTGGATTCCATTTCTTTTTTTTCTTTGTTTGAGATCTTCTTATTTAAGGGGAAGGTTAATTTTTCAAGTAACAGACATCTGCCATTTTTTGCTGAATTTTAAGCATTGATTTCTTCATAAAAAACCTTTCGACCTAGTGGAAAGGTATTCTTGATGTGCTCTAACCAATTCGAAAGGCTTGCTATGCTTTCGAAAAGCTCGTCATGGAGTTGCACCTGCTTGCTTTGATTTCTTCATCTTCTTTGAAAGGTAAAAACTCCCTGAACAGAACCTTTCGACTGATTTGAAAGGTTTGAAGCTATTAAATCTCGATGATCGCATCCTCTCGAGTCCTTCAAAAGGTTTGGTTTTAGCTCCTTCCCCTATGCCTTTGTTGAAAGACTTCTCGCTCTAGTCGAAAGGTGGATTCTTAGAGCATGATCCTGCCGATGGACTTTGAAAGATAGCCTTGGACTTCGTCGAAAGCCTCTATACAAAGGTATGATTATCTAGAACATCCCGGTGCTTTTTTATCTTTCCTCATGCTCTCATGACCATTCTTTCATACCTTCGTTCTTCTGAATATTTTATGGTTAAAACTTTTGGCACAAGAGGTTCCGACCATGTATTGCCACCTCCAAGCCATCAAAACCAATGCACATAGTATTAATTACTTGGTACATAGTGAATTGGACAAAGCGGAAGGCACTGGGTCGAGATCAAAGGTTCCAATGGGGACGAAGCGTGTCTTTGCTTTAAAATGAAAACGCGCCTGCTTTTCATTCGAAGGGTATGCTTTTGATTTGGTTGGCTTTTGGTCGAGTCAATTGTTTTGAAGGAATGGTTTCACATGGGTTATGCCTTTTATTTTAAGAAAATGCTTTCATCGGGGTCGAAACCCCTTAGCTTCCGCTTTTCTACCTTTCGATGCCAATGGATTCGAAAGGTATATTTTGTTTTTAAAAACTAAGCCGCTTCTCCAATGCTTTCGGAATGTTGGTTTTGACACCATCACTTATTTGCTTAGGAAATGCTTTCAAAAGAGTGCTTCAGACTTAAATGTTTTGTGATACTTTTGCTCTGTTCGAGGTAGAACTCAAATGGTTTCAAAGGAATTAGTTTTTAATTATTTCGAAAGGTTTTTCCACATGTTTTCCTTAAACCCAAGGGATTTCGAAAGGTTTGATGTTATGTTGCTTTCGAAAGGTTTTAAAGAATGGTTTCGAAGGGGTGGCTACCCAATGGTTTCGAAAGGTTTGAAAAGGAAAGTTTTTCCAATGTATTTGAAAGGGAATGTTTAAAGGTTTTGAAGAAAGATGTCTAAGGTTTTAATGCTTTTGAAGGAATGATTTTTCAATGTTTTTGAAAGGGAGATTATGAATGGGATACTTTCAATGGATTCTAAAGAGGTACTATCAAAGGTTTAAATGTTTTCATCAACAAAGATTTGTGTAAATTATATATATAACGTGGCAAGTGATTTTGAGTAAAGTATAAAATATATTTGTTCTCCTTGTTTAAGTTTGATTTAAAGGTTTTAAATCAATTTGAGATGAAAAGGTTTTCTAGAAAAATTTAAGGGAAGATTACCCTATTTAAAATGACTTAGATAATAGAATACCAGATGGGATTGGTATATGGTCGCGCCCTATACATTAGCTAATATCCCCAGCTAATTTAGTCCAAAATTCCAATGTGTAGGACTTTGTCAAGGCAAGACTAAAATAATGATTATACACATAAGGGAATATTTATTTGTATTGATGGGTTATTGGTGAGCCTGCAAAACCATTAGGATCAGGTGACCCAGGGAGATGTTAAGTCAGGGATAAACCATCAAGACGAGGAGTATTTACAGTTAGTTAGGGATAGATCATCCAGAAGAGGAGTGTCTAGCAGGTGTTAGATTATTTTGATTATATCGTCTAGTGGGCCTGAGTAAGCCAAAGGTTAATTGTTAGCCAAAAAAAACTATAATGTTTGTACAAATACTTCATTTGTTACTTGATACGTATGTTTACATAAAAATGCTTTCCAGATTCAACCAGTTTTGGTTGTAGGATAAAGGTCGACAAAAGATATGTTTTAAAAGGATATTAGTGAAGGGAAACCCATTCTGCTAAGCGGCGTGATCTCACTTAAAATTAAATTACCGAGATGTATAGTATTATTAACACCAGGCTTTATGTCTGAATCGAAGTTTATATTTTTCCCTTTAAACTCTTGGGTGATCAAAATTGATTTGTGTAAGCCGAGGGTTGAGATTTGACAGGTTTTGTTAGGTTTACGAATAAAGCTTCCGGAGATGAGAAGGTTGCTGACGGATAGCTGTTTACGAGTTTCTGTTTTGTTTTTTTTTGTTTTATTCCACCGTTTTGTTTTTAAGATGGTTATGTCTATATATATTACTCTAATCAACCAAGGATGCATCATCGTATGTCACTCTTGGCGTATTTATGGAATAAATATATTTTATATGAACCTGGGAAATGATTATGGGATTATGTAATTTGAATGCGAAGCATGTGTTTTGAAATGCAATTAGTTGAATGTTGTTTTTGAAATTTGTGATTTTCTTCCATATTCATGTGCTTCTTATATTATGGAAACATAGTTGTATTTAGTCACTGAAAGCTAATACTATGGATGACTGCATCATCTGTAGCACTTCGCTTTGGGCCTCTAGATAGAGGATGCTATAACTTGGTATCAGAGTATAGGTTTATGAAAAACTTTAACTAAAATTGATTTTTGAAAACTTACTCTAAGGAAGTAGAGTAAGAACATGGTATGGTATAATGCTATAGTAACGTACCTATACTTACTATATATAGTATACGCTATATCTTTAGTTTCCTATCTCTCTTAGGCTTTTCTTTTGTATTTCACGTAGCTTGATTACAGATATGGACGCTATAAGTTGAAGAGTGAATCTTGAAGGAAGCACCACCACAAATGGAAATGCCAGACCGAATTTCAGTAGAAACCAAGGTTAGCCACAAGCAGGGAATGTTAGTGCTGGAGTCCTATAAGTGGATATAGGAGCTATTTATCAGTTTTTCATGAATATAATGCAGGCTGGTGTTGATCCTGGAATGGTTGGAAGAAATGTTGAAGTAGGAGTTGGTGGTCAACCGTTATGCTATCTTAAGTAAAGATTATGCTAGGCTTAGAGGGAAGCCCTTTATCGGAAATACGGATGCTATTGTAGGGGAGAACTAGTTGCTGCATTGTGAGAGGATCTTTACAGACATAGGGCTCAACGATGAGCAGAAGTGGAGGCTTTCTTTGAGACAACTTCAGGGAGAAATTTATTTTGGTGGAATAGTGTGATGGCTAGAGTAAACGAAGAGGAAATGACATGGGCTGAGTTTAGGAGAAGGTTTCAGGAGAGGTTTATGTCTATTATGGCACAGTCTGCTTTGCTAAGAAAGTTTGCTGAGTTGGAGTAGAGGGAGATGTATGTTTTAGAGTATGCTAAAAGATTTAAGGAGTTGGGTAGGTATGGGTATGCTATTGTGGATACTGTGTCGAAGAGAACTGAGAAGTTCATAAAGGGGTTGAAGCCTGAGTTGGCAAGGGCTACATTACCTCATATTAGAGAACCCTTGTGACATGGTTGTAGAGATGGCTTTGAGACAAGAAGAGATGATTGCTTGTCTAGAGAAGATTAAGGCGAAGGAGGTCCGGGTTGGGCAAGGCCAAAAGTAGAAGTTTTTTCATAAGAAGGGTACCCAGAAAGGTGGAGTAGCGAAGAAGGGAAATTATAAGGTTGTGTGCTTCAACGACAAGAAGGGGCATTTTGCGAATGAGTGTCGTATCGAAAAGGCGACGGAAGTGATCGGGAAAAAGAACATCAAATGTTTTAACTATGATTAGATTAGCCACTATAACAATTGGTGCAAAAAGCTCGCTAAGGATGGAAGAGGCAAGGTATTTGCATTGGAGCCTGCTACATCTGGTCCAACAGCGCAGGAGAAAGAAAAGGCATTGTTGGAATGTACGCTTCAGATCCATGGTATATCTGTTAGTGTTCTATTTGATACCGATGCATCACATTATTTTATATTTGGTAGATAGGCTTAACCTAGAACCCACGTACTTAGTTACTTCCTTAGGGGTTGCAAATCCTATAGGAGGGTATGTGACACTTAGGATGAAGTGTAACCACTTAGAGTTTTATTTGCTAGGTCGTACCTTTGTTTGCAGTTTGCAAGTGTTAAACTTTATAGGGTTCGGAATTATACTGGGTGTGGATTGGTTAAGTAAGTACGATGCAAGGATATTTCGCCATAATAGGAAGATATTTTTTAAACACCCTGACCATAGTGATCATATTGTATATGACGTAAAAAGCCCATATTGTGAGGTGAATGCTTTGTTGGGTGTAGTGGAGTTAGAAGATGAGTTGAATCGCATTTTCACGGTTAGATATTTCGCGGACGTCTTTGAACCTATAGTAGGATTGCCACCGAAATGAGCCATTGAGTTTCAGATAGATTTGGTGCTTGGAGAAGAACCGGTGAGTAGACCACCAAGCAGGATGACACCTACAAAGAGGAGGAAGCTGAAGGTACAGTGGTAGATTTGGAAAGCAAGAGTTTTATTAGGCCAAGTAGTTCCCCTAAAGGAGCAATCATAGTGTTTGTCAAGAAGCTGGACGGATCGTTGAGGTTATATACCGATTATCTTAAGTCGAATGAGAAGACGATAAAGAATTGATATTCATAGCCCAAAATTGATAATTTTTTCGATCAACCGAGTGGGGTCAAGGTATTTTCTTAGTCGGATTGAGCAACAGGTTTTCATCAGCTTAAAGTAGTAGAGGATAGTATTACATTGACGACGTCTAGAACAAGATATGGATCACACGAATGGTTAGTGATGCTGTCCGGACTAAATAATGCGCCGGCATTCTTTGTGGATTTGATGAACCAATTTTTTTGAAAGCGCATGGATAGGTTTGTGTTGGTGTTCATAGATGATATTATGATATACTCTAAAGATAAAAGGGTGCATGAAGTTCATCTTAGAGTTGTGCTTGAGACACTGAGGCAGAATCAGCTAAAGGCGATGTTTTCGAAGTGTCATTTATGGAAGAAAGAAGTGAAGTTTCTTGGTCACGTGGTTTCAGAGAAGGGGTTGTCAATCGATCCAAACAAGATCAAAGCTATTAATAATTGGAAGAGGAAGTTTTCTTGGATTGGATGGATATTATTAGAGGTTCGTTAAGGATTTTTCATGGATAGCAGCGCCGACGACCAAGCTAGGGCAAAAGGATGTGATGTTTGTGTGGACCGATAAGTGAGAGGAAGCATTCCAAAGCTTGAAACACTTATTGGCACATGCACTTGTATTAGTTGTTCCGAAAGGAAATCAAGACATGGTAGTTTATATAGATGCATTTGGAACTGGATTAGATGCTGTTCTGATGCAGGGAGTAAAGTGGTTGCCTATGCTTCTCGACGGCTTAGGCCGCATGACATTAGATATCCAATGTATGATTTGGAGTTGGCCGTAGTTACTTTTTCTTTAAAGGTGTGGAGACATTACCTTTTGTAAGAGAGGTTCGAGCTTTATATGGATCATAAATCATTAAAGTATTTGTTCTCTCAGGAGGAGCTGAATATGAGATAGTAGATGTTATGCCCCTGAATTTTAATTAACATTATTCAAGATATTTAATTGGATAAATTAAATAGAATAATGTGAATAATTAGGGAGATGATATCAATAAATCCAATGGTCGTGTCTTAATGAATGAACTAAAATAAGACTTAACCAAATTTTGAAGGAGGAATTTTCCTAAGGGGTAAAACTGAAAATGGGGTTATATTTCTTAGTATATATTTCTTCCTCTACCTTAATAAACTTTCACTTTCTCATTCATAACTCCTCACCAAATTTCGACCTGCCATTAAAAGCTCTAGGAAGAATATGTATTGAAGATAAATGCTATGGAACTAAAACTAGGAAATTATTTCGTTCTCCAATAAACTAATCAATCATGTTGATCATCTCGTTTTTCTCCGTTTGGATTGGCTATGGGTTATACCTAATTCATGTTTTGGTTTTGGTTCAGATATATCCATTTAAAACCTTCGTTTAGATAAGGCGTAGGTGTTTTTAAAGATTAATGGGCTAATTAACATGTTTTATTCGTTTTTGGTTAAATTCTGAATTGTTTTGATCTTCATGTGCTTTGAAATTTTAATATGTTGAAGAGAACATATTTATAGATTTTCTAAAAAAAATTCCAGAATTTATCATGATGTTTTAATAGTTATATAAAATTCTTTAAGGAATGAGACTTAAATTTTTTGTGTAAATATAAAGGAGAAATAGCTTTTCCAAATTTATTCAAATTTTCAATAAGGAAAGTCGGTAGAAATTTTTGAATATAAAATTATAGCAACCAATCAGATTTAGACATACAAGGCAGGTGGGGTACAAAAGAACTGTTTAAAGTACAATTTTCACTATTTTAACTCTTTCGACAAGACCATCTGCCTCCATTCCAAAACTTCTGAAAAGGATGAAAGGTATCAAACCTTTCGACTATGTCAAAAATAATGCACATGGTGTCAAGCAACTGGTATGTAGTAAATTGAAAGTGGTTGAAATGTTTATGGGCGAAAGGTAAGACATTTTGAAGGAGATTAAACTTTGTTTTGGCTTCAAAGAAAATATGCCTGCTAGCTTTCGACAAAGAGCTTTCGACATTGTCGAATGGTTTAAAAGAAAAAGGTTTCGATTGGTTTGCTTTCTTATTTTAAATAAAATCTTTCGACAAGTCGAAAGGTTAGCTTTCGATAGGGTCGGATCATAGCTTCCACTTCCAAACCTTTCGACCCAAATGGAGTCAATGGTCATCTTTTGTTTTATAAAACTTGCCGCCTCTCTCCATTGATTTCGAAGGGTCGGTTCAACCACCAGCACTTCATTGTTTTAGAATGGTTTCGAAGGATTTTGACTTCGAGAGGTTTTCACTTTGAAAGGTTTTGTTTTTGAAAGGTTTGATTTCGAAAGGTTTTGAAGGTGTTATCTTCAATGATTTCGAAAGTTTTTTGAGTTTCAATGATTTCGAAAGGTTTTGAGTTTCATTTCTTTCGAAAAGTTTATAAATGGTTTTACAAGGGGATACCCCAGGCTTTCGATGAAGACGAAAGGTAGAACCTTTCGACTAGATCGAAATGAAAACTTCCAACAAGGTTGAAAGGTAGGATCTTTTGGTAAGGTCGAAAGGTATGATTTTTTGACGCTTTCAAAAGGAAGGCTTCCGAAGGGGCTAACTTTGGATGTTTATTTGCTTTCGAAATGGGCTTCATTCGAAGTGGTTCAAAGGGCCGTTTTTAGCCATTTTTCTTAAGTAAAGTTTTTCTAATTTGACGGGGGTACTTCAAAGGGTTATAGCATAAAATACTTATCTTCGTTTGAATACGTAAGGAGGAACCTTATATAAATTGGATGTTATTAAACCTTAGGGACACCGGGGTGGGTTTAATGTTTTCGATACATAGTTTGGGGTTACAAATAGAAATATACTTTCGAAAATAAACATTGGGGCTATCAATGTGTTTTTATTTAATTGAACATAATTGGGGCTACCAATGGAATAGGTTAAACATGTCAGATATGTGGAAAAATAAATTTTCATGGGGATTATGAGTTTTAATGTATAATCACGGGGATCCTGATATTTTAAATGGCCAAGTGTTGGGTTCTTGGTTAACTTAGGAAAACCATGAAATGTGTGGTGGATAGCCCATGTCAAATTTCTAAAGTAAAGAATGTTTTTTTCGAGATGGTTAGCCTCGGGATTTGGCACCCAAGGGTTCATAGTCATCCAAGGAAAACGATGGAGTGTGAGATGATAGCCCATACCAACTTTTATAAAACAATGTATGAAGGATAATCTGCATTTATTTTGATGAACTTGGGACGGATAGTTATTTTAAAGATTTTAGAGGAGAACTCTAATAAATGAATTTTAAATGGGAAATTAATAAATTGCTTTTGGATGGGATTTCTAATATATATGATTTATGGCTTTATTTCATAGTATGTTAAGAACAATCATTTTGGGTGTAGCAGTATCGTAAATAATTTGCATGTTTTGGTTTGGATAGTAGTGAGGGGAAAACCCATTCCGCTAAGCGGCGTGGTCTCACTAGCTATCTATTTATGATAAGAGATGATAGAGGATCATTCATACCATATTTATTATCTGACTTGAAGTTTTTGTTTCTCCACAAGCTCTCAGGTACTCAAAATTAATTTGAGCAGTCTGGGAGTGGGAGACTTTCAGGTTTATGGATGAATAAGCTACCAGAGACATGTAGGAGGCAGTGTTAGCTATATATGAGCTATTTTATGTTTTTCGATGTGATGTCATAATTATTAGTTTTTTGATCATCATCAGGGGACATCTTCATATGTCACTCTTATCCTATTTTGTACATATATATGTGATCTGAACGTGATTAACGTCTGGGATTATGTAATTAAATCTTAAATTGTAATTTGCATGAAATGATAAATTCTATTGATTGGAAGTTTAAACTTTTTTCGTATTCATGTGTTCCTGTGTATCAATATTGACTATGCCACATTCGGTCGCCAAGAAATAGCAACTACGGATTATTGCAGCTTCAGTAGCGGTTAGTTTTGGGCCTTAGAAGGTGGGATGTTACAAAGGTGGTATCATAGCATGTTTTATTTACTTAAAAGGAATTTAAAACCTTAAAGTTTTTTAAAGCATAATCTAATTAATCTAAAATATAGTTGGGCTTGGTTAAGCTTTATAGTAACGTTTGTGTACTTTGCTATAAATACCTAAGTATGTATTCCCTACTCTCTTAGACTCTTCTTCTATATCTTACAAAGGTTAGATTTCAGGTAGTAGGGGAGTAGGATATGAAGGCAGGAAATGGAAGAGTGAATCAAGGTAGAAACATAATGGAACCAGTGGAAATGTTCGACCCAATACTAGGAGCAACCACTGTCGGCAGGCAAATGCAGACCCAGACGCAATTGTTATTGTTGGTGCTGAGATTCCACCGATTGATATGAGGATAATGTATCAGTTCTTTGTTACTATGATGCAAGCTGGAGTACCTGTGGGAGTGACTGTAGGGAATGCTGGAGGAGCTAATCCAGTGACCCCAGTTGGCATAACTATGCCAAGCTGAGAAGGGATTACGCTAGTCTTGGAGGGAAGCTTTTTCTTGGAACCGAGGATGCAGTAGGAGTAGAAAACTGGCTATTGCATTGTGAAAGGATATTTATAGATCTCGACTTGATGGATATGCAGAAGTTAAGACTTACGTCAAGGCAATTGCAGGGATTTGCATTGTTTTGGTGGAACAGAGTTACCGTAGGAGAGCTAGATGAAGCCCTAACTTGGGCTGAATTTCAAAAGAGGTTCGAAGAAAGATTTCTATCAAAGGTGGCCAGGTCAGCACTGCTAAGGAAGTTTGTAGATTTATTCCAGGGGGATAGATCTGTAATTGTGTGTGCTACGGAGTTTGATGAGCTGTCCCGTTACGGATATGCTACTATGGATACAGTCATTCAGAGGAATGGTAAGTTTATCGGAGGTTGAATCATGAGACCGCTAGATCAACCATGCCAAACCTCTAGGATACATGTCATATTGTTGTTGAGATATCTATTCGGAATGAAGAGATGCTTTCTACCTTTGGAAAGGGGAAACTAGCCGAGGCTCAGAATTTTCATGGTAAGAAGCGGAAGTTCTTCAAGAAGAAATGTGCCCATTCGGGGGTAGCAGCTAAGAAGAGCGAGGCTGATATTTCTTGTTACAAGTTTGACAAGAAGGGGCACTATACTAATGAGTGTCGCTTGGGTGATAAAAGAGCAGTTGCAGTGAAGCCTAATGTGAAGTGCTACAACTGTGGCATGTTGGAGCATTACAAGGACAAGTGTCTTGAAGCTGCTAAAGCTGGAATGGGAAAGGTCTTTGCATTGAAACCATCATCCTCTAGACTAACAGCTACTGAGAAAGGAAAATTTATGATGGAAGGTATGCTTATGATTCATAGTACTCCAGTTAGGTTGTTATTTGATACCGGCACATCGCACTCATTCATATCTCAATATTTGGTAGTTTGCCCATGTCTGGAACCTTTATACCTTATTACTCCTTTAAGGGTTGCGAATCTTATAAGAGGGTATGCAACTCTGGAAATGAGATATGATCGGTTAGAACTTAATTTGTTAGGTCATATGTTTGCATGCAATTAATATGTTTTTGATTTCTTGGGTTTCAGGATCATATTGGGTATGGATTGGTTAGATAGATATGATGCTAAGATATTTTTCTAGGAGGGGGAAATATCATTGATGCATACATAATAGTCGTAACCGAGTTATTTACTCGGTAAAATGTTTGGATGGAAATGCTTATGTGTTATTTGATGCCATGGGAACGAAAGCAGAGTTGAAGCAGGTTTGCGTTGCATGAAAGTTTGCAGATGTGTTTGAACCAGTTTTGAGCTTGCCGTCAAAAACAACAATCGAGTTTTAGATTGATCTCATACTAGGTGCTAAACCCGTAAGTAGACCACTTAGCAGATGAATTAAAGGTGCAGCTACAAAATTGGAAGGAAAGAATTTCATTCGGTCAAGCAGTTTGCCTTGGGGAACGGCCATTGTGTTCGTAAAGAAGGCGGATAGGTCATAAAGGATGTTTATCGACTATCATAGGCTGAACAAGAGAATGATCAAGAATAGGTATCCTTTGCCAAGAATCGATTGATTATTTGATCAGTTGAGTGGAGCTAGAGTATTTTCCCAGATGGATTTGGCGACAGGTTTCCTTCAACTAAGAGTTGTAGAGGATAGTTTTCCTTTGATGGCATTTAGGACCAGATATGGGTCTACGAATGGTTGGTTATGTCATTCAGGAATACAAATGCACCAGCTTTCTTTGTGTATTTAATGAACTGGGTTTTCCAAAAGCTCTTGGATAGATTCATGTTGGTTTTTATTGATGATTTTTTAGTGTATTCTAAGAATGAGAAGGATCAAACATACCATTTTAGAATAGTGTTGAAGATGCTAAGGCAACATCAGCTGAAAGCGAAGTTTTCCAAGTGTATTTTCTGGAAGAAGGAAGTGAACTTCCTTGGTCATGTAGTTTTAGAGGAGAGTTTAGCAGCTGATCCAGATAAGATCGAAGCTAATAGAAATTGGAAGAGACCATAGATGGTAAATGAGATTAGAAGTTTTCTTGGAGTTGCAGGATACTATCGAAGGTTCATTAAGGATTTCTCATGGAAATCGGCATACTTGATCATGCTAAACAAGAAGGACGCGAAGACTGTTTTGTCTGGCGAATATGAGGAGGCATTCTTAATGTTTAAACATTTGTTAAACAATGCGCCTATGTTAGTAGTTCCTGATGGGAATCAGGAATTGGTAGTTTACTCTCAAGCCTATGGTACTTGGTTAGGTGTAGTGCTAATGCAGAAAAGGAAGGTTATTTCCTATGCTTCTAGATAGCTTAGACCGCATGAAGTGAGATACTCTATACTTATGATTTAGGGTTGGTAGCGGTAATCTTCGCTTTGAAGGTGTGGAGGCATTATCTTTTGGGAGAAAGGTTTGAGCTATTCATGGATCGTAAGTCTCTATGATATTTATTCTCTCAAAAGGAGCTGAACCTGAGACAACAGAGATGGATGGAGTTTGCTGCAGCTTAAGATTTTAGCATCGAATATACATCGGGAAAAGGAAATAAGTTGGATGATGCACTTAGCAGGAAACATCAGAATGTGGTGTTAGCTATGTTGGCGGAATGGAAAGACTTGGAAGCACTGGCTGCTTGCAGTGTGTAGTTGAGGTCAACTACTGGATCTAGTCAGAATATTGTCATGATGTCTTGTTTGGAAATTCGACCAGTTCTGATCGAACGGATTGCTTCTAGGTAGAAAGAGGATCCAATGTTAGCCGAGAGGATTAGAATTTTAGAAGATGGAACCGAGATAGATGATTTGAAGAATTTTATTCTTGACCATAGGGGTTGGTTGAGAAAGAAGGAACAGTTATGTGTTCTGAATGTTGGAGACCTTAGGAAGGAAGTTCTTAGGGAATGTCACCGATTGAAGTTTACGATTCATTATGTAAGAACCAAGATGTATCAGGATATGAAGAAAATTTTCTCCTAAAAAGGAATGAACATGGATGTTGGCTTATGGGTAAAACAGTGTTTGAACTGTCAGCAAGTAAAAGCCGAACTTTAGAAGCCAAGCGGTTTGCTTTAGTCTTTGGATATTCCATTTTGGAAGTGGCACTCGATATCCACAGATTTTATTGACGGGTTGCCAAGGTCAAACCTAGGTAATAGAAGTATATAGGTCATAGTGGATAGATTGACCAAGAGTGCCCATTTCATCCGCTAAGGTCAACCAGGACGACACCTATTTTGACTAAGTTGTTCATGAAGAACATCATTAGTCCACATGGAATTCCTAGTAGTATCGTCAGTGATAGAGAAGCTTTGTTTACTAGCGAGTTCTGAAAGAGCCTACAGAGCGTGTTAGGCACTAAGTTCAAGATGAGTACTGCATATCATCCTCAGATGGATGGACAAAAATAGAGAGTCGACATGGTACTAGAAGTTCTGTTGAGAGCTTATGTGCTGCATTTTAGTGGTTCTTAGGAAGATCACTTGCACTTAGTGGAGTTTTCCTATAATAATAGTTATTAGACTACTATAGGAATGGCATCTTTTGAAGCTTTGTATGGGAGGCCATGCCACCAGTATGTTGGTCAGAGGCCGGAGACAGATTAGTACTTGGTCCATATTCGGTGAGAGCGGTGACGGAAAAGGTCGAGTTGATACGGGAAAGAATGAAGGAAGCTCGGTCTAGGTAGAATATTTATGAAGATAAAAGGCGTAAGGACTTAGATTTCTCAGTTGGAGATAGTGTTTTCATCGAAGTATCGCCGGTGAAAGGTGTGGTCCGAATCGAGAAGACCGTGAAGCTTGCACCGAGATATGTTGGACCATTTCCTAAATTAGAGGGGACTGGGAGATTCGCATACCGAGTAGATTTACGGAGCAGTTTGGCTGGGGACCACAATGTGTTTCATGTTTCTCATCTTAGGAAGTATATTCATGAACCAGAAACTAATATCGCTCCGACGGCACTGGAGGACTTGATGGTGGAACTGGATATGACTTTTGTGAGGCAACCAGTTCGTATTTTGGAGAAAGATGAGAAGAGGTTAAGGAAAAAGATAGTAAGGCTGGTGAAAGTTCTGTGGAGCGACAATTTGAAGGACTGTACTTAGGAGACAGAAGAAAGGATTAGAGCTACTTTTTCTAGGCTGTTTTAGATGGCATGTTCTATGTAGGGTTTATATAGAATTTGGCTGGTAGGTTATACTAGCTTTGCTTGCATGGGCTATATGCTTGTTGTTGTGTCCTTACGAAAATTTCGAGGACGAAATTCTTTAAGGGGGGAGTTTGTGATGCTCCTGAATTTTAATTAACATTATATGGGATATTTAATTAGATAAATTTAACAGAATAATGTGAATAATTAGGGAGATGAGATTAATAAATCCAATGGTCGTGTCTTAATGAATGAAATAAAATAAGATTTAACTAAATTTAGGAGGAATTTTTCTAAGAGGTAAACTTGGAAATAAGGCCACATTTCTTAGTATATATCTTTTCCTCCACTTTAATGAACTTTCACTTTCTCATTCATAACTCCTCACCAACATTCACCCGGCCATTAAAGGCTATAGGAAGAATATAAATTGAAGATAAAAGTCAAGGAATTAAAGCTAGTACATTATCTCATTTTCCAATCAACTAATCAAGTTGAATAATCGTGTTTATCATCACATTTTTTGCTGTTTGGATCGGCTATGGTTTCTACCCGATTCATGTTTGTGTTTTGGTTAGGATATAACCATTTAAAACCTTTGTTTGGATAAGACATAGGTTTTTTTAAATGTTAATGGGCTAATTAACGTGTTTTATTCAGTTTTGGTTAAATTTCAAATTGTTTTGATTTTCATATGCCTTGAAATTTTAATATGTTGAAGAGAACATATTAATTGATTTTCTGGAATTATTCCAGAATTTTTCATGATGTTTTAATAGTTATATAAAACTGTTTAAGGAATAGGACTTAAATGGTTTATATAAATATAAAGGAGAAAGGGGAATTTTCAAATTTATTCAAATTTCCAAATATGGAATGTCGACAGCAATTTTTGAATATAAAATTCTGGCAACTAATCAGATTGAATATAAAATTCTGGCAACTAATCAGATTTAGACAGACAAGGCAGGTGGGATACAAAAGAACTGTTTAAAGTACAACTTTCACTATTTTAACTCTTTCGGCACTACCAACTCCACTCCAAACCTTCCGACAACGTCAAAAGGTATCAAACCTTTCGACTATGTCAAAAATCGATGCATATAGTATCAGGCGACTGGTACGTAGTAAATTGAAAGGGGACGAAAGGTTTAGGGATGAAAGGTATGAGCTTTCGAAGGAGATGAAATTTTGTTTTTGTTTTAAAGAAAGTACACCTGCTAGCTTTCGACAAAGAGCTTTAGATATTGTCAAATTGTTTAAAAGAAAAAGGATTCGATTGGTTTGCTTTCTAATTTTAAATGACACCTTTCAACAAAGTCAAAAGGTTAGCTTTCGACAGGGTCGGAATCATAGTTGCCGCTTCCAAACTTTTCGACCCAGATGGAGTCAAAGGCAATCTTTTGTTTTATAAAACTTGCCCCTACTCTCCATTGATTTCTAAGGGTTGGTTCCAGCAACAACACTTCGCTCTTTTGGAATAGTTTCAAAGGATTTTGACTTTGAAAGTTTTTGACTTCGAAAGGTTTTGGTTTCGAAAGGTTTGATTTCGAAAGGTTTGAAAAAGGTTACCTTCAATGATTTTGAAAGATTTTAAGTTTCATTGATTTCGAAAGGTTTTAAGCTTCATTGCTTTCGAAATGTTTATAAATGGTTTTATAGGGTGGATACCTCAGGCTTTCGATAAAGTTGAAAGGTGGAACATTTCTACTAGGTCGAAATGAAACCTTCCAACAAGGTCGAAAGGTAGGACCTTTCGGCAAGGTTGGAAGGTATGATTTTGTGATGTTTTCAAAAGAAAGGCTTCCAAAGGGGCTAACATTGGATGTTTATTTGCTTTCGAATGGGGCTTCATTCGAAGGGGTTCAAAGGGCTATTTTTCGCTATTTTTCTTAAGTAAAGTTTTGCTAATTTGATGGAGGTACTTCGAAGGATTATTGCATAAAATACTTATCGTGGTTTGAGTATGTAAGGTGGATCCCTTTATAAATTGGATGTTATTAAACCTTAGGGACACCGGGGTGGGTTTAATGTTTTCGATACATAGTTTAGGGTTACAAAAAGAAATATGCTTTCGAAAATAAACATTCGGTCTATCAATGTGTTTTTATTTAATTTAACCTGATTTGGGCAACCAATGGGAATTGGTTAAACATTTGGGATACATGGAAAAAATTAATATTCATGGGGATCATGAATTTTAATGTATAATCATAAGGATCATGATATTTTAATTAGCCCAGTGTTGGGTTATTGGTTAACCTAGGAAAACCATGGAATGCTCGGTGGATAGCCCACATCAAATTTATAAAGTAAAGAATGTTTTGGCAGAGATGGTTATCCTCGGGATTTGGCACCCAAGGGTTCATAGTCATCCTAGAAAAATTATGGAATGTGCGACGGATTTCCCAGACCAACTTTTATAAAACAATGTACGATGGATAATCTACAATTATTTTGATGAATTTGGGATGTATAGTCCTGTTTAAGTTTTGACGGATAGTCATTTTAAAGGTTTCAAAGGGGAACTCTAATAAATGGATTTTAGATGGGAAATCTAATAAGTTTCTTTTGGATGGGATATCCAATATATTTATATGTATGATTTATGGCTTCATTTCATATTATGTTAAGACTAATCATTTTGGGTGTAGGAGCATAATAAATGATTTGTGTGTTTTGTTTTGGATACTAGTGAGGGGAAAACCCGTTCCGCTAAGCGGCATGGTATCACTAGCTCTCTATTTTGCGATAAGAGATGATAGGGGATTATTCATACCAGCCTTATTGTCTGACTCAAAGTTTGTGTTACTCCACAAACTCTAGGGTACTCAAAATTAATTTGAGCAGTCTGAGAATGAGAGACTTTCTTGTTTTTGGAGAAATAAGCTTTCGGAAACGTGTAGGAGGCGGTATTAGCTATATTGGAGCTATTTTGTGTTTTTCGCTGTGATGTACTAAGAACAGTCTAGTTCATATTTATTAGTTCTCTGATCATCATAAGGGAACATCTTCATATCTCGCTCTTATCGTATTTTGTACATGTATGTATGATCGGCATGTGGTTAATGTATGGGTTATGTAATTAAATCTTAAATTGTAATTTGCATGAAATGGGAAATTTTATTGATTGGAAGTTTATTTTTTTCGTAATCATGTGTTCAGTGTGTCAATATTAACTATGTCGTATTAGGTCATCGAGAAATAACAACTATGGATGATTGCAGCATCCGTAGCAATTAGTTTTGGGCCTCATAAATAGGGATGTTACAGTAGAGGTGGTTAGAGTTTTTAGCCGCTTATAACATAGGTACTGAGTTTACACTAGGAAAGGGTAACAAAGTCGAATATGCACTAAGCAGAAATCCTCAGAATACAGTGTTGGCAATGATAGCATAGTGGAAGGATTTTGATGCGTTATCGACTTGAAGAGTTCAGTGGAGATCTAAGGCCAGATCTAGTGAAGGAACTACCGTGTTATCTTTTTTAGAAGTTTGACCAGTATTGATTGAAAGGATCGCTTCTAAACAGGAGGAGGATCCGTATTAGCTGAATGGATCAAGAATTTGAAGGAAGGAACTGGTGCGATGACTTGAAGGATTTTAGTCTTGACCAGAATGAGTGGTTGGGAAAGATAGGGAGATTGTGTTTTCCTAATGAGGTAGAGATTAGGAAGGAAGTTTTGGAGGAATGCCATCATTCGAAGTTCACTTTTCATCTAGGAGGAACTGAGATGTATCAGGATATAAAGAGAAGTTTCTTTTGGAAAGGTATGAAGTGGGATGTTGGTATATGGGTGAAGTAGTGTCTGAACTGTCAACAGGAAAAAGCCGAACATCACAAGCCAAGTGAGTTGGTATAGCCATTGGATATTCCAATGTAGAAGTGGGATTTTATTTCCATGGATTTTATTGACGGGTTACCAAGATCTAGTAGAGGAAATGAAAGTATATGGGTCATAGTGGATAGACAGACCAAGAGTGCCCATTTCATTCCAGTTAAGTCAATTAGGACGGCACCTGTTTTGGCCAAGTTATTTATAGTTAGACTTCATGGAATTCCTAGTAGTATAGTAAGTGATTGAGATTCCTTGTTCATTAAGGAGTTGTGGAAGAGTCTATTGGAGATTTCAGGAACCAAGCTCAAGATGAGTACCGCTAACCATCCATAGACCGATGGGCAAACGGAAAGAGTTAACAAAGTCTTGGAGGATTTTTTAACAACTTGTGTGTTAAATTTTGGAGGATCATGGGAAGACCATCTACACTTAGTCGAGTTTACGTATAACAATCATTATCAGACTAGGATATGGATGGCACCGTCTGAAGCCTTGTATGAAAGGCCATGCAAATCACCAGTTTATTGGTTAGAGACCGCATAGGTTAGTTCTTGGTCCGGATTTGGTTATAGAAACTGCTGAAAAGATTGAGTAGATTCGAGCTGGGATGAAAGACGCTCAGTCTAGGCAGAAGATTGATGCAGACAGAAGGCAGAAAGACTTGAAGTTCTCTATTGGAGATCATGTTTTTATTAAGGTATCGCCATTGAAGGGTGTGATTAGATTCGGAAAATTGGGGAACTTGGCACTGAGATTCGTAGGACCATTTCCTATTATAGAGAGGATTGGGAAATTTGCATATAAAGTAGAGCTATGGAGCTATTTGGTAGGATTCCATGTGTTTTCGTGTTTCTCGGCTAAGGTATTGCGTTAGAGACCTAGAGACTAATGTAGCACCGACCGTGTTAGAGGACTTAGTAGTAGCGTCGGACTTGACTATAGGTAGAAAGTTGATTCATATATTTGCGAGAGATGAGAAGATGCTAAGAAAAAAGACAATCAGATTAGTGAAAGTCCAGTGGAGCAAAGATGCGAGAGATTGTACTTGGAAGACCAAGAGAAGGATTAGAGACACTTACCCTGATTTGTGTGACGGTATGTTTTACATGACTTTTCTAATTATTTTTGGTTTTACGATGAATCCGAAGTATTTTGCTTTTTGCACGATTATGCCAAGTTTTTGAATGATTAAATGTTTGTATATGCTTGTTGATGATTTTGCTTATTCATATAGAAATTATGATATGTTTTAATGTGAAAACCCTATTTAATGACATCCAAATGACTTGCGATTTATGATATAGGTCAGAAATGATATTTTAGAGATGATTTTCTATTTTCATAATTTTCTGAATTAATGTGGATTTTATATTAATTTTCTAGTAAAGAAAATGATTTTGGGGTTTAAAATAATTTACGGTCAAATTATATATAATTTGGGTCTGAAATTTATATATGTTAGATAACATATTAAAAATGATTTTCTGGATTTTTTGTAGAATTTCCCCAAGTGTTTTGGTGAATATATAAATTTATTTAAGGTATGAGACTTAAATGTTTTATATATTTATAAAAGGAGAAGGGTTATTTTGTAAATAAATTAAATTGTTTATTTTTGAAATTTAGACAGTGCTTTTAGCATGTTCGCCAATTTTGGCATAAGGGGTTTCGACAAAGTACTGCCGCCTCCATTCCATCGAAACTAATGCGCATAGTATCATTTACTTAGTATAGAGTGAATTGGACAAAGGCGGAAGGCACTCGGTCGAGACCAAAGGTTCCAAAGGGGTCAAAGCGCGTCTTTGCTTTTAAATCAGAATGCGCATGCTTTGCTTTCAAAGGGTATGCTTTTGACTTGGTTGGCTTTCGGATGAGTCAAATGTTTTGAAGGAATGGTTTCAAATGGGTTGCGCCTTTTGTTTTAAGTAAATGCTTTCGTTGGGTCGAAACACCTTAGTCGCCGCTTTTCTACCTTTCGATGCCAACGGATTTGAAAGGTATACTTTGTTTTTCCAATACTTTCGGATGGTTAGTTTCGACGACGTCACTTCTTTTCTTAGGAGATGCTTTCGAAAGAGTGCTTTCGACTTAAATGTTTTATGAACTTTTGCTATGTTGAAGGTAGAACCCAAATGGTTTTGAAGGAGTTAATTTTTAATGGTTTTGGAAGGTGTTTGCACATATTCTAATTGAACCAAAGGCTTTTGAATGGTTTATGTTTTATTGGTTTCAAAATGTTTCAAAGAATGATTTCGAAGGGGTGGTTCCGCAATGGTTTTGAAAGGTTTGAAAAGGAAAGGTTTCCCACTGTATTCGAAAGGTAATGTTTAAAGATTTTGACGAAGGATGTCTAAGATTTTTAATGCTTTCGAAGGAATGATTTTTCAACGTTTTTGAAAGGAAGATTATAAGTGCTTTCTTAAAGGAATATTTTGTCTTTCGGCCTAAGTGAAGGAAGGGTTTTAGCTAGTTTCGAAAGGGTTATTTTCAATAGATTCAAATGGGTTACTTTCAAAGGTTTAAATGTTTTCATCAATAAAGATTTGTGTAAAATGTATATGTGTGTGTGTGCGCACGTGTGTATATATAACATGGCAAGGTTATTTTGAGTAAAGCATAGAATGTATGTATTTTCCTTGTTTAAGTTCGATTTAAAGGTTTAAATCAATTTGAGATGAAAAGGTTTTCAAGGAAAATTTAAGGGAAGATTACTTTAAGTAAAAAGAATCAGATATTAGAATACCAAATGGGACTTGTATAGGTCATGCCCTATGCACTAGCTAATAGCCATAGTTAATTTAGTCCATAATTCCAACTTGTAGGACTTTGTCATAAGTAAGACTATAATTATGATTACACACAGAAGTGAATATATATTTGTATATGGATATGTTATTGGTGAGCCCGCAAAACCATTAGGATCAGGTAACCTAGAGAGATGTTAAGTTAGGGACAGACCGTCTAGAAGAGGAGTATCTATAGAGACAAACCATTCAGAAGAGGAGTGTCTAATAGGTGTTAGATTATTTTGATTATGTTGTCTGGTAGTCCTGAGTTGTCCAAAGGTGTAGTTAGCTAAAGAAAACTATAGTATTCGGAAAGATGGTTCATTTGTTACCTGATATGTGTGTTTACATAATAATGCTTTACAATTTTAACCAGTTTTGGTTGCAAGATAAAGTTTTACAAAAGATATGTTTAAAAAGTATATTAATGAAGGGAAACCCGTTTCACTATGCGTCGTGGTCTCACTTAATATCAAATAACCGAGATGTATAGTATTATACACACCAGGCTTTATGTCTGACTCAAAGTTTATGTTTTTTCCCTTAAACTCTTGGGTGCTTAAAATTGATTTGAGTAGGCTAAAGTTTGAGGTCTTACCCGTTTTAGTAGGTTTACGGATAAAGATTCCGAGAACGAGTAGGTGGATGACAACTTGCTATTTAGGAGTTGTTGTTTTGTTTTTTTTATTTCGTTGTGTTGTATTTAAGACAAATATGTCTATATAATACTCTAATCAACCAAGGAGGCATCATTATATGTCGCTTTTGGCGTATTTATGTAATAATTTTATTTTATCTAAACTTGGGAAACGATTATGGGATAATGTAATTTGAATGTGAAGCATGTGTTTTGAAATGTAATCAGTAAAATAAAGTTTTTGAAATCTTTGATTTTGTTTCATATTCGCGTGCTTCTGATATTATGATTACCATTAACATAGCCATATTTAGTCATCGGAAGCTAATACTATAGATGATTGTCGCATCTGTATCACTTAGCTTTAGGCCTCTAGATAGGGGATGTTACATAGTATCTTGGTCAAAAGGGGAATAGTGGTGCTTATATACAGACACATAAATATGTATGTAGTTATTGTCTATCTTGAATAGATGAGGCTTATTGTACGCATATGTGGAATCGAGACTACCAAGTAAAGTAAAAGAAATACATGTAGTGGAAAGCAATCGACATAAACTAGTGTTATGTATAAGGTGTGTAATTTACTTATCACTATAACGTTGTTCTGACCCCTCCTCATTACATCCCACATTATAGCATTAGAGAGATAGACACTTGTGCAAGTGGGAATGGTGGAAGACAGATTTCCTTATGCTTGCTTGACACTGACTAGAACACATGATCTCAAAATTGTCGATCTTGGTCGGTGATTATATGTTTTGTTATACTTTACTATTCCACTATGAGTTTTCATCGATGGTTTTATGATATACATTTGTTGCTTGCAGGATACCAAAACTAACGATCCATACTATGATGGACTTGGATTTTCAATTTAGCAAAATTTTGGACCCATTGGGATGTCAATTGTTATAGGATACCTATAATCACACACACACACATAGATATATAATACACGAAATCCTACAAATTATGGCTATAGAAGTAGTTGCAACCATATTATAAAAATATGAATAATGTGACTTTGAGTTGGAAAAATAGATGAAGTCGAACATATACACCTAGCCCGATTTACTCCATGGGAAGTAGGTCGTATTGGAATGTGTTGACTTAAGAAGTGCATAAGGGAAGCATATGGAAGGGTCCTCAAAGATAGATGGTACATGACTCCCTAATTGGGCCCAGTGAGCCCAATGGTTGTTGATCCTTGTAGATTACCATTAATGACGTACATAAGATCCAGATAAGGGAAAATTAAGATTTTATATATTGTAGTCCGAAAGAAGTATATTCCCAAAATAAGGCGTGTAGTAATAATTTTAAGATGATAGCCAGATTTTTTTATATTTTGGGAAAAGATAAGTTATTAAGTAGAAAAGAAGCAAAGTTCAAAGGAATGGAAAAATAAAAATCCACTTTGAGTCTAACCCCATATGAAAGAATTTAATATAAATGTTGAAAGCATTTTAATGTAAAGGTTTGAGAAAAATATATATAATATATTTGAAATCATTTTTAAAAGGAATTATTTGAAGGTAGAAAAACCTTATTTTTAAAAACTAAATAAATATTAAATTTTCAAAAGAATAAAATATCCACACTAATTAAATTGAGGGTTTTAGTAACAATTATGATTTATTAAAATCAGAAATTTCAGTAAATGGGTTTTTATATGAAGTTATTTGTTTTTAAAAAAATAGATCGTATGTAGCTCGTTGATTTTTATGGAATGGAAAATTTTAAGAGGTAAACTTATTTAGGGTGGGATAGTAGGAAGTGGTAAAAGTTTTAAATGTCGTAAAAGGAATGGAAAGGTGATAAGAATTAGAAAATTAAGCAGTAGGTGAACGCATTGCAATGGTTTAGTAAAGAAGATGGTAAATTGAGAGAACGGTAATATAAAGAGACGCCATTTAAACAAGAATAGTTTAAATAGAAGAAAATTAAATAGCATTAACATTATGAAATATAAATAGTAAAAATTCTAGAAATTTATATAAAATAATGTTAGTATTAGAAACAATATAGGATATCAAAAGAAATAAAAATGGAAGTTTCTACAAATAGGTGCGGTAATTGCGCATACCTTTTTGGAAGTCCCCTTGTAAGCTATTAGAATCTCTGCTAAGCTTGAAAGTGGAAGTAGCATGAGTATTAGAAAAATTATATGATGGAAGTTGTGCTTGTCCACTTCAATTTCTAGTAAAAGCTATAAAGGATGTTTTTTAAATAATGTAAAGTGCATTTTTAAGAAAATGGTTTGGTAAAAAATTTGAATTTTTGAAATACAAAACTTAATAAATAGTTTGATTTAAAAATCTCACTTTAGAAGAAGTAAAATCTTTGTTTTGTAATGGCTTTAAAGGGAAATTTGGTTTGAATGACTTCATGTAATAAATGCTTGACTTTTATTTGACAAGAAGGAACCGATCTTTTAGATGTAAAACTACTAACAGTTCCTTTTAGACTTAATAAATATACTTAATTGGTAAATCCTAAATAATAGTTTTAAAAGGAAAGACGCCTACAATTAAAATAGTTCAAGTAAATAGATTTTCAGGGTTCCTTTTTGAAACCGAGCTAATGAAGGCTTTAATAAAAAGTTTATATGTCTATATTTTGGAAATAAAAGTTTTCAGATTAAGTCCTTCATGATGGTGAAGTTTTAATGCTATAAAGATTAATGGAAATCAAATCAATTTTTTTGGAGTAGATAGGGATGATTGCCCAGATTAGATAGGATAAAAGTTAAGTCTATGAGTAAAATAGCGATGAGTACTCGTAGAGTAGTAATAAAGAATCCTCGTAGAGCATGACAGATATTTGTGAGGACCAAAGAATGGTTTATTAGACATGTGTGAAGGCCATAAGAAGAACCCGCAAAGGAATGATGAATGGTATCGAGGTCCATTTCAACAAGTTGTAGAGTATGCTCGCATGAAAAATCAAGGATGAAGAAAGTAAATACCAAAAATTGAGGATACGATCAAG
The DNA here is from genome assembly GCA_030765085.1 of Allium cepa. Classification (NCBI taxonomy): domain Eukaryota; kingdom Viridiplantae; phylum Streptophyta; class Magnoliopsida; order Asparagales; family Amaryllidaceae; genus Allium; species Allium cepa. The sequence goes on along the minus strand of CM060941.1, from coordinate 796,184,317 downwards.
AGGTTTGGATTAAAAGAAGATGGTAACAAAGGGTGATGAGATGGTAAATACAAAGAAAGGACGTTGGTAGATTAAAGAGTAAGGAAGGCAAGATAGATGGTGAAAAGGTTATTCAGCCATGACAAATTGCCAACATGTTATTTTAAAGATGCATAGTTAATATTTTTTACGCACTACAGTGTATAGATGCATAGTTTATTCCATGATTAGGTGTGATAATAGAAGTAATGGATGGACCTTATTTATTAGTAGCCATAAAGGAATGTTAAGATATATGGGTTATGGTAGAATGGCAGGTTGAAAGGACCATTAAATCTAAATAAGGTGATAGGGTCATAACAATATTAACATCAGTTAATGTTGAAGGGCAGCTTCCAACAATTGTTTACTTTGGGACTGTTGGGTCGTAACATTAGTTGTTTCTGTTGTATAAAACACGTATGATATTGTGAGAAAAGTTCCTTTTAGATTTGTTTTTTGGATCGACTGTTATACTTATTGGAAAATTATGTAAGGAAATCTCATACAGACATTTAACTATTATAAAGTAGGACTAGAAGTTTATAAGATAGATTAGGAAATTTATTAGCTACTAAAAGAAAAGTAAAGTTAAATCCCAAAAAGTACTAAAATTTTGGAAGATAAATTTTAGCGAGCGAATGATGGGGGAAGGGTATTGCAAAACCAAGGGTCACTATTTCTATATCTTAAAAGCCGAAATTTATAAATGAACTTATGTGCTGGTTTTTAGTTTAAAATAAGAGATTTTTTTTTTAGAATTGAAAATTTACCATGCAGTAGAAAAGAGATAAATATGGACATTAACTCATTGACTAAATTCCAACTGCATAGGATGTGGTTTAGTTTGTATGGAAAAGATAAATAAAAATAATTTTGAAAAAAAAACTCGTTCAGAAATCTTCAATTTTTAATTAAAAATGTTTTTGTAATAGTTTTGAAATAAAATTATTGGAAATGATTTATAACGAAAAAGAGGGATTTTTTTTCTCAAAATGCCACATTCTTAGCATAATAGGTTAGCATGCATGAAATTTACTATGTAGCAGCAGTGATAGTAAAATTAATATAAGGTAGTTAGTGATAAGGGAAAAGCTATTTTAGGCACGGAATTTCTTTTTCCCTAATTTGTCAACAAGTAAATTTTTTTTTTAAAATAACTCTGTTTTACAATTTTAAAAAGTAAATTTTCGTATGAGGACCGCACTTGGAAAAGTGGGAAAAGAATTGAGGATGTAAGAGAAAGTTTCGAGGTACAGTGGAATAAGGATACACAAAAAAGGATGGAATTATGGAATTCACCATTTAAACCCATTTTCGGCATAAAAAATATAGATTTAGAAAACTGGATTTTTAAAATTTTGGATGTTAGCAATGGCGGGTTAGGATTTTTGATGGTAAAGATTGTGTGACGACCCTATTTATCAACCCTTGGAAGTTAACCCTAATACATCCACATTGTTCACATGCATAGCATCCAAGTGGCAGAAAGACAGATTGTTGGAGAAAAGGAAAGAAAAGGTAAAATAGAACCTTACATCATGACGAGTGACACAGAATATACATAGATCTTCACAAAATGAAAACTATAATATACATACATCAAATCAGGGTACATTTAATCACTAATCATCAGCTTACACAGTTATAACAACCTTCCCGCACAAACGCTGATAAATAAATCGATGCATGTAGGGGAAATAAAGAATATACAAGAGATACATCTTGAACATCCAGCTCGTCTCTTGGAGCTCCAAGGCATCCCAAACTAGATCTGAAAATTTGATCGGTACGTCTTGAGCATTATAAGAAAGTAACTCCTGGATCAGTCTGGCGAACTAGTTAGACCTCAAATGGATTTTAATGTTATAAAATGTTTGGAAATAATGGTATCTCTTAAAACCATGCCGCACATAAACACTGATGGGTTTTCACCTTACGATAACCAAAACATGGGTTTTACCTAACTATAACCAAAACGTGCCAACATTTGATAGTTTTCAAACATGCCAACATTTGATAGATGGTTGTTTAACAATCAAATAACAAACAATTCAATCAAAGATTTAATTCCCAAAAGAAGATAACACTTGTTAAGCACAAAGTACCTTCTAGCCTCTTTAATTAACCTTTTTGTTAATTAAAACCACTTTGTAAATACTTGTACCAAAATACTTTTATATAGATATATTCAAAAACCAATTATACTCCTTTCAATACTTGGTAAAATATAGTATAAGTATATTCACAAAATACTACAATTCAACTACTTAGAAAGTGTATTCATATAATTTTCTCAACAGTATAAGAATATTTTCGAAACATTATGAAAGATTTCTTATTTCAAAATCATATTTAAAGGATCACAACAGATATTGTTTTGAAAAACAGAGATAAGGATAAATCCAAACATTATTTCTTCAGTGTTAAGCATGGAATGAAAGTCCACACCCATCAAAATTAAGAAAGTCAATCTGGGGAAGTCCAATCTCAATTCCTTTTATAAATTTCTTCGATAAATCCTTTTTAGTAAATCCCTTCCGTTTATAAACATCTCCTTTACTAAAAGTCCAAAATCCATTTATAAAAATCTTAATAAATCTCCAAATTTATTTATAAACTCTTTTATAAATATCCAAAACCATAATAATTTTCTATTAAAACAAATACTTCCAAAATTAATTATTAATATATTCACTTAAATATAAATATATATATATATATATATATTATGAAATAAAAAAGAATCAAGAAAATGGCGTCTGCGTTTCTTCCTTCTTTGAATTCATTTGTTGTTCTTCCTATCTTCTTGAATGCAAATTCTCGTAGTTCTTATCCAGTCGCGAATCTGAATACAACGAATGCTTGTTTGTTCACGCAAGTAGTAAAGGATCCACCTTTCTCTTCGTCTCAATTTGCTTATCGCTCTTCTTCTTCCAATCGAACATCTAAGAACTGGATCGATTGTCGAAAAAGGAAGAGTTATTGTTTTCATTGTGGTGGATTGTCGCATCTTGCTAATATCTGCCATGAACTTATTAGATGTTTTCAATGTGAGATTTTCGGTCACAAAAGGAAAAAAAGTTCGATGAAATTAAATGCTTCTACTATCAGTGATGATTTGAGTAGATTCATTTATGAGGTTTAGAAAATGATATCTATCAAAGATCATGGCTTTCAGTTCATCCTTAAATGCATGAAACTAAAAAGGATTTTGCTTGATAATCTTTGGGTTCAAAAGGATGAAGGCATTGCATTTTTGGAAGATCTATTCACATTTTGAAGCTACTAATGAAGTCAACATTGGTAGGGATTACAGATTAAAATTTGGGGATCCCACTGATTATTTTGGAAATTATGATTTTTTGAATGAAAATAAGAATAAAGTTGGGGTTTCTGTTCATAATGGATGTTCTGATGTTGAGTTTTAACAACAATTTCTCGATTGATTCAGATTTCTTAGTTATGAAGCAGAGTGAGAAAATTTTGTTATATGATCCTGTATTCTCTGATCTAGATGTATTTGCTTGTAAACAAGGCTCAATGTACTCGTATTTGTTTAATGAATATGATGATTAGAAGTTTTCTTCAAAGCAATTGAATAATTTGGATGTTGACTTTATTCTTAGTAAGAAAAATATTACAAAATATTATGGTGCAGAGAGTTTCAAGTTAGTCACAAATATTAATTTTGAATGTCTTAAATATTTAGAAGATTCAAAACTTGATTCAAAGACTCGATTTGCGATTGATGATGAGGCTGTAGTATCTCATGGTAATTTAGTGCCTACAATTGTTTCTAAAGGTGTGCTTTCTCGGAGTGCAAGTGATTCTATTATTTTGGGTATTCTACCTGAAAATGAGTTGTCAAAAAAAATGATGGTCTCAAAATTGCAGTTAGAGGGGGACTCTGTTATGCATAATTTTTCTGTTAAAGAAGAAATGGTGGTGAACAATTCTTATTTCTCCCTTGATATTGATATTCTGGTCTTATGTCAAAATTAATATCCAATTGTGCATCAGTTCCTTGCAGTGCACCAATGCCAGATGATAGGCTATCTGAAGTTTTGGTGGAAGCTCTAAACAGATGTGATGTGTCAGATATGGTGTTGTCTGAAGATGAAATAGTCGTCTGAGATTACATTTCAGATTAGTCAAAATATCAAATGGAGTTGAAGCATGAGGAAGATTTGGTTTTGGTTAACTACCTGTATGATTCTCATACAACTTCATCTCTGTTGGTTGATTCAGAGATTGATGTTGTTGATTTAGTTAATATTCAATCAAGTATAGAGAAAGGGGATAAGTTCTTTGTTGGTGATAATGGAATGTGTTGTCAAGATGGGTGGTTTGTAGATGATTCGTAGTTTGCACATGTGTATCAGTGTGCACGTATACGTTCACAATGTGCATCTGATAGGGAACTTGGGTCTAATGTTCCATGGGGATGATTCGATAGGGATCAGCGTAATTGATCTATTTGATATGGATAGGTAGCCGAAGCTGGAAATAAACAAGGTTGATAAAGAATCGGCTAACATTCTCAATGAAAAGATGGGTTCAGATTATACTTAGGGAGTAAAGTCTTACATTGAGATTGAAAGTGACATATTATTTGTCAACCTGGCAATGAGCATTGAATTAGTTAACAGTTCGAGTGGAGAGTTGGAGCATTCTGTACTTAACGGCCCACCTTTTACATCAGATGCTCATTCCAGTGATACCAGAAGCATATCTACATATTATTCTTCTTCATCGGGGAGAGGTAGGAGTATGAAGTATGTGGTTGTTAGTGGATCTGTACGACGTAGTGCTAGGATCCATGGTTGTCAGCATCAATTTATGGGTGAGTTACCTGATTCGAGTGCCACGAGTGGTGCTACGAATTCAAGCTCAGGTATGATTTCCGATTTGGGTAGTACACCACTACTACAAAACAGGTCATTTGCATCGGTTGTTTACCCCCCTTTTGTATCAGTTCAACAACCGATGCATGCAACCGATGCAACAGGCTTAACGCTTTTGCATCAGTTCTGAAACCGATGCAAAAGGATCCTTTTTGCATCGGTTGTTACTAACAACTGATGCAAAATACCATGGTTGGTTGCTTGGACACAGCCCCATGTTGCATCGGTTGTAATGAAAACCGATGCAACTAATCCCTCTATTGCATCGGTTTTTTATAACAACCGATGCAAACCAATCCCAAAAAAACCATTCTCAAATACCATTATTACAGTTCTCAAATATACTATATATGTATTATTGATTATAACAAACAATTATTGCATGCAATATTACTATCATTCAAAATTAAATTTGATGGCAAATACATAATCTGATTTAATAATTCTACAAAAAAATGAAAAACATAAATAAATTCCACGGTACATAATCAGACAGTCAGTATTAAAAAATAAATGCAGCGTGTTACATGTAGACACACAAAAATACATATATACAGAGAAGATAATGTATCGTTGACAGTGGATAAATTAAGCAGAAGATGGTCTTCAAATGCACAAACCTTCATCTCATGTTGTACTTGAGCTACCTAAAGTTGAGCTGTGCAATCCTTATGTAGCTCTTCTGGTCACTGCCACATCCACTCCACAACCATCAGTTACCCTGCATACAACCAAAACTGTGCCCATCAAACTGCTGCCATTCCCCTATTTACAGTTCATCAACAACTTGACCACTGTCTCGGCTTCATCTACTCACAGTTGACCACCACTTGTCACTAGCAACTGCAAGCTTCTGCCACCATGCCATATCCATTAAAATACTTGCTGCCACATCCATCTACCCACCTGTCCCTGCACAATATTACCATCAACGCACTTGCCAATTGCCATCCTTCTTCCCGCCTCATCTCTCAACACCACTGCGACATTCTAAAACAATTGTTGTGCTACTGCCAAACTGCAAACTCAACTGCACATCAAAACACAAAAACAACCAATGCACCATCAAACTGGTGCATATAATACCAAATTTTTATCAATTTGTCTTTCTAAGAGAAATTAGTTAAAGATGCATATAATACCAAAATTCTAGATAGAAAAGATCCGAAAGAGATAAAAACTTGAAATCAATTGTTTTGATTTTTAATATACCCTCCATGCGAATCAGGTTACTATACTTAATATCATAATGCTCTACCCCAACCTAACAACTGCAATGAAATTTTTTAAATTTTTGATCTTATTTGATTAGTTCTGGTATAAAACTGGGAAAGGGGGCTTGCAACAGCTCCAAATTAATTTCTTCCTAATGCACTTTATAAAAAAAATTAAACTGAAACCGTAACAATGGGTTGCTATCTTCATTGATTAGTTTTGATCTTTGCAAACTATTACTGGCTTGCATATGCATCAGTTAGTAAGGAGTATCAATCCCTTCTCTATACTCATTGATTAATTTAGTGCTACTTGGCCTCTTAGCCAACTAATCATAAGCATTATTATTCTGTTTCCTAAAGACTTCACAAACTTCTTGAATGTTATTACTGGTTTTATGCCACTCTTTTAATGAAACTTTAATTGCCTTCAAAATTTGCAGGAATATGTAAAGTGGTTTCCGTATACATTAAGTTAAGAGATAGCCCTTTGCAAACAGCCTCCATATAGCTATCTTGCTTATGCCAAGAATTGCAATATAAAAGGTACGGAGTAATTAGAGGATACGGAGTAAGTTCCTTTAACCCTTTCATTATTATAAAGAGTTTAGTTAAGGTCCCCACGAGAATCCAAGCCACGTCCATACCAAGATAGATATTTAACCTTGTGTGGTATTTGTTTTACTTGGTACAAATAATTTTGGTTTATTCAAATGTTAAATTAAATACCATACCAAGATAGATATTTAAATTACAGAGGGACAGAGAGTTTGTTAAACCTCCTACGAACTTTGAATTTATTATAAAGCAACAATTTTAACCTGTGAAAGATATTAACTGTTTACTTCCACAAGACCAAAGCACATCAACAATGATTTAAAACTTGTGTCTAATGCTATACTTTTACTTCCCTGTCAAAAAAGTATTTGACTTGAAGCTACTATTCTTTGAATGTGTGCATGCCTATGTATAAACAAATCCAAGTAATAATTTTCCACACAAATTGCAAAACGAAGTTATGGCATAAATTACCTCAGGCTTCTCTTTACAATCAAGACCCTTTTGTTGAAAAGATTTACGTTATGTACCAGACTGATCACCATTTTGCTTTCCTCTGTTCTCAACCTTCTCCGACATTTTGCACTTTCTTTTATTACTGATTCGTTGATCCATATCATTATTCTGCAGCACCTTTTACCAAATTAGAAATTTGAAAAGGAAAAAAATACAATATTTGTTGGAGTGTTACCTCTTCACCATCAGATTCATCGTCGCTATATCGGCAATACATACATCATTTTCTACTTCACAACTACAGCCATCACCCTGTACACTACTTCAAACAACCAATCATAACTGCTTCACATGCTCATCAACTCGCCTGTTAAACATATATATGTCATGGAATAAATCATTGATAATGAGGGAATATTTACTGTATTTTTGAGATAACTATACACACACTGCCAAAAAGTAGCACAAGCAAAATGATTTTCAGTCTTAATTTGATATGAAATAAACTTACATTAAAGAAGTCAGATGCATTCTACCAACATCTCAGCATCTCATAAAACCAAAAGTATTTGACGAAGAAGGAGAAATAGCATCAACTGCACAATCAAAAATTATATTCAAAGTTAATCGTCGATGGTGATGACCGGATATTTAAAAATGGAGGGAAAAATTGAGTTAACTTGAAGTTCGACATATAATAAGAGCACAAACATAAAATTACCCTATATTAATAAAGATCTCACGTTATAGATCCAAGGGTAAAATACAATATTAGGCCATTTATGCATCTGAATACACTACAACTATATATACACATTTTAATAGCTTCAAAGTAATCAATATAATGTATATACTCAATATATTATTAACATTTATCAAACAATGGATTTTCAATTCAAACATCAATAAAAATGATATAATACACATGTATAACGAAGATAGACCACTAATGCAGATCGCCTATAAAATCACGTTAGAAGAATATATAATAAATAAGATATAACTATACTATTGATACAAATTGCCCATACAACTCATATCAATAATATATTTATAAATATACTATGTATTATCCCTAATCCATACCATACCATCCATTTAAAACATTGAATCCAATCTGCTATATAATTTAAAGCAGAAAACATGATGCTGCATAACAAGAAAATATGCTGTCGTACAATTTAGAGCAAGATCCTATGTTGTTGTACATTAAACTTTCAATTCCAATCCTATATATAAAGTGAGCAACTGTACGCACACAGAGAGAAAGAAATTGTACATGCTACTACTGTACATTTAAATTTTTATGTCACTAAACAGTTGCAGCCCCTTTTTATTTCTTTATACAGGAACTTGAACACAATTTACAAACATGTATAGTTTGTTACTTCTTCTACTTGTTATTTCCTTGTACAACATTCCAAAGAAGTTACTAATCAAGCAAACGAATTTAGTAACAACATAGAAAAGAATTGTGTAAATAATCATTCTACAGGCTACTGAATTATAAAGCCAACTCAGCAACTAAATTCATGTCTCTTATATATCCATCAACGCACTTTTTTTGTTATTATATGCTCTTATATATCCTGAGCTACAATTTTTATAAAATTAGTATTTGACTAGGTAAGCATTTGATGTCACCGAAAATCAAATCGGTGGCCTACTGTATACACCATATCGTATGCTTTGGTTTGTAGATTGTTTTGCTTTGAAGACAACAAATGTGGCATGTATAAAGATTTACGGCCTGTTTGGAGGAAAGGACTTAAACCATTTTCTTGATTTTAGAAAGCCAAAACCAATTCATTTTGGCTTTCAAAAAGACAAAAGTAGCTTATTTACGTTCATCCAAACGGGCCATTGCTAAAGTTGTCTTGGTTTAAATTATAGTACATGCTTCATTCTTTGTTTTCAAAACAAAATAATCTACAAAACAAGAACCCTAGGGAATCAAGATTACCGGCGATACGACCAAGTCTGCAAATTGAAAATTCTAGGATATGCTATATGGCACTTCACCATAAAAGATGATTATTCTACAATGGTGTTCTACAACTAATAAAATCTTCATAAATACAGTGAGAAGGTTACTGACAGAGATAGAGCTTGCGAAATGCTTGATGTTTTATTATGCACTACCAAAACTTGCCACATATTAACCACCACCCCACCCCCCAACCCCCCCTCAAAAACCCCCCAAACCCCTCCAAAAAAAACCTCTAGTGGCTCCTCTTTCCCCCTACCGAAAAGATGAGAATTCCAAGTGATATCCTACGTCGACAATTTCGGCTGCAACCTACTCATATCTATTACCACATCACTAGAATTTTCACCTCTTTGGTCTCCCTGAAAAACTCGTCATAAAATCATTATCAAATCCCATCATTCTGCATTTTCCATAGAAAAACTCGGATTACACCACTCATTCGGTCGGTCATTATCTCATATGTATATACAACCTTAATGGAAGGGGCGAAATTTTAACTTTTTACAAATGATGGACAAATGCACCATACAGTAAATATACATTGGTAAGATACAGGATACATCAAATCTAAAAAAACTAGAACATGGACATCCCTCGAAAAGTATAATCCTGTTCATTAGAACTAACAATTAAAAATAAAAATATGCAATTTATTGAACTTAAGCAAAAAATATGTTCGCCTCAAAGACCGATAATTCACGCGTCAAATGAAAACAAACCATAATTCAGAAATAAAAATGTTCCAACATATAATAATGTTCCAGCATACATAAACATAGCAACCAAATATATTTCAGGCAACCAAATTCTACTTCTGGGTCTAGATCCATAAACACGGCTACTAAATTATGTTTAAGGTAATCTGCGTTTGAATCACTCCAAGCGCAACATAAACCACAAACAAACAGAAATGTCAAAAAACAAACACACACGAAAACTTAAACTCTAGCAAACTCTTGACAAAAGGGCGATACTCAACAGTCGACCTCCTCGGCAAAATCAACTCAGAACCATCGTTTACACTCTCCGGATCGACATGCGGCTACAAAAATGCAATTACGAGATCCAGAATGTAGATCCCGAGATTCAGAATGTAGATCAACACAATCCTACGCCCATTCAAAGATTAGAAGTAGGCGAAAAATACATGATTTAAATTCTAAAATCAAAAATCGATCTACATAGAATATATTTGAATTTGAACTTCACAGAAAAGATGTGAAATCGAGATAAATTGTTACCTGAGAAATGCGATATATTAAATAATAGCAGAGAAGATATTGGAAAAGAATGGATTTGGTTAAGGCCTAGGGGTTTTTTTTTGTTTTGGAGGCCGGTGAAATATTGGAAACGAATGGGAGAATAACAGGCGGCAAAAAAAAATTGGGAGGGCGGGAATTAACAAAAGTGCGTAATGAAAGGATGCAAATTAATTTAGTTGCAACGGTTAACTTTAAAATCGATGAAACTACAACTATTTGCATCGAAGTATTTGCATCGGTTGTTGGTGACAACTGATGCAAATTTGATTTTTTATTACCTATTTTTTTCCACGTACCAATCGCATCGGTTATTAAGACAGAACTGATGCAAATAGTTCTATTTGCATCAGTTTTTACTTCAACCGATTCAAATGAGGCGATGCAAATGGCATTTTTTGTAGTAGTGCACATTCATCATATGCTTTAGGTAGTTTGTCTTCTTTTGAGTTTTGTCAGTTAGCTAGGGATGCCGTCTATGTTTTTATCGATGTTGAGTTAGATTTAGCGTATATTAGAATTAGGGAATTTGATAGGGCTAGATCTGTTGGTTTATGAGGATCATTAGTCGAAACATCAGAGGATTACACGATTCAAATAAGTGTGACAAAGTAAGAGTTTTTTTTAAAGACTATTCTATTGACATTGCACTTTTATAGGAAACTAAAATTGAATGTCCTGATATCCATTTTTATAGAAGATTAGCTAGTTATCATTTTAGGAAATGGGCTTATTTTCCTTCTTTTGGCGCTTCTGGGGGTTTACTTATTGGGTGGAAGGATAATTCATTTAAATTGCTGCAATGTATTTCTAAGCAACATTGTCTACATATTATTCTCATTAACCTTAGTGATAATTCTATTTTAAACATTTCTAACGTTTATGGGCCAAACTCAAAAATGGATTGTCGGATTCTATGGAATGAATGTCTAGAATTTAGATCTCTAGCTCCTGGTTCTTGGATTTTGGGAGGTGATTTCAATGTTACGCGTTTTATAGATGAGTGTTCACCACGAGAAGGTGATTTCTCTGCCATAGAGGAATTTGACCTATTTATTATTAATTCTAATTTGACTGAAATTCCCCTCTCTAATAAAGAATTTACTTGGAGTAATACTTGAGAGTCCCCATCTATGGCACTTCTTGATAGGTTTTTCCTTAGTAATGAAATAGAGTATAAATTTCCTATTTGTAGAGTTTCTGGTTTGCCATACACTTATTCTGCTCATTTTTTATTATTCTTACGTGTGATCATCATAGAGTTATTATTGGATCTTTCAAATTCAAAAAAAATATGGTTATTAGAATCTAATTTTTTGAATTTAATTAAAAATAAATGGATTTCTATGAACTTTTATAACATTAGAAATATAGATAATTCTTTTAAAAAAAATTCTAAAACTTGGAAGGCTTCGGAATTTTCTTGAAAATTGGAGTAAGAATGTTTTTGGTAGTATTAAAAGTAAAAAAGAAAACATTCTTTAAGAAATACTTAAACTAAACAAGATAGAAGAAACTAGACAACCAATCTAGGTGAGCGTAATGTTCGTACTAATCTGAAAGAAGAGCTTAATTCAATCTTAGAGAAAGAGGAGGTTGTGTGGAAATAGAGATGTAGAATTCAACGGATTAATAAAAGTGATAATAATACCAAATTTTTCATAATATGACAAATGGTAGAAAATGTAGCAGTACGATTCATTCTATTTTTGTGAATAATGAGGAATTGGTAGATCAAAGAGATCTTAATAAGGCTTTTACCGACTATTATAGAGATATTTTTGGTAATAAAATTATGCATAGGATTAATACCAGATGGAATGACCTTTATCCTTCAGATTATAGCATTGACCTTTCTGGGTTTGATAATCCTTTTTCCTAAGAATAAATTTTGAAAGCTATTAATGACATGCCTAGTGATAAATCCCCGAGTCCAGATAGGTTCCCTATTTTCTTTTACAAAGTTTTTTAGGATGTTTTAAAATTCGATTTAATTAGCGTGTTTAACGATTTCTATCATGGAAAATTACAATTAGGAAGATTTAATTTTGCAAATTTTATCTTATTGCACAAAAAAATCGGAGCTAATAATATAAAAGATTTTAGACCTGTTTCCTTAATTAATTGTTCCATTAAAATTATTTTTAAAGTTTTAACTAATAGACTTAGCAAAAGAATGAATGAATTAATTGACTGTTCTCAAACTACTTTTATTAAGGGGAGAAATATCACTAATGGGGTGGTTGTTGTTAAAGAATACATTAATCATTGTTGCAAGAACAATATTACTTAAGTGATTTTAAAACTGGACTTTGCGAAAACTTTTGATTCGGTCGATTTGGATTTTTTAGTTGATATGTTACATGCCAGAGGTTTCAGTCATAGATGGATTAGCTGGATCATGACTTTATTTAAAACTGGCAACTCTAGTATTATGGTTAATGGTATTTTAGGTAATAAAATTCAATCTAAACGAGGTTTAAGGCCAGCTGATCCTTTAGCGCCTCTTTTGTTTAACTTAGCCGTAGATGTTTTTGCTAAGGTAATCAGAAAAGCAGTTGATAATGGATCTTTGGGGAGTGTTAGTAGTGAAATCTGACGAAATGGTCTATCCGTCCTTCAATGCGTATGATACCTTGCTATTTACCTCTCATTTGCCTAATCATATTATTACTCTTAAATTTATTTTATATAGTTTTTAACTTCTATCGGTTTAAAAATAAATTTTGATAAAAGTTCGATTTTAATTTTAAATGATTTTGAAAAGGTTGAAAATTTAGTTGTTAATACGCTTAATTGTAAAACTATGAATTTTCATTTGATTATTTTAGTTTTTTGATCAGACCAACTAAAATTAAACATGATGATTGTTTTATTATCATTGATAAAATTAAAAATAGGATTTCTAATTGGAACGGGAGACTTTTATCGAGAGAAGGTATATTAGTTCTTATAAACTCTATTTTATCAGCTCTTTCGATCTATTGGAAGTCTATGCATCTTTTTTTGGATAGGGTTATCGATAAAATTGATAAAATAATAAGAGCCTGCTTATGGAGTGGGGAAATCACTAATAATAGTACTAAATGTTTATAATTGGGAAACGGTTTGTAAATCCAAAAAGGAAGATGGTTTAAGAGTCATTAATTTGCGTAACATGAATTTGTCTTTGTTAGGTAAATGGTTATGGAATTTTAAGGATATTAATGATAATCCTATTTGGAAAGAAATCATTTCCAAATATTATTATAATGGAAGTAATAATTTACATCAAATTACTCCTATAGTTATATCTAAACCGTCTAATTTATGGAAATCTAATTTTAAAATGTCATGAGGTTTTTAACCTAGGTACTAATACATTAATTCATTCAGGAAATAGTACTTCTTTTTGGCATAACATGTTATCCCTCTTAGGATTGAATTTGAAGAACTTTTCAAAGTTTGTAATTTTAAGAATGCTTTAATTATAGATGTTTTTTCTTCTGAAAATGACCTCCATGGAATTTTAGTTTTAATAGAATTTTAGTTGGTATTACTCTTAGGCAGCTTTTTTTGCTTTATGTTGGATTGAATCTATACAATATTGATAATGAAAATGATAATATTAGTTAGGTATGGGATAAAAGTAAGAAATATTCTTCTAGTTCTTTTTATAGATTTCTCAACTTCTCGGTTGTAGCTAACAACTCTTTTAAATTTATATGGAAAACCGATGTTCCTCCTAAATCTAAAATTCATATGTGTTGATCATGCATGGAAAACTAAACACTAAAGAATTTTTAGAAAGAAAAAGTATGCAAATTGGTGATAAACGTTATTTTTGTAATCTACATTCTGAAGATATTAAACACGTATACTTTGATTGTATTGATACTTACTACATTCTGAATAATACTCCCAAAATCTTTAGCTTTAGTCTTAGAACTAAAATATCTGATTGCAATTTCTATTGGAATAATTTTAGATTTTAGTTTAAAAAGGAAAATAGATTTTTACTTGACACTTTATTCATTATAATTTGTTGGTTTATTTGGTTTGAGAGAAATCGAAGAATTTTTAATGATAATAGTCATTTTAATAAATTGGTATTCATAATTTATTCATTTTTTTTAAATTGGATTCAAATCCTAAATATAAATTATCTAAAAATAACCATTTTAAAGAATATCTTAATATGGTTAGTAATAATATTAAGTTATTTAAACATAAAAATAATATTTTTGACATTAATAATCGTAGTATTAACATTTTTTCAAACTTAAATGATGTTTTTACCGTTTATCATAATATCCTTTTGAATAAAGGTCTATGAGTATTAGTTTTCTTCTATTTTTATTTTTATTTTAATTTTAAGTTTAGCCTTAGTTTGTTTTTATTATAGTTTATAGATCTTTAACTTCTTTTGATCATGGATTCTTTTTGTCTATTTTTCTATTTTGTTTTGTATTCTGTCCTTTAATCTTAGCATTTGTATCTTTACTTTATTTTATTAATTGATATATATATATATATATAAATTTCATTTATATACATATATATGTGTGTGTATTATTCTTATAGTTTTTTAGTCTCCTTTTACAGATATAGGTTTTGGTTAGAAATGGTGTTAGATTCTTTTTGCAGGTTCACAAGATTGCTGATGGCAGGATTGCGGTCTGCAGTGAGGAATTCTTCTCAGTTCTTCTACATCTTTATTATGGCGTTCTATTAGCTAGATGATTCATTTTCAGTGAGGCGCTCTCTTTAGTTTTTTCGAGTCTTCAGATTGGAGCTTTCCATTTTAGATCTTTGGGATTACCATTTCTTCAGAGTCTATAGCGTGGCGTGCCGTTCTCACATGGTGTTGGCTTTTAGTATCTTTGGACCTGAGATGCCCCCTAGTTTTTTTGCTACTTCTAAAACCTCAATACAGGACGGTAGCCTTGCTGGAGCTTGATATTGGGGTGTAATGGATGGTGGCCTTGCCGGAGCTCATTCTAGGGAGTACCTAATTTTTTTTCTTTGTTATTTGTACTATGACTAGCTACCTGCCAGACATGTTGGCAGCACCTTATCTTATGTGATATATACATATTTACATGTATGCTCTTCTTTATTCTAGAAGATCATACATTTCTCTCAAAAAAAGTATTAGAAAAGGAAAATGAAAAAAGTTTAAACAAAATAAAAAAATTTAAAAACTCTTTTAAATTTAAATAACACATGAATTCCAAAACAGTCAGATTTAAATTCATTTTTCCCAAATCAAAACCATTTCCAAACCAAATCAACAATTCATAGTATTTCAAACATACTAGATCGAGGCCAATTGTTACTATAGGGCTCAACCAATGCAATAATTACTTTTCTTCTAAAAAGGTTCAAATTTTCCCATATGTCAGTGTCACATCCAAAATGGCCAAAACAGTCAAATTTCAACATTTAACAATCTATATCACATATTTTCAACTGAATAAATTAGCCGACATATAGTAGGAAGTTAAAATTTATAATATTAAGAAATCCAGATTTCTCTATTAAATTCCTATATTTCAAATTTAACCATCGATCGCTTTTAAAAGCGGATATTTTAAAAAAATGGCCGATAAATCTATTAAACACAAACAGTAAAATTTAGTTTACTATAATACACCGTTTTATCCAAAGAGATGGGCTATACTCATCAAAATTTTAATTATCGCCAAAGCATTTTGGTTCAATCCAAAATCGAATGGCATTCGATTTAAGCTTAAAATTCTACAAGCTCCAATTTCCACGAATCCAATTCTGATGTGTAGATATCGTTCCTAGGAGCGCAAAGTGACTAACTGCGTTTTATTTGGATCTAGTATGAAATAGATATTGATTTTACAAAATTTTATAATTAAACAATATAATTAATTTCCTTAATTAACCTTACTTAAGACCTAATCTAGGACGATCTTCGCTACCCTATCACGTTCGAACGAAACCAAGGCATGATTTAAACTTTTGCCACCACATCAACTACCTGTCACCACCGTTGATGATCGCGTGTCATCGCTGCAACCTGACCGAAGACAGCCCAGCCACCCATGACCCCAACGGCACTAGTCTTATCACCCAAAACACCACTGTCCTCGAAATCCATGCAAAATACTGCCACGATGTCGAACTGAAATTCCAACCACCAATCACTAACTCTAATCAATCTCACCGTCCATCCTCCTCATCTTCCCTAGACGAACAACTTTCTAGTTGAAACTTTAGCTTGAAAAGCCCCCAGTGGCACAGATCTGTGTTGGTCATTGGATTAAGGGATTATAAACTGTGGATAGGGTTAGTTTATGCGTTTAGGCCAAAAGAGAGAGAGCAAGGGTCCTATATATAGGCAAATATCAGGCATTATTCACACCTGAAAATTCATGAACTCCAAATAAGGTGTGCCCATTAATGTTCCTAGCTAAATACCTTTTTTCCAAACCCAATGGAACTATTTTTGGGACTTAATCCAACATATACTAAAGTTAGCTTTACGAGTCCCTTGATTTATGAACCGAACTCGACCTTCTAACTTGAAACCAAATAGTCGAAATATATCGATGCTTACACTCATTCTGCTCGCTCGGATCATCTGGATCTAACGGAAATAATTCCAAGTCCTAAAAAGTCCGCCTGCGAAAATCGAGTTTTCATCTCATCGATAAAATAAATCAATTAAATATTTAAATATCCAAAATTTAAATATTCAAAGCAGCCTAAAAAGGGGTTGTTACACTCTCCCACATAAAAATATTTCATCTTTGAAATCCTAAAGGACTAAGCAACTGACCCAAACACTAAAGTGTATTTGATGATATAAAAATCATCTTCATCTTATGCCAAATTAGCAAACTCCACACCAATCTATCCTGGACACTATCCAACCTTCCAGTGCATATGTCAGCAAACATGGCATTGTCTTCAAATTGAGTTATAAACACCTGAAACCAATAATTAACAACAACTGCATCTATAGTGACAATTTTCCATATCCTCACTAAAATTCCATAGTCACTTAGGGCTATTACAATAATTTTTGCCACTGATTCTTACGACTATCGGCCATATCCAAAAAAATTCACTCTATCTTCCTTTCAAATTTTGCTTAAATTTTCAATTTTTTTTTGGCAACCCCTCCTTAGAAGGGATCAAACGAAAAAACTAAAAATCACCATTACAGGCCTAAACCAACAAAAGAAAACAAAAGCCAAGTACCTATTAGTCGAGCAACCAACTCTACTCATGAAACCAAAACCATCAAACTAGCCTTTACTCCCATGAACCTGCATTTCACTTACAAATGATATCTAACTATATAACTCATAGCCATATAATTTTGCATTTTACAATATCAAGCATATAATTATAAATAAAGCCTGTATGATAACCATTTATCATCTATACGTAATTTCAAATCTGACCGATCACATAATTTCTTTTCCAAACTAGTATCATTCACTCGACTATTTTAGTGTGGAACCCAATCAGATTTCTTGATTAGAAACCTCTATTCTCTTTGCATAGTCATATACAATTAGACCAAAAAAGGTATAACATCTCAGATTCTAGAATTTAATAAATAATTCCTTGATTTGAATATATAAGGAGTCATAATAATCTAATCTCATCGCCTTATCCAGTACATATGCAGAGACCTAGTCAAGAAAAGACTGATAATGCTAACGTGATTAGTGCATATGCGAGTACCTGATATCGATGTGATTGAGGACATCACATTGATATGAAGATACATCAAGGTATAACTTATTGCTTTAAGACTAATCATATGATAGAATCGTTAAAGAATGGAAGACAAATGACCTTTGAGGACAAGTTCATCTTTGTCATCTATATATGAGTCCATGTTGGCCTTTAGATAATATAATCCAAAAGGTTCATGCTGTGTCATATATTCAATAGGCAAAAATCTTGAAATCATGATGTTGTCTATTATGTACAACATTAGGCTAGGTATCTTGTCCTTATGTATAAAGTACATAGTTCATGGTTCATATAAATATGCATATAGAAATTCATCATAATCTAAGGCACTTCGACTAGGTTCAGTCAATTTTTTCATGACAAGTCATATTATGCAAGTCCATTTCAATAATGTTCAATAAAGTAATAATCGAACTCTACAGCATGGCTAAGTTCACGTTCATTTAATTCGAATATGACTACAGTCAAATTGAATTATCCCCAATTCAGTTTAGGGTTAAGAGGCTTTAATTTGAGAAGAGAGAGAAACGAAAATCCATTCCTAAAATGGCACCTATAAAGTTAAATTTATAGAGGGAGGCGACCCCCTTCCCTACATCTAACGTATTCGATCAGGTTAACTTCGGCGGTCTTTGACTTCGATGGTGTGATTTGTGCTTTAATATTTTTGGAGGTGGCCTCGCCTCACTTTAACGTCCTCGATGTTATTGATTATTGCTAGTTTAAAAAAGGTACCATCAAAGAGCTATAGACTATTTTGCCGCCTCTATACAACATGAGGATCTTTGCACGGGTTGATGGCACTATCATTACTGTCCTTCTCGCAACGTCAAGGTCTTTGAGGACATAAATGGTGCTTACCATGGACATTGCTTTGGTTGAATGCGGGATTCCCTTTGAGCGATGAAGTGTTTTAGCGATCGAAGTGCAGCATGTCGATGAGCGTGCTTGGTTATGACGATTGAATAATGGTGCTTCTAATGTCTTCGGCGTGCTTATAGAAAGGGATGTTGTCACAATATTGGTAGTCTGCCGATGATATGCCTCCTCCATATTAATTTTTCATTGACGCCTAACACTTTTGAAGTCATTTGAGTATAGTGTCGTTGATGGATGGTGTGATTTAGGTTGAAGTCCTTCCCAACCTTGCTAGCATGCCATCTTTAAGGGTTTAATGCAGTGTAAATGAAGGAAATGGCATGTATTAATGAAGATCGACCACACCAAAGTGGTAAAGTGCGATGCGATACTCTATCGAAGAGACACGTTTCTAGCCTACGAAAAGATGTGCTGTTGACAAGTGACAAAGTGCAGAGAGACACCCACTAAGAGATACGTTGTTTTATTCTTTAATTCGAGATTCATTATCCATAATCCCTTTATGATGCTATTGTTTATAACATTACATCCAATACTAAAATTATATGGATAACATTTAGCCCTCGGTATAAGAGAAGATTTTACTTTTAGGTTAAAACCATGAATTCATTTATACTTCCCAATTTTGGCTTCATCTTCTAGAAAGCAATGGTTAAGAGGTAATGGCGGGAATCCATAAATTCAACTTTCGAAAAGAGTGAACAAAGGCTATAAATCCATGTCTGGTAATGATGATAGAAGTCCAAGAATCCATGTATAAAAGACTATAGATCCACATTTGATAATAAGAAGTCCAGAAATATGTATCAGATAGAAGACCAGAAATTCCCATACGATAATAATAGAAAACCAGAAATCTATATAATAAGACTAGAAAACCCATTTCTGGTGATAATATGAGAAGAGAAGAAATCCATGCAAGAAGAATGAAAACCTATTTCTGGCGATAATATAAGAAAACAAGAAATCCATATAAGTAGACCAAAAATCCATTTCCGTCGATAATATAGGAAGCCCAAAAATCCATATAAGAAGATCAAAAATCCATTTCTGATGATAATATAAGAAGACCATAAATCCACATAAGAAAACCAAAAACCATTTTTTTCCTTTTGGATACCTGATTTGATTTGAAGCACTACTTGGCTCTTGAATTTGAATGTTTTTAAAGCACTACTTGGCTCTTGATTTTGATTGATTTAGGAGAATTATTTAGCTCTTGGTTTTGACTGATTTTGGAGCACTACTTTACTATTGAGTTCGATTAATTTGAGAGTGCTACTTGGCTCTTGAGTTTGATCGATCTTCCTTTGGAAGATTTTGCTGCTTTATTGAGGTCTTTGATAACAGCACTAAAGGCTTACTCAGTCCCCCTTTATGTGACACTTTAACCAGGCCATGTAGGCCGGGGTTAAAGGCTTTCCCGTTGCTTTAATATAGCCTTTGATGATGACACCAAAGGCTTACCGGACCTCCCTCTATGAAGCGCTTCAGTAAGTGCCCTTGATGATTGGCGCTAAAGGCCTTCCTGGTGCTTTATTGATGCCGTATAATGGCAGGCACTAAAGGCTCACCTGACCTCCCTCTAGGAGGCACTTCAATGAGGCATTTGATGATGGCATTGAAGGCTTAAGGCATTGAATAGCCGGGTTCTCTTGTGGTCAAGCCTTTGATGGTCTAAGGCCTTTGATGACCAGGACCTCTTGAGGTTAAGCCTTTGATAGCGAGGATCTTCGATGGTCGGCACCTATTACGGTCAAGCCTTTAATGGTTGGGGGTTTTCCTTTACCGTAAGAAAATCCAACCAATTTCTGTAACCAAGCTGATTATTCCTTTTTATTCATCCGTTGTTGGTAAGTATGGCCATAAATGTTCGGCATTCCATGTTCTTGCTATGACATTACCATCTTATCGACAAAGTTTACAAGTCCCTTATGGAATTACTTTGTGCACGATTAAGGGTCCTTCCCAGTTTGGCCCCAACAGTCCATCGATGCGATTCCAGGTATTATCGATGACTCGTTGGAGCACTAGATCTACTTTTTGGAATATCCATTCTTTTACTCTGGAATTATAGTATTTGGTTGCTCTCCATTGGTTCTCAGTCATTCAGATGGTTATTTAATTTCTTAATTCATTGATTAGTTTTAAGGACTCCTTCTTCAAATCTTGATTTGGGTCAAAGGCATATTTGATCCTTTAATCAGAAGGAACTTCTACTTTAATTGGAAGCATAGCTTCACATCCATATGTGACGGAATATGGAGTACTCCCTGCATTAGTTTTAGTAGAAGTTCTATGTGACCATAAAGCTAGAGGTAGCTCCTCTACCCAATTCCCTTTTGTTTTGTCCAATCATTTCATCAAAATAGTTTTTATAGTTTTGTTGGCTGCTTCAACAGCACCATTTACTTTGGGAAGGGCTACAGATGAAAAGGTTTAAATAATCCCATTTTTGTTGCAAAATTGGGTGAACTTTCGCTTTTGAATTGGGTTCCATTGTTGTAAATTATCTTATGCAAGAACCCAAATCCAATAACGATATTTTTTACTGCAAATATGAGATCATTTTCTCATATGATGTTTGGAAGTGGTTCAGCCTCCACCCGTTCAGTAAAATAATCAATGGCTACCACTGCATACTTTGCTCGCCCTTTGGACACACAAGTGGTCCTATTAAATCAATTCTCCATACATTGAAAGGCCACGGGTTTGGTATAGAAGTTAGTTTGGTTGGACGTAAATGTGGAATTTTAGAGAATTTCCGGCACTTATCAATCGAATCATATAGTCGATGGCTTAACTAGTCATCTAAGGTCAATTAAAGCCTTTAATCATAACTTTCTTAGCCAATTTTACCCCATTGGAGTGGTTTCCATAAAATCCTTCATGGGCTTCCTTGAGCAACTTAGCCCCTACTTCAGGAATAACAAATCTCAAGCGAGGAAGTAAATATCCCTTTTTACAAAATATTCTATCTACTATGATAATGATTGGGGATTGGTGCTTTATCCTTCTTGCTCCCCTTTTATCCGCTGGTAGTTTTTCTTCTGTTATATACTCAATAATTGGAGTCATCCGATTGTTCTTGTATTGATCATTAGTTCTTAAGTGGGTGATTTTTTCCCACAAATTCCAACTTCATCTTCCTTCTTTTTATGCGTTAAATCATGAGATTTAGTTAGCACTAAAGCTTTATTTTCTAAGTTTGTTTTATATTCCTCAACGGTATGATTTTCCTGATGTCCTACTTGCACAATTCGAGCTTCCGACGCTCCTCGTGCACTTGCTTGCTTGGCTAAAGAGTCGACTTGAGAGTTCTTGGCTCTGGGTATTTGATTTATTGAAATAACCTCGAACTGAGTCAGCATCTTCAATATTTTCTTGACATATAGCATCAACTTGAGATCCTTCATCTGATATTTCTGGTTTAGTTAGTTTACCATCAAGTGTGAATCACTAAAGATTTCAATTCTTTGGAGTTACAATTCAAGAGTAGGGTAAGTCATGCTATCATAGATTCATCTTCTACCACGTCATTGGCGGTTGGAAATCCTAATTTCGTTGCATAGTGCAGGCGATGTCCATCAGGAGTTATAACCACATATCCAGCCCTAGCTCGTTGTTCATTTGAAGCTCCATTTATGAATAGTTGTCATTTAGGGTTCAAGTCTTTCTCCTTTTCTGATTGCCCCTTAATAAATCCTGTGCATTCATTGACAAAATTGGTCAGAGCCTGACCTTTAATTGATACTCGTGGTAGAAATTAAATATCATATTGGCTAAGCTCAATCCTGAAAGTGACTAAGGGTCAAGTAATATGAATAATTATCTAAATTATAAACTTGCGCATGATAAAAGTAAAAAGTAAATAACGATAAGTGAATAACATCAGAGGTGTCTATACTGGTTCGAACTTTCCGTTCTACGTCCAATCTCAGACTCCTTCTGGATTTAAACCGATACCCTCACTTAACCCGGAGGACATGCATTACATCGCCTGAGCAACTAAACAGGACTTCAACCACCCAAGGATACTACAACAGGACTTTAATTATAAATAGCAGAATTGTACTTGAACGAGTATGCTCTTGAAAAGCACTGATTAGTCAATAACACACACTCTTTCTATAATCTTCTCCTTTGTGGTATATCATGTAGTTTGTGGAGAAACGAGGTGATTATGATAACCGAAAAATATTCTTGAATGATCATGTGATCAAAAATATAAAGCAGTTTGGAATTGAATGCTCGAGAGTTCAATAGCAAAGATAGGGAGAATTGCAAATAGAACTGATGATAAAACAATAAAATAGTTTGCTTTATATAGAGTTTAATAGTTGCAATCATTCGTAAAATAGAAACGGCGAAAAATTAGGACATCAGTTTTTGATCTACAAGATGTAACCCTTCATGAAGAAGAGGTATCCTTCAAGAAAACTAGCCCTTATACAAATTTAGCAGGCTGAATAGAGTGTGGCAGCCAACTGAATCAAAGATTTTGAAATTAGCAAGGAAATAGTTTATTTTACGTAGCTTTCAACTGGCTGAATATAGTAATTCAGACAGTTGAATGTTCAAAGATATTTATGTCTGCATGCATAGATTCAGTCGGCTAACTTGGGCGATTTAGCCAGCTGAACTTCAAGTTTGTTGTGATGTCTTTGAAAATTCAATTTCTAAAAAATTATGTGTGTGTATATCACATAGAAGAGATTTTAACTACTTTATGCCTTTAGACATAGACACTATGACTGATAGTATTTTATAGCATCAATTTGGTCTTCTTTTTGCTATAATTGTCTCTTTGTAAAGTTGATATCATTTCCTACAAAAGTGATTAGTATATACAATATTATTTGTATAGCTGTCACTGTCAAAACATCAAAATATAAGATCTAGCATTCTCCCCCTTTTTGATGATGACAAATAAGTTCAATTATAAATTGAGTCATTCTCTCCCTCCCTAACTTGATACTTACCCTATCGATATAGCCTTGCTTTATTCTTTCCCTTGTCATCGACAAAAGGAAAATAGATATCACTAGGAGAAATAAAACATTTGTAAGATAGTTATCCTACAATCATCACGTCATGTAAAACATCATAGATCAGATGATACAAAACATCACCGATACGTCATGGAAATGCTATGCATAATAACATGAAGAAAAATTATTCAACATTACATCATAGAAACATAACGATCAAGTCATCATAAACATTATAACACAAATTGTTTTTAAGGAGTTAAACACAAAAAATATATAAGATTTATAAGAAGCTGATAATAAAAACATACTATGATATAAAGAACAATCAAAATCCTTGGCTTTCAGAGTTACCTCCTTCATCTTCGTCTTCCTCTTTAGAAGTTGTCCAAGTGAAAGTAGCTGGAGTTGTAGTAACTCCGGTTGATGATATAGGATGAACAATAGATGTGGACGAGTATGAAAGCTTATCCCAAATCTTGTTCAAGAAGCCTTCGGTCGAATTGAGCTTTTGTTGGTTTTTTACACGTTGTGCACAATTTTGGTTAAACGATGATCAAACCAACTTTGTTTTCGAGATAGGGTAACAAAAGAATGTTTGGAAGGGACATCCACATTGATTTCTTCCATTTCATTATTATCTCCTTGAGCTTGCGGTCCTTGGGAGGAGGAAGCAATGCTAGTGTAATAGGGTTGTGCAATATCTTGGCCATGGTTTGCAACCCATTATTGAAAGATAATTATGTCATCACTTGTAGCACGTTTTGGAAGACCCATGAGACTGAATGTTTTGGAGTTGAGTTCGCTTATTGTTATGAACTCGGAATTTGGTATAAATACTCCAAAATTTTGCAAGATACGCATAATGTATACTCCATAATGAATTATTTAATAATTTCTTCTATGGTTAATGGTTATTATTCTAGAATTACATTACCCCAATTTACAGGTTGAGATGAGTAGATTGCATATAGAGCTTGAAAATCTCTTTAATAAACTTTTTCGTAGCTACCTGTTCGAGGTTAAAATGATCGAATAAAAGCACGATGAATTAGCCAAGCTTTGGACGCAGTGCACTAGATTTTAGTTCGGTCATATTGTTGGACAGAAATCTATTTGACACTTCATCCCGTTGAAACATGTGTCATCTCGTTGAAACATGTCAAATTTCATCGATATCTAAGCCCTAAGATAGACATTTTTAAATATGTCCTAAACGTTGTAGGGGAAGATAAATCTTAATAACCATAAACCATAGTCCAAATACAATCAATTTTATTTTGTAGATTTTGATGATCTAAGTTCCTGTTTGCAGAGAAAAGTTTAAAAAAAGAGGGTAGATCTTGACAATGTTAGCATCATGCTCTATAAGAGAATCAAAATTATTTTCCTCCACCATCTCTCGAATTCCATATCCATTGAAATTGGCGAATTTCATAAAAGCCCCTTCAAAGATTTTTGAATTCTTCATGTCATTGAATCTTGCAACAACGGTATCATCATGAAGCCTTGCCCTGATTTGGTCTTGAGATGGGCCACTAGAAGTAAAGGCTTGCCTTGCTTTTTTGGATCTTAGAGCCATTGTTTGATTTGAAGAGAGATCTGATGGTAAAAATGTGATTTTTAGAATTAAGGAGAATGGATTTTTGTTTGATGAAATGAAGAGTGATGAGGAAATGTAGGGTTAAGCAGATATATTGGTTGGTGGAGTATTGAATGAGTGCCTTAAAAAATGCGCTAGTTATATAAAAAAAACTAAAATTTGGTCCATCAGCCGGCTGGTAGAAGTAATTCAGTCATCTGAATGATTCATAAAAAAATCAACAAAGAAATAAGCCAAAAATGGTCGTATAAATTTTTAGGATCAACCGGCTGAATTCTGGAAAAATTTGATGGTCTTGAATATTCAGCCGTCTGAACAAAGGTGTTCAGCCGGCTGAATCTGCTGCCTTTGCACAAAACAGCTTATATCCAAATATAATCAGATTATTATACTTGTGTACCTATAAGAGCTTTATTCTCATATTAAACAATTTGAATAATTTTATTCAATAAATTTTAAGAATAACATGTTATTTACTGTATGAAAACTACATATATATATAGACACACACACACACACACACACACACACACTATATAGACAATCTAGCGTATATGAATTTATTTATTTTCAGAAGACTCTGATTCTTCTAATGAGCAACCCTTGAATGAAATTGGTTCAAATTTTGTCTTCTCCTTCAATGGTTTGAGAGGGGACAAATTTTTTTTACGAAAAGGGGCGAGCTTAGTCGATGGACCTTTTTTGCATTAATTACGAGGAGCACTTCTGTGTGACGAGGCAATTGTCTCTGGATGCTATTATTCGTAGGAGAATGACCACAAATCTTAAGAGCACATTTCTCGAGGAAACCCAAACATTCTCCTTGATTTTTCTGTTCATAGTACTTTTCACATTAAACACTAATTATTTCTGGTTGAAAATGATGTATATCATTTATTTGATGTTGTGTAGAAGGTGAACCAAAATCTATGTTCCTTCTGACTTGTTTTCCATTCGAAGTACAACCGGTGTGATGATTTAGAGAAGGTGTAATGTGTTTGGGGATATATATATATAGGAGTTAAATTATTGGAAGGTGTGGTAGTGGATGAGTTGAAATCAATGGGTAAGTGTGCATAATTCTCTTAATAAGAAATTTTTGTCTAAAAAGGTGAATTTTGTTTTTATGTTTTTTTTATCTACACCGTTACATTCTTATACATAACTGTTTTTTATTTTTACAAATATTTTTAGAGTTTAATGTCTCCTTTTGATTTGTAACCATATCCATTCTTAATGGTAAATATAAACATAAGTTTTATGACCTTTACTTAATTTACCTAAAATAGTAGGTTGCAATGCAAGAGAAGATGTGCTAATTTGGTTGAACATTTCATGCACTTATTTCTTTATTACCTATGGAAATAATTTAAAATATATATATATTATTATTCTTGTAGTGATACAATTCCAAGTTCTCGTCTTAGTTTAACATAATTATTCTCATTTAATGATTTGGTAAATATGTCTGCAATTTGATTTTCCAAAGATATGAATTGGAGAGAAATAATATCTTTTCTATGTTGTCACGTAGAAAATGATGTCAGATATCAATATGTTTAGTTCGCGAATTATTTATCGGATTTTTTGACAAATAAATTGCACTTATGTTATCACAATAAATTGTTTATTTAGAAAATATTTATACTGAAATCTTGAAGACTTTGTTGCATATAGATCACTTATGCACATGCCAAAGCAACAAAGATATATTCTGCTTCACACGTTGAGAGTGACACATAATTTTGCTTCTTACTAAACCATAATACTAGAGATGATCCAAGGAGTGGCATGTACCACTCAAACTCTTCCGGTCCATTTGACATCCACTGAAGTCAGCATCATTGTTCATTCAAAAGGATTTCTTTCGGATAAAAGTGGCCGTAGTATATAATGTAGCTTAGGTAGGACAAAATTCATTTCACGGCTTGCAAATGTAATTCTTTAGGAATTACTTGAAATTGTGCACATAGACACACACTCATCATGATATTGGGATAACTAGCAGTCAAATATAGTAAAGAACCGATATACTCCGACATAGTTTTTGATCCATACTTTCACCATTTTCATCTCGATCGTGATGGACCGTAGTACTCATTGGAGTTGGTTTTGCAGAAGTGTTTTCCATACCAAAATGGTTTATTAAATTATTATATTACTTCTCTTGATTTATGAAAATACCATTACTTAATTTTTTAATCTATAAACCAAGAAAACATGAGAGTTCTCCCATATGTGACATCTCGAATTCTCTTTCATCGTGTTAGAAAATCCTTCACATAATTTTTCTTTGTGGATCCAAAAATAATATCATCAACATAAACTTGAATTATTAAAATATATTTCTCATTATGTTGAATAAAAAGTTTTGATCTACCTTTCCAATTCAAAACTTGAGTTTATAAGATAGTTCTTAAGACAGTCATACTAAGCATATGGTGTTTGTTTAATATAATGCTTTCTTTAGTTTATAAAGATAATCTAGATATTTTTCATGTGTAAACAAAGGTGGTTGTTCTACATAGACATTTCCTTTTATAAAACCATTTAAAAAGGCCCTTTTTACATCCATTTGCTATAATTTGAAATTATGATTATAAGAAAAGGCTAACAAGATACGTATTGCTTCTAATAGAGCGACATGAGCAAATGTTTGTTCATAGTCTATTCCTTTTTTATTGTAGCCTTGAGCAACTAATCTAGCTTTATCACGAATTATATTCCCTTGCTCATCAGCTTTCTTTTTGAAAACCCACTTTATACCTATAACTGTTTGATCCTTACATTTAGGAACTAAGTCCAAATGTCATTCCATTCGAATTGGTTTAATACTTCTTGCATAGCAAATATCCAATAGTCATCAATTGAACCTCTTTTGTATGTTTAGGTTCAATGTTTAAAATAAAAGTAATATGTCCCCTTTTATTTAGTTGACTTCTTGTCCTTACATTTGTATTTATTTCTCCAATAATTTTTTTGATAGGATGATTTCTTAAAACTCTAGGTGGAGAACGTATTTCTCAATGGTTAAAGTTACAATATTATTTTCAACATTATTACCAATATTTCATCTTCTGAATTACTTTATTTTGTATTTATTTCATCATCTTCATCATTATTTTTAATGTTTGAATTTTCATCAAAAGAAATATGTAGCACTTCTTTTACTATTTTTGTTTATATTCTGTATGCTTTACTTCATTCCGAATATCTAATAAATATTCCTTCATCGGATTTTGAATCGAATTTTCTAAATTGATCTTTTGTATTTAATGAAAAACGTTGAGAACTAAAATTTTTGATATAAGAGATATTAGATTTCATTCTATTAAATAGCTCATATGTAGCGTGTTTAGTTAAGGGACAAACATAGACAGGATTTAGAACATAGCAGGTAGTTGCAACAGCTTCTGTCCAAAAATGTTTTGGCAAATTACTACTACTGAGTAAAGTTCTGGCGCAATCTTGTAGTGTTCTATTTTCCCTTTCTACAACTTAATTTTGTTGTGGACTTCTAGGAATAGAAAAATTAGGGAAAATTCCTTTCTTGTAACAATAATGTTCAAATAAATTAGTATCAAATTCACCACCGTGGTCACTACTAATGTTATTAATTTTTAACTTTTTGAAATTTTGTATTCTTTTGGAAAAGATTTTAAAATTTTCAAAAATATCACTTTAATTTATCAAATATACTATCCATGTATATCTTGAAAAATCTATTGAGAACTTGGTTTTGATTCATGACACGAAGCTATCACTACGACATACAGATTTGAGGACTGCTATGATAAAAAGAGATAAGGAGAAGAGACTTTAAAACCGATCCATTAATTATAGTATTTTTTTAAGTCTTAGGTCAATATCTTTAAAATCTCTCATCGATTACGTATATATTAGCTTATATATTTAATCATTATATTTACCAACATATATAAGCATACATTTAAATTATAAAAGTGATTTAAAGTTATAAAAATTAATATACTTATGCCAATTGTGCATACTACACAAATTTAACTAGGTCAGTCGACTGACCCTCTGAACCAGTCGATTGACACTGGGAATTATGGGCAACATGCACAGTTACATAAATATACGAATTTAAATTTGAAATTATTTTGAATATTCAGTCGACTGACCCAGAGGCTGAGTTGACTGAATTTTTTATAACAGCCACGTTTCAAAAAGACACG
The DNA here is from genome assembly GCA_030765085.1 of Allium cepa. Lineage (NCBI taxonomy): Eukaryota > Viridiplantae > Streptophyta > Magnoliopsida > Asparagales > Amaryllidaceae > Allium > Allium cepa. The sequence goes on along the minus strand of CM060941.1, from coordinate 796,154,518 downwards.
ACTTTTTGTGAAGAGATACAAACCACTATGAAAAGATTGGACGCAACACTTCAATCGAAACTCTTCACTAACAATCGCTGCTTTCTAACCTTTATAAATACAAACTCCAAAGTCATTCCAAATCACTAAATCACAGTCGAATTCTCTTATCTCTTTGATCTTACTTTCTGAAGTCCATTTGCTATCATGCTTTAAATTATTCCGCATTAAAGCAATACTATACCTATCTATTCTTCATATACTTCAAATATATGTATTTATACTCGAGGAGAAGATTATAGGAAGGGTGTATTACAAGTGAAAAATCCGTGTTATCGGAACACACATAAGTCAAAACTATTTTCTATAATTGTCGAAGTCCTATTCTGCTGCTCAGGCGAGTGAAGTCCTCTTCGGATGTTGAGGTGAAATCCTGTTCTGCTGCTCAAGTCCCCATTCGGCTGCTCAGGAGTGTGTAGACCTGTTCCTCCGGGTTAAGTGAAGGTTGTTGTTCTAGTGAAATTCTAGAAGAAGTCTAGGACTGGACGTAGGACGGTGCTCTGAACCAGTATAAAAATCTCTAGTGTCATTTTACTATACCGTTTTTATTCTACACTATTTATAGTATTACTATCATCACTATTCTCTGTATTATCATATATCCATAATACAGGATCCATAGCACACTTTCATTTGGTATCAGAGCAAGGTTATCATATAATCGTAAAACGGTTATCTGATAATCTAATAATATGGACACTAACACTAACACTAGCATTAACACTAGCTTCATTGAAGGACAATCCTCTGCACGTCCACTGGGCTTGAATTATAACTATTGGGCCACACAAATGAGAATTTATATGCAAGCAAATGATTTTGATTCATGGAATATAACTCAAATAGAATATACTATTCCTATTGAAGAATATTCCACTTGGTCAAGTACATAGAAATTTGATGCCACAGCTAATGCAAAATTCATGAATATGTTGTTTTATGCCTTAGATAAAATTGAGTTTAACCATGTTAGCATGTGCAATACTGCATATGAAATATGGCATACACATAAAGTTACACACGAAGGAACCAATAAGGTTAAACAAAGTAAAATATCTATGCTCAAAAGTCGGTTTCAAAACTTTAGAATGAAAGAAAATGAATCTATTAATGACATGTACTCAAGATTTCACGATATCTAGCATTCATCAGTAGGACTAGGAGAAAAATATTCAGATTTTTATATTGTATCCAAAATCCTTAACTCTTTAACGGAAGAATGGGAAAGAAAAGTTCTCGCTATTGAAGAAGCGAACAATATTTCCAAAATAACTCTGGAAGAGTTAACAGAAAATCTGATGTCTTATGAAGTAAATTTGCAGGCTAAAAGAGTTAAAGCTCAGGATAAAAAGAATATAGCATTTCATGCAGAACAAGAAGAATCAGATTCAGATAAAGACGATTTAGCCTTTATCGCCAAGAACTTCAAGAAATTATTGAAATATAAAAAAGGAAACAGAAATAATGGCAAGAGAAGTTCAAACAGTAATAAACCACCGTCCTTATCAATTATGGAATGTTTTAACTGTCACAAAAAGGGGCATATGCAGAAGGACTGTTTAGATCAAAAGAAAGAATATCGAAATAAAAGAAAGCACAAATTCAAAAAAAAAGCATATTCAGTCACATGGGATGATTCAAATTCCTCCTCTTCTTCTTCAAGAAGTGAAAGTGACAACGAAAATGAACAAGCTAACATATGTTTCATGGTTAAAGCTAATGTGGTTAGTGATTTAACTTTTGATGATATGATAGAAATAAATTCTGAATTATTAGATACTTTAAAAAAAATCAAGAGAAAATATAAAGAAGTCTTAGAAAATCAGAACAAGGCAGAATTTGAAAGAGACATGCTTAAAGACGAGAAGAAAATATTAGAAGTAGAACTTGAGAAAACTCAGGAATCTCTTTCAGGTTTTAATTCCCAACTTATTTCATAGAGTCAAGAATTGAAACTCAAAAAGAAAAGAATGATAGTCTTGTTTTTGAAAATCATGTTTTAAAAACTAATATTAAAATGGTAGAACTAGAAAATTCAAGTTTAAAGACCAAACTAGAGGGAATCCCTAAGAATGTTTCGAATTTCAATAAAGGAAAAGAAAATTTATCTAGAATTATTGAGAATTCACAATCTGTTAGTAATAAAAATGGTTTAGGATATAATAAGAAAGTCAAGAATTCACAATCTAGTTATTTAAACAAAGCAATGTATGATAAAACATCCACATCTTCAAATAGATTAGTTTCTAAAACTATAAGTATATGGGTACCTAAAACTAATAACAAACTAATAAGGAAAAAGTATATTAATTCATTTATAGAAAATGTTCATAATAATAAAAATTATATTTATAAAAGGGATACTAAACCCACTTGGGTTTGGTTTCCTAAGACCTAAATCTTAAGACCCTACTAAAAAGGTGAGTACCAACGTTATCTCATTTTTTTGCAGGTCCCACTCAAGAAAATAGGAAAATGGATACTCGACAGTGGTTGCTCAAAACACATGACAGGAGACAAAGATATGCTGATAAATATTACATACTCATTTGGAGGTTATATCACTTTTGAAGATAATTCCAAGGGATATATCATCGGCAAAGGCGATGTGAGCAATTACGGTACATCTAATTTACCTCTTATTACAAACATTTTATTAGTTAAGAATTTAAATCATTATCTATTAAGTATAAGTCAATTATGCGATAAAGGTTTTAAAATATCATTTTTTGAAAATAAAGTAGTATTCTTGATTAGAATCAAAATCTTATTTTTTATGGAAATAGAGATAAAAACATTTATGTTTTAAATATGAAAATTAATCATAACTCGGATATGTGTTTAATAGCTAAAGAAAATGATCCCTGGATATGGCACAAACAATTCTATCATATCAATTTCAAAAATATAAATAAAGTTTCTAAAAATAATCTTGTAAAAGGTTTACCAAATATGAATTTTAAAGTTAATGATATATGTGACTCATGTCAATTAGGTAAATTAACTAAATCTTCATTTAAATCTAAGAAAGTTATTTCGACATTACAACCACTCGAGTTAGTTCATATGGATTTATTTGGCCCTACCTAAGTTCAATCCATAAACCATAATAAGTATGTATTTGTAGTAGTTGATGATTTTTCTAGATATACATAGACTATCTATTTGAAAAATAAAAGCGATACCTTTGAAAATTTCAAAACATTTGTTAAAAAAATTCAAAATTTAAAAGGTATTAAAATTAAGAATATTAGAAGTGATCACGGAGGTAAATTTGAAAATATACAGTTTGATAATTATTGTACAAAGAGAGGAATATTCCATAACTTTTCGTTTTCTAGAACTCCACAACAAAATGGAGTTGTAGAACGAAAGAATCGAACTCTACAAGAATGTGCTAGAACTTTACTAAATGAAAGCATGTTACCAAAATAATTTCAAGCAGAAGCTAATGCAACTACTTGTTATGTTTTGAATCGTGTTTCTATTAGACCTCTCATCAAAAATACTCCTTATGAACTTTTTAACGGTAGAAAACCAAACATATCTTACTTTGAAATATTTGGATCAAAATGTTTTATATTAAATACCAAAGATCAGCCTGGCAAATTTGATTCAAAAAGTGATGAAGGAATATTTCTTGGATATTCGAATCGAAGCAAAGCCTGCCGAATTTTTAATAAACGAATGAATACTATCGAAGAATCACTCCATGTATCTTTTAATGATAACTCTAAACGTATTTCTAATGCAAACAATAACAATGACTTACCTAATAACAATAAAAATATATTATAATAAACAATTTAAGAGATGATGACGATATCGTTTATAATTCTAGAGAAAATGAAGACATTATTAATAATTTAGAAAACAGAAATACGACTAATATAATAAGATCTCCTCGAAGAGTTTTACGAAATCATCCTATAGAGAATATAATTGGAGAAATAAATTCAAATGTTCAAACTATAAATCAACTAAATTTAATGGGTAATGTAGCTTTTCTCTCTACTACAAAACCTAAAAATGCGAAAGAAGCATCATCCGATGAAAATTGGATTATTGCTATGCAAGAAGAATTAAATCAGTTTGAACGAAATTAAGTTTAGGAACTAGTACCCAGACCAACCGATCAAACTATTATCGGAACTAAATGGGTTTATAAAAATAAAGTAGACGGATTAGGAAATATAACTAGAGATAAAGCAAGACTAGTAGCACAAGGATATAACTAGGAAGAAGGAATAGACTACGAAGAAACGTTTGCTCCAGTTGCTAGACTAGAAGCAATATGAATTTTGTCGGCATACTGATGTTTTAATTACTTTAAAATCTATCAAATGGATGTTAAAAGTGCTTTTTTAAATAGCTATATAAAAGAAATCGTTTATGTTGAACAACCTCCTTTATTTATTCATGAGATATATCCAGATCATGGATATAAACTTAAGAAAGCTTTATGTGGTTTAAAACAAGCACCACATGCTTGGTATGAACTACTAAAAAACTATCTAATTAATTCTGGATTCGAAATAGGAAAAGTAGATCAAACTTTATTTATAAAACGTTCAAAAAATGATATATTAATAGTTCAAATATATTTGGCTCAACTAATAACGAATTTTCTGAAATAATGACTAGACAATTTGAAATGTCCCATATGGGAGAATTATCATATTTTCTAGGACTTCAAACAAAACAAGTTTCAAATGGAATTTTTATTAATCAAGAAAAATATTGTAATAGTATTATCAAACATTTTGGAATGGAAAACACTTCTGTCAAACCAACACCTATGAGCATAACAGAACATCTTGATAATGATGAAAATGGCAAAATGTAGACCACAAACTATATCGTATATGATAGGATCACTACTTTATCTAACAACAAGTAGACCAAATATTATGATGAGTGTGTGCTTATGTGCACGATTTCAAGCTGACCCGAAAGAATCACATTTACGTGCTGTAAAACGTATACTACGCTATTTTAGTGCGGACTTTTTATCCAAAAGAATGTTCGTTTGAATTAGTATCATACAGCGATGCCGATTTTGGAGGATCAAGAACGGATAGAAAAAGTACAATCGGTACGTGTCACTTCATTGGTAAATCTTTAATATTGGTTTAGTAAGAAACAAAACTGTCTATTTATCACCTTATGAAGCAGAATATATTTCTGCGGCACTAGTTTGCGCATAAGTAATTTATATGCAACAAACACTTAAAGATTTTTGGAATCAATTTATCAAAATCAACAATTTACTGCGATAATTCTAGTGCTATAAATCTATATAAAAATCCAATAAACCATTCAAGAACTAAACATATAGATATCAGACATCATTTTTTATGCGATAATATAGAAAAAGAAGTGATAAATTTAAACTACGTACGATCAAAAAATCAATTAGACGATATTTTTACCAAACCACTATTAGAAAATACCTTTATAAATTTGCGTCGTGAGCTTGGTATAATGTCAATTAAAGATATATAAATATAATATAAAAAATTTAACTAAAAACTCAAATATAAATTATTATTATTTTTTTACAAAAATTCGAAATTCTGACCATGCTGAGAATTGAACTAGTGATCTGCTGTGAATAGCCCAAGTGTCTTAACCACCTAAGCTATTGAAATTTTCTGTTATAGTATGGTATGGCCATTTTATTATATGGTAACATTAGTTTTCATTTCGTATGGCTTATACTAAATGGCCATTCTAGTTTATTTATTTTGAACACTCTTGATTATGAAAGTTAAATGTATGGATGATTGTTTTTATTTTTGTCTCGTAATATCTTTCACATTATAACTTCATATTACTTATTCCTTTTTGCTGATGATAAAGGGGGAGAAATATTATTGCTAATAATAAGAATGTAGGATATAGAGCGTCAAAGATTCAGGAGGAGTAAGTATTTATTTTATATATATGTATATAGTAATCTATATCTATTTACAGGTTGTCATCAATCAAAAAGAGGGAGAAAAATATTATTGCTAATAATAATATTGCAGGATATAGAGCGTCAAAGATTCAGGGGGAGTAAGTATTTATGTTATATATATATATATATATATATATATATATATATATACACAGTCGAAATCCATATCTATTTACCGGTTGTCATCAATCAAAAAGGAGGAGAATGTTGAGAACTTGGTTTTGATTCATGACACGAAGCTATCACTACGACATACAGATTTGAGGACTGTTATGACAAAAAGAGACAAGGAGAAGAGACTTTAAAACCAATGCATCAATTATAGTATTTTGTTTTTAAGTCTTAAGTCAATATTGTTAAAATTTCTCCTCGATTACGTATATATTAGCTTATATATTTAATCATTATATTTACCAAATATTTTATACATATATAAGCATACATTTAAATTATAAAAGTGATTTAAAGTTATAAAAATTAATATACTTATGCAAATTGTGCATACTGCACAAATTTAACTAGGTCAGTCAACTGACCCTCTGAACCAGTCGACTGACACTGGGAATTTTGTGCAGCATGCACAGTTACATAAATATACGAATTTAAAATTAAAATTATTCTGAATATTCAGTCGACTGACCCAGAGGCTCAGTTGACTGAATTTCTATAATAGCCACTTTTCGAAAAGATGCGACTTTTTGTGAAGAGATATGAACCTCTACGAAATGATTGGACGCAACATTTCAATCGAAATTCTTCATCAATAGTCGCTGCTTTCTAACCTTTACAAATGCAAAATCCAACTTCATTTCAAATCACTTAATCACAATCGAATTCTCTTATCTCTCTGATATTACTTTTTGAAATCCATTTGCTATCATACTTTCAGTTATTCTGCATTAAAGCAATATTATACCTTTCTATTCTTCATATACTTCAAATATATATATATACACACACACACATATACTCGAGGAGAAGATTATAGGAAGGGTGTACTACAAGTGAAAAATCCTTGTCATCAAAACACACATAAGTCAAAACTATTTTCTGCAATTGTTGAAGTCCTGTTCTGCTGCTCAGGCGAGTGAAGTCCTCTTCGGCTGTTGAGGCAAAATCATGTTCTGCTGCTCAGGTCCCCGTTCGGCTGCTCAAGGGTGTATAGACCTGTTCCTTCAGGTTAAGTGAGGGTTGTTGTTTTAGTGAAATTCTAGAAGGAGTCTGGGACTGGACGTAGGACGGTGCTCCGAACCAGTATAAAAATCTCTGGTATCATTTTACTATACTACTTTTTATTCAGCACTATTTATAGTATTACTATCATCACTATACTTCGTATTATTATATATCCATATTACATGATCCATAACTGGTGTGTATGTAAATGTACATATATTTACATCCATATTTTATCTCTTGTTTATTTAAATAAACATCATATTTGGGCATTTGTACATGTTAAAACCAAAATTCAATTATTTTCAAAACCATCATATTTTCATCTTCATACAAGGGTAAAATGGTCATTTTTTTGCATATGCAAATTTGAAAATTTTTACTTTGACATTTTGATGATTTTCATAAGAATTTGGATGCATTTGGAAGAGGCTTATATGAAGATACATACATGCACAAATGAAATACAAAGGAATGAAGAGAAAATAATTCAAGTTTAAGATCATGGAGGACCCCACCCACTTACCTAAATGTACAATTATGAGCTAATGGACAACTAAGTGGAGGTTAAAGCTTTATGCACAACAAATGATGGATTAATTAGTGGCTAATGGTTACTTGGTGGCCACACTTCCTAAAGGGCATTTTAGGAAGCCCCTATTTAGGGTTTTACGCATGTACATATTGCCCTCTTATGTACATGAAACCATCTTCTACTCTTTCATTTTACTTAGGAAATTAAGAAATCAAAGTGTAAGCTCAATCTTCTATGAAATAAAAATGGCTACCAAGCCTCTTTCTTCTCTCTTTATACATGTTTTTCTTTGTTTTATTGTTAATGTTTATTTCTATGCTCTCTTTCTCTTTATGCTCATAGCTTTGATTTACATTTATGCAAGTAGTTAGTCGCTAATCTCTTTTGCTTTCTTTGCTTATTTTCTATTCTTTTTCTTTTAATGTTGAAATTTACTTGTGTTGCTTCAATGCCACAATAGAGTAGCTAAACCCCTTCAATTTAGGGGTGATGAAGCTCTCTAACTTTATGTAATTTCAATATTTTTATGATTTATGATCTCTTTGTTTATGCTTCATGAATGTGAATTTTGATGTAAGTTTATACAAGTGGGTTTGATAGCTTATATTGCTTATGTAAATTAGATATTCTTATTCAGCATAAACACAATTTACATCATCATTTGCTAATTAATTTTTGATTATGAAATGAAAGTAAAAATTAAATTTGATGATCTATATTACTAGCTACAATAGTAAATAGATCATACTTTAAATAGCTTTTTCTTTGGCTTTATTTTCATGAGAATTATAAGTGGTATAATTGTTGTATTATAGTTTGATGGTTTGAGGTATGTTTACTAATAACATAAACAAATCATACATATGATAAATGCAATGATTATTTCACTTAATATCAAAGTTAGAGATCATAAATTATGTGTTTGTTGATTCACAGAAATTTGAGAGTGGATTTGCCTCTAAATTTGTCTCTAGTTCCAATAGTTTTCTAATCACATTTTAATTCTAGTTTTAGCTTCATTTTAGTTTTATTCAACAATTTCTCCTTCATTTGGTCTAATTTGATTGAACAGATTTTTAAAACTCTAACTCCCTGTGGATCGACCCGTATTCGCCACGTACTTCAAATGTACGTCATGCGCTTGCGGTTTTTTTTAATTTGAAATTTTTCGACGGTTTTCTAATTCGATAGAAAATCCACCGATTAACAAGTTTTTGGCGCCGTTGCCGGGGAGTTGTCTTGATTTTAAGTTTCTATTATTTGGATTATTTTTGTTTGATTTTTGAGTGTTTTTGTTTGTGTGCGTTTGCATAAAAAAATATTGCGTGATTTTTGTGTGTTTATTGTTCTAGTTTTCTTTTCCATTTACATTGCATTTCTATTCCCAAAAAAACCAAAAAAAACATCAAAAATTCAAAACACAAATAAAAATATTTTATTGCATTTACATTTACTGTTTTTTCCTTCTTTTTTCATTTACAAAAAAAAGAATTTCAAACTGTGCATATAACATTGCACTGTTCACTATGTAACAGTTGGTCTGTGCATATTTACAACTGTGCTTTTGATCATCAGACAAACCACTGTTCCCTCTCATCCATTTCTGCCTGCAGAGCAACTCCAACTTTCACCGTCACCAGTGATAGACCCTCTCACAAGAAAATACAATCACTTCTCCAACTTCATCACACATCTAACTGCAGCAATACATCTCTTTCCACCAACTGAAACGCCCATTTTCCTCACTGCTGTTAACTCAAACTTCTGCCCACACTTGCAACTCCTTGCTTCAACCATTACAACCACCATTTCCTTACACTACTTCAAACATCCTCACTTCATTGCAATCCCACTGCTTCAAACATCTACAATACACTACCATTCTCCCAAACAACCAAAGAAAAAAGAAAAATAAACTTGCTGCTACCTAAACATCTTCGGCTTCCCACATCAACATTTCTTCTTCCCCCAACCATTAGTTTCAGCTGCCACTGCCTACTGCATACAACCACCCAACAAACCACAGTAGCCCACACTTAATCCCCTTACTTCTGCCATCATACAAACATCTCTGCACTTCCACTAACCATACAAGCATCACTTCTACTACTTTCCCCCTTTTTCTGTGCAAACCATCACCAGAGCATACACCTCCACTTCAAAACAAACCGACCTTCCATTCACCAGACAGCAATTTCCCCACCATAACAGCTACAAGCAACAAATCCGCCAACATCCTCAAACACCCATCACTCAACCCGCCAGCGACCTCGCATCCCTCACCCAATTCGACAATCTCCCACTTTGCCAATCACTGTACAGCTTGCAGCAGTCACCACACTACCACAAACTTCTGTCACAACCCACTCAACCATCCATTAACCCAAACCAACTAGCAGCCTTGATCACGATCATCATCACATAAACCATCCACTGTCTTGCCATAAACTGCCGCAATCTCCTCAATCACCACGCCAGAACTGTGCACTGCTCCATCACTTTGCCTCTGTAACTACATCAACCAAAACGCCTTTTTTTCATCTCTTATAACTCCAACAAGCACCGTGACCTGCTACCTTCCGCCCCTGACCTCCTCTACTAATCACGTGAACGCAACCATCCAATCCGACGTCGACATCACACTGATATAGCCCAATCCCACGACAGCAACCATACACCCCACAGCCTTGAACTGACCTCACGGCTACTTTCAACTCACCACATAAAACGTCAACTTCGATACCATCCCTACCTCCCAGCGCGAACAATAATCAGTAGCGAGCATTATCTTCCCCAAACTCCAGTCGAACCAATCAAGTTCACCAATCCCCTCAAACTCATGATAACCAGTCATCGACAACCTCTGCCTAGAAAACCCACAAATTCCCCTAATTTCATCGCCTGAACACACAAACAAAATTTCCTTCACCGAAACATTCAACCGCCTCGACCTGAAATCAGCTACCACTATCCAAATCGAACCACAAAACTTCCTGTCTTTCACTGATCACGATCACCACAACAGCAAATTCGGACGAGTTTTGGATTGGGAATTTGATTTAGAAATTTGCAGTGAAAATTAGTTCGAGATTTTGATTTTATTTGTTTATTGATTTTTCGGCTATTGTTGTGTTTGTTTTAACTGGGGAGTGGTGGTAACTTTTGTTGTGGGCCGGGTTTTGGGCTTTAATGTGTGTTTGTTTTCTTTCTTTTTTGAATTGTTTAGTTTTGGTTTGTTAAAAAAAAGGGTTAGCCCAGTTTATTTTGTTTGATTTCTTTTGAGTTTGGTTTTGTTATACTATATAGTTGTAAAAAAAATTAGTTGTAAAATTTTTTTGTCTCGTTTCAAGTTTCTCTTAAGTTTCATCCTTATATTAAAAAAAAATTGTAAATATATCTTGTTCTTCATTTCAGGTTGTCAAAGCAGAAATTCAAAAGGAAGAAGCGCTTGCCAACAAATAAACTGCTTTGCTTTGCTAAGAAAAATCGCCGCTAATATATATATATATATATATATATATATATATATATATATATTGCTAAATAATCTACACGCTTTGGTATCATGCACCTTTTTCCTTGTTTGAATTGCATTGTTGGTTGGTTGCATTTGCATTTATGTATATATAAAAAATATTCAAGATCCAGAAACAAAAACAAACTTCATTTTAGTTGCGTTGTAATTTCAGTTTAATTTCTGCTTTGCATTCATCTCATCTGGTTTTTCTTTTCTAAGGGAAATACCCCAATTCACATAGGTGAAGGATTTTATCACCCTTTCTTTAGGCCATAACCGCATTTCCTCCTGAAATGGCGAACGAAAACGGCCCTCGAACTCTTATGGATAGAATCTTTCCCAGTAGAGTTTCTATTCCATCTTGCATCAAGTTACCCGCCCCTACGGGTAACCATTTTGAAATTCACTCGAACCATATTGCCACACTTTCGAAATTTGGCAATTTCGAGCACGATGACCCATACATCTTCTTGACTATATTCGAACAAGTTTGCGCAACCATTAAACTCCAACAACTTTCCGATGACGGAATCAAACTTCGATTAATCCCATTCGTTCTTACGGATTACGCTAAAAAATGGTTGTACAGTTTATCATCAACCTCGATTAAAACCTGGGAAGAACTCATAAAAGCTTTCTTGAAAAAATTCAACCCTTTGGAAAAAACAAGTAAAATTCAAAATGAAATTGTAAATTTTCATCAATTCAAGGGAGAACCATTTGGAAAATATTTTGAAAGATTCAAAGTGCTTTTGATAAATTGTCCACATCATAACTTTGAAAAATGGACAATTTGCCAAATCTTTTACGATGGACTCGAAAAAAGCTCGCGAACAATGCTCGAATCAATGTGCCAAGGCAACTTTCTTGCCCAACATCATGATGATGCTTGGCAATTTCTTGAAAACCTCGTCGAAAAGTCGTCCCAATAGGAACGTTCAAATGAGAAATCAATTTACGCACGGTCGAGTGCACACTCGATTGAATCTTCTTTTGCTTTGGAAGCTAAAATCGACGCGATGATTAAAAAATTCGATAACGTTTTCTCATCGAATCAAATGAACCAAGCTTCCCAACCAATGTGTTATAAATGCAACGATCCTAATCATATAGCCGATCAGTGTCCCAATTCTGTCGAACAAATCAATGCTTTCAATAAAGCCAAAAATGATCCGTTTTCTCCAACTTACAATCCTGTTTGGAGAAATCATCCGAATTTTGCGTGGAACCAAAACAATCCCAACACGAATACGATTCGTCCCAATTTTCAAGCATTCTCGAATAATGCTTCGTATCCTCTCTTTCAGCCCAACAATTTTCAACCAAACTTTACGGGTCCGTCCCATAATGAACCACAACAATCAAATTTTCAAACAAATTCTGCTCATCCTCCCCAAGATGATAAACATTTAACTTCACTTGAGAAAACTCTTGAAACGTTAGCTAAGGCAACTACTCAAAGCCTTCAATCAAACAACAATTTGCAAAATTCATTGACTTCATATATGCAAAACACGAACCAATCAATTGCAAAACTCGAAATGCAAATAAGTCAATTAGCCACATCTTTAAGTGAACGCGAACGAGGCACTTTTCCAAGCCAGCCCCTTCCAAATCCCAGAAATCAAAACGAAAATTCAAATCAAGCCTATGTTGTTCAAGATAGAAATGTCACCCAATTGAATGCTATCACAACTTTACGTTTCGGTAAACAAATCGATAATCAAGTCGTTAACCCAAACGATTTACGGGAAATCTCTCTCGACGTTTCTAAAACAACAAACCAATCTGAACAGAATGAGGAGCCAAACATCGAATCGAATGCCAATCAAAACTCTTCCTCTTTTACTCGAGTGGACCCACCTACCGAGTTTCGTGTTCCATTTCCACATCGTCTTCGACCAAAGAAACGCTCGGACCAAATGGAAAAGATGTTGAAAATTTTTGAACAAGTTAAAGTCAACATTCCGCTTCTTGACATCGTTTAGCAAGTCCCCACGTACGTGAAATTTCTTAAGGACTTGTGCACCCAAAAGCGACACACTCAGGTGCCCAAAAAAGTCTTCTTAGCCGCCAGTTTGAGTGAAGTCTTGTCCTATTCCATACCCATTAAATACAAAGATCCTGGCTGCCCTACAATTTCTTGTACAATTGGAGATAAGACAATTAACAAATGTTTGATAGACTTAGGCGCGAGTGTCAACTTGATTCCATACTCCATGTACGAACAATTAGGCTTAGGTGAGCTCAAACCCACAAAAGTTACATTTCAATTCTCCAATCATTCGATTAAGAAGCCCGTGGGAGAAATCGAGGACGAGCTCATTCGAGTAGGGCAATTCATATTCCCTGTTGACTTTATAGTTCTCGAAACACAACCCGTGATAAATCCCTCGAGTCAAATTCCATTGATTTTAGGCCAACAATTCTTAGCCACCTCAAATTCCTTAATCAAATGTCGTAACGGATCAATGAAAATCTCTTTTGGAAACATGGCTTTGGATCTTAACATTTTCAATCTTGAAAGCCAATCAATGAACCTCGTGACGAAACGTTGGAAGTTAGTGCCATTCACGAAAACTTCAAAAGCGAGACACACTTGACCTTAATGACGAACACGAAGCCAAGTATGAAAAGTTGTTTCCTGAAATTCCCAACGAGATTGAATACACTCTTCCCTTTGAATCGCTTCAATTTGAGTCCGAATCTCAATCCAACTCTTTGATCGAAAAACACCCGAAGTTGGACCTCAGACCACTTCCCGATCACCTTAAGTACGCATACTTAGGTGAAGACGAAACATTACCCGTTATAATTTCCGCAACTCTCTCTCTTGATCAAGAAACCTCGTTACTCTTTATTCTTTCGAAAAACAGAGAAGCAATTGGATGGTCGATTTCTGATATAAAGGGAATTAGTCCCACTCTTGTTCAACATCGCATCCATTTAATCGACGATGCCAAGCCTACTCGTGACGCGCAGCGAAGGCTTGATCCAAAAATGAAAGATGCGGTGCGTGATGAAATTCTTAAACTTATCGATAATGGAATCATTAACCTAATCTCTGATAGTTCATGGGTTAGCCAATTCACGTTGTACCGAAAAAGTCTGGGCTAACCGTTGTCAAGAACGATTCGAATGAGCTTATTCCAACTCGTACTCAAACGGGTTGGCGTGTTTGCATTGATTATCGAAAACTAAATGCCGCAACACGTAAGGATCACTTCCCCCTTCCTTACATCGACCAAATGCTCGAACGTTTAGCCGGCTATGAATTATACTGCTTCCTTGATGGTTATGTCGGCTATAACCAAATTCCAATCACTTCTGAAGATCAAGAGAAAATGACTTTTACGTGTCCATTCGGTACCTTCGCTTATCGACGTATGCCATTTGGACTTTGCAATGCTCCTACGACTTTCCAACGATGCATGGTTGGAATCTTTTTCGGCATGATAGAACGCGTTCTAGAAGCTTTTATGGACGATTTCTCAATCTTTAACGATTCTTTTTTCCAATGTTTACATCATCTCGAGTTGGTTCTAAATCGATGTAAAGAAAAACATTTGACTTTGAATTGGGAAAAAGCCACTTTATGGTCAAACAAGGCATAGTCCTTGGACATATCATCTCAAATAAAGGCATTGACGTAGATAAAGCGAAAATCAACGTAATTGCAAATCTACCTATTCTCAAATCTGTTAAGGAGATTCGATCACTTTTAGGACACGCTGGATTTTACCGACGCTTTGTGGAAGACTTTAGCAAAATCGCTCGTCCTTTGATGACCCTTCTTGGAAAAGTCGTTCCTTTCGATTTTCACTCTGATTGCATCTCTTCTTTTGAACATCTTAAGAACAAACTCATTTCTGCTCCAATCATTTGCACAACTAATTGGGATCTTCCTTTCGAAATAATGTGTGATGCTTCGAACTTTGTTGTTGGTGCTATCTTAGGACAACGCATCAACAAGATCCTTCACGTCATTTACTACCCGAATATGACTTTGAACGACGCTCAACTCAACTACACAACAACCGAAAAAGAGCTTCTAGTTGTAGTTTTTGCTCTCAAAAAGTTTCGACCTTACTTGATAGGTTCACACATTACGATCTACACTGACCATTCTGCGCTTCGATATCTGTTCGCTAAAAAGGATGCTAAATCCCTTTGATTCATTGGATCCTTTTACTTCAAGAATTTGACCTTACAACCAAAGACAAAAAAAAGATCTGATAATATCATAGCTGATCACTTGTCTCGTCTTTCGAACGCACCATCTTCTTTGCCGATCAATGAAAACTTCCCCGACGAACAACTTCATTCAATTTCAATCGACCCATGGTACGCTAATATAGCGAACTACTTAGTCACTAAAGAAACTCCCTCATCGTGGTCCAAACAGAACAAGTATAAATTCATGTCCCAAGTAAAATATTTCTATTGGGACGATCCATACATGTTCAAATATTGTCCCGACCAAATCACCCGACGTTGCATTCCAGATAATGAGGTAAGGAGTGTTCTTTCGTTTTGCCACGATCAAGCGTGTGGTGGACATTTTGGTCCTCGAAAAACTACGGAAAAAGTGCTTCAGTGTGGTTTCTATTGGCCTTCTCTTTTTAAAGACTCGTTTGAAATTTGTAAAACTTGCGATCGATGTAAAATGCTGGGATAAATTTCTCGATGAGATATGATGCCTCTAAACCCCATACTTACGATTGAAATCTTTGATGTATGGGGTACCAATTTTGTAGGAACTTTTCCCAATTTTTTTGGAAACTTGTATATCCTTCTCGCTGTCGATTACGTTTCAAAATGGGTCGAAGCCGTCCCGTGTAAGACCAATGACCATAGAATTGTTGTGAAATTTCTCAAAGAAAACATCTTTTCAGGGTTCGGCACACCTCGCACAATAATCAGTGATAATGGAACCCATTTTTGTAACCGTTCTTTTGAAACTTTAATGAAGAAATACTCGATAACCCACAAGTTATCCACTCCATATCATCCTCAGACTTGTGGGCAAGTTGAAGTTTCGAATTGTCAAATAAAACAAATCTTGGAGAAAACATTCAACAAAAATCAAAAAGATTGGTCTCAGATATTGACCGATGCGCTTTGGGCTTACCGTACTGCTTTTAAAACTAACCTTGGGATGTTCCCATTTCGTTTAGTTTACGGTAAAGCTTGCCACTTACCCGTTGAAATTGAACACAAAGCATTGTGGGCAATAAAGAACTTAAACTTTGATCATGAAAAAGCCGACGAAAACCGAAAACTACAACTCAACGAACAAGAAGAACTTAGGAACGATGGTATGAAAAAAGAAAATTTACAAAGAATGAACCAAAGTTTTTCATGATAAGTCAATCCTAAGGAAGACGTTTTTGCTTAACCAGAAAGTTCTTTTATATGACTCGAGACTTCATTTATTTCCGAGAAACTGAAATCAAGACGGATCGGACCATTTGTGGTACGAACTGTTCTTTCACATGGTGTCGTAGAAATAGAAAACCCTAGGGATGGATCAATTTTCAAAGTCAACGGTCATCGTTTGAAACCTTTCTTGGAATTTCCAAATAACCAAGAGGAGGAGCTCATGATCCTTCATGAGCCAAGCTATGTCTAGTAAGAATGCTAACCCTCTTTTGTAAATATGTACATATTTTTCCCCGTTAAACTCATTATATCATGCACCGACTATAGGGACAATGTGAAAATTATGTGTGGGGGGAGTTTCATTTTTATTTATTTTTAGTTTCATGGCATTTTTGAATTTTTATTTTCTTACTTAAAAAAATCTCAAAATTTATAAATCTCAAAAACATTTTTTAGCAATTTGATTTATTTTTGAAGAAACAATATGAGATAAGTATAAGTTTTGGTTAATAAAATTGAAATTTTTGAAAATTTGTTTGTCCTGACAAAAATAAAAATGAAGTTTGATTACAAATAACAATGGTTTAACTAGTATATAGGAAGGTTCGTATGTGTTAATTATGAAGTATGTTCTAATTAAAAATCTCTGTTTAAAAAAAGTGGTAAATTAAAGTAAACGTTATAACATTTTTATCTTCTAAGTTAAATGGTGCAAAGATGATTTTGCAAAACTGTCTCTCTTAAATGTGTATATATATAATAAAAATAATAATAATAACATTCAAAGTATTCACTCTCGTTTAAAAGTCCTCACGGTTATGCATGGGTGAATTACTTGGAATCTTTCATTATGTGCTTTCATACTCATTTAAAAGTCCTTACGGTTATGCATGTATGGAACACATGTAAAAAAAGTCTTAATGAAAACCACCTACGGTCAATATGTGCATGCACAAAAGTGTGTGCACTCGCCATGCTCTATACTCCCCTCACATAAGCCCGTAAGGCAGTGCATGGGTGGTATATCTGGCCTCAGTTTACCTGAGCTAGGTGTGTAATTTTTCTTGCAAATAATGAGAGAGCAAGCAATTGAAATCCTAGCACTATTTTAACTTGTTTGATTAAACTTGTTATTAAAAAGAAATGGAAATACCACTTTAATAAACTTTGATAATCGACTAAGGATCCATTTCATAATTACATTGTGTTATCAAGCGAAACAACTAGCCAAACTATGGTTTATCTGTTATGACAACTTGATTTTTATTGGAAATTTTGACGAGTAAATGACTTAAATTTTCAAGACAAATGACCAAAACTTGTATTTAACTTATTCGTGTCTATTTAAAAGCAAACCTTTCATTTGTATATATTTCCAAAAACTCGCATTCATCTCTTTATAAATAAATCTTGCATTTTGTAAATATTTTCACTTTGCATTGGATTTTGTGAGTAGTATCCGCTTAAAACCCTCACGAGACAACACTCGTTAATGGGGACACCCAGAGGTTTAACGGCTTATTGCATATGCTCAATGCAATCGTGCTCCCTACGAAAACAGATTTATCTTAGTGCTCCTTTATTCGAGGACGAATAAAAAGATAAGTGTGGGGGTATTTGATGTGCACGTAAATGTGCATATATTTACATCCATATTTTATCTCTGTTTATTTAAAAAAACATCATATTTGGGCATTTGTACATGTTAAAACCAAAATTCAATTATTTTCAGAACCATCATATTTTCGTCTTCATTCAAGGGCAAAATGGTCATATTTGTGCATGTGCAAATTTGAGAATTTTTACTTGGACATTTTAATGATTTTCATAGGAATTTGGATGCGTATGGAAGAGGCTTATATGAAGATACATGCATGCACAAATGAAATACAAAGGAATGAAGAGAAAATAATTCAAGTTCAAGATCATGGAGGACCCCACCCACTTACCTAAATGTACAATTATGAGCTAATGGACAACTAAGTGGAGGTTAAAACTTCATGCACAATAAATGATGGATTAATTAGTGGCTAATGGTTACTTGGTGGCCGCACTTCCTAAAGGGCATTTTAGGAAGCCCCCTAAACATAAAATTAGGGTTTTAAGCATGTATATATTGCCCTCTTATGTACATGAAACCATCTTCTACTCTTTCATTTTACTTAGGAAACTAAGAAATCAAAGTGTAAGCTCAGTCTTTTATGAAATAAAAATGGCTTCAAAGCCTCTTTCTTCTCTCTTTTCCACATGTTTTTCTTTGTTTTATTGTTAATGTTTATTTCTATGCTCTCTTTCTCTTTATGCTCATAGCTTTGATTTACATTTATGCAAGTAGTTAGTAGCTAATCTCTTTTGCTTTCTTTGCTTATTTTCTATTCTTTTTCTTTTAATGTTGAAATTTACTTGTGTTGCTTCAATGCCACAATAGAGTAGCTAAACCCCTTCAATTTAGGGGTGATGAAGCTCTCTAACTTTATGTAATTTCAACATTTTTATGATTTATGATCTCTTTGTTTATGCTTCATGAATGTGAATTTTGATGTAAGTTTATACAAGTGGGTTTGATAGCTTATATTGCTTATGTAAATTAGATATTCTTATTCAGCATAAACACAATTTACATCATCATTTGCTAATTAATTTTTGATTATGAAATGAAAGTAAAAATTAAATTTGATGATCTATATTACTAGCTACAATAGTAAATAGATCATACTTTAAATAGCTTTTTCTTTGGCTTTATTTTCATGAGAATTATAAGTGGTATAATTGTTGTATTATAGTTTGATGGTTTGAGGTATGTTTACTAATAACATAAACAAATCATACATATGATAAATGCAATGATTATTTCACTTAATATCAAAGTTAGAGATCATAAATTATGTGTTTGTTGATTTACAAAAATTTGAGAGTGGATTTGCCTCTAAATTTGTCTCTAGTTCCAATAGTTTTCTAATCACATTTTAATTCTAGTTTTAGCTTCATTTTAGTTTTAGTCAACAATTTCTCCTTCATTTGATCTAATTTGATTGAATAGATTTTTAAAACTCTATTACATGATCCATAACTGGTGTGTATGTAAATGTACATATATTTACATCCATATTTTATCTCTTGTTTATTTAAATAAACATCATATTTGGGCATTTGTACATGTTAAAACCAAAATTCAATTATTTTCAAAACCATCATATTTTCATCTTCATTCAAGGGTAAAATGGTCATTTTTTTGCATGTGCAAATTTGAAAATTTTTACTTTGACATTTTGATGATTTTCATAAGAATTTGGATGCATTTGGAAGAGGCTTATATGAAGATACATACATGCACAAATGAAATACAAAGGAATGAAGAGAAAATAATTCAAGTTTAAGATCATGGAGGACCTCACCCACTTACCTAAATGTACAATTATGAGCTAATGGACAACTAAGTGGAGGTTAAAGCTTTATGCACAACAAATGATGGATTAATTAGTGGCTAATGGTTACTTGGTGGCCACACTTCCTAAAGGGCATTTTAGGAAGCCCCTATTTAGGGTTTTACGCATGTACATATTGCCCTCTTATGTACATGAAACTATCTTCTACTCTTTCATTTTATTTAGGAAATTAAGAAATCAAAGTGTAAGCTCAATCTTCTATGAAATAAAAATGGCTACCAAGCCTCTTTCTTCTCTCTTTTCTACATGTTTTTCTTTGTTTTATTGTTAATGTTTATTTCTATGCTCTCTTTCTCTTTATGCTTATAGCTTAGATTTACATTTATGCAAGTAGTTAGTAGCTAATCTCTTTTGCTTTCTTTGCTTATTTTCTATTCTCTTTTCTTTTTAATGTTGAAATTTACTTGTGTTCCTTCAATGCCACAAATGAGTAGCTAAACCCCTTCAATTTAGGGGTGATGAAGCTCTCTAACTTTATGCAATTTCAACATTTTTATGATTTATGATCTCTATGTTTATGCTTCATGAATGTGAATTTTGATGTAAGTTTATACAAGTGGGTTTGATAGCTTATATTGCTTATGCAAATAAGCTATTCTTATTCAACATGAACACAATTTACAGCATCATTTGCTAATTAATTTTTGATTATGAAATGAAAGTAAAAATAAATTTTGATGATCTATATTACTAGTTACAATAGTAAATAGATCATACTTAAAATAGCTTTTGCTTTGGCTTTATTTTCATGAGAATTATAAGTGGTATAATTGTTGTATTATAGCTTGATGGTTTGAGGTATGTTAACTAATAACATAAACAAATCATACTTATGATAAATGCAATGATTATTTCACTTAATATCAAAATTAGAGATCATAAATTATGTGTTTGTTCATTTACAAAAATTTGAAAGTGGATTTGCCTCCAAATTTGTCTCTAGTTCAATAGTTTTATAATCAAATTTTAATTCTAGTTTTAGCTTCATTTTAGTTCTAGTCAACAATTTCTCCTCCATTTGGTCTAATTTGATTGAATAGATTTTTAAAACTCTAACAACTCTCTGCGGATCCCGTATTCGCTACGTATTTCAAGTGTACGCCGTGCGCTTGCGGTTATTTTTAATCTGAAATTTTTCGACGGTTTTCTAATTCGAGAGAAAATCCATCGATTAACAATAATACACTTTCAAAATCATCTAAAATTACAAATACATACTTATTATGATTAATTAATCGAACTTGAATAGGTCCAAAAAGATCCGAATGTAATAGTTCAAGTGGTTGTAATGTAGAAATAATCTTCTTAGATTCAAAATTTGATTTCATTAGTTTTCCTAATTAACAAGCATCACAAATATTGTTTACTTTATAATTCATTTTTGGTGATCATTTCACCAAATTATTTTCTGATAATTTACTCATAGCTTTGAAATTTATGTGACAAAATCTCTTGTACCATAACCAAGGATCATTTTCTTTGGCTATTAAACATTAATTTGCGTTATTATTCATTTTCATATTTAAACTGTATACATTTCTTTTACGATTTCCTTCAAAAATTAAATTTTGACCTTTATCATAAATATTACACTTATATTTTTCAAAAGTAATTTTCAAATATTTATCATAGAGTTGTCTAATACTTAAGAGATTATGTTTTAAATTCTTAACTGAGAACATTTCTAATAAGAGGCATGTTAGATTATCATCGTTGCTTACATCGCCTTTGACAATGATATATCCTTTGGAGTTATCTCCGAATATGACAGTTCCTCCATCTGAGTGGATAATGTTTGTTATTTTTCTATTTCCCGTCATATTTTTTTTAGCAACCACTATCAAGTATACATTTTCCTTTTTTCTTATTTGGTACCTGCAAAAAGTTTAAAATGATATTGGTACTCACTTTCGTTGTTAGGATCCTAATAGTTAGATCTTAGGAAGCCAAACCTGCGAGTGTTTAGAATTTCCTTTATAAACAAAATTATTGTTCTTATGAACAAAAGTCATAAAAGGTTTTATATACTTATTTCTAATAAAATTATTATTAGTCGTGGGAGCTCAAGTCATAATAGATTTTAAATGATATGTAATTTTCTTTTACTAATAGATTTTAAAACTGGTTTATCAAGATTATTTTCCTTCTTCTTGACATTTGCATATATAGAGTTATACTGTTTAGGACAAGTTTTTACTTTTGTAAATTTGTTATATCCTAATCCCTTTTTACTAATAGTGGATTTTGAATTTTCTATAATCATAAAAAGACTTTCTCCAGGTCTTTTAAAGTTAGAAACATTTTTAGTAATATTATCTAACTTTGTTTTAAGACTAGCAATATCTAGTTTTGGTATTTTAACAGTTGATTTCAATTCATGATTTTCTGTTGATGATATGTCATTCTTTTCTTTTTGAGTCTCAATTTCACTACTGAACATAGTAGGTTGAGAAGCAATATTAGCACAAGATTCTTGTGAAATTTCAAGTTCTTCTTCTAAGATTTTCTTTTCAGCTCTTAACATATCAATTTCGTTTCATTTCTATTTAGCCTTTCTAGTGAATCTTTATACTTTCTCTTAAGATTACTTAGTTTATCTATTAATTCAGAATTTAATCAACTAAATTATCAAAAGTAAGATCACTTACATCATCGTTTTTGGCCATAAAGCATATGTTGGCTTGTTCTGTATCACTATCATTGTTGTTGTCTAATGAGGAAGAGTATTCTGAATCATCCCATGTAATTGAAAAAACTTGCTTCTTCTTATTTCTATCCCCCTTGATTTTTTCGTTATTGCCCTTTTTGCGATTTGGACAG
This sequence comes from Allium cepa, assembly GCA_030765085.1. NCBI lineage: Eukaryota > Viridiplantae > Streptophyta > Magnoliopsida > Asparagales > Amaryllidaceae > Allium > Allium cepa. Next base: position 796,131,641 of record CM060941.1, on the reverse strand, counting down.
TTTTTCTTCATATGCCCTTTTTATGGCATTCTTATCATTCAAAAGTTGAGAATGATGGTTAGTTGATTCCTCTATTCCCAAATTTCCGTTCCTTCTAAATTTCAGAAATTTTTTTGAAATTCTTAGCGATAAACGCCATACCATTTTCATCTTCATTAGATTCTTCTTTTTAGACCTGGAATGCTATTGTTTTCTATCTTAAGCTTGAACTTATTTTGCTTTCAAATTAACTTCATATGACATGAGATTTCCTATTAACTCTTCCAGTTTTATGTTAGATGTCAAAAGCTTCTTCAATTGTTAGGATTTTGGAAACGATATTAAAATCAGTATATCTTTCTCCTGATGCCAGAAATGAGTGATATATATCTTAAAACCTAGAATACATCTCATTTATGTTTTCATCTTGCTTCATTCTAAAATTCTAAAATTGATTCTTAAGCATAAATAATTTGTTTTGTTTAACCATATTATTAACTTCAAGAGTAACTCTAAGGGTGCACCAAATTTCATATACTTCAGTACACATACTAACCCATTAAACTCATTTTATCTAAGGAACAAAACGACATATTCATAGCTTTACCATTTGCAGTGGCATCTAATTTCTGTGACTTTGACCATTGTGCATAAGGAGTGGTAGGTATAAAATAGTCTTGTTGAGTGATATTGCAAGTGTCGTATCCATCTGCTTGCATGTAAATTCTCATCCTAGTTGACCAACAATTATAGTTTAATCCATTAAATAGTGATGGTGTGCAGTGGATTGACCTTCAACAAAACTAGATGTTGTGTTATTTTCTATATTACTTGAATATCAAAAAATTTGTTACGGTTATATGATAACCTTGCTCTGATATCAAATGAAAGTAACTAAAAATCGAGTAATACGAATAATTATATAAGTTATAAACTTGTGCGGAATAAAAATAAAAAGTAACTAATAATAAGTAAATAACGCTCGAGATTTTTATGCTGGTTCGAGTTTTCTGTTCTATGTCTAGTCCCAAACTCCTTCTAGATTTATACCGATACCCTCACTTAACCTGGAGGAAAGGGTATTACACCGCCTGAGCAACTGAACAGGATTTCAACCACCTCGACAACCGAATAAGACTTCAACTGGCTGAGGATACTAAAACGGGACTTCAACTATAAATAACAGAAATGTATTTCACTAAGTCTGCTCTTGATAGCACTGATAAGTCAACAACGTACACCATTCCTATAATCTTCTCCTTTCTGATATATCGTGTAGTTTGTGAAGAAAGGAAGTAATTTTGATGACAATAAAATAATCTCGAATGATCGTGTGATCAAAAATATTAAGCTATTTGGAATTGAATGCTTAAGAGTTCAAAAGTAAAGATAAAGAGAATTGTAAATAGAATTGATGATAAAAATAATGAAATAATTTGCTTTATATAGAGTTTAATAATTGCAATCATTCGTGAAAAGAAACGATGAAAAGTTAGGATTGCAGTTTTTGATTTAGAGATGTAACTCTACGTGAAGAAGAGGTACCCTTCTAGAAAACTAGCCGTTATACAGATTTAGCCGGCTGAATAGAGTATGGCAGCCGGTTGAATCAATGATTTTGAAATCAGCAAGGAGATAGTTTATTTTAGGCAGTTTTCTACTAGCTGAATGTAGTAATTTAGTTTGCTGAATATTCAAAGATATTCACGTGTACATACACAGATTCAGTCGGCTGAGCTGGGTGGTTCATCCGGCTGAACTTCAATTTTGTTGTTATCTTTTTGACAATTAAATTTCGCAAAAATTGTATGTGTATGTATACACCATACAGAAGAGATTTTAACAACTTTATACCTCTAGACATAGACACTGCGACTGATAGTACTTTGTAGCGTTAATTTGGTTTTCTTTTTCATATAATTGTCTCTTTGTAAATTTATATCCTTTCTTGCAAAAGTGGTTACTATATACAATATATATTTGTATAGTTATCACTATCAAAACATCATTATACAAGGTTCTAACAAATCTCTCACTTAACTAATCTTTCTGAAGCTCATGGCTTACTAAAGACCTGCTTGAGTCAAAAATTGGTCAAGACTGTGATATGGGTGTGCCTGAAAAATAGGCTCTCAATTTTCGTGCCACAAGCATTAGATAGTATGCTAGCTTCTCAATAATTGGATATCTGGTTACCGCGTCTTTGAGCCTTTTTCTAGTGTAATACACTGAAAATTAGATCCCCTTTTCTTCTTTTACTAACACAAAACAAACGTGTGTTCGAAAATAACCATATAAAGATAAAGACTTTCCTTATCTGCTAGGTTAGAGAGAATCAGTTGTTTTTTCTAGATTACCTTTCAATTCTATAAAAGCCTTTTGACAATCATCATTCCATTCAAAATTCTTTTCTTTTTGATTACATTGAAGAATGGAATGCATTTGTCAGTGGCCTTAGAAATAAATCTATTTAATGTTGCGTCCACTCTTTCATTTAGACTCATCAAATCTTTGCTTGTCTTGGGTTCTGCTATGTCTCCAATTGCTTTGATTTGATCAAGGTCGGCTTCAATCGTTCTTGCACTAATGATATATCCTAGGAACTTGGCAGATTAGATCCCAAAATAACACTTTTGGGTTAAGTTTTATTTGGAATCCTCATAACACACCGAACACCTCATTTAGATCCTTTAGATGACTACCTTTTTCTTGGAACTTAACTAGCATGTTATCTACATACACCTCCATTTTGCGGCCTATCTGCTCCCAAAACATTTGATTCATGAGTTTTTAATAGGTTGCTCCCGTGTTCTTAAAGCTAAAGGGCATGACCTTGTAGTAATAAGTTCACCAATCTGTTATGAAGCCGGTGTGTTCTTCATTCCATTTGAACATTGGGATTTGATTATAAACCTAAATATGCATCCATAAAAATAAGAGTTGATGTCCACTTGTCACATCAACCAACTGGTTTATCCCAAGGAGCAGATAACAGTCCTTTGGACATGCATTATTCAAGTCAGTATAATCAATGCATGTTCTCCACTTTCCATTAGACTTCTTAATTAGCACTGGGCTGGCTAACCATTTTGGATATAACACCCCTTTTATGAATTCATTCTCAAGTCGCCTTTTTACTTCTTCCTCTAGAGCATTGGACCTTGTTGAATTGTCTTTTCTATCATCGAATTGGCATGAAATTTGAATCTATGTTCAAGGCGTGAAACATGACGGTTGGTCTATCCCAACCATGTCCGAATGAGTCTAAGAAAACATGTCCTTGCAAGATTTGAGAAACCGAATTAATTCTTTGTTGGTCTGACCATCGTTGTTTTTCGATCTTAACCGTTTTCATTTTATCTGACAAATCTATGCATACTTCCTCAAGGGCTTCCATCTGTTTCATCCTTTCCTGCTCATTTCTACAATCGAGCACAGTATCGATCTCTTCTTCCTCTGTTTCGTCCTTTACAAAGTTTGCTTCTTCTCTTTTTCTCTTCTTGTCGAAGAAGTCAAATTTTCTCAACACATACCTAGTCGTTTCTTCAGTTTTTGCTTTTTCTTTGGGTAATGATTTTGAAGAATCATCAACCAAAGGCTTTTTGATATCGGCATTAGTTAATTGGTTTTCCTCCAAATCGTAACGAGAAAGATAGCTTCCTTCATTTTGTTCAACGATTGCAAAGTACATCTCTCGAGCATTGAATTGCTCACTCCTTATAGTTCCCCATCCTCTTTTGTCAGAAACTTCACCATCATGTATTTGGTGACACAAAGGCATCTATCTCATCTAGAGCAGGCCTTCCAAAGACTTTATAGTAAGATGGTTGGTCTGTAACAACAAAGAGGTTCAAAAGATCCTGTAGCATGGCAGAATTCCTATTTCTATGAGAAGCTTCAGTTGACCTACTGGAGTTGACCCCTTGTTGTTGAACCCAAATATAGGCTCCAAGCTTGGTTCCAGCTTCTCCTCTGGAATCCCTATCTGGTCAAAAGCATGCCTAAAGATTACATTGATTGCGTTGCCAATATCTATATATCAAAATCTTGGAGACCATAGAGAGTCTGATCTGTGCAGTAATCATTAGCGGATCATTTTGTACGTGAATTTTGGTGGAGTGATCATCAATGTGCATTTGAATATGAAGTCTTAGGTTTTCGAGTAGATACTTTTAATGAACATAACTCCTTGAACATTTTACTCTTGATTGACAACTAGTTCTGTTTTTTACTTTGCATTCTCATTGTACCTTTCTCACTTATATAAGCGTAAAATCATCATGGTATACCCATATATATGTGCTGGTCTCATATCATTGTTAAGTTTTTTTTCAGTGTTAGTGGTTTTTGCATTCTAGACTACTTATGTTGTTGGATAATGGATGCTTGATTGTTGGGTTGGTTATCTTAACTTTGCTTTCTATGGCTTTTGATTTTTTGGACTCGGTCATGACCTTAGGCATCTAAGGATGCTACTCTCCTATTAGCTTACTTACTTTGATTTGCTTGCTCGATTAATTTATGCATATATGGATCTATAGTCGTACTTTCAGTCTTCCATTTGGTGCTATAGTTTTCTTGATTGGCATTTTGTATTAATTCTCTGATTATTTTGGCATCTTTTTCTTCATTAATTCCATTTTGGGATATAATTATATCCATATTCTTGGTCCTAGTCTTACCCTAGTTTAATGAGTCTTCTCCTTGGACTTGGGAGAGTTTTTCCTTTTTTCATTGTACATAAAGTTTTTGCTACCAATCGGGCTAGTTGTCAACTCCTTTTCTAAGTGTAGAATAAAATTCTACAAGTGTCATTTTCCTAAATAAAATAACAACATATTCGTTTTGGAAAGAGTTTTATTGCCAATACAGCTATTTGCATCTCCGTTACATTTTGATGTATCCTACTATATAATTTTTCATTCAACCCAATTTCTAATCTTATAAATAAGGAAGTTCATATATTTTCATTATTTTATGCACATTAAATTAAAATGATGTATAAATTTTAAAGCTCTAGCCAGAGATGCTCTATGAATTGGTTTGCAATCTTAACAGCTTATGACACTAACAATGCCATATAAGTTTCACGCTTTTGATCAATTTTCGTTTTATGCTTCGGATTGCAATTTTGAATGGTTTAAAATCATTCAAGATAATGGATTTGGATTGCAAATATCATATGCATTAAAATTGTGGTATATATCTTTTACAATAATCCTTTCTTGTTGTATTTGAAGTATTATTTTGGGTCAAATAAAATGTGCACTGTTGTTTCCAAAAAATTGCTTTTAATCAACCATGTGTTTTTATTCTAAAGATTGTTCACTTCCCAAGGTGGTAAACAACGGTGTTTCTTTGATTTTCATCAGTTGTCCATTTGTTGAAGGGTGATAAACAACCGAACAATATGGGTGACTATTTGATAAAACAAAATAATGATGTATGGCATTATTAAATACTTAATCCGAGTTTCTATTGTGATCTATGCAAGGCAGGAAAGATATTTTTGATGGCCGGGGTATGCCTTTTGGTAAAGCGACTGAATTTCTATGGAAGCAGAGATATCTTGCAATACACCTAAAAAAAGTGAACGCAGCAGGAATAAAACAAAATTAGCACAAAGCATAGAAAATTTTTGCAAAGCATGGAGGTGGGAGCACAACACCAATCAATGACGACATCAGGATGACGCGGCACTTATATCTTTCTTAGCATTAAATTGAAAAGGTGCTAATTTGGATTCATTTTTTATTTCTCTAAACCTTAATTTTGCACATTTAATTTGGAACAATTCGTAATTTTAATTGTTATTTTGGGCTAATGCAATGAATAATTGTTAACTAGAATAATACTTAATGTAGAGTACTATATGAGTAAGGGGTAACTCTTATATGAGATGATTCATAATTATTTGTCATTTGGATAATTATTATTTTCGAATAATTGTAGAATAAGTGTTGACTTGGGAGAAATCTTTTTAACGGTTGGTTAATATAAAATTTGTTGATAAATAACTAAGTTTATTTTTATATAAATTTATAGTTTATGTTTTTATCGAATCAATTAGTAAAAGAGAACTTTTGTTTCAAATTATTATGTGTAAATATTTTTAATAAAATATAACTCATATGCAAGACAATAATTAATTTTTTTCCTTTCAAATGTCAAGTTTAACTTTTGATCGGTTTGAAAATTCATTTTTTATGTGAATATTTTATTTTGAGATTCATTTTGTAATATTTTTTATGGAAAATTGTGTTGTTTGTGAATAGAAAATTGAATAATTTGGTGAAAACTGAGATTCCTTAAGATTTTTGAATTTTTTAATAACTACTAATACATAATATTTTTCGATGCTTCATAGTATGTAGAAATGTATGAATAAGAATCTAGTCACGTTAAAAGGGTTTAAAAAGAGGGCAAGATGGACTCACTAATTAAAAAATGCTCTCTCGGTAAAACTTTCATCAAAAATATTCAAATAGAATGTTCTAGTTTGATTGTCGATATACCACTCTTTTTTATGAGAGTGATGATCATATTAATTAAGATATTTTCGTGAGCGAACACGGCAATGAAAATATTAGTGAAGAGAATGTCAACATTGAGTTATAACAACGTATGAAGAATGTTAGTGTAGTGTCAAATAACCTTGGTAATTGGAGAAAAGTAGATCAAACATTGAGAGGCTTGCTAGTTGAAAGAGGTCCTTTCATACTATTAAAAGATAATGCCTCTGAATTTCCAAAAAGTAATATTAATAAGTATTTCCACTGCTACATGTTTGACATTTGCATGATGCAGATAAACAAGATAGAAAATTGTTAGTATATTCAAATTCACTTGATAAAGTATTCTGTTTTTATTGTAAATTACTCACACATCAAACAACGTCAAGTTTTCTTGCTAATGAAGGAATCGATGATTGGGTTCTATGCTGAAACAACATGAAAGTAGTAGAGATCATTTTCTAAATATGAGCAGTTGGATTGGGTTGGAAAGGAGATTTAAAGTCAAAGCAACAACAAAACAGAGTATACAAGATCAAATAAATAAGGAAAAAAAACATTGGAAACTAGTGTTGATAAGATTAATTGATGTTGTGAAAAACTTGCTACCGCTAGTTTAGCATTTCATGGAAAGAACGAAAGATATTGTTAACAAAATAATTGTTTTATTCTAAATTAATTGAAATGATAGCAGAATTTGATCCATTAATGCAGGAACATGTTCGACAATTTGAAAAAAATGAAATTCATATATATTATCTTGGGTACAAAATTCAAACTGAGTTAATACTCACATTGACAAATGAAATTCCTAAGAAAATAAAAAAGGCTACAAACTTCTCATTTGTACTAGAATGCACTTTAGACGTTAGCCGCTTTGAAAAAATGTTTGTTGCAATAAATGTGTTAATGTTTCAACTAATCATGCAAAGTGGAAGAGTTCATTATTTAATTTCTGAAAGTAGATGATACTGCTGACCTTGGACTTTTTAATATACTTAAAAAGTATTAGAAGCTAACAAACTTATTTTTATAATATCAAAGGACTAGGGTTATGATAATGGATCAATTATGAAAAAAAAACTAAGGAGTGCAACAAAGACTATTAGAAATTAATCCAGGAGCCTTCACACATCTTGTGGTTGTCATAATCTAAATCTTGTGTGATGTTATATGAAAAAATCATGCCCTAAAGCATCAATCTTTTTCATGATGATCCAACAAATATTCAATTTACTTTCATCATTATTTACCGTTGTAGATATAATAAAACCAAATGTCAGATATTAGCAAAAAGGATATCATCTTAGGAATCAATTTTGGTTCACCTTAATTTTATAAACTACCTAGAGCGTACTGGTTCGATCCTCATTTTCATTAACTAAGCTACTATTCTTAAAAGTAAAAACATGCACATATTCCACAGTAAAATCTTGGTATGCAAGTTATTGTGAAACTGCTGTAAAAGCATTGCAAATAAAATCAATAAACATACCAGTTAAGCAGGTATATCAATGAGCATTTTCTATTACTGACCCTAAACACATAAACTTATTCTATAAACAGTCATTTGATAACGGCGAAAGCAAATGAAGCTATACCAAAAGTAGTGTTACTACCTATCAGTGTGTTAATTGACCAATCCTTAAACCTAAAACAATACTGTTAAGCTTCAATTTGGTCAAAACTCCCAACATGTAAAAAAATTCCTTTTTCATTGATTGAATGCATTAGCTCACCATTGAGCTCATATCACTTTCCATGCAATTATGGAATTGTCGAACTGAGTGTTAACATAGGTTCAATTTGAACATAATGTTCATTAAGTCTTCCATCCAGTGCAGTTCCACTACTAAACATATTTATTTGGATGCAAGGCTTCAAAATTGCTGCAAAATAATGACATCGAACAATGAGATTTAAATAAACAGTATGATTAGGGATGAAAATAATGATATATAGCTTAGTTGGGTCATTGAAATCTACTCGATGTCGAAGTCAAAGAAATTCATATTCATGCCAACTTCTTTGTTAGTGCATGTATAACTTCAGGTTATTCTAATAGAAATCAAAGTGTAGTAGGATCACAAAGAGACGAACGAAGAGGAAGTTGTAGATAGGTTCTGTAACGACCCAGAATTTTCGACCTCGAAAATTCGTCATTAATACATTCACAGTAGAAGTGCGAGCAATCGAATGCTGGAAATTCCAGATTGTTAAGGTAAAGAAGAAAAGAGGTAGAAGAAACAGAATATAGAATCTTACATTCGCAGTGGATCAAAATATAATATCAAATAATAGCATTTACACAAAGAAAGCGATATCAGTCAATTTACATAATACATTAGAGCTCATCAAAACTGGACAGTTGTAACAACTTGTCCTAAAATAATCAATATAACTCTCGGATACACAGTGGAATATTCTCCATACGTCCCGGCCATCCAGCTCGCCTCTTGAGCTCTAGAACTTCCTAACCTAAAAATCTGTAATGCTCGGTCTGACCCGAGCATTACTATAAAGTAGCACCCGGGTCAGGTTGGAAACCAGCGTGAGTAAACCCAAATAATTTGAAATACTAAGTTGTAAACTTATTAAATATCAGGGTAACTCGTATCTTTCTACGAGTTCTTAACTTATTATAGTCAATTATTTATTACAAATCAATATCTAAGAATGGTTACTCAGTTAAAAGGCCAAGTTACTTAATTTATTCCAATTCCAGCCTATTTGGTTCTAAACTCAAATCTATAAAGAAGTACAGTAGATTACTAATCAAAGTGGTTTTGGATATTGCTGATATCTGATTCCGGACTCTTCGAATCCAATGTCATCATTAAACCAAGTTGTTTTAAAAACATACACACACAAAAATCTATCACAGATAAATGATTCACATTTATTAACAAATCAAGCCATCCATTTCATATCACCGCACATCGCAAATTACATAACATAGATATCAAACAAACTAAATAAATTAACTACTTATGAATAAATTACTTAGCCCTGCTTAATTAACATTAATTAATTACAAACCATTTGTTATTAAATTAATTAATGAAATTGATTAATTATCCTTAATTGCTTACTTTAATTAATTAACCCTTAATTTATCACATAAATTAATTATCCTTAAGTTAATTACATTATAAATTATCCCTTAATTAATTACATTAATTAACTTTAAATTATTAATTAACCTTTAACAAAATTAACCTTTAATTACTAATTATCTTTTAATTACTTACATTAAGTTATTAACCTTTAAGAATTATTTTCTAATTACTTAATTAATTAACCTTTAATTAATCTTCATTAATTACTTTAACCCTTAATTAATTAATTAACAAATTAACCCCCTTTAATTACTTACATTAAGCAATTATCCTTTAATCACTAGATTAACTAACCTTTAATCATTATTTATCCTTCAATTAATCAAGGCCTTAATTAATTAAAGATAAACCCTTTATCTTAATTAATTACTTCATTTAAATCTCATTAAATAAAACCTTTGAAAGTATTTATCATTAACATATAATTTAACTTAAACCCTTAAGTTAATTAATAATCAAAAACATTATTTAAGATAAACCATTTATTTTTTAAATCTCATTTAAATTTGGAATTAATTCATCATTAACCACAAATTAACGTAGACCTTGAGGTTAATTAACAATTAAAAACATCCTTATCTTTTTAATCATACCATTAAATTTTATTTGAAAAACATTTAGGAATTTATAATTAACCCAATATACAATTACTTTTAAACAAAACAATAATAAACATTTAATTTTAACACTTTAAATCTTTGAATACCTTGCTTTTGAAACTTTGTTTAATAATTGTTTTGAAAAACTTGCCACAATTTCACTTTTGTTATCTTCTATTTCTTTAGAACTTTTTATTTTCCTTATTTCAAACTAATTATCATTACAAAAAATACACAAGCCAACTTCTAGATTTCCCAAGCCAAAACAAACAAAAACCCGAGCCAACTACAAAACTTCCCCGAGTCATTCGCGATCTCACAACTGCTTCGAGACAAAACACAAACGACCACGAGCCCGACCCGAGCCCGACCCGAGCCTATATCTTCTTCCCCAAACTCAGACAAACCCAGACATACACATACATGTGTGCACATGCATCAGCGAACGACGACGTTTCCTTCTTCACCGCGACCTTCTACAAGTCGTCGACGATCTCTCCGATCAACCCGAGCACCCAATTCAATGAATACGCCAGAGAATTAGAATCGAGCATCTCGATTACAACCTGGAACCCAAACTCGAACAACGAATCTTCCACTCGCCATCGCCTCCGACCATCTGGAACTACGCCAGTCAACCCAAAGTTGCATCAAAACCTCACACATCATTTCCCCCCGGTGCGATCACTTCCAGTCCACCATCGACGTCGCAAATGTCAAGAATACCTCAGCGATCAAAACTACTCGAAAAACCCTAATTTGACATCGCCTAGCCGTGCCGATGATTTGAAAATTCAATCACCATTTTTCCGATGATCCCCATTCCTCACTCGACCTCCAGAACCCAAGCACGACACACCTCCTTTGCCGATCGTCGAGAAATCGGCAAAAAACCAGTTCTCAATCAACTCAAGAAATCTCCACAATTACAAACTTAAAAATCATGAATTAATTATCAAATTTCACTATTTTGCAATACGAATATGTCTCTATAATCAAAACTTGAATTTTAGATCTTTGATTTTCTGACTAAAGTTGATTTCACTGTAAATTTCTATTTTTTGAAATATTTAATTAACATAAACACTTAAAATTATTTTTAAAAGTAATATTACACTCTTACAATCATTTTTCATTTAGAGGTCTTAACCTAAATTTGATTATACGAAGAGCAAAAGGATTTATTAAGGTGGATTAAAGCCTGTAATATAACAGAGGTATACGTATATACAGACATGCATAGATCAGTCTACCTATATATATATACACACACACACAGACCTATTTTCATTTATACAAACATTTTTCACAACAAAACTTCAAGTATTGATCAACATATATAACAGATTCAAGTTTAAAGTTTACTCACCAGGTTGGGTTTTAACAGAGAAACTGGAACTAGTTTTGAAAACTTTGATCTTTGAACTGGAAAATGTTTTGATCTGAACTTGAAAACAGCAAGCTTGCTAAGCTGGTCTTTGCTTTAGCTCCCACGTTTTTGAATTTAAAAAGAGTTGATTGTTGTAGATTTCAAGCTCTAGTTTATTTCAGGTTTGAGATGCTTTTTACTTTTGGATTTTCATCTTCAGGTTTTAGTTCAAAGATGAGAGAAGGGTTTAAACTTTGAACTGAAAATAAGAATAGCCAGGTTTCTCTAACCTTTTATTTATAAATTATTTTAAAAAAATTGTTTTCCACTTGTTAATCTAAGCTTACATATGTAATATGCAAGATTTTATTATTTTACAATGTCAAAACAATTATTTTTATGTTTAAACCCTTGATTTTATTAAGTACTTATGTTTATAATGATTTATGTATTATGTTTTTAAATGTTTTTACATATATACAAATTTAGTTCATGTGCATTTTTGAAAGAAAGAATGTTAACTTTTTATTAAATCTCATTTTAAAATTAAGCTATTATATGTATATATATATATTTAATAAATAATTATCTTAGGCGTTTTAAAAAAAATGCTCAATTTAATTTTAACTAGCTTTTACAGTCCATGCTTTTAAATCACAATATATATAAATATTATAATTAGAAATATCTTGTGTGAATCTTTGACATATATATATATATATATATATATATATATCCACACTTTTACAAATTTCCATATATTCTACTATCCATGGCATATACATACATACATACATACATACATACATACATATATATATATATTTACACACTTATATATTTGTATATGTATTCATTTAAAATTTTCAACATTATAAAATTTGCATATATCTTTATATATATATATATATATATATATATATATATAGATATTTTATCTTGAATTAAATAGTGAAATATATTATTCATTTATCTAGAGATTTATTTTTCAACATTTATTATTGTTCCCTATATATATATATATATATATATATATATATATATATATATATGTCCAGATATTTATGAGAATTTTATTTGTTACAAATCAGTATTTAATAAATTTATTCATGTTAATTACCAATTAACAGATGTCCAAAAATTTGGGCTATCACATTCCTTCCCCCTTTAAATCTTTTCATCCGTGAAAAGAAACGAAGCCAGAATTTTAATTATTCTGTTAATTGTCACTTAAATTATCCTTTAAACATTCTCAATTCCCATTATTTAAAATTTTTAAAACATTTTAAAATCTACATACTATTGCCAAAATAGCTTTATAAAAATACTTTTATAACTCGATGTCTCAACAAGTCCATTCTTGTTCTCACAGAAATTAGGCCATACGTTAATCAGGCGTAGAACTGAAAATCTATATGTACTTGGTAAATCCGTTTTCAACACCAAGTAAAAATACTTGGAAAACATTTTAGTGAAAATAAATAAATAGAATTTTTTTGGTGAGAATGCTCTAGAGATCATCACCCCCTCCATGGTCACAATTAACCCGATGATTATGTCGCCATCCCTGCAAAACCGTAGAAAAATGTAGGCCTCCGCCCCTTGATTACACCATACAACTCGCCATAGATCGCAGCTACACCCGAGGTTACGTTGCCATCATGGCAAAACCCATGTAACTGTAGGCATCGGTACCTTCAAATTTCGCTGCCAAATGAAACTTCTCCTCCCCTACATAGATCGCAGACTAAATCAGTCGAATCCCAATGTAGCCTGTAGGCACTCACTGCCACACGACTTCCGCTATGGTACACAGTAGATCGCAGTAACATCGAGTTACATTGTCGTCACAGCATAACCCAAATGTCTCTGTAGGCATCAGCGCCTCGACTTTCGCTATCCATACACAATCCTCAGGAACTTCAGTTTTTCTGGACTTCCTCACAGGATCAAATTTAGAGCCCCCCTTAGGGCTCAAGGAAGAACCACCCCATGGATCTCCTAAGAAGTTCATTTCATGGGAAAGCTTTTTTCCCCAGAGCTAATCTCAAATCATACTCTTTATGATTCACATATAAAATCTCATTTACACAAAATCGAAATCTCATAATCGATAGTTCTCAAACTTGGCTTTCCAAATTCCCGAAATTGATTTTTACCAAAAATCAAAAGCCTTTCTAAAATCCATAGGTTCCAAAACCTTTTTCCAAAATAATTTATATATATATATATATATATATATATATATAATCTTGGAAAAATCTTGGATCACTTCATACTTATATAAATTCTCTTTTTATACTTCAAATATTTTCAAAAATCTTTTCTTCTGGCTATATATATTCAACAAGGGTAGTTATCATATAAAACAAATATATATACATAACTTTACTTGTGCTAAATTAACATTTAAATTTGATTTCCTTTAAACATTATTCGCCGCACTACTACTTTTTATAAAATGAGTTTCAATTATAATGATATCCAAACTTCCACTTTTATTCATCATATATTTTTCAAAATATAATTTCCACTTCAAAATCATTTTTACTTTTCCTTTCAAAATTTCCAATATCAATTTCATTTAAGCACGTACGATGTATAAATATCATCCGTAGGCAATATCAAATTCGATCACTCACTCGATCACACAATTTCACTTCCGAACTAGTATCATCCACCCGACTTCATATTGCGGACTCAGATCTGGTTTCTTGATCAGAAACCGTCATTCTCCTTGCATAGCCATAACTATGATAGAGAATTTTCAGAATCAATCAAAAATCCATATTCAGGGTTCGCCGTCGAAAATCGAGTGAAAAATTCCAACTTGGATCGATATACTATCTCGAAATCCTATGCTCGAATCCGGATCAAATCACTATGCGAATAGAAAAATATATGTACATCCTACGTATTTATCATCATTGATTATTAGCTAAATAAATTCTCTTTTTATTCACCTTTATTTTGATTTATATTCACTTATTCACAATTGCTTCAAATTTCCATTTGAATTATTACTTCAATTATAAAAAGTTTGTACTCTGACCAACTCGAATTTAGAAAATAGCTTAAAAAGGTTAAAAGTAGATAAGTAGTTGAAAAATAGTTATTATTTCTAAATAGTAGTTGAGTAGTTAAGTAATTATAATATAGTTGTAAAATAGTTAAATAGTTAGACAGTTGCAAAAATAGTTGTAAAACAGTAATTAGTTTGTAAAACAGATTGTAAAATAGTAATTAGTTTCAAAATAGTTGTAAATAAGTATGAGATAGTTTGGGTTTTAAAAAGAAAGGTTGTATAGTAAATAGCTATAAAAAATAGATTTAAAATAGTTTATATTAAAATAATTAATTGAAAAATAGTCCAAAGCCAAACTGTTCAATTTCCCAATCTCCATATCCAATCAATTTCCAATTTCCACTTCCCTTTAAATTGATTCAATTTCAATTTAACTTAAATTAACTTCAATTCCTATCCCAAATTTCAAATCAATTCCCATTTGAATTTAAACTTATTCAACTTCAATCTCACTTCGAATTGATTCAATTCATTTGTATTTATCTCAATTTAAATCTCAATTTTAAATCATCTCGAGTTATATAAATTAGAGTTAATTTTTTTTTAAATGTTGATTTAATCCTTTAAATCAAATTAACCTTTTCTAAACTTATTTCAAGGTTCAAGTAGGAGTTCAAAACTATTTAAACGATTTAATCTTCAAAATCCAATTTATTACCAAATTTTAACTTGAAACCAATTCTTAACAATTTCAATTTACAAGTTCATTTTAAACATTTAAAACATTGTAACATCCCGCCTTTTCATACATTTAAGCAGACACACATGTTGATTCAAACCATACAGAAGGGCGGATTGTTATTGGAGTGAACAAGAAAACAGAGAAAGAAAGAAAACAAAACAGAAGCTCACAGCGGAACGACAAAATATAATAATCAAATAACGGTTCATGAAGCTGTTTTACAAAAACATTTGATTATACTTATACAACACAGAATCAGAGTTACACATACCAAAGCATAATAAATAACAATGTACCGGAACAATGTGATGCAGTGGAACAATATAGTAAATAATAGTAATAAAATCTTCGTCTTCGTCCTCCAGAAGTAAGGTCTTCAAATCCTAAAATGCTCAGGCTTACCTTGAGCGAATTGAAAAGACAAAACACTCGAGTCAGAGTTAAAAGATGTTATGTAAGTTAAATCAACGATAAATATTATGAGTGGAATGGCGTCAGAGATGTTTACGGGATTTGACATCTCATATCCAGTGTCTAATGTGAGTGCAGTAACTTAAGAGATGCTCAGGATTCACATCTCCTAAGGATTCTCTAAACTATTTACTATGTAGTAATATACGCTATTACAATAGTGTCTAGAAGTAAAATAAGCTTACTTTAAAATAGCGTTAAGGTGTGACCCAATATTCCCCTTAAATAGTCCTAGTAGTCTATCCAGTACCAGTGTAGATCCATATCGAGAGATTACCCTAAATACTCCATAGGCTACGGGAGAAATCCATACTGGTACAAGGTGCGATAGGGTAGGTGACACGGCACAACGAGGCAATGCCAGGGTAGATATACCAATTACACTTCTGGACCAGTGGTAACGCGTAGAAGCCACTACCGCCCACCTCGAGCCATACTCTCAAAAATCAAAGGTGCACCCTATCAATCACAAAGTAATAGAATGGTATCAAAGAAGTGTGTCTGATCAGAGGAGCTACCTCATTAGCCCGTCGATTGCTCCTGTTTTAGCCACCTAATGCCAACTCATGGGAGTTGGATCCACGTATACACCTTAATAGGACGACGCCATCATCCTACTTCATTCTGGAATCTCCACCGCGTACACGGTTGTTAAAGTGGTTTTCGGAGTTGGCAGAGAGTGTGACAACTTCCGATCCCGGTCTCTTTAACAACCAAACGTTATTATAACACCGCGGTCATTTCATAATAGTTTATACTTTAAAACCAATATACCATTGTCCTTTCACAATCATATTAATATGATATCCATTCCATTTCAAAACCAAAGACGATATCATTTTCATTTCCAACATATCCTTTTCCAAAATCATAGTATTTTTCGAAGTTATAAGACCTTCGAAACTAAACACTTGAAAATTTAAATTTTCTAAACATAATACTTTGAAATTCATAGCTTCAAAACCATAATTTTCACCACTAAAACAGTTTAGATACTCAAATAGTATATTAAATAAAATAGTCTTAATTTAAAATTACTTAATAAAATAATTTCCACAACTTCACAAATTGATTCAAATCAACTTGAATCCAAAATTCAATTTATGTCAAATCTCAATTCATAAATTTCAACTCAATTCAGTTTTCAATAAACCACTTCAATTTATATTGACTTCAAATACATATTTGAACTCAAATAAACCATTTCAATTTTGATATATTCAAAGCTTTAAATATTCCACCATTTCAAAACTAAATAACTTCATATAGACCTTAATTTAACTTCATTATTATTCAGTTTTTGAAATATTTACTTAACAAATCCAATATCTTTTAAATAAACCCCAAATTCCAAATCACTAAATATTCCTTCAATTAATTTAAACTTGAAATGTTCATTTTAAATCATCTTAAACAAAATCAAGTTATAAAAATCATATCTTTTAAAATTTCAAATTTACTAAATTTCAAATCAAACTTATTTGAGTTTAATTCTTAAATAAATTCAATTTAAAATAAATTTTAAATTTCTCTTCCAAATTTAATTTATTAAATCATTATAAACTCTATATTAAAATATAATTTAAATACTTAACCATATTATCTTCAATAAAATCAAACTTTATTATTAAACTTATTCTATATTAAAACAAATTTATACATAGCTTAAAATCAAGAATAAAATAACATTTATATAATATCTAAATCAATATTTATATAAAACCATATATTTCTTTACAAAACCGTAGAAATCATTTCAAAATATTTTTATATATAGACCAATGTGTCTGTATATAATTTTCTATCTTATAGTCAAGTGATACAGATGTTTATCATTTCAATCCGGAATTTTATATTTTACGGTGGTATATCATTTCAAACCGCAACCCGAAGTAAATGAAAAATCCAAAACAAACTTGTAGTTTATAATTTGCAGTTTATAATGATATGAAATAAAACATCCATTCATCCAATATCAACAATCAAACATTTATCACAATCATCATCCAATTCAGTCAATAACAACAACATAGAACAAATAATAAATAGTAGGTATTTACTGGCAGTTTATATTCAATAATAAATTAATTAACTATTTAATCCAAATAAATTCAAATTAAAGGAGATGACGATTCAAAATATGCCAAACAGTCATGAATAGATTTTTAATCACATCATAAATCAATTTAATAAACATAAGAAATTTTAGAAGTTGTGAGTGGGTTAAAACACTCACCTTTGAATTTAAATTCAAAATAAGCCCAAAATTTGAACGGTCTCAGAATTCATCCAAACTAGCGTTAAAATTCCCATAATTCTGATATGGTCCTAGAAAAACCAACCACACGTGAATCCAAGCTCGTATGAAAAAGTTATGAAAATTAGAAGATTGGAAAATTCTGGCCCTGGGTCGACTTCGGGTTCAACTTCGGTCTGCCGCCTCAAATCCCCGGTGCTTGCTCTGATTTTTTTCCAAAACGACCCAGAGTGACCCGAGTCATTTTCATCCCGACCCGAAGTTGCTGTAGGATTTTTGCCTCTACAACCCAAAGCGCGACCCGAAGTTGCTGCAGATCCGCAATATTTTCTTTTGGAAATTGAAATTAATTCTTGGAATTTGGAATTATGTTTTGTCTGCCATTGGAATGAGGAGTTGAGAAGGAGATGTACATACAAACAGACAAATGAAAATAAGTAGTGGCTAGGGTTCATAATGAGATATTTATCGGTAGGTTAGAAAATAGAAATAACGGATCGGATTTGATTTGGGTTGGAACGATAAACGACCCGAAAATCTCGTTCTACCTTCGGGACGAAAGTGGATCAACCCATATATCAAAATAGATGTTTTCAAATAATTTAAACTCAATGTAATAGGTTTCAACTCTTAATTCCATCATATGAAGAAGTTATGCTAAAATAAATTTATTTCAAATTGATTTCAATTAAATTGATTTCTATGCGTTTCGAGTTCGTACGATCAAACGATAAGTCCGATCGTTACGAAACTTGAAATCCTATAATAATTCACCGTTATGGATCCAACGAAACTAGTTTAGTCGAAATCCGAGTCAGTGGCCAAAATGGCTATTTTTCAGTCAATTAAATAAATAAATATTAAATTAAATCACTTTTCATTCAAATTTTTAAAATTTATAATTTTTATCATCTTGGACTACTCTAGTAATTTATAATCCTTTATAACAAATTTCTATATCAATTTAAATTTAATTTATTAACCAATTACAATATTAAATTTCAATTTCAGTAAATTCATTAATTATCAACTGAATTGCCAACAAATCCATTTATTTGGCTTTAAAGCTTGTTATTCAGCTAATTATTATCTTATGGGTATAATTACTTTTGGTTTATTTTTATTACATTAATATTTCCCATTTTATCCTAATTTCAATTAACATAGTATTTAATTTCATTTAATTACCATTAATCCATTTGTTATAGATTGAATTCTAATTGACAAATTCCAAATATACTGATTTGATCCAATTATAATCATTTTATTAAGTATATTATTACTCTATAACCTAGTTAATATTTGCTTATCTTACATTTTATTTAAATTTACATATTTCCTATGTATTAACCATTATTTTCAATTATATTGAATTTTTCAAATATATATATTTATTATAATTAAAATCTTAATTAATCTATTCAATTAGGTTTCTTTCCTTTATTTTATCTTATGAACAAAATATACATTTCCCTTTATTTTATTGCATTCACACTATACAATTACCTAACTCACATTAATGAACATTTACTCTAAACATAATTGATTTCCGATCTTAATTGAGCAGCCTAAATAAAAAGGTAACTTGCAATAAATGTTATCATTATTTTTATATTACGCTCAAGTTTATTGTTTCCACTAATTATCATAATTGCTTACATACTGTTGAATTCATTCAATTACCATAAATTATATACAAATTCATTTATTTATACAACACTTACCCTTGTTTACTTATATTCCATTTTATACCCAAATGTAACATTTACAACTAGATTAATAGACCAATTAAACAACAACTTAGCACCGTTACTATAACTTCAAATCATACTTTTGAATTCATGGTTACATTTCATTTTAGCATTCCTTTCATTATTAAATTACAAAGTTTTTTTTCTTCGATATCAAATTACTAAAACTTATTAATTTAACAAATTTAATTATTGAAATTTACGGGTCGTTACACTCTCCCCCACTCAAAAATTTTTGTCCCCGAAAAGGGAAAAGGGGTGAAAGAAAGAATTAAGAACTCAATATATATCTTATTCAAAAATATTAAATTTATAAACAAATAAAATTACAAAATTTAATGATTTAAATAAAATATATCAGTTTATAACCATTAAATCCATTTATATTCAAGTAATAAAATCTTTGGAAAATATTTCATAAAATTTTCTATGTCCAAAATTTATGAAAAATTTCGGCAGAGTCTCCTTTGTACGGAGAGGCTCGGGAGAAATTATAATATAAAATATAACAACATACAACATATATTTTCCAAAATAATATATATCCCAACACGGGAAAAATAATACAATAACGATATAAAACCGTAATCCGAAAACGTACCTGTTTGTTGGGAAATAAATGCTTATTTTATGAAACCAAAAGCAGTAGCAATTGCTTCCATAATCTTTATTTCACTTATATAATCCAAAAATTATGCAAAATGAAATATTTAAAGTTGCTTCACCCACTAAAAAACAAATCAACATACAACAGTCACTTGAAACTAATATACAATCATCATATAAATCAACATAAATCAATTATCCATTCATATCAAACAAAACAAATAGTTGTTCGGGTTCAAAAACTTTAAATTGTACAGAATGAAAAATAAACTACTTAGTGCACCATTTACTCAATAGTTTTAGATGAAACTAAATAGATTATTCATACATCCAAATAATTTTAAAGTATCCTTGCCCAAACAATTATAAACCAAAACAAACAACAAATTCTAACATTATTCAAGTTTATTCTTATAAATTTTCTTTCACAACATTTGTTGTTTATCCCTATTTTTTCATTCATTGATTTCTTCTTCAAATTTACATTTACTTATTACTAATTTTATTCCAATTCATTCCTTCAGTGTTCATTTCATATGTCTGCATTTATACCTATATAAATTCATTTTCATTTGTTCATATCATGTAAATTTTCTTTTTGTTGTATTACATTCATTTATTCACTACTTAATTTCATTTATTTACAATATTCATGTGTAATTCAATTGTTTAGCATATCAATATATTTACTTAAGTTTCTAATTACTCAGTTACAATACTTACTTTCTATCTCATTTTGTTGTAGTAACATTTCAATTATAACCTAAGTTTATAACCACTACAACATCAAGTTCTTATTTATAAAAGTTATTCATTGAACCTTTCTATTACATAAGTTTTACTTGTAAATTTTTCCATTGCATTTTCTTATTAGACATTTCAAATTTTGAATCTTTTGGTAAGTTATATATATGCTTTTTAAGAATGCAATTGAAATTTATACAAGTTTATCTCATTTCTTTTAAATTAATTTAATGTTCAAAAATCATATCTTTTGTTTTTATAGGTTACAAATTTCAACTTTCTTGAAACTTCATTTATAACCTGGCATTTAATCTCTTATTTTAATTAGAGGTTCCAATTATTAATTAGTTACATTCCATTTCACTATAATAATTGAAACTATCAATCAACGGAAACTTAAGAACTAAATACCGGGTTAAATTTCAAATCATTTTAAAATAATAGATAAATGTATATACTTACAACTTATATATACATATATCTAATTCTATTTAGAACAATTTTAAAATTTTATATTCGTTTATCAGAATAAACCTACAGTAAAACTACTACAGTGGCCTTCCAACTTAGAAACTCGAAAATGAATGTCGATGATGTGTGCATTCATCCCCGAAATTATTTTCCAGCGACGGGGAGGGGAGTACAAAATTTATTACTTTCCAAAGTTTCTTCAAAGTAATTCTTTCAAATCATATTGAAATATTTATATAAGAAAATACTTCTAAATAATATTATTATTATATTCCAAAATCATTCGAAAGACATTTTCAAAACCCAGAACTTAAGTTCTAAATTCCAATTTTATATTCATTTTCTTTGTAAATTTTATTTCTCAATCAATATTTATAAAATTCACAACCTAACAACAAATATATAACAACCAACTATATCCCTTATAAAATATATTATTTTATACATAAAATATACAATAGGCAAAACTATTTCATTTACCTATATTTCAAAGCAAATATTGTGTCGGTCTGTCCTATTAAGTGTTTACAAATCCTTATTGATGTCATAGCGTCCTATGCACCAACCAGAATTTATAAATACAAAATGGAACAAATTAACACAATATCAAAACTTTTTTATAACACTAAAAATGCACTCTCTCATATATGTGCACTCAACGACTCACCATAGGGTATTACTACCCTATTAATAAAGAGTCAAACCCCACAAAACTAAGATTTATCGCTAAATAAAAGCTCTATTACCAACTGTAACATCCTGCCTTTTCGTGCGTTTAAGCAGACCCACATGTCGATTCAAACCATTTAAAAGGGCGGATTGTTATTAGGGTGAATAAGAAAACAGACAAAGAAAGAAAACAAAACAGAAGCTCGCAGCGAATGACAAAATATTATAATCAAATAACAGTTCATGAAGCTGTTTTACAAAAACATTTGATTATACTTATACAACACCGAATCAGAGTTACACATACCAAAGAATAATAAATAACAATGCAGCGGAACAATGTGATGCAGTGGAACAATATAGTAAATAATAGTAATATAATCTTCGTCTTCGTCCGCCAAAAATAAGGTCTTGAAATCCTGAAATGCTTAGGCTGACCCGAGCAAATTGTAAAGACAAAATACTTGAGTCAGAACTAAAAGATCTTATGTAAGTTAAATCAATGGTAAATACTATGAGTGGAACGGCGTCAGAGATGTTCACAGGATTTGACATCTCCTATCCAGTGTCAAAAGTGAGGCAGTAACTTAAGAGATGCTCAGGATTCACATCTCCCATGGATCTGTTAAACTATTTACTATGTAGTAATATACATTATTATAATAGTGTCTAGAAGTAAAATAAATTTACTTTAAAATAGCGTAAAGGAGTGTCCAGATCGGGAGACTACCCTAAATACTCCACAGGCTATGGGAGAAATTCAAACTCGTACAAGGTGCGATAGGGTAGGGGACACGGCACAACGAGACAATGCCAGGGTAGATATGCCAATTACACTTCCGGACTGGTGGTAACGCATAGCAGCCACTACCGCCCACCTTGAGCCACACTCCTAAAAATCAAAGGTGTAACCAATCAATCACAAAGTAATAGAATGGTGTCAAAGAAGTGTGTCCGATCAGAGGAGCTACCACATTAGTCCGTCGATTGCTCCTGTTTTAGCCAGCTTATGCCAACCCACGGGAGTTGGGTCCACGTATATACCTCAATAGGACGTCACCACCATCTTACTTCATTCTAGAATCTCACCGCGTACACGGTTGTTAAAGTAGTTTTAGGAGTTGGCAGAGAGTATGGCAACTTCCGATCCCTGTCTCTTTAACAACCAAACGATATTATAACACCGCGGTCATTTCATAATAGTTTATACTTTAAAACCAAAACAACATTGTCCTTTCACATTCATATTAATACGATATCCTTTCCATTTCAAAACCAAAGACGATATCATTTCCATTTCAAATATATCCTTTTCCAAAATCATAGTATTTTTCAAAGTTATAACACTTTCAAAACCAGACACTCGAAAATTTACATTTTCAAAGCATAATACTTTGAAATTCATAGCTTCGAAACCATAATTTTCACCACTTAAACAGTTTAGATACTCAAATAGTATATTAAATAAAATAGTCATAAATTCAAAATTACTTAATAAAATAATTTCCTCAACTTCACGAATTGATTCAAATCAACTTGAATCCAAACTTCAATTTATATCAAATCTTAATTTATAAATTTCAACTCAATTCAGTTTTCAACAAACCACTTCAATTTATATCGACTTCAAATATAGATTTGAACTCAAATAAACAATTTCAATTTCCATATATTCAAAGCTTTAAGTATTCCACCATTTCAAAATAAAATTTGATAACTTCATATAAACCTTAATTTAACTTCATTATTATTCAGTTTTTGAAATATTTACTTAACAAATCCAATATCTTTTAAATATACCCCAAATTTCAAATCACTAAATGCTCCTTCAATTAATTAAACTTGAAATATTCATTTTAAATCATCTTAAACAATATCAAGTTATAAAATTCATATATTTTAAATTTTCAAATATAATAAATTTCAAATCAAACTTATTTGAGTTTATTCTTAAATAAATTCAATTTCAATTTCAAATTTATCTTCCAACTTTAATTTATTTAAATCATTATCAACTCTATATTAAAATATAATTTAAATACTTAACCATATTATCTTCAATAAAATCAAACTTTATTATTAAACTTATTCTATATTAAAACAAATTTATACATAGCATAAAATCAAGAATAAAATAACATTTATATAATATCTAAAATCAATATTTATATAAAAGCATTTTTTTTTTACAAAACCATAGAAATCATTTCAAAATATTTTTATATATAGGTCATGGTGTCTATATATAATTTTCTATCCTATGGTCAAGTGGTACGGATATTTATCATTTCAATCCGTAATTTAATATTTTACTGTTGTATATCATTTCAAAACGCAATCCCGAAATAAATGAAAAATCCAAAATGAACTTGCAGTTTATAATTTGCAGTTTATAATAATATAAAATAAACATCCATTCATCCAATATCAACAATCAAACATTTATCACAATCATCATCCAATTCAGTCAATAACATCAATATAGAACAGATAATAAATAACGGGTATTTACTGGCAGTTTATATTCAATAATAAATTAATTAACTATTTAATCCATATAAATTCAAGTTAACAGAGATGATGATTCAAATTATGCCAAATAGTCATAAATAGATTTTTAATCACATCATAAATCAATTTAACAAACATAAGAAATTTTAGAAGTTGTGAGTGGGTTAAAACACTCACCTTTGAATTTAAATTCAAAATAAGCCCGAAATTTGAATGGCCTCAGAATTCATCCAAATTTGTGTTAAAATGTCCGTAATTCCGATACGATCCCAACAAAACAAACCGCGAGAGAATTCGAGCTCGTATGAAAAAGTTATGAAAATTAGAAGATTAGAAAATTCTGGTCCTAAGTCGACTTCGAGTTAACTTCCGCCCGCTGCCTCAAATCCCTGGTGCTTGCTCTGTGTTTTTGCCAAAATGACCTGGAGCAACCCGAGTCATTTTCATCCTGACCCGAAGTTGCTGCAGGGTTTTTGCCTCTGAAACCCGATGCGCGACCTTAAGTTGCTGCGGATTCGCAATTTTTTTTTTTGAAATTGAAATTAATTTTTGGAATTTGGGAATCAGGTTTTGGCCGCCATTGGAATGAGGAGTTAAGAAGAAGATGTATGTACATACAAATGAAAATAAGGAGTGGCTAGGGTTTATAACGAGATATTTATCGGTAGGTTAGAAAATAGAAATAACGGATCGGATTTGATTTGGGTTGAACGATAAACGACCTGAAAAGCCTGTTCTGCCTCCGGAACGAAAATGGGTCAACCCATATATCAAAATAGATGTTTTCGAATAATTTAAACTCAATGGAACAGGTTTCAAGTCTTAATTCCATCGTATGAAGAAGTTATACTAAAATCATTTTATTTCAAATTGATTTTAATTAATTTCAATTAAATTGATTTCTAGGCATTTCGAGCCCGTATGATCAAACGATATGTCCGATCATTACGAAACTTGAAATCCTACAATAATTCACCGTTACAAATCCGATGAAACTAGTTTCATAGAAATCCGAGTCAGTGGCCAAAATGACGATTTTTCAGTCAATTAAATAAATAAATATTAAATTAAATTAAATCACTTTTCATATAAATTTTTAAAATTTATAATTTTTATCATCTTGGATTACTCTAGTAATTTATAATCCTTTATAACAAATTTCTATATCAATTTAAAGTTAATTTATTAACCAATTACAATATTAAATTTCAACTATAGTAAATTCATTAATTATCAATTGAAATTCCAACAAATCCTTTTATTTGATTTTAAATCTTGTTATTCAGCCAATTATTATCTTATGGGTATAATTACCTTTGGTTTATTTTTATTACATTAATATTTCCCTTTTTATCCTAATTACAATTAACATAGCGTTTATTTCATTTACTTACCATTAATTCATTTGTTATAGATTGAATTCCAATTGATAAATTCCAAATAAACTGATTTGATCCAATTCTAATCTTTTTATTAAGTCTATTATTAATTTATAACCTAGTTAATATTTGCTTGTCTTTTATTACATTCATATATTCAAATTTACATCTTTCCTATGTATTAACCATTATTTTCAATTATATTAAATTTGTCAAATATATATAGTTATTATAATTATAATCTCAATTAATCTATTCAACTAGGTTTCATTGCTTTATTTTATCTTATGAACAAAATATACATTTCCCTTTATTTTATTGCATTCACAATTTACAATTACCTAACTCACATTAGTGAACATTTACTCACAAATCTTAAATTGAGCAGCCTAAATAAAAAGGTAACTTGCAATAAATGTTATCATTATTTTTATATTATGCTAAAGTTTATTATTTCCACTAATTATCATAATTGCTTACATACTGTTGAATTCATTCATTTACCATAAATTATATACAAATTCATTTATTTATACAACACTTACCCTTGTTTACTTATATTCTATTTTATACCCAAATGTAACATTTACAACTTGATTAATAGACCAATTAAACAGCAACTTACCACCGTTACTATAACATTAAATCATACTTTGAATTCATGGTCACATTTCATTTTAGCATTCCTTTCATTATTAAATTACAAATTTTTTTATTCCATATTAAATTACTAAACTTATTAATTTAACAAATTTAATTATTGAAATTTGCGGGTCATTACAAACATCAATCCATAGCATCCATTACCCATTTCCAAATCTCAAGCCCCTTTTGAGATCACACATAACTTCCATTTGACTTCCTAAGTTAAATCTCAATTTCATCTTGAAATTTCCAATTCAAGTTGTTTGTTCTAAACTTATTTAACTTTCCCTAAGTTAAATTCAATTTTTTTTATCCAGTCAACCTTATTCAATTTGAATTTTCCATTTCAAATTTTAAACTTCTTATCAATATCCTTTCCCATTTATAAGTTCAAAAACTTATTTCACTTTGGGTTTTTAATTCAAAACAAATATCTTTAAAATTTTCAAAACAACTCCTGTTTAAAACAAGATCCATTCATTCAAATATATTGTAAATAATACCATTTATTATTCCATTTTACACTTTGAAACAAATTCTAAATTTTCTGGACTTAGAATTTAAATTCATTCCAATTTACAAGTCATACTTACCTAAATTGTTACTTAAAAAATTCCATTTATCATTGTTTATTTAAAAAATAAACATCCCATTATTAAGATACGATGCCCAATTAAAAAAGTTATCATATCTAGAAATCATATACACCTTATATTCCGTAATCATTTGCTGGAAAGTCATATCAAGGTAACTTATTTCAATGTTTTGGAAAAAAATTATAGGATTTTAAATTCAGTTTAAATCCATTTCTAGCTTATCTTATTTGTATAGTTCATATTATCTAATTCTTATTTGGTTGTACTTCTATTGCCACTTAATTCTTATTACATTTAATTCCAATAATCAATAACCAATTACTTTAATATATATAGTAATTAGAAAAATTATTGCTTTATCTCAAAATATAAGTTTATATAAAGAATTTTTTAAAACCGTTTTAAAATCTTTATATATGAAAATAACAAATACGCCCTCATATATAATACACTCAACGCATTCTAGGGTACTATTGACCCTATCTTTAATGAGTAACCCACCAGGCCAAGTTTCTCGCTTAACCTCGCTGTCATACCAACTGTAATGACCCAGAATTTTCGACCTCGAAAATTCGACATTAATACATTCACAGTAGAAGTGCCAAGCAATCAAATGCCGAAAATTCTAGATTGCTAGGTTAAAGATGAAAGAGGTAGAAGAAGAAGCAGAAACCAGAATCTCACATTCGCAGCGGATCAAAATATAATATCAAATAATAGCAGTTACACAAAAGAAAGCTATACCAGTCAATTTACATAATACATCAGAGTTCATCAAAACTGGACAGTTGTAACAACTTGTCCTAAAATAATCAATATAAATCTCAAACACAAAGCGGAATATTCTCCATACATCCCTGCCATCCAGCTTACCTCTTGAGCTCCAGAACGTCCTAACCTAAAAATCTATAATACTCGGTCTGACCCGAGCATTACGATAAAGTAACACCCAGGTCAGGCTAGAAATCAGCGTGGGCAAACCCAAATAATTTGAAATACTGAGTTGTAAAACTTTTTAAATATCAGGGTAACTCGTATCTTTCTACGAGTTCTTAACTTTTTATAGTCAATTACTTATTACAAATCAATATCTGAGAATTCTTACTCAGTTAAAAGGCCAAGTTACTTAATTTATTCCAATTCCAGCTTGTTTGGTTCTAAACTCAAATCTATAAAGAATTACAGTAGATTACTAATCAAAGTGGTTTTGAATATTGCTGATATCCGACTCCGGACTCTTTAAATCCAATGTCATCTTTAAACCAAGTGGTTTTAATAACATACACACACAGAAATCTATCATACATAAATGATTCACATTTATTAACAGATCAAGCCAGCCATTTCATATCACAACACATTACAAATTGCATATCCAAGATATCAAACAAACCAAATAAATTAATTACTTCTGAATAAATTACTTTGCCCTTCTTAATTAAAATTAATTAATTATAAACCATTTATTATTAAATTAATTAATGAAATTAATTAATTATCCTTAATTATCCATCTTATGTAATTATCCTTAATTACTTATATTAATTAATTAACCCTTAATTTATCACATTAATAAATTATCCCTTAATTAATTAACCTTAAATTATTAATTAACCTTTAATAAATTAACCTTTAATTCATAATTACCTTTTAATTACTTACATTAAGTAATTAACCTTAAGTAATTATCTTTTAATTACTTTATTAATTAACCTTTAATTAATATTCATTAATTACTTTAAACCTTAATTAATTAGTTGACAAATTAACCCCCTTTAATTACTTACATTAAGTAATTATCCTTTAATCACCTGATTAATTTACTTTTAATCATTATTTATCCTTTAATCTTCATTAATTAATTACTTCATTTAACTCTCATTAAATAAAACCTTTGAAATAATTTATCATTAACATATAATTTAACTTAAACCCTTTATGTTAATTAATAATTAAAAACATTATTTAAGATAAACCATTTATCTTTAAAATCTCATTTAAATAACTTTTGGAATTAATTCATCATTAATCATAAATTAACTTAGACCTTGAGGTCAATTAACAAATAAAAACATCCTTATCTTCTTAATTATATCATTAAATTTTATATGAAAAACATTTAGGAATTTATAATTAACCCAATATACAATTACTTTTAAACAAAACAATTTAAAACATTTAATTTTAACAATTTTAAATCTTTGAATACCTTGCTTTTGAAACTTCGTTTAATAATTGTTTTGAAAAACTTGTCAGAATTTCACTTTTGCTTTCATTTTCTATTTCTTTAAAACTTGTTATTTTCCTTATTTCAAACTAATTACCATTACAAAAAAAATACATGAGCCAACTTCCAGATTACCCAAGCCAAAACAAACAAAAACCTGAGCCAACTACCAAACTTCCCCGAGTCACTCGCGATCTCACCACTGCTTCGAGACAAAACACAAAAGACCACGAGCCCGACCCGAGCCAATATCTTCTTCCCCAATCTCAGACGAACCCAGATATACACATACACCAGCAAACAGCGATGTTCCGACCTTCACCGCGACCTTCTACAGTCGTCGGCGACCTCGTCGATCAACTCGAGCACCCAATTCGATGAATATGCCAGAAAATCAGAATCGAGCATCTCGATTACAATCTGGAACTCAAACTCGAACAAAGAATATTCCCCACGCCATCGCCATCGACCACCTGGAACCACGCCAGTCAACCCAAAGTTGCATCACAAACTCACACATCGTTTCCCCCCGGTGCGATCGCTTCCAGTCCACCATCGACGTCGAAAATGTCTCGACTACCTCAATGATCAAAACTTCTCGAAAACCCTAATTCAATGTCGCTTAGCCGCGCCGATGATCTGAAAACTCAATCACCATTTTTTCGATGATCCCCATTGCTCACTCAACCTCCAGAACCCAAGCACGACACACCTCCATCGTCGATCATCGAGAAATCGACAGAAAACCAGTTGTTGATCAACTCAAGAAATCTCCACAATTACAAACTTAAAAATTATGAATTAATTATCAAATTTCATTATTTTTCAATATGAATCTGTTTCTATAATCAAAACTTGAATTCTAGATCTTTGATTTCTGACTAAAGTTGATTTTCACTATAAGTTTCTATTTTATGAAATATTTACCAAATATAAACACTTAAAATTATTTTTAAAAATAATATTACACTCTTACAGTCATTTTTCATTTAGAGGTCTGAACCTAAATTTGATTATGCGAAGAGCAAATGGATTTATTAAGGTGGATTAAAGCCTATAATATAACATAGGTATATGTATATATACAGACATGCACAGATCAATCTACCTATACATGTATACATACAGACATATTTTCATTCATACAAACATTTTTCACAACAAAACTTCAAGTATCCATCAAGAAATATAACAGATTCAAATTTAAAGTTTACTCACCAGGTTGGGTTTGAACAGAGAAACTGGAATTGGTTTGAAAACTTTGATCTTTGGACTGGAAAATGTTTTGATCTAAACTTGAAAACAACAAGCTTGCTGATCTGATCTTTGCTTTAGCTCCCATGTTTTTGAATTTAAAAGGAGTTGATTGTTTTAGATTTCAATATCTAGTTTATTTCAGATTTGAGATGCTTTTTGCTTTTGGATTTTCATTTTTAGGTTTTAGTTTGAAGATGAGAGAAGGGTTTAAACTTTGAACTGAAAATAAGAATAGCCAGGTTTCTCTAACCTTTTATTTATAAATTAATTTTAAAAGAAAATTGTTTGCCACATGGTAATCTAAGCTTACACATGTAATATGCATGATTTAATTATTTTGCAAATGTCAAATCAATTATTTTTACCTTGATTTTATTAAGTACTTATGTTTATATTAATTTATGTACTATGTTTTCAAATGTTTTTACATATATATAAATTTATTTCATGTGTATTTTTAAAAGAAAGAACGTTAACCTTTTTATTAAATCTCATTTTAAACTTAAGCTACTATATATATATATATATATTAAAATAAATAATTATCTTAAGTGTTTTAAAAAAAATGCTCAATTTAATTTTAACTGGCTTTTAAAATCCATGCTTTCAAATCACAATATATGTAAATATTATAATTATAAATATCTTATGTGAATCTTTGATATATATATATGTATGTATGTATGTATGTACGTATGTATCCACACTTTTACAAAATTTTCTTATATTCTACTATCCATGGCATATATATACATATATATATATATTTACACACTTATATATTTGTATATATATTCATTTAAAATTTTCAACATAATAAAATTTGCATATATCTTTATATATATATTATCTTGAATTAAATAGTGAAATATAATATTCATTTATCAAGAGATTTTTTCAACATTTATTATAGTTCCCAATCTATATATATATATATATATATATATAGATATTTATGAGAATTTTATTTGTTACAAATCAGTATTTAATAAATTTAATCCTGTTAATCACCTATTAACAGATATCCAAAAATCCGGGTTTTCACAGGTTCCTTTTGACAGACCTGAATAAAATGAATTGTGAATGGCTAATAATATGTATTTTGATCTACAAAATACACCAAGAATATTAATGATGAATATGAGATGGATATATTTTTCAGCGCATACTCTAGTAAACTTGTTTGCTGAAAACTTGTGATAGATATTTAAACTATGGTAAAGACGGCCATCTCTTCAAACTTTCATAGTAAGAATCTTGTAACTGAAATCTATTCCTGAGTAGAAGTTAGATCACTTTTGTTGACTCTTTTCTTTTCAAATATCCTTGCATTCAAGATTCATCAACGAAAGTTGTGCAAGGTTGCTTAAAACTAAATTATCAGTAAATATATGGCAATGATCATTCCCTACGTCATTAGGTAGGTTATGCATAGGTACAGTCTAAGCTATAATTTTGTAATTAAAGGTTCAAAGTTAATAAAGAAAATTCTCTTATTATAGCCTTCTTGGGTATCTATTAACCGTTAATTTCATCAGCGACTTCTACCTTAGTCATTTTTCGTTGATATCTTTATTCTTCATATTGACTAAATTATTAAACTACTTCCACCAAAAGTGGAATGTTTTATTGGCTTAAATTTACATAACCCTTTTGGGTTTAAGATCATCAAACATACTATTCTAATAATTAGCGAATGACTTTACCATACTCCCCTCAGGAGTTTACCGGCCTACCGGGTTCTCTTGGGTTTTCAGAAGAAAAAAAACATTTGTATTCCGGTAATATAACTATAGATATTATTGAATAAATAAATCATTAGTGGTGCCAGATGTATTCACTTCCACAAAGTGTTTGCAGGCTTAAAATTTCCATACTTTGGCAAATGTAATCTTACTTAGCAGCACATTTATCGACATTCTACATATATAGTAGAACTATATAAGATGAATGCTTAACCTCAACGAAGAAAGTGTACATTATAATACAAACATATAGTGATATGTACTAGTTACTCATTATGTGCATCAAAAGTGGTAATAAAAAATTCTGAATAGTTGACCAAACCTAAGAAATAACTTCATAATTCCCATGTCCTTATAGTTATAACTAATAAAAGAGCTAACAAATTTTAATTATTAACCATAATTATATAAATACTTAAAGCTTCGATCAATTAGTTACTAAAAACGCATTGCCATTCATCATAGAATTTGCGAACAATCAAAGCCATCTATTAGCCAAATACCATCTCGTCTTATGTATAAAATATATTTTCTTGTAAATTCAATAGTATAGAGCCGTTAAAGAATTATTATAACTGTAATAAATAAATAAATAAATAAATAAATAAGAAAAATAAAATTGATAATTACCTTAATTTCAGTGATACAAAGTAGTAGTGTCTTCCTCTACAATAAACACTTTATAATCTTTTCTCATTTTCTCTCTTCTTAGTCCGTAAATGATAAGGTAGAAAGGCAATAAAGATCACATAAGTGTCTTTAAAGAGCACTTTATTATGTGTTTTAAATATGTCATAAATGGATTGCATGTACAAGTAATGAGATGCATTATCATGCAAAAGTTCACACAAAAACACATGCAAACACATATCTTATAGCGTTTTGGAATTATATATGTTTGAAACATTTTTTTTCCTATAACATTGTACGCACATGACTAAGCGTTAGTGGCGGAAATTTGGTGAATATGAAAAAAATGGTAAGATTTAGAAATGAATAATAAAAAACTCCAAATATAATTCCAACACATTTAGAGATTTATTTGATGGACGGTGGACAAATAGACCCAAACCAAGAAGAAATATCATAATATTCATATATTTTAACATGTGTCAATTACAAAAAACACTGGTCACTAACAACAAACTCGATGTAGCTATTTTATGTTTCATTAAAAAAATTATATTTAGTAATATATTTTAGACTTAATTACTAGCACTAAAAAAATTCATAACTGATAATAATAAATGATTATTGAAACACCCCACACTTCTTAGTATACCCAAAAAGGGCACACAAAAGGATGTGGTGCGTTATAGGTATAGCTAAAACTTTACAGAGACTAAGATTCATAAGATAAAACAAATAAAACAGCGGAAACATTAAAAAAATAACTTATTTATAAATCAAATATCCTAAAATAAGTCATAACCAAAATAAGTCTCAAAATACCAAATACATATGTCTTATTAAAAACACCATCTCAGTCACAATATCAGAGTACATAAAACCATCACTCCCAATTGTACCAGTACATCCAAAATAAAATAAAAAGAAATCTGGAACAGAATAGGAAGAACACATGAAGAATCTTCAAGAATGTCACTCCTGGGAAGCTGAAAGTCTACTACCCTTGTCTCTGCTGGCTTATGGGGGAAAAGGGGAAAATAGAGGAGTGGGTCAGATTAAAAGTCTAGTGAATGAAAGTAATTACTAGTATTCTTAAGCAGGGTAAAGATAACGGACTTTGCAACAGTTCTAGCATAAAAGGAAATAAAGAAAAAATAAAGCTAGAATAAAATACGATTTAACCGTTTTCTTTCCTTAGATAGTTCGATTAGATTATTTGCACTTATCTTAGATAATTGCTTTGATTAGGCTGAATTCCTAATCCACTTTAATTAGGCCGTAATCCTAATTCCACCCTTTGATCGACCTTCTATCTTTGTTGTGCCTACTTCTGACTAGACTCATCCTTTTGGTCCCTAGTCAAAAGACACCTACTACTGCGGACTAGACACATCCTGTTGGAACCTACGCAAAAGTCAACTACCAAGCGCTTGGAACTCAATAACAACTTATTAGCCTGCACTGAGGCCGTAGGCTCGACCACCGTCAGGCTTGTGCTATCTGTTGCTCCCTCTTTTGAACTCTTATTTACCATAGCTCCTGCATAAGCATACCCTAGCCTCACCTCTGCTATTGTGAGACCACTTGTTTCTGACTGAAGGGAATACTGATGGTACGGGTCCTAACAAACAAAATCTAGTTGTTCTCATTTCCCAAATTCTCTTGATTTGAGCTTCTATTTACTGACCACTTATTTACCATCACTTCAGCATAAGATTGTCCTAAGGGAAATGTTACCAGGACATGTCCTACTTTTATCTTTGCTTATTAACTTAGTATAAGTCATTTTAAATAAGCCTCTATTGTTATCCTTGCTATATTTGCTTATTAGTTTATCCTAAGTCTTAAAAATAAGTCTTTTCTATTTTCTGTAATTATAATCCATGTGTTATAATTTGCCTTATTTACTTAACCCAAGGTCTAAGTTTAAACATAAGTTACTTCTTGCTATTTCTAAATTTTTCGCTTTTTAGTTATAATTACATGTTTTAACTACACTTGCAAATATCTTAAATTTTCCTATTCAGTCTAAGCCCAATTTATTACAGTTCTTCTTATTTTACATCACATTTTTTGTAAATTCAATGTTCTTATAATTTTAGTCCATATTAGCGTCTTATTTTCTGTTATCTAATCCATTTGCGTAAAATGGAAATTAAAAGAACAACATTTACAAAATAAATCCTAACTAGAATAGATGTAAATAAATGTAAATAACAGTAAATAACTGTAAATATAGTAAATAACTTTAAATAATTGGGAAAGCTATAATTAATAGTAAATAATTGAAAATAACTGAAATAGAATAGCTGAAAGAAAATAGACTGGAAAACAAACCTAAAATAAATTGTAAATAAACTTGCATAAAGGAGATCCCAAAATTGTAGAAAAACTACACCTATTGGAAACCATATTATTTTAAATTACTTAAGAATCTAAAATAATTACTTAAACACTCACTTGTAGTCCTTAGCTTTTTCCTTTGGCCTTCCCGAATCCACTTGAATGGTATAAAAAAAATTAATTAGAAAGGTCTTCTTATCAAAAAAATATTACTTTTAGGGCGCAGACTCAGGCATGAACCCAGATCGAGAAAATATGACTGACAAAAATAGCTAGGCCTAGGGATTTATTTATAGTGCCACTTGTGGATCTAAGACCATTGGATTTGGTGATTAAATCTGGTGCAACCACACCATAGGCTAGATAGGAACCATCAGATAGAAGCACGGACACACGAGATGAAGCGAAAATAGCAAAATGACATGTTCGAACGAAGTTACGTAATAGAATGCTTTCTTGGGTAGGCGGGTCGACCTACCTGTCGACCATCACAAGCAAGGGTCGACCTATAGGTCGACCTTGCCAATGTGGGGGGT
Organism: Allium cepa; assembly: GCA_030765085.1. Lineage (NCBI taxonomy): Eukaryota > Viridiplantae > Streptophyta > Magnoliopsida > Asparagales > Amaryllidaceae > Allium > Allium cepa. The sequence continues at coordinate 796,095,458 of CM060941.1, read as the reverse complement.
CGACCTAGCCCCTTATGTATATATTTGTTTCTTTCTTATTTACTCGTTTCCTCATTAATTCATATCTTCTACATACTGGCTCGGATTTTGAGGTTCTATATATGGAAATTGACCAACAAATTATAAGGTACACAATGGTTTCAACTCCCATGGTCTAATTCTGATAATTTCACAAATTTATTTATTTAATTTGTTTTTTATTTACTATAAGCTTAAATTTCAGGGTGTTACATTCTCCTCTTCTTAAGGGATTTCATCCCGAAATCTCTAAGGATAGAAGAATGAAACAAATATTTTCATCCACGCTTTACAACCAACTACTCAACCATCATCCTTATATTCATTGTCCTTAAGTTTTTCTAATGCGATTTATTACACATTGGTAATTAGTGTAGTGTTAATGTCCCTAACTAATGCAAAAGATTAGGCAGTCTACTGATTCAGTCGATCTTCTTTTATGCAATCATGTCTGTGCCATGTATCCAAATGAATGCAAATAATAACTGATAGTTCTATATGCGTGCTACAATCATCATCCAAATGCAACAATCATGTGATAATCATCCATTTATTGCGACCATGGAAAATAAAATAAAAATGCAAATGCGCATGCATCCATAAGCATATGCTCTAGTGTTCAAGTTAGGCCAATCCCTTTGAGATATAGTGCCTAGTGTTAGTATATGCATCCATTAGCAACCACTTGCAACCACTAGCATCCATCATACATAACACGTTCTAATAACATGTTTACATCAAATCCTACCATCCATAGGTTGAATCCTAAGTTCTGTCCTCCTAAAGGATAATAAAGGAAAGAACTATTCAAAACTAAAGATGGAAATAGGAAATTCTAAAACTTACTATCGAAAAGATGCAGATATGAGGTACGAATCTTCTCTTCAGCTTCCCACATAGCGTCTTCAAAATTATCTCCCTACTGCACCTTCACTAACAAGACTTCTTTATTCCTAAGCCTTTTGATGTCACAACCAATGATCTTGGTTGGAATACGATGAACCAATGCTTTCCTTTCTACTTCCACTTCCTTCAATTGACTAGGCTCCACTATCTTTACTGAGTCATGTAAGCACTTTATCAAATGCGGAACATGAAAAACATCATGTACTCCCGCGAGCTTCTCCGGTAGCTTCACTCGATACGCCCTCTTCCCTACCTTCCCTACCAAGGGGAACGATCCTACAAATATGGGGGCTAACTTCCCACTCGATCCAAACCTCACCACCTTCCTTAGCGCAGATACCTTAATGAAAACTAAGTCTTCTACCCTATGCAGCTAATGCGCTCGGTGGATTCAAGCGGCGGAGGTGCAAAAAGTCATAGCGGGGATACAGCGATGATATAGCGGGATATAGCGAATGGCTCTAAAATAGCATATAAAACTCGTACTTAATGTTTTTACAAATATATAAATGGTAATTAAATGAAAATTTATCATTCAATTGAATTATAAATAATACATAAATAATTTTAAATAAAAACATGTGCGAATATACTTAAATAAACAAAAACTGTTATATAACATAATTGAATTTAGTAGAACATTAGAGTATTGTCATTTCTGAAAATATATTAAAAATTAAGTCAAATAAATTAGTTTCATAATTTTATAATGTATAAATGCAATTTTTTAATTCATTTTATTAAAAAAGATATAGCGGGAATAGCGGAATATACCGGGAATAGCGGAATATAACGGAAATAACGGATATTGCTGAAATAGCGGGGATTAAAGCGGAAAGGCTATATTCAGGGGCTATATGGAAAAATCGTAGCGGTAAAAATCCACTATTAGATATAGCGGGGTTGTAGTGGGGTAATATCGGGGCATTAACTACATAGCTTCTACCTCAAACTCAATATCTCTCCTTCGCTTGTCTGCATAAGATTTCTGCCTACCATGGGCTGTTTTCATCCTCCTTCTATTCAAATGTACCTTCTTTGAAGTCTCTCTAACCATATTAGGACCAAGCAGCAATCTCTCCACAGACTCCACCCAACATGAAGGTGACTTGCAAGGTCTCTCATAAAGTGCTTCGAATAGTGTCATCCCAATGCCAGCTTGAAAACTGTTATTATATGCGAACTCTACCAAAGAAAGATGCTCCTCCCAAGTCCCTCCAAAATGAAGAATGCACATCCTCAACAAATCCTAAAGCACTCTATTAACTCTCTCCATTTGGCACTTCATCTGAGGGTGATAGGTCGTACTCAATCTAAGCTGCATCCCTAAAATCTCTTGCAAGCTCCTCTAAAACTTGCAAGTAAAAATAGGGTCTCTATCGCTCATTATGCTAGAGGGAACTCCATGAAGTCGGACTATCTCACGAACATATAAGGATGCCAAATAAGATGACATCCTCTTACTCTCGACCAGTATGAAGTGGGCACTTTTAGTCAATCGATCAACAATTACCCAAATGCTAGTATTCCCCTTCCTAGACCGTGGTAAACCATCTATGAAGTCCATAGAAACTCTATCCCACTTCCATTCAGGTATATCTAATGGCTAGAGTAATCCTTCGAGCTTCTACTACTCCACCTTAACTCTTTAGCACATATGACACGTAGCTACAAACTCCGCCACATCCTTCTTCATGCCACTCCAATAAAACATTCTCTTCATATCCCTATACATCTATCACCACCCATACGAACAGTCATTCGAGAATGGTATGCTTCCTTTAGAACCGCTCTCAACCAATCACTAGTGCGGGGGACACAAAGTCTTCCATCTCAGCCACACTTTGGTATCTATGGAATAACGTTGGAGATGTTTGGATACCTCTCCTCTTCTAATCCTAATTAAAATATCCATAAGCCCCGAACCTCTCGCTGTCTCGAGCCAATCTGATCTATGAGGGTAGGCTTAACCTCAAGTACTGCCAATAATCATGGGGTAATGTCCGTAGAGGGCTTAAAATCAAAAGTGGAAATAAACTCCGAGCTCTTCCACTCCACGAACATTGGGCTAAGGGTTTCTTTCTTCCTACTCAACGCATCCGCAACCACGTTTCCCTTGCCAGGTTTATAAGCTATCTCAAAGTCGTACAATGCCATAAACTCCATCCATCACTGCTGCCCCAAGTTCAAATCCTTCTGTGAGAATAAGTACTTCAACGATTTATAGTTAGTGAAAAGCTCGAACTTCTCTCCTAGGAAGTAATGCCTCCAAGACTTGAGTGCGAAAACTATAGCAGCTAACTCTAAATCATGGGTATGGTAGTTCTTCTCATGCGTCCTCAACTGTCTACTTCCATAACATACTACCCTCCCTTCTTGCATCAACACTACTCCTAGACCCGTCCCACATCCATCGGTGTATACTGTAAAAGGCTTAACTCCATCGGGTAAAAAACTAATACTAATGCACTAGCAAGGGCTCTCTTTAGCATTGTGAAGGAATCCTCACAATCCGCGTCCCACCCAAATGCTTTATTCTTCTTAGTAAGGGGAGTAAGCGGTGCTGAAATCTTAGAAAAATCTCTGATAAATTTCCTATAGTAACCAGCCAATCCTAGGAAGCTTCTAACTTCGGTAACGTTCTTGGGGGCCTTCCAATCTTGCACTGCAATTACCGTAGCGGGATCAACAGCTAAACCCTCTCTTAAGACTACGTGCCCCAAGAAGCGTACCTCCACTCGCCAAAAGAGACATTTCAAGAACTTTTCTCTCATCTTATGAATACAAAGTGTACAAAGAACCTCCTCTAGATGAATAGCGTGCTCCTCCACACTCTTGGAAAACACCAAAATGTCATCCACAAATACTACTATGAACTTATTTAGGACATCTCAAAAGACATGGCTCATCAAATCTACAAAATATGTTGGGGAATTGATTAGCCCCGATGGCATAAACCAACCACTCAAAGAATCCGGTAGGTGTCCTAAATGTCGTCTTATCAATACTATCGTAAGCGACCCTAGCTGATGAAATCCAGTGGCTAAATAAAGATGAGAAAATACTATAGAGCCTACCAGCTGATCGAAACGGTCATCTAACCTAGGAAGTGGATAACGTTTCTTTTTAGTGAGCTTATTTAACTCCCTGTAGTCTACGCAAAGTTGAAGGGAACCATCCGCCTTTGTAGCGAAAACGACTGGCGCTCCCCACTCAGATATGCTCCTTCTGATGAATCCTTTCTCCAATAGCTCACTAATCTACTTAATTAACTCCTTCCTTTCCCTAGGTTCCATGTGTCTCATAGGCTATGCCACTGGCTTAGCATTGTCATTCAAATAGACTCTGAAGTCGATTTCTCTCTTAGGGGATAGCCCCCTAACTTCCTCAAATAAATCTGGGAAATCTCTAACAACCGGAACTTAATCTAACTCTACTAACGATGAATCGAGGGAATAAATAAAGCTCAACATGACTGACCCCTGTAGGTCACAAGAAAACTTGAGAGTCCTACCGATGCATGTCTCTAGTCTGACAACTCTCCTCTCACAGTCTAATATCGCTCCATAAGTGGATAGCCAATTCATCCCCAAAATCATCCCATACCAAAATCCTAATACATAGGCATCACTGTCAAACTCTACACCTAGTATAAAAAAATTTCAAACCCCTACAAATCATAAATAAATGTGTCGATCCTTCGGTGGGGTTTGAAACAACTATAGGGTCTACTACTAAGGAGATATCTAAGTGCAAACAATCAACTAAAGAACTAGAGATGAAAGAGTGTGATGCTTTAGAATCAAAAAGGTTTCGAATAGGAAAATCAAAAACAGAAATCAAACCTTCGACAGTGACTTTCCTAACTATATTTGGTCCACTACTGGAGGGTGCTGCATCCAATGCCCGAATATGTGCTGTTGGTAAACCCGCTCCCTGCCCCGTCTTCTGAGGACAAACTCTACTAAGGTGATCGGGCTGTCCACAATTACAGCACCTTCCCTTCATTTTCTCCATACTGTAGTCTTTTGCGTAATGTCTAACCACCCCACAACTGTTGCACTTCCCTACTTTCTTGATCTACTTCTAAAAGCCTTCTCCTTTCTTCTTTTCCTTATTGTTCTTCCACCATTTCTTCTTAGAACCTTCCAACTTAGGGACTTCCTTAGACACTCCTTCCTTAGCCGCATCAGACATGAGGGCCATCTCCATCGGTGACTCATTGGTAGCTCCCATCGGTACATGAGTCAATAACAACCCTTGGAGGGGCTAATTTAGTGCCTTTGAGAACTTCACGACCTTCTTGTGCGTGTATTCACTAGCTCCATCCCAAACCACGACAACTCATTAAATTGGTTGATATACTCCTTTACAGAAAGACTTCATTGCTTCAAACTAATAAATCTTTCCAACTACGTACTCTCTTTTGCTTGTGAAAAAAACTTCCTCTCAAACCTCTCTCGGAATCCATTCCATCCAACGTCTCTTCCTTCCAACTCAACAACCTCCCACCAATAAGTAGCCTCTCTTTTCAGCTGCTAAGATGCAAGCTAAACTCTCCACTGATCCTCCAATCTCAATAGCCCAAATATCCTCTTTATACTCCTTAACTAAGCTCGCGCTTCCACAAAATCCTCTATACTAGAAAATGTCTTCCCTTCTAGATTGGCGAAGTCCTTAGATAGCTAAGAGAAATTGGCAGCTGCAGGTAGATTGATAGGATTTCCACCCGCTAGTGCTTGCTTTCCCTTACACCTCTCGTGTCGTAGCTTGAAGATATCTACGAAACCAGCTTAGGACTAGGATACCCTCTAGAAGATTAGAGGCATCCACCATTCTATGCAAAGAAAAAGAAAATTTAAGCTTGAAAGAATCGAAGGAAGATCGAACTGGACTTTGAGGGGATTTTTATAAAAACTCTTTTGTACTTGAAAACTGTTTCTAAGAGTTTCTTTCTGAAAAATGCTTTTAAAACATGTTATTTTGAAAAATACTTTACTTTTAAAGCAAATCTTTAGGAATCCTGTTACCTTAGGATCTGATATCAAATAAAATACCCCACACCCTTAGTATAGCTAAAAAGGGCACATTAAAAGATATAGCGCATTGTAGGTATAACTAAAACTTACAAAGACTATGATTTATAAGACAAAATAAATAAAATAGCGGAAACATTAAAACAATAACTTATTTATAAATCAAACTTCATAAAAAAAGTCAAAACAAAAATAAGTCTCAAAATACCAAATACATATGTCTTATGAAAACATTATCTCAGTCACAACATCAAAGTACATAAGACCATCCTTCTCAACATTACTAGTACATCCAAACTAAAATAAAAAAGAAAATTAGAATAGAAGAAGAAGAATACATGAAGAATCTCCAAGAATATCACTCCTGGAAAGCTAAAAGACTACTGTCCTTGTCTCTACTGGCCTATGGGGGAAAATGGGAAAATAGAGAAGTGAGTTAGACTAAAAGTCTAGTGAATGAAAGTAACAACTAGTATTCTTAAACAAGGTAAAGATAATTGACTTTGCAACAGTTCTAGTACAAAGGGAAATAAAGGAAAAGATAAAGCTGGAATAAAATACGGTTTAACTGTTTGCTTTGCTTAGATATTTCGATTAGATTGTTTGAACTTGTCTTAGATAACTGCTTTGAGTAGGCTAAATTCCTAATCCAACTTTAATTAAGCTGCAATCCTAATTCTACCCTTTGATCGGCCTTCTATCTCTGCTGTGCCTATGGTGGACTAGACCCATCCTATTGGTCCCTATGAAATAGACACCTACTACTGCGGACTAGCCCCATCCTATTGGTCCCTACGCACAAGTCACCAACTAAGCGCTTGGAACTCAATAAAGACTTATCAGCCTGCACTGAGGCCTCACGCTCGACGATCATTAGGCTCGCGCTATATGTTGCTTCCTCTTTTGACCTCTTATTTACCATAGATCCAGCATAAGCGTGCCCTAGCCTCACCTTTGGTAATGTGAGACCACCTATGTTTGACTGAAGGGAATGCTGTTGGTACGGGTCCTAATAAACAAAATATAGTTGCGCCTCTTGCCCAAACCCCCTTGATTTGAGCTTCTATTTATTGACCACTTATTTACCATCACTTTAGCATAAGCATGTCCCAAGGGAAATGCTGCCGGTACGGGTCCTACTTTTGTTTTCCTTACTAATTTATTATAAGTCTGTTTAAATAAACCTCTATTGTTATCCTTTCTATGATTTCTTATTAACTTATTCTAAGTCTTAAAAATAAGCCTTTTCTGTTTCTCTAATTATAACCTCTGTGCTATAATTTTGCTTATTTACTTAACCCAAGGTGTAAGTTTAAAAATAAGCTACTTCTTGCTATTTTTCAATTTCCTCCTTTTAATTATAATTACATGTTATAACTATGCTTGCAAATATCTTAAATTTGCCTATTTTAGTCTAAGTCCAATTTATTACAATTCTTCTTATTTTACATCACATTTTTTGTAAATTCAGTGTTCTTATAATTTTAGTCCATAATAGCATCTTATTTTCTATTACTATTTGCATAAAAATGAAATTAAAAGAACAATATTTATAGAATAAATCCCAACGCAGAATAGATGTAAATAAAACGTAAATAACTATAAATACCTTAAATAACTGTAAATAATTGGAAAAGCTATAATAGTAAATAATTGCAAATAACTGAAATAGAATAGCTGAAAGAAAATAGACTGGAAAACCAATCTAAATAAACTGTAAATAAATTTGCATAAAGGTTATCCCAAAATTGTAGAAAAACTACAGCTATTGGAAACCCTATTATTTTAAATTACTTAAGAATCTAAAATAATTACTTAAACACTCACCTGTGGCCCTTAGCTTTTTCCATTGGCCTTCCCAAATCCACTTGAGGGGTATAAAATATTTTAAATTAGAAAGATCTTCTCCTCGAAAAAATATTCCTTTTAGTATCCAACCTCAGGCAACGAACCCAGATGGAGGAAATCTGGCTGAGAAAAATAGCTAGGCCTAGGGTTTTATTTATAATGTCACTTGTAGATCTCAGATAATTGGATTTGGACATTAAATCTGGTGTAACCACGTCATAAGATCGATAGGAACCACTGGATGGAAGAACAGACACACAAGATGAAGCGAAAATAGCAAAATGACGTGTTCGAACGAAGTTACGTAACAGAATAACAGAATGCATTCTTGGGTAGGCGAGACGACCTACCTGTCGACCATCACAAGTTGGGGTCGACCTATATGTCAACATTGCCAATGTAAGGGTCGACCCTAGTGTCAACCTAGCCCTTATGTTTGTGTGTGTGTATTTTCTTTCTTATTTTCTCGTTTCCTCATTATTTCATATCTTCTACATACTGGCTCGGATATTGATGTTCTATATATGAAAATTGATCAGAAAATTACCACGAGCATAATGATACAATTCCCGTGGTCCAATTTTTAAAATTTCATAATGTTATTTTATTGTTTAATCTATTCGTTAATTAGTTACTATAACTTAAATTTCGGGTCGTTACAATTATTTACTAGGTTTACCAAATAATGTATTATGTAATAAAATATAAGAAATAAATAAAAATAGCTTGAAATTATTTCTAGTGTTTAAAGCTCATTCAGTCGATTATAATCACTATGCAACGTTAGGAATATGTACTCATAGCGGACAATATCACATCGAGTTGGTTTTTAAACACTGGGATTTGGTAGATAAACTGCTATGGATGTTAAAATCTAATCCTACAGCTAAATTAAAATGGCTTCATATCTGGAAGAGACAATTAGAAAAAAATTAAAAGTAAAATTTCCAAACCGTGCTTTATAGATTTTAAATAAACTTTTGGAATAATTATAAATAGAACAAAAAATATAGAGACCAAATATATAAGGAAAAGCAGCAAGTTTTGTAAGGTTTTTCTAAAACAAATCGATTGTCCAAAATATAAAGTAACATGATTTTCGGTAAGGAATTTTACAAATTTCTTGGAACCCATTATTACAGGATAAATTATTCCAGTAAAGTACACTTATGATTATAAATTCATGAGAAAGTCCAGACCATAAACGGATGTTTAAATATTTACAATTTTAAGGTGGAGAAACCTAGCAAAACACTATCAGCCCACAATTTTAAATTGAATCAAAACTACACCAATAAAAATTGATCTATCACATAGCAATAAATTCAATGGAACATTATATAGAAACCTATATTAAAATGATGAAAAGATTCAGACGATGAAAAGATTTAGATATTAATAAAGACAAGAGTTTAGAAATCTTTTTGTAAAAAAGAATGATACTTAATTAGTGAGAATAGGTACAATTTTTTTTGGATAATAATAAAAAAAACTATAGTTAAAAAATTACGTGAGTATTTTGTAGTAAAATCTTTATGCTATGGTATGCTGTTGGAATTGAAGGTCTCGAACCACACTATGAAGTTCATGAAAGCGCATACACAAAGTTTCATAGCATATAATGATAAGCTGCAAATTAAATAAGATTCAAACGTAGGAAAGAGAAATACTACCGTAACCTTTTGATTTCTGGTTGATCATGGAAACATACTCCTTCCATACCATAAAATTTAAATCAAATGCAAGGAAAAATCACAACCATGGTTAGCAAGTGTTGATGAAATAAACTAAAGAGAATAGAAAAATAAAAAATTTGTGCTCATTTTATTTGCTAACTTGTCGGGGCTCAAAATATATAAATTTGGTGTAATTCAATTTGGCAAATGTATACCAAGCGTCCATACACTATAAGAGAAACGGCTCTTTCCAACGGCGGGCAGCCGTTGGAGGTCGCTGGAAAGCCGTTGGAGGCCGTTGGAAATGTCGTTGGTATACATTTCAACAGTTTCCAACGGCCTCCAACGGCATCAACGGAGATATACCAACGGCTTCCAACGGCAAGTTTGCCAACGTGGAAAATCATGTTGACCAAACTACCGTTGGAATGCGTTGGAATTTTTCGTTGGAGGCCGTTGGAAGACGTTGGACTACTTGGCCGTTGGAAGCCGTTGGAAATCTAAGTATATTTTTTTGTAAAACCAGCAGTGCTTGCTTTCAGCCACACACAACCACAATTATATCAAAACAGCTCCATTTCGAACATATATATATAACAACTATATCAAAACATATCCAAACATATATATAACCAAATCATGCATATATTTCAACATAAACCAATATCCAAACATAACACAACATAATCAACATCAAAAAATCCAAACCAACATCAACAAATCCAAACCAACATCCACAACCAACCATCAGAATGTATCAAATCCAAATATACACAGAAACCATCAGAGTGTATCAAATTCTCCCAAACTCCAAAATATACATGCCAATAACAAAACATACCTAAATCACTCCGCACCAGAACCATCAGATGAAGGAAGCTGTCCATACTGTGCGATGAACTCCACCTTACGCCGGTTCAACTCCTCCGTCCTTGCTTCATGCAGCAAATTGCGTTCCCGCATCTCGGCAAGCTCGGCTCGTAGCTACGCAATCTCTTCCTTATCTTGAGCCTTTTGATATTCTCTTTGGGCTGTCTGAACCTGTAAACAAATTTAAATTATCAACTAGACTAAAAAATTAGTATTAAAATAATTGCAAATTAACTAACCTATATATATTCACTAACAAATTCATAAAGCAAACTAAATCATAATAGTTCAAAATATGAATGGAATACACTAGTATAAGGATATTTACTAACTTAAACCCGAATTCAAGCCAATTAAAGAATTGATTAACACACACTAATAATTAACACACACATATGATTAACACACTAATTAATCCGAATAATTATTTTAAAATTTAACTTAAAATTACCGATTGGCTTCTATATCCCTAGCGTCTGCCGCGGGTCACTGGATCCATGACAGACTCAAAAATGGCGTCCTCCTCATCGGGGGTCAAGTGAGCTTGTCCCGTTTCCTCAAGTAAAGCTGTCCGCGCTTCCTGGAACTTTTGCTGTCATGCAAAATATAATTGAATTTAGTTAACGTTATTTCAATTAACTTGTAAGTTTTAGTTACTTATGTTATACTTACATAGGCGGCACGCGCTTTGTCATCGTGGTCCCAAGAGTAAGAAACTGCGCCGGAATCATCGATCTGAGGCAATGCATGTGTATGGGTAAATACAACCCAATAACTAACAGCCTCCCCGCATTGTCTCTCCTGAAATATGCACATATAAATATACATTATTTATATTTTAACAAATTAAAACTTAAAATAATTAACTATTTATCTTGTTTAATAATTATACCAAATCTTCTCGGTGATGCTGGAAAGACTTGGAACCACCGCGATGTGTAACGGGGTTCCTGCTCCTATTTGCAGAATTCCTCTCGGACTGCCTCTGCAAATTTAAATTAAAAACAAAAATTGTTTTGACAGTTTTAATTATTTATATATTATTTGCCTCAAACAATTTAAATTAAATATATGATAGATTTACCACAAAATCCTCGTTGCTCCACCAGGTCGCGAACTCATCAAAGACAGCTTCACTCGTCCAATGAGGCCTCTTGCCTGATGTTTTGATGTTGTTTATTGTTTCGCGATAGTTTTTGCAATTTTGCTGCTCCAATGGCGCTCGACAACAGAAACATCAGAATCGACCAAGTCCACTTCCCCCTGCACGTTTGAAAAAATATGAGTTATACAGTTGTTATAAATAGTGCAAACATGAATTGACATAAGGTACGTGCCTACATAATGCAATAATTGATATACCACACATACCAAAAAGTCCTGCCAGATAGCCTCCCGCACTCCCTCTGGTATCGCAGTCCACCTCGGCCAACACGAGGTCATACGAGCCATATACGCCCGTCGCGAGATCATGAGCATTATGTTGGAAGGATCCAACGAAAACCCACCGCTGTGTAAAACAGGAAAAAAACATTTAATATTTCGTTACTACTATATATATTTGATTAAAGATTGTATGGAATAAAATTTAATTTTGAAACTTTATACTTACCTGCCATCGGCTTTGGGTTTCAGCCATACCATAGGCTGAACACCCGGCTGTGAAGGACCAGCATCATCACCTCTCTGTGAGCTGGAAGATCCGGAGTGTGAACGTCTGCGTCCCGACATACCTATATGAAATCATAGTATAAAGAAAAGCAAGAGTAACATTGATTAATTTAATATGCAAATGGTGTCAGAATAATGAACATAGCATAACATACATTATGGCGTAACATAAAAGAGACTATGTGATACATATCATATAAAATTACTTTGGAAACAGAAAAATGAAAAAAAAATTACCTTCTCAAAATATTGATTAGTGATCAATCCTCATCGCTTTCGGATTCAGACTCTTCTGCGCAATCTATATTTTGTTCCTCTATACTCTCAAATGCTTCAATTAATGCATTTGATTCATCGTTTAGAGGTCCAAAATCTATTTGATCGTCGGTTACTATTATTTCTCTATTTTCCTCGATATCTGCTTGGTAAGATTGTTGTTCAGGAATATTACGTCCATCAAATGTAAACCTTGGTTTGGTTTTAAAAACAGCCGACCAATCTATTTTATCTCTTCTTAAAGATGGGTAAGGAGCATAACAAACTTTAAGAGCTTGTTTGGCAAGTACAAAAGGATCGTACTTATAATACCTCGAAGTATGTTTTATTTCTATAAGATTATATTTTGGATCCACGTTTATTCCAGAACCTGGAACGTTGCTGAACCAGTTGCATTTAAACAAAAATACTTCTTCTGCGGGTCGGGTGAAATATGTCAACTGCAAAATCTGGATCAGCACGCCATAAAAGTCATGTATGTGATCATTTGGATCATCACTACCTTTGACAAATTCACCAGTATTGTTAGTTGATTTTTCGGCACCGTATTCTTTGGTACTAAATTTATATCCGTTGACAAAGAATATTGGATATGTCTTGACTATCCTTTTTGGTCCCATAGCTAAATGTTTCAATCCTTCATCTACAACACAATTTGTTGTATCAAAAACGTAGTTAGAAAACCAAGCAACAAATTCTTTACCGATATCGTCGTTTGGATGTTGTGATTCGTAAATACTGCAATTATAAAACAAATGTTGCATTATGATTAAAATACATGTGTGCATATTTGTGTATACATATGTGTAGATGATATGCATGTGTAGACGTATGTGTATATATTACCTAATAAATGGTGCAACTTCGGCACAGTTGAGAAGAATGTACGTGTGTGCTACTTGATAATCTCTATCATTCAACCATACTTCCACACATATACCAGCAGGCCGACCATTTTTAAAAAAAATAGATAAAGTCGCTTGACAATCATCTTCATCAATGCCTTCATCATTACGCGTAGCACTTTCAAATGATATGTTCACATGGTCGCTGAAATAGTGAGAGAGAGAAAACGAAGCTTCTTCTTCGATGTACGATTCGCAAATCGAACCTTCAACTCGAGCTTTCTGTCTAACTTTTTTCTTTAGATGATTTAAATACCTAGCAAAAATTATTTTAAATTAATTTTTTATACATTTAATTAAACCAATATGTAATAAACTAAATATTAATATACCTTTCAAATGGATACATGCATCCATATTGCACAGGCCCTCGAAGACGTGCTTCAAATGGAAGATGAATAGGTAAATGCTCCATAACATTGAAAAAACCTGGAGGAAATATTTTTTCCAGTTTGCAAAGCAATATCGGGATTTCTTCCTCAAGTTTACGTAGACGATCAACTTTTAATGTAGTTGAACAAATCTCTTTATAAAACAGACTAAGTTCTGTTACAACAGTCCAAACTTTTACGGGCAACAGTTCTTTAAAAGCGACGGGTAACAAATTTTCCATCATAACATGACAATCATGACTTTTCATCCCGCTAAGTTTATTGTTCTTATAGTCAACACATCTACGAAGATTAAAAGATATTCCATCTGGGAATCTTAATCCATCCACCCATTTTAAAAGTAATTTAACTTGATTATTGTCTATAGCAAGCTTTTGACTTTTTTGTGTCATTTGGTTTTATATGAAGCTCGGGACGATTACATATTACTTCGATATCACATCTTGATTTCAAATCATCTTTCGTCTTCCCTTTAACATTCAAAATTGTATTAAACAAATTATCAAACACGTTTTTCTCATTATGCATCACGTCAATATTATGACGAATCAAGAGATTTTTCCAATAAGGCAATTCCCAAAATATGCTCTGTTTGCACCAGTTGTGAATCGATGATTCACCTTGAATTTCAATTTGTTCTCCGGTTTCATGTATCTTTGGATAATCCTTTACAAGTTCATAAATTTCTTCGCTTGACCAAACCGTAGGTGGTCTCAAAGTTTCATGTCTATTAGATGTAAAAAAAAAATATCTCTTCTAAAAGGATGATTAATATGAAGAAAACATCGATGACAGTCAAACCACGAAACTTTCTTTTCATGAGATAAAAAAATCGCTCGTCTTTCTCCCTTGCAATAAGGACAAGCTAGACGACCGGCCGTACTCTAACCTGAAAGCATTGCATATGCAGGAAAATCGCTGATTGTCCACAATAAAGAAGCATACATGCGAAAATTCTTTTTTTTGGAAAATATCATATGTCTCTACTCCCCCGTACCACAATTTTTTTAATTCATCAATCAATGGTTGTAAATAAACATCGATTCCTTGTGTCGGATCATCGGAACCAGGGACGACAACTGTAAGAAACATATATGGAGTTTTCATACACATCCAAGAAGGTAAATTATAAGATGTGACAATTATAAGCCAGGACGAATATTTCGAACCAAATTGAGAGAATGGGGAAAATCCATCCGTACATAAACCAAGTCTAACATTACGAATTTCGGTCGCAAAATCAGGATATTTCTGGTCAAAATGCTTCCATGCTTCCCCATCAGCTGGATGTGTTAACGTACCTTCTTCCTGTGTTCTCACACCGTGCCATCTCATATGTTGTGCAGTTACAGAAGATGCATATAACATTTGAAGTTTAGGAGTAATTGGTAAATAATGCATACGCTTATATGAGACTTCCTTTTCCTTTTTCTTTCTTGGTTTGTATCTTTCCTGATTATATATTTTACAATTTCTAAGGTTGATAACTTCTTTCCAAAACAACATGCAACCCTTTAGATATGCATCTATTTTTTGATACGGTAAACCGAAAGCGGACATCAGTTTTTTTTACTTCGTAATGATTTTCGCACATTAAATTATTAGGAGGCATATGTCGTTTCGCAGCTTGTACAACAGCCGTAAATCCAGATTCTGTGAGGTTGTATTTGGATTTCATCGCAATGTATTCAACAGAGACTGATAATTGGGTTCCGCTTGTGCAGCCTGCCCAAAGGGATTTTTTCACGGCATCTAACAAATCATATATTTTTTTGCCCCAATATTTGGTTCTTCTTCAGCATTACCATCGTCATCAGTTAATTGAGGAACAGGAAACACTGAACGTGCAGCATCTTCAACCATATGTTCTACAAGATTTGTCGTACCAATTTCATTACTCACCACCTCCTCATCTTGTACAGGATTAGATGCTAACTGTTTCTCATGACGATCCCAAATCATATAGTTCGACACGAAACCGTACTGACGCAAATGAACTCTAACCATTTGTGGTATCAAATGCTTTAACAGTTTGCATTTACTACATGGACAACGGATTTCTCTGTAGTTTCCGTTATTACGTAAAGCAAAATCCATAAATACGCTAACACCATTAATAAAATGTTCGCTTGTTGAGCCGTCAGTATCGACACTTCGTTTTTTATACATTCAGGTCCGATCAGTAAAATAATTGTCCATTTACCTACGTATATAATTAAAAAGTACGATATAAATTTGCATTGACATTTTTTATTAAAATAATTTTATAAACATTCTTCTTGTTTTTGTTATATCTGTTAAAATAATACTTAAAGCTTATTTTGAAATGAACATTATATTCTATTTAAACAATTTTATTAGCGAATTTGATATTAATTGATCATTGACACTTTGTTGATTGGTCATCCTACCTCTCATTACAAATACAATAACCAATTAAATCGCATAAATCATTTCAATTTAAACGATTCAACAAAATTTCGACAGCACTTCGCTTTTGTTCCCTGAACAGTACACAATTGCGTGTACACAGGGAACATAAAGGGAAGCGCTGCCGAAATTTTGCGAACCGTTTAAACTGAAATGATTTACGAGATTTAATTGCGTTATTGTTTTTGTAACTTGTCCAATATAGAGACAAATCCAACAAATACTGTATATGATGAATATAGATGTCCGTTCTGTTAAAAAAACGAATATCCACACAACGATCATATACAATACTTATCAGACGGGGCCAAAAACACTCTAAGGGTTTAAATTTTAAAATTAGCGATATAAAAGTTTAAATTTTATTTTCATAAAATTTAAACTTTTATATCAATAAACAATTTGTTGAATCAACGCATATATAATGATTTTTTTCCTAAAACAGACAAAAAATCCAGTGTGTGCGCGCAACGTATAAAATAAACAAACAATGTTATACATATAGTCGCATCACAAATCACATCCAGTCATGCACAAAATGTATCACGTATATATCGTATCATAACATGTCAAAAGTGAACAATTTAAATGTCAATATCATCACTTTCTACGTATGCTTTTACGCAATTCAATCACCAATATAATAACAAGTGAGGTTCTTGCTTAAGTTAGTAACAATTATTAAGTTTGAAACTAATTTAATAATAAACCTAATTTAACAAATCATAGTTAAACATGCAATAATTAGTTTAATAACAATAATTAAGGTCCAATACACTACACAAACAATAGCACAATACATACACAAAAATTACCAATTTAACCTAAAATTAAAAATTTAACAAAATTAGGGTTTTAGCAAATAATACCTGATTTTGGAGGTTGTGAAGCTTGCAAACAAAGATGGGAATGCTAGAACGTGTAGAATGTGATAAAATGAGGTTGGAAATTTTTTAGGGTGGGAAAATTGGGGTTTTTAGGTTTGATTTCGGGTGGAATGTGAATGAGGAAGAAGAAGTGTGATCTGCAGGTATGTCGCGGATTTTCAACGGCGTGCAACGGCCGCCAACGGCAATATTCCAACGACTTCCAACAGAATGTGTTTTTTGTTATTAAAAATTCCGGGAAAAAGCTTGCCGTTGCTCGCCGTTGGAAGCCGTTGGTCAAATGCCGTTGGCGGCCGTTGCCTCCGTTGCTATAAAGTAATTCTTGTAGTGATACTACTTTCTATCATAGGTTCATCATAGTTTCAAATCAAGATGTCATTCTATAAGGAAGGAGAGCTCCACAACATGGATAGATCTGTTAACTGATTACCCCATACCTCATTTTGTTCGTGAATATCTATAGAGCATGTTCCTTTCGCCAAGAAACAATTAGACATTGCTTCGAAGTTTTAGAAAGCATTGTATAAATCAACAACATCCTCATATGCTTTGTCAGTTTGAGGTTAATAATCATAATGTTTTGATGTTTTTGCAGTAAGTGCAAGCAGTCCTATGATCTAAAACACAGAACTATTGTACATTATTTGAATTTTTTTCCTACTTAATATACCAGGCAAAGTTAAAACAATGCTTCTAAACAACATGTACGGTTTGTGCGATTTGCATGTGTGTGTATCAAAGATAATTGTCAAAGTTTTCCTAGCAAAAAATTTGTTAGCAAATGTTGTGTAATTTGCTTTATTTAAAAGATAATTGTTACAGTTTCCTTGCCATAAAATTTATTAGCAAATGTTTTTGCAATGTATGTATTCTCATGAAAATCAAAAAAACATGTATAGGAGTGTGAGAGTATGTCATTATTTGTTGGCTTATTGCAAGGAGAAAATTGATTGGCTGCCTTGCCATTCGTAATCTTGTTATCTCTAAACTAACCATTAGGAAGTTACAATGAAGTTTCTTATAAGCATCACTGGGTAATGCTCATTATTTTCCTGCATAATTCACACCAAGTTCTGGATGAAATCATTCAAAGAGGACACTACCAATAATTCTGTAAAGCACAAAGATTGCCAGCTACTTACTACATGTCTATAGCATTTTGCAGGCGAATTGGTTTATGCACACTCTAACAATGATACACATGTCTGTTGTGCTAATGTAAAGGTAGTTTTTAGACACTACTTGTGCAAACGTAAAATAAACTGGGAATTTTTTTTTATAGAACATAGTGATAAAGTGGTTGCACTTTACATCTTAATAGGACCCAATACTTAAAGCATGAAGACCTACATAAACATAATATTAAGGTATCATATATAATGGATTTCGAAGAGATGAATATTTATGAACCTTGCCTATTCTTATCTCCCACTACATTATTCATCTTAGACATTAATGTATTTCTGGTTTCATTTAGTTGTCAATATATCATTATAATATATTTGATTGAAATTTCATTGATCTTTGTGTTTTAATGAACCTTTACATCGCTGCAGGCTATATATTTGCCTTAAATTAAAGATTAAAATTACAAATATGCATTATTTACCTTTTTGTAGATAGACTAATCACTATAAGACATCCGTGTAATGAAAACCTTTTGAAATATGGAAAATACATGGAAGAAATGATGCAGCCAAATGTATAAAAACCATCGCATGTATAAAATTGCACATGCATAAAGTTCAGAATATCATATTTATTATTAGAACGGTTACTTCTCAATTGGCATAAACTTTTTTTTTTATAGTATATTAAAGATGCATGCTAAAATATAACATACGGCTATTTCTTCACAACATCAACAATGATCTAATAGTTTGTTGATTCTAGACATTACAATATGTGGGACAAATTTTTTTATTTTAGGATGAAGATATAATTTACATTTAATTCGATGCATTAATTTTGTTCCCGAATTAATTTTAATTGTATAAAAATTTACCAAAATTTAAAAGTAAAGAATAATTTGCTTTAAATATGATGCACCGGTTTTACTCCTAAACTATCGAAACTATACGATTCATAAACTTCTAAATATGAAAGTATATAAAACTGATATGTTAGGTTTCATAGATTGGAACATGTTTGGATATAATGGAAAATCTAGGAAAGAAAATATCCAATGCATCTAAGAGCTCGGTAACATAGAAACATTATATTGTCATCTATTGAGTTTAGATACATATGACTTCATCATATTTAGTTAGAAAACTTGAAAAATAATCCATAACATATGTATTTATATTTTTTACCATTACCGCAGTAGTAAAAGCTGGTACAGGAGAACCATGCAGATGCAATACATAAATGGGAATTACAGTAATAAAAAAAGGATTTTAATTTTCTCACCAAATTTGAATTAGTCGAAATATTAAGGAGAAAATGGTATCTCAAAGGTAAGCTCATGGAATGGATGAAATATAGGTTATATCAAATTGATTTCAATAAATAATCAGTAAATGAGCAATGAAAAAAATAACCAAATCAAATATAGAGGAAATACGAACAATGGACGTTAATTTATTTTAAAAGTATGATCAAAATTATCAAAGGGGTTTTGCATCAAAGGTCCCTATTTTCGATGTTGTTGTAAGAAAAATCCCTATGATAATAAGTATGTAAATTAAGTCACTGTTTTTTGTAAATCAGAAAGCGCAAACTATCTTGCGTTTTTCTTATAAAAGTGCAAGTTAACTTGCGCTTTTCAAAAATTTAAGTTTTTTGAAAATTTCAAAATTTTTTAAAAAAAAATCAAAATAAAAAAGCGCAAACTAGCTTGCGCCTTTCTGATAAAAGTTGCAAGTTAGCTTGCATTTTCTGTCAGAAAAAAGCAAAGCAGCTTGCGTTTTCTATTTTTCAAAAAATATGGACTAAATTTACATACTTATATATACAGGGACTTTTCTTATAACAACATCAAAAATAGTGACCAGTAACTCGTTTCTTGATTATCAAACCTACTTTCTCCGGTCAAACATTTTTTCTCTTAATCGTAGACTATAATTAATGGTAGCACCAATTTATAACAGTAGCTAATGCACCTATGCCAAGTTTTTCTGACACATATCCTACTTACATATACTATCTACATTCAACCAACCATCTCTGGTCAAATTACAATGATAGTATACTAAATAAGAAGATGTAAAAATTGAAAGGAAATAATGGGTATAAATATGAAGTTTCTTTATTCTAATTCTGAAAAAAAAAACATAAACTTAGATTCTACCAAATTGAATTGATGCAAGATAACTTTATAATAAATAATTTAAGAAATAAGCTTACCATACGTTTTTCTTGCAAATAACTATTAGCTTGGATTAAGTTATAAGAAAATGGGTACATAATTTGTTTTACATGAATTATGTATCCTAACTTGGCATTTTCATACAATAAGATTTTATAAATGTTGCCTATTATATTATAGATTACAGACTACAAAAGAAACAAATTTCAAAGAACGAAAGCTTTATTAAATGCAGAGGACATCATGTGGACTTGCCTCTACCACTTTTTCAATAATGCAAGTCTGATCTAAAGCTTTGAATACATATTTAAATTATTTTCAATGTACGTTTTTGGTTGATTTAATTAAGCAAAAATTCCTACAAAACCTACATTATATTACATTTTACATTTTACAATTCAAATCAGGTTGATGTGCTAAATTCTACATTTATTAATTATCATATCAAGTATATACAATTTAATGTATTACTGAAATACTTCAAAAGATGTCTTTTACATGATAATACATAACACAACTTTAATCGCAATGCTTTAACTTTCACATATATTATGCTCCATCATTTTTTATTAATTTTCAATATAAATGGAATTCTACATAAAATTAGGTGTACTACTTCATTTGATATGCCCCTTTCCTATCCTTGCTTCCAAACAAAACGGATACATAGCATTTACTAAAATAATTGCATCTCACTCGGGTAAGAGACATTTTTTGTATAATACACTAAAGATGCTTAGAAGAATTTAACATAGGGTTGTTCCTTTATAATAACAACTGGATAATTAAATAATTTATTATTGGACATTCAAAGTACAGGAACAATACACTAAATTTTTGCAAGATAAATGTAACATTCCAATAATTAATGTGAATTTTGGAATAAACTGTCAAACTAATGAAATAAGTGTTGAATTTTATTTATATATATAAATAAGGTTGTGAAGTTGCATTTGAATTTAAGAATTCAAAAATATAAATATCTTAAAAACCATTTGAATTTAAATTATGTGAGTGTGTGTGTGTATATATATATATATACATACATATAAATGGATTATAATTCAAATTTGAATTTGAATTTGAATTGAAATTTAAAATTTAAATAGATGCCTTAGGAAAATAATTTGCATTTGAAATCATGAATGTGTAATTTATTTAATGTAAAAGATCTGTTAACAACATTTCTTCTTTTAACATTTTATATACAAATAAATAGGAAATATATTTATTAATAAAGTGAATATGATATAAAATTTATTTAAAATTCTTTTATCTTTGTAAATATACAAATGTTGAATTCCTAACTTACAAATTGAACAAGTGTTAACGATGAAGTAGTAAAATAAGACAAGTGTCATTTGATTGTTTTTGTTTTTAAGAAAATTTATTAAAAAGAAAAACAAAACTTTATAATATCTCAAACCATCCTCTTTCTCATTTTCTTTTAATCTCTTCAAAGTTTTAGGAAAATGAAAAAAATCTGTAAACATTTTAAAACCAGAAAACAAAGGGGCTGCACATTCTAAACTCGAATCATATGTTCAAATCAGAAGGAATCATCAACCAAACTAGGTACAAATCAAACTAGAAGATCAAAAGGAATTCAAACTTTCTTTCTTTTTACAAATCTGTAACCAGTAAATCATCTCAACCCTGAAGTCAAGCAAAAACAAGAGAGCAGGAATTCAAACTCGAATCTGTAAACAAACATCAACAAGCTTCAACTGACAAATCAAGTTTCATCATCAATTCAGCAGATCAAACTCAGGGTTTGAAGGAACAAAATCAACTTCCAAGAATCTAGAAAGTTTTCTGTTCTCAAATTCAAGGTGAGTAAATTCTGTTAAACCTTGGAATGTGATCTGTTGCCCGAACTCTTGCTTAAGTACGATCAAAAACTGTTTGCATGCATCTCAATTTGTGTGTATGTATTATTGAATGTTGCTGTGCATGTCTGTGCACATGAGAAAAAGGGCAGAGCCTCTGTTACAGGTTCTAAAAAACTGTCTTAAAATTCAAAAAAGCTTTATCTCGAATCATCTTTAGGCTTTGAAATTTAAATAAAGTTTGTTTGTGTGATCATGCTGTAAGAAAAAAAAATGAAAAGTAGTTTAACTCAAGTTTTCTCTAGAAATATTAAAAATACAGGTTAACCCAATTCTTGTCAAAAATTTAATGATCAAATTTTTGATCTTAAATGTATGATTTGAAACGTTTTTGAAAAAAATGATTTTTAAAAGCAAAATCAAATTTTTTTAATATCGTATCCTCTGTGAAATACGATGTTGAACAGATTTGCCTTTTTCACCAAATCCTGGTGATCGAGTTAATGATGAATCGTGTAATCGAGGATGGAGCATGTTCCAAGGTCAGGAATCATCAGAAAAATACTCAATGATTTTATAATTTGTTGTGGGAGGCTATCGAGATCGATTTAGGGTTAGAAACCCGTATCTACTTGTAATCGGAAATGGTAGTGCTGCACTGGCGTTGAGCGATCGGAATCTATGGCCCCAGTGCAAATCGAGGCATCGGACATTAGCGAAGCTTCGGTTGAATTTTTGTGGCCTTTGATGGCCAGAAGTGGAGGGACGAGACAGTTTTCTGGTGTTTGTTTTTGGTGCCAGTCTGGGTTAGCATGCTTGATCACGAGTTCGTTAATATTTTGGGTATCTGGGTGCTCGTATCACCCACACGAACTATTGCCAAGATGTGGAAGGTGGTGGCGTCGGTCGAAGTTCATCGGTTCCGTTGTGCATGTGCACGGCACCAAAGCTTGTGTCGGCTGCTTGTTTTGTGGAAGGAGGTGTTCGACTCGAAGTACCACTCGGGGTTCAGGGATGATGACTCGAAGTTAGGGTCGGGTAATTCTGGCTATACATCGGTTTGTTTTTTTAACTTAAACAAAATTTTAAAAATTGAAGCACACGGGTTGATTCTTGGTTAAACTCGAAGCAGGTATGAAAGATCCTCGGGTGTCACTCGAAGTAGCTCTAGGGTGATCTCAATTCTAGTTTTAAACTTTAAAATTTTAAGTCAAATTGTTTTCTAAATTTATTCCTTTTCAAATGGATAATCGTTGTTAAGTTGTAAATTGTACTTTAAGGTTTTTAAATAAAATATTTTAAATCATTTAAGTTAATAATGTTTTAAACTTATATTTTCAAAAAGCTTATTTTAAATAAAATTTAACAAAGTAATTAAGGAGATAATTAAATGTTTTACATTTTTAACTTAACTTAAAAGTAATTTAATTAATATATTGTTAATGTTGATTAAATAATTGATGAATTATAAATTACTTAATAGTTAAAGAAAATTTAATTAAAGGGAAATTAATTTTTAATTTAAGTTAATTAATTTATAATTAAAGATAAATAAATTAAGGTAATTAATTAAGAAATAATTAATTAATTAAGGAAATTAAGACTTAATTAATTAATAATTAAGGATTTAATTAACAAGTAATTAAGATTTAATTAATTAATAATTAAGGATTTAATTAACAAGTAATTAAGATTTAATTAATAATTAAGGGTTTAATTAACTAATAATTAATGTTTAATTAACTAATAATTAATGTTTAATTAATTAATAATTAAGAATCAATTAATTAATTCAAAATTAAGGATAAATTATCATTTATTAAAGTTAATTAATGAAAATTAATTATGTGATTAATTGCTTATAATCACACTGTTAATTCATCTCATTGTTAGATGATTAATTATTATTGAAATGCCTTGAGCTGATTGATACCCATGTTTGTGATTGTAATACTGTGTGATGTGAATTGCTTTGTGCCGAACTGTGATTTGTGATTTGTTTCTGTGTGAATGTGAAAACCCATTGGCCCGTAAAAACGGCAATTGAATTTCGATGCGACAGAAAGTCGGATTCCATTTGGTTATCCGAAAACCACATCGAACCTTGAGTGTGAATCTTTGTGATTGATATATCCACGTGTTTTTAAATTGGATGCTCACTATTCGGTTTAGCCGGGAGAGGACCTTTGTGTCATATAACCCATTCCGAATATGTGATATGACGAAATGGAAAGCACTTAAAGACGGTGGTGAAGACCGGGCGTCTTCGAGAACGATAGGATAACCTATCGAATGACTCTGTACTGAGTTGCTCCGGTATAGAGATCTCCATATGTGATGGGGAGTGCGATCGAGA
The DNA here is from genome assembly GCA_030765085.1 of Allium cepa. Taxonomy (NCBI): domain Eukaryota; kingdom Viridiplantae; phylum Streptophyta; class Magnoliopsida; order Asparagales; family Amaryllidaceae; genus Allium; species Allium cepa. The sequence goes on along the minus strand of CM060941.1, from coordinate 796,071,048 downwards.
TTGTGGATGCCGGGATTGCAAAGATTTCTTTAGAAGTGCCTTCGGTTCTGTTCGATCTTGGAACAGACTTGTATGGTTGTATGTCTGACATTACATTTTGAGATATAAAGAAGATTTCTTACAAATACATTTCTATTGGTGGCAGAGAATTTATTCTCTTAGCTTGACACCCTTCTCTAAGACGTACGAGCTCAGAGGTTATTTAGTTGAAGGTTATTAGTGATATACTCCCAATCTGGTAGTGTGGCATGCTGAGTGTGTTGATCATTTGTTGATCGAAGCATGGCTTTTGTGAATAGCGTAGCTTTGTGGATGAGACTTCGTCGAACCTCACAACCCGGTAATGGTCGAAACAAGAACGTTGCGGCAAGGTTTTTAGGGGTCGCACCCCTAGAGTATGTCCATTTTCTTCTGGATAAGAGGTGATATCATGGTATGGAGCCTAGATATTTATCTGTGTGGTTGTTGCTATTATTGGTGAATCCCGGGATAAAGGTCGGTAACGACCGAGGATGGCTTACTTGTAGGTGTTACCTAGCTACAAAGGTAACCCGGCCCTGTGTTGGTAGTGAACCAGTTTGGTTCCTGGGGGCGTCCCTCCATAGGCGTCCCATTTTTAAGGAAGTTCCTTAGCCTGACCATTTGTTGGAAATCCAATCATCAATACGAACCCAGTACAGTTTGAGTTGTGTAACCTGCCATTTACTTATGGTGGTCACCACTGTTTAGATGGTAACTATGGTAGGCATATAATAATGGTTGTATGCTGGCTAAGATTAATATTATATTTTCGAAATGATATTATATTTTCGAAATGATTTTCTACACTATGCACTAGTAATAATATCAAAGAATTTTCTCGTATCAAGCATGTTTGACTATCATAAGAAGAAATCTCCTTCAATTCTACGATTGCATTGTGTGTGTGGCGGGAGGTCTTATGTTAGTTTCATTTTCCAAAATCATGAACGAATTTCTTTTATAAACTGTTTTTGTTTCAAACTACTATTTTGTTTACTCATACCCGAAGTATGATGGTCCGGACTACATGATCGAAGGTCACGAGTTCGAGCCCCGAAACTGACAACCCTGTAACAAGTACCCGAAGTATGTGTTTGGCAGGCACATACTTCCCTAGAGTTTACAAGCGAAGCTTGGTTCTCTAGGTAATTCAAAAAAAAAAAAAAAAAACTATTTTGTTTACTCATACCAGTCTGATGACTGACCCGGAGTTTATTGTTTCCTTCCTAAACTCTGGGTGCCCATAATTTCCACACGTACAGCCTAGAAGCAGGTTATCCGTGTTTTTGGGGTAGCTTGGAATCTTTTGAAATCTTTTTGGAAGCTATCGGATTTTGGAAAGCTTTTGGGCCTTGGAAATTTTTTGAGGTGTTTTGAGTTCTCGGAGGATCTTCTCAAAGTCGAAGAATGTAGGAAACTCTCTTGAAGTTGAGAAAAATCTATTATCGATTTGTTGTTGTATCTTGTATATCACTCTGATGATGGGATTAAATTGTTGTAACCAAATATTGTGTTGGTGTTGTATCTGAAATGTTGATAATGATATTCATTTTTTTTCCGCTATTAATATTCATCTAATGTTGTTATAAGCGCCATCTGTACTAAAGTTCGACGTTTGAATCTACGGCAGTCCAATACAAGTGAGGCATTTGATGTCGATTTTCGAACGCTGGATTTCGGGTCGTGACGAGTGGTATCAGAGCTAAAGATTGAGTAAGAACTTTGGCTACGGAGTATAACACATTAGGTGGCTCACTAGAGATAGGGTGAAGTATACCCTAGAATGAGTATAAACCGAAAGACCGAAACCCTAAATTTTTTGGTTTATTTCTTTTACCTTTTGATATTCCCTTAGATATCTCATCCATATACCTAGAATCAAGTTTTCTTACTAATTACAGATAGTGAGAATGAGCGGTCGAAGAGGACGGGGTAGGGGACGGGGAAATACCACTTCAGCTGGTCAAGTCCCTGTAACAACAGCTTTACCGACTCAACCTCAGCCGAATCTGGCTGATCTATATAGAAGTTTTACCAGACTTGGAGGAAAGCTGTTCACTGGCATGGAATCTGTTTTCGACGCCCAAGCATGGATCCGATCATGTGAAAGAATTTTTAAAGGGCTGAAGTTAGTAGACGATCAAATGCGATTAATAGCTTCTTGACAACTCCAAGAGGAAGATTTAGCTTGGTGAGAGACAGTTACCGTGGATGAGCCAGAAGATTAATTCACTTGGAGTCGTTTCAAAGAGGGGTTTGGACAACGATATATGCTATCTGTTGGTATCTCCCGAATGTACCCGGAGTTCATTGATTTGAAGCGGGGAAATTTATCGTTTGAGGAGTATTTGAATAAATTCAATGAATTATCTCATTTTGGTCCAGATCTGGTGAATACACCTTTGAAGAAGAATGAGAGATTCATTCGAGGAGTGAATAAGACGTACCATGAAAGGATGACTGCTCACATAAAAGAATCCTTTTCAGATTTGATCGATATGGGTTATCGATATGCTACCCTGGATATGCAAGATGTTCCGGAAGCGGATGAAAGTTCAAGTAATCCAAAGTGGAAGAAAAGGAAGTCTGAAGGAAAGAAACTGGATCAAGGAAAGGAGAAAAGGAGCAATCAGGAGAAATGCTATTAGTCAAATGATAGTAAGAAGCCTAAGAAACGAGTAAAGAATATCAGCCTGTGAAGACAAGTCGAAGAACTAAGGGATGCTTTTATTGTCACAAGCCAGGTCATGAAGCTAAACATTGCCAAAAAAAAAGCGAGTACAAGAAGTGAAAATGTATGTAATAAAAGACGACCCCTTAACTTTAAAGGAGGATAAAGAAAAAGGAGTTTTAGAAGGTAACCTTATCATTTATGATAGAGCTGTTAGAGTATTATTCGTCACCGGCGCTACTCATAGCTTCATCTCCCAACAAACCATTAATTAATTAAAATTAAAACCTGAATTTGTTGATGATCCTATTTGCGTAAAGAATCCAGTTGGTGGTCCAGCAAATCTTTGTTTGCGATGTAAATACATTCCTAGTTCGTATTCTTGTTACGAATTTCCTATCAACCTTTTCATCCTCGACTTTGATGAATTTGAAATCCTACTCGGAATGGATTGACTAACGAAGTATGAAGCCAAGTTAGACTGTAATAGTCAAACAATTTTGATCAGAACCAAATTTGGGAATTTCATTGAAATCTCTTGTGAGGATCCGAGTCCTAAAAGAGTTAAATTGATGTATACTTTAGGATATCCCAAACCTAGTCTGGAGTCCATAACAATTGTCCAGGAACTTCCAGATGTGTTCGAAGATGTCAAATCTTTACCCCCACATAGAGAAATCGAATTCAGAACTGACTTAGTGCTAAACGCTTGTCCTGTCGTTCACGCAAGCAAACCGGTGATTTGCTAAATAAAGGATTGATACATCCTAGTGTTTCTGAATGGGGTTCAGCTATGGTGTTTGTGGCTAAATCAGACGGATCTTTGAGATTGTGTGTGGACTACCGCGATCTCAATAAGCTGACTCTCAAGAACAAGTTTCCTTTACCCAGGATCAACGACTTATTCGATCAACTGCACGACGCTCGTTTGTTATCGAAGATGGATCTAGCCCAGGGATTCCATCAGTTACGAATTGCCGAGGATTATGTTCATTTGACTGCCTTCACGGGTCCTAACATGTTCTATGAATGGTTAGTCATGCCTTTTGGACTAACCAACGCTCCCACATACTTCGTAGATTTAATGACCCGTGTATTCCGAGAAGTGCTAAGTAAATTTGGCCTTGTGTTTATTGATGATATTTTGATCTACTCCAAGACCGAAGAGGAGCACGCTGAGCATCTCAGAATTGTTTTGGAAATATTGAGAAAGAACATTCTGTTTGCAAAATTTTCCAAATGCCATTTTTGGGTCAAAGAAGTAAGATTTCTTGGGCACATTGTTAATGAAGAGGGAATCTCTGTTGATCCGAGCAACATTTATTTTATTCTAGAAATGAAGCGACCCACAATTCCGAAAGAAGTTCGAAGTTTTCTGGGTTTAGCAGGATATTATTGAAAATTTGTTCAGGACTTCTCTAAAATAGCTAATCCATTGACTGAGCTCACAAAGAAGAATGCAAAATTTGATTGGACTCCAAAATGTGATGAAGCTTTCCAGGAGTTGAAAAGGAGATTGACTACTGCTCATGTTCTTGCTATTATCAATGGGAACCAAGGTGTATTTGTCTATACTGATGCTTGTGGTGATGGTTTGGGTGCGGTATTAATGCAGAATGGGAAGGTAATTGCCTACGCGAGTAGACAATTACGTAACTACCCAACCCATGATCTGGAACTTTTAGCAGTTATTTTCGCTTTGAAATCTGGCGGCACTGTCTTTTGGGTAAAATTTCTTTCAGCTTTTCCAAAAGAAAATTTTAAAGTTCAACTTAACTTCATAAATATACTTAATAAATCCTCTTTGTTTTTAGGTGAAAAATTCGAGTTATTCACCGACCACAAATGTCTGAAATATCTCTTCACCCAGAAAGATTTGAATCTGCGACAACAACGTTGGTTGGAATTTCTGGAATCTTATGACCTAGACATTCTTCATACGCCTGGTTAAGCCAATGTTGTTGTCGATGCTTTGAGTAGGAAACACGTTGCAAGAAAGCAAACAGAAGATAAGTTTCTTCGAGAAATCTATAGAAGAATATGTCATGGTGAAGATTCTAGCTTTAAAGTCGATGATAGAGGAATTATTAGATTGAAGGGTAGAATATGTGTTCCAGATATCCCTGATCTGAAACGTGAGGTTTTGGATGAGTGTCACAAGTCTAAACTCAGTATCCATCCAGGAGTTAATAAAATGTATTGTGATATTAAAAGAACTTTCTGGTGGAAGACAATGAAAAGGGATATATCTATATATGTGAGTCGTTGTGCTACCTGCCAGCAAATTAAAAGTGATCAAAAGAAAGTAGCAGGTTTACTCCAACCTTTGGAGGTACCCAACTGGAAATGTGATCAAGTATCGATGGATTTCATCGATGGGTTGCCTCGCACTCGAAAGGGGAATGAAGCAATTTGGGTTATCGTGGACCGTTTGACTAAGACAGCCCACTTTATACCAGTGAAATCTACCCTGACTGCATCAGGCTTAGCAGAGCTATATATTAAATAAATTGTCCGTCTCCACGGTATTCCTAGCAGCATAGTGAGTGATCGTGATCCGATCTTCATTAGTAGATTTTGGGAGGCATTTCAAGCCGCATTGGGAACCAAACTGAACTTCATCACTGCTTATCACCTGCAGTCTGATGGAAAGACCGAAAGGATTAATCGAATATTAGAAGACCTTTTGCGCGCTTGTATTCTCGACTTTGGGGGTTCTTGGAAGGACCTTTTACATCTCGTTGAATTCTCATATAACAACAGCTATCAGGCCAGTATCGAGATGGCTCCTTTCGAGGCTTTATATGGTCGTCCGTGTCGATCACCTGCATGATGGATCGAGTCAAGTGATAGACTCGTCCTTGGACCAGATATGATTAAAAAAGCCACTGAAAAAGTTGAATTTATTCGAAAGAAGTTGATAACTGCACAAAGTCAGCAAAAGAGTTATTATGATCACAGAAGAAGGAATTTGAATTCCAAGTAGGAGATTCTGTATTCCTCAAAGTTTCTCCAATGCGGGGTGTGTTGAGATTTGGGGAAACTGGAAAGCTAGCACCACGTTATATTTGTCCTTTTCCTATTCTAGAAAGGATCGGTCTTTTAGCTTACCGAGTGCAATTACCCAGCTAGTTATCTGGCGTACACAATGTGTTTCATATTTCTAACCTTCGGAAATATATGCATGATCCAGATAGTATTATTGAAAAGGCAGCTCAGCAGGATCTGGAAATCACTCCCAACTTAGCATTTAAAAGAGAGACATTGAATATTATAGATCGTGATGAAAAAAAATTGAGGAACAGAATTGTGAAACTGGTTAAAGTAAAATTTTCTATCTATAATCGTATATTCTTTGTTTGTCTTTCTCTCTCTTTCAAATTTCGAGATGAAATTTTCTTAAGGGGGGAATCTGTAACATTCCCAAAATTATATCAATTTAAAATTTAATAATTAATGTGAATTTTGGAATAAATTGTGAAATTAATTTGGATTTTTGAAAATAAATGAAATAAGTATTGAATTTTATTTATATATATAAATAAGGTTGTGAAGTTGCATTTGAATTTAAGAATTCAAAAATATAAATATTTTGAAAACTATTTGAATTTAAATTATATGAGTATATATATATATATAAATGGATTATAATTCAAATTTGAATTTGGATTTGAATTTGAATTTAAAATTTAAATACATGCCTTAGGAAAATAATTTGCATTTGAAATCATAAATGTGTAATTTATTTAATGTAAAAGATTTGTTAAAAACATTTCTTCTTTTTACATTGTATATATAAATAAATAGGAAATGTATTTATTAATAAAGTGAATATGATGTAAAATTTATTTAAAATTCTTCTATCTTTGTAAATATACAGGTGTTGATTTCCTAACTTACAAATTGAACAAGTGTTAACAATGAAGTAGTAAAATAAGATAAGTGTCATTTGGTTGTTTTTGTTTTTAAGAAAATTTATTAAAAAGAAAAACAAAACTTTATAATATCTCAAACCATCCTATTTCTCATTTTCTTTTAATATCTTCAAAGTTTTAGGAGAAAGAAAAAATTTGTAAACATTTTAAACCAGAAAACAAAGGGGCTACACATTCTAAACTCGAATCAGATGATCAAATTAGAAGGAATCATCAACCAAACTAAGTACAAATCAAACCAGAAGATCAAAAGGAATTCAAACTTTCCATTTTTTACAAATCTATAACCAGTAAATCATCTCAACCCAGAAGTCAAGCAAAAACAAGAGAGTAGGAATTCAAACTCGAATCTGTAAACAAACATCAACAAGCTTCAACTGACAAATCAAGTTTCGTCATTAATTCAGCAGATCAAACTCAGGGTTTGAAGGAACAAAATCAACTTCCAAGAATCCAAAAAGTTCTCTGTTCTCAAATTCAAGGTGATTAAATTCTGTTAAACCTTGGAATGTGGTATGTTGTGTGAACTTTTGCTTAAGTACGATCGAAAACTGTTTGCATGCATCTCAATTTGTATGTATGTATTATTGAATGTTGCTGTGCATGTCTATGCACATGAGAAAAAGGGCAGCGCCTCTGTTACAGGTTCCAAAAACCTATCTTAAAATTCAAAAAAGCTTTATCTCGAATCATTTTTAGGCTTTGAAATTTAAATAAAGTTTATGTGTATGATCAAGCTGTAAGAAATAAAAATGAATTTAAGTAGTTTAACTCAAGTTTTCTCTAGAAATATTAAAAATACATGTTAACCCAATTCTTGTCGAAAATTTAATGATCAAAATTCTTGATCTTAAATGTATGATTTGAAACGTTTTTGAAAAAAATGATTTTTAAAAGAAAAATAAAAAAAATTAATATCGTATCATCTGTGAAATACGAGGTTGAACAGACTTGCCTTTTTCACCAAATCCTGGTGATCGAGTTAATGATGAATCGTGTAGTCGAGGGTGGAACATGTTCGAAGGTCAAGAATCATCAGAGAAATACTCAATGATTTTCCAATTTGTTGTGGGAGGCTATCGAGATCGATTTAGGGTTAGAAACCCATATCCACTTGTAATCCGAAATGGTAGTGCTGCGCTGCCGTTGAGCGTTTAGAATCTATGGCCCCAGTGCCAATCGAGGCATCGGACATTGGCAAAGCTTCGGTTGAATTTTTGTGGCCTCTGATGGCCAGAGGTGGAGGGATGAGATAGTTTTCTGGTGGTTGTTTTTGGTGCCAGTCTGTGTTAGCATGCTCGATCGTGAATTCGTCATTGGGTATCTTGGTGCTCGTATGACCCATACGAACTATTGCCGAGATGTGGAAGGTGGTGGCGTCGGTCGAAGTTCATCGGTGCCGTTGTGCATTTGCACGGCACCAAAGCTTGTGTCAGCTGCTTGTTTTATAGAAGGAGGTGTCCGACTTGAAGTACCACTCGGGGTTCAGGGATGATGACTCGAAGCTAGGGTCGGGTAGTTCTGGCTATACATCGGGTTGTTTTTTTAACTTAAACAAAATTTTAAAAACTGAAGCACACGGGTTGATTCTTGGTTAAACTCGAAGCAACTATGAAAGATCCTCGGGTGTCGGTCGAAGTAGCTCAATTCTAGTTTTAGACTTTAAAATTTTAAGTCAAATTGTTTTCTAAATTTATTCTTTTTCAAATGGATAATCATTGTTAAGTTGTAAATTATACTTTAAGGTTTAAAAATAAAATATTTTAAATCATTTAAGTTAAGAATGTTTTAAACGCTTATTTTCAAAAAAATTATTTTAAATAAAATTTAACAAAGTAATTAAGAAGATGATTAAATGTTTTACATTTTTATTTTAACTTAAAAGTAATTCAATTAATGTATTGTTAATGTTGATTAAATAATTGATGAATTATAATTACTTAATAGTTAAAGAATAATTAACTAAAGGGCAATTAATTTTTAATTTAAGTTAATTAATTTATAATTAAAGATAAATTAATTAAGGTAATTAATTAAGAAATAATTAATTAATGAAGGCAATTAAGATTTAATTAATTAATAATTAAGGATTTAACTAACAAGTAATTAGGATTTAATTAATTAATAATTAAGGATTTAATTAACAAGTAATTAAGATTTAATTAATTAATAATTAAGGGTTTAATTAACTAATAATTAATGTTTAGTTAATTAATAATTAACTAATTTAAAATTAAGGCTAATTTATCATTAATTAAAGTTAATTAATGAAAAATAATTATGTGAATAATTGCTTGTAATCACACTGTTAATTCATCTCATTGTTAGATGATTAATTATTATTGAAATGCCTTGAGCTGATTGATACCCCTGTTTGTGATTGTGATACTGTGTGATGTGAATTGCTTTGTGCTGAACTGTGATTTATGATTTGTTTCTGTGTGAATGTGAAAACCTATTGGCCCGTAAAACGGAAATTGAATTTCGATGCGACAGGGAGTCGGATTCCAGTTGGTTATCCGAAACCCACATCGAACCTTGAATGTGAATCTTTGTGATTGGTATATCCATGTGTTTTTAAATTAAACGCTCACTATTCGGTTTAGCCGAGAGAGGACCTTTGTGTTATATAATCCATTCCGAATACATAATACGACGAAATGGAAAGCATTTAAAGACGGTGGTGAAGACCGGGCATCTTCGAAAATGATAGGATAACCTATCGAATGACTCTGCACTGAGTTGCTTCGGTATAGAGATCTCCATATGTGATGGGGAGTGCGATCGGAACTGTCGATGCCCGGATTGCAAGGACTTCTTTGGAAGTGCCTTTGGTTCTGTTCGATCCTAGAACAGACTTGTATGGTTGTATGTCTGATATTATATTTTGAGATATTAAGCTGATTTCTTTCAAATACATTTATGTTGGTGGTGGAGAATTTATTCTCTTAGCTTAACACCCTTCTCTGAGACGTATGAGTTCAGAGGTAACGTAGTTGAAGGTTATTAGTGATATACTCCCAATCTGGTAGTGTGGCATGCTGAGTGCTGCGATCATTTGTTGATCGAAGCATGGCTTTTGTGAAAAGCATAGCTTTGTGGACGAGACTTTGTCAAACCTCACAATCTGGTAATGGTTGAAACAGGAATGTTGCGGCAAGGTTTTCAGGGGTCGCACCCCTAGGGTATGTCCATTTTCTTCTGGATAAGAGGTGATATCATGGTATGGAGCCCAGATATCTATCTTTTTGGTTGTTTCTATTATTGGTGAATCCCAGGATAAAGGTCGGTAATGACCGAGGATAGCTTACTTGTAGGTGTTACCAAGTTACAGAGGTAACCCGACCTTGTGTTGGTAGGGAACCAGTTTGGTTCTTGGGGGCGTCCCTCAAGAGGCATCCCATTTTTAAGGAAGTTCCTTAGCCTGACCATTTGTTGGAATCCAATCATCAATACGAACCCAGTACGGTTTTAGTTCTACAACCTGCCATTTACTTATGGTGGTCACCACTGTTTAGATGGTAGTTATAGTAGGCACACAATAATGGTTGTATGCTGGCTAAGATTAATATTATATTTTCGAAATGATTTTCTACAATATGCACTAGTAATAATATCAAAGAATTTTCTCGTATCAAGCATGTTTGACTATAATAAGAAGAAATCTCCTTCGATTCCGCGATTGCATTGTGTGTGTGGCGGGAGGACTTATGGTAGTTTCATTTTCCAAAAGCATGAACGAATTTCATTTATAAACTGTTTTTGTTTCAAACGACTGTTTCGTTTACTCATACCAGTCTCATGACTGACCCAGAGTTTATTGTTTCCTTCCTAAACTTTGAGTGCCCATAATTTCCACACGTGCAGCCTAGAAGCAGGTCATCCGTGTTGTTGGAGTAGCTTGGAATCTTTTGAAGTCTTTTTGGAAGATATCGTATTTTAGAAAGCTTTTGGGCCTTGGAAATCTTTCAAGGTGTTTGGAGTTCTCAGAGGATCTTCTCAAAGTCGAAGTATGTTGGAAACACGCTTGAAGTTGAGACAAAGTTGTTATCGATTTGTTGCCGTATCTTGTATATCACTCTGATGATGGGATTAATTTGTTGTAACCAAATATTTGTGTTGGTGTTGTATCTGAAATGTTGATAATGATATTCATTTTGTTTCCGCTGTTTATATTCATCTAATGTTGTTATAAGCTCCATCTAAACTGAAGTTCGACGTTTGAATCTACGGTAGTCGAATACAAGTGAGGTATTTGATGTCGATTTTCGAACGCTGGATTTTGGGTCATGACAATAAAAGCTTTCCTGTAACGACCCGAAATTTTCAATCTTGAAAATCCCAGATAGTTATGGAAAAGAAGAAAGAAGTAGAAGAAAATGAAGAACAGAAAATACCAACATCTCACATTCGCAGCGGATAAAATATAATAACAAATAAGATTCTTACTCAGAGAAAGCTGTATCAGTCACTTACATTTAAATACATCAGAGTTACAACATTTACACAATTACTGGACAGCTAAATATAACTTATTCCTGATAAATATTAATATAACCTAGCGGAAACATTCCATACGTCCCTGCCCTCCAGCTCGCCTCCTGAGCTCCAGAACGTCCTTACCTGGAAATCTGTAATACTCGGTCTGACCCGAGCATTACATCAAAGTAACACCCGGGTCAGGTTGGAAACCAGCGTGAGTAAACCCAACTAACAAGGAATACCAAAACATAAAACTTATTTAAAACCCGGGGTAACTCGTATCAATTTACAAATTCTCAATTTGTTATAGACATCACATATTTCACACATCAATTTCTAAGTACCAAAACTTAGATTAATAGGTCCAACTCACTTAAATCATTCCATTCCAGCCTATTGATTTCACACATCAAATCTATATAGAATTATTATAGATTACAAATCGAAGTGGTTTTGGGTATTTACTAATACCCGACTCCGGTCTCTTCGAATTCAATACCATCTTAGCCCATGTTATTCAAGTGAAATACAATTCAACTTTAAATGAAAGATGTCACCTTTTACCCAACAATTCATCATTGATAGATAACCACATTACCATTTTCCACCCAAACATATCATATCATAAAACATTTCATATCAGAGATATCAATCAATTCAAGGTATTTAATCATCATTTAATCATTCACAAGCAAGATGGATCATTCCCAAAATTAATTTAATTTATCCCTAATTGAATTAATTACTAATCTTTTAATCAGTACTTTTACTTAATCATTACAAATCAATTAATTAATCAACCTTAAATCATCCATCTTAATTCATCGTCCTTCGTTAATTATCTTTAATTACATAAAGTAATTACCCTTAACCATTTACAGCAATTGAGCTTTAATTACTTACATTAATTACATTAATTAAAGATCTTTAATTAATTACTTCCATTTATCAGCCTTAATCAATCATAAACAATAATTAACCATCCTATAATTACTTTCCTTAATTAATTAACTCCTTAATTAATTATATTAATCCTTTAACTAATTACACCAAGTAATTAATCCTTAATTACTTCTCCTAAGTAATTAACCTTTAATTACTTCCCATTAAGTAATTTTCCTTATATTAATTACATCCAGTAATTTATCCATCAATTACTTCACTAAGTAATTACACTTATCAATCTCCTTAAGTAATTATACTTAATCAATTATCAAGTGACTATTAACAAATTAATTAATCACATTCATTTCATTAATTACAACTGGGTAATTCATCCCGTAATTACCCTATAAACCAATTAATTAATCTTTAATTATTAATTAATAAACCTTAATTATCAATTAATCTCTTTCAATACAAAGTAATCAATCCTTAAGTACTTTTAAAATCAATTAATTAACCTTAAATTAACTGATTAATTATCCATTAACTATTGATTAATAACCCTAATTATTAATCAATATCTCCCAATACAAATTAATAAATCCATAATTAATTAATCAATCTTTAATTATAGATTAATTATTCTTTATCTGTAAATTAATAAACCTTAAATTAGTAATTGATTAGTCTCAATTAATCCTTACATTAAGTGATCATTCTTTGATTTACTTACGTCAAACAATTATTACTTAATTACTTCATTAAGTAATTCAACCTTTCATTAAATTATTCTTCAAAACCCTTTTACCTCCCTTAGTTACCACTTTAACATAACCATGGTTTCCTTGCCAAAAGAAATCTGGGTTCTTCTTATCTTTAACTTAAATATCCTATACATGCTTATCTAAACTTACGATTCTGGGCATCACGACTTACCCGACCTTATACATCAAAATCGAGAGAAACACACGAGTTTCTCTCGTCTTTAATTTCTTCGAGTCAAAGCATAAAAACACATGAGCATGACCTGAGACAAAGCCATCCTCCCCAACCTAGTTTCTTGTGTCACCACTGTGCACGTGTACACACGAGTGCCACCGATCCAATCACCTCTGACGATGTCCCTTAGTCGCTAACGACCCCTACCCATGTTCCGACCACCCAGATCAGAAAATCACAACGCCAATTCAAATCGAGCAATTCTGAACAACCCAGACCCAAACTTCCTCGACCAAGAAGATGTTCGCCACAGCGATCACGGCGACTGGAATCCACATCCCTTTGACATCAACCATGTCATTGACCCATGCAGCTATTCCATCACTCACGATCGAACTCGACGCCTCGATTTAGACGAGATCACCTCGTAGTTACACTCAGCAGAACACCCTTCCAAAACCCTAGATCGTCGCCATTCAACTCCTATGATGATCAATAACATCGATCACCATTTTTCCCATGCAAATCAACCCCGTGGTCACCTTCGACCAAAACCCCGACCCCTAAAAGTCCTTCGATCAACAGAAAAAGGTCGAAATCCAGTTTCTGATTATCTTCGAAATTATCATTCAAAACTCAACTAAAAATCTAGATTTCATTTTAAAAATCCTAGTTTTTATAGATACATCAGATTATAAACTTGAATATACAATTTAATCATGTTTAAATTTGGATAAAAACCAAGTTCTCGCTGCTCTTCTTCCCTTATATTTCAACTACCATCAATTTCTTACTAGAAGTATTTTTAATTCCAACATCATGTGTTTACGAATATATTTTATTTTTAAATCTAAGTCTAATAAGTAACAGAGAGGGAAGTATGATTTTTTTTAATCAAGTTTGTATCCTGATATCAAAGCAGCATCACTCTGCATACAACATATACATCCCTATGTTCAGATATTAAATTGCATGCATCAGATTTTTAAATAAAGTAAAAACTTAGATGTGGTTGTTTTACTCACAAACATTAATTTCAAACAGATTTAAGCATTTAACCAGAGAAGTAGATTACTGACCTGCTTCTCAGAGACCAGCGAACCAAGTTTGAAAATCTGGAAAAAAATTGACATGCATCTGAAAAAAACTTGCTTAGCTTGTTGTTGAGATTTGAAAGCTGGAATGCACTTGAATTTGATTTTTTTCAGTCTTCGGTTTCTTCTTCTAATTCTGGTTTCCAGGTTTCATTTTGATTTTAATTTTTTTTCTCTAGAAATTCGAATTTGCTCTCTGGTCTTGAATTTTGAACTGCTGTTTTTAAAAAATATAAGCTGAGTTGATCTTTATTTTAACTTGTTTTGAGGTTGATTTCAGTTTACAGGTTTCATTAGATTTTCTTTTCCTTTCATAATGAAGATAAAGAGGCAAAAAAAATGATAAAGGGTGGAGATGTACATATCTTAATTATCTTTTATTTTCTTATTTTCTAAAAATAATGACACTTGTTGATTTTACATACAAATGTCATTGGCATGAAACATTTAATTTACATTTGTTGAATCATGAATACATTTAACTTACAAGTGTATTTTCCTAGAATTAATAAATTTTATAAATGATTTTTATAAACTCTCATATATATATTTATATTTAATTTCCTAATTTATATATACATTTCTTAATTTATATATATATATAATCCTTTAGAAGAAAATAATATAAAACAAACTCAATTCTAAATAAAATCATATATAATATATTTTAAAAATCCAAATTTATTTAAGATATATATCTATCTTTTGAATCCCAAATTTAAATTCAAATTTAGATTCAAATTCAAATACAATTTAAAATCCAATTTGAAATCAACCTACATAAGTATTTTTATTTACACAAACACGGATTCAATTTGTTTGAAAATAATAATATTTCTATTTAAATTCTTCTTATATCCATATATAAATATAAACAACCATTATTATTTGTTTCAAAAATAATTTGCCAAATTTTTTTAAGTAATTATATTAGGAGGCTATCAAATGTTTATCCAATTTTTATTATATTTTTAAATTCACTTACAGAACCAGATATCTTTCATTATCAGAATTTTTTTTTATCTGTTCAATTGAATAAACCAGTTAATTCCAGTTATCAGATATCAAAAATCTGGGTTATCACATTCATCCCCCCTTAGAATCTTTTCGTCCTCAAAAAGGAACGAAGCCAGAATTAATTCAATACTTAGATAAATTTCTCTTTGAATCTTTTAAAACACTTTAAAATCTATATAATATTATCGAAATAGTTTTATAAAAATACTTTTATAACTTGATGTTTCCACAAGTCCGCCTTTGTTCTCATGGAAATTCGGTCATACATTGATCAGGCGTAGGACTGAAAATCTATAAGTACTTGGTAAACTCGTTTTCAACACCCAGTGAAAATACTTTAGAAAATAAGTTTAATGAAAATATAGAAAATATTTTTGGAAATAAAGGAAATATATTTGGTGAGAATGCTCTAGAAATCATCACCCCCATCCATGGTCACAGTTAACCCGATGGTTACGTTGCCATCCCGACAAAATCCATAGATAACTGTAGGCCTCCGTGCCCCTCGATTACACCAAGGAACCCGCTACAGATCGCAGCTACAACTGGGGTTACGTTGCTATCACAGAAAAAACCCATATAATTGTAGGCCTCAACGCCCTCGAATTTCGTTGCCAAAAGAATGAAACTCCTCCACTCCACTCGATCATAGATCGCAGTCTACCAATGTTACGTTGCCTTCTCGACAAAATCAAGCGTAGACCGTTGACACTCACCTCCACATGATTTCCGCTATGGTCCACACAGTAGATCGCAGCGACATCGAGTTACACTGTCGTCACAGCACAACCCAAATGCCTCTGTAGGCATCAGCGCCCTCGACTTTCGCTACCCAATAATCCTCAGGAACTAGTTTGTCTGGACTCCTCACGGGATCAACATTAGAACCTCCCCCTTAGAGGTTCAAGGAAGTACCAACCTATGGCACTCCTGAGAAGTTCATTTCAAGGGAGCGTCGTTTTCCCCAGAGCCATCATCAAAACACTTTATACTATACACATATAGTATCTTTCAAATCATACACCTAGTATGATCCCATACAAAGCTCCTTTACATAAAATCGATTATCCCAAAATCGATAATTCTCAAACTAGGCTTTCCAAATTTAAATATTGATTTTACCCAAAAATCAAAAGCCCTTTCCAAATCTAAAGGTTCCCAAAACCTTTTTCCAAAATCCTCATAAGATCCTATATATATATATATATATATATATATATATATATATATTCAGATATATATAATTTTTAAAACTTTGGATCGTTTCAAACTTGTATAAAACTCCTTTTATATTTCAAACACCTTCAAAATCATTTCCTTCCAGCATAGATTCAACAAGGGGAGATCTAACTTATACAACAAAGATATATAACTTTGTTTATTCAAAATCAAATATTTAAATTTGATTACTCTATAGTCACTTCTATCATAGAAATTCCTAACTTTCACTTTTATCAATTGTATATTTCACAAAATATACTTCCATCACAAAAGAAATCATTTCACATTTCTTATCCACAATTTTAAATATCAAATTCATTCAAATCCGTACGATGTACACATATCATCCGTACGCAATACCAATTTGATCGCTCACTCGATCACACAATTTCGCTTCCGAACAAGTATCGTCCACCCTACTTCCTAGTGCAGACTCAGATCTGGTTTCTTGATCAGAAACCGTCATTCTCCTTGCATAGTCATAACTATGATAAAGAATATCCATAACCAATCAACAATCCATATCCAGGTTCGCCGTTGAAAATCGAGTGAAAAATCCCAACTCGGATCGATATAACTATCTCGAAATTCTGTGCTCGAATCTGGATCAAATCACTATGCGAATAGAATAATATACGTACATCCTACATATCTATCTTTATTGATTATTAGCCAAATCAATTTCTCTTTTCTATTCACATTCACTTTAATTCTATTCGCTTATCCACGATTTCTTAAATCCTCATTAGGATTATCACCTCAATTTTATCTCAAATGGATATTTAATCATAAATAGTTTGCACTCTGACCAGCTTATATTTTGAAAATAGCTTGAAAATTTTAAAAATAGATAAGTAGTCAAAAAATAATTATTAGTTTGTAAAATAGCTGTAAAATAGTTAACTACTTGTAAAATAGTTGGACAATAGTCAAATAGTTATAAAATTTTTAAATAATTGCAAAATAGTTGTAAAATAGTAATTAATTTGTAAAATAGTTGAAAAATAGTAATTTGTTTATAAAACAGTTGAAAATTTGTTAAATAGTTCAGAGCCAAACTATTCAATTCCCAATCTCTATTCCTATCAATTCAATTTAAATTTCCACTTCCATTTAAATTGACTAAATTCCAATTTAAATGTCTTCAATTTCCATTGAAATTGATTTAACCCCAATTCAAGTTGAATTAATCCTCAATTTCTTTCCTAAATTCAAATCAAATTCCATTTGAATTTAGTTATTCAACTTTAATCTCAATTTCAATTAATTCAAATAAATTTCAAATTGAACCAATTTCAATTCAATTTCAAAACAATCCAATTCAAAATTTCCATTTGAATTTTAAACTTATACATCTTCAATCATAATCCCAATTAAGTCAAATCAAATCCAATTTGAACAAATTTAATTTAAATCTTTAACTTTCAAATTTAAACCATTCCGAATTATATAAATTCGAGTTAAATTTTTAGATGTTAATTTAATCCTTTAAATCAAATCAACTTATATCTTTAAACCATTTAATTATGAATTCCAAATTCCATTTTTAACCTATTTCGAAGTTCAAATAATAATTCAATTCCTCTTTAAACAACTAAATCTTTGGAATTAAATTTTTTCATCAAATTTCAATTTCGAAACCAAACCTTTGAAGTTTTATCCTAAACATTCATATCATATATCCAAAATGATTCCATTTTACCTTAATAATGGATATATTACCACAATCCATTTCTTTATTCGTTTAAATCAATCCAATTTACAGTTTAAAGATTATCAACAACAACAGGATGGTATCATTCAAATTATTTTAAAATATCCATCCATTTCCAACTTCCAGATCTCAAACCCATTTTGAGATCACACAAACTCCCTATTCAAATTAACCATTTAACTTTCCAAGTTAAATTCCAATTTCATCTTGAAATTTCCAATTCAGGTTGTTCATTTAAACTAATTTAACTTCTTCCAAGTTAAATTCAATTTACTTAATCCAGTCAAATTCACACAATTTAAATTCCCATTCAAATTTTAAACTTTAGATTAATATCCTTCCCACTTAAGTTTAAAACCTACTTCACTTTGGGTTTCACATCACATTCCAAGGAAAATTCAAAACTCAACCTTAGAGTTTATTTCCTTTATACACTTGGTTACTTTTAAATTTTAAACCACCTATGATTTTAAATTCAAACAAATTCCTTTAAAATTTCAAACAACCCATGTTTGAAATAGGACCCTTTCATTCGAATATATTAAATAACATCTCTTATTTTAAAATAGGATCATATTCAAAATAGTTTGAATATTATTACTTCCTTTAACATTTTGAACCAATTCAAATGTTTAAATTTAGAATTCAGAACTTCACAATTTGAAACCCACTTTAATTAACATCCTTCCAAATTTACAAGTTACTTTCTTTAAATGGTTATTTCCTTAAAACATTTTATTGTTTATTGGAAAACAATCATCCCATTATTAAACACAATAACCATTCTATTTCTCTGGTTTAAAACCAATTCTAATTCATCTTATTTTGAAATTCTTCCCCAACTTCAAGATTTAATTTCAGTTTGAATCCATTTCAAACTTATCTTTAATTTAATTTCAATTTGGTTGTATTTCTATTAACACTTAATTTAATTCCAATAATTTAACAACCAATTACCTTAATATTTATTAGAAAGATATATCGCTTTATATATCAAAATATATTCTTATATAAAATCATATAAAATCCTTATATAAGAAAATAACAAGTACGTTCTCATATATATATATATACACACACACACACACACACACACATACACTCAACTCATCTTAGGGTACCATTGACCATATCCTTAACGTGTAATCCCACCAGAGTCAAGGTACTCGCTTAACCTTCAGCTCTGATACCAAATGCAACGACCTGAAATTTTCGATCTCGAAAATCCCAGATAGTCATGGAAAAGAAGAAAGAAGTAGAAGAAAATGAAGAACAGAAAATACCAACATCTCACATTCGCAGCGGATAAAATATAATAACAATTATGATTCTTACTCAGAGAAGCCTGTATCAGTCAGTTACATTTAAATACATCAGAGTTACAACATTTACACAATTACTGGACAGCTAAATATAACTTATTCCAGATAAATATTAATATAACGCAGCGGAAACATTCCATACGTCCTTGCCCTCCAGCTCGCCTCTTGAGCTCCAGAACGTCCTTACCTGGAAATCTGTAATACTTGGTCTGACCCGAGCATTACATCGAGCATTACATCAAAGTAACACCCGGGTCAGGCTGGAAACCAGCTTTGTTAACCCAACTAACAAGGAATACCAAAACATAAAACTTATTTAAAACCCGGGGTAACTCGTTTCAATTTACGAATTCTCAATTTGTTATAGACATCACCTATTTCACACATCAAATCTATATAGAATTATTCCATTCTAGATTAATAGGTCCAACTCACTTAAATCATTCCATTCTAGCCTATTGATTTCACACATCAAATCTATATAGAATTATTATAGATTACAAATCGAAGTGGTTTGGGGTATTTACTAATACTCGACTCCGGTCACTTCGAATTCAATACCATCTTATCCCATGTTATTCAAGTGAAATGCAATTCAACTTTAAATAAAAGATGTCACCTTTTACCCAGCAATTCATCATTGATAGATAACCACATTACCATTTTCCACCAAACATGTCATATCACAAAACATTTCATATCAGAGATATCAATCAATTCAAGGTATTTAATCATCATTTAATCATTCACAAGCAAGATGGATCATTCCCAAAATTAATTTAATTTATCCCTAATTAAATTACTTACTAATCTTTGAATCACTTAGATTACTTTTACTTAATCATTACAAATCAATTAATTAATCAACCTTAAATCATCCATCTTAATTCATCTCAATTACCCTTAACCATTTACAGTAATTGAGCTTTAATTACTTTCATTAATTACATTAATTAAAGATCTTTAATTAATTACTTCCATTTATCAGCCTTAATCAATCATAAACAATAATTAACCATCCTATAATTACTTTCCTTAATTAATTAACTCCTTAATTAATTATATTAATCCTTTAACTAATTACACCAAGTAATTAATCCTTAATTACCTCTCCTAAGTAATTAACCTTTAATTACTTCCCATTAAGTAATTTTCCTTATATTAATTACATCCAGTAATTTATCCATCAATTACTTCACTAAGTAATTACACTTATCAATTTCCTTAAGTGATTATACTTAATCAATTATCAAGTGACTATTAACAAATTAATTAATCACATTCATTTCATTAATTACAACCGGGTAATTCATCCCTTAATTAACCTATAAACCAATTAATTAATCTTTAATTATTAATTAATAAACCTTAATTACTAATTAATCTCTTTCAATACAAAGTAATCAATCCTTAAGAACTTTTAAAATCAATTATTTAACCTTTAATTAACTGATTAATTATCCATTAACTATTGATTAATAACCCTAATTATTAATCAACATCTCCCAATACAAATTAATAAATCCATAATTAATTAATCAATCTTTAATTATAGATTAATTATTCTTTATCTGTAAATTAATAAACCTTAAATTAGTAATTGATTAATCTCAGTTAATCCTTACATTAAGTGATCATTCTTTGATTTACTTTCGTCAAACAATTATTATTTAATTACTTCATTAAGTAATTCACCCTTTCATTAAATTATTCTTCAAATCCCTTTTATCTCCCTTAATTACCACTTTAACATAACTATGGTTTCCTTGCCAAAAGAAATCTGGGTTCTGCTTATCTTTAACTTAAATATCCTATACATGCTTATCTAAACTTACGATTCTGGGCATCAAGACTTACCCGAGTTCATACATCAAAGTCTTGAGAAACTCACGAGCTTCTCTCGTCTTCAATTTCTTCGAGTCAAAGCATAAAAACACACGAGCACGACCCGAGACAAAGCCATCCTCCCCAACCCAGTTTCTCGTGTCACCACCGTGCACGTGTACACACGAGTGCCACCGATCCAATCACCTCTGACGATGTCCCTTAGTCGCTAACGACCCCTAACCACGCTCCGACCACCCAGATCAGAAAATCACAACGCCAATTCAAATTGAGCAATTCTGAACAACCCAGACCCAAACTTCCTTGACCAGTAAGATGTTCGCCACGGCGGTCACGACGACTGGAATCCACGTCCCTCTGACATCAACCTCGTCATCGACCCACGCAGCTATTCCATCACTCGCGATCGAACTCGACGCCTCGATTTAGACGAGATCACCTCGTCGTTACACTCAACAGAACACCCTTCCAAAACCCTAGATCGTCGCCATTCGACTCCTCTGATGATCAATAACATCAATCACCATTTTTCCCATGCAAATCAACCCCGTGGTCACCTTCGACCAAAACCCCGACCCCTAAAAGTTCTTCGATCAACCGAAAAAGGTCGAAATCCAGTTTTTGATTATCTTCGAAATTCTCATTCAAAACTCAACTAAAAATCTAGATTTTCATTTTAAAAATCCTAGTTTTTATAGATACATCAGATTATAAACTTGAATCTACAATTTAATCATGTTTAAATTTGGATAAAAACCAAGTTATCACTGTTTTTCTTCCCTTATATTTCAACTACCATCAATTTCTTACTGGAAGTATTTTTAATTCCACCATCATGTGTTTACGAACATATTTTGTTTTTAAATCTAAGTCTAATAAGTAACAGAGAGAGAAGTATGATTCTTTTTAATCAAGTTTGTATCATGATATCAAAGCAGCATCACTCTGCATACAACATATACATCCCTATGTTCAGATATTAAATTGCATGCATCAGATTTTTAAATAAATTAAAACTTAAATGTGATCGTTTAACTCACAAACATAAATTTCAAATAGATTTAAGCATTTAACCAGAGAAGTAGATTACTCACCTGCTTCTCAGAGACCAGCGAACCAGGTTTGAATATCTGGAAATTTTTTGATTTGCATCTAAAAAAAACTTGCTTAGCTTGTTGTTGAGATTTGAAAGCTGGAATGCACTTGAATTTGATTTTTTTTCAGTCTTTAGTTTCTTCTTCTTATTCTAGTTTCCAGGTTTCATTTTGATTTTGATTTTTTTTTTCTGGAAATTCGAATTTGCTCTCTGGTCTTGAATTTTGAACTGCTGTTTTTAAAAATTTAAAGCTGAGTTGATCTTTATTTTAACTTGTTTTCAGGTTGATTTCAGTTTATAAGTTTCTTTAGATTTTATTTTCCTTTCATAATGAAGATAAAGAGGTAAAAAAAATGAGAAAGGGTGGAGATGTGCATATCCTAATTATCTTTTATTTTCTAAAAATAATGACACTTGTTGATTTTACATACAAATGTCATTTGCATGAAACATTTGATTTACATTTGTTGAATCATGAATACATTTAACTTACAAGTGTATTTTCCTAGAATTAATAAATTTTATAAATGAAACTCTCATATATGTATTTATATTTAATTTCCTAATTTATACACACATTTCTTAATTTATATATATATATATAGCCCTTTAAAAAAATATAAAACAAACTCAATTCTAAATAAATTCATATATAATATATTTTAAAAACCCAAATTTATTTAAGATATATATCTATCTTTTGAATCCAAAATTTAAATTTAAATTCAAATACAATTTAAAATCCAATTTGTAATCAACCTACACAAATATTTTTATTTACACAAACACAGATTCAATTTGTTTGAAAATAATAATATTTCTATTTAAATTCTTCTTGTATCCATATATAAATATAAACAACCATTATTATTTTTTTCAAAAATAATTTGTCAATTTTTTTTTTAAGTAATTATATTAGGAGGTTATCATATGTTTATCCGATTTTTATTATATTCTTAAATTCACTTACAGAACCAGATATCTTTCATTATCAGAATTTTTTTATCTATGCAATTGAATAAACCAGTTAATTCCAGTTATCAGATATCAAAAATCCGGGTTATCACATTTCCCTTATCTATGATGCATTAGATTTATTTCCAAACCAATCCAAATTATATATATATATCAAAAATGGAAACGATATATATCAATTTATTGTAAACAAGTCGATGATAAAATTAACTCGCGGTTGGTTAAATAAGTTAACAAAACTCACTGAAAGGAATTACTCCAAAGTCTAGATTGTAAATAGCCTACTTGGTAGTTGACATACTGATAATTGCACCAGTTGTTCCACCTGCAAAAACCCAATTTAATAAAAAAACAGATTAAAATTAGATAATAATCAAAGCAGTTTAATGAGTTGTAAGAAAACCAATAATAATTAATGGAAAGTTAATGACCAATTTGAAAATTCTTATCTAATAAAATCACTTCCGCCACGAAGAAAAGACTGACCTGGAAAGATTTCTCTGTCTAATTAACAATCTAGAAACCAATTCGAGAAGAACAAATTAGGATTTTACCTGAGGTAGGGTAGACTATTAGGTGCAAAGCGTAGTGGACTCGATGGAAAAAACACCATGCCGCCTAACAATTGTAGTTGGCCCAAGGGAACTACAGCCATTGAAAATTACGGTAGGAAGAAGAGGCATAATCGCCACTGTAGATACGAGCAGTAGCTTGTATTATTTCGATCAATACTAATCTGAAAATACCAAGGTTTTTTATCGTGCTTTAAGAACTGCTATCAACAGCATGTTTCTTGTTTGAGAACAATTTAGGATGCTAAATGGAAGTACTTTAAACTAAGATCTTTTTTAGTTCCCAAATTTAACATGTGAAACGTAATATTTATAAATAATACAGAATAGTGGACAACATCAAATCTATAGAAAATAGCCAGACATTGGAATAAACGAAAAAATAACAAATTTCAACAAAGCAATGAACAAAGATGATAATAACAAATTCATACCTTGACAGAAGAAGATCTAGACAATTGGAGAGAGCAATGCCTTTTCACTCTAAGGACAACTTGCAATACGTGAAGAAAAGAGTGATTGTTGCAGACGATGGGGGTGAGGAAGAACGATCCAAAAGCAATCCGACGATGGTACGGTAGGGGTAACATCAGCCAATTCAGGTGTGTTAATTTGATGGCCATTGTTTAAAATAAAATTTAGGGTTAGAGGATATTGAAGAGTTGGAAAAGGAAGAAGGGAGAAGACACGACAGAAGAGGAGGAAAACCTAATATGGTTTGGAGTACAAGGAAAAAGCGGAGAGATGGAAATGAAGAGAAGAAAATAAAAAAATGTGACCGTTCATTTCACAAAATACTCAAGGGGCCTGTGCGCCCTTGAAATGCAATTCAGTATTAATATAATAGTATAGATTTTGAAATTCGGCTCACAGAAATATTTTCCTAAATACTTATTTGTGAATTAGATTATTAATAGATAAATAATAGGTAATTACTTATTTTAAAACAATTTGAAATCTATAGATTATAAACAATTTTAAATTGTAAATTTCTTATTTTAAAACTATATACATATTAGGTAATTACTTATAAAATTCCATATAATTTTAGATCAAAACAAACATCTAAATCCAAGCATTAAAACTCTATAAATCAAAGCCCAAAACCAAAGAAAAAATCACGAAATAACAAGGAATCAAAACTGGGCAAGAACACTGCAATAAGGTGAGAGGCAGGGACCTGGAGCTCATGCTCCAAGTTATGACCGTTCAATTGGCCATATACCCCCAGTCGACTGGTGAGTACCTGGAGCATAAGTTTCAGGCTCCATGCTCTCCCACCGATGGTTTTGAATTTTTCCAGTGCACTTATAACGCTTTACGGCAACATAAAATAGCAATATGGACTTTGAATCAAGCATGTGTTTAATAAGGATTCATTATAGCAATCAAACTTTGAATATTGGAGAACTATGAAGTATAATAACTAATTTATAGAGCCTATATAGCCACAACTAACAGAAAGCAAATCCCATTTTCATTCATTTTAGTGGGCCTTTGATATTAATACAAGAGGATAGTTTTACTCACCTTATTTACTTTGATTTGCAGTTGAATTGGAGATGGATTATAGCTGACTTTGCTCGGCTACAACGCCTAGAAGCTTATGCAAGAAGAAGGAAGACAACATTTCTCAAATGCTGAAAATTACTAAAATAACAGCTCAAGAGAGATGAGATTTGTTTTCAGAATCATACCAGAAAATTATGATTTGAAAATCCCAGGTACACTCTCTAAAATTAGCTAGGATTTGGAGATAGTTTCTTAGGGTATGAAGTGAAGAGGAAAAAAGGTTTTCTGGTTAGTGAAATGGAAAATAGAGCAAACAACGCGTAGTTTTTCTTATTCTCTCCTACTAATAGTCTGATTAGCACTTTAGGTTATCTTGGGCCTAAACAAAATGCCACTTAACCTTGGGCCTAAACAAAATGCCACTTAACCTATAATTTAATACTAATGCTAACAAAATAAAAATGTAATCTCTTTCTTTATTTTCTATAGTATAAAAGATATATACTTAGGATTTTAAACATCATAAATACATACGTATATATGTGTGTGTGTGTATTATTTTTTAATCCAATCAATACCAACTTATCTACTACATTTAATTTGGAATGAATACAATTTCACTCATCTCCTTTAAATAATATAATTTATGTATGCTTAAGTTTGCAATTTATAAATTAGCTTTATTTTTTAACAAAACACACTAATTTACTATATTACATTCATTTGTAAATAGAAATATTTTCCTTCAAATTCTAACAAAATAGATTATTTTATTATTGATTTTCCTTATTTTCATTCGTTACAAATAAGTGACATCCTTTATTACAAAGTGAGGTTTTACTAAAATATCCATAATCTCCTAAAGTCTAAATTCATTCATTTTTTACAGTTTGTTGCAATATTTTCCAATTGTGCTACAATAAAAAAGTATTAAATCTTATTTATAACGAAACAAATATTTCAACCACCATTACTACATTCTATTTGTTAAAGATAACTTATCATACATTTATTC
Source organism: Allium cepa (assembly GCA_030765085.1). Lineage (NCBI taxonomy): Eukaryota > Viridiplantae > Streptophyta > Magnoliopsida > Asparagales > Amaryllidaceae > Allium > Allium cepa. The sequence continues at coordinate 796,044,732 of CM060941.1, read as the reverse complement.
CCCGTTCTCCAAAATTACTCTATTATTTAAACCAAAAGAGTAATTTAATTTAATTATTTTATTATATTTTTTAATATATTTCCCATTTAATTTATTTCTTAGATAACTTTAACTATTTAAATAAAAGGACTTAATCACAAACACAATATTCCACTTGAGAAATCCTAGTTCTAATTCTTTTTCTAGTTAAACCAAACCCATTAGAATTTAGGAAAGAAATTAGATGAATTCCTAAATTCCGTTTATCTTAAAATTCTTTTTTTAAATATATTTTCCTTTGGATAACTAATAGTTAATTTATTTCCATGTACGCCTCAAACCGAGGGTTGTTACAGACTCTTCCTTTAAGAAAATTACATTTCCGCAATCCCCAACAAAGAAGAGTGCAAAATAAGCTAGAATCACGAGTTAATCTTGTATATAAGGTGCAAATTAAATAAAGGTCTCATCATTATTGAGTTTCAAAACGCAGATTGGGATGTGTTCGCTCGATTAATTCTTTGGTTTTCCAAGAGCAATCTTTGGGATTACCATATCATTACACTTTTATGAGCGAAACATCCTTACTATGAAGTCGCTTGACCTACGAAGCTACAATGCAAACAGGATTCTATTCATAAGTTAGATTAGGTGAGATTTCAAATTCTTCGAGAAGGCTAGGCTCAAGGACAGAATCAAATTCTTTAATACATTTGCAAAGCTGAGAAATATGAAATGCATCATGAATACTATAAAACTGAACTGGAAGAGAAACACGATACGACACATCACTGATGCGTTCAGTGATTGGGTATGGTCTAATATATCGACGAGACAATTTCCCAAATCGAATGGAATGCATAACACCTTTCATAAGGGACATGCGAATGAAGACTAAGTCTCCAAATAATTCCAAATCCTTTCTCCTACTATCTGCATAAGATTTCTATCTGCTCTGTGATTCCTTCATTTTTTGCCGAATAAGATAAATTTTCTTAGAAGCCTTGCAAATAGAATCAGGGCCTAAAACTAACTTCTCCCCAAACTTGAGCCAACAAGAAGGTGATTGGCATGGCCATTCATATAGAGCCTCGAAAGGAGTCAATCCGATACTAGACTAGGAGCTATTGTTGTAAGAAAATTCAAGAAGAGGAATTTGATCTTCCCATCTACCATCGAAATCAAGAATATAAGCATGTAGGAGATCTTTAAAATTTTGTTCACCCGATCCGTCTCCCCGTCAGTCTAAGGATGATAGACGATGCTGAAATTGAGTTTTGTATCCAATGCCTTTTGAAGACTCTTCAAGAACCAACATGTTAAGGGTGAATCATGATTATAAACTATGGAATCGTCAATGCCATGTACCCTGAAATCTCCTTAATATAAAGCTAGCTAGCTAGCTGAGGAGCTGTCCGATTAGATTTGATAAGAAAGAAGTGGGCGGATTTCATCAGTCTTCCAATAATCACCTACACTGTCATGACTTGATCTAGAATGGATAAGACCATTGAAAAAATCCATAAATATCTGAAAAGAGAGATACGATCATTACTAGAAGGATTCAAAAGAATTCAAATTTGAGATCATAAGTTTACAATATCTGGTCCAACGTCCAAACAGGAACATCTAATGGCTGCAAAAGCCAATTGGGTTTCTAATGCTCTTTCTTTACTAACTGACAAGTCATATAGCTCTTTACATAGCTTGCAACATCACATTTTGTCCTTTCACAGTCGTAGAAATATTTCATATCTGCATACATCTTACTAATACCAGGATGGACAATGTATCTAGAGCGATGACACTCCTCGAAAATATCCTTATAGAGATTCCTGATGGTCGGTACAACAAGTCTCCCGCATCTCCAAACACAACCTCGAGTATTAACTTCAAAATCCTGCAACTCATCACTTATAGATTCATCTCTGCAATTCTGACTATGGTATTCAAGATCAGTAGCTTACTTCTAAACTTCAGCTATTTGGTCTAACAAGGATGGACAAGCCTCTAAGCTTGCTAACAACATGGATAAACTAGAATATGGAGTGCGACTTTGAATCTCACAAGAAGGCATAATCTCATGATCTTTCAGCTTAGTCGCCATCATAAAAACTACCAAATGATGCTTCTGACTTGTTGCATCAGCAACTTGATTCGCCTTCTCTGAAATATACTGAATATCAAAATCATAGGAAATGAGGAATTCGAGCCGCCTTTGCTAACGCATATTGAGCTCCTTTTAGGTAAACAAATACTTTAGAGATTTATGATCGGTATAGAGAACAAACTTTTCCCTAAAAAGACAATAATGCCAAATCTTAAGAGAAAAGCTGATAGCTACAAGTTCAAGGTCGTGCGTAGCATATCTGAACTCATTCAGTTTTAATTCCTTGATTCATATGCAACCACTCTGTCCTTTTGCATTAATATAACGCCAAGACCCAACTTATAAGCATTAGTATAGAATACAAGCTCCTGGTTCCCACCTCGAACCACTAGAATGGGAGCCTGAGTAAGAAGTTCCTTTAAATTCTAGAACGCTGCTCCATAGTTATCTGACCACACATACTTAACTCACTTCATTGTCTAGCTAGTGAGAGGCAAAACTATCTTGGAAAAATCCAATATGAATCGACGGTAATAGCCCGCCAATCCTAGAAAACTTCGAATCTCAAATACATTCTCCGGCTTCCAGTTTTGAATGGCTTATATCTTAGATGGATCGACATAAATTCCTGCTTCGAAATGCCCTAAAAACTTGACTTGCTTCAGCCAAAAATGATACTCAGAGAATTTGCCTTTTTTATTTCTCTTAAGTGTTCTCAGAACAATACTAAGATGATTTAGATGCTCCTCCATAGACTTGGAATAAAATAGGGTATCATTAATAAAGACTAGAACAAATTTATCAAGAAATTCCCGAAACACTCGATTCATAAGATCGACAAAGAAAGCTAGTGCATTCGTTAGCCCAAAGGGCAACATGAGCCGCTCATAAGAACCATAATGGGTATGAAAAGCTATTAGATGAATACTATCCCCCATCCTAACAAAGACCACCGTTGCATCCCAAGGAGATGAACTAGACTGAATGAACTTCTTGGCTTCTAATTCGGACAACTACTTCCTCAAATCTTCATTTTCCTTCACCGACATCCTCATGGGAGTTTGAGTCACTGTTTGAGCACCATGGACTAAGACAATTCAAAATTCAAGAGCCCGCTAACCTTGAAACGGATTCAAAGATGTCAAGCAAATCACAGATAATAGGAATGCAAGATATATCATCTCTTTCTTGAGACTCAAGAGCAAAAAAGAAGCTTCAGAACCAGAATTGATATTCTAAAGAGCTATAGAAATACGCTCTTTGAAATTTGGATGCTTAAGATGAATAATTCTTTCTAAACAAAATATATAAACTTCATATTTACTGGGCCAATCCAATCCGATGTCATACCAAAACCAAGATAGTGGAACATATATAAATTGGAAAGAAAATAAAAGAAAAGAAAAAACATTAAGGACAAACTTAACATTTTTATATAACATACTAGGAGTTGTAGACTCTCAGATAAGGTTCATAATCCTTAATGATGTAACTAAGCATACTACATCCAAGGATATAGCATTGAAGAGCTATTTCGATACAAATGAGTGAGAAGCACCCATATATAAAAGAATGTGAATAGGAAGATTTCTGTATAAGATAAATGCTTTGGAGAATAGATGGAAGAGTACCTATATTCTGCCTAGAAGCTCCAGAAGTGTCAACTACATGTAGTTTTCCCTCCTTCTGTTTTTGAGCTAAAGCACTGCAACCACAACCGAATGACCTTCTTTCTTGCAATAACGACAGCCAATGGAATTAGTGCCATCTGTGGTGAAATGGCCTCTAGCTCTACAGTTATGACATCCCCTTGAGCCAAAGTGTAAACTTTGAGTAGCAGGACCTTGCTTCTTTACTTCTTGTTAAAAAAATAGGTTTCAATTTATTGAAATGCTGCCTTTTCTTCCTAAAGAACTTCTCGCTAGCGCATCGTCACTACTATCCTTGTCTACCTCCTCCAATCAAAGATACATGCCCACTGACTTCTTAAAAGACACGTCTAATTTCAAAAGCAAAGCCTTCTTAAGATACCTTTTGAAGCCATAAATGAATTTATTCATGCCATAAACGAATTTCTAGTTCTTCTTCAATGGGGTATTAATATGATCGACAATATGTTAGATAGAGTTTCAAAAGTAACCACATACATGGAAATAGAAGAATTGCCTTGCTTGAGGTCAATAAGCTTCCTAGTCTAAGAAGCTTTCTCTGCCTTGGGCGTAAACTTAGACTAAAAGTGCTCCCTGAATTGCTCCTAGGTAAGCTCAACCTCCTCTACCTCAGCTATTAATAACTCATACTAGTCTAGCACCCGATCTTGAAGTTGAGTGCATGCCACTTAAATACGATGAAGATCAGAAAGGCCCATGCAAGAAACGATGTGCTTGCATGTCCTAAGCCATGTTCTAAGCCTTTGAAAGGGTTGCCTTCCAAATGGGCCAAATCAATGCACATACGTGCAAAACCTGATTTATGAGATGGAGAATCAGAGAAAGGATCGAAAAATTGAGCTTTCTTAACTAGCTCCATGATTTGCTGAGTGGACATAAATACTTTGTCCTCGCTAGGTTCGTTGGATTTCCTTGCATTAGAACCGATTGCCCTTCTGCTAGCCATTTCACTTATAAAATAGATAAAGTTGGATTAACGGTCATTCAAAGATTATATTATACAATGATAGAAGTTGCACAAAGATAACAATCAAATGACTTTGTTCCCATAATTCCTCAAAATATTTCCGATTCCTAAGAAGATGGACTTCTTAGGATCTAATGAAAACCGAGGGGTCATTCTCTAAGACTCGCTTAGACTTGGATTCTTATTTTCAATATTTTATATTATTCCGAACCTTAATATGATGCTAAGCTGTAATGCTACAACTTTAGACTCATACTGATAAAGGATATTACTAAGTAATATCGTCTGTTAGTGTAAAGAATAAGGCAATTAGCAGCGACCATATCCATGAGTATTACATTAAACAAGTATTGCTACGTCGAATTAGGTAATGATTTTTTTTTTCACAGAGTATTCGATGTATATAATCTAGGTATAAAACAATATTATAGTAGCTAGAGAATTTACTCAAAACAACATAAGATATCATAGCACATAAAATCATAGATTACACATTAGAAAAAATGCATAAGTTCCAAATTGGAAGAGTGCGTATGGACATACACAACAGATAGTCTACACAAGGGTGGACAAAAAAGTTCCACTCAATATGCATACATTACTACCCAAAATGATATTCATACAAAGAAGTCTCAAGCTCCGTACATGAATGTATACATAGAGTACAAAACCTAATGGCTAGACAAAAAGATAAATAGTAGATAGTAAGGATCATAGATGAGAGGCTTTAAGCTAGGCATCCCTAAAGATCAACAAGCGGTACCTGAAATAACTCGGGCTGACCCGAATATTATACAAGTTAATAAACACGTTAGTACTGTACTAATATGTATCAATAGGGTTAGCTAGGCGTGAAAAGGTAAATACCACAAGTGCATGTATTCATAAAGGCAAAGTGATCATATGAACATCAAGTATTATCCACTTAAAATTGCAACCCAAGGGATAGTCACCATCCACCAAAGATGTCAAATGAATTAAATGGTACCAACAAAACCCGAAGAGATCAACATGCCAAATTTTCTATAAAAAGATTTCCCTTTAGTGGCAAAATATCATACTTTGGTGAACAAGAATTACAAAACAAACAATAAGATTCAATTCATAGAATATATTTAATATTGGCGTTATATGAGAAGACGATCTGATACTCACGATCATGCATGCAAATGTAAGGTACGGTCTCCTCTGGATAGAATACAGTCGCCTCTCGAACAGAGGTACAGTATCCTCTCGGACTGAGGTTTTGTCCTCTCTTGAACACATGAGCGCAAAGGCTATGCTACCACAAAAACGAACCCGAAGGTGACGCCAAACACAAAGACGAACCCAAAGATTACGCCAAACACAAGTGATGTACTACCCTTCATGGACCACATAGGCAAACCTAGAGGTTACGTTGATCATAAAGACGAACCTAACGGTCACGCCAAAGACAAAGACGAACCTAAAGATTACAACACAAGAAAAGTGTAACATACTTTGAGATAGTAACCTATTGGATTCTGCCAAAGCGCCCCATACCACTTGGCGACATTCCAAACGTTTACTAAGTAATCATAAATCCTACTTCAAGAGCAGTGCAAAAATAATATTATTAATAAAAATATTTAGTCTAGCAGGCCTAATAATTAACCACTGCACACGTTCCGTACCCTTTTTTTACCAAATCGTTTAATTAAATTTTCTCATCCGAATGAAATATATATGTATGTATGTATGTATGTATGTATGTATGTATGTATGTATGTATGTATATTTTGAAATTTGGATCCTAGAAATATTTTCCAAACTACATATTTTTTGAAATAGATAACTAATAGAAAAATAATAGGATTTCCAATACACACACACTTATTAAAATAGCTTGAAATCATATTGGTTGAAAACAAGTTTGAAATCGACAGATTATAAACAATTTTAAATTGTAAATTGCTTGTTTTACAACTATATACATTTAGGTAATTACTTATAAAATTCCATGTAACTTTATATCAAAATAAACTTCTAGATCCAAGCATTAAAACTCCAAAATTAGAGCCTAAAAGCAAAACAAAAATTACAGAATAGTAAGGAATCAAAACTGGGCAAGGACGTGGCAACAATAAGAGAGACCAAGATCTAGAGCTCATGCTTCAGGTTATGGCTAAATCGATCGATCAGTAGGGACTTGGAGCATGAGCTCTAGGCTTTGTTCTCTCTGCATCGATGGTTATGATTTTTTTCGTCATGATTCCAATGCTTTTCGATAACATGAAATTGCAATATGGACTTTGAAATCAAGCATGAATTCGACAAGGATTCGTTACAATAATCAAACGTTGAATATTAGTGAAATATTAAGTAAAGTAACTAATTTACTAAGCCAATATAGCAACAAGTCACTAATAGAATCCAATTCACATTCTTATTTATTTCAGCTAGCCATTGAAATTAATACAAGAGGTGAGTTTTACTCACCTTATTTACTTTGATTTTCAGTTGAATTGGAGAAGGATTAGAGCTTACTTTGCTCAGCTACGGCACCTAGAAGCTCATTCTAGAAGAAGGAAGAGAATATTACTAAAATAATGGAAATTACTAAAATTAGAATTCAAGGGAGATGTGATTTGTTTTGAGAATCGTACATGAAATTATAATTGGAAAATCCCAGCAATACTCTCTAAAATTAGCATTTTTTGTTCTTATTTTTTTAGCCGTCAACGAAGTCTTACGATAAAAAGACGCAGTTCGGAATATAAAGAACCAAATTATTGAAATAAAGTTACGCTTAGTGAAGGTAAAGTTTGGAGATAGAACAATTCCTTCTGTCGTGTATCCTCGATTGATCCAGCCTCAAATACCTTTATTGTCGATTTTAGTATTAAACGAAAGGTTATACCTATAGGTTCTGTATTGCAGGTCAATCCTACTCAAGACCATGAAAACTTGAGTTTGTTGGGTTCTGTATCAAAATGGGACTTTCGCCTTCTTGTGAGTGAGGACACATCCAAGTCAATAGCTAGAGTTCTGCTGGGTGAAGAATTCTTTCGTCCGGATCACGACCCGGTACGTGTGGCTAAGCCAAAGCCGGGCGGTGGGTAATATAAGAATTTCAATCAAATTAGAGCGGCCCACAATGTTAGAAGAAACTTCCACTCGGCACCGTCGGATCACTAAGGCCGACTTTCGTCCCTGCTCGACGGGTGGGTCTTGCAGTCAAGCTCCCTTATGCCTTTGCACTCGAGGGCCAATCTCCGTCCGGCCCAAGGAAACCTTTGGAGATAATTTCTTACGGTTAGAAGTAAAGAGGAAAGAGAGTTTTCCGGTTAGTGAAATGGGAAAAAGAGAAAACAATGTATAGTTTTCTTATTCTCTCTTACTAACAGCCTGGTTAGCACTTTAGGTTATTTTGGGCCTAAATAAAATGTCACTTAACCTATAATTTAACACTTATGCTAATATAAGGAAATTTTAATCTTCTTCTTTATTTTCTATAATATAAAACATGTAGTCTTAGGATTTCAAACATCATAAGTTACAAATTTATTATTATTTAATCCAATCAATACCAATTTATTTACTACATTTAATTTGGAATGAATATAATTTTACTCATCTCCTTTAAATAATATATTTTATGTATGCTTAAGTTCCTAATGTATAACTTGCTTCGTGTTTAACAAAACACATTTATTTATTGTATTACATTCATTTGTAATAATTTACCTACAAATTTTAAAAAAAGTAGATTATTTTGTTATTGATTTTCCTTATTTCCATTCATTAGAAATAAGTGACATCCTTTATTACAAAATCAAGTTTTACTAAATAATCCATAATCTCGTAAAGTCTAAATTAATTCATTTTTTGAAGGTTATTGCAATTTTTTCCAATGGTGCCATAATAGATAATTATTAAATCTTTTTTAAAATTAAACAAATATTTCAACCATTGTTGCTACCAATCTATTTGTTAAAATTAACTTATCATACATTTATTCCCCATTCTTTAAAATCATTTCATTTTTCAATTAAAAGAGTAATTTATATTAGTTACCCTATTTAATTCCTTTTAATGCGTTTGATATTTAATTTATTTCTTAGAATCCTTTTACTATTTAAATTAAAGGACCTGATTATATATACAATATTTGACTTAAAAATCCTTATTCTAAGTCTCTTTATCAATTAAACCAAATCAATTATAATTTGGGAATTAAATAAGAGGAATTCCTAAATTCCATTTATATTAAAATTATTGTTTAAATTATACTTTCCTTTGGAATAACTATTAATTTATTTATCTCCGTATATTCCTCAAACCGAAGGTTGTTGCAGCTCCCAAGCCTGGTCCACAAGCATCAATGTACACTACTTGATCCTGGTTCCCTACAGGTACGATCGAGACATGAGCATTTATAAACAGCTTCTTCAATTCTCGAAATAACCATTCACACTTACAATTCCATATGAACTTCTCATATTTTTGGTCAGTGCTGCAATACGTAAGAAATCTTTGATGAATCTTCGGTAATAGCCGGCCAATCCGAAGAAAATTCTCACCTTTTTAACAGTCTTTAGCCTCTTACAACTATTAATAGTTTCTATCTTTGATGTATCCATAACTAATATATTCTCTAAAACAATATGCACAAGAAACCGCACTTCCTATTTCCGAAAGTAGGACTTTGAAAATTTTGCCTTCAACCTATGTTGTCTCAATGTCTCCAATACCAATTTTAAATAGACTTCATGATCTCTCTTATTCTTAGAGTATACCAAAATATCATCAAAGAAGACTGACATAAATCTATCCAATTGATCGCTAAATGTTCAGTTCATAAGATATACAAAGAATTCTAAGTTGTTGGTCAGTCCAAACGGCATCACTAACCACTCATATGGATCATACAATATTTGGAAATCGGTTAATGGAATACTATCCTTGACGACCCTTGGTTAGTGGAATCATGTTGCAAAATCTTGTTGCTTGAATACTCAAGCTCCATCGAACTGGTCAAATATTTCGTCCATCCTAGGAAAGGAAAAATAATTATTTATTGTTAATTCAGTCAGCTTCCAAAGTTCAATATAATTCATAAAGTTTCATTCGACTTCTTTACGTGTACCATGGATGCTCCTCATAGCAAACTATTTGGTTTAGTGAAACTTTTATCCTTAAGTTTTACTAGATGCTTCTTCCATTCTTCCACCTCCGTGGAAGACAATCTGCTTGGCGATATATTAATAGGTTGAGCTCCAAGCATTAAATCTATCTAGAATTCGATTGCCCTTCTTGGCGGTAATCCCATGACAATTTCGAAAGTGTTTGCAAATTCTCGGACTACTCGTACTCTACTGATCTCATCCTTCTGATCATCTATAGCAGATAACATCAAGTCTGACTTCTCCTTCACCACATCCAAGCTATCAAAATCCATTCTCCTTTGGATTTCATTCGGCAATAACCAATCCACACAATAGATCCAATCGTTATTTAGTACTAAACAGTCCGTAACCAAAATCACTCTGTACCCTACGAATTTACACACATATGGGTCACAAATAAATAAATATTCATATAAGTCAAATTTAAGGACATTGCACCTCAACCTGAGAGTGGCACACCCACCAATCGCATTAATAACACATAATGACGTAATCAAATCAGTAGTGTCTCGTTATAGCCTATCAACCAAATCCCTCGAAAATATGCTCACAGACTTTCAACTAGTTCAAAACTTCTATGGCCAACTTCTTCCTCGTGAACATCTTTCCTCCATAACTCTTGAAATCTTTATTCATCTTAGAAAAGTCATACTTCTCTCACTACTGCCCGTCTCCGCTATATAGCTTCAGCTTGTTGTTTCCTCATCATTTCCATCATAAACTGGGGGAATAAAGCATTCACATCCATTCCTTATTCGATCGAGGCAGGAAAATCAGTACCAGCTTCATTATGAACTTATGGTTTCTCCTCCACTCCTTAGCCATTAGTTTGGGTACCATCATCTCCTCTACTAGCATTCACTCTCGTACTTCCTATGGTCAAATGTCGGTTATGTAGACCTATCCTTGCCTTCTAGCTTAAGCAAGGGTGGTAAGGAATTGAAGTAGAGAAAGTGATATCAATCATAGAGGGGTAAATATATCCTACTATATATCTATACCAAGTTTCAAGTACGTTATACCAATAGAGCATACCCTTCACCATTGGTGTTCATTTTCTACTAATAAGTTTCTACCTAACTCAGTACTTATGTGTTTCTCTAACCTACGCTCTGATACCAAATTGTAACATCTCCTACTTCAAGGCTCGAAAATAGACGTCGATGATGCTCTAGTCATCAACGAAGTTATTATACTTGAACCCTTCTGTGGCTTGCTACTATATATAATTAGACTTTCAACTATTAGTCAAGACACTCTTTCATCCAATAACTCCATGAGTTAGTATTTGCTTACCATCATAGTTGAACCCTTTTCTTTTATTAACTAATTGAGTACACTACACATTTTTTAAGTAAAATAATTTTATCATTTATTTAAATGATACTCTCTTATTTACTAGCGACTCTAAGCTTACTTCATTTCAAAAATAGGCTAATCACAATTTTAACTTATAAAATCTTCCATTTACTTCATCCCTATAAAATAGCTCAATAAAGTTTAGAATCTATCTTTCAAAGTGCCCAAAGTATTTGTTATTTTACTTAGAAATATATAGCTTACCAAACTATTATAAGTTGCATTTTACTTGTTGTGTATTGACTATCCCATTGCCATCACATTTAATTAAAAACATTATTAATGGTTGCATGCAAATCCTAAGCTAACCCGCACTACCTTTGGAATTAATTTTCTATTTGGTCATCACATTCAACTTCAATCGAAGCCATTATAAATTATTAACTTTCCTATGTCATTGCCTAATAAACCCCATAGCTTCCCATATTTTAACCTAAATCATTACATGTGAAAACCCAAAGCCATAGCGAATTATCCTAGAGTTGCCAGCCTTTATATGTCCATGCTTATGCCAGCTTACACATGTCCCTACCCCATCTGTATTATTATTTTTATGCGTTGAATTATTTTACTTTGCAACGTGAGATGAGTCATCACATGCAATATTTTTACTTGCCTTTGTAGAATGTTATTGGCATTTTGACCCGACTATATCAGAACTGACTAGGCAAGTTAGACTCGACAGTCATCAATGCCAATAAGCCCAGAGCGATGGTTGTGGAGTCTAGAAATTAAGTATAGATGGTAATATGAACCCGTGATTGACAGGAATCAAGAGTATGCTATATAGTTCTAAGTATGGAATATAGTGTAATCTAGAAAAGGGTTCGGGCATGATCCCTCTCGACCAAAGGGATCGGATTACTTCAGCTAAAACAAGTGCATCTAAATGGAAAACAATCGATATCTCAAAATCCATAAGTTTGATGCATATGAAACTTTGAGAACATGATATAGGGACACTGGGGAGTACACCCTTAGGGATCGCACCCCAAAAGGAGAAAGCAAGACGGATCAACCCTCTTCCCTCTAGAGGGATCGGCTAGAATCATGCTACACAACATGTTGCAACAAAGATTGATTAATAACTCAAGTTCTACCGATCCAATTTCCATGAAACTTAGAGACTAAGCATAATATAACATGGAAAAGCTCCCATATGGATCGTGCCCCAAACTCTTCCAAAATAGAGATTGGTCCTGATCCCTATTTCTTGGTATTTGGACCATGCGATCCCTCCTATAGGCCCCTGTGGTTCTGTAGATTCTTCTGTCGAATATTCAGGGAGATATTTCATCGTCTTCCATTATAAACCGAATTGATTATTCATTTTCGAGATCTTTTACGCTACTTGTTGCTATGTACTCTTTTGTAATTAATGATTTTCATCCGACCCCTATTTTACTTAATTTACTAAGCGATTAATAAAGCTACCTTTTCAAAATGGACATATGCAAACAATGCTGAACCACTATGAATTATCGTGTCTCTGTTATTAGCATGTTTCTAATTACTTTACTACTGTATCCTCTTTGTTTACATTTTTTACTCTTCATTTATTCCTCTATAGATTCTCTATTCGGTTTTTGTGCCAATTTTTAGTTCTAACATTTTAATGCTTTCACTTAGAAAAAAGTTTCTCAGCTTCATTTGGATCCATTTGCTACTATTGCATTGCAAAAATACCAGGAAGTGATTTGGAATTACCTTCAAATAAGTTATCCGTTCCATTCATATTTGCAAAACTCTAAGGAAAACCGGTCAACAATGGTTAGGAACATTAGATCTACCTCTCAAAACGTAGAAGGAAACGAGAACGCTAGCATTCAATAAGGAGGGTTGAGCAGTCTACCAATAGATGTTAATGACACCAATCCATTTGATGTCCAAAATCTAACTGATTCCATCACAAGGGTTGAGTTCAAAAATTTGATGATATAGCTCATGGATAGCCATCGATAGTTGAACCAGTAGTTTCATGCCAATATCAATTTAATGAATCAACTCAGAGATCAACAATGTGGAAAAACTAAGAGGGTGCCAACCCCTTATTCTATATCGAAGAGATCCACATCATTAGATGATTATCACAAATGCAGACATCACAGAAATATCATGTAGAAGCATCGGGACATCAACAAACAAGCTTACATAGGATACCGAGGCCGATCCCTCCTCTAGAGGAGGAAATTTGCCTCTTCCCAATGGAGCACAAGCAGGAGTCACCGCGGTTGATTTGGATGCTAAAATTCAAGTGGATGCAGAACAGTTATCTCCTTAAAATGACGACGAAGTGAACGCACGTGATAAGTATTGAGAGGATGTTGAGCTAAGAAGGCATGGAATGACCCATAGACATCGAGTAGGCCATTCACGTAAGATGGAGCACGACTACTTCTTTGCTGCAACTATCCAAACATCGAACTTAATGGCTATAACCAAGTAGGTAGTGCAGGAGAGCCAAGGCTGGATCAATGATGATTGGGGATCTTGAGAAGCCATACCCCATTCATCGACAATATTCTACATGAGGAGTATCCAAGGAGGTTCAACAAGCTGTTGATTCTTGCATAGGAAGGAAAACAGACCCCGGCCAGCACATCATAAGATATGAATAACTAATGGATTTCGCATGAGCTGGTGATGCTGCAAAATGCAGATGTTTTTTATTACACTCTCTTGCATAACAACGATGTGGTTCACAAGATTACCCTCACGATAAATCCCTAGATTTGATGATTCGACAACAAAATTTGTGGAGCAGTTCCGTATGCATTCAACTCACCCCAAAGATGTAATGTCCCTATCATGCGTGATCCGAGATCCAGGAGAATCGTTGAATGACTATTTGAAGAGATATCACACAGTCACCATAGAAATCAGCAATCCGTATGACCATTCAATATTGATGGCGGTAACAAGTGGGATTTCCAAAATTTAACTTCGGCTCTTGGTTAGCTAGAAAACCACCTACAATGTTGGAGCATTTCTATGCAAAATCAGCTCAATATTTGAGGAAAGAGAAAGCTAGATACTCTAAAAAGAAGAATGTTATGGGGCCGAGTGGAAAGGGTGTGCAGAGTAACATTGGAGTGAGATAGTCTAAGGTGCGCTTTGAAAATTTTCAAGTAAATGTACAAAATAAGCTAAATTAGCAAAAGAAAGACGATGATAGAAACCGTGAATGAAAGAGGGATTCTAGAAGAGGAAAGTTAAGGATTCTAATGTATGATACCTACATGCTATTGAATACAATTCTAGAGAATGTCTACTTGTCTACATGCAATAACATGCAATATTGGAAGCCGCCGCCGAAAGAATCGATGGAGTAACAAAAGCATATTGAAAAATATTGTCGGTTCCATGAATACTATGGTCACAACATGAATGAATGCTGACATCTCAAGGATGTTATCAAGAAACTGATTCGGGAAAGAAAACTATAGTTGTTTGTTAAAGCCTCACTAGATGGCAGGTAGGGGACATCCGACCCCAACCAAGGACCAGCACAACACAGAATTGAGGAGTCTGCGAGGATGATGGAGGATTAGTGATCAATACAATAGTTGGAAGACCATATCCAGCTGATAAGAGCTGGCACGAGATGGAGTGATATGCTAGCGCAATCAAGCATATGAATTTTGAGTGTTGTTCAAGTACAGAAGATAAGTTCTGACAAAATAGCAGTGTACAATGGTAGAGGACAATGTATTTAGAAACAAAGATGCAGATAAGGTAGAGGCTGGGCGATCAGCCCGTCGGTAATTTCGGCCATGATCGGCCCCGCCTTAGTGGGAAGATCTTGGTGGACTGTGGTAGTTGCATGAATATAATTTTCAAAAAAGCTTACGATCAGATGATGATGGAAGCCAAGGACCTAATACCATCTAAAGCCTACATTTCTAGCTTTAACTGTGCTACGAACGAAGTTGTCTGTTATGTCGAATTTCCTATGGATTTGGGAGAAGGTGACCGCACGAGAGTGCGGATGTTGCCATTTGTTTTTTTGGGTGTTGGCTCTCCGTACAATGTCTTTCTGGGCCGACTGGCCCTAGTCGAATTCCGAGCAGCCCTTGCCCCATGGTTTTTGACTTTGAAGTTCAAAACTGATAAAGGTGTTGGAGCTGTACATGGTGATTAGGCAACTGAATGTGGATAAGTCTTTCCATATCCAAGCCACTAAAGATTCACAACCAGTGCCTGAGCCTTAGCTCGAGCACCATAGTCAGTTCTATAAAGACATAGATCCGAGGATTGATAAGGGGAATCCCAAAGAAAACAAGGCCGCACCAGCTGAGCGAGTGATTGACATCACAATCAGCCACGACGACCCGTCATGGGTCCTATAGATTGGATCACAGATCAGCCCATGATAATGAAAAAACTTGTCAGTTTTCTTCGAGCGAATCTTAATGTGTTCGCTTGGACTCATTTTGATACATGTGGCTCGCCTGCGACGGCGAGTATTGCATTAAATGTTGACCCAAGGCATTTCCTGGTGAAATAGAAAAGGCGTGGCATGGATCCAGAGAGATCCACCGCTCTTAAAGAGGAGGTGGATAGGCTCAAAAGCAGTGGGTTTATTCACGATGTCCTCTACCTGAAATAGGTATCTAATCCTGTACTTACAAGAAAGTAAATTGAAAAAAGTAGGATATGCGTTGACTATTCGGACTTAAATATGGCGTGCCCTAAAGATAGCTTTCGCCTTCTGAGGATCGATCAAATAGTGGACTAAACCATAAAACATGAATTGCTATCTTTTGTGGATGTGTACTCCGGATATGATCGAATCCCGATGCACATCATCGACTAAGAGCACACCATCATTATTACCGACGTTGGGTTGTATTGCTATGTGGTAATGCTATTTGGATTGAAGAATGTTGGATCAACTTATCAGCGCCTGTTTAGCTGAATGTTTATAGATTAGATTGGAAAGATGATGGAGGTATATGTGGATGATATGCTCATGAAGTTACGATCAAGTGACCATATTAGAGACTTAGCAAAAATGTTCGATATCCTCTAATATTACAAAATGAAGATTAATCCTCTGAAATGTTATTTTTCATTGCATCTAGATAGTTTTAGGTTTCATCATCAATGCTAACAAAATTGAAGCTAATCCCAAGAAGATTCGAGCACTTTGCAACATCCAAGCGCCAAAGCCATCAAACAAGTGCAGAGCCTAAAAGGGAAGGCTATCACCCTAAGTCATTTTATTTCTAGAGCCACCAATAAATGCATTCATTTCTTCGATTTGATTAAAAGACAAAAAAGGAACTTTGAATGGACACAGGATTGTGTAGACACATTCCAAGCTTTGGTGAACCACTTAGAGAGGCCTCCTATCTTGTCAAAAGCCAATGGATCATGAAGAGTTGTATATCTACTTGGTCGCGTCGGTACATGCTATAAGTGTCGCACTGCTTCGCAAGGAGAATTAAATGTAGAGTTCTATCTATTATGTCAAGAAGTAGTTAACAAGGGTTGAACGAAACTATCCGAGGATAGAAAAATTGGCATACTGCTTGTTGATTGCTTCACAAAAGCTCTGCCCCTATTTTCAAGCTTATCCCGTCAATGTTTACACTGATCATCCATTACAACAGGTCCTACAATGACCTTAAACATTTGGAAGGTTACTCAAGTAGAACATCAAACAGAGCCAATTCGACATCGCTTACCTGCTTCGGAGAACCATCCAGGGACAGACACTGGCAGACTTTATAGAAGAATTTACTGCACAAGATGATCTCCCAGAGAGTGGTGGAGCCCCTACTATTTGGTGGAAAATATATATGGATGGAGCACCCAATGATCGTAGTTCTAGAGTCGGAGTCAGCTAGTAACTTCAGAGGATCGATCAATTTGCTACGCTTTGAAGCTTGACTTCCCCGCATTGAACAACAAAGTTGAATATGAAGCTTTGGTTGCTGGACTTAAACTTGCCATATTACTGGGAATAAAATCTTTTGAAATCTTTTGCAACTCTCAATTAGTGGTGTACCCAGTCACGGGAGATTGCCAGGCTAAAGGATAGCGACTCGCTCCATACCTTATCCGAGTCCAAGAACTATTGAGTGAATTTAAATATTATTACATTGCGGATATTCCCTGGGACAAAAAAAAGAGGCTGACTCATTGGCAAAGTTTGCTGGCATCGGGAATGCACAACAAATGGGATTGGTTCCTGTCGAAGTACTAAACACTCCAAGCATAAACCAAATGGAAATCGATGGGGTACTAGAGATGGAACCTGAGAAGGAGTCATGGATGAATCTGATTAATGATTATTTTCAACATGGAATCCTTTCCGAACGGAGGAATGAAAGACAAAAAATCCTCCGCAAAGCTTCACGATGTATCATTCAATAAAGAGTCATGTATAAAAAAGGTTTTTTTTCCGTTCCTTTGCTTTGGTGTATCGCTTGTTGAAATAAAATGAGTCCTAAAGGAAGTTCATGCAGGGGAATGTGGTGATCACACCAAAGGAATAATATATTCTACTATGGGTATTACTGGCCAACTCTCAACCAAGATGTCGTTGAATACACTAAGCGATGCGACAAGTGCTAAATATATGCGAAAATTCCGAGAGCTCCGCTGGCAGAAACTACACAAATGGTCAGCCCATGGCCATTTTCCATATGGGGCATAGATATTATTGGTTCCATACCGATCTCTAAAGGTGGTGCGAAGTATGCCATTATAGCAGTTGATTACTTCACCAAATGGGTCAAGGAAAAACCTCTAGCCACAATCATGACAAAGAAAGTAATCAATATCATTATCTAAAACATTATCTGTCCTTTTGGCCTTCCATGAACCATTGTAACTGACAATGAAAACCTATTCCATAGCGCTGAATTTAAAGACTTCCGATGTTGGCATCATATTAAAAAGAGATTTGTGATAGTTGCTCACCCGTAAGCAAAAGGACATGTTGAAGTTGTGAACAAAATCATAAAGTCCATTTTGGAGAAACTTTTGGAAAAGGCTAGAGGAAGGTGGGTGGATAAACTCCAACAACATTATCGGTTTACGTAACCACCTACAAGTACGCTACTGGCCATGCTCCATTCTCCCTTGCTTATGGCTCTAAAGCCATCATTCTTATTGAACTCGAAGTACCCTCTCATTGCGTGGCCTACTGCAATCCAAAAACGAATAGAGATCTCCTTTTAGAATCTCTGGACTTTGTAGGTGAGAAGTGCAAAGAAGCTGATTTGAGGACAGTTTCGCATCAACACCGAGTTTCCCTATACTATAGTACTAAAGTCCGATCTAGAGCCTTTGAAATCGACGTCTCATCTTGAAACGGGTTTTTCCTGTCCTATCACACATGAATCCTTTTTGGAAAGGACCGTATGTCATTAAATAGAGGTTAGAGAAGGAACTTTCAAGCCAGTGACTATTGATGGCGCCACACTCCTAAAACCATGGAATATCAAGCATTTACGACACTATTTTACTTAATTTGTTCTTTTCCATTCATTTGTATTTAAATTTTGAATTTGCTTTAGCATTTGGTTTCCTAGATATGTAATATGACAAATTATGTCATTTCTTCCCATTTGGAAAATAAAATTTGAAATTTCCTTCATATCCGTGATCGCTGTAGCATTACATATTAGTTACGATACCCGACTAACTAATATTGACATGTTTATGTAGGCTCCTAGAGTTTGGATGCAGCCGGTGACACAAGTTCACGATTGAACTAAACAAAATGAAAGTGGTTGAACCATTCGTTTGATGATTCTAGCTCACAAACTGATGGACATAGTACCTAACGAGGAATGGACGTGACTTAACCATTCGATAATCAAATTAATCCCACCAAGCAATTGGACATACATAAACCAAAAGTGATCGTGACACGACCGATCGCTTGCTAAGACAAACCCCAGACTTGAGGGAAAATCAATCAATTAAGGAAAGAATGGTCCGACCGTTTTTCGAAATAATTCTAAGTCCGCGGAGTGTGGACTAAAGTATAAACACAAATTGGTTGTGATTCGATCACCCTCCAACTAATTTTTATCTCTAAAGTATGGATATGAGTAAAAAAATAGATGAGTACGACTTGACCACTCACTATTCCATCTACTATCTAACTCCACTAACTCGAGACTAGGGGCAGGATTATAATCACTTAAACTACTAAATATGATAGCATAACCCTAAGGCTCGAGCCCATCCTTTGGCACAACTTGAGGCTACGATCACATTGAGTCTTTGAGTAAAAATTAACGGGTGATTATCTGAATTAACAAGCAAAAAATTACAAGTACATTGAATGGAAAAGTAGTAGCTTGACTACTTGAAAAAGTTCACATAAGAGTTCAACAGAATATAAAGAACTTTTATTTATGCATTAAACTTGGAAATTGTATTACAAGTTTATCCAAAAACAGGAGCCAACGACCAACAAAAAGAAAATAGCTATGTATGCCATATACAAACTTAACTAACGCGATGACTACTTTTTTGCTTTTTCTCCCTTTTGAGTTTCTTGGGAGTGGAACCACTCAAGCCTCCACCTATTCCTCTCTTCGAACCCTTACCACCGCCTTTACTCACTTTGACAGGAGTGCTTTCAAATGTTGGACGGAGTCCTTCGGGAACGGGCCCACCAGGCAGAATGACTCGAAGAGGGGCCAGATTTGGATCATCGACATCTGCACCAACGGGTTCAGTTTTAGATTTTTCTTCAATAACTCCTGCCTTTTAGTGCGCTCTTTCAAGATGAGCTCATTAGTGTGTTTGGAGGGTGATCACAACATCATCAGATTCATCTTGCCGTGGCTGATTCATCAGTCTTTTCATCAGCAAGACCTCTAATAACTTAAGCATTAGGTCCAGGAATGTCAGTAGCCATTAGTACATTAATAAGTGTCGGTTGTTACTTTCACAGAGGCATCATTTCCTGGAGTTTGACTGTAAGCCGAAAGACCTGCAGATTCATGGGAACAAGAAAATATGCCCAGCAATATTAGGCTTGAGGAATGAAACCTCTCAAGTAATGGAGAATACAGCGGGATACCTATGTGCAGCTGACTTTCAGTTATTTCCGCAGTGCTTCCTTCTTGGATAGGAGTCAGCACATTTGATTTATAACCTGGTTTATCTGGATCATAGCTCGGTCTTGACCCAGCCCAAGAGAAATTGATGTTATGGCTGGTTGAAATTAAGGGTAAACTTTGGGATCGGACTTCGAAGCTTTAGTGATGTCCTTTCCTTTGCTAGAGGGTGCTAAAATATCAAAGTATCGAAGCCTTGCAGCGACAAGATCTAAAGGTTCATTCCTATGAAGGATCTCTCGTACAAATTTCTCTTTATTCAAATCAGCTTCGCCAAAGAATTTCTTCCTCATTTAATTGTTATATTCCCAAGCCTTGACAAGCGATTCGAGTTAGCCTTCTCCAAGAAAACTCAAGTCACGGTGGATTAGGACCTTGGCATTGATTTCTACAATCAAAGGATCAAACATGTCCTTAATCTTATGTTGGCCAGCCTCTTAGCATCCGCCAAGTGGGCTAACTTCGTTACAACAAGCGTCCTTTGCCTCTTCCTTATGGACTTCGATTTGAGCAAGTTGATGTCATGTTTAATTTTTAGCTCCCAAGCCTTGATGGCCTCTTCACAATACCTTTAAGAATCCTCCTAAGCCTCTAGGTTTTTTTTCTTCTCTTTCTTTAGAAGCTCTTCCAATTCCTTAATACGGTGGTCTAGACTGCCTTTCTCTTTTTATATGTGTCCTTCTCTAAAGCAAGCACACAGCTGCGGCTAAGGCAGCGCCTAGCTCTTTTTTGTGAGCCACTTCCAGATGATTAACCACTTTAGATGTTTCTTTAGCACTCTTTTTTGCCGCAACTAACTTCATGGTTAACTCTGTGATCTCATCATCTTGGTGTTTAATTATGTCTTATCATGATCGCCTTGAGCTTAAGGTGATCAATTTCATGCTGCCTTTCAATAGACACCTTAGAGATTTTAGTAGCTAAGTACTGGAATGCTTCATGCTGCAAAAAAAAACATCGTTGACACATGCAAGTGAACTCGCTTTAACACTCCCTAGAATTGTATGGATAGAAGGAAGAAAACTTTGGCCCATCAAAGCAGATTT
Source organism: Allium cepa (assembly GCA_030765085.1). Lineage (NCBI taxonomy): Eukaryota > Viridiplantae > Streptophyta > Magnoliopsida > Asparagales > Amaryllidaceae > Allium > Allium cepa. Next base: position 796,023,362 of record CM060941.1, on the reverse strand, counting down.
TTGGAAAATTAACCTTATGTTCGGCCAATCTTTCTGCTGTAGAAGCCTCAGGAGCTGTAGTAGTCAAAGCCGGATCAAAAATGATAATAGGACATATGTTCGACCAGTGAGCACGAGTCCGTCGAGAACAAATGAACCCAAATGATGCTTAGGTGGCACAACAGTTTAGGGAACATGAGAAGAGGTCTAATGCCGCTATGTACATGAAGATTGGCTAAACTTCTTGATGAAATAATTGAGTTTGGACTTGTGCTTAGAGGAAGAAGAATCCCTTGAATTATGGCTTCTTTCCCTGTTGTCATCCCTTTCTCGACCCCTGCTCGAGTCTAGATCATGATTGGGTCCATACTTTGTTGAGGAGCCCCTTAAGTGATCAAAGGTACAAGAATAAGACATGGCACCTACAAACTAAACAAAAGCTTATAAGTTACATTCAGATAAAAGGTTGACAAAAATCATGCAGTGAAGTGCTCATGACTGTGAGTGTCCTAGTTTCCCCCTGATGGACTAGTTACCGTGGCCTTACTCATAGGAGTGATTTCCTCTTTGCTAATAGAAGTCATGGTAGGAGAATTGAGCCACCTAATGCTAATATTGGGAAAGTCAAATGTCATGGTATCGTCAAGGATCGGGAGACTTGAGAATCCTTCCATCGAAATTTCTAAAGGGTGAGAGGAAGACTCTTCTTCAATAGAGGTGATGATGAACTTAGACTTTTTAGCAGTTTTCCTCCTATAGAGTTTGCATGCTAGAATTTTCCTTTTCTTGTTGGGGCTAAAGGTTTGCGTGCCTTGTGATGATTCGACAATGGGAATGTTGCCCAAACCTACGCCACCATTGTTAGGCTTGTTGGCCTAATCTCCTCTAGTTTCACCTTCTTTGGCATTGTCTTGAGCCTACTCGACTGGGGGCACGAAAGGTCTGTCAGTGCACCCATCTTGTTCTCCAATATCCCTTCATGGTATAATGCTTCCTAGAAGCTCAATGATGCGACCTTCTTCTAGCAACCCAAAAGTAGATAATCACTCATCGGTTACAAGGGATCTGATGTCCTTATCTTCAACTAGGGTAGCGTGGATCGCATAAACCACCTTTGAAAAACTATCGCCTTCAGGTCGCGTATGGATACCTATAAATTTTAATTGTATTTCTTTAGTTTTGGATATGATTGGGATTAAGAATTTGAGAACAAAGTAAAGGCAACACTTACATCCTTCTAACCATCACCTTGAGAAGCCAGGCGGACAATGAACGTAGAATCATTCGAGTTTAAAGACACTAAGCTTAAGTTAAACACTAGTAAGAACATGACGTTATGCGTAGGCTCGAGAAAAATATAAGAAGACTTCCAATCCATCGCCCAAAATTATAGAGGTCTTCAATAGATGGTGGGCAGATTAGAATATCAATAAATAGAAAGAAAGCGCCATAAAGAAAAGCATGGCTGTTCGGATGCAGCTGAGCAGGAGCTATTCCCAGATATTTAAGCACCTCTGAGATAAAAGAATTAAAAGGTGGCACACATCCTACCCAATACATAAATTAATTATAATCGTATACCCCTCCGAGGGCAACTGGGCCCTATCATTCCCTAAATGGACTAGAACATCTCCAAACCGGACTCCTTGTGTAGAGCATAACCTAAGGACAGCGGCCTCACCAATTCTAAAGGCCTGGGAAACCATCGAGTTATTCAAAAATATAGCACCCTCTAAAGTGTATGGGGCAAGATTATCTCTTTCACCGGAAGAATGGGAACATCAGAGAAAAGGTACACTAATGGACCAGAACTCTCCAGTCGCACAGTTTGGTGTTTAGGAAAAGTCTATCGAATGTAGTTGCAGAACTTGACTCAACAGCTGGACTGATGTGCTATGAAGGTTGTCTAGCAGATATTGCGGCTAAACTCCATTAATGTCTGGTGCCCTTATCAACTAAACTCAGTAGATAATCAAGACTAGAAAAAATTACTTGTCCCCTATGCTAAGTGTAAATTAGTGTGGTGCAGTGTCGTGTAGTGCGGAGATAAACAAATTAAAAGTAAAAGTAGTGACAAGACTATAGATTCTGACTAGAATGACCGTCATTGCTGATCGTCTCAACTAGCATTTAAATTGATCGGTTTTGCAAGCTTTGGGATCGACCATCAACTTGTTGAAGTATAAAGTTCATTATTGAAGTACTTATGCTAAGTTGCAGTCCATATCAAAGTCCCAAAAGTTGTTGTTCAATTTCTAATTCAAATTGGATATGCAATTCCTGTTGTCCATTATAGTCATATGTTCAAGTTCATTAAGCTAGGGTTGGTTCAGATTGTTTGTCCAAGTCTGCATGGAGTGGTTTTCTAAAGGTTCAAGCCTGGTTCAAGAGCTTGAAATCAGCTAAATCCCCATAGTTGATCCCTCTCCTAAAGCGAACAACCGATCCCACTCAACCAACTCGAACGATCCCTTTAAGCTACACCAAACTGATGCCTCCATGCTCCACAAACAACCGATCTTCTTTCTCATATTCACACTAATCCCTCCTCACTCCTCAAACTTTCATAACTGATGCCAATACTTAGCCGTTTTTACACTTCCTTCAAATTTTTACTCTGATCCCTCTGGCAGCATGCAAGACCGACCCCTCTCTCCATACTCCATCATGACCGATCCTTTACTTCCTTCATATTTCACTATTCTCCTTTCCCTTCCTCTACCACCTCATCGAACCTTATATCGCCACTGTCCATCTCGTATCCTCCCAATTTAAACCATGCTCGAAAAAAGAAGCTCGCATGATCTCATAATAAATCAAAGTTAAATGCAAGAAAACCTGCCTTAATGAATAAAATACGAGTTACTCGAAGGGAGATGTTGAATTTCGATTCAAACCGAAGGTGGAAGGATGGTCCAGAGTAACAAAAGGATGGTGGGTCTAAAGATTGAGATGGCAATTGGTTTGAAGGGAAGGATTCGAAATTCAAACGGGAGGGAAAAGGTTCGAAGGTGAGCTCGGAGGAAATGAAAGCAAGAAAAAATAAAGTGAAGGATGGAGAGGGAAATATTATCTTATATACAAGGCTAGAGGCATCAATAGCTTAAGCTTCACAATGAAGCTGCAATGTTGAGTCCTCGATGAAGAATGGGATCGAGTATGATCCCTATTCAAGAAGGATCCATTTCGATTCCTATACATCGATATCCCTTGGGCGCAACATCCACGGTGCAAGGTGCAACATCCATCCATAATGACGAAACTACGCCGTACGACTTTTAGAAATGACTGCATGGATTTGAAATGGAATAGTACCATGGTGCACCACTCTCCAGCGATGGTAAATCGATGACCAGCCACATTGATCCCGTTTTGCCATAAAATTCACATGAAGAAAACGAAGGGTAAAAAAACTTTTGAGGCCTTAAAGTTATTCGGATAGGGTCTTTTTAGGTATAAAACTATGCATTGATGTCGTTAAGCCATCAAAACCATAGAGCTCACAGAGACCTTCTTTTGACTGGTTATGGCTCCCGTAACTCCAAAAGAGTCAACCGTTATGGCTGTCCAAAGAGAAAAAGAAAAGGATTGGGTGTGAACCCTAAGTGAAGGAAGAGATCAGCTAGGGAAACTTCCGATCCCTATAAGCATAAAAAAAGGAAAAGAAAAGGGATGAGTAAGACCCTTAAATAAGAAGAGAATCGTGACCCTCATATGTAAGCGAACATTTATATAAAAAATCAAATATAAATACAATGAAACTACACCTAATTCAACGAAAATTGGCAATGCCCCATGAGAGTGCAAACACATCTTGGAGCCAACGATAAGAACATATAACTAAATATGCACGTGTACATTCTGAAATTTCAAATTTTGAGATCAACATAAATTGAATTCTCGGCCGAAGCTTTCAAGGTCGAGATTTGAGCAAATAGCCAAAGCTTACTAGCCCCGTAGAACCGAAAATAGACAACAACTGATGAAATATAAACCTAAATTTATACTATTATAAATTGGCTAAGCTTCATGACGATCAAAGAGAGTTACGACACTTTGGGAAAATAATTCAACTGAAGGATAGCGACTATTCAGGAGATTGGATGGATTTCTCATCGACGACTCTAACTTGCTTCAATTTAAAGCACGCAATGTTCAACACAAGACGCACTTTGGATGACAAGTGTTATCTAGGATTTTAACCCGGCTATATTAAAACTCGCTGGATAAGTTAAACTCGACTGTCATCAAGGCCCGTAATCCCAAAGCGATATTATGGGTCTACAAGTATGGATGATAATATAAAGCCGTGGTCGAACAAAATCAAGGGATATGTTATAGAACATTCTAAGTATGGAATATAGTCTAATCTAGAAAATCGATTGGGCATGATCCCTCTCAACCAAAGAGATCAGATTACTTTAACTAAAACAAGTGAAACTCGATGGAAAACAATCGATATCTCAAAATCCCTATGTCAATACGCATGAAACATTGAGAACAAAATGTGGGGAACCTAGGGAGTCCACCCTAGGGATCACACCCTAAAAGGAGCAAAAAAGAGGGATTAGGCCTCTTCCCTCCTAAGGGATTGGCTAGAATCAAGCTGCACAACATGTTGCAACAAAGATTGAACAATAACTCAAGTTCTTCAATCCAATTGGCATGAAACTTGGAGGCTAAGCATAATAAAACATTTAAAAGCTTCCATAGGTTTCGTGCCCTCAAACTCCTCCAAAACAGGGATCGGCTCCATTCCTTATTTCATGAGATTTAGGCCATGTGAGTCCTCTTGTGGGCCCTAATGGTTTTGGAAATTATTCTGTCAAATTTTCATGGAGAAATTTCGCTTTCACTATAAATACGGACATGATTGTTCATTTTTGGGATCTTTTGGGCTGTCTGTAGCTTTGTACTCTTTTGTAACTAAGGGTTTTCATCTGATCTCTATTCCACTCAGTTACAAAGTGATTAATAAAGCAAACTCTTCAAAGTGGACATAGACAAACAACGCCGAACCACTTCAAATTGGTGTTTCTCTGTAATTAGCTTGTTTCAATTACTTCGCTACTATATCCTGTCTATTTACATTTATTATTAATTATTCCTCAACAAAATCTCTATTGGATGTTTATGTCAATTTTTGGTCCTAACATACATCATGAACTTGTGCTGCTACATTTTCATGGGGCTATCGTTTGTTATATACATTGTCTTCGCTTGCATTCAGTAAATTAGCCTTCGCATGCATGTTTCACTTGTGTGCTGCCAACATGCAAGTGCTTCACTTCCTGAGATATTACATGTATCATATAAACATGAGATATAAAAATGTTTCACTTCTTGAGAAAAAATTGCGTGTGCTGTCCCCAAGCAAGTACCATCGCATATCCCTTTTCCCTACTAAGTCGTTGAGAAGCATAGCCTTCCTGAATTTATTTTGGCCCATTCCATAGTGCTTTATTTTTTCAATTTCTGCTGCTGTCTCTTGCAGTCGCTTCATGTCTTACCTTTTTTTTATTATTATTTTTCCTTAGTCATCGCTACTAACGGTCATTCTGTGCAGCTGTGCTATGATCTGAAGCATAACATTTAACTAAGCTTCCATATGTCTCATTACAAGTCTTTGCATGCATTAGCCTTCGCTTGCATGCATTTTGCGTACGAATATTTTACTTTCATTTGCATTGTGACGTTGCTTATTAAAGTTCATATGCTATCGCTTACTATATTTCATATTCAACTTCACGTGATGTCACTCAATATTAGTCATCGTGCAATGTTTCCAGGCTAGGGCCGACGCGTACAATAAATGCCTTCACAAAATATTTATGCCTTTGTTAATAAAAAGTTGTGCCTTCGTGCACTATATTTTTGTTTCTTGTTTTAACAAGCCATCGTGGATTATAATGGTGGGTCCCCATGTGGTGTCTACTTTTCCTTTTAGCTTTTGTGCGTTGTTCTTTTTTGCCAGTTTGAAGTTTAACCTTTTATATTTTACTTAGTCAACAACGGCCCAATGACAGTTTGTTATTAAATTAAAAATTGATATACTACCCTCTTTAGCAATTTCTTTTTATCAAAGCCTTTTTGTTGTCAACTTTTATTTGTGATTTTTCTTATCCTTTTCATTTATAAAATTGCTAATCACGTAAATTAATTAATTAATTAGTGTTTTTATTCACTAAATAATTCATATAAAATAGAAAAGTAATGGGAAAAATCCCAAAAGTTCGCTAAAATCACTTTCATAATATTTTACCGCATATAAAAATTTCAAGCGTAAATATTTATTTATTATTTTTAATAATTAATTAACTTGAACTTAATTGTTTTCCCCTATTCGGAAATTCATAAAAAAATCATATTATCCCCAAAAATTGTGAAATTAAAAAATCGTCTTTATTTCATCATTAAGCATATTACATCAAAATTTTATGACATTTAGATGTAATTGTACCATGTTTTTCCTTAAAACATGAATTAATTCACTTTAATTAAATTTTAAACCATGACTAGAATAAAATTCGAACATCCAAACATGTTTAACATCCTCAAATTATTCAAATGAAGGTCGAATCGAACCCAATGGGTTAGGATAGATTTTAAAGAAAGAATTTACGCATCTAGCTTAAGAGAAACCTTGTTTAATCCTCTTTTGTTCCATAAATTTAAAGCTTTAGTCTTCTACCTTGAAATCCCGTCCTTCTACTTCGAGTTTTATAAGTGGCCTTGCTTTGGTTCTTGGAGAGTTTTTTTTATTGAGTGAAATGAAATGAATTAAGATGGAAAGTGGGGTTAGAAATATGGATTAGTGGGTTTGGTCTTTACTAACTTATTCCCCTTAATTAATTCCATATCATTAATACTTAAGTCATCTATTTTCATTAATAAAATCCTACCAAAATTGCTTAAATTTTCTTTAATTCATCCAATTAACCTTCTAAAGTATCCCACACTTAAATTTCCCTTGGATAATTCTTGCAATTAAATCACTTTAATATTTGATTAATAATGTCTCTATATTATTAGCTTAATTTAATTTAAATTAATTTACTGTATTATGGTCCTTTCGATACATGGGATGTTACAATAAATCTATGATAATGGTCGCATCATTTATATAATCAGTTGCATCTCGATTTACTGTTGGCTAGAAATTTCCATTGCAAAGTTCCTTTTTTGCTAATATATGCCACTCAATATGGTCACCACAACTACCCTTGTAGATCTCCATAAGGATTTTCCAAGCTTCATCCCTAGTTACAAACCTAAGCAAGAAGTTAGAGAATCCTCTTCTCTAGAGTACCCCATTTTGCATCATTGGTCGTGGTGCTCTTCGAAGTAGTTTCTTCTACTTATTTCTTTCTCTTGGGAGATACCCTTGAGTGGATAATCCTTGATTGAAGTCATCCACGATTCCTCTATCTTCATGTACTCCAAAATCCACTCGACATCCATCTCGTCGATACTTCGAGCTGTCAATACCTCAATAGGAACCAAACCCATTGCATGTGCCTCCCTTAAGCTTGCCTGCTTCGATAATAAATCGGCTTTTGCATTCTCCTCTCTAAGGATATGCATAATCATATAATGCTTTATGTCATTCAATAGTTCCAGTGCTTTGTCAGGTAAGGAGCAAGCCTTGCACCCTTAGCATGATATTCCTTCCTTGCTTGAGAAATTAACAACTAGGAATCACTGAATGTTTGTAGCATCCTTATCCTCAGTTCCTTTGCTATCCTCTGTCTCGATACCAACGCTCCATACCTGGCATCGTTGTTAGTCATGAGAAATTCCAATTGAAAATGAGCTATGGATCGTGCAATATGGATATACAATAACGCAAAGTATAGAGATAATAGCAATGTAGTAAATATTGCGGAATTTGAGAGGAGTATAATAATAAAAATAACACCAGAGATTTTTATACTGGTTCGGAACACCTCCTACGTCCAGTCTCAAACTCCTTCTGAAATTTCACTAAAACAACAATCCTCACTCATCCCGGAGGAATAGGTATACACAGTCTGAGCAGCAAAACAGACACCTGAGCAGCAGAACAGGAGTTTTGCCTCAGCAGCAGAAGAGGACTTCACTAATACAAAAGAATATCTGATACTGTGTGTTCTTGATAACACTAATTTGTCTATGATAGTACAGAACTCCTATAATAAAATCCTCAAGTATATAAAGTGTATGTGAAGATATGAAGAGAATGTAATGCTAAGAATCGAAGATTATGGAAGTTTATTTGAAGATTCAAAGCAATAAAATATTTGTTTGCTGTTTGAATGCAAGTATGAGAGCACAAGAAGAATATAAGAAAGTTAGAACGATTTTCAGTGAATGTGAAGTGTTTGGAAACATGTATTTATAGTAGTCAGAGAGTTAGTACCATTGGTGAAGAGCTCTGATCAAAAGGAGCATCCATTTCCGTTCAGAGAAGGATCACAACTTTTCGCAGAATCGAGATGTCTATTCAAAAATGACAATTGGGTTCAGTTCAGTTGACTGGTCGTTTTTGGTCAGTCGACTGACTATGCAACAAATTTTAAAAAAAAAGCAATGCATACTCATATGTGTACACCAGTCACTCGACTGGTTGTTTATAGCCAATCGACTAGCTGTAGTGTTTTTACACTATTAGCTCTATTTTGATTAAAAAAATGAGAATAATGAAGTGTGGGCTACTTGAGGATAGATTTTAACAATTTCTAAGACTCGAACATAAGTAATAAATAGTGAGAATATAGATTCAAATTCTTGATATCACCATAGTCCTTTGATTGCCTCTTTTTGTTGAGATTTAATCGTGCATTCTCTTTTTCTTCTAAATTGCTTCGTCATGAATCAAAACTAGGGATTCAACATTCTCCCCCTTTTTGATTGGTGACAACCTGTATATAATAATCCTAGAAATACATATAAAAACTCCCCCTGAATATATGACACTTCTTGTACCTGCATTAAAATGGTTAATACACTTTTTATCCCCCTTTGTCCTCGACAAAAAGGAGAAATATCATAATAATTTCAATACTAAGTGCAGGAAAAAAAATCCTTAGCGAGACAAATTAGTACAAGTCTCAAAGATAAGCAATAAGCAAACAAATATTCAAATGTTCGAACTGAAGGATAAGATTACCGATAAGCAAATAACAATAGTACCTACCAAACTTACCAACCAATCAGCAAAAAGAAATTCATTCATCACGATCCCAATTATACTCTACTTCCGGTGCAATCTCCTTCCCTGGTCTAGAAGTGCCTTGAGCACCACTGCCTGCTCTACTAGTGTCGCTACTAGTATGCTCCTCTGATGTAGACCATGTAAATCGAGGTGTTGGATGTTTGCCTTGGGCGAAGGAGGTGGCACCAGTGGAGGAAGAACATGATCTGGCATCCCATAAAGTAGAGAGGAAGCCTTTGACTTTATCAAGCTTCTTATCCATTTTCGTTAGTCTTGAATCTTGTATAAGTTGATTTCGGGATAGGATTTCGATGGTTTCACGGGTGCTGGAGGAGGTAGCTAAACGAATTTCTCCTTCTTCTTGACGGGTTTCTGGCTCTTTAATTGTAGGACCTCTAGATTGTTGTTGAGCTTATTGACACTTCCAATCTTCGTATGCGGTAATAGGTGGAGGCCTTGTTGGTAGCTTCATAAGACTTATGGTCTGGATATTGATCATTCCAACAGTGGAAAATTCTGAATCAGGTTGACGGACACCAGCATCTAGAAGAAGTCTTATTATATACTCGCCAAAGTAAATAACGTTCATATTCCCATAAGAAAGGTGAGAAATTCATCCAAAATATGTCGTAACCAATTTACGTGTATATTTCCCAATATCGCATAGAGAGCTTTGAAGTTTTCGGATATGTTAATTCATATGATCCAGTTCATGGGAGAATAGACCGCGTAAGAGTTTTGAGCAAGATTCGTGCTTTCGGCCGAAGAAGCTTAGAACGCAATTCAGTCATATCGTCACCCATGAACATGTGACTAATTCTAACTCGTTGTCTTGTATTGCATTCTACATCATTTAAATCAATTCCTTCATTTGGAGATTGAAGGATATGTGCCATTCGATTAAGTGAAAAGAAAACTTATTGTCCACAGACCAAACTCCATACACAGTTATTTGGATTAGACTGTTGTTAGTGGCTAAGATTAAGATTTGCATAAAAAAGCTTTACCATGAGATGGTTAATGTTGTGGCGATTGGAATTGTAGTTGAGTAGAGATTCTAATCCACATCTCTGCATCAATTATTTAAGAGAATAAGCTCCAAAATCAGAGTATACCATGAAAGAGGCTTCAAAGATTTTTGAATTTTTCAGCTTTTCCCATCTTTCGATTGCGGTTGTGTCGTATAGCCAATGGGCAACATGAGTATCAACGAAAGATGAAGAGGCTTGTTTTGATCGTTTTGATCTTGGAGGAGCCATTAATTTGATGTTTTTAAGAGATTTTTTGGGAAAAATGGGGGCTAGGTTTCTGGAGGATGAAAAAATTATGAAGAAAGTAAAGTGAAAAGAAGGGTTAAAGGGGATAAAAAGAACATATAGCAATTAGTTTGCACAGCCAGTCGACTGGTCGGGGTAGGTCAGTCGACTGGTTGCTAATTCGAGAGTTTTTTATCCCTTTGAACAGTCGACTGACCTATATGTCTCAATCGACTGGCTGTAGTAAAAAAATTACAACAAATTATAAAAAAAATCTTTTAGTTTTATTCAAAGATTAATGAAATAAACACATACATGAATAAAGTAAACATATATATGGAACAATAAAACACAAGGAAGTTGATTATTTTGGAGTTTTAGGAGAGCATTCATCTGGTTCAATCTTGATAATTTCGACATGAGGTCGCAGAGAAGACCAATAGGTTTGGTGTTCCCAAGAGTTTGGAGATACCGGAGGTTGCTGTGGAGTTTGCTCCCATGGATTCCAGCCAGATGTATGTGGTTGACCAGATGATGAGGTTGAATAACGTCTTTCTTTGGTGATTTTCCATAGAATTTAAAGGCAATCGATTCTATAAGGCTAAGACATTTGGAATTTACTCGTTGTTCATAGTACATTTCTCTTTGCAAGTTGATTTTATCCATTTGATAGTGGTGGATTTTGTCTATTTTCTCTTTAGTTTTTGGAGAAATAAAAAGTGATCACCTTGACTTCTTACTATTTGGTATGTATCCAGTGTGATAGCGTCCCCAATCATGAGTTGGTTCATTTCCAGGAGCAGGAGTGGCTAAAGAAGGAGTTGAGATATTTGATGATGGTTTGGTGTATGATAGCTTAGAGTTGGATGAATCATAAGAGTCATGAGAGGCCATTGAAATATTGAAGAGTTTGAGTATTGAAAGGTGACAGGTATAATATGATAAATATATATATGGGAGATGGACCAGAAATTGATTGCCAGAAATTGGAATGAATAAGAGCTAGAGGAAATAGTGTAAGAGGGAAATGGATGAAAATAAATTTAAAATTGAATGGTTACGGGCTGATGTGGTATAAGCTAAACCATAATGAGTAGCTTAGCAAGAAAAATAACATAGCATAACTAGTAAAGCATACAATTACCAGCCATGAGACCAGAGTTCAAACCCCAACAGCACCATTTTTTTATAAGCCGAAATTTCGAAGAATAATTATAATCAAGCTTCTAGTTGAGACAAGAAACATATATAGCTGAAATGGCAAGAAACAATTATATGTGAATATTTTATCAAATTGTGCTACGAAATCTGCACATATAAAAATAGCATATTAAAAAAAATTGTATGAAAAATTTATAAATCTTGAAAAGAGACGATCCCAAGTTCTCGTCTTAAGTTAATGAAAGTATTTTCGTTTATAGGTTTTGTAAAGATATCTGCCAATTGTTTTTCAGAGGAAACAAATTCTAGATTTATTAAATTCTTTTCAATATTATCACGAAGAAAATGATGACGAATATCAATATGTTTTGTTCGTGAATGATTGACAGGATTTTTAGATGGATTTATAGCACTAGAATTATCACAATAAATAGTTGATTTTGATAAGTTAAAACCAAAATCTTGTAGTACTTGTTGCATATAGATAACTTGAGCACATGCCAAAGCTGCAAAAATATATTCTGCTTCACATGTCGATAATGAAATACAGTTTTGTTTCTAACTAAACCAAGATATAAGGGACAATACAATGAAGTGACAAGTCCCACTTATACTTTCTCTATCTGACCGGCTTCCTCCAAAATCAACGTCACTATAGGACACTAATTCAAAAGGACATTCCTTTGGATAGAATATCCCAAAGTCCTTGGTTTTATTAAGACAATGTCAGATGTGATTCATTGGGATCTGCTTGAAATCGTACACAAAAACAAACACTCATCATTATGTCAGGTCTACTAGCTGTTAAATATAGTAACGATCCAATCATGCTTCGATGTAATTTTTGGTCAATACTTTCGCCACTTTCATCTTTATCAAGGTGTATGGTTGTACTCATAGGAGTTGGTTTGGTAGAAGTATTTTTCATACCAAAGCATTTAATTAGATTGTTACAATATATTTCTTGATTTATAAAAATATCATTTTCTAATTGTTTTATTTGTAAGCCAAGAAAATAGTTAATTCACCCATATGTGACATTTCAAATTCATTGGTCATTACTGTAGAAAATTCCTGACATAATTTTTCATTTGTGGATCCAAAAATAATATCATCAACATAAATTTGATCAATTAAAATATCTTGGTTGTTTCTTTTAATAAAAAGAGTTTGATCAACCTACCCAATTTCGAAACCAAAATCTATTAAATACCTTTTAAGACGATCGTACCAAGCACGAGGTGCTTGTTTTAAACCGTATAAGGCTTTTTAAGTTTATAGACATGGTCTGGAAATTTTTCGTGTACGAATAAAGGAGGTTGTTCAACATAAACTTTTTCTTTTATAAAACCATTTAAAAAAGTACTTTTAACATCCATTTGATATAATTTAAAGTTATGAAAACATGCATAGGCTAGTAAGATTCGTATTGCTTCTAGTCTAGCGACTGGAGCAAACGTTTCTTCATATTCAATCCCTTCTTCTTGATTATATCCCTACGCAACTAATCTAGCTTTATTCCTAGTAATATTTCCTTGTTCTCTGCTTTATTTTTGAAGACCCACTTTGTACCAATAACTGATTGATCACTAGGCCTTGGAACTAAATCCCAAACGTCATTTCTTTCAAATTGGTTTAGTTCTTCTTGAATAGCAATTAACCAATTCTCATCGGTGGATGCTTCTTTAATATTTTTAGGTTCAGTTTGAGAAAGGAAAGCTACATGGCCCATTTGATTTAATTGACTTCTTGTTCTAACAGATGAATTGAGTTCTCCAATGACATTAACGGAAGAATGATCCCTTGATAATCTAGGTGGAGATCTTAATTCATCATTATTGGGAATTATGTTTTCATTATTTTCAAAATTTGAAATTTCTGTATTTATGATATTATCATGGAATTCTTCATCATCTCTTATACTTGGAATTCGATTAAAATTTTGATCGAAGGATACATGAAGTGTTTCTTCGATAATATTGGTCATTTTATTATAAATTCGATAAGCTTTGCTTCGATCAGAATATCCTATAAAGATTCCTTCATCGGATTTTGGATCGAATTTTCCAAGCTGATCGTTGGTGTTTAAAATGAGACATTTTGAACCAAAAACTTTAAAATAAGAAATATTTGGTTTTCGACCATTTAGAAGTTCATAAGGAGTATTCTTAGTTAGTGGTCGAATAGAAACGCGATTTAAAACATAACAAGTTGTTGCAACTGCTTCAACCCAGAAATGTTTTGGTAGCGTACTTCCATTTAACAAAGTCCTTGCACATTCTTGTAAGGTTCTATTTTTACGTTCCACAACTCCATTTTGTTGTGGAGTTCTAGGAAACGAAAAATTATGGAATATTCCCTTCTTTTTACAAAAATGTTCAAATGCTTCGTTTTCGAATTCACTTCCATGATCACTCCTAATGTTTTTGAATTTCAATCCCTTAAAATTTCGAATTCTTTTGATAAAAGTTTTTAAATTTTCATAAGTATCACGTTTATTTTTCATAAAAATAGTCCAAGTATATCTAGAAAAATCATCAACAATTACAAATACATATCTACTATGATTAATGGATTGTACTTGTGTTGGTCCAAATAAATCCATATGCAGTAATTTAAGTGGTTGTAAAGTTGAAATAACCTTTTAAGATTTAAAAGATGACTTAGTTAATTTTCCTAACTGACATGCATCACAAATATGATCAATTTTAAAATTCATTTTTGGTAGACCTTTTATTAAATCATTTTTAGAAAGGTTATTTATAGCTTTGAAGTTAATGTGACAGAATCTTTTGTGCCATAAACAAGGATCATTTTCTTTGGCTATTAAACACATATTTGAATTATGGTTTATTTTCATGTTCAGAACATAGATATTTCTGTCTCTATTTCGTTCAAAGATAAGATTTTGATTTTGAACATTATTTTCAAAAAATGCAATTTTGAATCCTTTGTCACATAATTGGCTGATACTAAGTAAATTATGTTTCAAATTTTTGACAAGTAAAACATTTGAAATAAGAGGCAAATTTGAAATACTGTTGTTGCTCACATCGCCTTTGCCGATAATATAGCCTTTGGAATTGTCTCCCAATGTGAAAAAGCCTCCATCTAAGTAAGTAATGTTTGGTAGAATTTCTTTATCTCCTGTCATATGTTTTGAGCAACCACTATCAAGTATCCACTTTCCTCTCTTTATAAGTGGGACCTGCAAAAATGAGAAATTATATTGGTACCCACCTTTTGTTAGGGTCCTAAGAGTTAGATCTTAGGAAACCATACCCAAGAGGGTTCGGTATCTCATTTGTAAATATAATCTTTATTTTTATGAACTGTTTCCGAAAAAGTTATTGATATATTTCTTCTTAATCAAATTGTTGTTTGTTTTAGGAACCCATATTTTTATGTTTTTCGGGTAAGTATTCCTTTTTGACTGTTTTGTAGTAGGATTAATATTTCTCCTAATTTCTTTTTTAGGTGGAGCTTTTGTTTTCTTAAAAAATTCTAGTCCTTTCCTATTTGAAACAGATTGAGAACTATCAATAATTTTTGATAGAGTTTCTCTTCCTTTATTAAAGTTGATACATTTTTGGTGATGCTTTCTAACTTAGTTTTGAGACTAGTATTATCTAATTCTACCAATTTTATTTTGGTCTTTAATTCGTGATTTTCAAAAACAAGAGCATCATTCTTCTCTTTTTGAATTTCAATTTCTTGACTCAAAAGAGTCAGTTGAGAATTAATATTAGAAAATGATTCTTGTAATTTTTCAAGTTCTTCCTCTAGTATTTTATTTTCATCTTTAAGCATATCTCTTTCGAATTCTGCTTTGTTCTGATGTTCACGTGTTTCCTTATATTTTCTTTTAAGATTTTTGAGAGTGTCAACTAGCTTTAAATTTATCCCTATCATATCATCAAAAGCAAAATCACTAACCTCGTTTTCAATAGCCATGAAGCAAACATTAGCTTGCTTGTTTTCACTGTCACCACCGCTATCTGATGAAGAAGTATCTGAATCATCTCATGTCACAGAGAATGCTTTCGTTTTCTTATCCTTTTTGCCCTTGTTGAAGTATTTTTTTTCTTTAGTTCTGTACATTCTTTTTGGATATGACCTTCCTTATGGCAATTAAAACATTCTAGTACTGAAGATGATGGTTTGTTTGGAAAGTTCGTTTTCCATTATTTCTGTATTTTTCCGGAATTTCAAGAAATTTTTGAAATTTTTGGCAATAAATGGTAGATCTTCTTCATTTGAATCTTCATCCCTTTTTTCTTCAGCATGGAAAGCTATGTTCTTTTTGTCTTGTGCTTGCATTCGTTCTGCCTGCAAATTCACTTCATGGGACATTAGATTTTCTATTAATCTTCTGGTTTTGTGATAGAGAGGTCATTAGCTTCTTCTATAGCCAAGACTTTTCTTTCCCATTCAACCGTTAAAGAGTTTAGGATTTTCGATGCAATATCAAAATCAATGAACTTTTCTCCTAATCCTAATAGTGAATGATAGATATCTTAAAATCTGGAGTACATATCATTGATGGATTCATATTGCTTCATTTAAAAAAAATTAAACTGATTTTTAAGCATGGAGATTTTGCTATGTTTGGCTTTGTTAGTTCCTTCATGTTTGATTTTTTGTGTTCTCTATATTTCATAAGCAGTTTGACACATGCTAATATGATTAAATTCATTTCTGTCTAGTGCACAAAATAACATGTTCATAGCTTTAGCATTGGCAGTAGCATCTAATTTTTGTATATTTGTCCATGTAGAGTATTCTCCTATAGGAAGAGTGTATTCATTTTGTATGATATTCCATGATTCAAAACTATTTGATTGCATATAGATTCTCACGCATGTAGCCCAATAATTATTGTTCAATCCATTGAAAAATGGAGGTCGTGCTGTGGATTGACCTTCTATAAAACTGTTGTTAGTGCTTATAGTGCTAGTGCTAGTGCTAGTATTACTATCCATATTAACGAAAAATCAAATAATTATGCTACGGTTAGATGAAACCTGCTCTGATACCAAATGAAAGTGAGCTATGGATCGTGCAATATGGATATACAATAATGCAGAGTATAGGGATAATAAAAATGTAGTAAATAGTGTGGAATATAAGAGCAGTATAATAATAAAAATCTTTGATGTTATTTTTATTATTATACTGCTCTTATATTCCACACTATTTACTACATTGCTATTATCTCTATACTCTGCACTGTTGTATATCCATATTGCACGATCCATAGCTCACTTTCACCAATCTCAACGCCTAACAAAATGACCGTCCTTTTGAAATTACAAGCACTACTCCTGCACCTAAACTACGTTTGTTTGATGCTCCATCCATAAACAATTTCCAATTAG
Source organism: Allium cepa (assembly GCA_030765085.1). Classification (NCBI taxonomy): domain Eukaryota; kingdom Viridiplantae; phylum Streptophyta; class Magnoliopsida; order Asparagales; family Amaryllidaceae; genus Allium; species Allium cepa. The sequence goes on along the minus strand of CM060941.1, from coordinate 796,006,395 downwards.
GAAGTGTGATCACATCATCTTCCTCTTCAACATCTCGCACGGTAGACTTAACAATAAATTTCTCCAATGCCAATCCGTTTGTCATTATCCTTGAAGGGTAAGTAATATCGTACAGACTTAATTCAGTGGTCCATTTCAGCCACCTTCCCAAAGTATTGGGTCGGCACAACACTTATTTGAAAGGTTGAGCCGTTAGCACTTCAATCGAATGAGGCTGAAAATATGGTCACAATTTCTTAGACATGATCAGCAGGTAATAAGCAGGTTTCTCCGACTTTGGATAATTCTTTCTAGCTCCGATAAATCACTTGCTGAAACATTAAACAGGCCTTTGAATCCTTGCCTCTTCACATACCAATGCCGGACTTAGCGAATTAGCAAGCACCGCCAAATAAATGAACAAGTCCTCCACATCCAATGGTTTGGATAGAACCGTTAGTTTTTCCATGTTCCTTAGCAACTCTTTAAAGGCATTTTAACATTTCGCTATTCATTCAAAGTTGTTCTTCCCATTTTTGAGAGCGCCGGGGAAAGGTATGCACTTATATGTAGCCTTTATGATGAACAACTGAAACTGAAAACCTTTCGGTTCAAGCTCTTCAACTTCATCATAATCGGGGAATGCACATTCCTTAAGGCATTAATTTGCTCCAAATTAGCCTCAATACCTCTTGGATTCATGATAAATCCCAAAATTTCCCTGATCTAACTTCGAAAGAGCATTTCAACGGATTCAACTTCATTATGTACTTCCGTAATACCTCGAACATCTTATAGAGGTCGTCCACGCGACTCCTCGATAGCCATGACTTTATGCAAAACCCCTATCTGGAAGCCCGAAGCTAAGTGCTACATATTCTATAGTTATCCATAGTATTGACTTTTGGTGATAAAATACCATCATGCTAATGGTAGCCATAATATCAGAAGCACTTGAATATGACATAAAATCATTAACTATTAAAACACTTTTCTGATTATATTTCAAAACACATTTCATATCCAAGTTACATAATCCCAATTATTTTCTAGGTTTAGATAAAATACAATTATTACATAAATACACCTAGAGCAATATATGAAGAAGCCTTCTTGGAGTACTAAATAGTCATAGCAGATTTAATATAACACAACGGAACTAAAAAACTCCTAAATATAGCAAGCATCAACCTCCTGCTTGTCTCCGGAAGCTTTATTCGTCCACCTACTAAAACTTGTAAATCCTCAACCCTTAGTCTACTCAAATCAATTTGAGCACCCAAGAGTTTAAGGAGAAAAATGTAAACTTCGAGTCATACAATAGGCCTAGTACAAATAATACTATACGATCTCGGTTATTTGATATTAAGTGAGACCACATCGCTTAGCGGAATTGGTTTCCCCTCACTATATGCTTTTAAAACATACCTTTTGCAAATCTTAATCATGTAACCAAAAATGGTTAAAACAATAAAGCAATATCATATATGTATACAAATTAGGTAAAAAATTGACTATATGTCTGAACAATATAGTTTTATTTGGCTAACTACAAACCTTTTGTTGACTCGGGCCTACCAAAGAATAAGCAAATAATCTAACTTCTGGTAGATACTCCTTCTGGATAGTCTGTCCTTATCTAAGTACTCCAGGGTCAATTGATCCTAATTGTTTTATGGGCTCACCAATAGCCTGTCCTCACACTGTATTTTCCTTTCTGTGTGCAACATAAATTTAGTCTTACCTATGACAAAACCCTACATACTAGAATTTTGGACTAAATTAGCTAGGGGCTAATAGCTAATGTACAGAGTTCAACCCTATACCAGTCTCATCTGGTATTGTAATCTCCGAGTCATTTTATTTAGCGATATCTACGTATAAAATTTTCCTTGAAAACATTTTCTCTCAAATTGATTTAAAACTAAAAATCATTTTTTAAATAAGGAAAATATTCTCTCTGCTTCACTCAAATCACCTTGCCATGTCATATATACTTTACACAAAACTTTGTTGATGAAAACATTTGAACCTTTGAAAGTACACCTTTCGAAACCATTAAATGTATCCCTTTTGAAACCATTGAAAGCACCCCTTTCAAAACCAAGTTTCGACTTTGCTTTATAGCTTTAGGACGAAAGGCCAAAAAATAACTTTCGAAATCATTCTTAATAAACCTTTCGAAAACATTGAAAAACCTTTCTTTCGAAACTTTAAAACCTTAGACTTCCTCTTCTCAAAAAACTATAAATATACCTTTCGAGGAAACCTTCCACTTAAAACCTTTCGAAAACATTAGGGAACCACCCCTTCGAAGCCTTCATTTAAAACCTTTCGAAAGCATTCAAATTCTTTTCTATAAACAAACCTTTCGAAAGAATTGGATACAAGTAAAACATGTGGAACAACCTTTCAAAATCATTCAAAGTTATACCATTCGAAACCCTTGGGCTTATCTTTCAAAATCTCAGAAGGGTATTAAAACAACAGAGTCAAAAGCAACACTTTCGAAATCTATATCCCAAGTAAAAGAAGTGGATGGCGTCGAAACCAACCCCTTCGAAAGCATTGGAGAAGGGGCTTGGGTTTTAAAAAAATAAACCCTTTCGAAGGGATTGCTTCGAAATGTAAGGTGTGGCAGCAAGGGGTTTCGGCCCTTTGAAAGTATTTACTTAAAACAAAAGGCGTAACCTCTCTCGGAACAATTCCTTAAAATCATTTAACCAAGTCGAAAGCTAAGTAAATCGAAAGCAAAGTAGGCGCATTTTCTTTTAAAATAAAGTAAAACTTTGACCTCTTCGAAACCCCATATTTCGACTACATACCTTTCGCCCATGTTCGATTCGCAACATACCAAGTTTTTGATACCATGTGCATTGGTTTTGATGGTGATGGAGGTGGAGGAAATTAGTCAAAAGCTAGGTATCGAAAGCGGCGAAACATGTAAAAGGCGTGTTTAAACGGACTTTTACCTTTTATAGCACTTCTTTTCAACTAACCTGCCTTGTTTTTCAAAACATGATGTGTTGCTAATTTCTTTTCTAAAAGTACTGCCGAAATTACTGAAATAAACAATTTAAATTATTTACAAAATTCCCCTTCTTCTTTTATAAATATATAAAATATTTAAGTCCCATACCTTAAATAATTTTATATATCTAGTAAAACACTTAGGAAAAATCTATAAAAATTCCCATAAATCATTTTTTATATGTTTTTAACATATATTAATTGCTGATCAAAAATCATCATAAAATAGTCATAATAAATTTAAATGCAAAATAAATATTTACTTCACTAGAAACTTCATAATAAACCAACATTAATTCAAAACATTATAAAATTTGAAATCCATTTCCGACCTTATCTCAAAACCGCAACGCGCTTAGATGTCATTTAATAGGGTTTTCACACTAAACATACCATAAAATCTGTATGAATTAGCATGAATCATCAACAAGCATATATATTCATTTTAATAATAGAAAACATGGCAAAACTTGCAAAATATTTTGGATTTAATCTAAAACCGAAAACATCAAAAGCATGATATGTAGTCATTATTCACCTTAGCTTTGTGATTAATGAGTTGAGATTTGATATTGATTTAAGTTGATTATGCTTCCTTCCTTTAGAATCTTGTTTATCTTCTTCTTGCTCTTCCTTAATGGTGGCCGACCTCTATAGTGTTTGACTTTTGTTTATGAACGCGAGAATGAAAGTGCATGAGTGTTTAGGGTATTAGAATATGTCTTATTCCTACTTTGCCCCTCATTTATTATCCTTATCCATTTCATTTTAGTTTCCGTTTAGTTTATTCGTTATTAGGCATGACAACCCCTTATTTACACAAATCTCAATCCTTTAATAATTCACATTATTTTATTTTAACCAATTAAATGTACTAAATAATGTTACTAAAAATTAGGGTCTTACAACCTCCCCTCCTTAAAAATTTCATCCTCAAAATTACAATAATGTACTCAATAAATCAATCAAAATGGTAAAACATATCATCAAACAATCATGATATGCGTCTCTAATCCTGCACTCAGTCTACCAAGTACAGTCTTTCTCATCGTCGCTCCACTGGACTTTAACTAATCTGACTGCCTTGTTCCTTAGCCTCTTCTCATCTCTCACGACTATATGAATTGGATTTCTTATTATAGTCAAATTCGGCTCTACTACTAAGTCCTCTAACACAGTTGTTGCTACAGTAGCCTCCGGGTCTTTAATACACTTTCTTAGATGATAAATAAGAAATACATCGTGGACTTCTGCCAAACTGCTTGGTAACTCTACTGTATATGCAAGTTTCCTGATCCTTTCAATGGTTCTACAAATCTCGGTGCCAATTTCCCTAATTTCCCGAATCAAAATACACTTTTCATTGGTGATACCTTATTGAAAACATGATCACCAATAGCAAACTCTAAGTCCTTACGTCTTCTATTAGCATAATTCTTCTGCCTAAACCGAGCTTCCTTCATTCTAGCTCGAATCAACTCAATCTTCTCTTTAGCTTTTCTAACTAAAGCCGGACCAAGAACCAACCTATCCCCGGTCTCCAACCGACAAATAGGTGATTTGCATGGCCTTCCGTATAAAGCTTAAAAAGGTGTCATCCCTATACCAGCCTGATAACTGTTGTTATATGAAAACTTGACTAAGTGCAGATGGTCTTCCCATGATCCCCCATAATTTAACACATAAGATCTTAACAAATCTTCTAAGATTTTGTTAACTCTTTTCGGTTTTCCATCAGTCTATGGATAGTAAGCGGTACTCATCTTGAGCTTGGTACCTAAAGTGTCGTGTAGGCTCTTCCAAAAATCGCTAGTGAATAAGGAATCTCTATCACGTACTATACTACCAGATATTCCACGCAGTCTAACTACGTTCTTCATAAATAACTTAGCCAAAACAGACGCCGTCCTGGTTGCCTTAACTAGAATGAAATGGGCATTATTGGTCAACCTGTCCACTACGACCCATATACTTTCATTTCCTCTACTAGATCTTGGCAACCGATCTATAAAATCCATAGAAATATAATGGCTAAAGTAACCCACTTGGCTTTGATGTTCGGCCTTTACTTGTTGGCAAATCAGACAATGCTTTGCCCATAAGCCTATATCCCTCTTCATACCTTCCTAATAGAAACTCCTCTTCATGTCCTCATTCATCTTAGTTCCTCCAAGGTGAATAGTGAACTTTGAAGGAAGACATTCCTTCAAAACTTCTTCCCTAATGTCTCTTGCATTCGGAACACACAATCTGCCTTTCTTTCTCAACCGCCCATTCAGGTCAAGACTGAAGTCTTTCATGTCGTTGCCCTCTGTTCCATCCTTTAATTTCTTGATTCACTCAACTAATACTGGATCCTCTCCTTGCTTAGAAGCAACCCTTTCAGTTATCATAGGTCGAACTTCCAAACATGACAAAATAACCATCTCCTTACTAGATCTAGCTTCAGATCTCCACTGTATTCTACATGTCGACAATGCTTCCAAATATCTCCACTCAGCTATCATTTCCAACACAATATTCAGATGTTTTCTGCTAAGTGTATCTGCAATCTTGTTCCCTTTTCCCATTATGTACTCAATTCCATTGTTATAAGTAGCTATAAATTCCAACCATTTTTGCTGTCTCATGTTCAGTTCCTTCTGAGAGAATAAGTACTTCAATGATTTATGATCCGTATATAACTCAAATCTTTCTCCCAAAAGGTAATGCCTCAACACCTTTAGCACAAAAGTCACCGTAGCCAATTCCAAATCATGCGTCGGGTATCTCACATCATACGGTATAAGTTGTCAAGAAGAATAGGTAATCACCTTACCTCTTTGCATTAACATAGCTCCCAACCCTGCTCCACATGCATATGTATATACTACTAAGTTCTGATTTCCTTCCAGAACAACTAATACAGGTGCATTTGTTAATAAGTGTTTCAAGCTCTAGAATGCTTCCTCACACTTATCGGTCCAAACAAACTTCACACCTTTTCGTGTTAGCTTGGTCATCGATGCTGTTATCCGTGAAAAATCCTTAATGAATCTTTGATAATACCTAGCTAATCCAAAGAAACTCTTTATCTCAGTCACTGTCTCGGTTCTTTTCCAATTACTCACCGCCTTGATCTTAGTCGGATCTATAGACAACCTTTTCTCTGAGACTACATGACCAAGAAACTTCACTTCCTTCTTCTAAAAATGACCGTTTGAAAACTTCTTCATTTGATGCTGCCTCAACATCTCCGGCAGCACTCTAAGATGAACTTCATGCTCTCTTTCATCCTTAGAGTATATCAAAATATCATCAATTAATACTAATATGAACCTTTCCAACCGTTCACGAAAAACTCGGCTCATCAAATCTACAAAGAATGTTGGTGCATTAGTTAGTCCGAACGGCATCACTAACCATTCGTAGGATCCATATTTAGTTTTAAAAGCCATAAAAGGAATACTATCCTCTGTTACTCTAAGCTGATGGAAACCTATTGCTAAATCCTGCTAGAAAATACCTTGGCTCCAATCAGCTGATCGAACAAATAGTCAATTCTAGGCAACAAATATCGATTCTTTATTGTCTTCTCATTCAACTTACGATAATTGTTACATAATCTTAACGATCCGTCCAGCTTCTTAGCAAATACTACGAGCGCTCCACAAGGTGAACTACTTGTCCTAATAAAATTATTGCCTTCCAAATCCACCAGCCGCGCGTTCAACTTGCTCATCTCGGTAGGTGTCATCCTACTTGGTGGTCTACTCATGGGTTCTGCTCCCGACACCAAATCTATCTGAAACTCAATGGCTCATTTCGGTGGTAATCCTACAACGGGTTCAAAGACATCTGTGAATTATCTAACCTTGAAAACTCGATTTAACTCGTCTTCTACCTCCACAACACTTAACAAAGAATTCACATCAAGGTTAGGGCTTTCTATGATATATATCATCCGATCACTACAGTCAGGGTGTCTAAGCGATATTTTCCTATCATGGAAAAATATCCCGGCATCATACTTACTTATCCAATCCATACCCAAACCAATTCCGAACCCTATGAAATCAAACACATGCAGACTGCAAACAAAGGTATGATCTAATAATTCAATCTCTATGTGGTCACACATAATTCTAAGTGTCGCATACACTCCTATTGGATTTGCAACCCTTAAGGAAGTAACTAGGTATGAGGGTTCTAGGTTAAGCTTATCTATCAAACAATAAGACATAAAAGAATGTGATGCACCGGTATCGAACAGAACGCTAACCAGCATACCATGAATTGTAAGTGTACCTCCCATGCATCTTTTCCCTTTTCCTCTGCTGTTGGCTTCGAGGTAGATGGCTCCAATGCATATACTTTACCCTTCCTATCCTTAGCAGGCTCCTTGCATTGGTTCCTGTCATGTCCAATTTGATTGCAATTGAAGCGCCTGATATTTTTCGTTTCGATCACCTTCTTGGTTAATATATCCATTCCTTATGTCCCGCTACGCACCTTTAGTCAGCTACTATACTTAGTCCTACACATAGCAGGTATTCTGTTCTACTTGAACTAAGAGGACATAGTTAACCCTAGCAACCATTCTTCCTAGAATAAGCAATAAAGTTCACCCGGGTGAGACAAAATGACTGCTTTTCTTTTTATTGAACAAAAGTAAAAAAAAAACTCCTCCGCAAGGTTCGTCCACGGAGGGTGAGTCAGGGCCTAAGATCAGGCCGAAAGGCGTAGTTGATGGACAACAGGTGAATATTCCTGTACTGCCCCTTATTGGTCCCGAGGAACGGAGGAGGCTAGGTTAGCCGAAAGATAGTTATCAGTTCAAGGACGCAAGGTGACTTTGCTTTTGCAGGGTAAGAAGGGGTAGATAAAATGCCTCGAGCCAGTGTCCGAGTACCAGGCGCCACGTCGCTGAAGTAACCCATGCTGATGCCAGGAAAGAATCTAATTCACCGAAAAACCTAGACCCGAACTAATTATTTCTTTACCTGGGTCCGATAGAAAAACCAGCGAGGGCAGCACAAGTCGCATTACATCCTGTGGAGGATTTTCCTTCGCAACAAAATATTTTCTTTGTGCATCGGTAAAAAAACCTCTCTTTAGCGACATTCATTAGCGCAATGCCCTTTCTTATTACACTTAAAGCAGACAACCTCCGACTTCCCCTTCTTTGCAGCTCCACCCTTTTGAGCTCCTTTCTTATGGAAGAACTTTCTTCTCTAATTCTGACTCATCAAGACTTCCTTTGCCTTATTTCTTTCGAGAAATGCAAGCATCTTCTCATTCCTCAAAGCCATTTCCACTACAACATGGCATGGATCCCTGATATGCGACCCCCTGATGAACTTCTCGTTCCTCTTAATCAGAGTATCGACTGCAGCATAGCCATACCTTGCTAGCTCATCAAACCTTGTCGCATACTCATGCACAATTTTATCTCCTTGCTCCAACTCAACAAACTTCTTAAGCAGAGCAGACTTAGCAATTTCAGTCATAAACCTCTACAAACCTCCTCTTGTACTTAGGCCATGTCGTTGTCTCCATATTAACCCCAACTGTAATGCTGTTTCACTAGTACAACGCTGGTCCCAAAAGCTTCTAGAAGCAAACCTTCTCTTCTGCTCATCATTAAGCCCTAGATCAGCAAAAATCCTCATCCAATAAAGCGGCAATTCTCTACTTCAATTGCGTCTTCAGTTTCAATGAATGGCTTTCCTACCAACCGAGAGTGATCTCTAACTAAAATAGCATTGTTGCTGACCACTGGTGCTTTCTGAACTCCTTCTCCAACTACTCAAGCAGCAACACATGCCTACATCATGTTGACAAAGAACTGATACATTGCTCCCATATCAACTTACGGGACTCCAGCACCCACATTTCCAGCTTGTGCCTGACCTTGGTTTCTTCTTGTATTTAGTCTGGCAGTCCCATTTGTATTGGTGCTTCCCTCTCCAAGGTTAATTCTTCCACTTCTAGAACCCATATTTTTATTCAAGCCTCGTAAGATACAGAAGTATAGTCTAAGAGAGATAGGGAAACAGAGATACAACATATACTTGTATATACATAAAGTACAAGTATGCTACTATAGCGTTATCCCATACCCCGATCTTATCTCTAATCCTTTAGGATTATGTTTAAAAAAATAATTTTAGCTTAAAGTTTTTCATAAACCTATGCTCTGATACCAAGTTGCAACATCCTCTTTCTGGAGTCCCGAAGCTAAGCGCTACAGATGTTGCAGTTATCCATAATATTAACTTCCGACGACCAAATGCAGTAATATTAATGGTATCCATAATATCAAAAGCACTTGAACATGAAATAAAATCATTAAAGATTAAAACACTTTTCTGATTACATTTCAAAACACATTTCATATCCAAGTTATATAATTGCAATTGTTTTCCAGGTTCAGATCAAATATAATTATTACATAAATACGCCAAGAGCGACATATAAAGATGCCCCTTTAGATGACCAGAGTACTAAATAGTCAAAACATACTTAATACAACACAGTGTAAATAAAAAAACAACTCCTAAACATAGCAAGCGTCATCCTCCTGCTCATCTCCGGAAGCTTTATTCGTCCACCTACCAAAACTTGTAAATCCTTAACCCTTAGCATAATCAAATCAATTTTAAGCACCCGAGAGTTTAAGGGGAAAACCATAAACTTTGAGTCAGATAATAAGCTTGGTATGAATAATACTATACATTTTGGTTATTTGATATTTAGTGAGACCACGCCGCTTACCCGAAAGGGTTTTCCCTCACTAATATCCTTTTAAAACATACCTTTGCAAATCTTAATCCTGCAACCAAAACTGGTAAAACGATAAAGCAATATCATGTATGCATACAAATCAGGTAATAAATGGACTATCTGAAAGTATAATGGACTGTATAATATAGATAAACAGTAATGCAGAGTATAGATAGTAAATAGTGCGAAATATAAAAGCAGTATAGTAAAATGACACCAGATATTTTATACTGGTTCGGAGCACCGTCCTACGTCCAGTCCCAGACTAACTTCTGGCTTTAACTAACAATACCCTCACTTAACCCGGAGGAATAGGTCTGAGCAGCGGAACAGACACCTGAGCAGCAGAACAGGATTTTTTGCTCAGCAGCAGAAGAGGACTTTCCCTTGCCTGAGCAGCAGAACAGGTCTTTAACAAACTATGAAAGTAGTTGACTAAGTGTGTTCTTGATAACACTGATTTGTCAATTAAGATTACAAACTTCCTATAATCAATTCCTCAAGTATATAAGTAGTATGTGAAGATTTGAGAAGGAAGAATATTGCTAAGAATCAAAGTATATAGAGTATGACTCAAAAATTCAAAGCAATTGAAAGTATGAGAGCACTTAGAATAATCACAAGAGAGAAATAGAGAGTTGGAATTAGAAAATTGGTGATTTTAGAAGAAGAGAGAACTCCTATATATAATTATCAGAAAATTGCAACCCTTGGTGAAGAGTTTCAGCCAAGAGAGACAACTTTTGATGGTTTGCAACTCTTCATGGAAGAAGATGTCTATTCAGAAATTTTGCAGTTGAAGCCGGTTCAGTCGACTGGAGATTATGGTCAGTCGACTGGTATTTGAAATTTAAAAACCATGTATGTTTTAAAATTTAAAAGAGTTCACGACTGTGCATATGCACAGTCAGTCGACTGGCATAACCAGTCAGTCGACTGGTTGTGCATATTTTGCACAGTGAAATTTCTTTTTAAAGAAAAATTGAAAACGTTGAAAACTTGAGGATTGATTTTAACATATAACTAAGACTCAACAGAAAGTATGAATGTAAATTCTTTTCTTGGCCTCTGAACTGATTTGTCATGAATCAAAACTAGTGATTCAACATTCTCCCCCTTTTTGATTGATGACAGCCTGTATATATTTTCAGAGAAAAATTATTTTTTCTCCACCTGAATGTATGATATCTTTTTCCTGCATCAAATATGTTAGTGCACATACTTTTCTCCCCCTTGTCATCGACAAAAAGGAGACACAACATAATATATAAATGTAAAGAGAAAAATATAAAAAGCGAGACTATTTAGTACAAGTCTCAATATTAAATAAATTACGAGTTTTAAGACAAGGTTCAAATATGTTCGAATTAAAAACTACAGATAGATAATGCATACCCTACTTACTCATCACAAAACATACTCATCAAGATGTCAATCGAAATCTTCCTCTAGTGCGGGTTCTTTTCCAGGCCTAGAAGTTCCATGAGAACCACTGCCTATGCCACTAGTATCACTACTAGTATGCTCTTCAGAAGTTGACCATGTAAACCTTGGTTCTGGTCGTTTACCATGAGCTATGGAAGAGGCAGTTGTGGAGGTGGAACATGAAATTGCATCCCAAAGAATAGAGAAGAATCCTTTTACTTTATCCAATTTTTTATCCACTTTCTTCAAGCGAGATCCTAATATTTGTTGATTCTTAGAAAGAATTTCAACGGATTCTCGTAAACTAGCTGAAGTTGCAAGATGAATTTCTTCGTCTTCTTCGGGATGAGAAGTACGTTCTCGAATAACTGGCCCGCCTGATGAACGTTGATGTTGCTGAGGATGCCATTCTTCAAAGGAGGTAAAAGTTGGTGGAGCTGATGGTAGTTTCATGAGACTTAATGTGCGAATATTGATAACTCCAACAGAAGAAGTTTCGAATTCCGGTTGAGGAGTACCCACATTTAAAAAGCAATCGCATGATATACTCTCAGAAATAAATTGTTCTCATATTACCACTGTTGAAAGTGAGAACTCGTCCAATACTCTTCGTAGCCAATTTACCTGAATTCCTCCCCAAACCGCATATAGAGCTTTGAAGTTTTCTGGGTAGATTAGTTCATATGACCCAGTTCTTGGTAATATACTCCTCATGAGAGCTTTGTGAACAACTCTCGCTTTTGGACGAAGGAGACTAGATTTCAGTTCCGTCATGTTATCTCCCGTGAACATATGGCTAATTCAATCCCTTTGTCGAATATTACATTCAACATCATCAAGTGGAATTCCATGATTAGGAGTTTGAAGAATGTGTGCCATTCGACCTAAAGAAAAAAAAAACTTGTTTTCCACATACTAAACTCTAAACACAATCATTTGTGTTTGATAGACGTTGATGAGGTAGATTTAAATTGGCATAGAATAATTTTACCATTAGGTGATTGATCTTGTGAGAATTTGAATTCAAATCAAGTAGAGACTCCAATCCGGATCTACGCATGAGTTCTTGTAATCCGTAAGCCGCGAAGTCGCTGTAAACCATGAATGAACCCTAAAATGTCCTTGAATTTTTCATCTTGTGCCATCTTGTAACGCCACATCATTGTACAACCATTTAGCAATTTGAGCGTCGGTAGGATCGATGGATGAAGAGCCTTGCCTTTGACGTTTTGGAGGAGCCATTTGAACGATTTTTGATTCGAAAATTGAGTGGAATTGGGTTTCTAGGGTTTGAGGGTGGAAAAATTTGGGTTAAAAGAACTGAGAAGAGTAAAGTAAAAAGGGGAAAAGGTAAGTAAATGGGGAAGATAAAGGGTAACTCGTACTGCCAGTCGACTGGAAAAAATAAACCAGTCGACTGGTACACATAAAAATTTAAAAGTTTTGCTTAGTCAGTCGACTGGTACACATAAAAATTTAAAAGTTTTGCTTAGTCAGTCGACTGATTATTTAGGTCGGTCGACTGAATGGTTTCCCGAGAGTTTGGAGACCCTGACATCAGTCGACTGACTTAAATTTCCAGTTGACTGACTGGGAGTAAATAATGCTGTAAGGCTTAAAAAATGAAAATTTATTAAAGAAACAAATTCAAATTCGAAATACAAATATTTAGGAACAATGATACACAAGAATCGATTATCATTTAGGGGTCTTAGGAGATGATTCTTGTGGTTCAACTTTTGTATTCTCAACATAAGGTTGTAAAGGCGACCAATAATTTTGGCGTTCCCATGAATTTGGAGATGTCTGATGTTGAGGTGAAGTTTATTCCCATTTGCTCCATCCAGAAGAGCATGGCTGATGGGATGATGAAGGTTGAACAACATCATGCTTAGCTGATTTTCCACAAAATTTAAGAGCGATTGATTCAATAAGACTAAGGCGATTTGAATTCATTCGCTGTTCATAGAACATTTCTCTTTGTAGATTAACTTGCTTCTATTGATAATGATGTATTTCATTAATTTTCTCTTTAGTTTTTGGTGAAAGGAACAAAGATCTTCTAGACTTCTTTGGTTTAGGTGAAAATCCGGTGTGATTTCTTCCCGGTTCATGAACAGGGGTCGGAGTTGGTAGTGATGGTGTAGAATTGCTGGATGAGTTATAGCTACTAGAGGAAGTTGGAGTAGCCAAGGATAGTTTTGAGTTTGATGAATCATAAGAGTTTTGAGATGCCATTGTTGAGAAGCTTGAATTTGAAAAGCTTGTTTGAAAAAATTTGTAGTGTGAATATGATAGGTGAAGAGTGTGATTTATATAGTTGCAATTGAGCTTATATTGAATGGTTATAAGAAACTATTAATTAATAACCAGAGATTAGAATAGTGGATGAAAATTAATTTAAAAATAAATGGCTTAAAGTGATTGAAAGCATGTGTTTCGACAGAAAAACATGTATAGCTCAGTTGGTAATCCATTGATCTATCAACTGGAAGTCCTGAGTTCAAATCCTGGTGGCTATGTTATATTATTTTTGAAAAAAGTATGTGAACATATAGGAGAGGTTATGAGTTCAAATCTTGCTAGTAGTCATAAAAATTTTATTTTTATTTTGATAAAAATTTGATTTATATATTTTGTTTTAAGATTGAGTTATTAGAGGTCACAATTATATAAGTATATATATATAATTTTATAAATTTTTAAATGAAAGAATACCAAATTCTCTTCTTAAATGAATGAAAGTATTTTCATTTAAAGGTTTTGTAAATATATCTGCCAATTGTTTATCATAGGAAACAAATTCTAGATTTATTAAATCCTTTTCAATATTATCACGAAGAAAATGATGACGAATGTCAATGTGTTTTGTTCGTGAGTGATTAACGGGATTTTTAAATAAATTAATAGCACTAGTGTTATCACAATAAATTGTTGATTTGTTTAAATTAAAACCAAAATCTTGTAGTGTTTGTTGCATGTAAATGACTTGAGCACATGCCAGAGCTGCAGAAATATATTCTGCTTCACAAGTCGATAATAAAACACAACTTTGTTTCTTACTAAACCAAGATATAAGAGACCGTCCAATGAAGTGACAAGTCCCACTTGTACTTTTTCTATCTGTCCGGCTTCCTCCAAAATCAGCATCACTATAGGATACTAAATCAAAAGGACATTCCTTTGGATAGAATAGTCCAAAGTCCTAGGTTTTATTAAGATATCGTAGTATGCGTTTTACTGCTCGTAAATGTGATTCTTTGGGATCTGCTTGAAATATTGCACATAAACAGACACTCATCATTATGTCAGGTCTACTGGCTGTTAAATATAGTAACGATCCAATCATACTTCGATATAATTTTTGGTCAATACTTTTGTCATTTTCATCTTTATCAAGATGTATGGTTGTGCTCATAGGAGTTGGTTTGGTAGAAGTATTTTCCATACCAAAGCGATTAATTAGATTGTTATAATATTTTTCTTGATTAATAAAAATACCATTTTCTAGTTGTTTTATTTGTAAACCAAGAAAATAATTTAACTCACCCGTATGAGACATCTCAAATTCATTGGTCATTATGTTAGAAAACTCTTGACATAGTTTCTCATTTGTAGAGCCAAAAATTATATCATCAACATATATTTGGATAATTAAAATATCATGGTTATTTCTTTTAATAAAAAGAGTTTGATCAACCTTTCCAATTTCAAAACCAGAATTCATTAAATATTTTTTAAGACGATCGTACCAAGCACGGGGTGCTTGTTTCAAACCGTATAAAGCCTTTTTGAGTTTATAGACATGGTCAGGAAATTTTTTGTGTATGAATAAAGGAGGTTGTTCAACATAAACATTTTCTTTTATAAAACCATTTAAAAAAGCACTTTTGACATCCATTTGATATAATTTAAAATTATGAAAACATGCAAAAGCTAGTAAGATTCGTATTGCTTCTAGTCTAGAGACTGGAGCAAACGTTTCTTCATAGTCAATTCCTTCCTCTTGATTATAACCTTGAGCAACTAATCTAGCTTTATTTCTAGTAACATTTCCTTTTTCATCTGCTTTATTTTTGAAAACCCATTTTGTACCAATAACTGATTAATCATTAGGTCGTGGAACTAAATCCCAAACGTCATTTCTTTCAAATTGGTTTAGTTCTTGTTGCATAGCGATTAACCAGTTTTCATCAGAAGATGCTTCTTTAATGTTTTTAGGTTCAATATGAGAAAGAAAAGCTATATGACCCATTTGATTTAATTGACTTCTTGTCCTAACAGATGAATTTAGTTCTCCAATAACATTAATAGAAGGATGATCTCTTAATACTCTAGGTGGAGATCTTAATTCATTGTTATTGTGAGCAATGTTTTCATTAATTTCAAAAGTTGTAGTTTCTGTATTTGTGTATTATCAGGGAAATCTTCATCATCTATCAAACTTGGAGTTGGTTTAAAATTTTCATCAAAAGATACATGAAGAGTTTCTTCAATGATATTTGTTCTTTTATTATAAATTCTATAAGCTTTGCTACGATCCAAATATCCTAAAAAGATTCCTTCATCGGATTTTGGATCAAATTTACCAAGCTGATCTTTTGTGTTTAACATAAAACATTTTGAACTGAAAACTTTAAAATAGGAAATATTTGGTTTTCGTCCATTAAGAAGTTCATAAGGACTATTCTTAGTTAGTGGTCGAATATAAACACGATTCAAAACATAACAAGCTGTTGCAACTACTTCAGACCAAAAATGTTTTGGTAACGTACTTCCATTTAACAAAGTCCTTGCACATTCTTGTAAGGTTCTATTTATTACGTTCTACAACTCCATTTTGTTGTGGAGTTCTAGGAAACGAAAAATTATGGAATATTCCTTTTTTCTTACAGAAATGTTCAAAGGCTTCGTTTTCGAATTCACCTCCATGATCACTTCTTATATTTTTTATTTTTAAATTTTTAAAGTTCTGAATTCTTTTGACAAAAGTTTTAAATATCAAAGGTATCACTTTTATTTTTCATAAAAATAGTCCAAGTATATCTAGAAAAATCATCAACAATCACAAACACATATCTACTGTGATTGATGGATTGTACTTGTGTTGGTCCAAATAAATCCATATGTAGTAATTCAAGTGGTTGTAAAGTTGAAATAACCTTTTTAGATTTAAAAGATGATTTTGTTTATTTTCCTAATTGACAAGCATTACAAATATTTTCTATTTTAAAATTCATTTTTGGTAGACCTTTTACTAAATCATTTTTAGAAAGCTTATTTATAGTTTGAAAATTAATATGACAGAAACGTTTGTGCCATAACCAAGGATCATTTTCTATGGCTATTAAACACATTTCTGAATTATGATTTATTTTCATATTTAAAACATAGATATTTCTGTCTCTATACCCTTCAAAAATAAGATTTTGATTTTGATCAAAAATACTACATTTGTTTTCAGAAAAAGTGATTTTGAATCCTTTATCACACAATTGGCTGATGCTAAGTAAGTTATGTTTTAAATTTTTGACGAGTAAAACATTTGAAATAAGAGGTAATTTTGAAATACCATTGTTGCCCACATTGCCTTTGCCGATGATGTATCCCTTGGAGTTGTCTCCAAATGTGACAGAGCCTCCATCTGAGTAAATAATGTTTGATAACATATTTTTGTCTCCTGTCATGTGTTTTGAGCAACCACTATCGAGTATCCATTTTCCTCTTTTCTTGAGTGGGACCTGCAAAAAATAAACGATAATATTGGTACCCACTTTTTGATAGGGTCCTAAGAGTTAAATCTTAGGAAACCAAACCCAAGAAGGTTCAGTATCCCATTTAAAAATGTAATCCTTATTTTTATGAACAGTTTCAAAAAAAGTGTTTATATATTTCTTCCTAATTAAATTGTTATTTGTTTTAGGAACCCATATTTTTATACTTTTTGTGTGTATTTTAGTAAGATCAACATTTCTCCTAATTTTCTTTCTAGGTGGAGCAGTTGTTTTCTTAACATATCCTAATCCTTTCTTACTTGAGATAGATTGAGAGCTATCAATAGTTTTTGATAAAGTTTCTCTTCCTTTGTTAAAGTTTGAAACATTTCTAGTAATGCTTTCTAACTTAGTTTTAAGACTAGTATTATCCAATTCTATCAATTTTACTTTTGTTTTTAGTTCATGATTTTCAGAAACAAGAGCGTCATTCTATTCTTTTTGAGTTTCAATTTCTTGACTCAAAAGAGTGAGTTGAGAATTGATATTAGAGAATGATTCTTGTAATTTCTCAAGTTCTTCCTCTAGTATTTTTTCCTCATCTTTAAGCATATCTCTTTCGAATTCTGTTTTGTTCTGAAGTTCACAAGACTCTTTATATTTTCTTTTGAGATTTTTCAAAGTATCAACTAGTTCTGAATTTATCTCAATCATGTCATCAAAAGTAAAATGACTAACCTCATTTTCAGTAGCCATGAAGCAGACATTAGCTTGCTCGTTTTCACTGTCACTACTGTTTTCTGATGAAGAAGTATCTGAGTCATCCCAAGTTACCTACAATGCTTTCTTTTTCTTGTCTTTTCTGCCCCTGACATATTTTTTCTTTAATTCTGGGCATTCCTTCTGAATGTGACCTTTCTTATGACAGTTATAACATTCTAGAACTGAAGATGATGGTTTGATTGGAAAGTTCCTTTTTCCATTATTTTTGTTAGTTTTTCGGAATTTCAAGAATTTTTTGAAATTTTTAGCAATAAATGTTAAATCTTCTTCATCCGAATCTTCATCTTTTTCTTCTTTAGCATGGAAAGCTATGTTCTTTTTGTCTTGTGCTTGTACTCGTTTTGCCTGCAAATTTACTTCATAGGACATTAGATTTCCTATCAACTCTTCTGGTTTTATGGTAGAGAGATCATTTGCTTCTTCAATAGCTAAGACTTTTCTTTCCCATTCATCCGTTAAAGAGTTTAGGATTTTTGATACAATATCAAAATCAGTGTACTTCTCTCCTAATCCTAATAGTGAGGGATAAATATCTTGAAATCTAGAATACATATCATTGATGGATTCATCTTGTTTCATTCTAAAGTTTTGAAACTGATTTTTGAGCATGGAGATTTTGCTTTGTTTGACCTTGTTAGTTCCTTCATGAGTTATTTTAAGTATTCTCCATATTTCATAAGCAGTTTGACACATGCTAACACGATTAAATTCATTTCTATCTAATGCACAAAATAACATGTTCATAGCTTTAACATTGGCAGTAACATCTAATTTTCGTGTGTTTGACCAAGTGGAATATTCTCCAGTAGGAAGAGTATATTCATTTTGAGTGATATTCCATGATTCAAAACTATTAGATTGCATGTAAATTCTCATACGAGTAGACCAGTAATTAAAGGAGGTCGTGCTGTGGATTGACCTTCAATAAAACTAGTGTTAGTGGTAGTGCTGGTGTTATTTTCCATATTAATAAGATATCAGATAACTTTGTAACGGTTATAAGATGCCTTGCTCTGATACCAAATGAAAGTATAATGGACTGTATAATATAGATAAACAGTAATGCAGAGTATAGATAGTAAATAGTGCGAAATATAAAAGCAGTATAGTAAAATGACACCAGATATTTTATACTGGTTCGGAGCACCGTCCTACGTCCAGTCCCAGACTAACTTCTGGCTTTAACTAACAATACCCTCACTTAACCTGGAGGAATAGGTCTGAGCAGCGGAACAGACACCTGAGCAGCAGAACAGGATTTTTTGCTCAGCAGCAGAAGAGGACTTTCCCTTGCCTGAGCAGCAGAACAGGTCTTTAACAAACTATGAAAGTAGTTGACTAAGTGTGTTCTTGATAACACTGATTTGTCAATTAAGATTACAAACTTCCTATAATCAATTCCTCAAGTATATAAGTAGTATGTGAAGATTTGAGAAGGAAGAATATTGCTAAGAATCAAAGTATATAGAGTATGACTCAAAAATTCAAAGCAATCGAAAGTATGAGAGCACTTAGAATAATCACAAGAGAGAAATAGAGAGTTGGAATTAGAAAATTGGTGATTTTTGAAGAAGAGAGAACTCCTATATATAATTATCAGAAAACTGCAACCTTTGGTGAAGAGTTTCAGCCAAGAGAGACAACTTTTGATGGTTTGCAACTCTTCATGGAAGAAGATGTCTATTCAGAAATTTTGCAGTTGAAGCCGCTTCAGTCGACTGGAGATTGTGGTCAGTCGACTGGTATTTGAAATTTAAAAACCATGTATGTTTTAAAATTTAAAAGAGTTCACGACTGTGCATATGCACAGTCAGTCGACTGGCATAACCAGTCAGTCGATTTGTTGTGCATATTTTGCACAGTGAATTTTCTTTTTAAAGAAAAATTGAAAACGTTGAAAACTAGAGGATTGATTTTAACATATAACTAAGACTTAACATAAAGTATGAATGTAAATTCTTTTCTTGGCCGCTGAACTGATTTGTCATGAATCAAAACTAGTGATTCAACACTATCTATCTGAACAATGTAGTTTTGTTTGGCTAACTACTGATCTTTAGCTAACTCGCGCCTACCGGACCATATAAACAAATAATCCAACTTCTATTAGACACTCCTCCTCTAAACAGTGTGTCCATAACTTAGTACCCAGGGTAAACCGATCCTAATGGTTTTGCGGGCTCACCAATAACCAATCATCACTCTGTATATTCCTTTCTATGTGTAACATCATTTTAGTCTTGCCTATACAAAGCCCTGCAAATTGGAATTTTGGACTAAATTAGCTAGGGGTAATAGCTAATATATAGGGCGCGATGCTATACCAGTCTCATTCGGTATTCTAATATCCGAGTCATTTTATTTAGGGTTATCTACCCATAAAAATTTTCATGAAAACATTTTCTCTCAAATTCATTTAAACTTCTAAATCATACTTTAATTAAGGAAAATATTCTCTATGTTTTATTCAAATTACCTTGCTAAGTTATATATACTTTACACAAAAATTTATTGATGAAAACATTTAAACCTTTGAAAGTACCCTTTTTGAATCCATTAAAGTATCTCTTTCGAAACCAAGCATCTACTTTGTTTTATAACTTTAGGCTGAAATGCCAAAACATAACTTTCGAAACCATTCTTAATAAATCTTTTGTAAACACTGAAAAACCTTTTTTCGAAAGTTTTAAAACCTTAGACATCCTCTTATTAAAACACTATAAACATACCTTTCGAAACCTTTGGAAACCTTCTACTTGAAACCTTTCTAAAACATTGGGAAACCACCCCTTCGAAACGTTCATTTAAAACCTTTCAAAAGCATTCAAATTCTATTCTATAAACAAACCTTTCGAAAGCACTGGGTTCAAGTAAAACATGTGGAACAACCTTTCGAAATCATTCAATACTATATCTTTCAAAACCTTTGGGCCTAACTTTCAAAATCTTAAAAGGGTCTTAAAATAAAAAAATCGATAACAACACTTTCGAAAGATATACCTTAACTAAAAGAAGTGGATGGCGTCGAAACAAATCCCTTCGAAAGCATTGGAGAAGCGGCTTGGGTTTTGAAACAAAGAAACCCTTTCATAGGCATTGCTACGAAAGGTAAGATGTGGCAGCAAGGGGTTTTGGCCCCTTCGATAGCATTTACTTAAAACAAAAGGCGCATCCTCTCTCAGAACCATTCCTTAAAATCATTCGACCAAGTCGATAGCTAACTAAGTCGAAAGCATCCTTTCGAAAGCAAAGCAGGTGCATTTTCTTTTAAAACTAAGCAAAGCTTCGACTTCTTCGTAACCCATTGTTTCGATTACATATCTTTCGCCCATGTAAAATTCTCTGCGTATCAATTCTTTGATTTCATGTGCATTGGTTTCGTTGGTGATGGAGGCGGAGGAACTTAGTCGAAAGTTAGGTGCCGAAAGTGGTGAAACTTGTAAAAAGCATGTTTAAACTAAATCTTTTTAAGGCAATTCTTTTCAACCAACTTGCCTTGTTTGTCAAAGCATGATTGGTTGCTAATTTATTTTCTAAAAGTACTACCAAAATTTTTGAAATAAACAATTTGAATTATTTACAAAATTCCCCTTCTCCTTTTATAAATATATGAAAAATTTAAGTCCCATACCTTAAATAATTTTATATATCTATTAAAACACTTAGGAAAAATCTATAAAAATTCCCATAAATTATTTTTATATATTTTCTAACATATATTGATTTCTGACCCAAAATAATTATTTTTAACCCAATATAACTATTATTTTACTAGAAAATTCATAATAAATCCATATTAGGTTAGAAAATTATAAAATTCGAAATCCATTTTCAAAATATTATTTCTAACCTTATCTCAAAATCGCAAGGCATCAGGATGTTATTTAATAGAGTTTTCACATTAAAACATATCATAAAATCTATATGAATTAGCATATATCATCAACAAGCACACATATTCATTTTAAAAATAAAAAACATGGCAAAACCTTTTAAAATAATTTGAATTTAATCTAAAATCAAAAACAAACTTCTAGGCTTCGGTGACCTATAGTCTTGTCTTGTTACGCAAGACGGCTTCACTCGATTACTACCGAAGAAGACTATGAGACCGAAATAGAAATGTTGTCAAAAATACGAGATATAGTCATTATTCACTTTAGCTTTGTGGTTAAGGAGTTGAGATTTGATCTTGATTGAAGTTGATTGTGCTTCCTTCCTTTAGAATATTGTTTATCTTCTTCTTGCTCTTCTTTAATGGTGGTCGGGTCTATAGTGTTTGTTTTTGGTTTATGAACGTGAGAATGAAATTTCATGAGGGTGTGAGGTTTTAGAATGTTCTTATTCCTACCTTGCCCGTCATCTATTAGCCTTATCCATTTCATTTTAAATTCCCTTTAGTTCATTTGTTATTAGGCACGGCTACCCTTATTTACCCAAATCTCAATCCATTAATTATTTACATTATTTTATTGCATTTGACTAACCAAATGTCGTAAATAATGTTACTAAAAATTAGGTTCGTTACACTTTATGAGTATATCATCGACCTACACCGTTTTCGTCCGTCTTATTTATTTCCTGAACATGGAGTTCACCAATCTTTGGTATGTACCTCCTGCATTCTTCAAACCTTACGGCATTACATGATAATAACACAATCTTAAATCCATTATGAAACGTGTGTGTTCATGATCCAAAATGTGCGCCGGTGCCTAGTTATTACTAGAATAAGCATCCTTAAATGTGAGCAAATCATATCTTGCGGTTACGTCCACTAGCTGATTGATCCTAAGAAGAAGAAAGCTATCTTTTAGGCATGCTTTATCCAAGTCAAAATAATTGATACACGTTTGCCACTTTCTATTTAATATCTTGATTAATATGGGATCCAATACGCATTCCAGATATAAAGCATCATGAATAAAACCATTCGGTTTCGGCTTATCTACTTCTTCCTTCAACGCAGTGGATCGCTTTGGACCCAAACCGTGCCTTGTTTGCTTCATGGGTGGGAACTTTGGGTCAACATTCAATGCATGGCACATTATCCCTGATGGTATCCAACACATATTCGAATGTTTCCAAGCAAACATATTCAAGTTTTCTCACAAAAACTAACCAACTCCTTTCTCGATCCTGTGCTGAGTTGAGATCTGACCTTAAGAACTCGAGTAGGGTCATCCATGTCGATCAGAACATTGACCGTCAGCTCAACAGGAATTATCCGTACTTCCTCTGACTTCTTCCTGGGATACATAGACTTATCAAACCTGCTATGGTTCCTGAATTAGGGCTTAGTCTTTAATTGCATGGTTTTGAATTCTAAATCCAGAGAGCTATCTCTACATTCTTGCCGTTTTCTCATCACTTTGCCTCTTCGAGCTCAACGACGTAATAAACCGTACCTGCACCTTGGTCTCCTCTTACTGATCCAACCCTGTTCTTCATAGAGAATTTTAGCATTAAGCACTAAAAAGCTAGTGCTATTCTAAAACCAACTAGGCTCGGTCGGCCTAAATGGCATTGTGTGCTAATTAAACATTGTTCTACTATAACAAACTTTGAATATGTACCACCTTTCGTTCTCCCTCTCCTTACTCCATGGAAAATCAATTGTCCTAATCGGTTTTTTCACCTTGCCTATAAATCCTTGAATCCTGAATTTACAAGGCTTGACATCATTCAAACTTGTGTAGCTAAAGCACTTAGTGGTTTCATTGTAGTAGAGATGTAAAAATCTATAGCATGGGATAAAGCGGGTATATAGCGGAAAATAGAAAAGGAGAAAAAACTTCATTTGATATAAAACCAAATATTTAAATTTAGTTTATTCTCATTCTCATATTATTTGTGTATGAAAAGAAATTTTGTTTATTCATATATGACAAAACAAAAGAATATCATGATTTATGCAATCTAGATTTGGTGACAATAATTGATTTTTAACTTACATTAAGCATTAATGCATTGAAATTAGGTCTTCACCTTAAAATCATTTATTTGGATTAATAAAGGACTAGTCAAATCAACCATTTTATAGTAGTATTGCTAAAGCGGGTGCGAAAAGCCCTGATTTAGCGGATATAGCAGAAAATAACAGGGCTTAAAGCGAATTTACTATTTAACAGAGCTATATTGAAAAAACATAGCGGTCGAAGAGCCTTATGCACAATTGATGGAATTTTGTGGGGCTTTAATGGGCCTTTAACTGTAGAGCTTAACACTGATTATCATTTGATCAAATGTGCTTTTGAACAATATATTTATAGAACTTCCCCTACCCGCGAGACTCAATGTCTAGTAAATGAGAAATAATTGTCGTAATCACCATGGAGTTGAAAGTTGGCCTTCAACTCCATCAAAATCCCTATTCCTAAGCACAACGTCATATATTACCATCCTTTGTTGCTTAGCTAGAGCTTTGTCTTCTACAGAAAAGCAACTCTCCTATGGTATGTGATTCAATGAGCTTGCATGCTATTTCATTTCTCTCCAGCTTTTCTCTACCGGATGAGATCCTTCTACTATGGTATCTATGACTATTCTTATGTTAATTCACCTAAGTCCCTGTCTACCGGGTTCGGTTGATTTTCTTCGACATTGGAACATTGGGGTCTAGTATTTTGTCTGTCATCCTATGGCTCTCTCACGTACTGTTGTAACTTTTTTCCCTAATCAATTCCTCAATAAAATCTTGAAGATGTCGAGACTCATTCGTGTTGTGTCCATGAATTTCGTGAAAATGACAGTACTTGCTTAAGCGACATTCTTCCTTAGTTGCCTCCTTCCTAGGTGGCCTTTTATTCCCTTTTGTGCCTTGCATGACAATTGTATATTTTCCAATGTATCTTTCAAAGGAATGTAAGAAGTAGGCCTCATATTCCTCAGATGTTTTGTAACAACCACACTTTAGTGGCCTCGAATTTTGAAAAAATCGAAAACCAAATTATAGGGGTATGGATTGTTGGTTTTGGTAATCTGTAATAAACATGAGTATATTAGAGATCGATCAAAATTCACGGCTGAAAGGAAAAATAGTAAGCCATTTATTTATTTTTCGATTGCTTGGAAGGGATAAACCATCTTGTTTTTTCTTCACAAATTTCAGATCTCTAATGGACCTCTCGGTAAGATTCAAACCCAGATGAAGTTCGGACCATCTATCAGAGAAAATAATAGTCAAATACAAACCGAGACTACCACTTCTGAATCAACCGCATCCCACGAACATCCATAAGCCTCACCAAAATCGAGCATGAAAATGAATAACTCTCCATCAACTATATCGTCGGCTCCAATGATATGCTCCTTTAAATTTATCCCGTGGGTTGTAACGAAGAGAGGGTCAGAACAACGTTCTAGTGACTGAAAAAGTTACGTATATTAGTCATAATGTAATAACCTTGTCTTATACGTTGCATAAATATATAAATTTTATTTAAGTTATTTGAAAATAAATATTTGAAAACAAATTTTAGTTAAATAAATTTTATTTAAAAATGGATTTTTGATTTAATGAATTAAAAGAAATTAATAAATTCTTTTTGAATAATTTATTGAAATGGTTAAAATGTTTTAAATTGAATATAGAATATTTTAAAGTGTAAATTAATTTAATATAGATTGAGATATATTTACAAATAAATACAAGGGCTATATAAAAGAAAACAGGATGGAGAAACAAATGAAACCCAAATTCAGTTGCAGCCCAAGTGTAACAACCCGCATATTTATCGAGTTTACATTTAAATATTTTTATTTAAATATTAAATCGTTAATCGGATTTTGGTCCGAAAAACTACTTTTTGCAAACGGTCAAATTAGGACTCGAGACCACTTCCATTGAGTTCGAAATGTCGTTTACAACTTTTTAAGTATAAACATCGATAGGTTTGGAGTTAGTGAAATTTCACTAACTTTTCCCGCTTTGGACTTTGGGTTAGTTTAGCCTATTAAGCCCAAGTTCCAACCCTCTTCTCCTCACTCTTCATAAATTTCCTAACTAACTCAAGCTTTAGCATTAATGGTGAAGAGAATGGGAAATTAAAACTCCAAGCTCAAATTCAATTGCAACTCCATCATTCAACTCCAAATTCAAGTAGAAGATATTGGATTCAAGCTTTGGATTGCTTCTCCTTGCTTTCAAGCTTCATCTTCATAAATTTTAGTGCAAAGGTGAGATTTTTATCTCACAATTCTAGCCTATAACTATATTGGACTGTTGGGAATGATTCCCCATCACTTTAGCATGTGCATTTGCATTTGGTTTGGATTGGATTGGCGAAAAACTCCAATTTTTAGCGTTTTTGACGAAAAACTGCAGTTAGGTCGCACTGCCTCGGAGTTAGGTCGTTCTGGCCTTAAGTCGTTTCTGGCCATCGCTAAGTCGTCCACGAGTTAAGCCTAAGTCGTAAGTCGCGCGCGTTGAAAAGTCACCGCCTTTGTATTTCTGTTCGCCTGTGTTGAGTCGTTCACGAGTTAGAGTGCTAAGTCGGCTGCGAGTTAAGAGTTAAGTCGTTCGTGTGTTATCTCGTAAGTCGTCTCCGACCTAAGCTCCAGTAAGTCGTTCGCGTGTTATCTCGTAAGTCGTCTCCGACCTATGCTCCACTAGGTCGTAGGTCGTATCCGACCTAAGCCTCTCTAAGTCGCGAATTGTTAAGTCGGCTGTCCTTAAGTCGTTCGACCCCACTAAGTCGTGGGTCGCCTCCGACCTTACCCTTAGGTCGTATGACCTGTTTGTTAAGTCGGCTGTCCTTAAGTCGTTCGACCCCACTAAGTCGTAGGTCGCCTCCGACCTTACCCTTAGGTCGTATGACCTGTTTGTTAAGTCGGCTGTCCTTAAGTCGTTCGACCCCACTAAGTCGTAGGTCGCCTCCGACCTTACCCTTAGGTCGTATGACCTGTCATCCACTAGGTCGCGCCACTTAGGTCGTATCCCTTAGGCCGCGAACTCTTTAGGTCGTTAGACCTCATTTTGCTTTAGGTCGTAAGCCGCGACCTGACCGGGCAGGTCGAACCCCGTATAACTCTGCGTAGGCGATCTTATCTGAAGAACATTCAACCGAACTTCCTGAGCTGATTTCCTTGGATTTTTATCACATCTTCGAATGTGATCTTTGTGATTGATTGTTTCTACAATCGCTTCTGTGATTTGTCACTTTAAAATATGAAGGTTTCAATACTAGTAGTAAATATTTTCTTAAACCGTTTTCCAATCTATTAGTATATACAAGCCTTTACCTCACTCGGATGAGAAATCTAATTAAACGACTTAGTAAAACAAGTGGTATGAAACGCTTGCGTTCACTTCGTCGGTTAATTCTTGGACTTGTTCGATTGAACCCCTTGTGACAATTTTATTAGTGAAGATTTACAGTTTGTTCGTAAATATTTAAGTTAAGCAAGTGGTTATGGGACATGAAGCTAAACTTCTATATTTACTAGCTTAGTGTAATTGACACTTCTCGTTGATCTTGATGATCGCTTTATGAATTAGACTAGCAATTGCGCGATGTCTCTTTCATTGCAAGGTTAGACTAGACACCACTTGTGTGATTCCATTCACACATACCTTTCTGCTTTTTGGTTAGTCTAGACCTCATTCTGTGTGATTCCACTCACACATGTGGGGTAGCTCCCCATGGTCTTCGGACCGGCATGTGATAGGCCTCTTTCCCTTTTTATGATTTCTGGATTTCTCGTGTTGATTTCTGGAATTTGTGTCATTGACTTGTTATGAGTACAAGTTTAGGGTATGATGCCCCCTTCGAATCTTTGAGAAGATTCTTGTGATATTGATTATCTCTTATTGATTGATCTTCTGTTGATCATTATTTACATACTTATAGCGGTATGTCGTTATGGATGTTTATGTTTATGCCATATCTTTTATGTTATATCATGTCATCTGATATTTATAGCTAGACTGATCCGTTTATTATTTTCTTAAATAATACTCGGATCAGACCGAGATGTTACAGGTGCTTCTGCTTGACTTCTTCCCAGGGATTCATCACTCTGACTTTTGGCTAACTGTTTAGATTAGCAGTTTTTGCTGTATACACTTGAGATATAGACTCATAGTTGTATTCTTTTGTATAGCACGTGTTGCTATTCTTTTGTATTATCGTGGATCTTATTGACCACTACTCTGATATACACTTTCATGTGTTAGTTATATATTCATATCTTCTTCCGCCTTTGTGATATGGATATCTGTGACTGATTTGTGATATGATTATTTCTATGTTTGTTTCCGAAGATTATTTATAGCCACCGTGTGATAAGCTATTACATGGATGGTCGCTCCTCAACAGCCTTATTCTCCGTGCTAGTTGACAGCACTTCTCCGGAGTGTTCTTGGCTAGCGTGGGTATAGAGGTGGGGCGTCACACCAAGCCTATATCCTATTCAAATATCTTGACCCTTCTTTAAAATTCTGGTCTCTTCTTCCCTATTTAATCCGATCCCATGTTCTTCAGACCCTTACCCTGATTTCCCAATGCAATGTGTGACTTCACATAAAAAAATCCCAACAATAATAGAATCGCATAAGAAGAGGCTTGATGCCTTGGTAGTTGCCGACGAGTGGGAGATGGAAGGCAGGATGCGAGGTTGTTGCTCGTGGTTATTGACGAGGCAGTTCACAATTTAGTTATTAGTGCACACATTTGTGCTAGGTAGTGGATGATTTGGATTGATATGGAAATGCACGACGATGGATGCCGCGTCGGTGATCTAGACGGCAGCTTTGACCTTAGCAATGATGGTGACACTATAAGTGATTGGAGGAGTTTGGTTTGTGTGATTTGGGGGCTCAATGTTGTGGTTGGTGTAGTGAAGAGGTATGGCTGGGTTGTGGAGGTGTTTAGGGATTGCAATGTGATGAGATGGCCAGTTAGGCATACATGTCAGGACATGGTGGAGGCTTGCCGCGATGGTGGTTGAAGGTGTAGTACACTTAGCATTTGAGTTATAGTGGAGATGGTGAAGTTTAAAGTAGCTTTTGGTTAAGGTGAGATCCTTAACTCACAGCTATATCTATAATTTGATGCTTACTATATAACGTATAAATTATCCCATTTATCATTTGAATTATTCGGCCGAACTACTTGGGTTGATTGAATGTGTGTGATATTTGTTGTTTTGATTGTTGGAAAATTGGTTTGAGATTGGATGATATTGAGATAATACGTCGAGTGCGTTAGTTGGATGCATCGATTTACAAATGGAACTTTGTTCATTTGTGGGTTAAGCTAAAAACTTATTTGCACGTCGATGTATGAATTTTACGAATAATAGGAGTTTAATTTGACTCAAGTCTCATGATATTTATAGTAATGTACGTTGATATGTTTGTAGAGTAATTTAACTACATAATTTTATATATAGATATTTATTTATTTCTTGTTTTAGAAAATGTTGAAAAGCTTAGAAATATTATTTAAGGATTTTGAAACCTTATTAAAAGTATTTTATAAATACTTTACTAAATTTTGTTCAATTTAGCTAATTTCAAATTTATAAATATATTTTTGTTATAAATATAAACATAGTCTCTTTTTGGTTATAAAACTCTTTTTAAAATCAATATTATAATATATCATAAGTTTAAAATTGTTTTAAAGCAAATATACAATTTGTTGCCATTTTATAAAATATATATTTTGAACATAGTAACATTATTTTTAAGTTATTTCTATAATAAATGTTATCGAAATATTATTAAAGAAGTTTTCAAATCTTGGAAAAGTATAGAGTTTTATTCTATGAAATAATTAAATAATTTTGGTAATGTTTTGAATATATCAAAATCTCTACTTCTATAACGCAAGAATTTTAAATACAGTGTAGTACAGAAAAATGTTTCATTTCTAATTATTTTGTGTGTAAAGTAAAGATGTTGGATTATATTTCAACATCTGAAATGAAAAGAAATTAGTTTAGAGCATTATTTAGTTATAAAAATTATAAAATATCTTCTATAATTATTATTGATGTGTAAAGTGATTTTGGAAAATATGTACAAAAGGATTTGGTAATGAATGTAATTGAATTATTTATTGGGTATTAGTGGATTATCTAGTTAATTTTAAATATTTATTTATTATCTATTTTTAAGTATTGGATCTAAGAATGTGTATATTGATTAATTTATTATTGAATAGTGATTTATTGGTTTATATACGTATGTATATATGAGTGTGTGTAATTTGATTAATATATTTTATCTTATTTTTAGATTCCTACTTTTATATACATATTGAATGAGATTATGTGAATGATCCACTGTTGATATTGATTTGAGTTATATTTTAGATGATATGGTGATGACACTCTTCTATTTGATTTGTGATATTTCATTTCTATGTGACAAGAAATTTAAATAAATGAATTAGTGATACCGTCTGGTATGGGACTTTGGTAACACTTTTCCAGTTATTCATCAGACTTGACATGTAGAGATATTTTGTATGGATCGAGTGTAGTTATGAGCATTGAATAATTATTTGAATAACATGTGGTGGTATAGGATGTCATTATATTATTTGTTTGGTTATTCTATGTAAGTAAATGTCACTCAAACGGGGATTACATTAATGGGTCCATGTGATACTTGGTGAGAAGTATCTTATTGATAGATATTGGTATGAGAGTTTCCTATTGACTTATTATTAGAGATATGAATGTAGGATCAATTTCACCCTAGAGGGGGGGGGGGGGGTGAATAGGGTTATACTATTAATTATAAAAATTTATTGTGGAAGTATATAAATAATCACAGCACTGGTTATAACAGAATAATAGCAACACTGATAATAGCAGAATAAAAATGCAAAAATAGAACAACACAGAATTTACCCAGCTTCGGCAAAACCCTGCCTACGTGATGCCTTCAAGATTTCTACTAGAAATTAAGTAGTCAGACGCTTACATACGTAAACTCGCAACACCCACTATCGACTAGTCTAACTCTAAGCTTAAAACCCTGCCACAACTCAGCCACCAAGTTGCGAATTCTCGAACTACACCACCGTAGTTTGTCCCTTAGTCATGCGAGTAGAAATTATAAAAGTTTAAAAAGAAAATACAAAATTCAAAAAAAAAATTAAAAAAAACCCTTAATTTAATATTAAGCCCAAATAAGTAAACCGACCCAATGAAGAAATAAAAAAGATTCCCCGTTTCTTTTTATTATCGGCCTGGTTTGCTCTCTGAAAAATGGCGGCGTTCGTTCTTCTTTTCCTTTGCTCGAAAATTAGGGCTTTTGATAAATTCAAAGGCGCCACTTTTTGTTTGATCAATCGAAAGGATTCTCATGCTTGCTTTGACGATCAATTGTCTTTTGATTTGCGCACAGCTCCTTCAAATTTGATCGAGTTCACTATGAATTGGCATGAGATTTTATGCTCCTTGCTTTATTAGTTAATTTTTGATTTAGGACAGGTTGAGTTGTTTTGACCATTTTATTAAAATTGTACATTTGGATTGCACCTGTATCTAATCCAGCTAAGAGCTCGGATTTGACCTAGTGCTAATATTGTGGCTTTATTTGTATTTCACTTGAGTTGAACCCGGCTTTTGATTGAGTTTGACCCTGTGCTCACGTGTCCTTGCAGGTTTTTCAAGTATATATCGGCGTGCATGGCCTTATGGCATGTACAGTGATACACTATGCATGTCACAAGTTGTTTGTGTATGATGAATTCAAAATAAAATAATGACGAACAACCCAAATAACTTTGGCAAATAATATTTTTAGAATACATTTTATTTTTCACTGCAAAAATATTTTCTTTTCAATTTTACTGTGTTAGTGTTTATTTTGCAGATTGCTCAAATGCTAGATTCAATCTGGAATAGAGTCGAAGATAAATACGAGTGAACGAGCAATATGTAGTGAGGATAGTTGTGTAAATTGAAATGTATTGTAATTGAAATTTCGTATATATAGTGAAAGCTCAAATTTGTACTATGCAAAATTGTAATAAATATTTGTTTGAATAAAATATCCGTTTGAATTTAAATTCTGTGTTATTTATTTTATTCAGCAAATATTTATTTAATTATGCGAAAAATAAAATATTACATTAAAAAATACATGTAAATGAATATATATATATATTATCATCAAATAAAAATCATATACTTGCATATTCAACAATCTCCCCCTTTTGATGATAACAAACATATATTTAAGATTTTTAGTTTATTAAATGTATTATCATTCTATTTGCTCTCCCTATTTGAATTCTCCCTCTCTACACAAAGATCTCCTTCATATATGCATGTAAATAAATAAAAATGAATAAATGAACCAAGATGCATATACAAAATACAAAATAAAATATTTGACCTTTATTTGCTAAAATCTTAACCTTTGTCTCCCCCTTTTGTTATCAGCAAAAAGTAATAGTGTTAGAAAAATAGAGATAAAGTGATAGACATTAATACAACATTAATTCCCATCGTGTATAAATATTAAATTTCAATAAAAAATCAAACAGAAATCATAAATACTTTGTTAGGTGCATATTCCACTTTTAGAACGATAGGGATGATGCAAAAGCCATATAGTTGTGTCTATATGTGGTATTTTATATCAGGAATTTGAATATCTACTAACCATGCATAACCGTTAGGACTTTTAAATGAGATTAGTAGTATTCCAAATTAAAAAAAATGAATTCAAGTATCTTCTAAACACGCATAACCGTGAGGACTTTTAAATGGAATTAGAATCAACTTGTCTATTTAATTTATCAATTTTGATATGCGTTCCATACATGCATAAACGTGAGGACTTTTAAAGGAGCATGGAAGAACATAATCAAAAGTTCTAAGTAATTCACCCATGTATAACCGTGATGACTTTTAAATGAAAGTGAATACTTTGGATATTTTTATCGGTAAAAATATAATAAAATGAAAAACGAATGATTTACCGTTTAAAATACCGCATATTGACATATTATATTGGATTTTGACGAGTGATGGTCGACAGAAATATGATAGAAATAGAAATGATCATGGAATTTTTACCAACAAAAAGTTTTTATAACTCCTGTATAAATTTCTAAAGAAATTTACTAAGTATACTGTATCAAGTTATAATATATGATCAATGTCAACACTCATCACTTTTTCAATCACTATTTATCTTTTTGATAATCATTAAGGAGTCAGATTAAATGTAAATAATTATACATCAATTTTTTTAAAATGACTAGTCTGAAACAAGGTCAACGAAACAATTTTCTAAAAGGGGTTTTAGAAAAATGTATGCTATTTGAAAATTATTTCAAGTGAAAAATATGTAGATATTTTCTTTGAAAATGAGCAGCTACTATATATCTCAACATAGATCATGTTCCACTAGTAATTTTTCTATCAACTTGATTACCCATGTAATCTGCATCTGAATTTCCCTTTGACTCAAAATTATCATTTAATGAAAGTCATAGACCAAACCGTGAAGTTACAACAATTTCTTGAAATCTTTTTTACAACTTTTAAATGAAATTCTTTTGGATTTTAAATAAAGTCGCGCCAATAAACAAAACCGTGAATATAGAGTCAGCCGTAAAATAACCAAATGTATTTAAACAAATGAATATGAACTAGTTCAAGAATGAAATGATGATTGGTCAATCATTTTGCACAAATAAGAACTAAAAATAAGAACATGTCAAATAAAATAAGTCAGAATCAAAATCAACATTTATTTCTTTATCATATAACGGACTGATTTAAATTCAAATTATGTTGCAGATTATCAAATTTAATATATCGTTCATGATAGATGTACCTTTACCTATTTTACCTTTACGATAATTTTTCGGTGCTGCCCATTGTGATTCTACTACCTATATACTAGGTTAAGGAACTTGGATTTGTCGCCCGTTGTGTGTCTATAACAGTCACAATCCAAATAACACTGTTGTTGTTCCTTAGCCTGCCACCACACCTACACGATAAAAGATTTTTGTGACCTATTTGTTTTTGTAGGTACATGGTTGTTAGTGGCAAATGATTTTGAAAAGTATGTATGTGGAGACCCAAAACTATTTATATTCGTTCCTTTTGGCACCCAGATTTGTTTGACTTTAAGGGATTTTATATTCGTGCCTTTGGGAACCAAAATTGGTATGGTTTTCACGTGTTTGGGTATCACACTTTTCCTTTAGTTGTTTGTTCATATTTTGACACTTTTGTAAATCAAAATGCATTCCTTTATTCTCGAAGAGTTGATTTTCTAAAAGTATATCAAATGATTTATCTCCAGTTAAAAATTTCTGAGTAGCCGACTCAAGTTTATTAAGTTTGGATTTTAAAAGTTTAATTTTATTTATTAGCTTCGAACAACAACAAATGGTATTTTCTCTCTTTTTAAAATTTTTCATTTTCAAGTCCATATTTTCATTTTTTAAGCTCTCTAATTTTATTCCCAATTTCTAGCATCTCGGTTTCAAAGAGTTGGAGTTTTTTAAATTTAATTTTTTCAAAATCCTTGATTTTTTCAATCCCCTTTTCAAACTCGTGATTTAATTGAATAATTTCATATTTGCTCAAAATCACGTTTTTTTTTCTTAATGGTTTCGAAATTTTCATTGATCTCATTTAATTTCTTTTCAAAAATCACAAATTTAGAAATTTCTGACTTTTTAAAGCTATCCATCTTTTTGCAAAATATTATTTTTACAAATCAACTCAGTTTTGTTTTTCTCTCGAATTAAAATTTTGTTTTCTAACTTTTGAAAATTTTCATGAAGACGGACAAATTCTTTTTCATGATTCAAACACATTTTGCAATTAGAATTTTTATTTTTTTAAATATTTTTAAGCTCATTTTTCAAATCATTATTTTTCTGATGAAGTTTAGCTTGTTCCCTTTCCAATTTATTAATTTTCAACTCAAGAGCTTTATTATTTTCAATTAATTTTCGGCACAAGAGAACTAAATCATTGAATGAAAAATCACTTATTTCATCGGCTATTGAATATTTATCACTGCTGCCTTTTTCCAATCCTATTAAACACGTTTTAACTAAGTCGATTTTTGAGGATTTCTCATTGTTGTTGACTTTTGCACCATATATTGCACCAAAAGTATTCCATATTTCCTATGCATTTTCACAATGAGAGATAAAGTTAAAATTATCTCGATTAATAAAAGAATATAGTATATGCATAACAAGAGCATTATTTTTCTCATCTATTATATCACACATATTTTCAATAATATTCCAACATTTAAAATTAACAGATTTTAAATAAAATTTCATTTTTAATTTCCAATTCAAAAAATCAGTTCCATCAAAAATAGGAAGGATAATACTGGACCGACCGTCAACAAAAGCATTTTTAAAAGAAGCCATTTTAAAAATTCAAATTTGTAAAAAAAATTGGTCTTTGTAAAATCAAAATTTTTAAAACAAAAATGGCTTTTATTCCTAGCTCTGATACCACTTGTAGGATCGATTTCACCCTTGAGGGGGGTGAATAGGGTTATACAATTAATTGTAAAAATTTATTGTGGAAGTATATAAATAATCGCAGCACTGGTTATAGTAAAATAATAGCAGCATAGATAATAGCAGAATAAAAATGCAGAAATAGAACAACACAAAATTTACCCAATTTCGGCAAAACCCTGCCTACGTGCTGCCTCCAACGTTTCTACCAGAAATTAAGTAGTCATATGCTTACACACGTAAACTCGCGACACCGCTATCGACTAATCTAACTCTACACTCAAAACCCTGCCACAACTTAGCCACTGAGTTGCGAATTCCGGAACTACACTACCATAGTTCGTCCACTAGTCACACGACTAGAAATTGCAAAAGTTTAAAAGGAAAATACAAAATTCAAAAACAAATTAAAAAACAAAACCCTTATTTAAATATTAAGCCTAAATAAGAAAAATGGCCAAATGAAGAATTAAAAAAGATTCCCCTTTTCTTTTTATTATCGGCCTGGTTTGCTCTTTGAAAAATGGCAGCGTTCGTTCTTCTTTTCCTTTGCTCAAAAATTAGGGATTTTGATAAATTCGAAGGCGCCGCTTTCTGTTTGATCAATCGAAATGATTCTTGTGCTTGCTTTGACCATCAATTGTCTTCTGATATGCACACAGCTCCTTCAGATTTGATCGAGTTCAGTATGAATTGATATGTGATTTTATGTTCTTTGCTTTACTGGTTAATTTCCTTGAACACGATGCTTTTGAGGACGGTGATGAGATGGGTTTAAATAGGATTTGAATTCCTATAATTTTGTTTTTCTGATAATTTACTTGAATTCGTCTCAGCCACTTGATTATGCTTGAATGCTTAAGATGATTACTGACTTGTTCAAATTCGTATATTTTTTTTACTTTATTAACACAGCTTGTTCAAATTCATATATTTTGTTTACTTGATTAACACGGTTTTGATTTTGAACTGTTCGATTTCTTAATCACCACGGCTTGATTTTCAGTTGACTCTGTATTCTCTGATTTTCTGAATATCACGGCTTTGAGTTTCTGGCATGTCTGGCTTTTCTTTGGATGTGTTTGAACTTGCCTTGATTATTTTGAAATTGCTACAGTTGGTCCTCATGTAGCTTGTCTGCACGTGATGTTCATCATGAAATTGACTTTGTGATTATTATTGTACACGAATTGTGTCACTATGTGTACATCTGTATATATGTATGTACCCACATTTGCTTGGATAATGAACTGCTTAATTTTTGTTTCACTTTTGTGTTGGCGTTGCAGAGTTGTTTTGATATTCACTCTGGTTGTAGCTTCGGATTGCATTGCTTGATCGATATATATGTACATGCTTGAAGTCTTGATGCATTTGATTCTTTATGTATATTTATCATATTCTTGCGATCCTTTGGTTGTGAATTGAGTTGATGTTTTAGAGCTTGTTGGTATTTTGGATTGTTCTAACCAATTCATTGATCTAGTTGACTTGAGTACATATGTATATGTGTTAATTTGCTCTGTGCTTCAATGCACTTGTTTGATAGCACCACTTTCATACTACTGTATACATGTCGACATTGTATGTATGTATGTATGTATATATATATATATATATATATATATCTTGTTAAACTATTGAGTTGTATGCATGCAGTCTTGTTTCATATGGCATTTGAGGTGTGCGTTCACTGTTTTACAGCATCATGATGTCCGGTCGCCTGTGTGGCCTTCGCATGTGCATGTTTTGTTATGTTGAGTTGAGTCACATCTTCACTTTGTTGCACTATATATTCAGTGTGCCATGACTTATGTACTTGTCTGGTTCATGCTATACATATATGTTGTTGAACGTCATGTTGAGGCCTGGTGAACTATTTTGATACAAGTCTGTACTTTGTTGTTTGAATCTGGCCATTGGTTTAGGTTTGAGTCATGTGTACTATTTATTTGTTTGCCTCCTTTATCGCTTTCACCACTTGTTGTACTGTTCATTTTTGATTTTGGACTGGTTGAGCTGTTTTGACCATTTTATTGAACTTGTACATTTGGATTGCATCTGTGTTGAATCCAGCTAATAGCTTGGGTTTGACCTTATGCTAATATCGTGACTTTATATATTTCACTTGAGTTGAACCCGGCTTTTGATTGAGTTTGACCTTGTGCTCACCTGTCTCTGCAGTTTTGTCACGTGTATATCGGTGTGCACGGCCCTGTGGCATGTATAGTGATACACTGTGCATGTCACAAGTTGTTCGTGTATGATGAATTCAAAATAAAATGATGACGAACAACCTAAATAACTGAGGCAAATAATATTTTCAAAATAAATTTTATTTTTCACTGCAAAAATATTTTCTTTTTAATTTTACTGCGTTAGTGTTTATTTTACATTTGCTCAGATGCTGGATTCAATCTGGAATAGAGTCGAAGATAAATATGAGTGAATGAGCGATATGTAGTGAGGACGGTTGTGTAAATTGAAATGTATTGTAATTGAAATTTTATATATATAATGAGAGATCAAAGTTTTACTATTCAAAATTGTAATAAATATTTGTTTGAATAAAATATCCGTTTGAATTTAAATTCTGTGTTATTTATTTTATTCGGTAACTATTTATTTAATTATGTGAAAAATAAAATAGTACATTAACAAATATATTTAAATGAATATATATATATATATGTTTATTATCATAAAAAAATCATATACTTGCATATTCAACAATGAATAGCGATAGGATATGAGTATTGTATGACCATCCACATTTTATCCAACTTTCTTTATTTTCTGGGAGTGAACCAGATTGGCCTGTATCCACCATGGTCGCCTGATCGTGGGGTCGTGCCCCAGATCCGCGACACTTTAGTTATTTGTCCCTTTGATGTGCATCACGGTATTAGTAGTAGTAGAAGAGTTGTTACCCATAGCGCCTTGTGTCGCTTTGGCCAGCAGTCTGTTACCATTATGGGCAAAGTAGGGTCATGGCAGGCTATGCGTAGACAAGCCACTGTTGGATGGGATCACAATGTCTGTCGAGGTAACTGAAGACTGTAGGAATAGATGGTACTCTGGGGTAGGCTAGTAGACCTGAGTTCTTGGAGAAAGCTAAGGATAGGCGGCTGTCAGTCTCCCTATTTGGTTCAGAGTATATGAATATAGTAAATTGACATATACTTTAAGGACTATAGGAATAGACGGTTGCTCCGCGGTTGGCGAGAAGACCGGTGTTCCTGAGCATGCTTGCGACAGGCGGTTATTAGTCTCCCATTTGATTCATGGTATATGTAGCATGTCATTTACCATCTCCGATTTTTTTAAGTATCCTGGTGTGTAGTGCATTGGCATATATGTTTCTTTCCTATAATGAGTTGACTAGACTAGGGATTGGTTAAGTGTAAATTGTAGTCCGACCCCATTATATCCATACATTTTGATGATTTGATATTTTGAGATAGCCTTTATTAGTGATTATGATTTGGATTGTATTGGATTATGTTTGTGATTGGTATGATATTGGATAGCGTTTAGATGATTCGATGGGCTATCTCACATTATCCATTGATTATATGATTTTATGATACTGTATTAGAGTATTGATGTGTGTTTCCCCGATTCACTTGATAATTTCATTATCTACGATGATGTTTTAATGTATGGACAATTCACCCATTGGATATTGTATTCTTGATTTATATTGAATTGTTTATATAGGTGATGACATTTTATATTGGTCTTTGTGATGTTTTACGTTATATGATATTTGAATTTGTATGAGATATTATTATGTTATTACCTAGTACATATCGAATACCTTATGTTAATTAACATTGGATTTAGATATAGTCTGACCTATTTATTATTTATAGAATACTTGGGTCAGTCTGAGATATTTCAAGTACATGGACGACATGATAAGCTTGTGTTTTACCGGGCTTGAAGGGGTACAATATTAGGATTGTATATGATATGTTATTCATTGTGTGTATATAATTGGCATTGAGTTGTATTACATTCTTATAGCGTTAATGTATTTTATATATTATATGTTATTGCTATGATTGACTTTGTGTTCTCTTTTATTTTGCTATATATAAATATATTATGTATTGCTCTTTCCTAGAAGCACATATGCATATTGCTTTGCACTGATAAAGTGTATGTATAGATTAGTTATTTAGATGTTTTTAGTCCGTACTATCTGACTGTATTACTCTGTAATGCTCTTGGATAGTATGAGTATAGAGGTGGGGTGTTACACATAACAAAGAATTATGTCAATGGGCTTCTATTTAAATATGTCTATTATATATATATATATATATATATATATATATGCACGTATAATATGTTTGTCATTACCTAAAGCACAACTACCTATTTACATCTGCCTATAACGTATGTATATATGTTTAAGCATTTCACTACCTAAAGATTCCCAACCACTTAATACTTCCTAAATAGGAGGGGCAAACCCAACAACCAATTAGTGCCCCAATCCCAAAGCGGATCAACTTCTGATACCAAATGTAACATCAAGTCAATCGATCCTGGCTATAGAGACCGCTTAATTGCTATACACATCTTATTAACACATAATTAAACTTTCGTGCTTCTGTCGGTCTTTCAGCTATGTTGTGAGATTCCTATTATAAGTTCGAGGGCTATTTCGGTCGGACCATGGAATTCTAACGCACTATTATCATATTATCATGATGTGTGAGAGAATACCAAAACAACTTAATACCTCTAATACTAGGAATTAGGCAGACTTTGACCATTTAAGACCTATAAAATAGGCAGTTTCTCCGTCATTTAAGACCAAAACTCAGGATAGGTCCCTGGTTCTCTCTAACTGGCATCGTAAGAAATCTCATTAGGTCACTAAATATTTCTCCTAAGAAAGAGGCAGACCTTACTATAGCCACATATTACCTCTAACCCGAAGCGGACCCCTCCTAGAGATTTCACCTATCATACTAATAGCGTAACTTATGACCCATAGCCCAACCATGGCGTTTTAGATTAATCCGAATATTCGTAGGTACTGATGTGCACGTAAATGTGCATATTGTTACTTCCATATATAATCTAATTAAATTAAATAAATGATCATATTGGGTGTTTTAACATGTTTAAACCAAAATTCAAATTATTTTAAATTCGTCGTATATTCATCTTCACAAAGGGAGAAAATGGTCATTTTTTGCATATATTAATTTGAGAAAATTTACTTGGGCATTTTTATAAAATATTTATAGGAATTTGGATTCAAATGGAAGAGTTTTTCACGAAAAATATGCATATACAAGAAAATACAAGCAAATGAAGATGAAAATAATTCATTTCATGATAACATGGAGGACCCCACCCACCCACTTACCATGATGTTCAAATTAGGAGCTAATGCACATGTTAATGGCCATTAAAGTTTAATGCACACTTAATGGAGTCTTATCTTATGCTAATGATAACTTAGTGTTTTCTCAAGGGTAGTTTGGGTAGTTTCCAAAAAATGATTAGGGTTTCCAAACATTTATAAATACCCCATATGTTCATGTAATTAGCCTCCTCAGCCTCCTTAGTTTTAGGATCAAAAATAAAATATAAACTCTCTTTTCTTTTTCATGGCTACTTAGCCATTTTCTTTTCATGTAGCCTTTCTTTTTATGCAATTTAATACATACTCTTTTCTTTTCTTGTTATTTCATTTCATGCTAGTAGTGCAGATCTTTTTATTTCTTGCAAGTATAGTAGATTTATTTCTTGCAAAATTAGTTAGCTCTCATTTTCTTCTTGTTTTTTGTTCTATTTTGCAATCTACATTTGTTGACATGATAACAAATATGAGAGGCTAAACTCCTTCAATTTAAGGGTAATGAAGCTCTCTTAATCATGTAGATTCAACACTTTGATATTTTTGATCTCTTTTTGTGCTTAATTGAAATGTTTGATGTAGGTAAACTTTATTGTTTTAGCTTTGAATTTGATAGCTTTTGTTGTTGACACCAAATAGGCTATGCTTAGACAAACAAAACACAAATTACCTTTTCATCTATATATGATGCTGGTAATGAAGTGAATGTTGGAATCAAAATTTGATGGTCTATATTTCTAATCAATAGTTAATAGATCATGCTTAGAATATATTTTATTTTCAATTTCATTGTCATTTTCATGAGAGTTAAAAAGTGATTTAGTGGGTGTGTTATAGTTTGATGGCTTATGCTGAGCTAACTAATAGCACAAATAGGTCATACTTATGATAAATACATCAATTAAACCCACGAATGACCAAAAAAAGAAATCATAGTTTCATGTTTTGTTGATTTATGTGATCAAGAGAGCAGATTTATCTCTAAATTGCCTTCAAACTCTCATATTTTTATCCATTTTCTTTTACTAGTTTTTCTACATTTTTAGCTTAAACATTTTCAAATCTTGGTTTAATTTGATTGAATAGAATTTTAAATCTAAACAATTCCCAGCGGATCGACCATGTACTCGTCACGTACTAACATTGTACGCCGTGCACTTGCGGTTAATTTTAATTAAAATTTGATCGGCTAATTTCTAATCCGATAGAGATTTGACCGTTCAAATAATTTATTGGTGCCGTTGCCGGGGGATTGATTTGATTTTTAATTTCTATTCTTCGCATTGTTTGTCGTTTGATTTTTTGTGTGTTTGTTTTGTGTGTTAGTTTGCATTTTTTTTAAAAAAATTGTGCGTTTGTGCTATTTTGTTTTCATTTTGTTTGTGTGCTTGTTTGTCTAGTTTCATTGGCATTTGCATAAATAAATAAAACATACAATTTCAAAACAAAAGATAAAATATTTTATTTGCCTTTTGATTTTCACTTACGATTTTTATTACAAGTTTTTGTTTCACTTCACTGTTTTCTGTTACAATTTTTATCAACAGTACCATGCACATTACACAGTGCAACCTGTGCACTGTCCTCATATTGCTGGTGATCATATTGCTTTCTCGTATTGTTTTCTCGTATCTCTGCTGATCATCTCTTGCCCTGTCACCCAGTTCACCAATAACTGCTGCGCCTCACCACTTCCTCACCGGTTATTGTCAGCTCTGACAGCACATCAAATACTTCCACTGCCTTGCCACATCCCCCTGACCAAACTGGCCATCTTCCTACCTGACCACAACATTCACAGCAACATCACTTGCCAAATCCAAAACTGCCGCATTACTTTGCTAACAATTCAACATCATAACAACCACCCTACCACTTCAGTGCACAAACATTTGCCCACTCCTACACTGCATATCATTCGACCATCTCCCTCTGATCACACCACAACTTCACATTTTCCATTCAACTTTCACACACAAAACTATTTCACATACAAAAAAAAAAAAAAAATCACCATCCACATCCCTTCTGTGCACAGTGATACCAAATTCAACCTAACACATCACCCTACAGTTCAACCAACCCCCTTCACACGTCACCAAACTTCTGGCATCCAACTGCCACACTTCAATTCATCAAAACTCCCTTTACAAACCTTCATTTCTGCCCTCCTTACAAACACTTTGTCACACCTTACAAACACTTCATCACTGATACTTGCTCCCCTTTCATCTCTTCCCACCATACTCCCTACACAACTCCCAAATACAACTTTGCTCATCACTACTACTCTCTACTGCTACAACACCAGACAGTCACCACAAAACTACACTGCACTACCGTTACAGTGCCTACAGACCTCTCATACCATCAGCTCCACCATCCCACCTCATCAACATCCTACAGCCTCACCATCAAATACCATTTCTGCCATCAAACTGTTCTGGGGCTCACACTGCAGTTCAACAAGACAGATACTACAAACATCATCAGCAACATTAAAGCCTTCACATCTACCCATTGCACCACAGCCATTTATTCCTCTACAGAAAAAGAAAAAAAAAAAAAGAAAAAAAAAAAAACTGCCCACCTTCTGCCTCATAAAGCAAACCCACTTCCACACCATAACTCAACATCTTCTCTTTGCAACTGCCAACCTCAAGACTGTGCATACATCCACAAACTTTCTTCACCGCACATATCCACCATTATTCATCAGGCTTGAACCTTCTTGCGACAGACAGACTTCGATCCCATAGCACTGTTAATGCAACAGCCACACTGCACATTCACACTTCAAAACTGTGCTCCGATATTTACTGTCCTGCCTACCATTTCTAAACAACTTGCTTCATCCATAACAATATCCCTTACAACAGCCTCGACCGTGACTTCAAACGCACCACCGTACCATCAAATCTCCCTACTCCGACCATCACCAAGCATTCCAATTCCTCTGCCGACAACCTTGCTCAAGCATCTCCCCTCAACTACTAACAGCAGCTATCGCCACGAACCCCAGAGTCGCCTACACCTCCGCGACCACTCCATCCCCTAATCGAACATCTCACCATGAAATTGCCTCGAATCACACCCTCCCTCTCTCTGCAATAGCGACGAACCCTTTTCTTTCCTTTTGATTTGATTGTGGAGATTTGGTTTACGACATTTGTGAAATTGGAGAATTTGTGTTAGGTCTTAAATTCGTGAATTTGGTTTAAGGAATTCGTGAAATACGCGAATTTGATTTCTCTGAGCCTTTGGTTAATAAAGTGGTTTTGAAGTGGTACAGGCTTGCGCGAAAGAAAACGAGATTTTCCTTTAATTTGTTTTCTTTGGTTTAATTTGTTTTGTTTCCTTTTTTTACTCTATCCCTGTTAAAAAAAAGTTCCTATTAATTTCTTTTCTTTTGTCAAATTTGTATTGTTTAATGTTCGGACGGCTAACTGTCTATCGAGTTAGAAAATAGCCGAACGAATTTTGAAATAAAAATAACTGCAAACGCACGGCGTACTATCGAAATACGTGGCGAGTACAGGTCGGTCTGTAGGTTGATGATTTTAAAAATTCAATTCAATCAAATTAAACAATTTCAAGTGAAAGATGAGCTAGAAAATTAGAGAATGAACTAACTAAAAGAAAAAAGATGCAAATATAAGAGTTAAACGAAAATTTAGAGAATAAATCCACTCTCTAGATCATGTAGTTCAACACATATGAAATCATGATCTCTCTTTTATGGTCATTAGTGTTTTAATCGATGTGCTTATCATAAGTATGACATATTTGTGTTATTACTTAGCCAACATAAGCCATCAAACATTAACACACCTCTTAAACCATTTACTAACTTTCATAAAACTTGACAATGAAAATGAAAATGAAATCTATTTTAAGTGTGACCTATTAACTGTTGATTAGAAATATAGACCATCAAATTTTAATTTCAAATCACTTTCTTTTTCCATAATCATA
Source organism: Allium cepa (assembly GCA_030765085.1). Classification (NCBI taxonomy): domain Eukaryota; kingdom Viridiplantae; phylum Streptophyta; class Magnoliopsida; order Asparagales; family Amaryllidaceae; genus Allium; species Allium cepa. The sequence continues at coordinate 795,961,864 of CM060941.1, read as the reverse complement.
TTTTGATGAAGAGGCAACTAGTGTTAGTGATTGTTTAAGCATAGCCTATTTGGTGTCAACAATATAGGCTATCAAATTCAAAGCAAGAACGCAAATAAAACACTTCATTGATCATCATTAAGGACAAAAAGAGAGCATGAATTAATAAATAGTTGAAGCTACATGATTAGAGAGCTTCATTATCCCTAAATTGAAGGGGTTTAGCCTCTCATATTTGTTATTTGATTAACAAATGTAGCTACCAACATGAAAGCACAAAAAAAGAAAAATGAAAGCTAATGGAAAAGAGAAGCTAATTAACAAGAATTAAAACTAATCTACTTTGCGTGAATGTAAATCTACACTATCAATATTAAAATAAATGAACAAGGAAAGTAAAATGAACAAGTAATTAAATTGCATAAGAAAAAGAAAGATATATGAAAATAAATAAAAATTGCGAAATAGCCATGAAAAGAAAGAAAAGACAATTATTCTCAACTAAAGCTAAGAGAAGAGGGTGCCTTCATAAGAGGGCTTAAAGAGGGTAGAAGAGGTTACATGAACATAATGAGTTATTTATACAAGCATGAAACCCTAATCCACAATTTGGAGAATGCACAAACTACTCTTGAAAAAGTATGGAGGTCAAGTAATCATTAGCTTCTACTAATCATCATTTAAGTGTACATGAAGTCATTAATTTCATAAGCATGTGCATTAACCTCTAATTTGTACATTAAGGTAGGTGGGTAGGTGGAGTCCTCCATGTTCTTCACTTTGAATTATTTCCATCTTCATTCCTTTGTATTCATTTTGTGCATGCATGCGTCTTCATGAAACCACTCCTATTTGAAATCAAATTCCTACACAAATATATATAAATTTTCAATTAATTTTTCTCAAAAAAAAATATGCACACAAATGATCGTTTTGCCCCTATACGAAGATAGATATGTGACAATTTGAAACTAATATGGATTTTGATTAAAACAAGTTAAAATACCCAATATGATCATTTATTTAAGTTAAATAGAATAAATATGGTGGTAAAAATATGCACATTTACGTGCACATCATTTAATTTGTTTTTAGTTCGATCCTAATTTTAAAAAAAGAGTTTGCTTCCTTTTAGTTTAGTTTTGCTTTATCCATTAAAAAGAACTTATAAGTTTTAAATTTGTTTTAGTTTAGTTTGTTTTAATTTGTTTAAAAAAATAATTGTGTACATCTTGTTTGAAATTTCGGTATTGCCAAAGCAAATAAAAAAACAGCTACCACTTTGCTTGCCAAAAATTAATTGCTTGCTTGTTTCCTTATACATAAAACTAGGTGCTTTGAAAGATAAATAATTTGCTAATAAATTCTACACGCTCTAGTATCGTGTTTTCATCTCCAGTATTATTTTAATTGCATTGTTGGTTACTTGCATTTTAAAAAAATTCAAAAACAAAAACAAAAAATCTATTCGTAGTTGCATTGTTAATACACATTTAATTTCTGCTTTGCATTTCATTCTAGAATTTTGATTAATAAAAACGGTTAGACATCGATAACGCTTAATTGTATATTGACAAATTGTCCTATTTTGATAATTTAATTTCTTGGTGTCTAGGCTATGGTAGGGCAATAACCATTTATAAATATTACTGTGATTCATAAATATTATAGTGTTTGTTTCTCCGAAGTACTTAAACCTTCAGCTGCATTGCTATAGTGATTCGTGGTGCACGATAAATCTCATCCGTTACATGGCTGAAAACTATCTTGTTGAATTAAAACAAAGTGTGATTATATAATTTTGGGTTAGGAGCTACTTAGGATAGAATTTTTTTTAATTAAATCCTTACATTCATTTAGTTGCATTAGTTCATGCATATTTAGAAAAATATCAAAATCCAAAACTAAATAGAAATGTAAATATTTCTTTACTTGGTTTTAAATCCTTTTCAATTGAAAATTTTCAGTCAAAAGTTTAAAAATCCAAAAAATATATATTTTTAAGTTAGGTTTTTTCAAAAAAAAAAAATCAAAAAAAAAAATATAAAACTTTTTCAAAAAAATTGAAAATCCAAAAACAAAAAAAATTAAATTTCCCTTTTGAAAAATAAAATTCCTTTTGGTAAATAGTTTTCCTTTATAAAAATCCAAAAATAAGAATTCATTAAAAAAATAAAAAAACCTTTTTTAAAATGTTTGAATTTCCATATTCACAAGAATTTTATAGTAGTTGTGAAACTCAATATAATTCATATAATTTCACTTCAAATTCTTGTGGATATTTTAACAACAACTATTGCACAAACAATTTGAATTTCGAACAACAAAGTTTTCAAAATAATGACCAACTCCCACACAACAAAATCAAAGAATAAATGATTTGTGTAATTCATATTTAAGGAATAATTAAAGTCAAGGATTTCAAAATAAACAAAATTTAAATTCACTTCAAAATTCAAATGATTTCATTACCCATGCCAATTCAATTTCGAACTCAAAAATGATTTTCAAAATTAAAACGAAAGTGGAAACCATTGTTTAAATGATTTTGGCAATGAGAGTTGTTTTAATGATGGTGGAAATTTTTGATCTCAAAATTTTCAAATTGAAAATCCTTAAATTAATAATTAAAAAATTGATTTCGTTGAACAAATGGATGAAATTTACAATGAACACATGGATTTGTTGTTTGAAACATATATGAAACAACGTGAAAAACAAAATCAAATCGCAATATGTGACGAATCAAATGATAATCCATTTTTTACCAAAATCGACAATTTTCAAATATCAACTTTTGAAATTGAAAATGACGATCATAAATTCGATCTTCCTTTTTCCGAGTCCAAAAAACTTTATTCAACATTTGGATTTTGAACTTGATATATGCAATGAAGTTATGAATAATTCAATAGGGGAAGACGAATTTTATGAACACGAATTTTTTGGACCATTCGAAGATGAGTTGTTGAATTCTGAGGGGAGGATTTAAATCACCATTTTGGAAGACCATTTCATTTACTCTTTGACGAAACTCTTTCTGATGTCATGTAAATAATAATCGTTTTCATGTAAATATATGTCATATTTTTTATTTTATTTTATTTTTCTCCTTTCCCTTGGGTTGATTGTGGGGACACAGTCAAAATCAAGTGTGGGGAGAGTCTTATCTTCTTTTTTATTTTTCATGATTTAAATTTTTTATTTTTTTCCAAAACGAAAAAAAATATTTTGAAAAACGAAAAAAAAATCTCAAAAACAAAAGTTTCTTTTTAGCCTTTTTATTTACTTTAAAAAACTTTATAGGATAAATATATGTTTTTGGTTATTAAATTGAAATTTTTGAAAATTTATTTGTCTCAACAAAAATAAAAATAAAGTTTGATTATAAGAAACTATGGTTTAACTAGTATATAGGAAGATTCATGGGTGGTAATTATGAAATATATCCTAATTGAAAATCTTTGTTTAAAAAACCGGTGCATATAAAGTAAAGGCTATAACATTTTTTATCTTCTAAGGTAAATGGTGCTAAGATGATTTTGCAAAACTCTCTCTTCAAAAAACAGAAAAAAAAATATAACAAAAAAAAAATCATATTTGTATATATGTTTATATTTTAATAAACACCTAGAATCATGTGTTCATACGCAAGTGTGTACACTCGTCATGCTTTGTACCCTTCTCACGTAAGGTCGAAAGGCAGTGCACGATCGGTATATCTGGTCTCAGTTTATCTGAGTTATGTGTGTATATATATATATATTCTTTCACTAATAATTCCTATAGTTAATAGGTGTTCAAACTTGTGTTTTCACTCGCTACGCTCTGTATTCCCCTCACCTAAGCCCGGAAGGCAGTGCATGGGTAATATATATGGCCTCAGTTTTCTGAGTTAGGCATATGTAAATACTGTTAATATAAATAAAAATTTTGAAAATAAAAGAGAGCAGGCAATTGAAATCCAAACACTGTTATTACTTATTTGATTTGACTTGTTATTCAAAAGAAATTAAAATACCACTTTGATAAACTTTGATAATCAATTAAGGATACATTTCATAGTTGCACTATGTTATCAACTGAAACAACTAGCTAAACTTGAGTCTAATTGTGATGATAAATTAATTTTTATTGGAAATTTTGACGAGTAAATGATTTAAATTTTCAAGATAATGACCAAAACTTATATTTACTTGTTCTTGTCAATTTGAAAGTAAATTCTCATTTGTAAATATTTTTAAAAACTTACATCCATAGCTTTGTAAATAAATCTTGCATTCAGGAAATTTTCATTTTGCATTTGGATTTTGTGGGTGGTATCCACTGAAAACCCTTACAAGACAACACTCGTCATACTAGGGACAACTAGAGGTTTAACGGCTTATTGCATATGCTCAATGCAATCTTGCTCCATATGAAAACGGATTTATCTAGTTTTTCTTTATTAGAAGACGAATAAAAAGATAAGTGTGAGGGTATTTAATGTGCAAGTAAATGTGCATATTTTTTACTTTCATATTGAATCTAATTAAATTAAATAAGTGATCATATTAGGTGTTTAACACGTTTAAACCAAAATTCAAATTATTTTCAATTCGTCATATATCCATCTTCATATAGGGGCAAAATGGTCATTTTTGTCCATATATTAATTTGAGAAAATTTACTTGGTCATTTTTATAATATTTTTATAGGAATTTGTAGAAGAGGTTTTCATGGAAAATATGCATGCACAAGAGAACACAAGGAAATGAATATGGAAATAATTCATTTCATGACCACATGGAGGACTCCACCCACCCACTTACTATGAGATACGAATTAAGAGCAAATGCACATGCTAATGGCCATTAAAGTTTCATGCACACTTAATGGAGGATTATCTCATGCTAATGATAACCTAGTGGCCACACTTCCTCAAGGGTAGTTTGAGTAGTTTTCAAAAAATGATTAGAGTTTCCAAACATGTATAGATACCCTATATGTTCAGGCAATTAGTCCCCTTATCCTCCTTAGTTTAAGGATCAAAAAATAAAATAAAATCTCTTTTCTTTTTCATGGCTACTTAGCCATTTTTTTCATGTTACTTTCTTTTTTATGCAATTTTAATACATGCTCTTTTCTTTTTTTGTTTATTTCCTTTCATGCTAGTAGTGTAGATCTTTTTATTTCTTGCAAGTAGAGTAGATTTACTTCATGCAAAATTAGTTAGCTCTCATTTTCTTCTTGTTTATTTGTTCTATGTTGCAATCCATATTTTTTGAAATGATAACAAATATGAAAGTCTAAACCCCTTCAATTTAGGGCTAATAAAGCTCTCTTAACCATATAGATTCAACATTTTGATATTTTTGATCTCTTTTTATGCCTAATTGAAAGGTTTGATGTGGTTAAACTTTATTGTTTTAGCTTTTAGTTTGATAGCCTATTTTGTTGACATCAACTAGGCCATGCTTAGACAAACAAAACAAAAATTACCTCTTCATCTACATATGATTTTGGTGATGAAGTGAATGTTGAAATCAAAATTTGATGGTCAATATTTCTAATCAATAGTTAATAGATCATGCTGAGAATAAATTTTATTTTTAATTTCATTGTCATTTTCATGAGAGTTAAAAAGTGATTTAGTGGGTGTGTTATAGTTTGATGGCTTGTGTTGAGCTAATTAATTGCACAAGTAGGCCATACTTATGATAAACACATCAATTAAGCTCACAAGTGACAAAAAAATGATCATAATTTCATGTTGTGTTGATTTATATGATCAAGAGAGTGGATTTATCTTTAAAATGCCTTCAAACTCACATATTTTTATCCATTTTCTTTTACTATTTTTTCAACATTTTTAGCTTAAAACACTTTCAAACCTGGGTTTAATTTGATTGAATAGAATTTTAAATTTAAACAATTCTCTGCGGATTGATCCGTACTCGCCATGTACTAACATTGTACGCCATGCTCTTGCGGTTAATTTTAATTAAAATTTGATCGGCCAATTTATAATTCAATATGGATTTGGCCGTTTAAGTAGGTAGTGGTGGCCAGATTGACTGGGAAGTTTTACCCTACAGAATCGGGACTAACCACGCGCCTATTATGATTATTTACTATTGACTATGTCCCACATTAGTCCGCAAAGTCACACCATTGGTAGTCTAATTTAATTGGGCAGTTTCCATGTTACTTTGGACTAACATCGCATCCTTATAACTTATTCATACCTTATATATATATATATATTACGTATATACATATATCATCCTAAATGTTTAATAGCTAAGGCCATATGAGGTAACCCCTTATTACAACCCTAATTAGGAATTAACTCTTTATTTATTTATTTATTTATTTATTTATTTTTGCAAATAGATTTAGAGTATTCACTTACAAATCTCTTGTTATTCTATAACTTATACTATTCCTTTCTCATTACCTCATATTTACTTACATAAATTTCATTGATCAATTCCATTAATTTGTTATGACTATTTAAGTTCTCATAACTCTTAATTAATTCATTGCATATTCAATGCTTATTTATTTCTGGAGTTACAACCTTTTAACTATTTATGTTCTCCTAACTCTTATTTCATTCTTTGCATGTTCAATGCTTAATTTTTTCTGGAGTTAGAACAAATTAACTATTTAAATCATCTTTACTCTTATTTGATTTATTTGCACATTCATTGTTTATTTATCCTTTCTCCCTTTATTTCCAAATATTGCAGTAAATTGCTATTATAATTTTCTATTTCCCCTTAACGTGAATATTGATACGCTTTTTTGTTGTATTAATTATGATTCTTTATAGGAATTAATGTGGTTGTATATGTTTATGCATTTACTTTCTTTTACTTCTCATTTATCTTCCTAGTTACATTCATTCTTAACTAGAATATTTCTTCGTGTTTTGATCTGCGAGAACCTTCTCTTTTTAAAGGTGTTTCCTGTTATATTTTCCGTAATTTTACTTTAGTAGATGGTTTGCGCTATTTGAAATTACAAGGAATTATAAAATTTCCTTTTTGTTTTGAAATAGACAGTGCAAGCCATGGAGCGAAATTCTATACCTTACACATCTCTTTCTTTTTCTTTCTAATTATATTCCTTATTAAATCAAACACTGCGCTTTTCAATTTAATAAAAATATTAGGTAAATATATGGATTTGAACGGATTACTTATTTGACCAATTAGAATAAAACAATTTTGCATTTCAATTACATTAGAAAACTTAATTTGTATTAACACTCTTCAATACAAATATAGGTCTTAAATAAGCCCTACGATAAACCAATTGGTAGATCTGAAACAATTCCACACTCAATTCACATTCAATTACCAACAACTTGGGACTAATTTACAAATCTTGGTGTAATTAACGTTTCTATTCCATCTTTTTTAATTTACAGAATATGTTGGAGATGTTTTATATATTCAAATTCAAGCCTACTACTGTAGATCTTTTAATTAGGCATAATAATCAAATAAAATCTAATGAGATAAATTACAATGTTATAATTAACTAGCGTAAATTTCCCACTCACGTTTTCTAAGCTTCCCAAACTTCCATATCTGAATCTGATCCTCTTATTCAACTGCTTTCCCTTTTTAACCCATTGCATATGCATAAAAGAAATATACATAGTACTGGAATCATACATTTAAGGAGTGAATTAGGATTTAAAGGAAAATATAGATTTATTATATTAAGATTAACCTTTTTACTACACAATGCTAATTCATACGTTCCTCTCTTCTCATTTACTTATCTTCTCAAATTTTTATTTCTACGGTCTGTTTTATTTTAGGGAAGAAAGTAGAGTAGAAAAAATGATAGAGCTTTGCCACCTCCATTAGAAAATATAAGAAGTGATGGAGGGTTTGGACGTCTATTTATAGATGTAAGAATGAACCATATGCGTCAGATTAGAAATTATACATCCGGGCAGTTGGCCAAGGTTCAACCTCAGCCTTTTGGGCTCCGACTGGTTGACCGCTACATGTCGGCTGCCCCATCCCAGCGGTTGACTGCTGGGGTCCACTTAATTATAGTTTATTTATTTTGAATTTTAATTATTTTCATTTCGATCTCTTTAAACATCTGTAATTTCTTCGTTTCAACTCCATTTACAAAATTTGAAATATGAAATTGTTAATCAATAAATTCACTAACCCCGAAAGTAGGTGAAAATCAGAGCAACTGTTATGACCTATTTTTTCGCACCCTTTGAATCGAAAATAATCCACATGTGTCCAACTCAAATTGCACGAAAAAACGAAACATAAAGGGTAATAAAAAAAAGAAAGAACAGAATCTTACACGAATGGAATAACATATAATATTGAACAAATATATTTACAGTGGAAAACTTTTAAATACATATATCAGAGTCCAACCTAAATTCAGCTTCGACATTTATAAACATCTGCCCTTAAAATTGCTGACCAACATTAACTAAAACAAACTAAGCACAGCGGATAATAGAATATGTCCATACATAGATGAATATCTCCAACTCTCCTCAGGAAACTCCAATCGTCTTCGACAAAACCAGAAACTTCTCCGATCTGACCCGAGTATTGAAAATACCAGGATCAGGCTTGATAAACCAGCGTGAGAAAACTTAATAATAAATGACAGTGGCATATATCATCCTTTTGAATAAAATCCTTTGAAAAGAAAGAGTATCTCATGAGACCACATCTACACATAAACACGGACGAGTTTTTACCTTATGATAACTAAAACACTTTTATCTCAAAACCTTTGATATTATTTTTAATGACATCTTTTTGAAAACATTTGCAAATAAACTTATTAATCTTATCCGAAATGGTTATCTATATAGTATTTCGAGACTATTCATTACGTCAATACAAACAAAACTACAGGTTCTTATTAGAGAATTGATTTCCATACAAATGACCAGGTGAAGGATCTACCTTCTGAAATGGGTAAACCTCTAGATGGATGCCCCGAGAAAAAGCACAAAGTAACCCCTACCAACACAAGACCAGCCTACCTCTGTAACTAGATAGTACCGAATATGTCATCCCCGGCCGTTACCGACCTTTATTCAAGGGCCCTCATAGCATAAAAACCACATTAATTTGCATCCTAAACGTCACTGTGGGAAGAAATATATCTAGAAGGGGATGACCATACCCTACTTGGGAATGATCCACTTAAAATTGCTGCATCTAATCCTGTATCGGTCATTTCCTGTTTGATGAGGCTTGAGGTAACGATTACATTTTCATATAGCATATATCACATCTTTGAATGCCACGTTGTCGTTTCTATATACGTGATTTATTAAGTCTCTTTTAACTTTAATTCTTCTCGGATGATTTTTGAAATTTGTTTATTTTTACTTAGAATAATTACAAGTAATTCATTCTTTTGTTTTGGAAAATATTTTAAATTTTCATACTTAACTCTCGATCCAAATTCCTTAACTTTTAGGCAGGTCAAAAACAATGTTATTCAAGACATCTTTTGCGATAAACCCTAAATCAATCTTAGCAAAGCATTTCTGAGTAAATAGAATCATAGAAATCGTTCATTTTTGGAGATTGCTTATATTTTGGATAATACCAATCTTCTTTTATTCTGAAAAACTTAACAGAATCTTTTTATTTTAGAGCATTCGGGCTTTCCTTTCGATCTGTTCCACCCCTCGCCTAAGAAAAGAAAACATAAGCTAAGTAAGTTCAGGGCACTGGTTGCTCCATCCCTAAACTTAGTTAAACACCTTGTTTTATCTTACCGGATCTCACAGGCGGGACAAATGTACTAGTCATTTCCGCATACTCAGTTTGTTATTACATTCAATACTCTTCACTTTTTGTTTAAGTGGTATAATCAATTCATCTTATCATTTATTCAAAAGCTTATTAAAACTTCAAAATCACCTTTAAATTGCTTAATTATTCTTTTAAAATCATTCATAAAAGTTTTAGGAAATAATTGTTAAGTTTAAAACTACATTTCAAAAGATATTTCAAACTACTGTGAAAAGCGTTGCAAAAAGTGTTGCAAATAGCGTTTTAAAAGCTCTATTCTTCAAAACGACTTTTATATCGTTTGAAATCCATATTTTCAACTTAGATATCTTTTACACCATTTTAATAGATTTATAAAATTTATTTCATATTTTTAAAACGTTCAAAATATCAATTTTAAACGTGGCCACTTTAGCGCAAAAGCACGATTTTTCTGGAAAATTGTTTTGGACATATTTCGAAATCGACCTAATAAAATCTTGAATTTCTTTCTTTATTTCTTCGAATGTATTAAATATTTGTAAAATATTTCTAACTCATTTGAAACTATTTCCAAAAGGTTTAAGCATTCCATATACACCATTTTATTTTCAAAAGGAAAGTGATTTCCTTTGTGCTTATTGACGTGTATTAACTTGACTTGATAAAACAATTTAACAATCATATCAAACAATCAATTATTGATGATCAAAGTATACTAAGCATCCATAGCAATCATAACACAACATCAAACATGTATATACATAAATAGAGATGTTAATTTGAGTTTCTCACCATAACCTAAAGCGATTAACTTCCTACCAACATTCTAATCAACCAACACTTCACTAATTCATTCCTATTCCATTAAAAACTAACAAACAACACCCTCTACCTTCCAATAGCTTGACCAAGTCTTGAGATGGAGGTTGGTCGAAAATATAGAGAAGAAGCGGTAGAGCTTTGAACTTGAATTCCAAAGATTTAGATCCGAAAAATAGGTCATCTTCTCTTTTATTTTTGGCTCTCTTACTCTCATAATTTGAAAACTTGTTAACGGAAAAGTTTTTGAAAATTATTTTCACTTGAATTTAAAAAAAATCACTTGATTTTGATTAGATTTGAGGAAGATATGGTCAAAAGAAAAATAGCTATCCTCGGATTCACAAATATAAATCCCAAAAATGTACTTCAAAGAGTTGAGTTTCAGGCATAGCAAACCTCAAAAATTGAAAAAGTAATCAACATAAAAGTTGTATCCACTGCAATTTCATATGGTTAAAAAAAATTATTAATTAGGATCAGTTATGATCAAAATAAAATGTCGTATTCTCTGGCTTAAAAACTGGGTCAGAAAATGCACTTAAAAGAAGTATATTTTTGACATAGATAACTTGAGAATAAGATAAAATAGTCAACATAAAAGCTGTAGCCACGGGAAAAATACATGATTTAAATTTAAAAAAATTGCATTTTGGTTCAATTCTGAAGAAGTTATGGCTGAGAGAAGAAGAGGTAAAATATGGAGAAAAGAGGAGTTTGATTTGAAGGGAATGAACATTGATTTCTTTTGAATATTTTGTAAATATTTTGACATTATTTCTTTCTAATTTTTTTTATGACTTGGAAGCCATTAAAAAAAAAGAAAGAAGATGAAGAAGCTTGAAAAAAGAAGACGAAGAAATGTGAATGATAGTGAGAAGAAGGTGGGTATTTATAGAAAAAGAAAGAAGTGGTAAATTTACCAAAATAACCTCTTACCAAATTGCCAAACCAACCTTACTTCAACCTAAAAAATCTCTACTTTTTAAATACTTAACATCATCTTTCATATTCTTACTTTATGTCTTAGTCACTTAAAGATTAAGTAAAGAATACAATAATTAGGTTGGCTTTGATTTGATGTGATTTGATGTTTACTTTTTCTTACTTTTGTTAATTCTTACTTACTTTTACTAACGACTTCTATAATATTTCTAATCCTATTTAGTAAAAGTAAATATGTTTAGTGAATTAATTAATACTTACACTATTTGAATATATGTTCCTATATAAGAAAATAAACATGCGACAACGTTGCGACAACTTTTAACCGACAAAACGTTAATTTTCGACAAAATGTTTTACAGTCACATTTTGACGTATTAGTTAAACTATTTATTTATGTAAAAAAATTTAAAAATAAATTTATATAATACTATTTAAAACTATAAACACTTACAAATAATTTATTTAACCATTGAAACTTACTTTTCTAAAATCAGCATTTTGTCACTTTTATCGATATAGGTAAATGTTACTATTTTTGTGTATACTTCTCTTTCCAAATCCTATCTAATTTTGTTTGGTCATATAACTTACTTATTTTACATTTAAAATCACTTTAAATATTATATTTTAAAGTGGTCAAATTCTGGGTCGTTACAGCAACTTTAAAATGAAGTCTCGTCGAGGCTATTTGAAGTCATCAAATTGAAGTATACATCCATGTTGACTTTGAATTTAGTCATCATCGTCATTAAGGACTCAAGGCAGTGTGCAAAATATAACCAATATAAAGGTCGACGTTTAAGTTAATATGCATGGTAAACGTTAAACCTCAATTTCAAGAAAGTTCAATATGCTATGCAAATCACAAGTTCGAGTCAATCAGTGTACAAAGTCAAAAAAATGTGAGAGCCATCGTCCAAATCAAGTCAAGAAGGCTATGCCTTTATTTAATTTCCATGTCCTTATATGTACAATTGTTCAACTGTTACAATAGGAAAAATTCCCAATTCAATTCAGGATTTACAAAGTTTAAAAAGTAAGAAATGAGGAGAGAGAATTTTGCCCCTTCCACGAAGCCCCTGGGTCCATATTTATAGAGTTTGACAAGTGATAGGCTTCGGCATCCCTTGGCTTCGGCATAGCAGCATCGTTGATCATCAAGATTGATATTCTACTAGCTTCGACATTACAGTGTCGTTGAACATCAAAGCCAGCATTCTTATATTCACATAGCTAAACTTCGACATTGATTCAATAGGGTCGATACCTGGCATCTCTAAATTCATCGTTAATAATTTCTTCTTCATCCATTAAATTTCATTACCACCACACATTAACATTGATGAAATGTGGCATAAGTAGGAGCGTCTTCGACAACCCTTTTTGGTTTATTGATGATTCTCAGCAGCAATATCGGTGACAATGTCTCAACTTGAGACCTTCTTTGATTAATGGTTGGCGACATTGAATAACGGTGACATTGATAACCCTCGATATCGATAGTTATCAACTTATTAAATGTGATATTAACTGCACTTGTGGATATTGCCGAAGACAATTATCAACATAGCATATGTAGTTATTTGGTGTCTCCTAGGAATGTACACAAGAGTCGATGTTGTAATGTATTGAACCACGATAACTATATAAATTATGTTTTCCTTTGTAAGGAAGTTTCAATAAGCAGAAACGTTGAGATGGAGAATGCCATCAGTACTTAATAACTCCAATCACAAGCCGCATCAAGAATGGTTGAGTTTGGCGACGTCGACATTGATAGGATATGACTTCATTTAGCATTGCTTCGAAAATCATGAGTTTCGTTGTCAATCATAGTTCATTGTTGCTAGTCATCATGGCCATGGAAGACGACATTCATGCTTCACAGTTTTGGGCTTTATAGACGTTAGAGAACTTTATGTGACGTCGCCATACTTCAGCAATATTTCCTTGGACCTCTTCAATAGTGATGATAGCCCCCTTAGTATAAGAAACTATTGACTGTTCAAGTCAATATTCCATCATCCTCCTTTTTCCCTCCTGTTGGTCTTCAATTGTTGATCTATTGTAACGACCCGTAAATTTCGATAATTAAAATGGTTAATCTAATAGTATTTTTGTAATTAAATCTAGAAAGGAATAAAAACTTTATAATTTATAATGAAGTGAATGTTAAAAATAAAACGTAAAAATGTATATTAAACTTAATCGTTAACAATTTGAATGAAACTCCAATTTATCAAAATAATTTAAATGTTATGCTTGACTATGAATTGAATATAAGGAAAAAAGTGCAGATATTGAACTAATTGATGGATTAGTATAAAATTTATGATAATTGGATGAGAACGGTGTAAGTAATCAATTTTAACACTTGTTTGATTGTGATAACTTATAAGTGTAATTAAACGTTAATGGTAACAATTATTATAAGTTAACCATTTATTTAGTCTATTAAATTAAAGCGGGTAATCAGTTGCAATAAACCCAAATCTAATGTTATGTTATTGCAAATTTAGGGAATTGTTGGGAATTGTGTTAATTTTATTCATATTATGACAATTTGTTGAATTAAGAGAATGGAAGTCAGGATTTATTAATTTATTGGAATTTAAAGTTAAATAATTGGATTAATTGCAAATAAGTGGAATTAAATATTAAAATATAACGTTAATGAAAATTAGGATGAAATTTGAGAATATTAATGCAATAACTATGAACCAATGTAAATTTCATCCATTTGAGAATGAAAAGTCAATTTAATGGAATTATTGAAAATAAAATTGGTAATTTCCGAATTATTGAAATTGAAAGCAAGGATAGTAATTATTGAAATAATTAACATTGAATCAACATGAAAATTTGTTTTTAATTGTTATAAATGGCTAAATAAATCAAGTGATAAAATTTGTAAACTATAGAATTGAAATTAAAATTTTGATTTGATTAATTAATTATCAATTTATTCAATTAACTGGAAAATAGCCATTTTGGCTACTGACTCGGATTTTGACGAAACCAGTTTCATCGGATCCATAACGGTGAATTATTGTAGGATTTCAAGTTTCATAACGATCGGGCTTGTAGTTTGATCGTACGAGCTTGAAACGCCTTGAAATCAATTGAAATCAATTTGGAATAAACTGATTTTTGCAAAACTTCTTCATGCGATGGAATTTGGACTTAAAACATGTTCCATTGCTTTTGAAATATTTTAAAACATCTATTTTGATATATGGGTTGACCCAGTCAGAACGGGCTTTTCGAGCTATTTTATCATTCAACCCGTATGTCAATCGTGTCAATCCATTCTAATTTCAGCCTTGCATATATGTATATATATATATATATATATATATACACACACACACCTCGTTATAAACCCTAATTGTTCCTCATTGTCATTTTTCTGTACATACAATTTCTTCTCGCCTCCTCATTTCAATGGCAAACAATTCCAAATCCAATTGCAATTCAAAAATCAAATTGAAAATTCAATCTCCTCAAATAATATCGAATTATATATCAAATTGAAGCTCTCGACGAGTGCAAGTCAGATCTGCTGGTAGTTTTTCGATTTGGTTTTCGTAGTGGCCTGGAATCGATGAACTAGTCTCGGCCGTGCGTATGTGGATTTGTGGATGGACGATGCATTGGCGACGAGAATTCGATCGGGTTGTAGGAAAGCGTAGAGGAAAGATTGAGCGTTCGATCCATGCGGCTATCGCGTGCCAACGGTGCCTGGATTCGCCGTGGTTGATCATTGTTTACTGGCGGCATCGTCGCTTTTTTGGCTAGTTTCTAGTGGCCGCCTCGACGTGGTGGGGTTGGCTTGTTGAGGCAAGCAGTATGGTGACGCTGGATCGGGTCGAAGTTGGACGTGGGTATGGTGAAAACTGCGAATGATGGTGGCGGCTACATTCTGTACGAGCTAACTAGGGTTTCTTTACCTGAGAACGAGACGGTGACGTGTTTGTTTTTTATTTTATTTTTCATTTGTTTTAATTTTAAATCGTATATATTCTAACACGTATAACTTCCGCATACGAGGTCCGTTTCATAGGCGGTTTTCTCCGCTATGTTCGTATTGGAATTCTGGACTTTTTGGCGATAGTTTGAATGAATTCTGAGACTGTTCAAATTTTGGGTTTAAATTGGATTTAAATTCAATTTAAATTCAAAAAGTTAGTGTTTAACCCACTCACAACTTCTAAAATTTCTTATGTGTGTTAAGTTAATTTTTGATGTGATTAGAAAATTTATTTATGACTGTTAGTCATATTTTTAATCATCATCTCAGTTAAATTGAATTTATTGGATTAAATTGGTATTTAATTTATTTTGCATATAAACTGCTAATTAAATTATTATTTAATTTAATATTGCATATAAATTTCCAGTTAAATTGTTATTTAATTTATTTTGCATATAAGCTTCCAGTAAAATTATTATTTAATTTATTTTGAATATAAACTGCCAGTAGGTACCTGTTATTTATTATATGTTCTATATTGATGTTATTGTTGAAATTGGATGATGGTTGTGATAAATGGTTGATGACTGATATTGGATGAATGGATGTTGTATTTTATATTGTTATAAACTGCAAGTTGTTATGTGTTTATTTCATTCGGGATTGCGGTTTGAAATGATATATAACCGTATTTTTATTTTAATTACAGATTGAAATGATAAATATCCATATCACTTGATCATAGGATAGAAAATCATATAAAGACACCGTGGTCTATATAAAAAATATTTTGAAAATGATTTCTATGCTTTTTGAAAGAAATATATGGTTCAATGAATATTGATTTTTGATATTATATAAATATTATTTTATATATAGTTAAATGCTTGAATTTAAGCTATGTATAAGTTTGTTAAATAACAATTAAGTTTAATAATAGAGTTTGATTTTTATTAAAATAAATGTGAGTGAGTATTTAAATTTTATTTTAACATAGAGTGTGTAATGATTTAAATAAATTAAGGTTGGGAGATAAATTGGAGATTTATTTGAAATTAAATTTATTTAAGGATTAAACTCAAAAACATTGATGTGAAATTTATTAAATTGGAAATTTTAAAAGGTAAAATTTTTTTAACTTGATTTTGGGGTCAAGGTGAATTAAATGAGTATTTCAAGTATAAATGAATTGAAGGAAATATTTAATTGTTTGTAATTTGAGTTTTATTTAAATGATAATGGAACTACTATGTAAAATATTCGAAAACTAAATAATAGAAAATTTAATTTTTGAAACAAAATTATCAAATTTAGTTTTGAAATTTTAGAATATATAAAGCCTTGAAATATATCGAAATTGAAATGTTTTATCGAAATTGAAATGTTTCGAAGTTATGAATTTCAAAGTATAATGTTTTAAAAGTGTTATAATTTCAAATGTTTGGTTTCGAAGTGTATAAATTTGAAGTGCTATGATTTTGAAAAAGGGATATATTTGAAATAAAAATGATATTATATTGATTTGGGTTTTAATAAAAATGATATCATATTGATTTGGTTTTTGAAGTGGAAATTATATCGTACTTATATGGTTTTGAACGGATGTTATATTCTAGTTTTGAAGTATAAACTATTTTGAAAAGACCGTGGTGTTATAATAATGTTTGGTTGTTAAAGAGTCCGGGATCGGAAGTTGTCATACTCTCTGCCAACTCCGAAAACCACTTTAACAACCGTGTACACGATGGAGATTCCAAAATGAAGTAGGATGGCGGCGGCATTTCTTTTGAGGTATATACGTGGACCTGACTCCCGTGAGTTGGCATAAGGTGGCTAAAACAGGAGCGATCAACGGGCTAAGAAGGTGGAACCTTTTACCGGACACACTCCTTCGATACCATTCTATTACTTGGTGATTGATTTGGGACCTTTTGATTTTAGGGGTGTGGCTTGAGGTGGACAGTAGTAGCTGCTACGCGTTACCACCGGTCCGGAAGCGTAATTGGTATATCTACCTTGGCATTGCCTAGTTGTGCCATGTCACCTACCCTAGCGCGCCTTGTACGAGTTTGATTTGTGTCGTACCTATGGAGTATCCTCTGATAGCCTCCCGATCAGGTGGTATTACGGTACTGTATAGACTATTGGCACTATTACGTGTTAAGGGCTATATGGGTAATCCCTTAACGCTATTTTAAAGTAAGTTTATTTTACAAATAGACATTATTATAATAGCGTATATTACTACATAGTAAATAGTTTAACAGATCCTTAGGAGATGTGAATCCCGAACATTTCTAAAGTTACTGCACTCACGTTTGACATTGGATAGGAGATGCCAAATCCCGTAAACATCTCTGATGCCGTTCCACTCATATTATTTACTGTTAATTTAACTTACATAAGATCTTTTAGTTCTGACTCGAGTGTTTTGTCTTTTCAATTCGCTCGGGTCAGCCTGAGCATTTCGGGATTTGAAGGCCTTATTTCTAGAGGATGAAAACGAAGATTTTTGTACTACTATTTATTATTATAATTCCCTGCACAATGTATTTCGCTGCATTGTTATTTATTATTCTCTGGTATGTGTAGCTCTGATTTGTATTGTATAAGTATAATCGAATATTTTGTAAAACAGCTTCATGAACTATTTATTTGATTATTATATTTTATCGTTCCGCTACAAGATTCCATTTTGTTTTTTTCCTTTCTCTCTTTTTCTTATTTGCCCCATAACAATCCGCCCTTTTGTACGGTTTAAGTCTGACGTGTACGGTTTATCGTCGATTTAAAGCGTACAAAAATGCGGGATGTTACATCTGGTATTAGAGCATTGGTTTAGCGATAAAACTTAGCTTTGTGGGGTCTGACTCTTTATTAATAGGGTAGTAAAACCCTATGATGAGTCGCTAAGTGTATATATGAGAGAGCGTATTTGTTAGTGTTATAAAAAGGTTTTAATATTGTGTTGACTTGTTCCGTTTTGTATTTATAAATTCTGGTTAGTGCATAGGACACTATGACATCAATAGGATTAGTAAACACTTAATAGGACAGACCGACACAATATTTGTTTTGAATATAGGTGAATGAAATAATTTTGCCTATTATATTTTCTATATATAAAATAGAAATTTTGTACATATTATATTTGGTTGTAATATATTGGTTGTTAGGTAGTGGAATTTATACATATTGGTTGAAATTAAATTTGAAAGTAAAATAAATGAGAATAAACTGGAAATTTAGAACTTGAGTCCGAGGTTTTGAATTTCTTTCGAATAATCTTGGAATATAAAAATATTGTTTATAAGTATTTTCTGATATAAATATTTCAATATAATTTGAAAGAATTGTTTTAAAGAAACTTTGAAAAGAAATAATTTATGTACTCCCCTCTCTGTTGCTGGGAAAAAATTTCGGTGATGAGTGCATGCTTCATCGACATTCATTTTCGAGTTTCGAAGTGGGAAGGCCACTGTAATAGTTTTACTGCAGAATTATTTTGATAAAAATATAAATTTTAAATTGTTTTAAATATATCTGGATATATAAGTTGTAAATATATACATTTACCTATTATTTTAAAACGATTTGAAATTTAACCCGGCATTTAGTTCTTAAGTTTTCGTTAATTAATAGTTTCAATTATTTTAGTGAAATGAAATCTAAGTAATTAATGATTGAAACCTCTAAAGGATATAAGTGATTTAATGCTAAGTTATAAAAAAATAAAATGGAAGTTGAAATACGTAACCTAAAACCAAAGATATGATTTTTGAACGTTTAATTGAAAGGAAATGAGAAATTTTGTATAATTTTCTATTGCATTCTTATAAGCACATATATATATATAACTTACTCGGTAATAAAAGTTACAATGTTTAATAAGAAATTGTAATAGAATATTATACAAGTAAAAAAAAATTGATAATGAAAGTATTCAATGAAATTCTTTAATAAATAATAATTTGATGTTGTAGTTGTTATAAACTTAAGTATGATGAAAATGCTATAATGTAATAGAATAGAAAGGTAAGTATTATAAATAAATGATAATAAACTTAAGTAAAGGTTGAAGTATTTATAATAAAAATAAGTATAAAGATGAATATTGTAAGTAAAAGATTTTGAACTTAGGAAATGTTGAATACCATTGATAAACGAATGAAAATAAACGGAATTGAGAAATGGAGGAATGTAATGTAATAAAAAAAATGCAAGAAATAATGTAAAATAAAAAGATAAACCATTATATAAATAAAAAGGGATTCAAACAACAAATGTTAAACAAAAAAAAATTTCAAGAAATAATGTAAAATAAAAAGATAAACCATTATATAAATATAAAGGGAATCAAATAACAAATGTTATGCAATGAAATTAATAAGAATGAAATGGATCTGTTGTTTGAAATTGTTGTTTGTTTGGCCTATGAGTTTTTGGATAAAGATATTTTAATTGCTTAGATGTATGAATAGCTATTGAGTTTATCTAAGGCTGTTGAGTATATGGTGTACTAATAGTTATTTGTCATTCGACAATTTAAAGTTTTTGAACTCAAACAAACCATTTGCTTTGTTTGTTATGGATGGATGATTAACTTTATCGATTTCATATGATGATTGTATGGTGTGATTGCAAGTGATTGTTGTTTGTATTGATTGTTGTGGATGGTTGAAACAACTTTAAATATTTCATTTTATGTAATTATTAACTCTTTTTGGATTATATAAGTGAAATACAGGTTATGGAAGCAATTGCTACTGCTTTTGATTTCATAATTAAGCGTTAATTGCCCGACAAATAGGTACGTTCTCGGATTATGGTTTTTTAGCGTTATTATATTGTTTCCCGTGTTGGAATATATATTATTTTGGAAATATGTGTTGTATATTGCTATATTTGATATTATATTTTCTCCCGAGCCTCTCCGTACAAAGGAGACTCTGCCGAATTTTTTCCATAAATTTTGGACTTAGTAATATATTTTCCAAACTTTATTAATTTGTGTATAAAAAGATTTATTGGTTATAAATTGGTATATTTTATTTAAACTAATCTATTTTGTAAATTTATTTGTTTATAAATTTAATATTTTAAGTAAGATATATTGATTCTTAATTCTTCTTTTCCCTTCTTTTTCCTTTTTGGGGACGAAAAGTTTTGAGTGGAGGAGAGTGTAACGACCTGTAAATTTCGATAATTAAACTGGTTAATCTAATAATATTTTTGTAACTAAATCTAGAAAGAAATAAAAACTGTATAATTTATAATGAAGTGAATGTTAAAAATAAAACGTAAAAATGTATATTAAACTTAATCGTTAACAATTTGAATGAAACTCCAATTTATTAAAATAATTTAAATGTTATGCTTGGCTATGAATTGAATATAAGGAAGCAAGTGTAGATATTGAACTAATTGATGGATTAGTATAAAATTTATGATAATTGGATGAGAACGGTATAAGTAATCAATTTTAACACTTGTTTGTTTATGATAACTTATAAGTGTAATTAAACGTTAATGGTAACGATTATTATAAGTTAACCACTTATGTCATCTATTAAATTAAAGCAGGTAATCAGTTGCAATAAACTCAAATCTAATGTTATGTTATTGAAAATTTAGGGAATTATTGGGAATGGTGTTAATTTTATTCATATTATGACAATTTGTTGAATTAAGAGAATGAAAGTCAGGATTTATTAATTTATTGGAATTTAAAGTTAAATAATTGGATTAATTGCAAATAAGTGGAACTAAATATTAAAATATTACGTTAATGGAAATTAGGATAAAATTTGAGAATATTAATGTAATAACTACGAACCAATGAAAATTTCACCCATTTCATAATGATAGATTGAATAATAGAATGAAAAGTCAATTTAATGGAATTATTGAAAATAAAATTGGTAATTTCTGAATTATTGATATTGAAAGTGAGGATAGTAATTATTGAAATAATTAACATTGAATCAACATGAAAATTTGTTTTAAATTATTATAAATGGCTAAATAAATCAAGTGATAAAATTTGTAAACTATAGAATTGAAATTGAAAATTTGATTTGATTAATTAATTATTAATTTATTTAGTTAACTGGAAAATAGACATTTTGGCCACTCAATCAGATTTCGACGAAACCAGTTTCATCAGATTCATAACGGTGAATTATTGTAGGATTTCAAGTTTTATAACGATCGGGCTTGTCGTTTGATCGTACGAGCTTGAAACGCCTTGAAATCAATTGAAATCAATTTGGAATAAACTGATTTTTGCATAACTTCTTCATACGATGAAATTTGGACTTGAAACCTATTCCATTGCTTTTAAAATAATTAATAACATCTATTTTGATATATGGGTTGATCCAATTTTATTCCGAAGTCAGAATGGGCTTTTCGGGCCATTTTATCGTTCAACGCGTATGTCAATCGTGTCCATCTATTCTAGTTTTAGCCTTGCATATATATACCTCATTATAAACCCTAATTATTCCTCATTGTCATTTGTCTGTAGGTACAATTCCTTCTCACCTCCTCATTTCAATGGCAGACAACTCGAAATCCAATTGCAATTCAAAAATCAAATTGAAAATTCAGCCTCTTCAAATAATTTCAAATTATACATCAAATTGAAGCTCTCCACGAGCGCAAGTCAAATCTGTTGGTAGTTTTTTGATTTGGTTTTCGTGGTGGTCTGGAATCAATGAACTAGTCTCGGCCGTTCGTATGTGGATTTGTGGATGGACGGTGGATTAGTGACGAGAATTCGATCGGGTTGTAGGGGAGCGTAGAGGAAAGGTTGAGCGTTCGATCCATGCGGCTATCGCGTGTCAACGGTGCCTGGATTCGTCCTGGTTGATCGTTTTTTACTGGCGGCGTCGCAGCTTTTCTGGCGAGTTTTTGGTGGCCGCCTCGACGTGGTGGGGTCGGCTTGTGGAGGCGATCAGTATGGTAACGCTGGATCGGGTCGAAGTTGGACGTGGGTGCGGCGAAAATTACGAAGGATGGTGGCGGCTATGTTCTGTATGAGCTAACTAGGGTTTCTTTACCTGATAACGAGACAGTGACATGTTTGTTTTTATTTATTTATTTTATTTTCATTTGTTTCAAATTTAAACCGTATATGTTCTAATACGTATAACTTCCGCATGCGAGGTCCGTTTCACACGCGGTTTTCTCCACTAGGTTCGTATTGGAATTCCAGACATTTTGGCGCTGGTTTGGACGAATTCTCAGACCGTTTAAATTTTGGATTAAAATTGGATTTAAATTCAAAAGGTGAGTGTTTAACCCACTCACAACTTCTAAAATTTCTTATGTGTGTTAAATTAATTTTTGATGTGATTAGAAAATTTATTTATGACTGTTAGGCATATTTTTAATCATCTCATTTAAATTGAATTTATTGGATTAAATTGGTATTTAATTTATTTTTCATGTAAACTGCCAGTTGAATTATTATTTAATTTAATATTGCATATAAATTGCCAGTTAAATTGTTATTTAATTTATTTTGCATATAAGCTGCCAGTTAAATTGTGATTTAATTTATTTTGAATATAAACTGCCAGTAGATACCTGTTATTTATTATCTGTTATATATTGATGTTATTGTTGAAATTGGATGATGATTGTGATACATGGTTGATGATTGATATTGGATGAATGGATGTTGTATTTTTTATTGTTATAAACTGCAAGTTGTTATGTGTTTATTTCATTCGGGATTGCGGTTTGAAATGATATACAATCGTATTGTTATTTTAAACTATGGATTGAAATGATAAATATCCGTATCACTTGACCATAGGGTAGAAAATTATATACACACACCGTGGTATATATATAAAATATTTTTAAAATGATTTCTATGGTTTTTGAAAGAAATATATGGTTTAATGAATATTGATTTTTGATATTATATAAATATTATTTTATATATAGTTAAATGCTTGAATTTAAGCTATGTATAAGTTTGTTAAATAACAATTAAGTTTAATAATAGAGTTTGATTTTTATTAAAATAAACGTGAGTAAGTATTTAATTTTATTTTAATATAGAGTGTATAATGATTTAAATAAATTAAGGTTGGGAGATAAATTGGAGATTTATTTGAAATTAAATTTATTTAAGAATTAAACTCAAAAAGGTTGATGTGAAATTTATTAAATTGGAAATTTTAAAAGGTAAAATTTTTATAACTTGATTTTGGGGTCAAGGTGAATTAAATGAGTATTTCAAGTATAAATGAATTGAAGGAAATATTTAGTTATTTGTAATTTGAGTTTTATTTAAATGGTAATGGATCTATTATGTAAAATATTTCAAAACTAAATAATAGAAAATTTAATTTTTGAAACGAAATTATCAAATTTAGTTTTGAAATTTTGGAATATATAAAGCCTTGAAATATATCAAAATTGAATTGTTTTATTGAAATGGAAATGTTTCAAAATTATGAATTTCAAAGTATTACGTTTTGAAAGTGTTATAATTTCAAATGTTTGGTTTTGAAGTGTATAAATTTGAAGTGCTATGATTTTGGAAAATGGATATATTTGAAATAAAACGATATTATATTGATTTGGGTTTTAATAAAAATGATGTCATATTGATTTGGTTTTTGAAGTGGAAATTATATCGTATTTATATGGTTTTGAATGGATGTTATATTCTGGTTTTGAAGTATAAACTATTTTGAAAAGACCGCGGTGTTATAATAACGTTTGGTTGTCAAAGAGACTGGGATCGGAAGTTGTCATACTCTTTGCCAACTCCGTAAACAACTTTAACAACCGTGTACGCGGTGGAGATTCCAGAATGAAGTAGGATGGTGGCGGCGTTTCCTTTGAGGTATATACATGGACCCGACTCCCGTGAGTTGGTATAAGGTGGCTAAAACAGGAGCGATCAACGGGCTAAGAAGGTAGCACCTTTTATCGGACACACTCCTTCGATACCATTCTATTACTTTGTGATTGATTAGGGCCCTTTTGATTTTGGGGGTGTGACTCGAGGTAGGCGGTAGTAGCTGCTACAGGTTACCACCGGTCCGGAAGCATAATTAGTATATCTGCCTTGGCATTTCCTATTTGGGTCGTGTCACCTACCCTAGCGTGCCTTGTACGAGTTTGATTTGTGTCATACCTATGGAGTATCCTCTGGTAGCCTCCCGATCAAGAGGTATTACGGTACTGTATAGACTATTGGCACTATTACGTGTTAAGGGCTATATGGGTAACCCCTTTACGCTATTTTAAAGTAAGTTTATTTTACAAATAGACATTATTATAATAGCGTATATTACTACATAGTAAATAGTTTAATGGATCCTTAGAAGATGTGAATCCCGAACATCTCTTAAGTTGCTGCACTCACGTTTGACACTGGATATGAGATGTCAAATCCCGTAAACATCTCTGATGCCGTTCCACTCATATTCTTTACCGTTAATTTAACTTACATAAGATCTTTTAGTTCTGACTCGAGTGTTTTGTCTTTTCAATTCGCTCGGGTCAGCCTGAGAATTTCAGGATTTGAAGGCCTTATTTCTAGAGGACGAAGACGAAGATTTTTGTACTACTATTTATTATTATAATTCACTGCATCATGTATTCCGCTGCATTGTTATTTTTTATTCTCTTGTATGTGTAACTCTGATTTGTATTATATAAGTATAATCTAATATTTTGTAAAACAGCTTCATTTACTGTTTATTTGCTTATTATATTTTATCGTTCCGCTGCAAGATTCTTTTTTTTTCTTTCTCTGCCTTTTCCTATTTACCCCATAACAATCCGCCCTTCTGTATGGTTTAAGTCTGACATGTGTGGTTTATCGTCGATTTAAAGCGTACAAAAAGGCGGGATGATACATCAAACTATTCATTTGAATCAAATCCAACAGCAACCATTTGCTTACCTCTTCTTATAAATACATAAGCTTCTCTTCCTTTTCACTTTTACCTGCAGTTTCGAAAACTTGAACAAACGGTTAAATTCTCAAAATTAGCTGCAAGCCCAAGCTCTTTAAGAGCAAAATTTTCACTTAGGTGCGGCTCTTGTCTTAATTCACTAATAAATTAGTTTTTCCTGAATTTTATGTTGAAATTGTAATTGGGTTTTCGCTTGGATTTCGCTACTTTTGAAATCAACAGTCGAGTTCGATTATCTGGTCCTACTAACCCAAATTTTGTTGTGAATTTTTATATTAACCTTTCATAACATTGGATTAGTTGCTTAGTGACATTGATTTGGGATTTGGACATTTTCTATTTTACGATGAAACGGGTAGTATAAAAAACCAAGGACTGCTACTACTTTGGCTCATGTTGATGCCGTCGTTTATGGTGCCATAAACAGGAAGTATGATAGTTATTCTGGTCTTTGTTAATCCATTAATGCAACATTTCTACGTCGTCCAAATCGGCCTTGATACTAGTCGATGTTGGTATGAAAACCGATAAGTTCTAAGTTTATTTATTAACGAAAGTGACGTAACAGGCTTAAAACTTAGTATCAATTTTCAATATCTTCATTCACGGCATCTCTCATCCATGTTATCAATACACTTAAAACTAAAAAATTGCTTAATTTCCTTATTATTTTATTACATGATGTTTTTGATTCAAAGTTTTTATATTATAAGCAATCTAGGACACTTAAATCGATTAGATATGACATCGACCATTTTAGTTTTAGTTAACATCGACCATTGACGTTGACAAGACTCCTCATTAATCTATTATTGATCAAGATGTGATGCGGTAACTTCTTATTGCCAAAACATAGTGCATTCCAATTAGTTGTAGAGTTATTTAATTACATTTGACATTGTCACTTACTGATTTGACTCGTGTTGTCGTCATTCGTCGATAGACGTTATCTCATGGCGTTGTCATGCATTAATGTCAACATTTTTCATTACCTCAACTTTCTCTATATCATTAATATTCATTAATACTTTGCGATACTTATCATCATTATGACTCTAGACTTAGGTTTATTAATATCGTCTAACCACCGCAAACTCTTGTTTTTGTTACTTATTTGTGTTGGTAATCCACACAGAATTATAAACGTTAACGTTATTAGAATTAGAGATCAATCATCTTTATAATATTTAAAGTCAACATTGCTGCACTAACTTGTCCCATTACGCCAATAATACCCATTATTAACCCATTATTTTGATATCTTAGTGTTAGCGATTAAGGTGAAATACGTAGCTTCCCATTGTTAAGAGAAAACATATATTACTTAATGGCGACGACATTTAATCACAGTCGACGTCGCTTGCTTTTAACACCTTAATTTAACGTTAGCGAACTCTTTGTTTATCTTTACCATTTCGTAAGTACTTTTCATGTCATGAATTAGGCTATATTCATCACCATTACATGTAGAATATCTTTTTTGACACATTATGAGAAATTTAACCGGTTAGCTTGCCGACAATCCACGTTGTAGTTACTCATTGTTATCGACGACATTTATATCTTCATTTTTAATTACCATTTTTAAATCATGAGTTTATTACATGTTCATTCATATTCAACTTTTGTATTATTCCCTCAGAGGGCTCTCTCTTTAAAATTTAAATTTACTAACAAATTCGTCATGTGCCATTTAAGGATTGTTTCGTTATAGTTAGTTCAAATTTTGTTATTTAGATAATGATAGATTATTTAGACAACAACGTATTAATTTTGCTATAGATGAACATCATCATTTCTCAAGTTTAGAGAAATATCACCTAGTAGGTTTATGGAAGGAAAATAAGTCAGCATGAAGCTCACTAAGAAGTCTAGTAG
The DNA here is from genome assembly GCA_030765085.1 of Allium cepa. Taxonomy (NCBI): domain Eukaryota; kingdom Viridiplantae; phylum Streptophyta; class Magnoliopsida; order Asparagales; family Amaryllidaceae; genus Allium; species Allium cepa. The sequence continues at coordinate 795,934,541 of CM060941.1, read as the reverse complement.
GGGATCCAAATATTTATCCTTAGTTTGCCAGAAAGAAGACAATCTATTGAATCCATCATATGCAACTACCCAAGAAGAAGTGGATTCTGTTCTTGGTCAGTTTGGTATTACTGGAATAGAAGCCATTCCTACAGGTCCTTTGAATAGTATTACCAATCCGCTTAAGGGATACTTTGCCTTTACTGCAATACATATTTGCCTAATGTTTATATTCAGTTTCAAGGTTTCGTTCAAGGATATATGGAGCACTTAGGCATTGCTTCCATCCAATTCCTGCCTGATTCATACACATACTTGACCTGCTTAAAGGTTATAGCTCGGGATGCAGGGTCCCTTCCCTTAGCATTGAAATCCTCCATTCCATAGAAAATCCTACTAAGATTGGTGACTAACCGGATCATCAAGTATATCGCATTTGTCCTTACCCAAAAAGCATGATCTATAAGGTGTTAACAAAGCAACGGAATGGGAGACTCAATACTTTTTTGTCAAATGTTTTTCTAACATTAGAGGGATATTTACTACTTCCAATAAGTTGTTGCTGTGGTTGTTTTTACACCATGCCCACTCATTATCTTTCTATAATGGATGCTTCTTTTTAGATTATGCTCCTAAATAGCCCAGATGGTCAGAAAATTATGCTATCCTTAACTAAAGCAGTAGAAAGTATGGGGAATACGCTTAGACTACTGATCCGGCTGACCTCCTTAAACATTCCATCATTTTATACTAGCATAAGGTCTTAGGAGAGCCCTTGAAAGTCCGAATCAATGCTAGAGGAAGGTGCTCATTGGTGATGGAAAAATCAGAATCCTTTTCCTCCAACTCTCCACTTTAGCATAATGCTGCTAGTAAGTTTTATTATAGCTAAAAAGGGAATTTCTAACGTTTTCAGCTTACAAACCTCATTTTCATTTTAGGTTCATCTGCTCTTATTATCGCTCCCAAAGAAGTAAAAGTCAAAGAAAAACATTCAAAAAAGAGAAAAGGTAAAGATGAAGTTTTGGCTTCGTCCCAACCAACTATGACTATCTCCTTTATAGATTCCATTGCTCAAGCCATTGAAGAATTAGATGAAGATGAAAGAGGTGATGATGTCTTCGTTAATGCTCTTTTTTCTCCCTAAGTTATAAGGCTCAAATTTGCTGTGAATTCACTCCCATTATCATATATAAGATGGAGCATGTGAATATTGGTCCAAGTCCCGAAGCGACTTATTTGGTCAAAGCTCTGGAAAATCCCAAAAAGGTTCAAACTGAGATATCCAAGGAGGCTTCAAACCCAATCCCCTTTCTAAATATTACATTCCCTACTTCTCCAATGTCGATTAGTCGCTTGTGCATTGAACTCGGTCTAATTCTCTCCCCAGACGATCCTCTTCCTTCAAGGACTCAAACTCCAACTTCATTAATGAATTTTGAAGATCTTGCACAGATGGCTGTTCAATCTCTTTCCCTTTCTTCTCTCGAATCATCATAGCCTCTGATTTATTTTGATGACCATTGTTTTCTTATTCTCAAGCAGCTCATATTAGTACGTTTTCTTTCTCACTCTGTTAGCTTTAATTTTATAGATTCTGTTTAACTAATATGGATTACATATTTTCAGGTAAGAAAGCATACTCTTATGTGATGCCTCTTAGGGACCTTCAAATGAGTTAGTTGAGCTTAAATAGAAAGTTTCTTCACTCCAAAATGATATGATTGACATTGCCGTGGTAAGAGACGTGGCAATCTTAAAAAAGGCAAACTTGCTTCTTCTCTTGAGAAAGAAAGGAAAGCCAAGCAAATATTGAGAAGAGAGTGAAAAACTTGGAAGCTGGTCTCGAGTTATTTAACAGGCTCAAAGCAGATCTAGAGAAGATGACCAAAGAAAACTTCAAGCTTTCCAAAGAAAACTCAAACTAGCCAAGAAGAAAAAATTATTATAAGATCAACTTTTAAAGAAAATCTAACCTCCTAGAATATTCATAGAACAACATTAATAATGTGACGAAAAAGGTCACTTCCTTTCTTGATGTCGCTCTTCCTAAGATTACCAAGAAATGTTATGAAGACACTCTGTATGGGGTATATGCCAATAACATCAGGAAATGCCTAGAAATGGATTTCCCATCTCTTCTTGCCTTGAGTGAAAAATGCGAGAGGAAATTCAGTCTTAGAATAAGAAAGATAAGAAGGCTTATGATGCGGAGTTCCATACCGATGAAAAAATTGATGCTAGAAAGTGGCTATAATTCGACGATGCTCCCGTTGATGAAGAGCCAAAACTTGATGAAGAGGAAGATAATAATAATGATGACGACGACGATCATGATAATGGAGATTATCATGATGATTATGATAAGGGTGATGGTGGAGGTAATGGAGTAGGATTTTCTATGGAGCCAGGTAAAAAGGTTGGATCTGATGAAGTTGATTTGGACTCAACTACCCAGGATACTGAAGCTACTGACTTTTCGAAAAATGATTCTCTTAAGACAGGCGGTGCTTCTCGAGACCAAGGACCCAAAAAAGGGAAAATATCTTCATTAATGGTTCCTCTTTCTCATGTATATGTCACTTTATTCAAATATGTTAAGTTATAAAATAATATTAATTAATGCATCAATTCTTTTAGTTAAAAAGAAAATCGAAATACTGCTATGAAACTATACTTGAAAAGAAACAAATGAAAAATGATCGTTTAAATAGAGAATTAGACTAGCGAATGAAAATTAAAATAAGCTTTCCAAAAAATATAGGAAACTTTCTGAAAGCGCATCAAAGTTAAAATTCTTCAAGGAAAGAGAAATTGCTCCCTAGATGATGAAAGCCCATCAACACGGGGAAATACACATGTAGGACAATTCCAAACTGATGGATCTCTTCTTGATTCTAATTGATGATAGGAACACCATGGTAGAGCTTCTGTACAGAGCTTATTGTAGTGGTAAATTGATTGATATCTCGTATTTAGGTTATAATTATGGAAGTTTGCTTCGACGCTTTTATGTAGATATTTGGACGAGTATGGGTCCAATCCCTATATCGAGATGTGCTGGTACCTTCCTAGAATGGCATCCGTCCCACTTTCTTCTAGTGCTCTTCCTCCTAAAAACTTAAATTCCATAAGAAAAGATTCATTTTTGAAATGTATAAAAAAATCAATTTTATATGAACCTAAATGTATGTAATATTCCACTTGGTTTATTTATGAATTTTACCATTTTAGTTTCTAATACTTAGTTTAATTTCATTTCAAATTGTAGTTGTTGAATTAAAACCTCTCATGCAGTCCAGTTTCTAAGGGCTTCTTAAGTAAATTTGTCTAGTTAAAGAGAGATTTGATGGGAAAAAATTCGATTTTCAAAACATCGCAACTGGCAAGACATTGCTTCCTTGGAAATTTATAGGAAGTCACATGCATTACCCTCATTTCTGCTTTGTCTTTCTGATAATGAAAAGGATAAGTTGGATGAAATCCAATCTTATTTCACCAAAATGATATGTGACTATGATAGTCCTCTAGTTAGGGAGTGGGATTATCGACCGTTCCTTCCTATTTACACCATGGAAGGAATTAAGGCCTCCTTCGATTCTATACTTATGTTTTCTACTAAGTCATTTGAAAAAGATGAAACATTCGAATACTGATTAATTGTTTTATTAAAATAGAATTGTGATGTAACCTTAATTTTTGTATTACTTGTGAACTCTGCTTATTATCAATAGAAAATTTTGTTTTTCGTATATTCACTCTCATCTTTTTTATTCTTAATAGGAAACTCAATTAGTATGTGCATCTGATTCTCTGGATGCTTCACAAATTACTGAAATTATGGACAGGTTTCTCAATTACGTTGAAGAAATATGATCATCTTAAGACTACTCAACTCTGCGATTCACAAATAATCCTATAGTACAAGAGTGTAAAAGGAAATATTTATTTGGAATCAATATTTAGGATTTACAAGGAAATGACTGCTCATATTGAGGAGTAATTTAAAGAAAGGGAGGAAGAGCTTCAAGCATTAAAAGAGAGAACTAACTCAAATTGCGAGCCTGGTACTTCACTCGAAGCTGATGCAGTGATGCCAAATTATATCAGAGAATAAACGATCTTGAAGTAGACTTAATAAAGGGTCCAGTTCACTGTTAATCAGTAGAGCTTATTGAAAGTGAAGGTGACCGACCTCCCTACCCCCACTCTTAGAAGAATTACCAGCTCTCGTTCTTCGATGAGCAGAGAATTTTATACTTTGCGAAACCTGTCTTCGGGTTCAAGCAATGGATAAAATCTAGTCATGGAGAAAAAACGTTAAATTCAAGATCATAGAACATTTTGGTAAGAAATGGGTGAGAAAGTTTCTCAATGTATAAGCAAATATGAGAGCAAAGTTTAAAAGCTTAACCAACAGAGATATACTTTCAAACAAAAGATTGAAGAGTTGAATAGCTTAATCAAAAGTTTACGAGGAGCCAATAGACTCTCCCAGATTAATTCAATTGACCGTTATCCATATAATTCCAATGTCGAAAGTAATATTATGAGCAATGTTGTCATAAAAGGATTAAGGCTACTGAGTTCTATGTTGAATAACAAAACCACATCTCGTCAACAACATATCTCTCCGAGGTTACCTCTATGCACTTCTTTATTGTCTCAACAACATATCTCTTCAAAGTCGGAAACATGCATCTTCGATGATGTACCGCACCACACCTCACACTTTGACATAATCCTTCTTTGATGGAACATCATACCACTCATTACCAACACCATACTCAAATGACATCGAAGGGGTTAAGTACCAGTGATAGATTGATATCGAAGAGGCACCTCGCTAGTAATCACAGAAACTTCTAATACCATGGCGGAATCTCACCCTACAAGATCTTTGAAAGTATTTATTGCATCACTCTTTACCATTAATCACATCCCACATCACTATGTATAGCACTTCGAAGGCATTAGAAGCACCGCTATTCAATTTCCATGACCAAAGCAGGCTCATCAACACACTGCTCTTCAACCATTGACACATTTCGCCATTCATAAGGAATCATATATTTAAGCAACATAATGTCGATGAAAAGTACCCCCAATGTCAATGAAAACCTTAATGTTACTTGATGCACATCGATGATAACATCACCAACCAATGCAAAGACTTCACATAGCATAAAGATAAGGACAAAGACTATAGCGCTTCGATGGTACCATCTTACACTAGCGATGATAGGCAACAAGGTTGAAGATGTGGAAATAGAGATCTACCTCCTGTATAATGAATAAAAGCTAGGGCATACCACCGAAGTCAAATGCCACCAATGCCACCAAATGCCACCAAAGTCACCGAAGAGGGCTGCCAACTCTACAAATACGACCTTATGGGCAACATTTTAGGGGTTGGATTTCATTTCTCTCTCTCGCTTCTTAAATCAAAGCCTTTCAACCATAAATCAAATTGGGGATAATTCTTTTTAACTATAATCATATTTGAATAAAATGAACATGGACTTGACTAGGGATATCGACTTCGACTATAACATCATTGGACATTTTTGTTTTCGACTTGCGTATTATGAACTTATCATGATCAACTCAACATGAGCATAGTTGAGATGTGTCGGATTATGATGAATAGTTATATGTGTATTTAAATGGACTATGAATTCTGAACTATAAACTTTGAACATAAGGACGGGATGTAAAGTCTATTGTTATACATAATGGAGTATCACAAGACTCCATGACTTGTCTTCTGTGCCTATTGAACATATAACATAATATAACATAACATAACGTAACATAAGTCATTTGGTCAATTTTATCCAATGACTAATGTAGATCCATATGCATGACAATCCTAATGGCTTTTGAGGACTTGAATATAATGATTGAAAGTGACAAATGAATTTCCATATATTCTTCCTCAAAGGCCAATTGTCATCCACCCATTAATAATTCCATCTCATGCTTAGTCTTGAGTGATGAGTTAGACCTTGATGCATCATTGAGTCGCTCAACCATATCTCACACCTATTGAGACGAAGGCAACATGACCAATTAATGCTTGATTATGTCTTTGCATGTGATTAAATCAAGTACATCACCGCAGTTCACATCCGAAGTTCTATACCATTTTTTGGTCTAACATTTTTGATGCTGGAAGGAGGGCTGGAACCTTCAACTTGTTTAATTCCCTCATCATCCAGTAGTTTCAAGAAATTGAGATGACGAAGACTCAATGCTCAGACCAAAGAGGTCATATAGACAACGACACTAGAAGTGAATGTGTGACTCCCAATTATAACGTGGGAAACACAGAACACGAGCAACTATCACAACCAGTGTAGTCAACTAGTAGTGACGCAAAAATCCATAACTTGGAGCAATAACTGCCGATGATGTAAGAACTCTTAGAAGGAGTGCTTGCCCGGTAATCTCCAAAGACTACCAAGCTTACAGGAGGAGACGACGCAAAATCTCTAAGGAGAAACTTGAATTCTTCCCAGCTTAGGATTAAAGGAAAAAGAAAACTTACTGTAACTTTAGAAAAAGAGAAGTAACTAGTCAGCTAAGGCAGGTTATCAAGGAAGGTTGGAGGAAAAATCCAACGATTAGTCTGGAAGCTCTACTTCAGAGGGATATAAACCTGGAAGAAGAAATTATCATACCGCTGAAGACTACTTGAAGGATATGGCAGCAAAAAGGGAAAAGGATATGCTCAATGCTAATAAAAAGAGGACTTAAGATGAGAGAGTCAACTAATAATCAGTGGGAAGATCCATTCATTGATGAAATTATTTCTGCAAGGATTCCATGTCACATTAAAATCCCATCAATTGGATACAATAGAACAATAGATCCGGATGACTATTTATTAGCCCTTAAGAGTCAGATGGACCTGTACAATGCGTATGGAGTAGTGCGGTGTATGCTTTTCCTGACCACTTTTCGAGATGCGGCAGCTAAATGGTATTGGCAATATTGAGGAAGAACTATATACGCTTTGAATCAGTTCTCTTATGAGTTTTCAACCCAATTCTGCATTTGCAAAGATCCCGCTATTGACTATACTATAGTAGCAAACATCAAACAGATACCAAGAGAGCTATTAGGAGACTATTTTAAAAGGTTTAACGCAAAGTTTCAAAGCTAAAAACATGACCGATAGGAGTAAGCTGGTGGCAGTACACTCGGGGCTAATCGAGCAACCCACATTTTGGCGGGAGCTATACATTCATGAGTGCAAAGATTTATAAGACTTTCACTTTCAAGCAGATAAGTTCGTCCGAATGGATGAAATATACAATGCCAAAAAGAAAGCTCGGCTTAGAAGGGAAACGTGAAAGATTAATCACAACCATAACCATAAAATGCTAAGGTAGGAAAAACACTCAAATGCATGCCATGTTGCTTTAAACAAACCAATATCTTATGTATAAATTGTAATGAAAGAGAATGGTGATTTCCCTATCTCTTACAAGGCAAAGAGTAACCATGAACCAAAACGATTAAAAAATCTCTAAGTCCCTAGAGTGCGGACTAGAGTACTCTGAGTCCCCAGAGCGCGGACTAGAGTATAAACGACTTAAATATCTCTAAGTCCCCGGAGTGTGGACTAGAGTACTCTGAGTACCCAGAGCGTGGACTAGACTATAAACGACTTAAAAATCTCTAAGTCCCCAGAGTACGGACTAGAGTACTCTGAGTCTCCAGAGCGTGGACTAGAGTATAAATGACTTAAAAATCTCTAAGTCCCCGGAGTGCGGACTAGAGTACTCTGAGTCCACAAAGTGCAGAAAAGATTATAAACGACTTAAAATCTCTAAAGTCCCCAAAGTGCGTACTAGAGTACTCAAAGTCCCCAGAATGCGTACTAGAGTATAAACGACATAAAAATCAAGTCTCCGGAGTGCGGGCTAGAGTGCTCTGAGTCCCCAGAGCGTGGACTAAAGTATAAACGACTTAAAAATCTCTAAGTCCCTAGAGTATGGACTAGAGTACTCTGAGTCCACAGAGCGCAGACTAGAATATAAATGATTTAAAAATATCTAAGTCCCTCGAGTGCGGACAAGAGTACTCTGAGTCCCTAGAATGCGGACTAAAGTATAAATGATTTAAAAATCTCTAAGTCCCCGGAGTGCGAGGTAGAGTGCTCTAAATCTCTAGAGCGAGGACTAAAGTATAAACGACTTAAAAATCTCTAAGTCCCTAGAGTACGGACTAGAGTACTCTGAGTCTGCAGAGCGCGGGCTAGAGCATAAATGACTTAAAAATCTCAAAGTCCCCGGAGTGCGGGCTAGAGTGCTCCGAGTCCCCGCAGTACGGGCTAGATATAAATGATTCAAAAACTGCCTCAGTCAGTGATCGACACTTAAGTCCTGCCCTCAGTTTCAGGGACGAGTTATGAAGACTGGCTAGCGATTGCATTTCGCCTCCAATACATTGAGATTAACGTTGTTGAATTGGTGCTAAAACAAGTGAAGGTCGAGTGATTGAATCACACTCGCTCGATACTCCATATTTCGTCCGCACTCTGCGGACTTAGATGTTTGTGGGTGGTCAGTCACACCCGAGTCAGTGCTTATACTCCAACTCGCACTCTGGGAATCCGGAGTTAGTGTTTATACTCCAACTCGTACTCTGGGGCTAGGAGTTGATGCTTATACTCCAGCTCGCACTCTGGGAACTTAGAGTTGATGCTTATACTCCAGTTCGCACTCTGGAAACTTAGAGTTGATGTTTATACTCTAGTTCATGCTCTAGGAACTTGGAGTTGGCCAAAAATGGTCAGTCACGTCTGTTTAGGCATTTGAATTTCGTTCGCACTACGGAACGATGTATTTATCAGGATCGTGGATGCTTGATTCACATCCACCCTGAGTTAACAAGCGAGGTCATTAGATGGACGGGTCCATCCTTCTCAAACTTTGTCAAGATACAAGCGAAGTCATTAGGTGGACGGATCCACCCTCTTTGAAACCGCATTTATAAGTTTATACTCCAGCTCGCACTCTGGAAGACAAAAGTTAGTTAAAGGATTGTCATGTATCAATCCTTTTTTGACTTTAGTGTGATGGCTTGCCCCCGAGCTCGGGTTTCACTTAGCGAGTAACCGGTCGTATCATAGTTACTCCTTATTTGAATAAATCGCACCGTATGATGGAACATAGCTCTTCATGCATCGTGATGGTTGCATGACACATTCAATAAATCACAGCTCTGACTCGAAGAGATTGCATTTTATTGTTGAAATAAGAAATACGGCAAAGTTGATTGCCTTATTACAAATTCAAGTTTCAAAATGCAAAAACAAATTAATATTGAAAAGTAGACTAAATAAATAAAGCCTGTTATGTATAGCAGCGACGAAGACTCTCGCTGTTCCAGGCTTTTGGTAAAGTAAGACCGTCAACGGTTGATAACTTAAACGTGCCATCTTCGAGCTTTTGTTCAATTACATACGGTCCTTCCCACGTTGGCTTCATGTGCGAAGGAACCGGGAAGATTCTTTTGAGGATGAGATCACCGAGTTCGAAGGTTCGAGGTCGGACCTTGGCATTGTACAATCGGGCGACTCGACTTTGGTATACGACTGCCCTCAAATCAGCCTCTTCGCGCTTCTCATCAAATAAGTCCAAGGATTCAGCAAATAATATAGCATTTGTCCTCAGATCATAATAAGTCATACGATGAGAAGATACTACCATCTCGACTGGAATAACGACTTCTGAACGGTAGGAAAGAGAGAATGGAATGTATCCGGTCGTGTATGTAGTTATTTCTATTTAGTCGTTGTAAATAGACTTTTTGGTTTCAGGTTTAGGAGAAATTATAGGGGAACTTTATTTTGGATTAGTGAATAAAACTTTGTTTCTTTGCTTTCGATGATTTTCATTGTTCAAATTACTGTATAACTTGTAGCCGAAATTCGAAATCTTGTAAGTTACACAAGCTCTAGTTCGCTTCCATATGACTCGGAAATTTCTGGAATCGTAAATCCTCTAGTCCACACTCTGGGGACTTAGAATACTTTTAGTCCACGCTTAAGGGACTTAGATATTTTTTTAACCATTTGTACTCTAGCTCACACTTCGGGGACTCATAGCACTCTAGTCCGTGCTCCGGGGACTTAGAGATATTTAAATCATTTATACTCTAGTCCGCACTCTGGGGACTCAGAGTACTTCAATCCGCACTCTGGAGACTTAAAGATTTTTAAGTCGTTTATACTATAGTCCGTGCTCTGGGGACTCAGAGTACTTTAGTCCACACTCTGGTGACTTAGATTTTTAAGTCGTTTTCTACTCTAGTCCATGCTCTAGGGTCTTAGAGTACTCTAGTCCGCACTCTGGGGACTTGGAGATTTTTAAGTCGTTTACTCTAGTCCACACTCCGAGAACTTAGAGTATTCTAGTCCGCACTCTAGGGAATTAGAGATTGTTAACTCGTTTATACTCAAGTCCGCGCTCTGGGACTCAGAGTACTCCAGTCCGCACTCTAGAGACTAAGAGATTTTTAAGTCATTTTTACTCTAGTCCGTGCTTTCGGGACTTAGAGTACTCCAGTCCACACTCTGGGGACTTAGAGATTTTTAATTTGTTCATACTCTAGTCTACGCTCTAGGGACTCAGAGTACTCTAGTCCGCACTCTGGAGACTTAGAGATTTTTAAGTCGTTTATACTCTAGTCCGCGCTCTAGGGACTCAAAGTACTCTTGTCTGCACTTTAGGGACTTAGAGATTTTTAAGTCGTTTATACTCCAGTCCGTGCTCTGTTGACTTAGAGTACTTTAGTCCGCACTCTGGAGACTTAGAGATTTTTAAGTCGCTTATACTCTAGTCTTCACTTTGGGGACTTAGAGTACTCTAGTCCACACTCTGAGGAGTTAGATATTTTTGTTTTTGTTTTGTCGATTGATTTTTGAAACAAGACAGATAAGTGTCGGGTGTTAGCAAGCATAATCCAATGGATGACCCATAAGGGATAGTTAAAGGAGATTTTCTAGGATAACCAAAAAGATGTCTGTCCAAAGAAGAGCAACCCGATACTCCCAAATAACACTGCAAATGTGATAGAAGAAGATGTCCAGCTTGATTTCATCTACCTCTTAATAGATTTGACGTGATCCATGGGGGTCCACATATGGCCAGAAACAACAAAGGTGCCAGAAACCATTGCATTACGAAAGCGAAGGAATGAATTTTCTCAATCCAGGAAGAAACGCCACACAAAAACCATAGGATTCAGATTTAGATGCATAACCTAACCATTACCCCATAAGTGCTAAAGGGAGTCTTCCATCCCCATAATGACCCAGTCATGAAAAATTCTTAAATCAGACTTCTAATTATGATGAAAATTTCTATTGACACCGAAAGTGCAGTCAACGTAATCTTTAAGAATGGCTTGAATCGGCTGGGAATTCTTAAGGAGAATTTGGAGTCAAGCTAGGGTCTATCTTTGGATTCAACAATAAGGGGTCAACCCCCGTAGGCCACATAATGCTTTTGGAACAGATGGGGGTTCCGCCACACTGCAGGACTTTCAAAACTCTATTTGCTGTAATTTTTCAGCCATCTTATTACAACATGTTCTTTGGAAGGCCAACACTAGATGAGGTTGATGCTTTTGTGTCACAAAAGTACCTGATGATGAAGTTTCTAACTAAGAGTGGTTAGGGAACAGTACAGGAGAGTAGTTTAGTTCCCATGAAATGGATTTTTCGATGCTTGATTTGTTTGCACCAAAATTGGTCACAAACCCCAAATACCGTGAAAGCACCAGTGTATGAATACAAATCAACAATATTCAAACACATATAACAGATCTCCACAAATAACAAGCAGCAAATCGGAAATAATGAACAGAGACACAAGTTTTATAGTGGTTCGTCTATCTCCGGCCTACGTCCACTCCAAAGTTTTATCCTTTTTATTAATTATCCTTGCTGGTTACAAGTGATTACAGCAGTTACAAAGTCCAAATTCGAAATCAATGGTAGTAATGACGATATGGAGCGATTCTGGCATCGTCCGGGCGTGCTTGTTCTCTCCAAATTCTCCGACCCCTTTTCTGAATGACCAGGGGCCCTATTTATAGGCGTAGGAGGCTGATATATCGCTGAAAATCCGATAGACCACTTCTGGCACGTGAGGGGGCCCACATGCTCGGCCTCAGAAGACTTGGGCCCACTATGGGATCGATTCGAACTCCATTCGAATCGATCTTAAAATCATCCAATCGAGGTGAAACTTGGTGTGAACATCCTTCAACATGCATGTAAGCTCCTGTAAAAATTTCATTGCATTTGGATCAACAGTTTGGAAGATATGATCGATTCGAGATCAAAGCTCCGTGTGTTCTGTCTGGTTCGAATCCATTGCTTCGAATCCATATCCTTCGACTCCATCACCATCACGCGCGCGCAATGACGTGGTGCTATCCTCCCGGGTCGATTCGAATTATGTGGCGTGTTGACTCCATTTGATGCGCCGAGTTGAACGCTTTCCTCCTAGAGACGCGCACATATCCACGCTTCACGCTTGCATGTGTCCATCACTCCTCAATGTACTCAACCGTTTGCGGCATGTCCTTTTGTATCGATCGCAAGGGGGGATTTCATATCGATCCGATCGATACGAAGATGTTGAACGCTATCGATACGAATCGAAGGCAAACAGATGAGTACGAAACCATGCACGATGATGGATACGAACGAAGCCTTACTTGATGGATACGAGCGAGATTTTACCTTATGGATACGAGCCTGGACAGCCTCTCATGGATATAAAAATGCCAAAATTCATCTTGCCATCGATACGAACATATCGATTCGAACCATCACCATGCCATGCCTTTGAATCTGGGTGTGTTGCCATCGAGTCGAAGTTCACCTCGCCTTCCTATCTGATCGATACGAAGATCATTGAGTCGAACCCGTGCCTATCGATACGAAGTGTATCGATTCGAAGTCCTCGCGTCCTGATCGATACGAAGTGTATCGATTCGAAGTCCTTGCGTACTGGTCGATACGAAGTGTATCGATTCGAAACATCCTTTCATGCCGATGGATACAAACAGCATGCCCTTCCTACCTTGAATCGATCATATCTCCTTCATACGAACTCCGATTAACCTAAAATTTGAAAAATAGCATTTCCTATTCCTTATCATCATCTCCAACCAATTCCGTCCCGATCGGAGCTCAACCAAATTTTGACGTTATCGATTGTAGTCTTGTTTACAATCGATCTCCAATCCTGATATCCATCATTCCATACCTATTGTTGATATTCCAGTTTTGACCAAAAAGTGGGATAACATGATTAGTATAAGCGAAACTACATTCCCTATTATGACACAGTGCAACGTAAGTCAATCCAAAATGAAATTACTTGGCCACTGAATGAAGGATCGTGCAACCAATCATTTGAAGCAAAGGCAAAGCACTAAGTGAAGATCAATGTATGTTTAGGAAATTCATCCTTTCAGAAAAGAAAAGAAAGAGAAAAGATGAAAATCTAGTAGATGAAAAGGTAGAAGGAGATGAGATTATAACTAAACTCGATGGTAGGGTGACTAAGAGGATGAAACCCATCGAGGAGCATGAGGAAATATGCATAGACCTAATTGACACAACAAAAATAGTAATAGTTGGAAAAGATCTGAATAGCTAACTAAAATGGGAGTTAGTTCATTTTCTTCAGTCCAGCAAGGACATGTTTGCTTGGACTCATTCATATATGATAGGTATAGGCCCAACTTTTATGTGCCACACTCTAGACATAGATCCAAATGTCGTGCCAATCCGACGAAAGAAAAGGCAATTCGATAATGTTCGATCTAACGCTTTAAAGGAGGATGTCAAAAAATTACATGAAAGTGGATTCATTCGAGGAGTGCTCTATTTGAAGTGCATAGGCAAACCATTTCTTGTCAAGAAATCCAATGGAAAATGGAGAACATGCATCGATTATACCAATTTTAATAAGGCATGCTCGTAATATTGTTATCCACTCCCAAAAGCAGATCAGTTAGTTGATGCAACAAGAAAACACTAGCTTTTGTCATTCATGGATGCTTATTCAGGATATAAGCAGATTCCAATATTCAAGCCTAATGAGGAAAACACCAGCTTTATAATAGATTAGGGAACTTACTGCTACAAAGTATTGCCCCTTGGACTGAAAAATGCATGGCGACATATTAGAGACTAGTAAATAGAATGTTCAGAGAGCAAATTGGCTGGAACAATGAAGTATATATAGTTGACATGCTAGTCAAATCTCAAGAAAGTAATCACCTAAAAGATAAAGAAGAAATGTTCGATGTGCTACAAAAATATCAAATGAAACTTAATCCGCATAAGTGCTCTTTCGGGATCCAGTCTAGCAAGTTCTTAGGGTAAATAGTTAGTGCAAGAGGAATTAAAGCAAACCCTAATCAGATCCAAGCTATCGGTGACAAGGCAGAACCCAAAAGAGGCGAGGATGTAATGAGCCTAGCATTGAAGGTTCAGTTTAAATGCATCACATTTTTCAATGTAATCAAGAAAAAGAAAACTCTGAATGGAGTGAAGATTGTTGGAAATCATTGCAAGAGCTAAATGATTATTTATAAAAAATCACCAGCACATTCCGGTCCTGTGGATAGAGAGTTTTTTTTTATATCACAGTTTCTAAAAATACAGTCATCTGATATGGGTGGAAAAGGGGGTTTAACTTTCGGTATACTATACTAGCAAAAGACTCATGAATGTAGAAACCAGATATCCCGTTGTATAAAACTTGCATACTTCTTAATGCTTACTGCATGCAAATTAAGGGCTTACTTTAAAGCACATAAAATTAAAGTCTTAACTAAGTTTCCACTTAACCAAGTCTTTAGCAAGCTAGAAACATCAAGAAGGTTAGTTGAGTGGGGAATTGAGCCTAGCCAACATGATATCGAATTCTTACCATAAGTATCAATCAAAGGACATGCTCTAGCTGACTTCATTAATGATTGCAAATGATTTATTAAGGAGCGATCAGAAAAAGAGATGATTTGAAACCTAAGTGGAAATTATTTATAGATGGATCTTGAAATGAACAAGGAGTTGGAGTTGGATATGTGGTCATAACTCCCGACGGGCATTGTTTGCCCTACGCATTGAAGTTAGGGTTCCCAACTACTAATAAAGTAGTAGAATATGAATCAGTGATAGCGGGACATACCCTGGCCCTTCAATTGAAAATCCCTAGAATTGTGATCTTTGGTGACTCACAATTAATGGTAAATCAGTTGAATCAGAGATATCAGATGAAGGTGTTCGACGAAGGTTTTTCTATCGGTTTAGAAAACCGTCGAATGAATTTAGAAATAAAATTAACCGCAAGTGTACGTCGTACAAAAGTTAGTACTTGGCAAGTATGGGTCGATCCGTAGGAAATTGTTAGATTTTAAATCTCTATTTAGTCAAATTAACTAAATTTGAAAGTATGATTAACTAAAAATGTAGAAAACTAACAAAAGAAAATTAATGAAAATATGAGAGTGTTAAGACAATTTAGAGGTAATTTCCACTCTCTAGATCACATAAATCAATAAAATGAAGTTATGATCTCTCTTTTGGTCATTAGTGAAATTAGTTGATGCGCTTATCATAAGTATGGTATATTTATGCTATTAATTAGCCCAATATAAACCATCAAATATAACACAAGCACTAATACACATTTAACTCTCATGAAATCTGACAACAAAGTTGAAAGAAAAATCTATTTTAAGCATGGCTTATTAACTATTGTTTAGAAATATAAGCCATCAAATTTTAATTTCAACATTCATTTCTTTGCCATAATCATCTTTAGATAAAGAGGCAATTTGTATTTTGTTTTTTAAGCATAGCCTATTTGTTATGAACAACATAGACTATCAAATTCAAAGCTAAACAACATCATTATACCACTTCAAATGTTTCCATTAAGCACAAAGAGAGAACATAAATGATCACAATTTTGAAGCTACATGATTAGAGAGCCCGATTATCCCTAAATTGAAGGGGTTTAACCTATCATATTTTTCATCAAATCAACAAATGTAGCTTGCAACATTGAACAAAAAGAAGAGGAAAAAGAGAGCAAAATGAAAAGAAAAGCTAAGTAAAAAGAAGTAAATTCCAATCTACTTGCATGAAAAGTAAACTGCACTACTAACGTAAGAAGAGAAGGATGTAAATAGAATAAAAAAACTAATTAACATTGCATAAAAAAGGAAAATTACATGAAGATAAATGGCTAAGTAGTCATGAAAAGAGAAAGAGAGCTTTCTTTTATTTTATTTAAATCTAAGCAAAAATTAACTAAGAGGAAGGGAGGTTACATAAAGCATAAGGGGTATTTATACATGTATGAAACCCTAATCCACTTTTTTGGGAAATGTCCGAAACACCCTCTTAAGAAATGTGGAGTCCAAGTAATCATTAGCTTCAAATAATCCTCATTTAGATGTGTATGAAGTTTTAAACTCTATTGCATGTGCATTAGCCTCTAATTTGTACATGAAGGTATGTGGGCAGGTGGGGTCCTCCATGATCACTACTTTGAATTATTTCCATCTTCATTTGTTCTCTTCACTCCTGTGCATGCATATATCTTCATTAAACCACTTGTAAAATTTACTAATATTCCTACAAAACAACATAGAAAATTCCAAGTAAATTTTCACAATTTAATAAATGCACAAAAATGACTGTTTTGCCCCTATAAGAAGATGAATACGTGACAAATTGAAAATAAGTTGAAGTTTCGTTTAAACAGGTTGAAATACCCAATATGATCGTTTATTTAATTTAAATATGTTAAATATGGTGGTAAAAATATGCACATTTACGTTCACATCAAAAGGATGCTAAGCTAACAAAATATGTTAAGAAGATATTGAAGATGTTAACTCAATTCATATATTTTTTGATACATCAAGTGCCATGAGGCAAAAACTCTCAAGCTGACTCTTTAGCTAATTTGGCAAGTTCATGAGGAGCACTAGAAGCCCAAATTTTACTAATAAGTTTTCTAAAGAAACCAAGCATAGAAGTGGAAAGTACTAGTACAGGAATTGAAACTTTTGTGATGACCAGATTTTAAACCCTAGCACAGAAAGGGAATCAAAATGAAACTGAAATCCTTCAGAAAGAAACCATTAAGATGAGAACCGATTATCAGTGCAAGAACAATTGGATGACTCTGATCGTAGAGTATTTAACAGAAGAAATACTGCCATCAGATAAAAAGGAAGCAAGGAGAATAAAGGGCCAAGCCCCAACTTTTATCACGTCAAACAGGATACTCTATGAAAAGGGATACTTGCTCCCTTATTTAAGGTTTGTGAGTCCAGAAACAGGGTCAAAACTACCAAAGGAATCACATAAAGTATTTTGTAGGGATCATTCTAATAGAATAATGCTAGTAAAGAAAGTTATAAGAGAAGGCTTTTATTAACCTTAAATGACTAGTCAAGCTATCGATCATGTGAGAAGATGTGACAAATCTCAAAGATTCCCTACAATTCCTCGTTTACCACTAAATGAGTTTACTTCTATATCAAGTCCATCTCTCGTCGATGTATGGGGAATTGATTTAATAGACTTCTAGTATCCAAAGGTGGAGATAAATGTGTAGCGGTGGCGATCGACTATTTTATTTGCTAGAATAACCATGACACATATTCGTGATCCTTGTAATATAGTGGTGGAGATGACCATTTACCATGAGGAGTTACCTGCTGATTTAGCTATGGAGAAGTCAGTGGACACTACACTAAATAAGTGATTTTGCAATAGTTTATATTTGTTAATTGCCAACGCTTATAAATGTCACAAACTCCTAACAATAAAAAAGTGTTAGGATATCTAAAAAATGTTGGTGAAAACAAATACTTTTCTGAATAAACTTTGCAACAGAAATAAGTGTTACTGCAGTTGGTAAAAATGTAAATAATTTATTAACAAAAGGATTCTTCTGTAATTGTTCGCTTCTCACGCTTACCCATCCATTCCCAGACATATTTTAGCCGTAGAAAATTTAGTTTAGGGTTTTCCCATTCCTCCCAAAATCGACGTCGATTTCAACCACTTCGTAAAATCGACGGTGACTTCATCCACTTTCCAATATCGAACGCCGACTTCAAAATTTTCAGTGCGGATAGAGCTTCTACGATGTGAAGACCTGAATCGCGATTTGATTTCAGTGAGGATAAAGCTGCATCTAGTTGGGTTTGTGGAGCTACGGTAGCCTGTTTAGTTGATCGACAGTGAGGAGTTTTGAAGTTTGGAAACTAAGGTTTGATTTCTATGGCCATACGTTCATCGATTTGGGAAGTGAATGGTTGTATTGGGTTTCGAGTTGCGAAGGGAGTCGGTTGCCAAACCAGGCATTCATTTGTCGTATTCTAGCCTAGGGACAATGTCGGGTTTTGATTTAGGATGCGAGAGGTTAAGCGAAAGGCACCAGCGGAGAGAGGAAGTGGATGGGGATCTATCGGCATGGTCAAGCGAAGGTATGAAATTTTAAAATTGCAAATCAATTTGTTGTTTTTGACTTGGATTTCTGGTTTAAAAATCTTACGGTAGTCGATGGAAAAAGAAATATGGAAGGAGTTGTTTTTAACGGATGGAAGGATCTTCCTATGGAGCTGCTACTGAGGATTGTTTCACTAGGAGACGATCGGACTGTTATTATTGCTTCAGGAGTTTGTACTGGATGGAGAGATGCTATTTCCGCTGGACTAGTGAGGCTTTGTCTGTCATGGTATTGATTATTCTGCTTTATCTCTTGTTATTTATAATGTTTTGTTCTTAATTTTGCCGTACAAATTTTTTTGATTGATCCTTTTAGATAAGTCCATTGAGTCATATGAACTAGGATGTTTTACATAAAAATTATAGTAACAATCTTGTTTGGTATGTAGGTTCTTGGTTTATTCTTTTGTTACTGGTCAAGCCTTTATTTAGATTATAGATTGCATGCTGGTGTTGAAGATAATAGTTTAGATTAAATGATGACCAAACCTTATTTTGTATTATACAATAAATTATACAATAAGGCTACCTCAGTCTTTAACCAGCTTATTTATCTACTGTGATTGTTGTATATTACCATAATGGAAACACGGACATGTTGCGTGTATATTTCACACTTAATTGTTTCTTTTCGCTTCCTCCTTTGTACTTCTATTTCTCTATAGTTCACTCCCTCTTTCATTTTCTTCCCTCACCTATAATTTAATCATTTACTTCAAAAAAAAAAGGTTCCAAACTAACGTTTGAGCCATGTAGAATGAGATTTCTTAGATTGATATTAAAGATAGATATAGGAGATGCTTATGGTTGAGTTTGTTAACATATGTTTATTTCAATCTATGGTCTAATTTGTAACCATAGTTTATGTTTGTCCATGTTTAAGGTTTAGCTTGTAACAATTGTTGTTTTAACAACACTCTTGAGGGTGGAGGCATACCTCTTTATTTGAATAGAAAATTATTACTGTTTTAGAAATTTGGTACAGCACATAAGCTTTATTTTCTATTTCAATTTACAGCTGTGATTTACTGAAATAAATCTTATGAAGTTCTACATAATCAACCGATCAAAGACTTCCGTCGCTGAATGTTCTACAAATTGATGACGACTTAAAACCAGTTAAACCATGAACGGGTCTGCTTTACCTAGTTGATTGGGCCCATGCCTATCCTATGCTAATTAATATTAGTTTAGTCTTCTCTTTGTGGGGTATAATTTAATCTATACACGTCTACTGCAATCAATTTCAAGTATTAACAATGCTGGGTATTTTTCAGTTTTGAAATAATAATTTCTAGGCTTTCACTTTCACGTTGAATTTAATTTTACCATTACATGTTGAATTAAAAGCTTAAAAGTGTTTGTTTAATGTGAAAAGGAACATATAAAAGGCTTTCTAATTTTATTACATATTGATTTATAACAAAATAGTTTACATTATGAAACGTTGTGTTACTATGCTGATTTGCTGGCAAAATTATGCTAAGTTTTTGCATTGTATATTTTACGATTCTTTCTTCCTTTGAGGTGGATTTATATTGCCACTAAGATTGAAGGATATTTCTGTTTTTTCCCTTCCTTTTCCTCCACTTTTTGTCAATAACAGATGTTAATAGATATACCATGAGTAATCAATGAGAATAGTATAATTTTATGATATCTAATGCACTTGTTGATTATATGATCTGTAAATTGAATATGTAGGATATAATTGATAATTTAGTTTATTTTCATGTACTTTACACTAGGATATTGACAAGTTTTTTGTATTTTTTTATTAAAATAATAACATTTATCTTTCTAAAAGAGGATATATATGTGTGTGTATATACATATATATCATTTTGTAAAAAGAAACTAGTAAATATTATAATTGAAACTTGAGACCATTATTCGATGAAGATTCTTTTTTCATTTACAAAAGATACATCTGCATTTAAAATTTAGCATCTATGTGTAAGAACAACCAAATGATGACAGTGGTAGTAAGTGAGTGATCAAGGTCGAGCTATAGTAGTAAGTTTGTGATCAAAACTAAACTAAAAAATTGCAATAGGAAGACACTAGTGAGTTGAGAAAAAAAACACATATAGTTAGCTAAACAAAGGTATGGACTGTGGGTGTTACAGTGATGCAGAGTGTATGAGGGTAGTGAAGCCTGGGTTGTGATGTCTGGCAGTGAGAATATGCAGTGGACAGTGGGTATAATGTGGTTATGGAATTGCTGTGTAGGGGTTGATTTGTAGTATATTGTTGGTTGGTTGAAGCAAACAGTGGACTGGGATGGTAGTTGCAGTTTGTTTGTGATGAAGCATGGTGTGGTTCAGGTGATGTATGGAGTGATTGTCCAGTGTGTATGCATATGGTAGAAGTATGGTATGACGGTTGTGTTGATGTAGAAGGTAGGGGTTGATATGGTGTGGGTTGCAGTGTAGAAGTGCACAGTTGTGTAGAGTCAGATGTGTTTGTAGTTTGTAGTTTGCTGGAGATTGTAGAGGTGAGGAGATAAAAGAGGGATGTTTTGAAGTTGTATTGATGGAAGTTGTAATGTCAGTCAGGTTGTTGTCAAGTGGTTAGTTTGATGGGTATTGATAGCATGCTGGAGATGTATGTATGTAGTTGTATTGTTGTGGAGTGGCAGTAGTGTAACTGTTGGAGGAGGAAATGGCTGTGTTGAGTGATGGTGAAATAGTTGTAGTTTATGGAAACACAGCAGCAGTGAACTGACGGGGTGATTGTTGAATGCTTGTGAATGTGAGCAGTAGTTTTAGGTAGCAGAAGTGTTTTGGAAATGGATGTGGTAGCAGTAAAAAGGAGGCGATTGTTGAATGGTTATGATGTTGACTGGGTAATGGTAGGAAGGAGGAGATGTTGGAGGGGATGGACTGATGATGATGCTGTTTGGAAAGGGCAGTTGTGCTTTGATATGCAGAGGTTAGGAGTGGTAAGTGATTGGTTGAAGTTTTAACAGGCACTGAAGTTGAAGTAGTAAGTGTGGATGTTGCTTCTGTGAAGTTTGAATGCAATAGTGAATGTTGCTTCAGTGAAGTGTTGGTTTGGTATGAATGGTGAAGGGCAGTGAGCAAAAATGATGAACTGGATGGTGGACAGAGGCTGTTTAATGGTGGGCAGAGGAGAAGTTGCACAGTTTGACAGTGAGCAGTTGAGTTGTTAAATATGGCAGTGATGCACAGTGTGAGTGTGAGTATTGAACGATATACGTATGTAGCCATGAACTTTGTGGGTACTGTGCTCGGGTATGAATGGATGCGTTTGGGAAATCTTGCGTACTTGCGTGTAACATTGCAGGTGTGAGTAGCGTGTGTATAAATATATATCAGTTTATATATTTGTTTGTAGAGATGCTAATATATATAACCCGTTTGGTTTTATTTTTGCACTACCCTCTTGCTGAGTTAGTTTTGGACCTGCTTATTTTTGCGTAACTTTATTCATTAACTTGGAAGTGTTGCAGAAAGCTGTCATTGATTAATACTTTGTCTATACGTATGGCTACCCAATTTTATCTTCATGTAGTTTGATTAACATGTATTTCGCATACTAAGTGCTGATGTAGTTTGGTTAACACGTATTTTGCATACTAAGTTTGCAAATTCATAAATACAAAAAAAATTAGAACCTGAGTTGTAACTCAGTCTTTATCATTTTGATTTTGAAGGTATAAGTTTTTATCGAGTGTTTATATTAAATGCAGGAACTTGAAGAAGGATGCTTTGGATTGTTGTATTGGACGTTGAAGAATATTCAAAACCATTAGAGTTTGGAGTGGATGATCAGGAATGGTTAGGTTAACCGTAAGTTAAACTTTAAGTGCATTTTGAAATATATTTTTTGAAGCTAATGTTGTAATAATATCTAAATATATGACATTGTGGTATTTTAGATAGGTAAATAATTGTTTATGATATATTATTCTACATTTGCAGAGCGTTTAAACTTTGCATTGAATATGTATGATGAATTATTTGTGATATGGAAACCATTATTTGCAGTGTGATTATATTTAAACTTTGCGTATAAGTTTTGGTGTATATATATATATATTACTAAATATTCATTTTCCAACACTTATAAGCGTTACCGTGTATTTATATACCAACACTTATAAGCGTTACCATATATTTCGTTACCAACACTTATAAGCGTTACCGTATATTTCTGTACCAACACTTATAAGCGTTATTACCGTATATTTCTGTACCAACACTTATAAGCGTTACGTATATTTAGGTACCAACACTTATAAGCGTTACCGTATATTTAGGTATCAACACTTATAAGTGTTAGTAATACGTATGTTTGTAACACTTATAAGTGTTACGAATTTGGCAGCTCCATTCCTCACAGTCCATTAGTAACACTTAAAAAGTGTTACTGAAATTATTTGTAACACTTATAAATGTTAGAATTTGCCTGTTTTGGTGTAGTGGGAAACTTAGGGTTCTCAAGGGAAGAAGCGGAAGTTCTTTAAAAAGAAGGGAGCCCAGAAGGGATATACTGCTAAGAAGTCAAAGGCTGAGGTATTTTGCTATAAGTGTGACAAGAAGTGTCACTTTGCTAATGACTGTCGGTCAGTAAATAGGAAGAAAGTTGCAAGTAAGAAAAATGTGAAGTGCTATAACTATGATTAAGTTAGGCATTACAATAATCAGTCTCTAGAGCTAGTTAGGGAGGACAAAGGGAATTTTTTTGCTATAGGACCAGCTAGGCCTACCACAGCTAATAAAGGAAAGAGTGTGATGGAAGGTACTCTTTTGATACAGAGTATTCCAGTTAGAGTACTTTTTAATACTAGTGCATCACATTCATTTATATCTCTATATTTGGTTGATAAAATATGTTTAGGACTCACCTACCTAGTTACTTCCTTAAGGGTTGCGAATCCAATAGGAGGATATGAAACTCTAAGGTTAAGATGAGACCATAAAACTTGATTTATTGGGTCATAAATTTGCATGTAGTTTGTATGTTATTGATTTCGTAAATTTCTGGATTATTTTGGGTATAGATTGGTTGAGTGAGGTATGAGGCTAGAAATTTTTACCAAGATAACAAAATATCACTGAGACACCCAGATAGTCATAAACGAGGAATGCCGACCGGAGTGTTAGTTCTATGCTTAATACTATGGAGGTTGGAAATGATTTAAGTCAGGTTCGGGTAGCAAGGGAGTTTGCAGATATCTTGAACCAGTCACTGGACTACCCCCAAAGAGAGCTGTTGGATTTAGAATAGATCTTATGCCAGAAGCTGAACCTATAAGTAGACCACCTAGCAGGATGACACCAACTGAGTTGAAGAAATTAAAGGTTCAGCTAGTGGATATAGAAGGAAGAAGTTTTACTTGACCAAGCAGTTTGCCTTGAAGGAGCGGCCATGGAGTTTGTAAAGAAACCAGATGGGCCGTTGAGGATGTGCATCGACTATTATAAGGTAAACGAAAGGACAATCAAGAATAAGTATCCTTTGTCAAGAATGGATGATCTGTTTGATCAGTTGACTGGAGCAAGAGTGTTTTCCCAGTTGGAGTTGGCGGAGGCTTTCCATCAGTTAAGAGTGGAGGAGGACAGTATTTCTTTGACAATATTTCGAACTAGGTATGGTTCATATGAATGGTTGGTGATGCCATTTGGATTAATGAATGCACTTGCTTTCTCTGTGGATTTGATGAACCGAGTTTTCCAAGAGTGTTTGGATAGATTTGTGTTGGTGTTTATAGATGACATTCTAGTCTACCCTAGGGGTGAGAGAGAGCATGAAGTTTATTTTCGAGTGTTACTTAAGACGTTGAGACAGAATCAACTAAAGGCAAAGTTTACCAAGCGTCATTTCTGGAAGAAAGAGGTAAATTTTCTTGGTCACTTGGTTTCATAGGAAGGGTTGTTAGTCGATCTAGATAAGACCAATGTCGTGAATAACCGGAAGAGACCAGGGACTGTGACTGAGATCAGGAGTTTTCTTGGACTTGCTGGCTACTACAAGAAATTCAATAAGGATTTCTTGCGGATAGCAGCACCCTTAACTAAGCTAACCAGAAAGGAAGTGAGATTTGTTTGGTCCGATAAATATGAGGAGGCATTACTTTAGTTAAAGCATTTGTTGACTAATGCACCCGTGTTAATAGTTCGAGACGGAAACCAAGGATTGGTGGTGTATACTGATGCATGTGGAACTGGATTAGGAGCGGTGTTGATGTAGAATGGTAAAGTCATTGCCTACGCAAATAGGTAGCTTAGACCGCATGAAGTTGGATATCCTACTCATGATTTGGAGTTTGCAGCTGTGATCTTCGCACTGAAGATTTGGTGACATTATCTCTTAGGGGAGAGATTTGAGTTGTATATCGATCATAAGTCTTTACGATATTTATTCTCTCAGAAGGAGTTGAATATGAGGCACCAGAGGTGGCTGGAGTTTTTGCCTGCTTATGGTTTTGGTATGGAACATTCACCAGGAAAAGGTAATAAAGTGTTTGATGCTCTTAGCAGGAAACATCGGAATATGATGTTAGTTATGTTGGTGGAGTGGAAGGATTTAGAAGATTTAGTCTTATTGCGATGTGTAGTTAAGATCGACTGCTAGTTCTAGTCAGGGTACCGTAGGTTGTCTTGTTTAGAAGTTCGACCGGCATTGATTGAGAAATTTGCCTCTAAGCAGAAGGAGGATCCAGTATTAGCTGAAATGATCAGAAGAATGGAGGTTGAAATAGAGATCGATGATTTAAAGGATTTTAACCTTGACCCTAAAGGATGGCTAAGAAAGAAGGGACGGTTGTGTGTTCGGAATGTGGAGGACTTAAGGAAAGAAGTTATTAGAGAATGTCTTCGGTCCAAGTTTACGATTCATCCTAGAGGGACCAAGATGTATTAGGATATGAAAAGGAGCTTCCATTGGGAAGGCATGAAGAGGGATGTTGGCTTGTGGGTTAGAAAGTGTGCAAACTGTCGACAGGTGAAACCTGAACATCAGAAACCGAGTGGGTTGCTTTAGCCTTTAGAGATTCCAGTTTGGAAATGGGACTCGATATCTATGGATTTTATAGACGGGTTGCCAAGGTCAAATGGAGGTAATGAGAGTATATGGGTTATAGTGGATAGATTGACTAAGAGTGCACATTTCATTCTAATTAAGTCAACTAGAACGAAACTTGATTTAGCTAAGTTGTTCTTGAAAAACATAGCTAGACTGCATGGAGTTCCTAGTAGTATAGTCAGGGATAGAGATGCTTTGTTCACTAGAGAATTCTGGAAGAGTCTACAGGAAGTGATGGGTACCAGGCTTAATATGAGTACTACATATCACCTTCAGATAGATTGGTAGACAGAGAGAGTTAATAAGGTAATCGAAGATTTTATTGAGAGCTTGTGTATTGGACTTCGGTGGATCTTGGGAGGATAACCTACATTTGGTTGAATTTTCCTATAATAACAGTTATCAAACAAGTATAGGAATGGTGCCTTTTAAGGCTTTGTATGGAAGACCCTACAACTCAGTAGTATGTTGGTTGTAGACTGAAGATAGACTAGTCTTAGGTCCAGATTTAATTAGAGAAGCGTCAAAAAAGATTGAGTTAATACTAGGAAGAATGAAGGAAGCTCAGTTAAGATTGAAGAATTACATGGATAAGAGGCGTAAGGAAAAAGAATTCTCAGTTGGAGATAAGGTTTTCATTAAAATATCACCTATGAAGGGTGTGGTGTGATTTGAAAAGTCAGGGTAGTTGGCCCCAAGATATGTAGGTCTGTTCCAGATCATAGAGAAGATTGGAAAGCTTGCAAACAGAATAGAGTTGCCAAGCAGTTTTGTAGGTGTCCAATGTATTTCATATGTCATCTTCGCAAGTATTTGCATGTTCCAAATACTACTATTCTTCTAACAGTGTTGGAAGACTTAGTAGTAGAGCCTAATTTGACATTCATTAGACAAACAGTTCAGGTTGTAGCTAGAGAGGAGAATAGATTAAGGAATAAGACAGCCAGGTTGGTGAAAGTTTAGTGGAGCAACAATGAGAAGGACTATACTTGGAAGAATGAGGACGGAATTAGATATACTTATCTTGATCTACGTTTAGGGTATGTCTATATTAGATTTATATAGATAGTTGCTAGTCAGATAGACTAGTATGGTTGTTAGGTGTTGTTACAGATGATTGCTATGATTAGTATTTAGTCCTTACTGAATTTCATGGATGAAATTTTGTAAGAGGGGAGCCTGTAACATCCTTAATTTTGATAACATTATTCATGAAAATTTAAGTAGATAAATTAAATAGATGATAAGGATATTGAGATTTGAAAAAATTGTGTAAAAAGGCCATGCTTAATAATTAAATAAATGGGCTTTAATTGGTTTAAAGGATAATTAGTTTACATATGGGCATATTAGTAAAAATAGCCTCTTTATTTTACACCGCTATGCATTTTTCACTATTGCTCATTCACGTTCATTTTTCTCAAATAAAAAACAAAACGCAAAAACCCTAAAGGCCGGCCATTAACAAGGAGGAAAAGAATATGATTATAATCTAAGAGCTAAGGATCAAAGTTAGGAAGGAAAAATAAACAACAAATCTCAAATTCCTTATCAAGTTTAAGATGAATAACAATTCATTCCATCTCATTTTGGTTTCTATAATCCTATGATTTAGGATTTAAGTATTTATTTTGTTTCTATGGTACCTTGGGATGATGATATGCTAAAGTCATGAATTGTTTGATTTAAAAATTTTATTTATATGTAAAATTCGTATGGTTTTAGGGAAAAACTGTGGGTTATTTATTTTAAAATGGTATGGAAACTTTTTATGTTAAGTTAAACATGATTTTGAAGATGGGTTTTAATTTTCAAAATTTTCCAAGCTATGGAAATTTTATTATGAATTTTTGATGATAAATATGAAGTAATTGGGTTTAAAATTTATTTTGAATATTCCAAGAAGAAATTGGGTCTAAATTTTTAATATGGTTGAATACCTGATGAAATTGAATTTTTGTGATTTTTGGGGATTTTTCCAATTGATTTACTGAAGGAAATAAATTATTATGAAAGAGGGACTTTTCTGCAAATATTACTTTTGTCATATGGAAGGGCTTAAAACGTTACAATTTTATGATTCAGATTTGATATAAATGCGGCATTTTAACTGAAAAGTATTTGAAAAGTTTTATGGCAGCCAATCAATGGTTTGCAAATAGGCAAGTTGTTATATAGTAATTACTAAAAGAAGCAATATTTCAGCCTTTAATTCATAAAAAAATGTTCCGTCACTAATTAGTATCCCCTTTCGACTCCAATGATTCTGTCCCATCCTAGTCGAAACCTACTTAGTTGAAACCCACATAGTTAAAACCAACACACAAGACATCACCTAGTGGTACGTAGTGGATTGGAAGGAAGGCGGAAGCCTTGGTTTCGAAAGGTAAGCTTCCGATGGGGTCGAAACCCTTCTTTATTTTCAAAAGTTAAAGTCTTACCTTGTTTATTTAAAGCTTTCGACATAGTCGAAACACATGCTTTTGAATTTTTTTATAAATGTCTTTTAAAGAAGGTTGTTGTACTATGTAAAGGAGTTAGCTTTCGAAGGAGATATTTTTGTTAAATAAGAGCTTTCGAAAAGACCCGTTTCGACCAAATCGAGACCAAGCCGCTAGTTTTCCTTTCGACAGCATTGAAGTCATCTAGGTTGTCGAAGGGATTACTTCTGTTTTAACCTACACTATGCCTTTTTCTGAATGCTTTTGAAGGGGTTGATGGTTTCGACTCTATCCTTCGAAGTTTTAATTTTGATAGGTCCTGGCTTTCGACTGGATGATTCTGATACCATCAACTTTTCCCCAAATTAATTTTAGTTTGTTTCGAAAGAGATACTTGCGTATATAACCATTTTGAACCAATGATGTTTCTAAAGAGTAAATCTAATGCTTTTGAAAGGGTACTTTATTTATTTCAAAGCTATGTTTTAAAGAACGTTTTCTTGATACCATTGAAAGGTATTATTGGTTTCGAAAGGTATATACTTAGCATTTTGAAAGGAGGTTTTTATGCTTTCGAAGGAAGTCATCCAGTGGTTTCGAAAGTGATGTTTTAAAGTTTCAAAAGAAATAACCCATTCTAATTTTCAAAAGAAAAAAACCATGGCATAAATAAAGATTTTGGAAATATTACTCACATTGTTATTAACCCACAATTGTATTTTAGCGAAGGGGCAGAATAACTAGTTAGGTTGATCCATTAGTGAATATAACTTAACAGATGTTAAAATCTTGATTGAAGATATTATCAGGGGCCAATAGGTTTACAGTAAGCCCATGAAAACTGTATGATATTGGCAGGGTCCGGTAGGTTCGTAGTTAGCCCATGAAAACTACGATTTGATACTGGCAGAGCCAGTAGGTTTGTAGTTAGCCCATGAAAACTATATCCGAGTTAAGACATTGGCAATCATTCAATAGGTTCCTAGTTAGCCCATGATAACTAGGATAAGAGATAAGATATTTGATTACGAATAGGTTCCTAGCGATCCCATGAAAACTATGATATTGGACAGATGGTCTATAAACATTTAATAGGTTAACAGTAATCCTAGAAACTATAATTGAGACAACTAGTCAGAATGAATGGGGATGGGTAATCTAGTTTTGATTTATTTGTTTTGAATATCATCATGAAGTTTTGAAATACTATGTTTTAACCATCGTTGATGTAGGAGCATAGTATATGATTTTATAAATGTTTTAGGATAGTAGTGAGGGGAAAACCCGTTTCGCTAAGCAGCATGGTCTCACTAAATATCAAAATGGTTTGAGATGATAAATTATTATTCATACCAGGCTTTATCTCCGACTCAAAGTTTTTGCTTTCCTCTTAAACTCTCGGGTACTCAATTGATTTTGAGCAGGTTGAGAGCTAAGGTTTCCAGGTGTTTTTTTAGACGAATAAAGCTTCTGGGGACGTGCAGGATGCAAGCTTGTTATTAGAGTTCTTTTATTTCCGCTGTGTGTTTTGTTTGCAAAGGCAAATTGTTTTCTTGCCTATCTATATACTTTGATCAACCAAGGGAGGCATCTTCATATATCACTGTTGGCGTATTTTGTAATAATTATATGTTATCTGAACGCGACCTGTGAACTAGGATTATGTAGTCAATTTGGAATACGTTGAAATGGAATGTGGAATTTGTTCGTTGTTTTAATTTTTTTCCATATTCCTATGTTTTCGTGTATCAATTTATTTATTGTTGCCGTATTTGATCGTCGAGGATTAATAACTATGGATGACTGCAGCATCCGTAGCCGTTAGTTTTGAGCCTCCAATTAGGGTGATGTTACAATGATCCTTCTTTGATGGAATATTTCACCACTCATTACCAACACGATACATAAATGACTTCGAAGGTGTTAAGTACTAGTAACGAATTGATATCGAAAGGGAACCTCGCCAGTAATCATAGAAACTACTAATACCATGGCGACATCTCATTCTACAACCACTTCGAAATTATTTACGTAAATGAGATTTCATCACCCTTGGTCAATAATCACATTGCACATGACTATTGTATAGCACATCGAAGGAATCAGAAGCACCGCTATTTAATCATCATGACTAAAGCAGGCTCATCGACACACTGCTCTTTTACCATTGATGCACTTTGTCATTCATAAGGAATCACATATTAAAGCAAAGTAACGTTGATAAAAATTACCATCAATGTCTATTAAAATCTTAATGTTGTTTGATGCACATCACTTATAACATCATCAACCAACGTGAAGACATTCACAAGCATAAATGCGAGGACATAGACTACATCGCTTCAATGGTAGTATCTTACATTTGAGATGACGGTTAACACATCAAAGATATGGAAATAGAGAAATGCTACCTTTATAACAATAAAAGCCGAGGTAATGCCACCGAAGTCGAATGCCATCTAAGTTCACCCTATCGAAGACGTAAGATGCAGAGTCGGGGGCCGCCTACCTCTGTAAATTTAACCCTAAGGGCACCATTTTGGGAGTTGGATTTTCATTTCTCTTTCTCGCTTCTTAAATCAAAGCCTTGCAACCCTAAGTCAAAATGGGGATAATTATGTTTGATTGTAATCATTTGAATAAAATGAACATGGACTTGACTTTGAATATCAACTTCGACTATGACATCATTGAACATTATTCCTTTGGACTTGCATATTATGAGCTTATCATGATCAATTCCACTAAACATAGTCGAGATGCGTCAGATTAAACAACTATATGCATATTTATATGAACTATGAATTATGAACTATGAAATTCGAACATAATGACGGGATGTAAAGTCTATCATTATACATAATGGACCATTACAAGACTTCGTGACTTGTCTTTTATGCCTACTAAACATAAAACATAACACAAGTCATTTGGACTATTTTATTCAATGAATAATGAAAATCCATATGCATGACAATCCTAATGGCCTTTGGTGACTTCGAATATAATGATTAGAAGTGGCAAAATGAATTTCCAAATATTCTTCTCCAAAGGCCAATTGCCATCCATCCATTAATGATTCCATCTGATGCTCGGTACTAAGTAATGAGTTACACCTTGATGCATTATTAAGTCATTCGACCATGCCTCCGCACCTGTTGAGACCAAGGTGATATGATCAATTGATGCTTGATTATGTCTTCGCATGTGATTAAATCAAGGACTAACTCACCACCATTAACATCCTAACTGTTATACCATTTTTTGGTCTTACATTGACGATGCAAATACGGTTTGGAGGAAGGAAAAGATATTCAAAGAACTCCTAGATGATGTTGTTCACCGTGTTGTTGACTCCCTAGTTGCCCAAGATTAAGAGGAGACTATATAAAATCTTGAGCTTAAGTGACGATTAGCTAGCTTCCTTTTTAGTTTGACTTTTGTAATTGACACTTTGTACATAATGTATTAGATTATAAGTATGTTTACAATTGAATGATTGTTACCTCAAATATAAGGTATGTAGTCATGAATTGAACTTTGATTTTGGTCTGAAATTGCTTTCACTTTCCCATATTTGATCTTTCTGATGTGTAGATTAAATTTATGCCTGCTTTGAGAATCAAAAGCTTTGCTGCTTGAGCTTTGATTTAAATATCTGGTAGTTTCATTAGTAAAGGAGATTCTTTTTAATTGAATTTTGAGTTGAAATTGACTTAAAGAAGCCCTGAAACTTAATCTGGAATATGAAGAAAATTAGAAACCTATAACATCTTATATTTTTGTTAATATTTAGGATATTTAGTTAGCTAAATAAAATAAAATAATGTGATGATTAAGGGGATTGAGATTTGTGATTAATAGGAGTAGTCGTGCCATGTTAATTAGTAAATTAAAATGAGCTAATATGAATTAATTGGATAAGGGAAATAGGTGAGGGCAAAATAGAAAAAAGAGTTCTAATACCTTAAACCCAAAGGAATTCATTCATAAGTCCATTTGCAATATCAAATTAAAGTAGTGGCTGACCACCATTAGCAAGAACAAGAGGTAGAAAAGCTAATGGAAGAAGATTAATCAACTTAATCCATTCAAATATCAAACTCCAGAATCTTAAAGCTAAGGTGAATAACGACCACATCTCATATTTTCTATTATTTTCGATTTTAAGGTTAAACTCGAATTATTTTGTAAGATTTTTCCATGTTTTTGAGTGGTTAATTGCTTATATATGCTTGTTGGTGATTTATGCTAAATTATATAGGTTTTATGATATATTTTAATGTGAAAACTCTATTTTATAACATCGAAATGCCTTGAAATTTTAGATATAAATCAGAAATGATATTTTAGAGTTGGGTTTCAATTTTCATAATTTTATGGAACAATGTGGACTTTATATAAATTTTCTAGTGTAGGAAATGATTATTTGGGTTTTAAATTATTTATCGCTAAATAAGTAATATTTTGGGTTTGGAATTAACAAATGTTAGAAAATATTTTAAAAATTATTTTCTGGATTTTTGTAGAATTTTCCTAAGTGTTTTAATAGACATATAAAATTATTTAAGGTATGTGACTTAAATGTTTTACATATTTATAAAAAGGAGAAGAGGTATTTTATAAATAAATTAAATTGTTTATTTTTGAAACATTGGCAGCACTTTTAGCAAATAAAATTAGCAACCAATAATATTTTGACAAATAAGGCAGGCTAGTTGAAAAGAAATTCCATTTAAAGTAAAAAATCAGTTTTTACATGCTTTGCATGTTTCGCCACTTTGGGCACAAGGGTTCCGACCAATTACTGCCACCTCCATGCCATCAAAGCCAATGCACATAGTATCAATAACTTGGTACAGAGGGAATTGGACTAAGGCAGAAGGCACTAGGTCGAGAGCGAAGGTTCTGAAGGGGTCAAAGTGTATCTTTGCTTTTAAATGAAAACGAGTCTGCTTTGCTTTCAAAAGGTATGCTTTCGACTTGGTTGGCTTTAGGCCGAGTCAAATGTTTTAAAGGAAAGATTTCGAATAGGTTGCACCTTTGGTTTTAAGTAAATGCTTTCGAAAGGGGTCGAAACCCCTAGCTGTCGCTTTTATACCTTTCGACGTCAATGGTTTTGGAAGGTATACTTTGATTTTAAAACATAACCACTTCTCCAATGCTTTTAGAAGGTTGGTTTCGACGCCATCTTTTATTTTCTTAGGAAATGCTTTCAAAAGAGTGCTTTCGACTTAAATGTTTTATTACCCTATTGCTCTGTTGAAGGTAGAACCCAAATGGTTTTGGAAGAGATGATTTTTAACTATTTTGAAAGGTGTCTCCACATGTTTTACTTGAACCTAAAGACATTAGATGTTATATTGCTGTCAAAATGTTTTAAAAATGGTTTCGAAGGGGTGGTTCCCCAATGGTTACGAAAGGTTTGATAGGGTTTGAAAGGAAAGATTTTCCAATCGTTTCGAAAGTGTTTTAAAGATAAGATGTCTAAACTTTTATAGCTTTTAAAGGAAAGGTTTTTTCAAGTGTTTTTGAAAGGTTTATATAAACGGTTTCGAAAGGAATTTTTTGGCCTTTCGGCTTAGGTTTAAGAAAGGGGTTTGCTTGGTTTCGAAAGAGGTACTTTTGAAAGTTTAAATGTTTTCATCGACAAAGATTTGGGTAAAGTATATATGATAGGGCAAAGTGATTTAGAGTAAAGCATAGAGTATATATTTTCCTTGTTTAAGTTTGAATTAAAGGTTTTAAATTAATTTGAGGTGAAAAGGTTTTCAACGAAAATTTTGGGAAGATTACCCTAAGTGAAATGACTCGGATATTAGAATACCAGATGGGACTGGTATAGGGTTGCGCCCTATACGTTAGCTATTATTCCCAGCTAATTTTAGTCCAAAATTCCATTGTGTAAGGCTTTATCACAAGTAAAACTAAAATTATGATTACACACAGAAGGGAATATATGTTTGTATACATATAGGTTATTGGTGAGCCCGCAAAACCATTAGGATCAGGTAACCCTGGAAGGAGATAAGTTAGCGACAGACCATCCAGAAGAGAAGTATCTAACAGATAAGTTAGGAATAGAATGTCTAGAAAAGGATAATCTAACGGTGTTAGATTATTTTTGTTTATATCTTCTGGTAGGCCCGAATCTGTCAAAGGTTAGTAGTTAGCCAAATAAAACTATAATTTTGGAACAGATAGTTCATTTATTACCTAACATGTGAGTTTACATGATATTGCTTTACAGTTTTTAACCAGTTTTGGTTACAGGATTATGATTTTCAAAATATATGTTTTAAAAGGATATTAGTGACAGGAAACCCGTTCCACTAAGCGGGGTAGTCTCACTTAATATCAGATAACCGAGATGTATAGTGCTATTCACACTAGGCTTTATGTCCAGCTCGAAGTTTATGTTTTTCCCCTTAAACTCTCAGGTGCTTGATTTGAGTAGACTGAGGGTTGAGGTTTACAGGTTCTTAGTAGGTTGGCGAATAAAGGTTCCGGAGACGAGCATTTGGCTAACGGATAGCTATTCAGAAGTTGCTATTTTTTTTTGTTAGATTATGATGTGTTGTATTTAAGACAGTTATGTCTAAGTTGTACTCTGGTCATCCAAGGGGCCATCTTCATATATCTCTCTTGACATGTTTTGTAATGGTTATACTTGATCTTTACCTGGGAAACGATTATGGAATTATGTAATGGAATCTTAAATATGTTTTATGAAATGTAATCAGAAATGTATTTTTTGTGAAATCTGCAATTTTGCTTCATATTCTTGTGCTTCTAATATTATGGATACCATTAACATTACCGTATCTTGTCACTGAAAGCTAATACTATGGATGACTGCAATATTTGTAGCGCTTAACTTCAGGCCTCCTGATAGGGGATGTTACAACTTGGTATCAGAGCATGGGTTCATGAAATTTTTTAACTAAAACTGATTTTTGGAAACATAATCTTAAGAAATTAGAGTAAGACTGGGGTATGGGATAACGCTAGAAGTGGAAGTGTGAATCCTGGAGGAAGCACCACCATAAATGGAAATGCCAGACTGAATACTAGAAGGAACCAAGGTCAGGCACAAGATGAGAATGTTCGTGCTTGAGTCCCACAAGTGGGTATGGGAGCTATGTATCAGTTTTTCGTGAACATGATGCAAGCTAGGATTACTGCTGGAGTGGTTGGAGAAAATGCTGGAGGGGTGAACCAAGAAGCTCTGGTGGTGAATAATTATGCTATCTTGAGCAAAGATTATGTTAGGCTTGGAGGGAAGCCATTTGTTGGAACTGAGGATGCTATTGAGGTGGAGAGCTGGTTGCTGCCTTGTGAGAGGATCTTTACAAACATGAGGCTCAATAACGAGCAAAAGAGAAGATTTTCTTTGAGACAGCTTCGGGGAGCATCTTTGTTTTGGTGGAATAATGTAACGGCTGGAGTTAATGAAGAGGATATGATATGAGCTGAGTTAAGGAGGATGTTCCAAGAGAGGTTCATGTTTATGATGGCGCAACCTGCTATACTCAAAATGTTTGCTGAGTTGGAGCAGGTGGGAGATGTCTATGTTGGAATATGCTAGAAGGTTCGAGGAGTTGTCAAGGTATTGGTATGCTATCAAGGATACCACATTGAAGAGGAATCAGAAGTTTATAAGGGGGTTGAAGCCTGAGTTGGCGAGGTCTACATTACCTTATATGAGGGATCCTTGTGATGTTGTAGTGGAGATGGCTTTAAGACACGAGGAGATGCCTGCTTCTTTGGAAAAGAATATGACAAAGGAGGTCCAGGTGGGGCAGAGTCAGAAAAGAATGTTCTTTCAAAAGAAGCATTCTCATAAAGGTGGACCAGCAAAGAAGGGAAAGTCAGAAGTTGTTTGCTTCAAGTGCGACAAGAAGGGGCATTTCGCTAATGAATGTCGTAATGGAAAGACAAAGGAAGTGATCGAGAAGTGGAACATTAGATGCTACAATTGCGATCAGATTGGTCATTATAAGAACCAGTGCAAAGAGCTTGCTAAGGATGGAAGGAGCAAGGTATTTGCATTGAAGCCAGCTGTATCAGGACCCAACAACGCAGGAGAAAGGAAAGGTAGTGTTAGGAGGTACGCTTAAGATCCATGGCAGTCTGTTAGCATTCTGTTTGATATCGATGCATCGTATTCTTTTATATATCGATATTTGGTAGATAATCTTAACATATAACCCTCATATTTAGTTACTTCCTTAAGGGTTGCAAATCCGATAGGAGCGTATGCGACACTTCGGATGAATTGTAACCACCTAGAGTTTGATTTATTAGGTCATACCTTTGTTTGCAGTTTGCATGTGTTGACTTTGTAGAGTTCGAAATTATTTTGGGTATGGATTGGTTAAGTAAGTATGATGCTTGGATATTTTGCCATGATAGGACAATTTCACTTTGACACTCAGACTGTAATGATCGGATTGTATATACCATAGAAAGCCCTAGTTGTGAGGTGAATGGTTTGTTTGGTGTAATGGAGTTAGAAGATGAGTTGAATCGCGTTTTCGTGGTTAGAAAATTTGTAGATGTTTTTGAGCCTGTAGTAGGATTAGCATCGAAACGAGCCACTGAATTTCAGATAGATTTGGTGCTTGGAGCAGAACTAGTGAGTAGACCCCTAAATGTGAGGTGATGGCTTTATGGCACCTATTAAGATGAGAGAGCTAAAGGTACAGTTTGTGGATTTGGAAGGTAAGAATTTTATTTGACCTAGTAGTTCACCTTGAAGAGTTGCTGTAGTGTTTTCCAAGAAGCTAGACGGATCATTAAGGTTATGTATCGATTATCGTAAGTCTAGTGAGAAGACGATAAATAATCGATATTCGTTGTTAGAGTTGACGATTTGTTCGATCAGTTGAGTGGAGCCAATGTATTTTCTCAGTTGGATTTAGCAACAAGTTTCCATCAGCTTAGAGTAGAAAAGGATAGTATCCCTTTGATGGCGTTTCGGACCAAATATAAATCATATGAATGGTTAGTGATGTCGTTCAGACTAACTAATGCGTCGACATTCTTTGTGGATTTGATGAACCGAATTTTCCGAGAGCACTACGATAGGTTTGTTTTGGTTTTCATAGATGATTTTGATATACTTTAAGGATGAAAGGGAGCGTAAAGTTCATCTTAGAGTGGTGCTTGAGGGAATGTCAAATGAAGGCAAAGTTTTTAAAATGCCATTTTTGAAAGAAAGAGGTTAAGTTTCTTGATCACGTTGTTTCAAAAAGGGGGTTGTCAATCGATCCAGATATGATCGAAGCTGTTAGTAGTTGGAAGAGACCAGAAACAGTGACCAAGATAAGAATTTTTCTAGGGTTGGCTGGATATTTTAGGAGATTCATTTAAGGATTTTTCGCTGATAGTTGCACCGATGGCCAAGCTAAGGGTAAAGTATGTGAATTTTGTTTAGACTGATAAGTGTGAGGAAGCATTATAAAGCTTGAAACACTTATTGACCCATGCACCTGTATTTGTTATTCCAGAGGGGAACCAGGACTTGGTATTTTATATAGATGCACGTGGAACAGAATTAGGAGAAGTATTAATGTAGAGAGGTAAAGTGATTGCCTATGCTTCTCGACAGCTTAGACCGTATGAGGTTAGATATCGTATGCATGATTTGGAGTTAGATGAAGTGATATTTGCATTGAAGGTATGGAGATATTACCTTTTAGGAGAGAGATTTAAGCTTTAAATGGATCATTAGTCGTTGAAGTACTTGTTCGCTTAGAAGGAGCTGAATATGAGACAGCAGAGGTGGTTAGAGTTTTTAGCTGCTTGTAATTTCGGTATTGAGTACACACAGGGAAAGGTAATAAGGTTGGTGATGTGCTTAGCAAAAAGCATCAGAATGCAGTGCTGTCAATGATAGCAGAGTGGAAAGATTTGGAAGGGTTGTCAACTTGCGGAATGCAGTGAAGATCTGAAGTTGGGTCTAGTGAAGGAACTGTTGTGTTATCTTGTTAAGAACTTCGACCAGTTATGATCGAAAAGATTGCTTCTAAACAAATGGAGGATCCAGTGTTAGTTGAACAGATCAAGAAGTCAAAGGATGGAATGAAGAGAGATGGCTTGAAGGATTTTTTTCTTGACCAGAATGGTTGGTTGAGAATGAAAGGAAGATTATTTGTTCCAAATGTGTGAGACATAAGGAAGGAAGTTTTGGAGGAATGCCATCGTCCAAAGTCAACTATTCATCTAGAAGGAACTAAGATGTATTGGGATATGAAGAGAAGTTTCTTCTAGGAAGGTATGAAGAGGGATGTTGGTTTATGAGTGAAGCAGTGTTTGAACTGACAATAGGTAAAAGCCGAACATCAGAAGCCAAGTGGGTTGCTTCAACCATTGGATATTTCGGTATGGAGTGGGATTTTTCTATGGATTTTATAGACGTGTTGCCAAGGTCAAATAGAGGAAATGAAAGTATATGAGGCATAATGGATAGATCGACCAAGAGTGCACATTTCATTCCAGTTAAGTCAAATAGGACGGCACTGGTTCTAGCTATGTTATTTATGAAGAATGTAGTTAGACTTCATCGAATTCCTAATAGTATAGTAAGTGATAGAGATTCCTTTTTCACTAGCGATTTTTGGAAGAGTCTGCCGGAGATTTTAGGAACCATACAT
Organism: Allium cepa; assembly: GCA_030765085.1. Lineage (NCBI taxonomy): Eukaryota > Viridiplantae > Streptophyta > Magnoliopsida > Asparagales > Amaryllidaceae > Allium > Allium cepa. Next base: position 795,895,836 of record CM060941.1, on the reverse strand, counting down.
CCAAAGACTAATGGGTAAGCAGAAAGAGTTAACAAAGTCCTGGAGGATTTGTTACGAGCTTGTGTGTTAGATTTTTGGGGATCATGGGAAGACCATCTAAACTTAGTCGAGTTTTCATATAATAACAGTTATCAGACTAGTATAGGAATGAAACCTTTTGAAACCTCGTATGGAAGGCCATTATTAACAAGATTTCTTATCAACACCCCAAAATAGTGCTTAGGAAGATGAAAGTCCTTACTATGAATAGTGGATGTGAATCCCTTCGGAATTGCCTTCAAACTTAGCCTTACTGGTTGATAGCTTTCGATTCAGACCTTTCGACATCGTCGAAAGGTTTAGGCGCTGGGTTATGAAATCTTCCGATTTTTTGAGTTAATGTGAGATCCTCTTCAAGAGTTTCCTTCTTTATTTAGATTGGATTTCCTTGAATTTGTCCTTAAAAGGTTAGAGTGTATCTTGTTGAAAGGTCAGGAGGATAGCCCTCTTTGGGTCTTAGTTGAATATCAAACTTCTCAATGGATATGTAGAAGCTTTCGACCTAGTCGAAAGGTTAGGTCACTTATATGATGTATCTTTGATCCTTGTCGAAAGGTTTAGGAACGATCTCTTTTGGATTATGCCTTGTAAGTCTAGGTATCTATACTTAAAGATTTTTCTTTATCCTAGTCGAAAGCTTTAACCACTTGAATTATAACTCCGAAAGGTTATTGATACTGTTATAGCATAGCACTTTTGACCTAGTCGAAAGGTTTAGGCTACAAAGTTAACCACTTTAGAAGGTTACCGATGATGTTTTGACCAAATGTATTATCAACCTTATCGAAAGGTTTAAACTACAAGGCTAAGGGCTTCGAAAGGTGGCGGTATTAACTTGTAGCAGAAGTGTTGTCGACCTTGTCGACAAGAACCTTTCGGTGACATTGAACCTGAAATTAGGAGTTAATCCAACAAAAGTATAAGCATGCAGTAGAATAATTAATAGAGCATAAGATTTCCCTCTTTTTCCATAAAAAGCACTATTTTATTAATTTACCAAATCAACACCCAATTAGGGTTACAATGTATTGCTTAAGAAAATACAAGATTGGAATGAGAGAATTCGGATCCCTAAAGCAGAACCCTCTGGGTCTTATTTATAGATGCAGTTGGCCCTCATTTCGACTCCATGCTCTCAATTGGGTCGAAAGGTCTCCCTTTTATATGCAGATTTGAACCTTTAGACTTTGTCGAAAGGTTTGCCTTTCATCTGCTAAACTGGACCTTTTGTCTTAGTTGAAAGGTTTGCTTCTCTTTATGCCTTCATAAACCTTTCTACTTTATCGAAGGGTTTTCCTTCTTCATACTTCTATGAACCTTTTGACCTTGTCGGAAGGTTTCTCTTCCCTCGGTTGTTGTGAACCTTCGACCTTGTTGGAAGGTTGCACTTTGAGAGCTGTTCTTTCTTTCAACATTGTCGAAAGGTCGTCTTTCACTTTTTGTTGACTTGTGAGTGCTGCTTTTTTCATAATCCTTTCGTTAACTTCGAAAGGTAACCTAGATGTGCTTCAACCGGTTCGAAAGGCTTGTTATGCTTTCGTAAAGGTCACTAAGTAGTTTCTCACACTTGCTTTGATTTCTTCATTCCCCTTGAAAAGTAAGAACGCCTTAGATACTAGACATGGAACCTTTCGACTCCTCTGAACGGTTTGATGCTAATGAATACTGATTTCCGCATCCCTTCGACTCCTTCGAAAGGTTTGGGCTATACTCCTTTTCCTTTGCTTTTATCGAAAGACCTTTCGTCTTAGTCGAAAGGTTGATTTTTAGTGTAACATTTGCCCCCCCATTCGAAGGGATACCCTTGACTTTTCAAGTCATCTTTGATGAAAGAAACTTCCTGCCTCATGGCCTTCCCGCGTTGCTCTGGGACATCCATTCAAATAAGATCAAACGGTTTAGAATTTGGGCAACTTTTCTTATATAGTACGCTTCTTCTCTTTTTTTCTCTTCTACCTGAAATTAAAATCATCGTATACAAGTAAATGAATTCCCAAAAAATTTTGAATCTCGATTTACAACAACAAGGTAATTTCTAGAATTCGTTTCATAAATCTTAATCTAATCTTTACCTTTTCAGATTTTGATTAAATTGTCAGCTTTCCAAACCCAAAATCGAAATCTAATTTTGAATTGGTTTGCTGAATTTTTTTTCCCTAAATAAGTTTCTAAAAAAATCCATATGTGGCTCGGATTTTTAAGCTGGTGATATTTGATAAAGGAAAATCCCCTTATCGGGTTCAATTTTTAATCCAAATTCTCTAAATTTATCTTTTGGTTTTTAATCCTGGTTTTTAACTTGTTGAAATATGTATTCCTCTTTGAAATTGAATTAGGTCGATTCCAGATGAAATCAGTTTTGTTAACGGGTTTGTTTTACTTTTTCTTTAAGAAGAATTTGAAAACTGCATTTATTATCGTGTTTGGGTTTGGTTAAATCCAAAATGATAATCGAAAAACCCACTCGCATACAATTTGGTAAACCAAAATGACCTTTCTACCCCTTCAAAGGAGACTGAGGTGGCAATAATGGATTTGCCTTCTTTGTACCTTTCAATGGGGTCGAAACGTATTGTGATGCCAACTTTTGATTATTGCCGAAAGGTTAGATAATCTAATGGTGTAACCTTTTGGCAACGAGCTCTTAACAAGGGTGAAGAGTTTTGAACATTTCGACTACTTGCTTTCGACAAGGTTGAAATTCTTTAACCTTAGAGTTGCTTCCGCCCTCTTTATCGAAACGTTTAAAGTACGCATGAACCAAACCTGAAACCACTTAACTTCTATGGATATTCAATATTTTGATAACTTTGACCATACCTTTCAACAACATCAACCATAACAATATTTTTTTAACTTAGGAATTTTAAATTTTTGGTTTTGGCCATGTCGAAAGGTCTTGCTACTAACTTTATGTTATACTTGGAGTAGATCCAGGTTTCCATAGAGCTTTCGACGTTGTCGAAAAGTGATGAATGGGTTGATGTTCCACTTCTTCCTTTTGACTTTGTCGATAGCTTTAGGAAGTTATATTTTATTTGTTTTTCAACATTGTTGAAGTATGATGGTCATTGTTGATGTCATTACTCTTTTCAACACTGTCGAAAGCTTCTTTTTCATAAACCTTTCAACTTTGTCGAAAATTTTAACTATCAAGTTTTTTGACTCAAACGTTTTACACCATCTTTTACAATTTGTGTATGATTTCATATTTAAGCTATCCGAGAAAACTTATTTACTTTTGCATTCTCTATTGCTTTCTAAATTAATAATTGATTAAGGATTTAACCAAACATTTTCACCCGGAAGAATCATGAGCTCTCCAAAGATTGAAGCCACTGCTAAGCAATCTTCCATTGAATCTCAACGTGAAGTCAATGCGATACACAAAGACTTTGGCACAACCGGGATTGAAGCCATTCCTCCTAAACCAACCGATGCCATAGACAACCCTCGAAAAGGGTATTTTGCATACACGACCATCCACATATGGCATGGTGGCTTCCTTCCATTTCTTGAGTTCTTGCTCTCAACCTATCTCGTATTGGAGTTGCTCCCATTCAACTTTCTCCCAATGTTTATACCCCTCTTTTATCTCTTGAAATGCTGGCATTGGAATCCGAACTTCCTTCGTTCAATCCAGAAGTTTTAAACTCCTTGACTAAGCTGGCAAGGTTAGGCAAGTTTAACAAGCAAATCTATAGAGTTAATGTATATAAGAAGCTGATATTAGATCGAATCAATAAGTTTAAGGATTGGGAAAATCAATTTTTCTTCATCAAGTGCTTTTTGGATGTTCACGGGAGTTTTGCCTCCTCTATAAGTATATTTCAATATCGTCTTTACTTTTCTCTATGTTTTCTGTTAACTAATCAATGATCTTTTTCAGGTGAATCTCCCAAGACACTTAGTGATGCAGACCAGAAAACCATTGACTCTTTAACCACAACTCCAGAACAATTTAGGAGTAGGTTTAGGCTCTTGACTCTTTCGAACCTAAGGAAACACTCTTCATTGCTGCCTGGCCAAAGGATCTGGGCACTCCACCCACCATTATGCACACCTCTCGTAGTAAGCATTTCCTTTCCTTAGGTGATGCTAAGCATTTTACTTAGATGTGCCCCATTTGTGTTGACACTTCAGGTAACTATTAGCTTAGTATTCTCTTCTTTTTGTCTATGGAATTTTTAAATTACTTTGACTGATTTTATATCTAATTGAATTTGCTTTAGCTCCCTCCGAGACCATCTTATCCTCAAGTGACACTGCTCCTCCTTCATCATCTTTGGATGTGACATTAATCTTGGAGGCAGTTACTAGGTCCAAGAAATCTTCAGAAAGAAAAGTAACAGTGCCTCTCGAAGACGCTCCTCCAGCGAAAGTAACAAAAGTTACTAATGTTGAGGAGGAAGAAAAGTGCACATCTCCAGAGAAAACTTCAAAGAGCCTCACTGTAGTAGCTTCTAAAGACCAAATGGAGCAAACTCTTCCTATTCCAGAATGTTTTCCTCGCATTACCATCACTGATTCCCCGGCCGCGCTAGCGCAAATGCAGCTTGCTCTTCTACAGACTCCTTCTAAGGCGAATATCCCTCCAGAGTCGTCGTTTTCCATTCTTCCGCCGACTACTTTCAATGAACTCGTCAAGCTTATTCTTCATTCAGAATCTTTTATTTCTTCTTCTCCACTGTCATTTTTCCCAGACTTAGCAGAAAATCACCGCTCTCTCATGGAGCAACAACTCCTAGTAAGCTTTTATCCAATTAACCCTATTATCTTTGGATCTTTCTAATCACTAACTTGTTTCACACTTCTTCTTATTACATATTTCTAGAAACTGGATTTTTTTAAATGAACATGTCTCCAGGCTCTCTTCTGGCTCCTCCAGGCTACAGGAGGAAAATGCTGAATTGAAAAGTAAAATATCTTCACTGACTGCCACTCAAAATGATTCCTCCTCTGAGTTGGAGAGAGTCAAGGCTTCTCTCACTAGGGCCGAGGACGATCTACAAGGAGAGAGACATGCCCATCAACTTACCTTTGATGAAAAATTTGCATGGGAGTTGGCTTTGAATGATTTGAAGGAGGGGAAATCTCGCTTGGTTACTAAGGATACTCTGTTGAAAGGAAAATTCAAGAGGATCAAGCTTCACTTAAGTTAGTTGTTCGAACCCACATCGATTTCCAAAAGCATGTTACTCAATTTGGTGAATCAATCTTAGGGCCCATGATGCTGAATCATTATGAAGATGCCCTCATGCTCACCTATGTCGACAACCGTGACAAATGTCCTGACTTTGGCTTCCATCTCTTGACCTAGTTTTAGGCAACAGAGTCATGGACAAAGTTGATCAAATTAGGTAGGGTATCGAGACCGAAGGTGAGAAGGAGATTTTAATGTAAAGCAAGCTCTCTCTTTTGATATCCCCTCCTTCGACATTGAGTCCAACTCTGAAGAAGAGGATGATAAAGATAATGATCCTAATGAAAAGGAAGATGTTGACGATAAGATTAACTGGGACTGCGACGATGATGGTGATAATGATTATAACCTCTCTGGAGGTCAAGGCCTTAGTGGAGACAAAGGGAATCCCTTCGGTGCCACAGAAAAAGATGGTGATGGTCCAACTAACCTTCTGAAAAGGAGTCATCCCCTTGTAAAGATTTGCCCCCAACATCCTCTAGACCAACTACCCCTCTAGAGATGGAAACTGCTCCCACACATCTCGAGGATCCTCAAGAGAAAGAACAAGCTCCCCAGGCTTCCATTCCAGTTTCACTGGTATGGAATTCCCTGTTTAAATATCTTACAATTTGAAGATAATAATTAGCGACAAATCATTTGTCTTAGATAAAGGAGAAGTCAAACTTTCCCTATAGTCCAAAACTTCAGAGCAAATAAGCGGAAATTAACAAGTTATATAGGGAGTTAGACAAATTAATAAAAGAACACAATGCTCTATCTCGAAAGCGCGTCATCGGTATGATGCTCTCTTAAAGGAAAATATAGAGTTAATAACTCTATTCTTGATGATGATGGAAGAGAGAGACATCTTAGTCAATTTTTTGTATAAGCATACCGTAGACACTATATTATAGTTTTTTCATACTTAGGAGAATTCAGTGGAGATTCTCTTAGAAGTTTTCACAAAAGATACTTAGATGAATTTTGTTCTGACCTGCATCCTAGAGCTTGCTGGAACTTACTGCGGGTCAAATCGATTCTTCAAGAACTTCTCGTTGAAAAGCTTAAGTACTATAAGGACAATTTTAGTTTTGATTTTTTCTATAAGTCTATTTTGTATGAACTGGATGAGTGATTGTAAACATGTATTAAGTAATCGATTTATGAATACATGCTTTTGTTATATAATCTATGTTTAGTTTCTTTTACTGTACTATTTAAGAATATCAGTTCTTTAGGTCGAGTCATCCCAAGAGGTCAGTTAAGTCAGTATGTTAACTTGAGGAAATTTTACACTAAATGCATCAATTTTAAAGACTTCGAAGTTAGCAAGATATTGCTTTCTTCAGGATTTACAAAAACTACACTTGGAATACCCTCGTCTTTTCTTTGACTACCTTAGCGAACAGAATGAAACTTTCTTAAAAGAAATCAGAACATTTCACTGAAAGTTGATTTGTGGTCATGATAGCCACCGGCCAGGAAATGGGATTATAGTTGTCCTCGAGTTATAACTCCTGAAAATGTTGCTATATCATTTGATTCCACTGTCATGCTTTCAGCTTAAAAAATTAGGAATGTAGTCTCTCAGCTTTAGATGTGATGAAAGTGTTTGTTGTACCTTTTAATTTTGTGGTTATTTCTATTGTAACCCATTATTGCAATAATAAAATTATATTTTATCCTAATTTTGATTTTCTCTCATTTCTTTTTATTTTAAATAGGATCCATAGTCATCTATGACCTCTCTTACTCAAAGCTTAATATCCCATGTTGATGTAATCAGAGAGAGAATATTGACAGAGAGTGGAACAATTGTGATTCGGGATGAAGTATTACTAGAAAGTTTTGGTGGCAATGTTGGAGCCGTAAAATGAAACAAAAGATACCTTATCTAAAAAACCATAGCCAACAATCATATGGATCACATTGACTATCTTGAGGTGAGATTAAGGGGAAATTTAAAGTGATTATTATGCTCAAACAATAAGTGAAGTCGAATCCTACAATCGACTTCCATGAAAAGATGTCCAAACTCGTCTAGCGAATAAGCGACTTAGAGTTAAAATTGAGAGATAGTTAAGCTCAATGTGCTAGAATTCCTTATAGGGGAAAAGACTCCAAATATTGATATTTCGGTCTCTCAAGCAACCCCTTTGATTGTCAAGCCTACTAGGTCAAAACTTCTCGTAGCTCAGAAGTTTCCAACCATGTGGAACCCTCCTCCGGGATTATATGATAATGTAGTTGGAAACTGGTGCTAGAGGGTGAAATTTGAAATTGCCAAGTATTTCGATGAGCAGTAGAAGATAAGTATTCTTAGACTATTGATGATTACGCTGCTAAAAATTAGAAGCTAGGGTGTGATAATTACTGTCTCGACAAGCGGGTTATAGAGTAAGAAAGGAAAAAAAACCTTAAGGCCGCAAGCAGGGCCTTTAATCGCATCCTAAACACCAACATTGATGTTATTAATGATGATAGTAGTATAAGAAGAAAAGAAAAGAAGCTTAAGGAAGTTCTCTGCATAGTAATCAATCATGTCTTCAATCCTTCGGTGGCGGAGACCCTCAATAAAGCAGCTCAGGACTTGCAATTTATTTATGTATTTGAGCCATGTAAATCTATCTTGTACATAATTTTGTCATTTGTAAATGACCTCATAACCTATGTAAATTATAAATTTTTGTAAATATCATCTGATTTGTGATCCTTTTCAATAGTGTAACCTTTGATATGCCTTTGAATTGCTCATTCAACAACTTTTGTGCTTGCTGGATCTTTTGTTATGCTTTGTCATTCTGATTTTCCTAAGAAACATGCAGCAAACAATATCTTTAATTGTTAGCTTGAAATTGACATATTTGTCTATATATATCATTTTTCAAAATTAACAAATCATCTTTACTAGTTGTATGAAAAGTAATTTATTCAAAATGTTAAGATCTCATCTTCAACCATGATGAGAAACGATTAAGGACTTAGCTGCTTCCACTTCTTTGGAATGCACAGAACTTGTAGGTAGTAGATTTTGCCTTATCATTAGGTCATGAATATTAGAGTATAACTTTTATTCAATAAAGAACCTGATTCAAGAGCCTATGTCTGAAATTTTGAAATAGTAACTCTCTCACCCATTCCTTAACATTAATCGGATTTAAAAAGTTAAAAGTCGAAGTTCCCATTCGGAGGATCTTAATAACGGCCTTTTTGATAATATTCTTTAGCCCAGATTTGGGCATTTGATATAGATAGAGATCCAAAGATCTTGTACCCAGATTAGGGCTTAAATAAACACCAGTCTTAATTCCTAGATTCGAGTATAGTAAGTGACGATTGATAATAATCCCAAACCAAGATTCGGGATTTTTAGATAATGAAATATTTATGTGAAAGATCTGAAACTCAGATTCGGATTTTAATTGTAGTGATCGATAATGTTTTAATGCCTCGATTTGGGCTTAGTAAAGATGGCGATTGATAGAGTCCTGAAACCCCGATTCGGGTATTAGCTACTGAGATTCAAATATGATAATTCTGAAGCTCAGATTCGAGCATTAGAAGATGATGTTAAAGAAGTCCCAAAACCCAGATTCAGGTATTAATAGATGATGTTAAGAAAGTCCCAAAACCTAGACTCGGGTATTAATAGACGATAGAGTTCCGTTCTACTCCTTTATTTTCGTCTTCTTTAACGTTCGTGAACCCTCCAGGTTTTGAATATATATAGAAATAATTTGATTGGCTGCCTCTTGAGCTAGGACATCTCAGTCCATGATTGAATATGTTTCTTCTCCAGCTTGAACATCTTAGTTTAGTATGGATCGAGCCTCGTTTGGGATAGGACATCTTAGTCCATTTTTGATTGGGCCTGCACGTCTTAGTCCTTTTTTATTGGGGCTCTTCTTGGGCCTGGACATCTTAGTCTGCTGCCCGGTGCTCTTGGTTTGCTCATCTTAGAGGCTGGAACCAAGGACTTACCTGACCTCCCTCTAGGAGGCGCCTTATTTTGGTCCTTTTGCGACATGGATAAAGGCTTGTTCAGTGCTCTACCATGGACATCTTAGGTGCGAATAGAGGATTACTCCTTTCTCACTCCAGGAGGTGCCTTAACCTGGCCATAGGGTGGTGCAAATAAGGGCTTATTCGGTACTCTACCCTAGCCATCTTAGGCGTTGATAGAGGCTTACTCCATCCTCCCTCTAAGAGGCGCTCTTCCCTGGCCATCTCGGCATGGACAGAGGCTTTTCTACCATCTTAGGTAGTATCCAAATTCGAGAAGCATTTCACTCCCAACCATGTAGACTATCTCTTTATTGAAAGTTGATCTTTATTATTCTTTTCTCAAGTTCTCTTTACAAATTCAGTGATCATTCCTCGTCTAAAGAAATTGATGATCATCCCTTTCAGCGCTTTATATTTGTTGGTTTCATGACCATTCATCGTATGATGGTGACAAAAGGATCCACTCAAGTTCCTTTCATGTTTTAGCTTTTTCTTTGGTGATGGCTAATAGTTAAGTTCATCCTTTGTAAACAAGCAGATGTTTTCCATTGATGTGGTTAAGTTGCATTCTTTTGGAAGTTTGGACTTGAAACTCGATTTTTGAGAAAGATTCTTTAGCTTTTTACTTTTTGGCCTTATCATTTCATGCTCTTCAATTATCTTTCTTTTTTCTACCCTTTTAATCTCTTGGGTTGGAAATGCTATTGTTGCAGTTGGTTGCCTCTTGTGTGCAAAGGCATTATAATCATTCGTTATCTCTTTCTCCTAGATTATGCCTTTGAAATAATGTTGGATTGTTCTTCCCATTTGATTAAAAACATTATCACTTCCACTTGTTCTTTTTCCAAGTGCAAAAATTGGGGTAGGTCCTACATGAAAAGGAATTAGACTCTATTTCTCAGTGTCATAAGATTCTATCGTTTCTTATTTATAATCCTTAAGGCTTCGAACCTTAGTCTTTGTTCTTCATATTGATTGGAGCTTTTGATTTCTACATGGGAGAATCTTGTCATGTAGGGTTCAGAAGACCCTTGTTCAGATTTTTTAAATTTTCTAGCCATGATCAAGCCAAAGTGAATAAACTTGGAGTAGGATTAATCCAAGGTTGTTAGAGAATAGTAGTGTTAGGGGGTTAACCAAGTCAGAGGTTCAAGTCCTCCTTATAGTGCCAAAAATGTTAACAAGATTTCTTGTCAACACCCCAGAATAGTGCATAGGAAGATGAAAGTCCTTTCTATGAATAGTGGATGTGAATCCCTTTAGAATTTCCTTCAAACTTAGCCTTGCCGGTATATTGCTTTCAAATCAGACCTTTCGACGCCGTCGAAAGGCTTAGGTGCTAGTTTATGAAACCTTCCAACTTTATTGAGTTTGAGATCCTCTTCAAGAGTTTCCTTATTTGTTTAAATTGGATTTCCTATCATTTGTCCTTAAAAGGTTAGATTTTATATTGTTGAAAGGTCAGGAGGATAGCCCTCTTCAGGTCTTGGTTGGATATCAAACTTCTTACTGGACATGTAAAAGATTTCGACTTTGTCGATAGGTTAGGTCACTTATATGACGTATCTTTGGTTCTTGTCGAAAATTTTAGGAATGGTCTTTTTTGGATTAAGCCTTGTAAGTCTAGGTATCCATACTTAAAGAATTTTCTTTATCCTTGTCGAAAGGTTTGACCACTTGAATTATAATTTCGAAAGGCTATTGATACTGTTATACCATAGCACTTTTGATCCAGACGAAAGGTTTCGGCCACAAAGTTAACCACTTCGGAAGGTTACCAATAATGTTTTGACCACATCAACCTTATCAAAAGGTTTAAACTGTAGGGCTAAGGGATTCGAAAGACGGTAGTATTTACTTGTAGCAGAAGTGCTGTCGACCTTGTCGATAAGAACCTTTCGGTGATATTGAACCTGAAATTAGAAGTTAATCCAATAAAAGTATAAGTAAGCCGTAAAATAATTAATAAAGCATAAGACTTCCCACTTTTTCCATGAAAATCTCTATTTTATCAAATTCCCAAATCGGCACCTAATTAGGGTTACAACATATTGGTTAAGAAAATTCAAGATTAGAATGAGGGAATTCGGATCCCCAAAACATGACCCCTTGGGTCTTATTTATAGATGCAGGTGGCCCTCCTTTCGACTCCATGCTCTCGACTGGGTCAGAAGGTCTTCCTTTTATATGCAGCTTCGAATCTTTCGACTTTGTTGAATGGTTTGCCTTGCATCTGCTATTCTGGACCTTTCGACTTAATCTAAAGGTTTGCTTCTCCTTTTGCCTTCATAAACCTTTCGAATTTGTCAAAGGGGTTGCCTTCTTTATACTGTTGTGAACCTTTCGACCTTTTCGAAAGTCTCTTGGTTGTTATGAACCCTTCACCTTGTCGAAAGGTTGCTCTTCGAGAGCTCTGCTTTCCTTAAACATTGTCGAAAGGTTGTCCTTCGCTCTTTGTTGACTCGTGAGTGCTGCTTTCTTCATAAACCTTTCATCATCGTCGAAACTTAACCTTGATGTGCTTCAACCAGTTCGAAAAGCTTGTTGTGCTTTCGAAAAGATCACTAAGCAGTTGTTCGCACTTGCTTTGACTTCTTCACCTCCCTCGAAAGGTAAGAACATCTTGGTACTAGAGATGGAACCTTTCGACTCCTTCGAAAGGTTTGATGCTAATGAATTCTGATTTTCGCATCCCTTCGACTCATTCAAAAGGTTTAGGCTGTACTCCTTTCCCTTTTCTTTTGTTTAAAATCCTTTCTTCTTAGTAGAAAGGTTGATTTTTAGTGCAACAACTATGCAATTCACCATCTATTGGTTAGAAACCGGGGATAGGTTGGTTCTTGGTCCAAATTTGGTTAGGGAAGCTGCAGAAAAGATTGAGTTAATTTGAGCTAGGATGAAGGATGTTCGGTCTAGGCTGAAAAGTTATGCAGACAGAAGACAAAAAGGCTTAGGTTTCTCTGTTGGATATCATGTTTTTACTAAGGTACCACCGATAAAGGGTGTGATTAAATTTCGAAAATTAGAGAAATTGGCACTGAGATTCGTTGGACTATTTCCTTTTGTAGATAGGATCAGAGAACTCGCATATAGATTAGAGTTATCGAGCGGTTTGGTAGGAGTCCACAATGTGTTTCATGTTTCTCGTCTATGGAACTGTGTTATAGATCCAGAGTCTACTATAGCACCGACTATGTTTGATGACTTGGTAGTAGAACCAGACTTGACTATAGTTTGAAAACCAGTTTGGATAGTTACGAGAGATATGAAGGGACTAAGGAACACGTCAGTCAAATTAGTCAAAGTCTAGTGGAGCGACGATGAGAGAGACTATACTTGGGAGAGTGACGATAGGATTAGAGACGTTTATCCTGATTTGTGTGATGGTATGTTTTTCCATCATGTTTGATTTTTTTATGTACTTTATCGTAATTTCGAGGACGAAATTCTTTAACAAGGGGAGACTGTAACACCCCATATTTTTAGTAACATTATTTAGGATATTTAATTAGCTAAATTAAATTAAATAAAGCGATGATTAAAGGGATTGAGATTTATAATTAATAGGGGTAGCCATGCCATGTTAATGGATAAATTAAAATGAGCAGACATGAATTAAATGGATAAGGGAAATAGCTGAGGGGAAAATAGGAAAAAGAGTATTCTAATACCCAAAACCCTTAGGAACTCATTCATATGTTCATTTGCAATATCAAATTAATGTAAAGGCCAGCCATCATTAGCAAGAAAAAGAGGAAGAAAAGCTAAAGGAAGAAGATTAATCAACTTAATCCATTAAAATCTCAAATTCCATAATCTCAAAGCTAAGGTGAATAATGACTATATCTCATATTTTTTTATTGTTTTTAGTTTTAAGGTTAAAGCTGAATTATTTTGAAAGATTATGCCATGTTTTTGAATGATTAATTGTTTATATATGCTTGTTGGTTATTTATGCTTAATTATATAGGTTTTGTGACATGTTTTAATGTGAAAATCCTATTTAATGACATCCAAATGACTTACAATTTTAGATATAGATCAGAAATGATATTTTAGAGACGGTTTTCAATTTTCATAATTTTCTAAATTAGTGTGGATTTTATATAAATTTTCTAGTGTAGAAAATGATTATTTGAGTTTTAAATTATTTACGGCTAAATAATTAATATTTTGGGTCTGGAATTAACATATGTTAGAAAGCATATTAAAAATGATTTTTTGGAATTTTTGTAGAGTTTTCCTAAATGTTTTAATTGATGTATAAACTATTTAAGGTATGGGACTTAAATGTTTTAATATTTATAAAAAGAAAAAGGGGTATTTTATAAATATATTAAATTATTTATTTATAAAATATTAGCAGTACTTATAGAAAAGAAAATTAGCCACCAACAATATTTTGACAAATAAGGCAGGTTAGTTGAAAAGAAATTCTTTTAAAGTAAAAATCAGTTTTTACATGCTTTTGGCATGTTTCTCCACTTTCAACATAGGGTTTCCGACCAAGTACCGCCGCCTCCATGCCATCAAAGCCAATGTGCGTAGTATCAATAACTTGGTACAGAGTGAATTGGACTGAGGCAGAAGGCACTAGGTCGAGACTGAAGGTTCCGAAGGGGTCGAAGCATGTCTTTGCTTTTAACTGAAAACGCGGTTGCTTTGCTTTCGAAGGGTATGCTTTCGATTTGATTGACTTTCGGTTGAGTTAAATATTTTAAAGGAAAGGTTTCAAATGGGTTGCGCCATTTGTTTTAAGTAAATGCTTTCAAATGGGGTTGAAACCCCTAACTGTCGCTTTTCTACCTTACGATTTTGATGGTTACGGAAGGTATACTATGTTTTAAAAACTTAACCACTTCCCCAATGCTTTTGGAAGGTTGGTTTCGACACCATCTCTTCTTTGCTTAGGAAATGCTTTCGAAAGAGTGCTTTCGACTTAATTGTTTTATGACCCTTTTTCTATGTTGAAGGTAGAACCCAAATGGTGATTTTTAATGGTTTCGAAAGGTGTCTCCACATGTTTTACTTGAAACTAAATGCTTTCGAAAGGATTGACATTTTATTGCTTTCGAAAGGTTTTAAAGAATGGTTTCAAAGGGGTGGTTCCTTAGTGGTTTTGAAAGGTTTGATAGGGTTTGAAAGGAAAGGTTTTCCAATGGTTTCGAAATGTAATATTTAAGTATTTAAAGATAGGACGTCTACGGTTTTATAGCTTTCGAATGAATGGTTTTTATAAGTGTTTTCGAAAGGTTTGTATGAGTGGTTTCAAAAGGAATGTATATATGACATGGAACCCTAGCTGTCACACTATTCCACCAGTGAAGCGCTGCCCCTTACAACAGCCTAGAGGTCAACCTTCTCTTTTGCCCATCATCTAAACCTAGATCAGTAAAGATTCTCTCACAGTGCAATAACCAATTCTCAACTTCAATAGCGTCATCTATTCCAACAAACGGTTTTCCACCCCGACCGGTGTAGTCTCTGCTCAACTTAGCATAGTTATTCCCAACTGGAGCCATAGTATTAGCTCCTTCAACATTTCCAGCCATACCAGCAGCAACAGCTCCTGCTTGCACATGATTAACCAAGAACTGATATATCATCCCCACATCTACTGGCGAATTGACAGCACCCACATTGGCTACAGCATTTTGGTTAGCATTAGTCTGTCGACCTTGGTTCCTCCGAGTATTAGGTCGAGTATTTCCATTGGTTGCGGTGCTTCCTCCACCAAGATTTCCTCTTTCATTTTCTTCTTCCATATCTTCTTTCTCGAAAATCTTCATACGAGCCTTAGTAGGATAGAGAAGAACGGTCCAAGAGAGTGCGTAATACATACTTATATATATATATATCAAATACAAGTATGTTACCATA
The DNA here is from genome assembly GCA_030765085.1 of Allium cepa. NCBI lineage: Eukaryota > Viridiplantae > Streptophyta > Magnoliopsida > Asparagales > Amaryllidaceae > Allium > Allium cepa. The sequence goes on along the minus strand of CM060941.1, from coordinate 795,880,727 downwards.
ACGTTATTCCACCCCAATCATATTTCCGATTCATTGGACTATGTTTGAAAAAGCTTTTAGGTTTAACTTTCTTTTAAAGTTACATAAACCTATGCTCTGATACCAACTTGTAACATCCCCCTACTTGGAGGCCCAAAACTAAACGCTACGGATGTTGTAGCCATCCATAGTATTATTCCTCAGTGGCCAAATACGGCGGTGTTAGATTTATTGATACACAGAAACACATGAATATGGAAAAAAACTTGAAACAAGATCACATTATATTTCAAATCATTTCCAATTCATTGCATAATGCCATAATCGTAATCCACGTCCAGAGAAAATATATTTATTACAACATACACCAAGAACGACATACAAAGATGCCCTCTTAGATGATCAGAGTATATATAGGCAATATAATAACTTTTCCATTATAAACTACATAGCAGAATTAAGTAAAAGAGAACTCTAAATATCTATTATGCCTCTTGCATGTCGCCGGAAGCTTTATTCTTCTATTGAGGTACCTGGAAACCTAAACTCTCAAACTACTCAAAATCAATTGAGCACCCGAGAGTTTAAAAGGAAAAAATAAACTTAGGGTCAGATATAAAGCCTGGCATGAATAATAATCAACACACAAACCATTTAGGTATCTAGTGAGACCACGCCGCTTAGCAGAACGGGTTTTCCTTTAACTAGTATCTTAAAACCTTTATAAACAATATACTGTGCTGCTGCATCCACAATGGTTAAAAACATAGTCATTTAAAAATATTATGATGATATGCATACAAGTTAAAAAAATGGATTTCCCATCTCTTATTTAATTGACTCCCTGTCATATTTAGAGTTTCTAGGGTCACTACTAACCAATTAGATTTCATGGTCTTACTAATAACCTTTATATGATGTATGAATCCCTATCCTATTTCATAGTTTTCAATAGTGCACTATGAACCTATTGGTGACCCCAGTAACTTCTTTCTTATCCTAGTTTTCATGGGTTGACTAGAAACATATTGACAACTATCAATAACCTAATCCAGATATAGTTTTCATGGGTGCACTACAAACCAATTGGCCACTGCCAACCACTCTTGATTACATAATTTCCTTGGGGCCACTATAAACCTATTGGCAACTCCAATAACTTCTTAATTATAGTTTTCATGGTTGCACTATGAACCCGTCTCCCTGACAATTTCTATATATGGGCATCCTATATTCTGATCTCCTTGACCTCTTGGATGCAATTCTACTCATTGAGGAGTTTAATCAACTTATATTCACTACTGGGTCAACCTAGCTGGTTCTTCTGCCATTTTTATCCCAAAATGCAGTTATGTGTCATTTATAATGTGAATATATTTATATTCGAAGAAGCAAACAACATAACATAACAGTACCACTCCTGTGGGTTTAATATAAAACATGGATTATCTCTTTAACTAACTATTTATCAATGAAAGCTTCTTCTTAAAACCATTACAAAAAAAACTCCTTTAACTTAGCCATGGATTTTTCCTCTAAAAGTTTGAGTTTGTATTCATTTAAAAAAACAAAACCTTTCGACTCCTTCTAAACCCTACTTTCGACCTCACTGGATACCCTCCTTCGAAAGCAAAATCAAATTCAAAAATAAATACATATATTTAAGGATTTGGGGAAGGATTGAACGAATCAAGATTAAAAAAAGTAATATATATATTCTAAACTTCCCTAATCTATAGTTTCTGAATCCAATACACACAAACAAATTTGAGATATATTATACAATGAAAGAAGATAAATTTGAGGAAGAGATAGGTAAAAGAACGGAAGAAAAATCCAAGAAGATTTCGAGGGGGTTATCGGTAGGTGGAAATTTCTTTTTTTTTCCATAATAGTAATTTGTGTGCTTTGTTGTTGGATTTGTACTATGCCTTGGGAAATTTTGTTTGCAAATATTCCATAACAGAATAAACTCAGTTTCAAACACAGAATAAACTCAGTTTCAAACATAGGTCGATCCCTCTTTGGTAGACTCACTTATGTCGATCCATCCACCTATATGTTATGCCGATCCTTTCCTTCATATGCTAAGCGATCCATCTTTCATAGACTATGCCGACCCCATGTCTATCCATCCATACTGATCCCTTATTTGAGAACTGAAGTGTGTCAATCCCTTCTGGCCTACAGTGTCCATCCTTCCTTTTTCCACTAAAGTATACTGATCCATGCCATTCAACTAAAGCCTGCCAATCAAAGCCTGCCAATCCCTTCATGACATAGCCTGTTAATCCACCTTATGCCGACACCTCCTTCATAGGCCGAAGTATGTCAATCATTTATCTAACTAACCGTGCTGATCCATATACCTTCACTCATGCCGAATCCTTGAGCCTTACCATGCCATGCTGATCCGTGGTGTTCCATGCCGATCCAAGCTATGCCGATCCCTAACTTATCCAAGCCAATATTAATATTTAAAGCACCCTGCATCGTTTGTATACCAACTCCATCCAACTCTGGCATCATATAACCATTTGCACTTTACCTTCGGGTCTTATAACCATCGCTATGCTCTCATTGGCCTGGATTATTGTGAAACCTGTTGGATTAAATCGGCCTGTGTACTGCCTTGCAAAAAGGTGGGTTAACACTTTACCCCCTAAAACATGCCTTGCGCTAGGAAGGCGTATTTTGAATTGCCATAAATCCAAAATATGAAGTCCATAATCCATTGATTGCTATATTATCCAATCCAGAATCCAATCCGTTGCCAATCCAATTTCTTGATCTCTCCAGATCATTATCGAAATCCATGACTGTTTTGAGTTTATATCCAATTCCAAATCCATTCCAAATTCATAAACCAAGTTCAAAATTTCTCCGGATCATTTTATCCAAATCCGAGACCATTCCAGGCTGATGATGATCGCACGAGATCGAGTGTCTGTTCGAGGTGAAATGTGATCATTTGAGATCGAATGCCTATTTGAGGAAAAATGTGATCATTCAAAATAGAGTGCCTATTCGAGGCGTAATGTGATCATTCGAGATCGAGTGCATGTTCGAGGCGTAATGTGATCTTTCGAGATCGAGTGCCGTTCGAGGCGAAAATGTGATCGTTCGTGATCAAATGCCTATTCGAAGCATAATGTGATTATTCGAGATCGAGTGCCTGTTCGAGGCGAAATATGTGATCGTCCAAATGAGACTCAAAATTATTAATGTTAGATTTCACGTTCGAATGAGTTTTACAATCAAAATATTCAACTAATAATTTTGAGTCCAAGTACTAAAAGAGGAACAAAAACAAAAACTAAACACTATGATGCATGCATCTCCGGGTGTGACGGTTCGTTGTCATCTCAGAGCATGACTAGAGACCGTTCTTGATCACGTATATGTGTAAGTGACTTAGCCATTTTATTGCGGAGTTTATTACTTATTTTTTTCCATTTCGATCAATTGATGACAAGTTGACACATAGGTCCAAGGTAGTTCCCGTTCGATGCGGGTGGTGGTTGCTCATGTTCCACTACTGCTGCACGAGTTCTTACGTATTGTAACGGCTTGCCATTCCGAACATGTCCCTCAATTTCATCCTTTAAGTTCCTGCAACCTTTTGTACATGCCCGTTTAGGTCATGGAACATATAGTATCTTTCTGATTTCCTTTCATTGTTTCTAGGCTCTCTCCTCATTGGCCTTCGATAGTGGATCCACCCCCTAGTGTCCAGATATATCTGTTTCGATGTTTCAGTCAATTCCGTGTAAGAGGTGAATCTCAGTTCCATTTATGGTCGCTTCGATCCATCAGAGCCATCCTCTATTTTTCGTTTTGTAACGACTTGCCCTTTTGGATGGTTTAAATCGACAATAAACTACACATGTCTTACTTAAACCATTCAAAAGGAAGGATTGTTAATGGGGTAAATAAGAAAATAAGAGAAAAAAAGTAAAAACAAAACACAGAATCTCACAACGAAATGACAAAATATAATAAACAAATAAACAGTTCATGAAGCTGTTTTATAATATACATTTGACTACACAACTTTACAACAATCAGAGTACAAATAACGACATACCAATAATGATGTAGTAGAAAATTACCAATAATATAATATATCAAACTCTGTCTTAGTCCTCCAGAAATAAAGTCTTTAACACTGAAATGCGCAGGCTGACCCAAGCGTAATGAAAAGACAAAACACTCAAGTCAGAACTAAAAGATCTTATGTAAGTTAAATCAACAATAAGTAAATATGAGTGTAATGGCTTTAGAGATGTTTATGGGATTTCACATCTCCTATCCAGTGTATAACGTGCGTACAATAACTAAAGAGATGTTTTGGGATTTTCCATCTCCTAAGGATCCGTTAAACTATCTATATGTAGTAGAATACGCTATATATGTAATGTCTTTCAGTAAAGTATTAAAATAGCGTTAAGGTTTACCCATATCCCCCTTAACACATTTTTGCAGGCATCGTAGTCTATGAAGTACTGTAAACTCCACCGTAAACGGGTGGGCTATTAGGGAACACTCCATAAGTACGACACAAACAAAAATCGTAGTGGGCTCAATAAGGCATATGACAAGGCATGCGAGGCAATGCCAGGATAGGATTCTACCGTTCTGCAGAACTAGGCCGGTGGTAATGCATAGCCGCAGCTACCACCCCCTCGAAACAACACTCCCATAGTTAAATCGAGGGTGGCCACCAATCAATCACAAAGTAACAGATTTGGCATCGAAGAAAAGTGTCCGATAGGTGGAGCGACCTCACTTGGCCTTGTTATGGCTCCTGTTTTAGTCATATCAAGCTGACCCGAAGGTCAGAGCTGCGTTCCTATCTTATACCAGTAGTGTTCGCCAAACCATCCTACTTCGTTCTAGATTCTCCACCATGTGCATAGTTGTTAAATTGGTTCCGAAATTGGCAGAGAATATGATAATATCTGATCCCGGTCTCTTTAACAACCAAACGCTTATTTCACACCGTGGTTATTTTATAAAACATTTATGATAATAAATCTAGAAAACTGTTTATACCTTTGTGTCAAGATATACATATACTCATTCCAAAAGTATAAATATATTCATAAATGCTAAGGAAGATTTCTTTCAATCAATTTCAAAAATAATTTATAAATCTCTCTTAAACCATTTATCAACTATTTATATGCTTTAGAACCATTTATAAAGCTATTTATAAATTCCAAAACAGTTACAACTCTTCCCTTTTCATAAAGTTCTATGAAAATTCCTTTAAAACGCTTCCAAGTCCCTTTATACAAGTTCATTTATAAAACCCTTTATAAAATCCTTTAAAACTTTTTAACTCCTTTATAAAACCATTATAAAAATCCTTTATAAAATCTTTTATAAAATCCTTTTAAAAAATCCATTATAAAATCTCTCACAAAACTTTTATAAATACCTTACAAAACACTAACATTTTTATTTATTAAAGTTATTATAAAATCTATATTTATTATATTAAATTTAATTTAAATAAGCCACTTAAAACCATATTAAATATTTTTTAATTAAACTTTATATAAATCTCTTAAAACTGTATTAGATATTTTATTAAATTTTAAACCATCTAAAAATATATTTTTAAAACTAAATAAAATTAGAAGTAAAAATCTTAAATTTACTTTTTAAACCATATATTAACTTATAATTTGAAACTTTAAAACACATAAAATAAATTAATCTCAAAATATAAATTTTTAAATAAAATCATTAAATTAAATTTAAAAATCAAATTTAAAAATCAAACATACTTTACCATTTAGAAAATAATTTAAAACCGACCAACGGTGTCCGTATATAATTTTCTACCCAATGATCAAGTGATAGGGTATTTATCATTTCAACCCAAAATAGTTAAAATTTTCACGTATACATCATTTCAACCCGTATCCCGGATCAATAATTTCCAAATCAATAGAATCGCTCGGTTATGTATCGTTTCTACCCATAATAATTTTCTTTAATCTATAAGAACATTCGGATAAGTATCATTTCAACCCATAGTGATAACAAAGATATAAACATCTAATCGTCCAAAATGTCAACATATAACATCCATCACAATCGACATCCAAATCAGCTAATAAATCACAACAATTAACTGGTTATTATTATCAAGTATTTAACTAACAATTTAGATTCAATATTAATTTAAATGGAAATTTAATGTAATATAAATTCAAATTAAATTTAAATATCAATGTTAAATTACCAAACAACAATCAACAAATTTTTTATCATATCATAAACATAATTCAACTAACATAATAAGGTTTAGTATTGCGTGAGCACTCACCTTCGATTTTTAGTCGAATAAAAATCTAATAAAAGCCCAAAATTTGAACAGTCTCCAAAACCAACCAAATAAGTACCATGTCGTCTGGAATTTCGATACAAACCCAAAGAAAGAAACCGTGTCCAAATCCGAGCTCGTATGAAAAAGTTATGATAGTTAGAATTTCAAAATTTAAATATTAAATTAAAATAGACAAGTCATAACTGAATTACCACATCATCACTCCTATCGTGAACGAAACCCTTGAGCCCAACCTCGTTCTCCAGCTGCCATCTTCATCGTGCAACCATGCCGCCTCCGTCCATCCTCTACCAGATCAGACCGCACCACCATGTCGCTCGTCCATGGCCTACCCATAATGATCGTGTGACCACCAATGACGCCGCCTATACACTCCGCCACCGCCACTGTATACCACCATTTTCTAGTGATCTCATGCACCTCTGACACAATTGAACCACATGGATCGAAAGCCCTTGACGCCCTCTACGACACAGCACCTCTCGATTGCTCCGAAGTTGAAGTTCCGCCGTTAAAAAATAAACCCTAGTTTCAACGGCCAAGAATTCTTCGCTGATTTATAGCCAAACCGAATCTCGATTGAAAAAATGAATTACAGAAGTATATTATGCTCGTTAAGAGATTGTTTGATAGGTTTTGAGGAGTTTGAATTTTAAAGATTGATTTGAAATTGAGAGTTTAGGGTTTTCTGCCATTGAGAAGGATTACGAACAGGTAGATTGAAATTTGTACATATAGACAATGGAAATAAGACTTCTAGGGTTCATAACAGTCTATATATAGGTAGAGATGGACAGATCGATTTGGATTGAAACGATAAAAATGACCCAAAAAGCCTGTTTTGTTCCTGAAACGAAAATGGATCATCCAATATATCGAAATATAGGTATCCAATATTTTTAACTCAATGGAACTAGTTTCAAACCCCAATTCCATTGTATATAGAAGTTAGCTTTTAAAATTGAACAATATTATTTAAATTTCATTAATTAATTTCTACGCGTTATAAACTCGCACGATCAAACGATAAAACTGATCGCTACGAAACTTAAACTCCTACAATAATTCACTGTTACGGATCCGATGAAACTGGTTTCGTCGAAATACAAGACAGTGCCCAAAAGGCTAATTTTCACGTTAATTAAACAAATAATTATTTTAAAATAAATTTAATCACTTTCAGACTCAAATTTAAAAGTTAGCCATTTTCATCATTCTTGATTACCAAGAAATTAATAATACTTTTCAAATTAGAATTTGCATGTTAAATCCAACATTTAATTAATACATTAATTTCGGCGGTCAATTTCAACTGAAAATGAGCCCTTCATTATAATTTAAATTCCAAATAATTTCTTTTATTTTGATTTACATTCTTCTTATTAAATCAACCAATACCTTATGAATTTATTTAACATAAGTTTCCACTTTTTATACTCATTTTCTAAAATTAACATCTTCATATTAATTGCAATATTTCCATTACATTAATTTTATTAATTTACAAATTAATTTCAACTGATTTAATTAATGATATGATAATAAATCAATTGTTACAACTTTTTAATTCATTGTTTACAACTAAGGGTTATAAATTACTTACCCAAAACTGATTTCATATTCAATATTTACCAATTTCAATTAAATGCATATTATTTCTATTTTTGATACAACATTTAATTTATTCCTCATTAACCTTTATTATTACCATTTATTAGAATTACATTAAAACGGTTGTCAATTATATCCAATCAAAATTGTTAAATTATATTCTATTAAATTTTTACATTTATAAATCATAATTTTAATTCCTCAAAATAATAAATTCCAAAAATATTATTAAATGTAATATTTTTAATTATCAAAAATACGGGTCGTTACACGTTTTCCTTTATCCTTGTTTGAACCTTCTCCGGGTGGACCTCCACCTTTAAATACATAAACTTCCACTTCCTCTCTTCCCTTTCTATCAGCTTTTGCATGTTCCTATCGCATAAACCTTTCTGCTTCATGGTAAAATTCCCCAAGATCCACTGGTGGATACCATTCCAACGATATCTTGGAATCCGAGTTATCTGCAATCCTTGACATCGATGCCATTAAAACCATCGAGAGATCAGGTCGATCTACCGAAGCCACTGCTGCGTTGAACCTGGTTAAGAAACCCCTGAGTGATTCTCCTTTCCACCTCTTCATCGATGTTAAAGTCATCATACTCTTGGGTCTCATGATGTGAACCAGAAATTGCCTCATAAACCTTTTGATCAATTCAATCCATGTGCTAATAGAGCCACTTTCCAACTGTCTGAACCACAGTGTAGCTATATCAGTTAAGTACAAGGGAAGCACCATGCCATGAATTCCTCTGATGCCCCTACTACTTCCATATGTCTCATGTTTCTCATCAAATGAACAGCGGGATCTATTTTTCCATCATATGTCTCAAGCGTTGGTAGTTTGAACTCTAGTGGATTCCTATCTTGCCTAATATTTGGAGCGTATGGACTTCTACTTACATCCTCCAAATCCCTGTTCACTAATCCTCCATGCATAGCTCGCCTTATCATCTCCGCAAACCTATCATTGTCTTTCAATGGTAGCCTACATCATCATGCCCAAGTTGTGCCCCGAGTGTACGAGGGATTCCGTAACGTACTCCTTCGGACAAGCATCCAAATTTCGATTCGCGCCAAGCTCCATGGGATCGATCGCAGGTCCTCCAGCATCACGATCAACAGACCCGGGGGCATGACCCCCATCCTTTGGGGATCGGTACTGATCCCTCTGTATGGATTGGTGCCGATCCATCTAGGTTGGCAGAGGACAGTCCCCAGCTGCTTTGTTCTATTCCTTTGTCTATTGGCTTCATTTCATGTTCCCTTTTCTAATTTCGATCGATCCCTGCTGCTTCAACCCCTTGATTTTGTGCTCCAGCTTGTATAATCTATTGAAGTAAATTTTCCATTATCTCCTCTTATCTTGTTAGCATCCTCTCCCGCATAGCAACCATCATCCTTATCCTTTTCATCCCTGGTGATGTAGACAAATGCTTGATTAGCTCCAACTTTTAAGGAAGTCTTCAGACTCCCTCCATGGTGGATCTTCTTCGGTAGCACTCTCCTTGTTGATTGCCTAGTCATTTATTTCTAGATCCAAACATCCATGCTTCCAAATCTAAGATCCTAACTTCCAAATTCATGGGTGCAAGTTTTCTCGATGAAAGCACCAAAATGTCGGAGTCAAAATTGACCACCAACACCCAGTTGTAAGAAAGCACCAATATCCAATCCAATTACAGAAATATGAAGAGAAATAAATGAAGAACATAATTAAAACAATTAGGAAGAAAGTAAATAGAGACACAGATTTATATTGGTTCGGCTAAATGTGGCATATGTCCACTCTAAGGTCTTCCTTTTACTAGTTTATACTGCCAATTACAGTTCAAATCCATGAAATTCAAGAATAAAAATGGAAGAGTATAACCTATGTAGAAGATGAAGAGGAGCAGAATCCAAATCCCTTTTCTAACACCATGCCTACTGTATTTATAGGGGAAGATGACCACCAACCTCTCTAAAACTTCAGCTAATGGACCCTCTTATCCATATGAGCCTACCATAGGGGTCGCTAGACCCAAATCCCAATAAGGAGGTATAAGTACCAATCTCTTTATTGATTGATTTTGGGTGGTGATCCTTATAGTGGCTTTTGTATGCTTAAATATGTTTAATCTCTAGGTTTAAAGTCATTTGGATCAAAGGAACTCAAGTTATTGAATATTGAATGTAAGAATAAACTCGGTTTCTGACATATGTCAATCCCTTCTTGGTGGACTCATGTACGCTAATCCGTCCATCTATATGTTATGTCGATCCATTCCTTCATATGCTACACTGACCCATCTTTCGCAGGCTATGCCGACCATTTGCCTATCCATCCATACTGATCCCTTATTTGAGAACTGAAGTGTGTCGATCCCGTCTTGCCTACAGTGTCGATCCCTCCATTTTCCACTAAAGTATACGGATCCGTGCTATTCAACAAAAGCCTGCCGATCTCTTCATGACATAGCCTGCCGATCCATCTTATGCCGATCTCTCCTTCATAGGTTGAAGTATGTCAATCCCTCATCTAACTAACCATGCTGATCCATACACCTTCACTCATGCCGAACCCTTGAGCCTTACCATGCCATGCTGATCTGTGGTGTTCCACCATGTCATGCCGATCTAAGCTATGTCGATCCCAAACTTATCCAAGCCAATATTTATATTTCAAGCATCTTGCATCGTTTATCTACCAACTCCATCCAACTCTTGCTTCGTATAACCATTTGCACTTTACCATCTGGTCCTACAACCATCACTCTACACTCATCGGCCTTGATCGTTGTGAAGTCTACTAGGTTAAATCCACTATGTACTACCTTGCCAAAAGGCGGGTTAACAAATTCCAAAACAAGAAAAATAGAAATGGGTGTACAAAGTAGAGAAAAAGGGATTTTTATTCCCTCCTATCTGTAGTTTGCACTGCCTATTTCGACGATTAAAATAAATATGATTTCTTTTCCATTTCAAGCTATACATTTAAGAAGTTAAATGGAATATAAAAGATTAGAATTGTAAATTTTCTTCTTTGGAATGAGAGGCCGTGCTTTTACCATAGTAATGTAAAATGAATTGTATGTTTTGGATTCCAATTTGAACACATACAAATCTATTTAACATAGCTAATTTATTGACGATGTTAGCTATTATGAAAATTTGCTATATTGGATTGAAACTTGTATAGAAATTGCAATTATTGACATATTAACATAATATATCATCCCGAATAAGAAACAAACAAATTACTTGAATACATATAAAACTAATTAGTCACAATCTAATATTAAACGTAAATGTAATAATAACTTATTCTTTTAAATTTTGAAACTGGCCAGTTATAATTACAGATTTGTAATGTATGCAATAAATAAGGCATTTAATAAAGAAACCAACAATTTAAAAAAAGGACATTACAAATAAGTGATAATTAGTAATCAATAGTTAATCTAATAAAATGGTTTAATAACAATTATGAAATTTAATCCATAAAGAAAGGTAAAATAAGGAGCTTCTCATATAAGGCCTTTTAATGCATAAATAAGAGTAAGGGGTGTGTGTGTTGGCGTAGTTCAACATTATATGTTGGAAATTGAAAATATGGCTAAGTTATAGGGATGCGAGGTCAGTTGAAAGCACATAGAAATATGCCTAGCTAATCTGGCTACCAGTAGTATGACTTTTGTAATTAATGTAGAATATCACCTATAATAAGTACCCATGGTAAACGCGAGGTTATTCCTAATTTTATATTGTAACTCTACCTAACTGATCTGACTCCCAACATCCATAAATAGTCAGACTAATTTGAGACATCAAAGTTGGGTTACGGGTCATAAGGACGAGGGAATTCCAAGAGGACTCTTCTTCAGGGTTGGGGTATTAAATAGTTGGTTTAGGGTTTGCCCCCTCCTTATTAAGAAGTATTAAATGACTTGGTGAGTTTCTCATAAATAACTTTGGTAATCACAAGACGGACCTGCTTCAGGGTTGAGGTATTAAATGGCTATTGGGGTCTGCCTTTTCCCTATTTAAGAAGTGTTAAATGGTTGAGATTTCCTTTAAAAAGACATGCATTAATTCCAAGATAGGCCTGCTTCGAGATTGAGATATTAAATAGCTGTTAGGATCTGCCTCTTCCTTATTTAAGAAGTATTAAATGGTCAGAATTATATTTTAGGTGCGTTAATGGAAATCTCTTATGGGGCGGGCTGCTTCAAGGTTGACGTATTAAATGGTTGAAGCGTCTGCCTCTTCCTTTTCGAAGAAGTACTAAGTGGCCTTAAGAGATTTTCTGCGATGTCATCTAAGAAGTACAAAGAGGAGTTTGTTTTGGGATCTAGGTATTAACTGGTCGAAGGGTCTGCATATTCCCTATTTAAAAGGTCATAAGCGACCCTAATACTTTCTCTCATATCGTTAGGATATGATTGGGCAGGAAATGAGTTGTTGAACCTAATATACTTCATAGTTGCGTTGCATCTGCATTTATAGTCATGGAGTTAGGCTAGTAGGGCCATTATCCTAAAGTTAGATATATACTTGTAGAAGTATAATAAATACGTAAGAAATAATACTTATCTAAATGCTTGCTTTCCATGTACTATTATTATAAAAATCGAGGTTTTCTTTCATTAGACATTGTTGTTCTAACTCTCTCCACGTTAGAACCTACAGGTTAGGTAGAATGATGAGTGTGGAGAAGATGGTGGAGACTTGGCAGATAGTTATATACTGTAGTTATATATTCATGTTGTTATGATGTACCCAGACTATTTACCAGACATGCTTTATGCACTTTTGGGACATTGTACTCCTATTGGTTTTATGAGATAGGTAATTTATTTTATAATTATATTTTATTCCTTCCACTGTGAGACTATGAAAGCATAGACTGATAGCTCTACATATTGTTTTGTTAAATCAATTATACCAACCAATAGCCAACTCCAGAATGGACCTAAGGTTTGATGAGATTTTATTAGGTCAAAATTAAGCCCGTTTCGGATAAAGTTGTTACAACATGTAATGGACATGTAATGTAAATATGAGACGGTAGTAACGCTAATAAATTCTATGTAAATGAATGAACTTTTTGTAGTACTTGGAAGCTGTCTTCCCTGGTGATCGATGTGAATTTCATAGTGATGAAATGAATAAAGACAATAATAAGACAAAGGCAGATAACTATTTAAAGAATGGAATTGAGTTGAACTTGATTAAGTTATGCGGTGATACGTTCAACCATTAAAGATGATGAAATGTAAATATAAGTCCTTAGTGGCAATAATATGTCCAAACACGACATTATATTTAGTAACATTGATGAAAGGCATATGTGGCTACAAAATGTCTAAACATGACATTATATTTGATAACGTTGATGGAAGGCCTGTGCAGGTACTAAATGTCTAAAATACGACATTGTATTTGGTAATGTTGATGGAAGGCCTATATGGCTATGAAATGTTTAAACCATGACAATATATTTCGTAATGTCGATAGAACGTCTGTAGCAAACTCTTGTCTGTTCACGATAAGATATGGGAATGATGGTGTACGACTTGCATAGCGTCCAGCTATTTATTCATGACAAAATACGAGAACAATGACACGACGTTTTAGTGGCCACCTAATTATATGTTTATAATAAAATTGGGAGAAAATAAGATGAAACCCCTTAGTGAAAATCTTAAGTGTCAACTGTCAAGTATAGTTATTGAACTGGTAAGAGTAAGGGCTGAGTGGTAATTTAAAATGAATTGACCATAGAAACTAGTTGAACATGTGTGTAAGAAATCTCACATTTATGATTAATTAATGATTTATGGTTGTTCATGGCATGATGTTATTACATAGTATAATGTAATTGACGGTATTGGAATAGTGAGGGGCAAACCCGTTTCATGCCTTAGAGATATCATCTCACTATATAATTGTTTGTTTAGGGTAAATTATTACTCATACTAGATTTATGTCTGATCCGCCTTTTTATTATTTCCTATAAACTCAAAGATACTCATTCGAGTAAGCTGAGTTTATGGCTTAGATATGTACATTTTTGAAAGATGAATAAAGGAGCCAAAGATAAAACATAAGGCTTATCTAGCATATAAAAGTTTAGCTAAAAATTCCACTGTGTAAAACCAGAGTTTATAACTAGTCAAGTGTCCATGATGACAACCTCACATGTCTAGCACTATGCTCTATTTATATTTTATTGTATATACCCTTGCATGGGAACGAAATAGGTTAATGCTGATGTAAAGACTTATGTAAACCATTTTTATGAATGAAATTATTAGTTACTCTATTTCCCTAACGTTGTGGAAAAAATGTATACTAATCTTACTTCATCGTTTGGAAATAATTTTAATGACGACTATAGAATTATCGGCGTTCATTTTCGAATCTCAATGTTTGAGATGTTACAAAAGGAATGTTGGACCTAACCTTTAGATTTTGCAATTATTTCATTGCAACTTACGTCCAAATCCACCTTCAACATGTGAAAGTATCCGAGAATGTATTTTTAATGAACAATCGTAACTTGACTTATTATTTTATAATGTGCCAGTCTAATGGAAGTAAAATTGTTATGGTTGAACTATCAAACGTCCATCCATAGATAATTTTTCATACGGTTATCATCTACTATAGATCTAGTTAAAAAAATTGGTGGCGGTAAATCTTATGAACTATGAATATGTACACTAATAATAAGTAACCTTCAAGTAGTAATAACATGTGCATACATGGTTTTTATTATACAAACATGCCTAATAGTTTGTGAAAAAAGTTAGAATAACAGTTTTTTTTATCAACGATGATATATATAATTGATAACATATGAATAAAAGGTTCCAAATTCTAAATTTTGACGGTTAAAATTCATTTGTAATAGCAATTAAAAAAATTATAATCATCAACAATGGTAAGGATTAGATACAATAATAATGGTTACAAGATAAGGACTGCACTTGGGATACTTAAAAAGAAATAATTTTTCCACTTTGTGTTTAAGAGCATCTTCAATGACTTAAGAGTGTAATATTCAATCCCAGAATATGTAACATCCCCCATTTTGAGGCCCAAAACTAAGATTTACAGTTCTAGTGACAAAATGCAGCTATGTTGATCATTTTGATAATATCAGAAACACATGAACATGGAAATTCAACACAATTTTAAAAATAAATTTTCTCATCAAATTTCATAATAAGATTTCTGTTTCATTACGTAATCCCAATTCGCAAACCACGTTCAAAGGAAATATAATTATTACAACATATTCCAAGAACGACATATGAAGATGCCCCATTGGATGATCAAAGTCAAATATCTGGAATTTAATACAACAATCCATTACAACACACAAGTAGAATCAAAACACGGTAGAAAATAGATATAGCTCCTACTAGCTAAATTGCCTCATGCATATCTTCAAAAGCTTATTCATCTAAAGGGAACCTGGAAAGCCCTTACACTCGACCTATTCAAATGAGTACCCAAGAGTTTAAGGGGAAAACAAAAATTTTGGGTCAGACAAAATTCCCGGTGTAAATAATAATCTACCATCTCAAACCAATGAATATCTAATGACACGCCGATGTGCAGAACGTGTTTCCTCTCACTAGTACCCAATTAAATATCTTAACCATAAACTGTGCTCCTGCATCCACAATGGTTATAATAGAATAATATGATAGTGTATAAACATGTCATATGTACCAGCATACCCATCCCACATTTTATTTTACTTAAACTGTTTTCGCCAAAATTGGTCATAAACATCCAATTGCCGATAAAACAACCTATACACAATTACAGATCATAAATAGCAAGTATGTAGAGAATATAAATACGAAGAACACTCTGAAAATTAAAAGAAAAGCAGTAAAGAAACAAGGTTTATAGTGGTTCGGTTATCTCCGGCCAACGTCCACATTGAAGAGTTGTTATTTTATTGAATATCACTCGCTAGTTATAAGAGTATAGTGAATAATATTTGAGTTACAATGGAGTTCGGCAGAGTAACAGCATAAAAGAACCAAAAGACCCCTTTTCTGAAGCTCTTGGACCGCTATTTATAGGTGTTGGCTGCAAATATCTCACCCAGATCTTGAAAGACTCCTTCTCTCACGTGGGTGGGCCCACGTGATCGATCCTTGGTGATTTCGACTCGATCCATCATCGATACGAACGAGATTCGTATCGATCCAAATCTTGTCCAATCGAGTCGAGATCGATCATGAACACTCTTGAGGTTGTACGCAAGCGCAAGTGAAAATTTGGTAGCATGTGGACTTGTAGATTTGAGTTATGATCGATGCAAGTTTGAATTTGTTGAAGGCTGCTGAGTTCGCATTGCTTCTATTCGCATCGATATGTTATCGCTACTGGACATATAATGCCTGATGACGTGGCACTAACTTTTTGGATCGATCCACTTTTTATGCAGAGTGACCAAGTCTCTCACTTGAATGTGCCCTGTTCGTATCTATCCATTGCTTTCCCATTCGTATCGCTCCTGTACTTGTTGATGGATGCGAAGTAAAGCAAATATGATGGATACGAACTAAAGTGCATGTGATGGATATGAAGCGGCATGCACTCGATGGATACGAAGTGGTGCTCACCTTGACCTGAAGTAAACCTGTCATTGACTCGGAGCATGTGCCGTAGTGACTCGAAGCAACTTGTCAATATGCCAATCTGTCCAAGACCTGAAGCAGACCCTTCTCTGACCCGAAGTAGTATGCCTGAAAACCTGAAGTGAAGCTAGAGATGACTCGAAGCAATCCCCAAGCAACTTGAAGTGACTCGATTTTGATCGATTTATATCTTAATCACACGGACTCCGATTGACTTAAAATTTGAAGCGTGGGCTTTCCTAGCCTTATCCATTATTCCCAATCGATCCCGTCTTGATTGGAACTCGGTCAAATCTTGGCGATATCGATCGTAGCCTTGTTCCCGGTTGATCTTTAATACTGGTTTCCATCCCTTTTAGCATATTTGTTTATATCCCAGCCTTGACCAAAAGGCGGGATGACATTTTCCCCCCAAAACATACCTTCTGATAAGAAGGTGTGTTTTGAATAGCACCGAATCCAACACCTAAAGTCCATATTCCATCTACAGCCATATCATCTGATCCTTAATCCAATCTATTACCTAGCCATCCTATCCAAGTGTCATAGCCATATCCAAGTTCGTGGCTGCTCCAAGTCGATGTCTAATTCGAAGTCCTGTAACCAAAACCTTAGCCAGTTCCATAGCTATCCAAATCCATCAACCGAGCCTTAACCTGTCGGTATCTAATGACCAATAACCAAATCCATAACCTTTCTGGGTTGATATCCAAATCTAGGACCACTCCGAGCCCTTTGCCAAATCCATGACCACTCCTGGTCCATTTATCCCAAGCCGAAACCCGAATCCATGACCTCTTCGAGTTTAACTATAAATCCATAGACCTCGCCGGGTCGCGTTATCCTGTTCCGACCTCGACTCTCCAGTCAAGGTCTTTCATGTTCTCCGGCCAAGGATTTTTATGTTCTCCAGCCTCGGCTCTTCGGCTAAGGATTTTTTATATTCTTTGGCCTCGGCTGTTCAGCCAAGGACTTTTTATATTCTCCGGCCTTGGCTCTCTGGCCAAGGACTTTTATATTCTCCGGCCTCGGCTCTCCAGCCAAGGACTTTTTACATTCTCCGATCTTGAATCTTCGGCCAAGGACTTTTATATTCTCCGGCCTCGGCTCTCCAGCCAAGGACTTTTTATATTATCCGGCCTTGACTCTTCGGCCAAGGACTTTTTATATTCTCCGGCCTCGGCACTCCGACCAAGTACTTTTTATATTCTCCTGCCTTGGCTCTCTGGCCAAGGACTTTTTATATTCATCGGCCTTGCCTCTCTGGCCAAGGACTTTTTATATTCTCCGGCTTCGACTCTCCGGCTAAGGACTTTTATATTCTCTGGCCTTGGCTCTCCGGCCAAGGACTTTTATATTCTCCGGCCTCACCTCTCTAGCCAAGGACTTTTTATATTCTCCGACCTAGGCTCTCCGGCCAAGGACTTTTATATTCTCCGGCCTCGGCTCTCCGGCCAAAGACTTTTATATTCTCCAGCCTTGGCTCTTCAGCCAAGGACTTTTATAATGTGTTTGAGTCCATTCCATCGCTCTCCGACGAAGGGACTCATAATTTGCGATTACTACCCCGTCTCTCCGGTCGGGATTGTAACCGTGAGACCTGTATTGTTATTATATTAATCCAAATCCAATCATCTAAAATAAAAGGTTTTACATAAAGATAAAATCAAATAAATGTTTTTACATCCGAGGGAGAAACCAAAGTTTCCAGGAAAACGAAAAGAAAAACAAGATTTCATAGACTCGAGCAACACGGTTTATCATCGTTTCAGAGTATGCCTAGGGACCACCCTCGATCTCGTACATGTTTTGAGTGTCTTAGCTGTATTACTTCGAGATATATTACTTATTCAAAGCCATAAATTTATTTAGTTGGTAACAAGATGGCGATGCCTAGATCCATTACCATCCTCGTTCGAGGTGGGCAGTGGCCGCTCCTGTTCCACTGTCACAGCTCGATTCCTTACATATTGTCATAGATGACCATTCCACACATGCTTCTCAATGATATCCTTTAAATGCCCGCAATCGTTTGTGTTGTTCCCATCCAACTCATGGAATAGGCAATGCCTTCTCGATGCCCACTCGTAATCAGAAGGTTCCCTTCTTGTCGGCCTTCGATACTGGAAGCGCCCTTGAGTATCCAAGTAAATCCTTTCCAGAGTGTCAGTTAGATCCGTGTAAGAAGAAAATTTTGACTCCCTCCGTGGCCTTTTTGAAGTGCTACCGTTGTCATTCATTTTCCTTTTTCCTTTATCATCTTTGTTTGGATCCTCCCCGGGTGGACCTCCACCCCTTACTGCATAAGCTTCAGCCTCTCTCCCTTCTCTCTCAGCCTGCGCATCTTCTTGCCTTAGAAATCTCTCCGCTTCATGGTAGAACTCCCTGAGATTTACCTGTGGGTCCCATTCCAATGATATTTTGAAATCCAAATTGTCTGCAATTCCTGAAACGGCTGCCATCAAAACGATCGACGGATCAGGGCGATCCGCTGAAGCCACCACCGCATTGAATCTGGTCAGGAAATCTCTAAGCGATTCTCCCTTCCATTACTTCATCGATGTTAGAGTCATCACGTTCTTGGGTCGGACTTTATGGACCTGAAACTGCCTCATAAACCTTTCAATCAACTCCGTCCATGTGCCAATAGAGCTACTTTTCAATTGTCTAAACCATAATGCTGCTATATCTGTCGGATACAAAGGGAAGCATTGTTCCATAACCTCCTTCGATGCCTCTAGTTCTTCCATATGCCTCATGTACCTTATCAAGTGAACAGTGGGATCCGTTCTCCCGTCATACATCTCCAGTGTTGGTAGTTTGAAATATGATGGGTTCCTAACTTGCCTGATCTTAGTAGCAAAGGGACTCCTATTCACATCCTCCATGTCTCTATTAACCAATCCACCTCTCATGGCTCGCCTAGCCATCTTCGCCAACATATCACTGTCGTCAAGCTGTAGTTATCGTCAAGCTGTAGTCCTTGCCCATTGCCTCCAATCTGCCCCAGAGTTCACGAGGGAGTTCTGGAATCTGCTCTCTTGAAAGAGTATCTATTCCTCTACCAACATGGTGTTGCACAGCTCCACTTTGTACTCTACCTGGGATTGGATCAACATGCTCCAGGTGAGTGTACCCTAGACTTGGTGCTGCTCCCGATGGCCCTACTCTATTCTGAATTCTGGTTGTTCCATGCTCCTGATCTTTATCTCCAACATCTCCTACAGTTGCGTTAACTTGATTCTACACTCTAGTTTGCCCAGCTTGTCGAAGCATATTCTACATCATCTCCTCTTGTGTTTTTAGCATTCCCTCTTGAATAGCCTCTATCATCATCTCCATCTCATCTCGGATGATGAAGACTGAGGCCTAATTCGCTACTGAGGAAGCAACCTGACTTCCTTCATGCTGACTTCTTTCAGTTCTTTGTCTTGTTGTCGATTTCCTTACCATAGCTTTCCAGATCCAAGTCTTTAAATTTTCAAATCTAAAGTCCAAGCTGTAAATTCCTTGAGTGCTAGCTTTCCTAGTGAAAGCATCAAAATGTTTGCGCCAAAATTGGTCACAAATACGCAATTGCCAATGAAAGCACCCACTCACAATTATAGATCACAGATAGCAAGTATGTAGAGAATATAAATATGAAGTACACTCAGAAAATTAAAAGAAAAGCACTAAAGACACAAGGTTTATAGTGGTTCGGCTATCTCCGGCCAACGTTCACTTTGAAGAGTTGCTATTTTATTGATTATCACTCGCTGGTTACAAAAGTATAGTTAATAATATTTGAGTTACAATGGAGTTCGACAGAGTAACGGCATAAAAGAACCAAAAGACCCCTTTTTTGAAGCTCTTGGACTGCTATTTATAAGTATTGGCTGCAAATATCTCACCCAGATCTCGAAAAACTCCTTCTCTCACGTGGATAGGCCCACGTGGTCGATCCTTTGTGATTTCGACTCGATCCATGATCGATACGAACGAGATTCGTATCGATCCAAATCTTGCCAATCGAGTCGAGATCGATCATGAGCACTCTTGAGGTTGTACGCAAGCTCCCATGAAAATTTGGTAGCATTTAGACTTGTAGATTTTGAGTTATGATCGATGTAAGTTTGAATTTGTTGAAGGTTGCTGAGTTCGCATCGCTTCTATTTGCACCCATTTGTTCGCATCACTTCTGGACACGTGATGCCTGATGACGTGGCGCTAACTTTTTGGATCGATCCACTTTTTATACCGAGTGACTGAGCTCTCACTTCAATGCGCCCTGTTCGTATCCACCCATTGCTTCCCCTTTCATATCGCTCATGTACTTCACTTCGTATCGCTCCACGCATACATTGCTTCGTATCCATAGGTGTGGCTTCATTTGTATCGATGATTTGAGGGCACTTCATATCGATCACTGCATGCATTCTTCGTATCGCTTTCTTTAATGGTATGCCTTGTACCGATAGGTTAACTGATTGATACGAGTTAAGTTGGCGTGATCGATACGAAAAGTGACTTGTTGATGGATACGAAGTAAAGCTAATATGATGGATACAAGCTGAAGTGCGCGTGATGGATACGAAGCGGCATGCACTCGATGGATACGAAGTGGTGCACACCTTGACCCGAAGTAAACCCGTCATTGACTCAGAACATGTGCCGTAGTGACTTGAAGCAACTTGTCAACATGCTAATCTGTCCAAGACCTGAAGCAGACTCTTCTCTGACACGAAGTAGTATGCCTGAAATCCCGCAGTGAAGCTAGGGATGACTCGAAGCAATCCCCATGAAACTTGAAGCGGCTCGATTTTATCGATTCATATCTTAAGCACACGGACTCCGATTGACTTGAAATTTGAAAAATGGCCTTTCCTAGCATTGTCCATCATTCCCAATCGATCCCATCATGATTGGAGCTCGGTCAAATTTTAACGATATCGATCATAGCCTTATTTTCAATCGATCTCTAATACTGGTTTCCATCCCCTTTAACCTATTTGTAGGCCTGTCAACAGATACTTTCGGATTCGGATAGCGCCGTATCCGCATCCGCATCCGCATCCGAAATGATTTTCGGATATCAGATATCCGCATCCGCGGATACGGACGAATATCGGATAATTATCCTATCCGCCGCCAACGACTGATAAATCAAGAAATATAAATATAAATTTTAAGTTTAACATACATTTTTTTCAATTCAATTGATTATAAAAGTGTTAAATATAAACAAATATGGCGATAATAAATAGTTTTGAGCGATTAATAAGCATTAAGTGCATATAATATAAACTACTAAACAATAAACAAAAATATATTTCATCATACTAAAATACACATAATTTATACTATAATCTTGACAAAGACCGGATGAATAATTTTCGGATGCAGGTGTCTTCGTATCCGCATCCGCATCCATTTTTTTGGATATTAGATATTATCCACTTTTCAGATATGGATGCGGACGGATTTCGGATTTTTCGGGTATCCATTGACAGCCCACTTATTTGTTGATATCCCAGCCTTGACCAAAAGGCGGGATAACATAAACTAGAGTGGACTAGCAATCTCAAATGATGTGGACTGCCCATCTCACATCTCATAGTTTTCCTAGGATGATTATGAACCCTTAAATTAACCAATTAGATATTATCCATCTTTAGCATGATGCAGACTATCCATCATACATCCCATAGTTTTCCTAGGATGACCGTGAACCCATTACTAGTCATTTAATTCACGTTATCCACATGTTTTTATTTATCTCATGTTACTCACATGTTTAACTTTACTCCCTGCTACCCACATATTCAACATTAATCCATGTTATCCACATGTATAACTTATTTCTATTGATGTCCCTAATTAAGTTACTTCCCTTTAGTTATTTAAATTTCATGGCAATACATTGGTTGCCTCCAAAAGATTTCATGTCGAACTCATTAAGATATATGTTGGTGTCCCAAAAGTTCGAAGTCAAAATCATGCAAAAAATGGCGCTCTTCCATTTATAAGCTTGATATGTGTTAACATTGACATATATTTCATGTTGATGTAAAAGCATAAGGCTCTCCGCCTATTTTAAGACTCGATGACTAATATATGCGGCATCTTGAGCCTCGATGACAATGAAGTCATTGATCCTCATGATACATAGGCTATCTGCCTATGAGAAACTCGAAAACTAGTTAAAATCGACATGAGGTAGGCTCGATAATAGGTTAAAGGTGGCATATGGTAAACTCGATGGTAAGTCAAAAGCAGCTTGGCTAGGCTCGACAACAAGTTAAAAGTGGCATGGGGTAGGCTCGATGACCATCTGAGTCTTCGAGGTCCAAAGCTCGGAGTCACTTGTAAAACAGTGCGACATCAATGTTATAAAGGTTGGCTATTATAAACATCGACATCGCCTTGTTGAGGCCTATCCCATTTTCTCTTTGTTACTTTGGCCTCGACGAGGCTCAAAACCAATCCGTTGTTGGCCAAACTCGTTGACATCATACGACATTGTTTTGTTCTGCGTCGATGACACTGGGATGAGGAGATATGGCTCAACATAGCCAATATCGGCATAGTAAAAGTATAATTAACTTAACACTGTCAAATTACTATAGAAAGATATCACTTTTCATCAAACCTCTATAATTTTTCAAAAGCTTATTGGTTAGTGAAATTTTATCAATATTTTTTAATTGAAAAACCGTAGCACCTTATTTTCAAGATCCAAAACATTATTTCAAATAATTAACTGATAACCATAATTAATTAAACTTTTATATGCTTATTTTAGCATAAGTAATTCTTTATAGTTCAAAATTACATGGGAAAAATCCTAAAAATTCACAGAAATTAGAGAATACTATTCTCCACATCACATAAAATTTTGGAGCCTAAAACATCATTTAATTATTTAAAATAATTAAAACCTGTAAGTAGTTCATTTCCTCCATAGAAAATTCATAAAATAATCTCTATATTTCGGAAAATTAGGAAATAAAAAACCTATATCCAAATCAATTTTTTCCTTAACATATCAAAATTTGAAATCGTGTGGAGAATAAAAACTTTGGATTTAACGCCAAATCCGAATTGAACTATTTCTAATAAATTCCAAAAATTCCCATTAGACATATCATAGCTTGATCAATCAAACACATAAGATTCGGGTATTACCTATAATTGAATCAAAACAATGATTTAAGAGATGATAAGTGTTATTATTCATCTTAGATTAATGATTGAAGTTGAGATTTGGTGCAGCTCTTAATCCAAAGCTTGCTTTCCCTTAAATCCTAGACTTCGAACTCCATTTTGCTTCCTAATGGCCGGCCTTGATTGAATTTTCCTTTTAGGAGGTGATGGTTTAGTGAATGAAAGGCTTATCTATGCCTATTTTGCCCTCCAATTTATTCCTTTAAGTGCATTAATCTTAAAACAATCTTATTTAGTTCATTAAGTTTGGCACGACCATGCTAATTAATCAATTTTCATTCTCCCTAATTATATACATTATTCTATTTAATTTATCCAATTAAATGTCCTGAATAATGTTAACTAAAAAATAAATGTGCTACAGAACATCACCTCCATATTAAAGGGGTTGGCCCAACGGCGGAGAGTTTAATCTAATCAACGCCATGTTGTCGGAGTTGATTAAATCAGCGCTCAAGTAATGGACACTGTTGGGGCTGGGTATGTATAAATCTCATGCCGAGCCCTTTTTACTCCACAATTTACCCTCTTGACTGGACGCTGATTTAATCAGTGTTCGAGGTCGATTTATCATTTTGAATATAAGTCTGAGTGTTAAGTTGAATATTCAATCTAATACTCACCGTTGGAGTTGCGCAAAATTAAAGCGCTGGGTTGAATGAAGAGACGTTCTAACAATTCAATAAGATGGAAGAGCTATCAGTGTCAATCGCTTGTAACCCCCAATCATTCATAAATAGACTAAAAGCACTCTAGCCTGATGTTAATGGTAACCACGTCATTATGCTGACAGTAGTTAGAAGAAAGCAAGTAAAAGTAGGACCACCTGCTTAGATTCTTCACCCAGTATTATATACGGGCTATAGAAAGTTAGCTGAGCCCTCAATTCAACTTTAGTAATTAATTAATTAGGGTTTAATTTGTAAAATTCAGTGTACCATATAATGGAGACCAGAGGGCTGAAAGCCAAACAATGACCGTTCCGTTATTCGTCCCCGTGTCGTGCTTTTATGATTAATCATGATTCCTTACTTCCTAGATCTAAACACTGTTTTCGCATGACTGAACTACCCTCGTGCTTTTTTTATTGGGCGAAAAAGATCCATACCGCTGATACCAGTGTTACTAACACAATTAAAACTACGTATACAATGCAAAAACTCTCCTACATTTAAATTTTGGGCTGCTGAGAACTAATAAATTTATTGATGCAGAAAACATAAAACCAAAAAAAAAAAAAGTCAAAAATTATATCGTAAGCTTATACTATTTTTTTAAAATCAAGCACACATGCAATGGAAAAACACACCAGACAACAATTGATCAACTCAATCTAAACATGGTTGTCTAAAAATAGATTTTTATTTATTTCATATTAAAAAAGTGTAGCATCAATGAAATTTGCTTTCCCTCATACACACCTAGAATCCATGGACTTCATGATAAACCATTAAAATAATTTCGAGAATGTCAAATATTATAGTTATTGTCATTTACACAATCATTCCCCAATGGAGAAAGACGCATTGGTAATCAAAAAGATTGTATGACTGGACATTCACATCTAACGCCACATCATGTTCGCTTTAGACATATTTGACATAGAGCTATTAACTATTAAAAAAAAACCAATTTTGGGGTTGGCGACAATTTTCATGTTGAACTCCTTTCGCTACAAATCTTAATTAATGTGTTTAATCTTTGTTAAAAATGATTTTTATCTTACATGTTTTCATAATACTTGTAAATATTTGCAATTTGTAACAATGATATTTTTTAAATAGAAAGCAGAGGCTTTTTCCTTAGCTTATTATTTTGCATTGATTTTTAAGAATATCATATATTTTAGTATTTTCTTTTTTTTGTATGATAACAATAATATGCATCCTAACGTAGATTTTAACAATCGAAAAAGAAAAAAAAGCATCTCATATGAAGACAAAGATTCAAATAGTTGGATACTGAAATACTCTTATAATCAAAATTATTTATTTACAATAAATAAGGTCGTAAATATAAATGAAAATTGTTAAAATGTGACGATAGAGCAAATTTTAACATTTTTTCATTTGAATTTTAACCATACAAAATACATCAACACCAAATTCAAGTTCAGAAACTTTTCTTATAAAGTCAGGTTTCAAATGAAAGCATAACCGTGGATGCTGTTTGATTTTGAATACAAAGTTTATCCTTTTTCATTTTACGTTTTTTAAAGTGAAAATTTGGATCGTCTTTTATATTTCAAATTTAATGTAGAAAAATTCACCTCCAAAATATGTTTCTAAGTTACACATTCAAATTTATTTTCGTTGGAAATAATTTTTTTTTTTAGAAAATCAAATCCGCCGTTGATTTCAGGTATTGTTTATAATTATGATCGGCTTTGTATTTTGAAATTAACGAGGGTGTGTTACCCAAGTTTTAACTTTTTTTTAATTCTTCGAGGAATCAAATTTCGTTCACATACTTCGAGTGCTACAAGGTTGTCTGTTTCGGAAACTTTTACAAAAGTTCCATTTTTAATAATTATGGTATTACCGAGACGAATAACCGATCTTTCATAGGCAACTCTTTATGCCGGTGAGAGTGAAATGTCACCAAGTGTGAGGGTTAATTTGGTAAAATAATAGAACCGCGTTTTATGGAGAGGACTAGAACACGTAAATGGCGAACATTATTTATTATATTTGTAGAGCGCCCGGGCTGCTTAACTGCTCTAACAAGAAGTCTAATTGACTACTCAAACATTCGAATTTTGGATACCCTTAGCTTAGGTTTTTATTTATTATTTTTATATAATCAACTTGCTTAACTTTATCTTTTTTCTTCTTTGACTAATCCTACTTTTACTCTAATCCAGCTTATGGTAATAACTGATTATTGGCTACGCTTACACTGTTTTTTTCTTTTTCTCAAGTTTTCTAGATTATGTACGAAAAGATGCCTTCTCCTTTGACGAAGCAATGCTTTTTTGTAACCCATCAAAGCGAACTGTCGTGTATGATGTTTAGTTTGCACTGTCTTGTGGTTCTAACATCTTATGTTTCATTTACACTTTCCTGCATTTGTATTTTGCTATTAAGCTACATATGTAACTACACCTAATACTTGGACTGCCATAGAGTCAAACTTTTTGTCCATAATATGATAAAAATTGTTTTTAAAGTCAATAACTTGATATTTGGCATGACTATAACATATTAACATGAGATGACACGATAGTAAATTAGCTTGAATTCTCGCAACATCCATATCACAGGAATGTGTCATTTTTTGTGCTACAGGCAGTTAACTAAGAAGTATCATACAAACAAATAAATACGTCCTGGTCACATATATGATAAGAACTCAATTATACATGCAAGTTCAAACAAGCAATATACTATTATTGGCATTTAAAGTTTTCGTGTGGTTACATTATATGTACATGTACATATGTATTAATTACTCGTACCAAAGAAAAGGAAAAGTGGATATAATATACAATGGCTGTAGATGATGTACGCATTGATAGCAACTTGAAAGCTACTTCCACCATTCCCTCCTTAATCTACTTCATCATTCAAACTTAACATATTAGCACATAGCCCCCTTACTTTTTAAGTTATCGCTATCGGCTCCCTTCAAGTTTGAAAATACAACTCCGGTATAGCAAACAAAAAGCAAAGTTTTACATAAATGATGATAAACAACAAAGACAAAGATGTTAAACGAAAAAGCTGTCAAAAATTTCTAGATAAACCGTATCCGAATTTCAACGACATAAGCATTGTTAATGCACACAGCAAATTATTATTTTTTATTTACTAATGTCGAGCTATGCCATAGCTTTACAACTACACAAAAGTTGAAGAATGACTTGTTTATTATAGGTACCAAAATTCTCTTTTTCATGTGTTCAAAAAACTAATGACTATTCACACTTATTCAGTTTCTTTTTTCAAAAGGGAATGTTTAATTAAAAATTTAGAATTTGTGGTTGCATACTAGCATCACTAGACAATGTTAACATAAATTAATTATTTTGATGACTTGTATCATCATGTTCGAATGAAAAAAAACAATAAAGCTAATGTAACAAAATATAAAGATAGCTTATATTTTCACAACAACGCGTCACATAATTAAAGAGTGTAGGCAATATTAAGTATTGAATGTGAGGGAAAAAAATTCCATTCCCCTCCACTTTCCACTGCTATGCATAATAGCATATATATCATGTTAGTCACTTAATATATTCCAAATTTTACAAGTCTTGGTCAAAGATACAAAAATTAGATGGCTAAGTTTTACATGAGAGTGACAACCATATTATAATGCTAGGTAGCTATAGCTTGTAAGCACATTTATGATTCAAATGTAATATATACTCATTTAGATATTCTTGTAATAAGCTCACATGTGTCAATGCTTGATTAACATTCAAATCCAAGTCTAAGAAATAGATAGAAAGATCACAACAGTAATGATGTAGAAATCCTCTTCCTGTAGCTAGCTAGCTATGTAGGTAGTCTATATTCATACGTATATACAACCGAAATCTAAGGGTAAAAACAATGTCCATATGGCAATGCAGCCTGAGTGGAGGCTAAAAGCTTGTGATAGCGAAATTTGAGATAAATTTTAACAAAACTTGTAAGAATTGAGCTCTTTCTAGCTGTCCATGTGCAATGGAGTCAAAATATATGTCGTTGTTTTGCTACAATGAAATTTGTAATTACTTGATATTTCTTTGTAAAATTCTGCACTATTTAAATTGACCTCAAACTGTACAAAGTATCATCCATGATAAGGTTATTTTGTGCTACTATGTTTGAGTCAAGGTGACCCATGAATTGTTAGGGTGAAAAACATGAAAAAGATCACTGTCCCGATTTTCCAAGGGTCAGTGGAAAAATATACAAGAAATTTAACATACCGAGTTAGTCGGTAAGAACTTTTGTTGCCACATCATATAAGTTTGAATTGTTGATGTCACGCATGAATTCAGCGGATACATAATCTTTAACAGGTTTTACTCCTAGTACTCCCCATGCTAACAATACATATAGTATAAATAAAAGAGTTCAAAAAAACTAGGAAGAAATATGGTAATCAGACTGGCGAAATGGCTAAGTGTATGTTTTTGTGTGTGTTCTTGAAAATTAAATAAATATAGCTTAACCTGTATTCCATCGATTTTATAAATGCATTGACAATCAAACATAACATAGTTGATGGATCCGATGAACCATATGTAATATAAAAAGTACAGATGAATTGGTAAGGAATTTGCATGATAAAGAGTGCATGAAAACCAGCCACGTTATTTCATGTTGGAAATGGGTTTTGGTGACTATGTCTAATACATAACTCCAAAACACAATTACGATCATTGTTTTTTAAAAGGTGTCTCGTTTCTCTTGTCAAATGGAATTAAAACGAAATCTCTTTTTAGATACAATGGAAGTTGTTCGATTCAAGTTTGTGATTACTTGAATCGAACCAAAAGAACACTTTATTATTTCCAACAATGCAAAATTGAGAAATGTATTAAAAAGATTAATGAATTCGGTGCTACAACGACTTCTGTACTTATAAAAATGTAAAGAAAGATATATTCAGTTGGAAAACTATTGGAATCTGAGAGGATGTTGTCATAAACTGTAACCATCGCTTTACATTCACAGTAACCGTGATATATACCATTTTGAAATAGGATACTACCCTGCACCCTGCTAAGGGACGCTACCCACTAAACTCTCGTGATGTTATCAGTCAGATCGACTGTTGTCTGCAAAGATGTAGCCCCTCACCCCTTACCTAGGAGGTTGTCATCCCCGAACCGCTCCCATGAAAAACATTTTGAAAAAACTTCCAACATGTTGAACTTTTCTTGGGTTCCCTTCTCATATATTTTGTGTCGCTTCCACAACTATCTGAGGTAAATTTTGTTCTTTTACTACCAACACACTGCTGGTTAATCTGAAGCAAACATGAACACAATAGGTTGCAGTATGTTGTATTTTTCATTCGATATTGATAATAGTCAGAATTCGTGCTCTGAATTAAGCAGGGGAAATTGCATATCATATGGTATATAATTAGGAGAAATTGCATGTCTAAAACAAACCAGACATTATTACCAAAGCAAGTGCACAAATTAATAAGATGAAAATGTAATGCAATTTTAGGTTAACTGAAACCATAGTCGGCTACAACTAGTTGATATATGAATCTGGGAGACACAAGATATTCCATACAAATATCAAAAAGCGACATACACCAGGAATTGTCAAGCTAATCTATATATTATTAGCATTCAGATATTTACGTAGTGCTAATACCGATATAAGTAGGACAAGTGATGCATCATTTAGCTTACAGTGCTCCGTGATCGATTGTTAAATGGAGAAAACACAGGGCGATAACGCCTCAAAGGCCGATGTTAGAAAATAGTATCGTGTAGAAAGATTGTTTCTAGATATTTTCAATGAGAGTGTATATGTTAGAGAATAAGTTTTCCTGCAAACATATATTTTAGATGAGTCATTTAATAAACATACGATGTAGCATTAGGTAAGAAATCAATGGATAACCGAAAAATCTGAAATCCATCCGCATCTGTATCCGAAATGCAGAAGAATATATGATATTCGAAAAAGCAGATACGGATGTAGATAAAAAGACATCTGCGTCCGAAAATTATCCGTTTGTTTTTTTGTCAAAATTATAGTTTATTATTTTGTGTATTTTAGCACAACATAACATATATGCATTTATTGTTTTATTAAGTTAATAGTTTATATTAAGTGCATTTAATACATATTGACTTCTCAGAAATATTTATTATCATCATATTTGTTGATTTTGCATGCTTATATAATCAATACAATTAAAAAATGAAATTTTGTTAACCAAAATTTTCTATTTATGTTTCTTGATTTATAGATCATAAACGGATAGAATAATTATCCGATATCTGTATGCATTTGCGGATGCGGATATCCGATATCCGAAAACATTTTCGGATGCGGATAGGCCACTTAATTTTCAACAACTTAATTTTCGAAAGTATCCATTGATAAAGAAGATCACTTCAATTTTCAACAACTTAATTTTCTACTTCAAATTGGCTTCCCTGAATCAAAACAAATGAAGTGAAATTTTTGAAAATAGCGTATGAGATGCTAAAAAATATTTGGGTTTTGTTACAACCAAAGTTTGGGATTAAATATGTATTGATAACATACTTTGCTGGAACTAATCTAAACAAATATTGAAGAACAATTTATCATCAAACTGTTAACATGGGTAAATAATCTACACCTTGTAAGTAAAAGTCAAGATATTAGCCCACCCTGAAATTCCAGGGCAAGGATCGGAACCTGACTTCTGATCTGAGTAAATGGAACAGATTTCTGGAAGATTAAGTAGTAAGACGGTACAAGAAACATTAGAAATTGAACATCGCCTTGTAGTTTCCTACATCAAGAAATGGACTTTTTATCTTGAACATGGGTAAATAATCTACTGCTTGGAGTCGGTCAAATGAATTCTAAATTTCTTTAAATTTTTATCTCGAGTCATATTACTGGTTAGATTTAGCATTTTTAGAATATTTTTGATATCGTCTTCCCTTGTTAATTCAAATCTTCACCTTTCCTTTAGTCCTTCAATGTAAAGATTATACTTTTTTTACACGTGCATCATCTTGTCTTTTTTGTATATGCTCATACAATGTAAGTTTACTTTCTCTAATTTTCTTATTTATAGGTGTCATTTCTAAATTCTTGTTCGCAGTTTCATTTTTAACTAGGGTTCAAAAATCTGTTGAGAAACTCTGACTACCTTTTTAGCAAAAGCCATACCTTTTCCAGGTTTGAAGGACAAATTGCAAAAGCCACACATTACAATGAAATGAATTTGATTGCTTGATCTTAACTGTTGCATTCCTCAAGTCTAAGGACACTGCCATCAGACCTATAAGGTATGTTCTAGAATAAAATAAATGAATAACTTTTAACAATGTACGCTCTGGAAAATACCAAAAACATATCAGGAATGTAATACCACGCATGAGATGAAACCAATATCACAACAAAATGGGTTATGTTTCTTTGTGGCTCATAATGAATAACAAAATTCATAAGATATACATGAGATTAGTTCTTTTAGATTCTGGCAAGGGAACAAACATTACGCAATGATAGAAATTATGGGAGACACAGGTCATATGAGGAAAGTTAGTGGATTGCATGTGCCTGGCCAAAGAAAATGAAATGCAATTTCGAGTAACTATAACACAAAAGCAATTCTACAAAAGAAAGGTGGAACACAGTGCATGAGACTCCTGCACGATGGCAGACTCTGAGAAGATGGATAATCTACACAGACTTTCCCTCGCATTGCGAATAGGCTATTTCCGGACTCGAATCTGGGCGTCATGCGGGTGACCTAACCGTTACGTTGAGGCTCCACCTCAAAGCGGTTCTATAAAAGAGTGATAATTTTTTTTATTGATATTTGTCCTTGGAAACATACATAAAAGCTAATAAATTAGTACTGAGCTAGGCACATAGCTGGCATTAAAATCGCACTGGCCACGTATGCTCCACGAGTCCGCACCACCAATCATGATATGTCAAATTACTATGACTGAGATGAGCCACAAGAAATAGGTGAGCTGAAAGTATTATTTCATCTATCAGAACACAGTGAAAAGTAGTTATCAATTAAGCAAGACCACTTTGCGGACCAACATTATGTAATTCGACACTTGGAGCTAGATCGCTAAATCTACCTCTGGTTTGTTTACATGGTTATTAAAAAGGAAAAATGTTTATATAAATCATATTTGGTTTCATTGCATTTGTCATCCTTCCATTACCATACTATCAAAGGCAATCACACTCTTAATCAAATGATACCACATTCCGCAAATCCAATCCAATGATTTTTTTTAACTTCTTTTTTCTTCATTTTCAAATCAAAAGAAGAAAAAGAAGAAGGAAAAAAAGTGTGCGCGTGCGAGAGAGAAAAGGAAAAATGCCAGTGAAATTCAATTTTAATACTTCTATATAGGCGTTCATCAAAAAATACCTCTACGTAGACAGTCATATCACTGTCACTTAGAAGCATCCCAACTGTTTTTTTTCCTCCTTGTAGAAGTCCTTCAATAAATAAACTAAATTGATTGTCATAAGCGAATCATCCATTGCTCATTTCCTTGGAGAAATCAATAGGTTTACACACTCTCTGTGCTTTAATAAATGCTGTTTACTTTATAAAGTCACAAAACAACATCTACAGGCACCCCTTTCCTATCATATCATTAAAATATTACGAGCTAAGTTTACAAGATTATATAAGTAGCGAATCATAGTAGTATGCACAGATATTGGAGACAGCTTCAGCTACTAAAACACCACTTTGGTGACATATTACTTTATTAGGTCCTACAATAGTAGTATAATAGCTATTCGAAATTACAAAGGCTAAACTAGCGTCATAGACCATAGTAGCACCGTAGGAAACTATCATAGTGGTAAACCAATTAGCATTGGGGACAACTAGTAGTATACGACACATAATAGCGTATCAAATTGATAGAATATGTATTAACACCAATAGGCGCAAAAAACCAATGAAACTTACATCAAGCCTTTTCTTTTTCATCTTATTTGGATCACAAATAATTCCAGAACGTTAACTCTTCGAATCACAGTTCAATGCGGTGAATGTATGAGGGGGAGATTTAAACAAGTTGGCAAGTTCACTCGATTTTGAGTAATTTCTATATAGGGTTCTGAAGTCGAACCAGTTACTAATGAGAAAAGTAATACTTTTCAATACAGGATAATGGCTTTTATTATATAAATTAATGGGTAAATAATTTTAAACAACAAATTAAAGTAAATAATTACTCAAAGGGATACTCGTAAAAAACTTTTACCGTAAGGACAAAGTCCAAAGCCCAGATGCAAATTAAAACAAAATTCGTCTCTTCTCCTCGCTTTCACTCAGAATTTGACGAAACTTTGCTAAAAAAAAAAATTGAAAGCCTAACCAGAAACAAATCTACATCTCCAACACAGCCGCAATAATCGACAGCCGACGAACAACAAGCACAATAGTCGACAGTCAGAGAAACCCTAGCTACATCGAAAGTGGAGCAATAAAGTGAAAATGAAAATGTCGAATCACTTTCAACAGTAGATATTGAAAGAGAAAACGCAATGATACAAGACGGAAACCTACCTCTAGTGGAAATGATACCAAAGACAGTAAAAGGAAGAAGCAACAAGTTAAAACTTAAAAACCTACATCAGTAGAAGAGAAAAAGCAAAATAGAGAAAAAAGAACAAAAACAAGACATGAAAATAATACAGAAATTGAAAGCAAACAAGAAACAACAGAAGGTATACCAGAGAAGATGACTGATACTATAAAATCAAGTATAACATATTTAGTATAGTTTTGTTATAGCAACAGTGAATTTTTTTTACACAGAACAAAGAAAAGAACATGCAACAACAAATAGTTGCAGAGAAAACAGCTGAAGAAAATATGCAAAAAAGAGAACAAAGAACAAAAAGAAAAAATAAAAAACGATTCAAAAGAAAATACAAACAGAAACTGTAGCAACTGAAATTGAAAATTATGAAACTAATACTAACAATTTCATACTGTTAAATGTATTTTAATATTATCAAAAATGTTAAATAGGAAGAATCTCATAAAGAAGAAGGCAAAAAAGTTGCAGATGAAGAATTAGAAGAAAAACAACCCAATTCGGTAAAATTAGAAACATTATAATTTTGTAACATGATAGATATTGCAAAAATAATACATGTAAATCATTTGGTAAAAGAAAAAACCAATAATTACAACAAACTGATACCTACTTACAACAAATAATATTAGGTATCATGTAGTGTAAATCGTTTGGTAAAATAATAATCAGTATCATTTAGTTGAAATCTGATACTCATAGCAAATTAATACCTACTGACAAAAAATTAGTACCTACTTACAAAAAACCGATACCTACTTGAAAAAAATGATACCTACTTATAGAAAACTGATACTTACTTAATACAAACTGGTACCTAATTACTGCAAACTTGAAATTGTTACATATTTGACTGAAGATATTTCACTGCAGCTAATACGCAACCTATTATTACATTTCAACATAATTTGTTTCACAAATTACTTATTGTCTTTATTTTAAAATAATAGGATGATGATGATTTTGTTAATCCGCATCCAGTTTAAAAGAAGCTATAAAATTGGTGTGAGATTTCTCTTTCTTTTAAAAAAATTACTTGACCTAACTTTTTAACATTTTGTCTTTATTGGAGACAAAAAATAGAAGAAATGCTCAAAGAAATTTGGAAAAGCAATAACATAGCAGATATGGAGGTGAAACCAGATGATATGCATCAAATAAAGTGTGCACAACAAGCAGAAGACACGTAAGTTTTTTTAGTTAAAATGATATCTACTGTGTAACGATCCCGAATTTTAATTTATTTTAAATTGATAATTAAATTTACTTTTGATTTAAAATTGTGAAATTAATTGGTGATTATATAAAATATTAGTTAAATTATGAATTATTGAAAAATGTATTTAAATAAATATTTGAATCGGGATTTAAAAATATTGTAAAGTAAAATAAAATACAAACAAATGTACTATAATAATAATAAATTTGTATTGACATATGAAACAAGTATGTAAAAGCAAGATAAATATAACTAAGCTTGTTGAACAAACAAATGCAAAGATAAAGCCAAAAACAAAATATGCATATATAACAAGTATGAATAGAAATGAGAATAGTATGTGTAGATTTGTACAATAGTCATTAATACCAAATGTCCTTAGCATTAAATGCCATATTCTCTAGCATACAAAAGAAGATTTCAAGCCACCAAACATTTTTTCCAGCCGAAATAGCATTAGTCAAACAGCAAATAAAAATCTCTGACATATGTCATTCAACAGTAAAAGCAAAGCTAAGAAATAAATAGAATATAAATATATTCACAAATATGAAACCAGGCAAGTAAATATACAAACTGTAAGTAAAG
Source organism: Allium cepa (assembly GCA_030765085.1). NCBI lineage: Eukaryota > Viridiplantae > Streptophyta > Magnoliopsida > Asparagales > Amaryllidaceae > Allium > Allium cepa. The sequence continues at coordinate 795,844,837 of CM060941.1, read as the reverse complement.
AAAGCAATGCAAGAACAAAACCAAATATGGAACCAAAACAAAGTACAAGCAAGTATTAAACTAGTAAACTAAAAACAAAAGTGAAAAGCATATAAGCAAACAATGCAGGTAAGAAATAAAGAAAGAAAAAATAATAATAATAATACAAGTACATTAGCCACCAACATATCTTCTCTCAGCCGAGAATCTTGTTTAGTCAAGTAAAAAAAAATCTCTGAGCAAAATTTATAAAACCTTGTACCTGTGTACAAAGAAATGAGATATCTCCTGTACAACTCTTTCTATATATCACTATCTTCAAGCTTCAACTCAGTTGTTCGTTCGAAACTGAGTAAATACCATTTCAAACTCAAACAAACTTCCCTTTAAAACAAGCAACTTCACCCATGCTATATGGTAAAACCAGATATCACCTGAACAAGCATCTTTAGCCATGTTTTGCATTGTTCAAACCCTACATCACCTGTAGCTTTCTTTTTATACAAACTCTTCATGTCATTTGTTCCACCTTCCAAACTAAAAAAAAAAAGAAAAAGAAAATATAAACCTTATCATCAACAAAACTCAAACAAGAAAAAGCAGATCAAACTCAAGATCAAAAGCAGTTCCAGGTTTTGATGTCTTCATCCCACATGTGAGTAACTCCATGTTAAAAGGCTTAAGCATATTTATATCTGATTTCTTGATTTATGCTTAAAGATAAATACGTAATTGTGTATATATATTGGTTAAAATTCTGTGTATTTGTGGTTTATGATGAATGCATTGCTAATACCTGTATAACTCCTCTGTTCAAATTTCAAGCTCAAGTTTTGAGTTAAAAATCATTTTTCACTTGACCTGTTCCTTGTGAGGATTAAAAGTTCAAACAAGTGTGTTTGTTAGATGATAGAATAAGGTTTAAAATTTATTTAAGTTAAAAAGAAATTGAGTTGCTCTGTAAAAATCATAAGAACAATTAATACTTAACATAAGTGAAATCCTCAAATATCTTAAAATATAAATTCGAGTTTAGAAACTGAATTCTTATCTGAAATCTTGATTTTTAAAACAAAAATTACAAATTTTAGTTAAGTATTAAGAGTGCATTTCGAGTTTGCACTGTTTTGGGGTTTTTGGAAGAATCCGATGATCCCCGGGTTGGTGGAGATAGGGATCTCTTCTGGTGATGGGGGAATGAGCGTAGATGCTGGGAAAAATGGTAGGTGGTGATGCAATTCACCATGGAGGTCACGGCACTGGGTTTCCTTTTGGAACCCTAGTTTTTTGGGTTTGGCAAAGATTGGTCACCTCGGCATTTGTAGATGATCGAGTGCAATATGGCTCTGGGAGGTGATAGAGGAGAGTTAGTCGAGTTCGCGGCCGGAGTAGTTGATGTTCTGGTGGTCGGTGATGTGTGCGCGGCGCCGTGACAGGTTTTGAAGAATACCTGTTCTTGTTTCCAGGTTGCTCGAATTGCCAAATTCGATTTTGGGTGAGGGTTGTCGAACTGGGTGGTCAAGCTCGTTGATGGGGTCGACAGTGAGTGGCGAGTGGTCGAGATGTTGGTCGACGTTGATCGATTCAGATGTGCACGTGCACATGTTGAAGTCGTGCATTAGAGCATTTGAGATAGGGAGAAGAAGTGGTTTTTGAGTTGGTTCAGGGACTTCTCGCGTGAGCATTTCCTGTTGTGATTGTTTTGAACTTAAAACTTACTCCAGAAAGAAATATGTATGAAAGAAGGAGCTCGGGTTATTTTACTTGAGGGGTACCAGGTTTTAGAAACCTGATTTGTTTCAGATTTAAGTTTGATTTAAAACTTGAAACAAGATTTAAAGCAAAGTTTAAAGAATAAATTCAAGTTAAGGTTTGAAACTTAGTTTAAAATTTTAAATTTTAAATTGTTTTAAATAAAAGAGTTTAAGCAATTAAAGTATGTTTTAAAGAATTTGAGTTTAAAATGGAATTTGAAAATTATAAAGAAATGAATTCTAACAAAGATTTAATCCAAGTTTAAATCTGGAATTCAATCCAAATTTGAATCTTAGTGTTGTAATAAAAGAAGTTTTTTTTTGAAATTTAAATTGTTCTAAATAACATGAATGATTAAGTGTATTTTTAAATTAATTTGAATTTAAGATTTAAAGTATAACGATAGAAATACGCTTAAATATTAATGAAATCATTAATAAAGAAATTAATGATCTTAGAGATAATTAAGGTAATAAAATGACTAAATTAATGATTTATTTAATTTATAAATAAATAATTTAGATTAATTTATAATTAGAAATGATTAATAATGAATTAATCTAAGATAATTTCTTAAGAAAGTGATTAAGAAATATTATTAGTTAATAAGGATAATCAACTAAGGATTATTAAGTAATTGATTTAAAGTGATTAATGTTAATGATTTATTGGATTAAATAAATTAGATAATCAATTATAAATAATTTAAATTACTTAATGAAAACAAATAAATCAGAATTGAATAATAAATTCATAAGTAATTAATTTAATTTGAGATAAATTGAATTACATAGGATTAAACGATAAATAAATCATGTTTATAAATGATTATTGGATGCTTGAATTACTTATGAATGATCGTATTATATGTGATGCCTTGAATTGATTATCCTATCTGATTTGTGATTTTGTTTTGTAGAATCGAGCTGTGTATAAGTTATTCAATTATTTACATTTGTATATTATCTGTGAATCTGTGAATGAACGATAAGCGTTATAGTTTATATCGCTTATCAACTATATTTCTGTGTTTTGAATCTATGATGATTGAATGTTGTTGCATTATTGTGTTAAACCCCTGGACCACACTTACACACACACAATTATGGATTTCACGAGGAAATCGATTTAAGTCACAGATTTTGAAACGATTTTAAATAGAAAATTTAAATTCAATTGGTTTGAAAATGAGATTGGGGTTAAAGTGAAAAGCAATTGAAATGGAATTTCAAAGATGAAATTTGTTTTGAGTAACTTGATTAAGTTTTGAAATTTAAATATTTTGATTTAAATTTGAATTCAATACTTGAAATTGAATTCTATGATTTGAAACTAGGGATTAACGATATTATACTAGTTATATACGAGTAAAACCATTTTTAAAGTATTATTTTTGGGAATTTGAATTAACCCAAAGGTTATAACTTGTATAAATGAAATTGGGTTTTCCGAAATAAGATTGTTGTTTCTAAATGATAAAAAGCTTTCGTAAAAGAAATGAATTTCAAATTGTATCAAACAGATTTCAAGTTTAAACTGAAAAAGTTTTCCCAGTTATTGATGAATATTTGAAAACAAAATTTTAAAAGTGAATATTTGGAAATAGTTTGAAATCTATAAGATAAATCTTTAATTTAAAGATTTAATGAATTAATCCAATTGAAATGGAATTGTTTTGAAATACAGGAATGAATCTTTGAGAAACTGGGTGAACTTGTGAAATAAATCTTTTTGTAAAAAGAATTTGAAATGGTAATTGGTTTAAACCATTTGAAAGAAAGTTTTGAATTATTAAGTTGTGACTTAATTGAAATCCCAATATCCATATGTTTTTGAAATATTTCGCTCACTATTCGGTTTAGCCGGGAGGGGACCTTTGTGTCATATATCCCATTCCGAATATGTGATACGTCGTTATGGATAGCATTTGAAGACCGGTGGTGAAGACCGGATATGTTCGAAAACGAAAGGGTTTCTTGTTGATTGTCTCTACACTGGCTGATCCCCGGTATAGAGATCTACATATGTGATGGGAAATCCGGACGTGATTAGGGATTATCCGGATTGCAAGGGCTTCTTTGGAAGTGCCTTCGGTTCTGTTCGAGCCCGGAACAGACTTGTATGGATTGTGTGTCTGACATTACATTTTGAGATATAAAGCAGATTTCTTTCAAATACATTTCTGTTGGTGGCGGAGAATTTATTCGTTTAGCTTAACACCCTTCTCTGAGACGTACGAGCTCAGAGGTTATGTAGTTGAAGGTTATCAGCGATATATTCCCAATTTGGTAATGTGACATGCTAAGTGTTGCTGTGTAATGATCATTGTTTGATCATTTGTGATATGATCGTTTGTTTGATCATTTATCTTTGTGATCATTACTTTGATCATTTGTTGACCCAAAGCATGGCTTTGTACCAAAGCGTAGTTTTGTGGACGAGACTTCGTCGAACCTCACACCCCGGAATGGTCAAAACAGGAAAGATGCGGCAAGGTTATTAGGGGGTAGCGCCCCTTTAGGGTATGTACATCTCCTTCTGGATAGAAGTGGTATCATGGTATGGAGCCCAGATACTTACTTATGTGGACATCACAAACTTATATATATCTTGTTTTGTGATTTGATGTTGGGGCCCCGGTTAAAGGTTGTTACAACCGGGAGGTGGCATACTCGTGTCAGTAGTTACCCAGTTAGGGGTAAACCGGCCTTGTGTTGGCAGAGATCCGGTTAGGTTCTCGGGACGTCCATCCAGAGGCGTTTCCATGTGGCAATGGGAAGTTCCTTGGCCTGACCATTTGTTGGAAATCCAATCTTCAATACGAAACCCTGTACGGTATTAGTTGTAGAACCTGTCATTTACTTATGGTGGTCACCACTGTTTAGATGGTAGCTATAGTAGGCATACGATAATGGTCGTATGTTGGCTAAGATTTATATTCTACTTTCGAAATGTTTTCTGCACCGTGCACTTATAATAATAATATCAAAGGATTCTTTTCTCGTATCAAGCATATTTGACTGTCATAAGAAGAAATCTCCTCCAAGTCTGCGTTTGCATTGTGTGTGTGGTGGGAGGTCTTATGGTAGTTTCATTTTCAAAAAGCATTGCGAATTTACTTTAAAAATTCTCTTGTTGATTGTTTTAAAAGATAAACTTTTTTTGTTGCTCACACCAGTCCCATTACTGATCCGGAGTTTATTGTTCCTTTCCTAAACTCTGGGTGCTCACTATTTCCCACACGAGCAGTCTAGAGTTGGGTTTTTCAGATACTTAGGTTCAGTAGATTTTATCTGGAGTTAGTTCAGTCTTTGGTTCGCACCTGTCTTGCTTATCTTTGTGCATCGTTATTGGGAGTTCGAGCTATTGCTGGATTGGTTCTTGGAGATGGAGTTCAGATTTGGAGTTATTCGTTGAAGACTATCTTAGAGTTATTTGTTCCGCTGCTAGTGTTATCTATTTTCTTTCCGCTGCTATTTTATTGTATCTCTGATGTATATTGATATTCGTTGTATCACTCTGTTGTATCAGTGTTGTATATCAATGTATTATTCTTTTATTCCGTTGTGATGTTTACTTAATTGTGTTATAAGCTCCGGCGAATCGGTTTTGAACGATCGAATCTACGGCATTCGAGTACGAATGAAGTATGGATGTCGATTTTCGAGCGGGCAAAATTCGTTATCGTTACATACTGACAACAAAATGAACAATACAATTGAAACTACTAGTCATAATCAATTGAAAGTTGCTCATTATTCAAACTATCTGTGTTTTTGCATTATATCATTTCATACATAATTCTATAAATCATTGTATGCCTTTTATATTTAATTGAATTTGATTCATAACAAAATATTGAAAAATATTATCTCTCAATTTCAAAAACATTTAGTTCAGAAATAAACAGTAGCTACAGGAAGAAAATTGATACATACATAAAAGAAACTGATACCTATAGAAACAAAACTGCTACCCACATAAAAGAAACCGATACCTATAGAAACAAAACTAATGCCTACAAAAACAAAAAAGATAACTACATAATAAAAAATAAAATAAAATATTTAGCAAATATATCTTAAAGTAATAACTACAAACGCAAAAATTCATACACAAATCGATACTAAGTGTGCTAGTAAAACTGTTAAATATTTTAATTTAAAGCATACTATATGCTTGTACCATTATCTCTTAAATTCAGTGTTTTGTATTAATTGTAAACCTGATAATAAACTTATGCAAACTGATACTAACATTACATTTTGGTTTCGACAGGCCTGACTGTGGAATATTTGTAATGATATTCATCGTTTCACTGAACAAAAGCAGAATACCAATAAAACTTGAAAAGAAGGAAATATTATCCACAAGAGCAAAGATTGTACATGCAATATCGACAGATGATGAACATTGCTGGAGTCTATCTAAATACATATCAAGATTAGAAGAAGAAAGAAAAGGAAAGAACTGAATTCACATTGTGATGTTTCACAATTAAATTTGATACTTGTAAAGTAATGTAATTCTGTTGAAATTCGTACTTGTGAAGTAACGATGTTCTGTTGCAATTTGATACTTAAGAAGTAATGATGTTATGTTCTTAAAAAAAGCTGCTCTTACTTGTAAAAAAAACCTGATACTGTAAAAACATTTAACTGATACTATCACTTATACTAAATACTTGAAATTAAAATCAATTTGATAATATGCTATACTGAACACAAATTAATAATAAAAGGTTCAATCACAATAAACCACCAAAACAAGTCACACATCCACTTATTAATCTGAACAAATTCAAAATGAAAAATCAATTCATATCTCTTCGAAGCTTAACAATTCCATTTATTATGACCAAGCTGCTTTGCACTCGCCACATCTGTTTTGCTTGTTCTAAAAATATGAAAATCCTCCTTTAGGCTTAACTGATGGTCTACCTGCGCCACATTATCACCACTGTCAAAAAAAAAACATTAGTAAAAACATATTCAATTTAGAACATTAGTTTTCCATTTAAAAAAACTGATACCTAAGGTATAAAAAACTGATACCTGGTTACGGATAATCAAAATAATTGATAGTAAGAAAAAATAAAAATGGTACCAGAAAACTGAACCTAAGATATGATACTTTTCCACTCTATCACAAGCTTATATACAACCCAATCAATGATACTTTTCCAATCATCACAAGCTTATATCTCATTCTTCAAATCATACAAAGAGCAATCAATAGACAATCGAGTGCTAAAAGTGTTATTATTCAACACAAACAGACAAAGAAGACTGTTATCCCCACTGCCAAAAAAATAAAAAATAAACATTAGTAAAAATATGTTCAATTTAGAACATTAATTATTCAATTTCACAAAACTGATACCTACCGTATACAAAATTGATACCTAGTTACTGATAATAAAAAATGATACTAAGAAAAAATAAAAATGATACCTAAAAATTAAACCTAAAATATGATGCTTTTCCACTATATCACAACTTTATATACAACCCAAGCAATAATACTTTTTCAATCATCCCAACAATAATGCAAGAAAATACAAGATAAATTAAATGAAAAGCAAATTAAAATACAACACTGCATAAAGAAACGAATAATAAAAAAACCTGCTGCTACTTCCATAATTTGCCATAGACAAACGAACAAACAATGAGAATAACAATACTGCATATCATTTGTAAAAATGAACACAAATAGAAAGCACGGCCAATTTTTTTTAACTCGAATAGAAAAATAACAAAAAGTAGAGTAATATAAGCATACCTAATTAATACAATTTGAAGAAAAACGAGACCACAGTACAAATATGAAAATAACGAGATCAACAAAACGCACCTAAGAAAAAAATGATCGATGAACTACAATTCTCAGAAGGACGAAATTGAAATAACCGAACGAAGTAGATCGATATATTTATTGTGAGAGAGATATTTGATCGCGACTGAAAATTTTGATCGAAAGGAAGAAGAAGAAACTTGCAAAAGTGGGCTGGAAAAAAAACCGATAATTTGTCCTTTAGAGAAAATGATTAGTGGGCTGTCCTACATCCAAAAAAATCCCTAAAGCTGTCCTTGAGAAAATTTTCCTGTAAATTATTTTCCCCAATTTAAGTAGTGCTTGCTGTTTAAAATTAGAGTTTGCACTCGATGTGATTATTGGGTGCCCCGTCCGTGGGTGCGGAGCAGTGGAAAGGAGGCTTGGGTTCTGGTAAAAAGACCCAAGTTCGATTCCTACCATGCGCTTTCCTATCCTATATAAATTTACCCGGGGGTATGGGAGCTTGGATCAGCGGACGACTTTACTGTACCCTCCTCAGGAGTTTACCGGTCTGCCGGGTTCTCCTGGATTTTCAAAAAAAATGTAACGCCTCATTTTTTAAACAAAAATAAACAATTAATAAAAACAATATGTTAGCAATTAAGTAAAGCTGGAAAAAAATGAATCCTTACTGATAAAGGAATTTGGGGAATCTTATTCTTCCATCGCTTTAGGTAGTTTTTTCCAACCTAAATTCATACATAAAACATCAGAAACAGATACGTACGAAGGATATGCAGATTGTTTTAGCGTGCATTATGGAACGAAAGGGTCAGGACCTAGTAGGGCCGAGGAAATTTCGAGTTTTGCGCCTATACAAAAGATTCTTCAAACCCTAGTTTACCTTGTTGTGCCTATTGAGGGGCTGAGAGAATCAAATTAAAAAGAAGAGAGGAAGCAGATCTAAACATTTCCAAGCTAAATAGAGAGGAAGAACGCCAAATTAAAATCAGGTCAGAGAAGGAAACTTCTTCAAAATAATGTATATGATGAGTGGGTTTGTCTACGACATGAGTATAATGTTGATAAATATTTAAATTTCATTTGAATATCTATTTAGGATTAAAAATATGATTTATCTAATTTGATAATTTTAATTAAAAATCTATATGAATTGAGATAATTAGAAAATCCTGGGCAATGATTCAATAATATAATTCTTGAGACTTGGGGAGGGTAAATTGGTAAAATGATTCAATATAGATTTGATTTTATGTGGTAAATTTGAACTGATTTAGATGGACAATTTTTTTGAATTTATGAATATTATTAGAGTAAAAGTTAGGTTTTAAATGCTTTAAGCTATTGAGCCAAGTAAAGTAGAGGAAAACATGGTCACCATGCAATCCATAGTCTTATATGCTTGTTCAAATTCAAGAGTCATATGGTCAAGATAAAAAGGAGTGGTCACACACACAAGTTAAAAGTCCAAAATATTCGATTATGCAGATTATGCTAAGTGCAACTCCTTGAATACAAAGTTCTCAACTCAATTTTCCATAATGGTCATGAATCCCTAATTCAAAGCTCACTTTACAATGGTTGAAGCAAAAATAAAAAATGACGGAGAAGAAGATATAGAAACCGCCCTTTTTAGATGGGTGTACATGCTTATTTATAGAGAACTTGAGCCATTGGGTTCTTAACACATGACACCTTATTAAAAATAGACGGTCGTGATCTACTGATGTGACACACATTTGAAATGACATGTGGCACATCTTTTCTTAGTCTAGTAGCCTGATTTGTCTCATGATAGCTTGATTCTTTAACACACGATGGCTTTATTTCATTATCCCACGAAGTCCTTGGGAATTATCATTCGATGGCTTTAATCTCCCATTTGTCGATAGTTTTGAGAAACACCTTATGATGACTTCAAGTTCTTTATATCACGATAGCTTGTGAAACACCTCACGATGACTTTATGTGTTTTGTATCACAATAGCTTTATGAAATTCTTCATGATGACTTCAATACTTTAGATCACGATGGCTGCTACATTTGATGTTAAAATTCACAACAGGATAGCTCTATAGCTTCATTGATCATCTCACGATGGCGTTTGGAGATCATATCAAGATGGCATAAATCTACCACACAATGCCTCTACATCACTTGCCCTTTCATAGCTTCATTTTCATTCACAATGATTACCGGGGTCACTACTCGATAGCTATTTTTCATCATCCCACGAGAGCTTTCATTGTTATCGTTATCCTATGATAGCTCTTATCCCACGAAAGCTCTTGTTCATCATCTCACGAGATTTTTCATTGTTACCATTATTCCAAGATGTCTCTTGTAAATGTCTTATGATAGCTCTTGCACATATCTCACGAAAGCTCTTGTTCACCATCCCACGAAAGCTTTTATTGTTATCATTATCCCTAATAGCTTTTATACATACCCCATGAAAGCTTCCCACTATGTTAACCCGCAATGACTAATATATTTAGGGTATAACACTTGCTCCCTATTTTACAATGTTTCTTTATAATTCAGTATAAAATAACTCTTCGTATTCCTTGGTTTGTTCATCTTAGCCATCCGTTCTTGTCGCGTGCAATCTAACATCCACTGTTATTTTCTTTTCTCAAACAAAATACATGTTTCAATTTTATGCATAAAATTTTTGTTTTAAATTTTAGATATGAAAGCCATGCTTAGACTTAACACACGAAAGCTCTGTTTTACACTTTACTCACGAAAACCACATTTTAGGTTTATGCACGAAAGCTTTGTTTCAAACTCTATGCGTGAAAGAAAACTTTACAAATGAAATCCATGCCTAGGCTAACCCGTGAAATATTTATGTATTACTATTATTTCTTACAATATTTCACTTTTCACTACTCGTTGTCCATCACAGAAAACTCAACTTTCAATTATTCAACAGTCTCATGGAAACTTTTTACTCGATGACTTTAGACTCAAATGCCGATCTTGTTGATTTATGACGATTCATCAAATGTTGACTTCGTATTTGCATCTGATGACTTGATTTTGATAGTTATCATATACCCAAATGTGATATCGTCATTACATGATAACTCAACTCATAATGGGTCAATGCTCGAAAATTATTTTTTATTGATTTATAGTTATTTGTCATACTATGTCCCTTGTTTAAAAAAAAAATTCTCTACTATTGTTAGTGCATGATACCTTATCACTTGAGCATTATCCATTCATTTAAATTTTTCATAAATTAAGTTCATACTTTATAGCATAGCGTTTACTTTCATAATCTAATATTAAAAAATTATCTTCTTTGGCTATTGTTGAGTTATACATGTATTGGCATATGCATATGGTTTATTGGTCCATATATGGTTTTTATACACAAGAGAGATAGGTGCATACATATATGTTGATTTATCTACATATAACAGAAGGATGGACGTGTTGTTATAGTTTAATGTGCATGTGAATTAAACTTGACTTTTAGAAATACTTTAGGGCATTTATATATATTCACACTACTGTATTTTATTACTTCTCATTCATTTCTTTGAAATTTCTATTTATAATGTTCTCTCTTTGTTAACGAGGCCCAATTTCATACATAAAATTCAATCATTATAGATACCATGGCCAAAGGTAAAAAAGAAACCCCAAGAACAACCAAGTCTTTGAAATCTCCTAAGGTTAAAGATTCTTTCGAGAAGAAGATCTACACCTCTCACCAATCCTAATTTATGACACAAGAGGATGCTGATTCTATTTGCATTATTTTGGCATATTAGGAATTGAAGCTAGGGCTTCAAGCCTAATGAAAGAATGAACTCTCCGCCAGATGGATTTTTTAACCTTCGCTCCTCTTTATATCTATCATTAATGCTATTTACTGTTCAATCCAATCATATCAATGTCTTCTTATCTTAAAATTGCTCCTATCCAATCATATCAGTGTCTTACCTTATCTTAAAATTGCTCCCATTCAACTAAATTTTATTTCCTATGACTATATCAACTCTACGTTCATACTATTTAAGGAGCATAAGTTGGAAGAATAGTCTCCCTCTACCCTGTCCTCTCTGGTCACCCCAAAAAAGATGAAGAACAACCTAAATTTTCATTTACTATCTTAGTTCCATAGGTAGTGGAGTAGTTTTTGATTTCGTCAATAGGCCTAGAGACTAGAGTCATCATCTTCTTCGTTAGATGTTATTTTCTAAACTGTTAATACCCTAAGTACTGATTTCAATGAACAACGATTCAAATATTACTTCTAACATATCTTCGAGTTGTGCAGTACTTTCAAATATATTGTAGAGACATTGTACAGAGACAAATAAGAACTCGGTGGAAGCAAATGAATTATATATATGAAGATTAATCAGAGAAAATGGAAGAAAAAAACTGATTGAAGAAAAATGAAATGCAAATGCTGTAACGACAGAGATATTTCTTAGAATCTTTGTTAAAGACCCTATGCAATTATACTTGAAATCATCAACCATTGACCTCAATCAATCACAAAAATTCAAAAATACGAAGAACTTTAAATCTGGAAACCTCACATGTATGTAGACATATCCTACCTAAATATGCCGACATATACCTAAGTATATCGACATATCCTACTTAAGTATGTCAGCATATCGATCGTTTTTATGTTTTTTAAAATTCAAATGAAGGGATTTTCCCTCCATCCTTTCACCAATGGACATGTCTTTCAACCACTATATATTGGCTTTGGAAAACAAATTTAACACATAATATTCTCATTTTCTCTTACTCTTTCATTTTCATACTTTTGTGGGAAAGATCAATTACATATTATTTCACTCTCTTTGCAAATCCACACTCTTTCATTCCAATTCATCAAGGATCACAAGATCAGAGAATTTGTACTTGAATTCATATCATTCTCTCTCCGATTTCATCCTATATCTCAAAGAATTCAACGATATATTGCCATTGGAGGTCTATAGGATCATTGTACTAAATCAATAAGAATTTTTATTGAAGTTACGGCTGCTTGCCATACTCTACTATTATTTTAAAGAGAAGAAGGTGTTCTTGTAGCCTGTAAAATAAAGAGGGTGATCTTGTAGCCTGGTAAATCAAGTAGGTGCATCTTGTATCCCGTGAAATCAAGATTGTAAAGGTGTTCTTACCACCCGTAGAAAGCAAATGGTGATAGTTAAATTATGTACGGTGCAGTACAGAATTGGATGTAGGATTGGTCAATCCGAACTAGTATAAAAATTCCTAATGTTATTTATTTTATTGCATTTTACTTTACCACTTACTTATTCTGTGATTATTTGTTTCTATTTGCAATTTGAGTAAATAAAGTCATAAGTAAGTTTTAAATAGTTGGAATAAACACTTCACCCCCTCTAGTGTATAAATATCCATAAGATCCATTTCGCATTATGTTGTAGACAATCCATTTTCCTACATTTGATATCAAAGCCATTGGTTTTTCAAACATTCGTAAATTTATTTTTTTGAAAAGTATAAATGTTTAATAACACTAGTAACACTTTCTTTAACACTTCTGTAGAAAGACAATCTACTACTAGACCCCTACTATTTAATGGTAGTAGTTATGTTTATTGGGTTTGTAGAATGAAAATTTATTTACAATCTCATTATTTAGATATTTAAAACATTACCCAAATAGAGTACGCTGAGCCTAAATGAATTATGCACAATGGACCAATGATTAAAAGACATAAGCACTTAAAAATTCAAAGGCTATGAATATTTTATTCCTCGCCTTGGATAAAAATGAGTTTAACATAGTGTCCATTAGTAAAATTCTATATGAAATTTGAAGAACACTACAAGTCACGCACAAAGGCACTAGCAAAGTTAAACAGACAAAGATACCCATGTTAACTAATCAATTTCAATTGTTTTGAATGAAACAAAATGAATCCATTTCTGATATGTATTCTAAATTTCATGATATATTACATGCATTAATATCATTAGGAAAGAATGTTATTGAAGAGGACTAAGTTAGAAAGGTCTTAAATTCATTTTCTAGTGAATGGGATCATAACATTTTGGCAATCAAAGAAGCTAATGATATTAGTACCATGAAAATAGAAGAATTAATTAGTAATGTGATATCCCATGAAGTACAGTTGCAGGTTAGAAAACAATATCAAGGAAATGAGAAGAAATCATTGGCACTCAACGCTACAAAAAAAAATTTTGAACCAGATGATGACGAGGAGGAGGAAATCGATTTCATGACCAGAAATTTCAAGAAATTTTTGAATATAGGAAGATGAATGAACTTCGAAAAACTAACAACTATACAAATAATTCCAGAAATGGAAATGTTTTTAAGTGTTTCAAATGTGATAAAGCCAATCATCTGAAAAGAAATTGTCCAGACCTGAAGAAATAAAAGTACCTTTTAAACATTTTCAATAAGAAAAGGAAATAGGTTTTCAATGCAATAAGAGATGGTTTAGATACATCATCAAGTACAGTGATTCAGAAACTAAAAATGCCAACGTGTGCTTCATGACAAATGATGATTAGGTATGGAATTTTGACAAAGAAATTCTAAATGTTTTAAATGATATATTTAAGGGATATAAAATTCTTAGAAAAGAGTACAAGATTAGTTTAGCAAAGATAGACAGATTAAACATGTTTAATGGAATGTTAACCGAAGAAAACCAATGTTTAGTAGATGAAATCGAAAAACTTTATGGACATAATGCCTTAAAACCAAAAATTTTTTAAAAAAAAAGACTGAAAATGAATCCTTAAGATAAAAAAAAAATTCAATGAAGTCACGGATCACTCTAAATGGAAAAATAATATCTATGGACAATGTTATTCTTAACTGTAAAAAGAATTTTAATAAAATGAAAATTGATATTGATAAATTTAACAAAGGGAAGGATAATCTTGAAAATTTATCATCTATATTTAAACCCACTAATAATGAATATGGACTTGGATACACCCCTAAGCCTAAATCAAAGAAAAATAGTACTCAAAGTACTAAATTTGTAAAGGGTACCAAGTTCAAACCAAAATTAAGAAAATTGAAGTTAAAATCCCTAAATAAGTTCATTAATTTATAGGTTTCTAGAAGGTTTGATAATAATGAGAAAGAAAAAGTGGAAAATAGGCACAACGACAAATTTTGAAAAAAAAATTAGGCTGAAGGACAACAAGTTTTATTTTTAGACTGAAGTACAAATTTTGAAAAAAAAAACTAGGTTAAAGGATAATGTTAAATATAGCTAGCATTTTGTACAGTGTAAGACTGAATATAATGCTAGTTATAACTAGCATTTTGTATAGTATAAAAACTGAATATAATGCTAGTTATAACTAGCACTGTCCTTCGATCTACTTTTTAAAAAAATTTGTCCTTCAGCCCAAAACTGAAACTTGGTGTCCTTCAACCTAATTTTTTTTCCAAAGTTTGTCCTTGTGCCAAATTTCCTCAAAGAAAAATATAATGATAATTTTATTAATAAAATTCAGTTACCTAATGATTATATTTTGAAAAGGCATTCAAAGTCTTTATGGGTTTTGCTTCCCAAAACTTAACCCCATGGACCCAAAGATGAAATAGTGTATCAGTGCACATATTTTATTTTTTAGCACCGAATAATGGATATCGGACAACAGAAGTTCAAAGCATATAACAAGGAATCCAAAGATACCGAGCAACATTATATACAAAGATAACTACAACAAAACTTGCTTTTAGTTGCATTAATTAGTAGCGTTTCAAGGCCTACGCAATCTTTGGTCGGGTTACCTTATAAAAATGAACAAACAAATGCAGCTAAGTGGTTTCCACGAACCATTCATGAAAATTTCCATAAAGTTTTCCATGGATCCTCCTTATCTCTTTTGAAAACTTAAAAATAATTCATCCTCCTCGCTCAATTTCTGTGGCTATTCGTATCTCCTTTCTCTCTCGTCTTCATCTTCCAAATATCATCATCACAAAATCCTTCATTTTCGTCTTCCAAATCTTCCCTCTTCACCATCGGTCTACTGACGAAACATGGAAACCTAAATCGATTTTCGACGATCTGTTTAGCTATGATCCACTGGTAAATTACACTTGGAAAGCTAAATCATCCTCTCACTAGCATTGGTGAGCTTGTCGATTAACCGACTCAGCCTAAGTATTGATTTTATCTTTAGGTCATAATAATGAGTTACTGCTATTAATAAGGAAACTAATAATTTATAATAGAAAAAACTATTTAGAGTTTCATTAATTTATAATTGGTTTGTAGAAGTTCTTATGTATCGGTTGCTAAGAAGCCAAGGTATCAATCATCTTATGTATCAGAATTTGTGGATTTCACTACAATTGCATTGGATGTAGACAGAGTCATGGGGATATATCTAGAAATTAAAAGCACTATTTTAGTCAATCAATACGTAAGTTTTCCTATCCAAATCACATTACCATATGCATGTTAGTTTATGTAAACATGTACAAGCTATGAGCATACGAGGAAAGATATATTACCGTTCTTTTTTTAATAGGCGTAATAGGAAAATGGAAAGAAATTTGAAGACAAGTTCATAGAGACACTGGTAAAATATGGGAAGATGTGGTGTAAGTTTCAGTAGACAGAAATTTTACTTTGATATATCCGAGGAGGAATTAGGTTTGTAGAAGGCATTCCTCTTTATCGGGCCGAGTAACTTCAGTTCAAGGGCCCGAACCTTATGACGTAGCCAAGAAAATTCTCCATACCAGGCATGCCCTATCACTGGTGAGTCTAGATATTAATGAATAACATCAGAAAATGTAGCTTATTTGATAAATAGTCGTATTTGAGATGTTTACAAATAGTGAACAATACACCAAATATTAACTAAGTCTAATAATGTAGTTTATTTGGTAATGTTGGATGGCATATACTGTGATATTTCATAATAAAACTAACATTTATAGTAATTCAATCAACAATACAAATTCTTTAGACTTGTTCTATATCAGGTTTTATACATATGGTTTTGTTTAATGTCTCTTCCTTTGAAGAAAAAACTGCAATTTCACTTAGGAGCATCTGGGTAGAGTTGCATTAGTAATAGTTTAGGAATTGAACCAAACTTCATTGCAACTTCAGGTTAAAATATTTCAATATTCGGCTTCTTATGCTAAAGCGGCTTCATATTACATTACTTTTTCTAATTTGTCCTTATCGATCTTTATATGTTGAAAATTTATATGATTCTTTTAGCTAAGTATATCACTCAGTTAGGATTTACATATTTGAATGAGGGGAATATTAGGACATGGAAGGTCATGTTGTGAATGCTTCTCAAATATCTAAATTTAATCTTTATAATTAACTCTTTTAGCTAGGGTAAGTGGATTGGTATAAAAGATTACTTTCGAGTTATAAAATTTATTGTTTTTCCTTTGGTACAAATCAAACTAAAATTACTTTATTCAATTTTATTCTAAGGACTTGTGGTTGTCTATCACTGGAGAATGACTTAGTTAATATTCTGGATGTTTAATAAATAATGAAGTTTATTTGCATTATCTTTAGCTAATATGTTTTTATAATTCTTTGTACCATGATATTAACGAACATGTGTTTTTATGCACGAAGACATTCAGGATGAAACAGATAATTATGTGGATGTCGACAACAAGTTGGTTTTCGTTTATGGAGCTTTTCATACATGGAGTGCTATAGGAATTTGGTAGATCGATTTATGTATGTATTTTAGGACTTATTATTGTAGTTTTATTTTACAAGATCAGGATACATATGGTTCCTCAGACAGTAACAACATCTAGATTACCAAAATCATCACCTTTAGTTTATTTCCAAAAAAGGACACCTATGGCATCTCCACTCTCTCAACACATTCATAATTCTAAATTGTAGTCGCTTGTTTCTTCATATTCTGAGTCTCATGGTTCAGTGCAAACAAATTTAGCTACTAATGGAGAACCGATAGTAGACTTGTCGGTTAATGATCCATTTCTTGATCGCAATTCAATTGCCTCAAATCAAGCATGTATATAGCCTTATTTTTTGTATGGATGCCGAATGTCTATTGTGGCTACTTCATCCCATTTTTCATTTATAAAACATGATTGTGGTATCTATGTAAAGTATTGTAGAAATAATCATAATAACCTGGGATTTCATATTAGAATCTCAATATGGGGCTGGTGTTCTATTCTATGCTTTATTGCTAAAAAAATCATGTGCATCATATGGGGCTGGTGAGATGACACAAAGTAACAGTAACAATCCAAAATTTAACCCATAATAATTAATTCATTGATTAATTAAATAATAAAATAACTTTTTGAAATTATCAGAATTGATCCTCGAGAGTTACACCATTGTGTCCGTGGTAATTTTCTGGTCAATTTCTATATATAGAACGTCAGAATCCGAGCTAACATGAACAAGTTACAAATTAAACAGAATCAAAGGAATATATATGGAGGTCGACCAACCCCTTGCCTTGGTCGACCGGTCGGTCGACCTAACTAGAAGGGCAGTCGATCCCTAAGTCAACCCGCCTCTTGTTTTGAACGGAGAATTAATTCTTCATGGCATGTGCAAATTTAACAGCTCATTTGCATTCTTTTGCTCCATCCAGTCCTTCCGTGCTTCCATCTGATGGCTCTTATTCAGCCTATGACGTGGTTGCGTCCTATTCAATCTCCAAATCCAATGCCGAGATCCAATCCTACCCCTATAAATAAGACCCTAGGCTAGCACTTCTTCTCATTCTAGATTTTCTCCAATTGGGTTCACCTTTTCAAGAAGGACCTAAAAGGAATAATTTTCCAAGGAGAAAATCATTTTAGGTTAAAATATTTTACAACCCCTAGTGGATCCGAAAAGACCCAAGGAAGAGCTAAGGACCACAGATGAGTGATTGTAATTATTTTAGATTTTTAAGCAATTTAAAGTAATAGGGTGTCCAATAGTTGTAGTTTAACTACGATTTTGGAATAACCTTTGTAGCAGTTATTTACAGTTTTAGATTTATTTTCAGTCGATTTCTTTTTAGCTATTCTTTTCAGTTAATTCTAGTTTACTACTGTTAGTTATAGCTTTTCCATTTTATTTACAGTTTATTTATAGTATTTAGGTTTATTTACTATTATTTATGCTTTGTTTGCATCTTTTTCTATGCTTTGGATTTTCTTCTGTAATTGTCAGTTTTCTTCTATTTCTCTTTTTTCTTCACGAACGAATTAGAATAGATTAAACACGAATATGAAAATAAGATGTAAACTATGAAGACTGTAATTAAAATGGAATTAGACTAAAATTAAGCCTACTTATTGGACATGGACTGAATGAAAGAGATTGGCCTAGTTATAACTTATATATAATTAAAATAAAAAGAGTAAATGATGAAAGAAAATTATTTTTACACTTAGACCTTGGGTTAAGTAATAAGCATGATTATAACGTAGGTTATAATGAGAAACAGAACAGAATGAGGCTTATTTTGAGACTTAGGATAAATTAATAAGCAAAGATAGCAAGAATAATAGTAAAGGCTTATTTAAATAATTTATCTAAGTTAATAAGCAAAGACAAGAGTAGGACCGGTACCAACCGCATTCCCTATTAGACAAAATGGTGGTCTCGCATTAGCTTGAAGTGAGACAAGGGCATGCTTATGCGGGTCGTGGTAAATAAATGGTTAAATGATAGAAGTTCAAATCATGGGGATTTGGATAAGAGGGGCAACTAGATATTGTTTAGATGACGGGTCTATACCAACAACATTCCATATTATTTCTATGGACACGGTGTCTCACATTAGCTTAAAGTGAGATGAGGGCACGCTTATGCTGGAGCAGTGGTAAATAAATGGTCCAATAGGTGGAGCAACATGTAACATGAGCATAGTGGTGGTCATGCGTGCGGCTTTCAATTTGTGCTTAGTAATCGTTATGAGTTCCAAGCGCTTAGTAGGTACCTTTCGTAGGCACTGGTGTCTAAACCTCAGTAGACACATAGTAGAAGGACAATCAAAAGGTAGAATTAGGATTTTAGCCTAATAAAAGCAACTATCAAGGACAAGTGCAAACAATCAAAGTTATCCAATCGTATTAATTTAGCAATAGTTAAATCATATTTACTTCCAGCTCTATCTTTCTTTCTATTTCCTTTTATAACAAGAGCTGTTGTAAAATATATTATCTTTACTTTGCTTAAATATGCTTGTAATTACTATCATTCACCAAACTTTTAGTCTGACCCACTCCTCTATTTTCCCCTTTCCCCCCATAGGCAATCAGGGGTAAGGCCAGTAGACTGCAGATTCTTGGAGACTCCTTTTGGTAGAGATTCTAGCATGTATTCATTTTCTTCATTTTCAATTTTTAGTTCTTTTGTTGTAGTGTACTACTTGAGGGATGTTTTGTACTCTGATTTTATCGAGACTATGGTTTTAATTTCGCAAGATATGTATGGGTATTTTGACATAAGATGTATTTGGTGACTTATTTGGTTTTTAAAGTAATTATGAAGTTTTGTTCTAAATAAGTTATTATTTTAATTGTTTCCGCTATTTTTATCTATTTTTGTCCTGTGAATCTTAGTCTCTGCTAGCTTTAGTTATACCTAAAACGCACCACCCCTTTTATTGTGTCTTTTGGGTATACTAAGGGGTGTGGGTGTTTCATTTGGTATCAGAGCCTAAGGTTACAAAATTCCTAAAAGATTATATTAAAAATAAAGTATTTTCCAAAATATCTTGTTTTAAAAAGTATTTTTAGAAAAGAAGCTATTAGACATAGTTTTCAAGTATAAATGAGTTTTTATAAAAATCCCCTCATAGTCCAGTTCAACCTTTTTTTCGATTCTTTCAAGCTTAAGCTTCCTTTTCTTCACATAGTATGGCTGACTGGTTCCGTAGAGCTATAATACCAGAGGTGCAAGGGCAAGTCCCAATGCAACACTGGTAGTTGGAAATCCCTTTAATCCACCTACATCAGCTGATTTTTCTAAGCTATGTATCGACTTCGCTAGCATTGGAGGCTGAACATTTTCTGGCACGGAGGATTTCAGGGAGACACAAGCTAGGTTGGAGGATATGGAGAGAAGGTTTAGGCGGTTAGGTTTGGAGGACCGACAACGAATTCAACCTACATATTGGCAGTTGATAAGAGAAATTAAGGAGGTTCCTACAAGTTCTAAGAAGCAGTGGTGGAAGAACAAGAAAGATAAGGAAAAGAGAAAAGAGGAAGGCCCTCAGAAGCAAATCAAGAAGGGAGCGAAGTGCCATAGTTGTGGGTGATTGGTCATTATGCAAGAAACTGCAAGAAATAAAAGATGAAGGGGAAGTGTTATACTTACGGACAGCCCGGTCACTTGAGTAGGAATTGTCCCCGGAGGACGGGACAGGGAGCAAGTGCACTAACGGCGCAGATTCAGGCGTTAGGCGCAACACCTTCCAGCAGCATTCCGGATAGAGGTAGGAAAGTCACCGTTGAAGGTTTGATTTCTATTTCTGAGTTTTCCATTCGGACTCTTTTCGATTCTGGAGCACTACACTCTTTTATCTCTAGTTCTCCAGCAGATTGTTTGCACTTAGACATCTCTTTAGTAGTATGCCCCATAGGTGGATCGACACACTTGTATATGGTTTGAAGGGGTTTGAAATTTTTTATCCTACATAGAGTTTGGCTGTGACACCTATGTATTGGGGATTTTGGGGTATGGGATGATTTTGGGAATAGATTGGGATCCACTTATGGAGCTATATTACACTACGAAAGGAGAGTCTTTAGATTAGAAACATGCAGCGGTAGGACTCTTGAGGTATCTTACGACCCGTAAGGGTCAGTCATGTTAAGCTATTTTTATTCCCTCGATTCTTCAATAGCAGGGTTAGATTCGGTCCCGTCGTCAAATTTTTTTTGGACGTCTTTGAAGAGGATATGGGACTACCCCTAAGAGAAAGATTGACTTTAGAATTTATTTGACTAATAATGCTAAGCCAGTAGCATTACCCATGAGGCACATGGCACCTAGGGAGAGGAAGGTGTTGAGCATGCAGATTCATGAGCTATCGGAGGAAGGCTTCATTAGAAGGAGCATATCAGAGCGGGGAGAGCCAGTCGTCTTTGCTACTAAGGCAGATGGTTTCCTTCGGCTTTACGTAGGCTATAGAGAATTAAATAGGCTCACGAAGAAGAACCTTTTATCCACTTCCTAGGATAAATGATCTTTTCGACCAGTTAGTTGGCTCTTCGGTATTCTCTTAGCTTGATTTAGCCACTGGATTTCATTAGCTTAGGGTCGATGATGACAGCATTGATAAGACCATATTTAGGACACTCGATGGATTCTTTGAGTGTTTGGTTATGCCTTTTGGGCTAACCAATACCCCAGCCTATTTTGTAGATTCGATGAGCTGTGTTTTTAAAGATGTCCTAAAAAAGTTCATGGTGGTATTCGTGGACGACATTTTGGTGTTTTCCAAGAGTATAAGGAGCATGTTGTTCATCTAGAGGAGGTTCTTCATCAGTTGAAAGCAAAATTCTTGAAGCATCACTATGGTGTAAGAAGGTGAGTTTCTTGGGGCATAGAGAAGGTCTACATATGGTAGGAGTTTGAGAAATGGCTTTGTACACTTCGGTTCGGATTATGGAAATTCAAAGAGTGGTACGCAAAGATTGGAAATATGCAATAAATGCAGTTGATAAGAAAAGAAGAAAACCCATACGTAGATAATTGCAAATATTATAATTGTTTCATATAAATTGATTTATCTGTAATGCCTCAGAATAAATATAAGCATATAAGAGGAATAAGAATAAAAGATTTTAGTTCAGGTATTGTACTCCTAATGTAGTAAGAAGGAAAACCCACTTTATGTCTAGCCCAATAAAAGGGAATGATTGAAATTAGAAAGCTGATAATATAAGTGATAGAATTGAAAATTTTCGTTGTCTTTTAGAAAATGAATATGGGGTTTTTGAAAAGTGGTATGAAATTTAAAATGTTTTTTATATGATATAAATTTTGTTAAATGTGAGATTTTTTTTTGAAGAATTATAACTTGCTAGTTTCTTTGTAGGAAAACAAAGATTTTAAAATATAAAGACCTAGAGTTTATTAAGTATCGAAAACATAGGTTACAACATTTGTTGTTGTAATGGATGTTTTCGTGAAAAGTAAAGGGGCATAGACTATAGCACTATAGTTATAGTAAGTGACCCTCAAGAGAAATGTTTTTACATAGTATATGAAATTTATTAGTATTTATTTAAATCCATACACTAGTATTTTTGGGTTGTAGTAACGGTGTTTTAACATCCGTTTTAACCCTAATAAAAAAAGATAATTTCTAAGAATAGAAATAAAGTAATTTGTGAATATACTTATTATTTAAATAAGCTTAAGAAAATGTTTTCTAGTTATGGATATATATTAAACAGTTTTGAAGATGAATTTTTCTGGAAAAAAACATGTGTAAGTTAGATAGTAGAAAATGTCTATCATGGAAGAATATAAGTTAAACACACTTTAATCTATTGGGATGAAAAGAATAATGGTATAATTTTCTATGAAACCAATAAAAAAGATTTTTTCAAGTTATAAGGAATACGTGAAAGAGATATACAAGGATGGAAAACACTATATTTTGTATAACATATTTCGAAAAAAATATAAAATAAGTTCCTTATAATTTCATATAAACATGAAATCCTCTTTTAAAGGATTCATAGAAGGTTTTAACGTTAATAATTTCCAATAAGAGAAAGTAGTTCCAATACATTAAGATATGAGACAGTTAGGTGTAATAAGAAAATGTTTTGAAAAACATTTTTTAAAGATATTTTAAAAAGAAAATGATTTGGTGAAAAGGTAAATAATTTTTTGGAAATGAAAAATTTAATAAAAGTAAAATTTAAAAATCCCAATTTTTATAGAAAGCTGCAAAAGTCTTTAAAAGAAAAGAGAAATAAGTTTTAGACTTAGAATTTGGAAATTCCCCCTCTAGGGTTGGGAAATAAGGTAAGGATGCAAGTCTAGAAAGATAAAATGTTAAGCAATCAAATATTTTTGAATTTAATAGAAACTTAAAAATAACACTTTTAAAGACAAAGATTTTGGAATTTGATATTTTGAAAATTTAGAATTCTTAGTTTTTGAAATGATAAATACCAAACCAAACTTATAAATGTGGAGTAGATAGGAGCCATTTCCTAGATATGATGGAAAAAGGTGTAAAGTTATAAAGGAGACAACAATGATTACTTTCAGAAGTAATAATGAAAGTCCCTGTAAAGCACACTAATGAGAACCTAGGAGTGTTGATTCATGTGTGTGGACTAAAGAAGAACAGTAAAGTGAAATTAGTAAGATTGTAAGGCATACATGGTTGAGTACGTGTATTTTTTATTTTGGAGAAAGGGAGTAGTATCTTCCTTTAGTGGGATTCTTATATGATAATAACTTCCAAGCTAGCACTAGAAGTGGCACCTTTCGAAGCTCTTTATGGAAGACCGTGCAAGTCGCCTTCGTGTTTGATAGAGTCTATGGAGGGATTACCTTGGTTCTGACATAGTTAAAGTGACTTCGCAGAAGATTAGTTTGATTAGGAGAAAATTAGAATCTTATATTCACATCTCTTTGATAGTAAATTTTGAATTTCCTATTTACATCTTTAGTTTTGAATAGGTTCTTTTCTTTATTATCCTCTAGGGTAGAACTTAGGATTTAACCTATGGATGGAGGATTCGATGTAAACATGTTCTTAGAACATGTTATGTACGATGTATGTTAGTGATTGCAAGTATTTGCTAGTGGATGCTAATGGACGCATATACTTACACTAGGCACTATTATCCTTTAAGGATCGGCCTAACTAGGATACTAGAGCATAAGCATATGGATATATGCATATTTGCATTTTTATTTTATTTTATGTTTGCTATAAATGGATAATTATCACATGATTGTTGCATTTGGATGATTGTAGCACGCATATAGAACTATTAGTTATCATTAGAAATTTTTGCATTTAATTGGATACATGGCAAAGAAATGAGTGCATAAAAGGAGGCCAAATGAATCAGTGGACTGCCTAATCTTTTGCATTAGTTAGGGACACTGACACTACACTAATTGCATAATTATCATAAATTGCATTAGAAAAACTTAAGGACAATGGATAAATGGGTGATGATTGGGTAGTTGGTCGTAGAACTTGGATGAAAACACTTAGTTTATTCTTTTAACCTTAGAGATTTCGGGGACGAAATCCCTTAAGGAGGGGAGAATGTAACAACCCAAAATTTAATCCATGATAATTAATTTGTTAATTTATTAAATAATAAATTAACTTTGTGAAATTATCAGAATTGAGTCATGGAAGTTGCACCATTGTGTTTGTGATAATTTTCTGGTCAATTTTCACACGTAGAACGTCAGAATCCAAGCTAATATGAACAAGTTGCAAATTAAACAAGAATCAAAGGAATATATATACATACATACATAGATATATACATACATATATATATATAGGGAGGTCAACCAACCCCTTACCTAGGTCGACCAACCGGTCGACCTAGCAGGAAGGGCAGTCGACCCCTAGGTCGACCCTCCTCTTGTTTTGAACGAAGAATTAATTCTTCATGGCGGGTGCGATTATAACAGCTCATTTGCATTCTTTTGCTCCATCTGGTCCTTCCGTGCTTCCATCGGATGGCTCTTATTCAGTCTATGACATGGTTGCATCCTATTCAATCTTCAAATCCAATGGTTTGAGGTCCACTCCTACCCTATAAATAAGACCCCAGGCCTAACACTTCTTCCCATTCTAGATTTTCTCCAGTTGGGTTCAACTTTTCAAGAGGAACCCTAAACGGAATAATTTTCCAAGGAGAAAATTGTTTTAAATTAAAATATTTAACAACCCTAAGTGGATCCGTAAAGACCAAAGGAAGAGCTAAAGACCATAGGTGAGTGATTGTAATTATTTTAGATTTTAAGCAATTTAAAATAATAGGGTTTCCAATAGTTGTAGTTTTACTACGATTTTGGAATAACCTTTTTAGCAGTTATTTACAGTTTTAGATTTATCTTCAGTCTATTTCTTTTAGCTATTCTTTTCAGTTAATTCTAGTTTATAACTGTTAATTATAGCTTTTCCATTTTATTTACAGTTTATTTATAGTATTTAAGTTTATTTACTGTTATTTATGCTTTATTTACATCTTTTTCTACGCTTTGGATTTTATTCTGCAATTGTCAATTTTCTTCTATTTCTCCTTTTTCTTCACGAATGGATTAGAATAATTAAATGCGAATATGGAAATTAGATGTAAACTATGACGACTGTAATTAAAATGGAATTGGACTGAAATCAAGCCTAATTATTGGACTTGGACTAAATGAAAGAGATTGGCCTAGTTATAACTTATAATTATAACTAAAAAGAGTAAATGACGAAGAAGCTTATTTTTACACTTAGAACTTGGGTTAAGTAATAAGCATGATTATAACATAGGTTATAATGAGAAACAGAACAGAATGAGAATTATTTTGAGACTTAGGATAAATTAATAAGCAAAGATAGCAAGAATAATAGTAAAGGCTTATTTAAATAATTTATCTAAGTTAATACGCAAAGACAAGAGTAGCACTGGTACCATTCGCATTCCCTATTAGACAAAATGATGGTATCGCATTAGCTTGAAGTGAGATGTGGGCACGCTTATGCAGGTCGTGGTAAATAAATGGTAAAATAATAGAAGTTTAAATCATGGGGATTTGGACAAGGAGTGCAACTAGATATTGTTTGGATGACGGGCCTATACTAACAACACTCCCTATTATTTCTATGGACATGGTGTCTCATATTAGCCTAAAGTAAGATGAGGGCACGCTTATGTTGGAGCAGTGGTAAATAAATGGCCCAATAGGTGGAGCAACAGGTAACATGAGCATAGTGGTGGTCACGCATGCGGCTTCCTGTTGGTGCTCAATAATCGTTATGAGTTACAAGCGCTTAGTAGGTGTATGTCGTAGGCACTTGTGTCTAAACCTCAGTAGACATAGTAGAAGGCCGATCAAAGGGTAAAATTAGGATTTTAGCCTTATGAAAGTAGCCATCAAGGACAAATGTAAACAATCAAAGTTATCCTATCGTATTAATTTAGCAATAGCTAAATCGTATTTATTTCTAGCTCTATCTTTCTTTCTATTTCCTTTTATAACTAGAACCATTGCAAAGTCTATTATCTTTACTTTGCTTAAATATGCTAGTAATTACTATCGTTCACTAGACTTTTAGTCTAATCCACTCCGCTATTTTCCCTTTTCCCCCATAGGCAATCAGGGGCAAGGGCGGTAGACTACAGATTCTTGGAGACTCTATTTGGCAGAGATTCTAGCATGTATTCCTTTTCTTCATTTCCATAGTTCTTTTGTTGTACTGGCACTATTTGAGGGATATTTTGTACTCTGATTTTATTGAGACTATGGTTTTTAATTTCGCAAGACATGTATGGGTATTTTAACACATGATGTATTTGGTATTTGGTGACTTATTTGGTTTTTAAAGTAATTATGAAGTTTTTTCCAAAATAAGTTATTATTTTAATTGTTTCCGCTGTTTTTATCTATTTTTGTCCAATGAATCTTAGTCTCTGCTAGCTATAGTTATATGTACAACGCACACACCTTTTAGCGTGTCCTTTTGGGTAAGCTAAGGGGTGTGGGGTGTTTCAGTAACCATAGACTTTAGCTAATAATTTGTGTATTTTTCATTGTTTGTTAAACACCCAAGAAAATGTTTGACCTCGTATAGGTTTAAGTATGGCGAGAATCAATGTCCTCAATGATGCACTCAAAAGCATGTACAATGCTGAAAAACATGGCTAGCATCAGGTTATGATCAGGCCATCTTCAAAAGTGATCATCAAGGTTCTTTTGGTTATGCAGAAGCATGGTGAGATAGATAATCTTATGAATATTGTCCATTTCTTCTTTTAATATTGTAAAATGATATTAAAGTAATTGGTAAGCAGGATATATTGGTGAGTTCAAGTACGTGGATGTCTATAGAGCTGGTAAAATCGTAGTTGAGTTGAATGGTCGTTTGAACAAGTGTGGTGTTATAAGTCCTAGATTCGATGTTGGTGTGAAGGATATTGAGCTTCGGACTACAAGGTTGCTTCCATCACGTCAGATTAGTTGCTAACTTCCACTCCACGATTTCACTTATTTGTTTGTTTGTGCTTCTGTTCTTTTTGTCACCTGAATCGTAAAACCAAAGTTGGTACTTGAGTTATTGCATGAAAGTATAATATGAACTTAATTGCAATATTTTCAGACTTTCTTAATACATTATATTCATTGGAAGCTCACTTTGTCTTCCCTGTGTGTCTATTAGACTAGCTTATAATGAATTTAAATTAACCTTTACTGAGTCTATAAGGCTTGTTTGAATCATAGTTTACTAGAACATTGCATAATACCTATGACAATGAAGCTAACTCACTATTTTTATACTTATACAAGTCTTATACCAAAAGAAAGCCTCATAAAGGGCTAACGATGTCTTTATTAATATTTGTACTAGAGTTCTAATACTTTGATTTGATTTGATTATGCGCTTCCTGAAATGCATTTATATGTAAATAAGCTGCCTTTAAAGTAATGTTTGTATTTTTCTTTACCTTTTCACATCCATGTTTGTAAAAACTGTATCGAGAATCAAATTAATGAGGTGCCATCATTATAATGATTTGAGATCATATTACATCTTTTCCTAGAGATATTTTCATACTCTACACAAGTATGATTTGGAAAATTAGTTCAATAGTAAGTTAAGTCCAAAATTCTTGTGTGTATGGCTTTCTAATAGATGGGACTAAAATAATGTTAAATACAGAAGGGAATATACTGAGTAAAGATAGGTTATTGGTGAGCTCATAAAACCAGTAGGATTAGTTACCCAAGAAGAAGATAGTTAAGGACAGATAGCCCGGTATTGTGTCTAACAGAAGTTGGAATGTTTATTATGTACGGTACGCCAAAGTAAGCCGGTGGTTAATAGTTAGCTAGATAAAATTATAGCGTGGACAGATAGTCCATTGATTACCTTATATATATATGTGTGTGTGTGTGTGTGTGTGTGTGTGTGTGTTATTGCAGTTATTGTTACCAGTATGTATGGCACATCCGCTGGATGTATGTAAAAAAAACTTATATTAATTTCATTTTAGTGTAAAAAAATACGTGATCTAACTTCTATTTTCAATAGATAATTGTAATCATAAAAATATTAATTATTTTATGTTTTGGTGCATAATCCAAAAACTTAAGAAACTTATAATTATAGAGTAAAATTAAGGATTGGAATTAGTAGGATAAAAAGAGGAAAAAATAATAAAGATGGAATATGCCATTGAGAATGATAGAAAATATAAAATAGTGTGCATCAATGGAAATGAACCTCGATTAATGTGTAGTTAGAGTTGGCAAAAATACCCATAGGTTAACATAGAATGCTAAAGAGGGTGCTTAGGTAATTTCAAAAGCTTCAAATATGACATGTTCTATGGACGTGCGCACATGAAAAATTTAGCAAATTCTAGATTAGTTCAAAAATTTTCATGCACAGCTATGAGTGCCAAATTATATGAAGCCATTTGTAACGACCCGTAAATTTTAATAGTTTTTAACAACGTAATTAACTGAATTTTTGTGAAATTTTAAATAATTGAATTTGGGAAATAAAAAGTAGATATTTGGAATATGTTTATATAAACTTAGCAAATGGTAAACTTTCATCTGATAATATGGAAGTTTATTTTATTGTGTAGTTCTATTTAAATTTAAATCAGTTAAGATTTGATGGTAATAAAATGTTTTCCAAACCTGAATATTTTTACATAATAAAGTTGTAAATCATCTTCTGAGTGAGACGTCATCTTTCGTTTCATCAAGAACTGCTCTTGCTCTGAGTATCTTAATTCCGGTGTTTTAGCAGCATTTTCGGTACTGATTTTCGACTTTTGATACGATGGTCGTACCACTGAATTCGATATACCGTTTTGATTGTCTCATCATGCTGATCTCCGCAGTATAGTCGATTGTGGGTTTTGATGTCCGGTACACGACGAAAATGACAATACGGTGTGTTGTATCGATACCGTATCTCGTGCCTGTTAGTTTTCTCTTGTCTTTTCAAGTGCCCAATCGTTAGCTTGTTAAACTTTATTAACTTATGAAACAACTTCTGACTCTTCATTATTGCATTTATATTTATATTTATATTCATGGGCATATTGCCTTTTTCAATTCTGAACTGATTCCTGCCTTCCAAAGTATATATATAATATTAGTAAGTCTGCTTGCTCTTCTCCCCGTTTGCTGTCTCGAAGGCTGCTCCTCTTTTTTTTGCCTTTTTTTTTTCAAAACCCACCAATTAGACACTACCCAGCCGAACATTTCCCTTCCCCGACCAACTCAAGTGCGCCCAGCAAGCCTACCCACCTCACCATAGCTTCTCTGCGTTCCATCTTGATAGCCCACCAGCCCGAGCTCCTCCTACTCGGCAACTCCCACAACACCACACGCAAAGCCCAGAAACTCCCACAACATCACCGAGCAAAGCCTCCTCCTTTCCTCGCCAGTTGCTCGCACGTAACTCAAACCTCTGGCGCGACCTCTGCTCCATCCCGCATCCAACCCATCCCATCCTTATCGACCTAGCTATCTTGGCCGAACAGCCTGCTATCTTCCCATTCTCCTCCTCTATACCTTATATAGGTGAGTATATTTTAATATATCTACGTTAGTTTATATATAATGTTATAAGTATATAAAGTATAAAAGTTACATTAGCTTTACTGTTGGATTTATGTGTATATAATCTGTTAACGAACGTATATATTTAACTAAGTTATATATATATTATCTGTGAGTGTATATATTTGTTAGTAATAAAATATATATTTATGAGTTGTACGAATAAATATGTGGTATTTTATACACTCTTTCTTTCAGCAGCTCATTGCTTCATATGAACATATATATTGTATGTAAATTTTTCATTTAAGCTTATACTTTCTGTCTACATCGGTATACAGTATTATATATTTGTGTTTAGATCTTTAAAAATGGTTTTCGTAATAGTTTCAATATAAGTATTTTCTGTTAATGATTTTGAAATGAATATATATACATATATATTACGCATTTTATATTGAATATGTTTTGTGCTATATATATAGGTCGTATAAGCCATATATGATCTTAGTTTATAATATTTTATTTATACGTATATTATATATATAATAATTTACTTATGTTCATTTGGATTTGTTATAGGTTATGTACAGTAATATATCATAAGGTATGTTCACATATAAAGTTCATTTAATAAAGTTTATTTGATGTTGTGTGTATGCTATAGAGTTTATAATATTTTAGTTTATGTAAGTTCAGACTTCTTAAATCCAACAATATGTATATTTATATGTATATGTATATGTATATATGTATATGTATATGTATATGTATAGTTATGTCTGTATTATCTTGTATGTAAATTATAGTTTATATGTATTGAGATAATGTAAGTAGTATATATTTATAGATTTGCTATTGACATTTTATAAGTTTGATTTTATATGCTTAATAATATGGGTTAGAAGATGTATAACATGAATATTTTATTTAATACATGTATTGTTTGAAATGCATATATATTTAATTTAATATATGTTTGAATTTAAAATTTGACATATATATATATAGTTATAGATATAAGATCATTTATACCAGTTTTCTCCATCGATCCAGTTCTGGTTTGATTTCGTCAATTCCTATTTATCCGCTTGTCCATCAAATTCGTGCCAATCTAGCTTTGCTTTGGAAGTCATGCTTGCATTTCGTTGCTCATTTCTTTGTCAAATCTATCTAGCCTCGAAAGGTGAGCAATCACTCATGATTAACGTTCTTATATTTATTAAATTTGATTTCAATTTAAACGAGAATTGAAATATGCTGCTGTTAGTTATTTACATTGCTTTATATAAGCTATTATCTATATCTGTTCATCTGTGACATCTGACACCATTATCTGTTATTTATATTGATGATATATGCATGTTATATTATTATCATATCTGTTATCACTCTGCAAGTTCCCTGTTAGTGTATAATTCCTATGGGTTGAAATGATACATACCCGAACAATCTTGTAGAATAGGAGAAAATCGTTATGGGTTGAAATGATAAACCCATGCGCTTTTCGTTAAATTGAATTTGGGATTGCGGGCTGAATTATATATACCCGTATGTATTTAAATTGGCGGATTGAAATGACAAATATCTGTATCATTTGACCATAAGATAGAGAATTATATACAGACACCATTGATCTATATATATTTTTTGAAATGATTTCCAAGATTTAAAAAGATATATATATGGTTTTATATAAATATTGATTTTTTAATATTATATATAAATGTTATTTCATATATATAGTTAAATTCTTGATTTTAAAATTATATATTTTGAAAATTTTAAAATTATAAGTTAGTTTTGAAATTATAATTTTTAAGAACTTACTTATAATTTTTCTATTTTAAAATATGTATAAATTGGTTTGAATATAAAATAGGTTTAATAATAAGATTTAAGTTTAATAATAACTTTGATTTAATTAATATATAATATGTTTAATTATTTATTTAAATTTATAAATAGATTTTATAATAATTTGAATAAATTAAAGTTGGGAAGATAAAATTAATTTAATTTAAAATGGTATTCTTTTGAGAGTTATATTAATTTTTTTATCGATTTGAAACCTATTGAATTTGAGATTAAAGATATAATTCTATAACTTGATTTGATTTAAAGTGATAAATTGAACATTTCTAGTTTAAATAAGTTAAAGAAATATCTAGTTTATTTCAAATGCAATATAAAGTTTATTTAAATGATATTAGAATGATTAAGTGAATATTTCAAAACTAAATAATAATGAAGTTAAATTTTGATATATATGAAATTATCAAATTTAGTTTTGAAAATGTGGAATATTTAAAGCTTTGGAATATATTGAAATTGAAATGGTTTATTTTATGGTTCAAATCTGTATTTGAAATCGATATAATTGAAAGGGTTTATTGAAAAACTGAATTAAATTGAAATTGATGAATTGAGATTGAATTTAATTTGAAATTTTGAATTCGAGTTGATTTGAATCAATTGTGAAATTGAGGAAGCTATTTTATTATATAAAGTAATTTTAAATTATATTTAAAAATATTTATATATTTTACCTTATAAATTTTTAATGTAAACCATTTTAATAAACTAATTATTTTAAAATAAGCTAGTTTATTATAAACTATTTTAATATACTAATTATTTTAATATAAACTATTTTAACTTGTAACTATTTTTATATATGAATTATTTTATTTTATTAACTATTTTATTATAGATACTATTATTAATCTCTAAATTGTTCAAGTGGGCAGTTATGATTTCAAAGTTATGAATTTCAAAGTATTATGTTATCAAGTGTTATGATTTCCAAAGTGTTACAAATTCTAAGCTTTATAATTTCGAAAGTGTTATAGCTTTGAAGTGCTATGATTTCGGAAATGAATATATTTGAAGTGAAATGATATCATATTGATATGGTTTTGAAATGGAAATGATATTTTGGTTTTGAAGTATAAACAATTTTGAAATGACCGCGGTGTTATAATAATGTTTGGTTGTTAAAGAGACCGGGATCGGTTATTGTCATACTCTCTACGAACGTCAAAAACCATTTTAACAACTGTGTATGTGGTGGAGATTCCAGAATGAAGTAGGTTGGTTTGGTGATGATTCTATATGGTATTTACGTAGCCTTGACTCCCGTGAATCAGCTTGATGCGGCTAAAACAGGAGCCACGCCGGGCCAAGTGAGGTTATTCCTCCTTTCGGACACATTTCTTCGATACCATTCTATTGCTTTTGTGATTTGATTGGGTGCACCCTTTGATTTTGGAGTGTGTCACGGGGTGGGCGGTAGTAGCTGTTATGCATTACCACCAGTCCGGATATGTAAACGGTATATCTACCCTGGCATTGCCTCGAGTGCCTTGTCGCATGCCTTATCGCGCCTTCTACGAGTTTGTTTTGTACCGTACCTATGTGATGTCCTCTGTGTAAACCTCTAGTTTATGGAGGAGCGTACGACATTGTATAGACTACGAGAATTTATAAAATGTGTTAAGGGGGATATGGGTAACGCCTTAATGCTATTTTGATACTTTTACCTTACTATAGACATATTATAATAGCGTATATTACTACATAGTAGATAGTTCCACGAATCCCTAGAGGATGGGTATCCCAAACATTCTTTAAGTTACTTGTATTTCGGTTGATATTTCACTTAGGTTGAATTTATTAATATAAGAATGTTAATCCTGACTCGAGTGTTTTGCGTTTTGCTTTACGCTCGGGTTAGACTGAGTTTCACAGCATTTGAGACTCACTTCTTGAGTTGGAGTTTCACTTAGAGATCCATCTGTATCTATTCAGCTTTCAGCTATCCAGTGGTTTGTTCAGATTTTTCATCTATTTGTACTTGGGACTTCAATGTATTTGTGATATTCTGTTGTATTTTATTTCAAACTCTGATGTTTATATAGTAGCTTTATGAACTACTATTTATCTATTCTGCTGCTGATTGTTATATTACTTTGTGTCTGTGATTCTGTGATTGATTTATTTACTGTATATGCTGAGTTTTGCCAAATATACATTAACAATTTGATATTTTGAGCAATTCAATTCTGTCATGTGTGGATGCGAATAGCACGAAATATCGGGTCATTACAGTTGGTATTAAAGCACTGGTTTTAGCCAAAACTTAGCATGTGTAGTAGAATTTAATTACAAAATCACCTTCGTTGGAGCTTGAATTCCTTTCTCTTTGACTTGGATTTCCTTTGAACTTTGGATAGTTCCCCTCGGTTTCAAAATCCATTCTTTCCTCTCCCTATTCATATTTTTTGATCCTGGAGCATCCTATAGCTCCATTGTGAGGGGTGAAACTCCTTTACAGCTAGCATCGATTCACCAAATATTTCTGTATCGTCGGTTTAGATGCTGCTATCTCTTGCTATGCCCGAATTCTATCTCTTGTGATCGAATGCCGATTTTCCATAAAATTCGGTGTCGATCTTATCCTTGAAGTCTCGGTTGACCCAGTTAAGGTCATGCACGATCAACATTAGCCTATCCGCCTTTTCTTTTGCTATTTAATCATCTTATCTTTGTTTTGGGCCTATCTTCTTAGTTAGAAATTCTATTTGATTAGAGTCTCTCTAATTTGAATCTCTATCCTTGTTTTGAAATCCATCCTTGAATCATCAAGTGAGGGACTGTATTTGTAATTACTATAAACATGTTTTATACTATGCCGTTTGAGTTGCTAAGTTTGAATTTTAGGTTTCGAGCGATTCGTTTGATCAATGCTATCGATAGGAATTCCAAAACACTTGAACAGAGCAAACTGACACAATATTGTTTTCAAAATTAATAAATTTTGTTTGATTATATTATATATATGTAAATTTTTTAAAATTGAATAGCTAAATGAAATGGTTGTTAGAAGTGATAATGCTAAAATTTTCATTTATTGTGTATCAACATTTCTAAACCATTATCCATTATTGTATATTATGGGGAAATGATATCTTAAATCACGGTTTATAAATTAGATTTGAAAATGAAATCAATTTAAAATAAGGATTTGAGGATTGAATTCCCAGTACATTTCAAAGTTTGGTATTAAAGTTTTGAAAAGTATCATTATTTGAAAATATTTTCGAATAGAAATTGTTTCCAAAGAATAATTTTGAAATTTAAAACCTATACTCTCCTCTATTGTCATTGGAAAATAATTTCGATGATGACTGTTGCATCATCGACATTCATTTTCGAGTTTCAAAGTGGAGAAATGAGTTAGTGGCTTTGCTACACTTTTGTTTTGGAAAATGGATTTTATTTGAAATTCTTGAATATGATTTGATTTATATAATATATATGTATATAATTGTCTCAAAATAGTTGAAGAAAAACTGAAA
Organism: Allium cepa; assembly: GCA_030765085.1. NCBI lineage: Eukaryota > Viridiplantae > Streptophyta > Magnoliopsida > Asparagales > Amaryllidaceae > Allium > Allium cepa. The sequence goes on along the minus strand of CM060941.1, from coordinate 795,809,169 downwards.
ATTTGAAACTTAAGTTTTGTATTAAGGAATAGTTACAATTATCGAAATAAAAAGTGAAATGTTTGAATAATTGGAATATCTGAAGTGATAAATGGAATTAAACTAACCTGAAATAGTGAATTTGAGCTAACTTATTTGTATAACACTAAATTACATTCTAATATATATAACTTGCCCAAAATATTCAAAAAGCCAAAATGTTAGGAAACAATAGGGTTGTACAAGAAGAAAACTTAAGTAATAAATTGTTCAAACTAAAATCTAGCTTAATATTAATGTTGTAAATAAAAGAAAATTTGTACAGTGATTAATTACACTCAGAAACATTAATATAACTTACCTAGAAATAAATAAATGTGAATAGGAAATTGAATACAATATAAATGAAAGTGATAAGATGTCTAAAAAGGATATTTTGTTAAGGGAATGTATAAATAATAAATTGGATAACAAATTGAATAATAAAAAGAGAATAAATTTATTGAATAATATATGGTTATAATATGTTTATTTCACATAATATATGTGGAAAAATATGGTAAGTGAAATAAATTTAATAAATAAAGGAGAATGCTAGTTAAGAGAAAAAATTTAGACTTAAGAATAGTTGAAAGTGATTTTTTGTGGAATCAACTTAGCTGAAGATAAGTGGATAAAATAAATAAGTTAATTTAAAAATGAATTTGTTTGAAAGAAATGTTGATAAAATGAAAGAAAATCAATTTTAAATTTGAATGACTATCTATTAGTTGAATAAAATGGATTAAATAAATTTTTGATAAATTAATTTATCAAAAATTGAAAATCTATATGGTTTGAATAGTTGAAGTTGAATGTTGAAATGGAACTAATTAGGGTTGATCAAATAAATTTAATAGATGGGTAAAATGAAACAAACTTTGTTGTGAATTTTTTTGTAATACATGTTAATAAATGGGAAACAAATCAATTGAATGAAAATACATGAAAATGAAATCAATCGAATGTGAACACCAAAAATTTGATTGATTAAATAAAATGAATGGGAATAAACTAATTGGATATAAACCAATTTTAAAATAAATGAAGTCTATATGGTTTTAAAATTAATTGTTGTATTTTGTATTTCAATCAATCTTTTTCTTTCTAGTTGTCTTTCTCCTATATCCTTCCTTTTTGGGGATGAAAACTTTTGAGTGGGGGAGAGTGTAACGACCTGTAAATTTTAATAGTTTTTAACAGCGTAATTTACTAAATTTTTGTGAAATTTTAAATAATTGAATTTGGGAAATAAAAAGTTGATATTTGAAATACGTTTAAATAAACTTAGCAAATGGTAATTTTTCATCTAATAATATGAAAGTTTATTTTATTGTGTAATTCTATTTAAATATCAATCAGTTAAGATTTGATGGTAATAAAATGTTTTCCAAACCTGAATATCTTTACATAATAAATTTGTAAATCATCTTCTAAGTGAGACGTCATCTTCCTCTTCATCAAATTTGAACTGCTATTGCTCCATTTATCTTAATTTCGACATTTTAGCAGCATTTTTGGTACCGATTATCGACTTTTGATACGACGGTCATACCACTGATATCCATATACCGTTTTGATCGTCTCATCGTGCTGATCTCCATATTATATTCGATTGTGGGTTTTGATGTCCGGTACACGATGAAAATGACAAAGCGGTGTGTTGTATCGGTACCGTATCTCGTGCCTGTTAGTTTTATCTTGTCTTTTCAAGTGCCCAATCGTGTAGCCTGTTAACCTTTATTAAATTATGAAACAACTTCTGACTCTTCATTATTGCATTTATATTCGTGGGCGCATTGCCTTTTTCAATTCTTAACTGATTCTTGCCTTCCAAAGTATATATATATATATAATATTAGTAAGTCTGCTTGCTCTTCTCTTCGTTTGCTATTTCGAAGGTTGCTCCTCTTTTTTGCCTTTTTTTTGAAAACCCACCAACCAGACACTACTCCGTCGAACATTTTCCCTTCCCCGACCAACTCGAGCGCGCCCAACAAGCCTACCCACCTCACCATGGCATCTCCGCGTTCCACCTTGATAGCCCACTAGCCCAAGCTCCTCCTCCCTCGACAACTCCCACAACACCACACGCAAAGCCCGACAACTCCCACAACATCACCGAGCAAAGCCTCCTCCTTTCCTCGCTAGTTGCTCGCGCGCAACTCAAACCTCTGGAGCGTCCTCTGCTCCATCCCGCATCCAACCCATCCCAGCCTCATTGACCTAGCTACCTTGGTCGAACAGCCTGCTATCTTCCCATTCTCCTCCTCTGTGCTTTATATAGGTGAGTATATGTTAATATATCTACGTTAGTTTATATATAATGTTATAAAGTATATAGAGTATAAAAGTTACATTAGCTTTACTGTTGGATTTATGTGTATAAAATCTGTTAACAAACGTATATATCTAACTAAGTTATATATATTATCTGTGAGTGTATATATTCTTTAGTTATAAAATATATATTTATGTGTTGTGTGAATAAGTATATGGTATTTTATACACTCTTTCTTTCAGCAGCTCATTGCTTCATATGAACATATATATATTGTATGTAAATTTTACATTTAAGCTTATACTTGCTGTCTGCGTGGGTATACAATATTATATATTTGTGTCTAGATCTTTAAAATGGTTTTTGTAATAGTTTCAATATATGTATTTTCTGTTAATGATTTTTAAATGAATATACATATATACATATAAATTAAGCAGTTTATATTGAATATGTTTTGTGTTATATATTGGTCATATAAGCCATATATGATCTTAGTTTATAATATTTTATTTATACGTATATTATATATATAATAATTTACTTATGTTCATTTGGATTTGACATAGGTTATATACAGTAATATATCATAAGGTATGTTCACATATAAAGTTCATTTATTAAAGTTTATTTGATGCTGCGTGTATGTTATAGAGTTCATAATATTTTAGTTTATGTAAGTTCACACTTCTGAAATCCAACAGTGTGTGTATATATATATATAGTTATGTCTGTATTATCTTGTATGTAAATGATAGTTTATATGTATTGAGATAATGTAAGTAGTATATAGTTATAGATTTGCTATTGACATTTTATAAGTTTGGCTTTATGTGTTTAATAATATGGGTTGGAAGATGTATAACATGAATATTTTACTTAATGTGTGTATTGTTTGCAAGTATGTATTTGTACAAAGTTACTGTATATAAATTGTATAAATATATATGTTAAACTGTTAAGTTTTAAATGTATTGGTTCAAAATTTATTATTATATATAAGTTTAACTTTAATATTTGAGTTTTAGTTTAAAACAATGGATTTTGAAATTCATATATATTTAATTTAATATATGTTTGAATTTAGAATTTGATTTATATATATAGTTATATATATAAGATCATTTATACCTGTTTTCTCCATCGATCCAGTTCTGATTTGATTTCGTTAATTCCTATTTATCAGCTTGTCCGTCAAATTCATGCCAATCTAGCTTTGCTTTGGAAGTCGTGCTTGCATTTTGTAGCTCATTTCTTTTTCAAATCTATCTAGCCTTGAAAGGTGAGTAATCACTCACGATTAACGTTCTTATATTTATTAAATTTGATTTCAATTGAACCGACAATGGAAATACGTTACTGTTAGTTATTTACATTTCTTTATATGCTATTATCTGTATCCGTTCACCTGTGACATCTGACACCATTATCTGTTATTTATATTGTTGATATATGCATATTATATTATTATCATATTTGTTATCACTCTACAAGTTCCCTGTTAGTATAAAATTCCCTATGGGTTGAAATGATACATACCCGAACAATCTTGTAGAATAGGACAAAATCGTTATGGGTCGAAATGATAAACCCATGCGCTTTTCGTTGAATTGAAATTGGGATTGCGGGTTGAATTATATATACCCGTAGATATTTAAATTTGCGGATTAAAATGATAAATATCTGTATCACTTGACCATAGGATAGAGAATTATATACAGACACCGTTGATATATACATATACATATACATACATATATATATATGTGTGTGTGTTTATATATATATTGAAATGATTTTGAAGGTTTAAAAAGATACATATATATATATATATGGTTTTATATAAATATTGATTTTATAATATTATATATATATATATATGTTATTTCATATATATAGTTAAATTCTTGATTTTAAAATTATATGTTTTGAAAATTCTAAAATTATAAGTTAGTTTTGAAATTAAAATTTTTAAGAATTTACTTATAATTTTATTATTTTAAAATATGCATAAATTGGTTTTAATAAAAAGTTTAATAATAAGATTTAAGTTTAATAGTAAGTTTGATTAAATTAATATATAATATGTTAAATATTTATTTAAATTTATAAAATAAAATTTGTAATAATTTGAATAAATTAAAGTTGGGAAGATAAAATTAATTTAATTTGAAATGGTATTCTTTTGAGAGTTATATTAATTTTTTTATCGATTTGAAACCTATTGAATTTGAGATTAAAGATATGATTCTATAACTTGATTTGATTTAAAGTGATAATTTGAACATTTCAAGTTTAAATAAATTAAAGGAATATCTAGTTTATTTTAAATGTAATTTAAAGTTTATTTAAATGATATTGGATTGATTAGGTGAATATTTCAAAACTAAATAATAATGAAGCAAAATTTAGATATATACGAAATTATCAAATTTAGTTTTGAAAATATGGAATATTTAAAGCATTGGAATGTATTGAAATTGAAATGGTTTATTTTGTGGTTCAAATCTGTATTTGAAATTGATATAATTTGAAAGGGTTTATTGAAAAACTGAATTGAATTGAAATTGATGAATTGAGATTGAGTTTAATTTGAAATTTTGAATTTGAGTTTATTTGAATCGATTTGTTCAATTGAGAAAGCTATTTCATTATATAAAGTATTTTTAAATTATATTTAAAACTATTTATATATTTTACCTTATAAATTTTTAATGTAAAATATTTTAATAAACTAATTATTTTAATATAAACTATTTTACCTTACAACTATTTTTATATATAAACTATTTTATTTTATATACTATTTTATTATTGATACTATATTAATATCTAAATTGTTCAAGTGGGCAATTATGATTTCAAAGTTATGAATTTCAAAGTATTATGTTATCAATTGTTATGATTTCCAAAGTGTTACAAATTCTAAGCTTTGTAATTTTGAAAGTGTAATAAATTTGAAGTGCTATGATTTTGGAAATGAATATATTTGAAGTGAAATGATATCGTATTGATATGGTTTTGAAATGGAAACGATATTTTAGTTTTGAAGTATAAACTATTTTGAAATGACCGCGGTGTTATAATAACGTTTGGTTGTTAAAGTGACCGGGATCTGTTATTGTCATACTCTCTACCAATGCCGAAAACCACTTTAACAACTGTGTACGTGGTGGAGATTCCAGAATGAAGAAGGATGGTTTGGTGACGATTCTATATGGTATATACGTAGCCTTGACTCCCATGAGTCAGCTTGATGCGGCTAAAACAGGAGCCACGCCGGGCCAAGTAAGGTCATTCCTCCTATCAGACACATTTCTTTGATACCATTCTATTGCTTTTGTGATTTGATTGGGCGCAACCTTTGATTTGGAAGTGTGTCACCAGGTGGGTGCTAGTAGCTTCTATGCATTACCACTAGTCCGCATATGCAAATGGTATATCAACCCTGGCATTGCCTCGAGTGCCTTGTCGCATGCGCTATCACGCCTTCTACGAGTTTGTTTTGTACCGTACCTATGTAGTGTCCTCTATGTAAACCTCCAGTTTACAGAGGAGCGTACAACATTGTATATATTAAAGTAATATATAAAATGTGTCAAGGGGGATTGGGTAACGCCTTAACGCTATTTTGATACTTTTACTTTACTAGACATATTATAATAGCGTATGTTACTACATTGTAGATAGTTCCATGGATCCTTAGAGGATGGGTATCCCAAATGTCCTTTAAGCTACTTGTATTTCGGTTGACATTTCACTTGAGTTGAATTTATTAATATAAGAATGTTAATCCTGACTCGAGTGTTTTATGTTTTGCTTTACGCTCGGGTCGGACTGAGTGTCACAACATTTGAGACTCACCTTTGGAGTTGGAGCTTCACTTGGAGATCCATCTATATTTATTCAGCTTTCAGCTATCTAGTGGTTTGTTCAGATCTTTCATCTATTTGTACTCGAGACTTCATTGTATTTGTGATATTCTATTGTATTTTATTTCAAACTCTGATGTTTATATAGTAGCTTCATGAACTACTATTTATCTATTCCGCTGCTGATTGTTATATTATTCTGTGTTTGTGATTCTGTGATTGATTTATTTACTGTATATGCTGAGTTTTGCCAAATATAAATTAACAATCTGATATTTTGAGCAATTCAATTCCGTCATGTGTGGATGCGAATTGCACGAAATACCGAGTCGTTACACCATTAAAATGCTTCCATCATTAAAATTTTCCTTAATTTCTGATAGAAGTTATTGCATGAGAACTTCATAGCTTATGTTGTGTGCAACATATACTGAAAATTTGATACAATAGCTATAATAATGAGCTCAGACAAAAGAATATTCACAAAAATGTTGGCATGGAAATCCAATAATAATGTAAATATTTCACATGCGAGAAAAAAAATGGTAAATAGATTGATAATCAAACAGAAATTGCAATAGAAATACCAACCAACCATTCAATAAACGTGTGCATCATTATAAACAATGCGGTAAAAGACTTTGATTTAATAAAACTACATGTGGCTAATTTTACTCAATTTCATTTGGAACTACAACTTTATGCATTTGGAACCGATCTTTCATAGTATGCAGTACATGAAGCTCTTCTTTGCTTGGTTGTTATTGTCTTAGCGGCTCTCATATGTAGAATTTTTTTCATGCCATGGATTGATAAGTTCAATAGGGCTTCCAACACTACTCTTGCTTTAATCATATGGATATTGTTTTTACATCCTTTGTAGCATTGCTTACATGAGAAGATACCATTTTTGGTGAGAAAGAGGACAATGGTACTTTTGTTAGAGAAAATAGAATCAAGCTTAGATTTCAATCACAACACATTTCATACACTAATTATATAAAAAAGGTACTATGAATAATAATATAAATTCACATACCATGAAACTTACATGTTCTGAATTTCTGCTAAAAATGAAACTTTAAACACCTCATTTCCAGTTATATCTATCATAAAAGATTTCAGAACATGATAAACATAAGAAATTTTGTCAAATTTGAATTGTGGAAAAAATTATTCATTACAAAATTGCATCTTTTATTTACTAATAACAACACTTGTGTCCATGTTATGTGCCAATTTTGAATCTATGACATCTTTAATATTTTTGAAATGTTTTTCATTGATCAATAAGACATATTGATTAAAAACTTCACAAGTACAAAATCTCATATGGTAAATAGAAAGGTGTGATATGCTTGTAAAAAGACCCAAAATAAACTATCCTTTCGCCAGTGCAAACAATGCAGGTATCTTGTGCTAGATGTCATTGCAACCATGGAATGTTAAAGCTGATAATTATTTACAAATGACAGACTGTGGTTCTACAAATTTACTCATCAGTAACATGCTCTATCCAAACATAATACCCCCAGATTATTGATTAACTTATTTATAAGTTGCAAATCATATTAAAATAAAATGGTTATGTTGGGTAACCAGGCTTCCTACACCATAAGCCTTTCTAATATAGATGCATGATGAAGCAGTCTACATCTAGCATAAAGTAAATAGCTGATGGTTTTCGAATTTTATAGTTAAAAGACAATGATCCCTACAGTGATTGAAAACTTTTGTTTGGGAACCTTAACTTTGAATAGATCAACCAAAAAATTTTCGTATTCAATTTTTAAATATCAATAAACTTGTTAACTCAATACTTAACTTCAAAAGCTCTAGAAATACCCCAAATGTAGCATATTATCTTCAATTCTTTTTAACATTCTACCATTTTAAATTTAACTAATAATTACTGATAAAGCAATAAACAACATAAACATAACTAATAAACATAAGGTATGTGGTGCTTGAATGTACTTGAGCGGTTTGGATATAAGACATAAGTTGTACAGAAAATAAATCAACTTAATTATAAAATCCTCATCCACTTCATAACTTGAACACATATGCCCTAAACTAACTGAAAGAAATGCGGATTACGGATCTTAAGGCTAGGATTAACACTAGAGGGTGGGGAGGGTGAATAGTGTTTATAAAGAATTACTAAATCTTTTTGAAATTATGTTGAATTGAACACGGATGTATGCAATATACAAACACAGATATGATCACAGAAACAAACACAAATGCAGAAATAAAGTAAAAGCAATAAAGGAAAGAACACACCGGATTTTATACTGCTTTGGAGTTACCCTACATCCAGTCCCCACAACATAAGTACGAATTTCCTTTCAAAAGAAATTGGACAATTACAACCTCGATTTATAGGCCGCGAGGTACACCCTCCAGAATCACAATCCTATGGGTAGAGATACTTGATTTCTGGGCCACAAGTTTACCCAATTTATTTACCAAGGCTATAATCACACCTTATCTCGCTTGATTGATTTTCAAGGCCACAATCACACCTTTTCTCACTTAATAGATTACAAAGAAGCCTATAACTCTGAATAGCACTGAGAACCTTGTTGAGATAGTGATAAAGAATCAAACTAGAAAAGATCAAGTTCGATTCAATGTTGATTTCGGCAGAGTAATGGTAAGAATATGTATTAAGAAATGTGGAAGAAGAAGAGGAGTGAAAAACCAGAAAACCTGATATAAAATTCATTGAAACTAACCCCTATTTATAGAAGAACAACAGCCATGTCCATTCGTGAAGAGTTATGGCGAATAGACACTTATTTTGAAATTTAAATTTTGAACTCAACTAACACCATGTCGACATGGTCGCCATAGGCATGTCGACATCCCAAAGCAATTTTTGATGATTTGATTTTCTTTGAGAATAACATTTATCTTATATGAAAACTATTTAAAACTTTATAAATATACTTGACTATAGTTATAATTCATAAGTAAATATAGAGAATAATATATATAGAATTTAACTATAATTTTATATTTAAATCTTAAGTATAAATATTTAAACATTAAATATATTATATTAAAAGATAGTTTAAAATCAGAAGTAATTTGACTTTGAAATTAAAGATAATTTTGAGGCTAAAATTATTTAAAATCAGGATAGAGGGTTTAGAATCTTTTAAAAAGAAAGTTTTGAAATCATTCTGAAAAAAAGATAATTTTGTAAAATCATTTGAATTAAAATTAGTGGATACAAAACAATGTTCCACTAGATTTTTTGTAGGTTCCATCCCTTTAACAGGCTCGAAGTGGAATCCATTCCACGAATAAATTGGAGTTTAAGATGCCGGTGCTTTTCTATGAGTTTTAACAAAATTTCTAATTAAAGAATAAATTACTTCAATTCTTGAACTCTTGATAATCTTGATACTCATGAGTCTTCAATCTTGATATCTTGAATCTCTATACTGTACAGTCTTCATTCTTGGTACCTGCATGGTTAAATCCTGCATATACATATTTATCTAAACTTATAATGTTAGTATTTATATTTTATAATCTATTCTAAGGTTGTTGTCATCAAAACCATCATCTCACGGACTAACAATCTCCCCTTTTTTGATGGTGACAACCTTTATTTATAAAATATTTATTTCTATCTTAATAACTCCCCCTAAAACTAATAACTCCCCTTTAATCTATACCTAATTACCCTATTTTATATTTCTCCTCTTTTGTCATCAACAAAAACAAACTCTAAACTTTATAACTCCAAACTATATAACTCTCCCTAATTCTAATATTCTATGTGATTATAATGATAGTGTTATCATAAACAATCAACACTTAGATCTAATAATAAATCTAATCCTAAACTACTAACTATCTTAAGTATATAATAACCATATAGTTATATGTATTAATAAGAAGAATGCATAAAAGAACACAATTAATTTATTAATCGTATAGTTGTATGTACATTTTTCGTTGTAAACGTAAGAAGGAATAAACAACAATGGTAAAGAAAGAGAAGAAACTAATGCGTGTTTTAAAACATAGGAGATCTATGAATCGAACAGTTTGGATAGTGGAAACAGAAATTTCCACGTAGTTCGATAAGATTCCCATTCTTGTCAAAACACACTTCTCCAACACACACGACTTGGTCATCATCCTCCGCGTGCGCTTCTTCCATGGGTTCTTCTTCTTCTTCTTCGTTGGCCTCTTGATTGAGTGAAGAATCTTCATCAATCGAGATAGGGTTGGCTTGATTATCCATTATAATTTTACAAATTCCTAAGAATCTTGCCTTTCTTCTCTTGTTCCTTTGCCATACAGAGTTGAATCACTTGAATTTCAGTCATCATCTGAAGTGCATCCTTCAGAGAGTCCTCTATTTTAGTTACACGAGCGAGAGTAGTACGTTGAAATTGACCAGACGTAGGAGAGGGGAACGAAAAAGTTGATTTTATGTTTGATCTGGAAGATTAGGCCATTGATTATTTGATTTCAGAGAGAAGAACAGAGAGATAACTGAAAGGATGAATAAAATTTTGAAAATGCGAAGAATATATAACCAATTATTTTGAATTTTGGTGGGAAAAGTTTTAAAATTTAAAAACGTTGTATGTCGACATGGGTATACGGGGGATGTCGACATGGTCCTTTTTATTTTTACTATTTGATTTTAATATTAATTATTAACTATACTTGTTATTTATATTTTATATTTCAGTTATAGAACAAATACCTAATTCTCTTCTTAATTTAGTAAAAATTGATTCATTTAAGGGTTTTGTTAAAATATCAGCAATTTGTTTTTCAGAATTGATATAATCGAGAGTAATTACTTCCTTACTTATATTATCTCTGAGAAAATGATGTCTGATATCCATATGTTTAGTTCGAGCATGTTGAGTAGTAATTTTGGATAAATTTATCGCACTCGTATTGTCACAATAAATTGGTGATTTTGAAAAATTTAAACCAAAATCTTTTAAAGTTTGTTGCATATATATTACTTGAGAACAAGCCAAAGCAGCAGAAATATACTCTGCTTTAGTTTTGATAAAGAAACCGTGTTTTGCTTTTTACTAAGCCAAGAAACCAGAGAATGCCCCAAAAAGTGACAAGTCCCACCTGTACTTTTTCGGTCTGATTTACAACCAGCATAGTCAGCATCACAGTAAGATATTAAGTCAAAGGAATCATTTTTAGGGTAAAATAAACCATAATCAGATGTGTGTTTAACATATCTTATGATTCGTTTTACGGCTTTTAAGTGGGTCTCTTTAGGTTGGGATTGATATCTGGCACAAAGACAAACACTATGCATGATATCAGGTCTACTGGCAGTAATATAGAGTAGTGATCCAATCATTCCTCTATATAATTTTTGATCTACATCTTTCGAGAGATCTTCTTTACTAAGGTACTTATTGGTTGCCATGGGAGTTGGTTTTCCACTCGCAGTAGTCAAACCAAATTTACTAATTAGGTCTTTAGCATATTTTTCTTGACTAATAAGATACCATTATCTAATTGTTTTATTTGTAATCCTAAAAAGAAATTTAATTCACCCATATGACTCATCTCAAACTCTTTTGTCATTATTTTAGAAAATTCTTTATTCATTTCAAAATTAGTTGATCCAAAAATGATATCATCTACGTAAACTTATACTAGTTGAATATCATTTTTATTTCTTTTAATAAAAATAGTATTATTTACTTTACCAATTTCAAAATTTGATTGCAATAAATAAGATCTTAGTCTATCGTACTAGGCTCTAGGAGCTTGTTTTAGACCATATAATGCTTTCTTAAGGTTTGTAGACATGATTTGGTAATTTATCATTTTCAAAAAGTGGTGGTTGTTCAACACATACTTCTTCTTTTACAAATCCATTTAAAAAGGCACTTTTAACATCCATTTGAAATAATTTGAAATAATTATGATTTGCGAAAGCAAGTAGAATCCTAATGGCTTCCAATCATGCTACGGGAGCAAAGGTTTCATCAAAATCTATTCCTTCTTCTTGACAATAACCTTGAGCGACTAATCGAGCTTTATTTCTAACTACCACTCCTTGTTCATTCATTTTATTTTTATAAACCCATTTAGTTCTAATTATAGTTTTATTTTCAGGTCTAGAAACAAGTTCCCAAACATCATTTCTAGTAAATTGATTTAATTCTTCTTGCATAGCTAAAATCCATGAATCATCAGTTGATGCTTCTTTTGGATTTTTGGGTTCAATAGTTGGTATAAAAGCTACATTACTCATTTGACTTGGTTGATTTCTAATTTTAGCAACAAATTGCATATCTCCTAGTATATTTCTATACAATGATCTTTTAAAAGTTTAGTCCTTTTATTAGGATGATTAATTTCATTATTAGTTTCAATTGATTCTTGATTTTGAGTGATTAAATCCTCTTCATCATTTGTATCTTCAAAATTTTTGAAATTTTCATCAAATGAAACATGCATTGTTTCTTCAATGGTGTTAGTTTTTAAATTAAATACTCTGTATGCTTTACTTCTATCAGATTATCCGATAAAGATTCCTTTGTCGGATTTAGGATCAAATTTATCTAAATTTTCTTTTGTATTTAAAATAAAGCATTTACTTCCAAAAATTCTGAAATAAGATACCTTAGGTTTCTTTGAATAAAGAAGTTCATAAGATGTCTTATCAGTTAGAGGTCTAATTAAAATTCTATTTAAAATATAACAGGCGGTAGCAACTGCTTCTGCCCAAAAATTCCTTGGTAAATTACTATCTGAAAGCATAGTTCTCGCACACTCTCGAATCATCCTATTTTTACGTTCTACTACTCCGTTTTGTTATGGAGTTCTTGGAAATGAAAAATTGTGAGTTATTCCCTTTTTATTGCAGAATTCCTCAAACTTTTCATTTTCAAATTCACCACTGTGATCACTTCGAATAGTTATAATTTTAAGAGAAAATTGATTTTGAATTATTTTTGAAAAGGTCTTAAAACATTCAAAAGTATCACTTTTATGTTTCAAAAATATTGTCCATGTAAATCTAGAATAATCATCTACAATTACAAAAACATATTTACTATGATTTATTGATAGAATTTGAGATGGACCAAATAAATCAAGATGAAGTAATTCAAGAGGTTTTGAAGTTGGAATCATATCTTTTAATTTAAAGGAACTTTTTCTAAGTTTTCCTAATTGACATGCATCACATAAACTGTCTACTTTAAAATTCATTTTAGGGAGACCACTTACTAGATCATGTTTTGATAGTCTAGATAATAGTTTGAAATTCAAATGCCCAAATCTCTTATGCCAAATCCAAGGGTCACTTGTATTTACCAACAGACACAGGTTATCATTTGAAACTTTCATACTAAGAATATAAATATTCTTTTTCCTGACTCCCTCAAATATTATAGTTGCATTATTATCTTCGATGTGACATTTATCTTTTTCAAATTTAATTTTATACCCTTTATCACAGAGTTGACTTATACTTAGCAGATTATGTTTTAGATTCTTAACTAGCAAAACATTAGTAATAATAGGAGTTTTAAAGTTACCGACTTTGCCGATGCCAATCACATATCCTTTTGAATTGTCTCCAAAGTTAACCAGTCCTCTGTCTTTGTATATAATATCATTCAGTATATCTGGATTGCTAGTCATGTGTCTAGAACACCCACTATCAAGTATCCATTTGTTCTTTCTGATCTGCACAATTTGTCCGTTGTGGATTGATTCCTTAACAGCCATAAAGCATGATTCTTGCACATCAAACAATTTTGGTAGATAACTTGAATTTGAATATTGATTGTATGAAGACTCATGAAACAATGATGATTTGAATATTTCTAAACTAGAATTAACAAATATAGCCATTTTAAAAACTTTTTCAAAAATCAGATTATGAAACTTTGAAAACCTCGCTCCGATACCAATTGAAAGAAATGCGGATTACGGATCATAAGGCTAGGATTAACACTAGAGGGGGGTGAATAGTGTTTATAAAGAATTACTAAACCTTTTTGAATTTATGTCGAATTGAACACGGATGTATGCAATATACAGACATGGATATGATCACAGAAACAAATACAAATGCAGAAATAAAGTAAAAGCAATAAAGGAAAGAACACACCGGATTTTATACCGGTTCAGAGTTCCCTACATCCAGTCCCGCAACACAAGTACGGATTTCCTTTCAAAAGCAATTGTACAATTACACCCTCAATTTCAAGGCTACGAGGTACACCCTCCAGAATCATAATCCTCTGGGTAGAGATACTTGATTTTCGGGCCACAAGTTTACCCAATTGATTTATCAAGGCTACAATCACATCTTTTCTCGCTTGATTGATTTTCCAGGCCACAATCACACCTTTTATCGCTTAACATATCACAGAGAAGCCTATAACTCTGAATAGCACTGAGAACCTTGTTTAGATAGTGATAGAGAATCAAACTAGAAAAGATCGAGTTCGATTCAATGTTGATTTCGGCATAGTAATGGTAAGAATATGTATTAAGAAATGTGGAAGAAGAAGAGGAGTGAAAAACTAGAAAATCTGATATAAAATTCGTTGAAACTAACCGCTATTTATAGAAGAACAACAACCATGTCCATTCGTGAAGAGTTATAGCGAATAGACACTTCTTTTGAAATTTAAATTTTAAACTCAACTGACACCATGTCGACATGGTCACCATAGGCATGTCGACACCCCAAAGCAATTTTTAATGATTTGATTTTCTTTGAAAATAACCTTTATCTTATATTAAAACTATTTAAAACTTTATAAATATACTTGACTATAGTTATAATTCATAAGTAAATATAGAGAATAATATATATAGAATTTAACTATAATTTTATATTTAAATCTTAAGTATAAATATTTAAAAGTTAAATATATTATATTAAAAGATAGTTTAAAATCAGGAGTAATTTGACTTTGAAATTAAAGATAATTTTGAGGCTAAAATTATTTAAAATCAGGATAGAGGGTTTTAAATCTTTTAAAAAGAAAGTTTTGAAATCATTTTGAAAGCAAGATAATTTTGTAAAATCATTTGAATTCAAATTTGTGAATATAAAACAATGTTCCACTAGATTTTTCGTAGGTTCCATCCTACTTAGGGTTCCATCCCTTTAACAGGCTCGAAGTGGATTCCATTCCACGAATAAATTGGATTTTAAGATGCCAATGTTTTTCTATGAGTTTTAACAAAAATTCTAATTAAAGAATGAATTACTTCAATTCTTGAACTCTTGATACTCATGAGTCTTCAATCTTGATATCTTGAATCTCTATATTGTACAGTCTTCATTCTTGGTACCTGCATGGTTAAATCATGTATATACATATTTATCTAAACTTATAGTGTTAGTATTTATATTTTATAATCTATTCTAATGTTGTTGTCATCAAAACCATCATCTCACGGACTAACAATAACAACTTTCGAGAAACCAAACGTATGCAGTCATAATCACGACCATTTTGTGATTCTAGTCTTTAGTTTTAGTAATTTTGTTTGTTCAATTTTATCAAATTCTCAAAAAAATGTCAAAATTTGATCTCAAGTGTAATGTTACAAATCTTTCTTCAATATTGCAATCGGTACCTCAAAAGAAAAAAGTACCAATCATAACGTAAGAAAAGTAACTGGATAGAATAGAACTTCAAAATCGAAGAAATAATACCTTAGAAGCAGCAGAAAGTAGCAATGGTGAAGAAGATCAAACTGGTGAAGGGTACATCCACAAAATTGATAATTTTGGAGAGAATTATCTAACAAAATCGATAACATTATATGCTGAATTTGAGAAAACCTAATATTTCTAAGAAAAATTTGATATCTCGTTGCTTGATGGAGGAGAAGGAGGGTTCAGAAAGATGCATAGAGAGATAATGTCATGCATTTTCTGTTCAACATATGAGAACATGGCTGATATGAAGGACAATTGTGTCCTCATTATGAATCAAAAACTTAAAGGGACATATCAGTTATTTCAAAAGCTTCAAAATGGTGTATATCTATTATATATTGATAATCAGTTTTATTGTAGGTTTTGATTTGCAAAAGGTACGATTTTAAAAGGATATTAGTGAGGGGAAACCCATTTCGTTAAGCGCGTGGTCTCACTTAATATCAGTAAACCGAGATGTAATAATATTATTCACACCCGGCTTAACGTCTGACTTGAAGTTTATGTTTTTCCCTTTAAACTCGAATGAGAGTTAAGGACTTTTCTGGTTCAGTGGGTTAGACGAATAAGCTTCCGAACGCGTGCACGAGGCAAGGCTAGCTATGTAGGAGCTATTTAGTATTATTTCCACTATGATGTATTTATGACTGATATGTCTATCTAGTACTCAAATCATCCAAGGGCCATCTTCATATGTCACACTTGGCATAATTTGTAATAATTATATTTGATCAAAACCCGGGAATCATTTTGTGATTATGTAACTGAATACGAAATATTGAGTTGAAATGTAATCAGAAAAGCTATTTTTGAAATCTGTGTTGATTTTATTTCATATTTATGTGCTTCTATTATTATGGATACCATTAACATTATTGTATTTTATCACCGAAAGTTAATAATATAGATGACTGCGGTATCTATAGCGCTTAGCTTTGGACCTCAAGATGGGGGATGTTACAGAACTAACTTCACCGATAGTATCCTAATAGTAGAGTACCCTATGAAATTTATCATTCCACCAGCTATGCCAACCTACAATGGGACTATTGACGCTCAACAACACTTGTACAAGTACATTTGGATTATGGATGGTGTAAGGGCAACAGATGCAATTCGTTGCAGATATTTCCTTATCTAACTAAAAGGAATTGCCTCTATGTGGTTTACCAAACTCCCTTCACGATCTATCTCAACATGTAACACCCCAGATTTTTGATAACATTATTTAAAAGATTTAGTTAGACAAACTAAATAAAATAATGTGTTGATCAGAAGATTGAGATTTGATTAATTTAAGGTAGCCGTGCTTTTTAAAACAAATGAACTAAAAGAAGGGTTTAAAAAGAATTAGAGGAGGGGTATTATAGGAAAGAGGCCATTCCTATATCACCTTTCTTATACCGTGTATTATGCACATGTTCATTTCATTTCAAAAATTTCAAAATTGAGGCCAGCCACCATTAACAAGGAAAGAAGAAGAGGAAACTAAAGAAAAGCTAAATGATAAGCAAATTCAAATCAAACTCATTCAAACCTCTAGCTCCTTAATCTGTAATGCAAAGGTGAATAATGCTTACATCTCTAAATTTATATTGGTTTCGGTTTTAAGATTAAACCCAAATATTTTGTAAAGTTTTGCTATGTTTTTGAATGATAAATGATAATATAAACTTGTTGATGATTTATTAATGCTCATATAGATTTTATGATATGTTTTAAGATGAAAACCCTATTGAATGACATCCGTTAGCCTTGCGAACTTTTATAATGGTATCAAAAGTTATTTTAGATATGGGTTTCAATTTTCAGATTTTTTTGAATTTTTGTGCAATTATTATGAATTTTCTAAGGAAGAAAATTGTATTTTGGATTATAAAATAATTTATGGAAAAATAATTTATATTTTGGATTCAAAAATTTTATATGTTGAAAAGAACATATTAATTGATTTTCTGGAATTTTCTAGAATGTTCTAAGATGATTTACTGGTTATATAAATTATTTAAGGTATGAAACTTAAATATTTTATATAATTATAAAGGTGAAATGGGATTTTTCAAAAATATTTAGATTTCCAAATAAGGAAAGTTGGCAGGATTTTTGAATATAAAATTCTACCAACCAATCAGATTTAGACAAATAAGGCAGGCTGGGTACAAAAGAACCATTTTCAAGTACAAATAAATAGTTTTTCTACTATTTCAACTCTTTCGGCAAGAGGTTCCGCTTCTATTCCAAACGTTCCGACAAAGTCAAAAGGTATCAAACCTTTCGACTTGGTCAAATAACCAATGCACATGGTATCAGGCAACTGGTATGTAGTGAAATGGAAGGAGGCGAAAGGTTTATGGACGAAAGGTAAGAGCTTTCGAAGGAGATGAAACATTGTTTTGGTTTAAAGGAAAATACGCCTGCTAGCTTTCGACAAAGTGCTTTCGACAATGTCAAATGATTTAAAATAAAAAGGTTTCGATCGGTTTGCTTTCTTGTTTTGATTGAAACTTTTCGGCAAAGTCGAAAGGTATAGCATCCAATAAGGTCGAAAGCATAGTTGCCGCTTTCAAACCATTCGACCCAGATGGAGTTGAATGTAATATTTTGTTTTCTAAAATTTGCCGCCTCTCCATTGATTTCGAAGGGTTTGTTCCAACACCACCACTTCTATAACACTCCACACCATTTAGTATACCCAAAAAGGGCAAAGTAAGAGATGTGCGTTGTAGGTATAGCTAAAATTTTGTAAGAATAAGATTCACAAGACAAAATAAATAAAATAGTAGAAACATTTAAAACAATAACTTATTTATAAATCAAACTTCATAAAATAAGTTATAACCAAAATAAGTCTCAAAATACCAAATACATATGTCTTATGAAAAACACCATCTCAGTCACATTATCAGAGTACATAAATAAAACCATCCTTCTCAACAGTACCAGTGCATCCAAACTAAAATAAAAAGAAAACTGGAACAGAAGAAGAAGAATACATGAAGAATCTCCAAGGATATCACTCCAAGAAAGCTGAAAGTTTATTGCCCTTGCCTCTGCTGGCCTATGGGGGGAAGGAAAAAATAGAGGAGTGGATTAGACTAAAAGTCTGGTGAATGAAAGTAATTACTAGTATTCTTAAACAAGATAAAGATAATAGACTTTGCAACAGTTCTAGTATAAAAGGAAATAAAGGAAAAGATAAAGATGAAATAAAATACGGTTTAATTGTTTGCTCTGCTTAGATAGTTCAATTGAATTGTTTGCACTTTTCTAAAACTACTTTGATTAGGCTGAAATCCCAGTACTATTTTAATTAGGTTGAAGTCCTAATTCTACCATTTGATCGGGCTTCTTTCTTTGTTGTGCCACTTTGAGCTAGACCCATCTTATGGGTCCCTGATGTGCACGTAAATACGCATATATTTACATCCATAGTTTATCTATTTTTATTTAAGTAAACATCATATTTGGGCATTTTAACATGTGTAAACCAAAATTCAATTATTTGCAAACCATCATATATTCATCTTCATTCAGGGGTAAAACGGTCATTTTGTGCATGTGTCAATGTATGAATTTTTACTTGGACAATTTTTATGATTTTTATAGGATATTTTGATGCATATGGAAGAGGAATTCATGATGATATATGCATGCACAAGGAATTACAAAGGAATGAAGAGGAAATAATTCAAGATCATGGAGGACCTCACCCACTTACCTTAATTTTCAATTAGGAGTAAGCACATGCTAAAAGGTCAATAAAGCTTCATGTACATTTAAGTGGGGGATTAGTGGATGTTAATGATTACTTGGTGGTCACACTACCTCAAGGGTACTTTGAGAAGCTCCTTAAAAAGGAATTAGTGTTTTATGCATGTATATATAACCCTCTTATGTACATGAAACCATATTCTACTCTTTCATATTTGTTAGGAAATTAAAAAAATAAGTTGTAAGCTTTTGAATGAAATAAAAAAGGCTTCCAAGCCTCTTTCTCCTCTCTTTTCTACATGTTTTTATTTGCTTTTATGTTAATGCTTATTTTTATGCCCTCTTTCTTTTAATGTTCATGGCTTAGATTTACATTTATGCAAGTAATGTGGCTTTAATTTTTATGCAAAGAGTTAGTAGTTAACCTCTTTTTCTTCCTTTGCTTAGTTTTAATTTCTTTACTTTTTAATGTTGAAATTTACATGTGTTGATTTGATAACACAAACGAGTAGCTAAACCCCTTCAATTTAGGTGTAATGAAGCTCTCAAATATTATATAATTTCAGCATTTCTTTGATTTATGATCTCTTTTTGTTTATGTTTCATGAGAATGAATTTTGATGCAAGTTTATACAAGTGGGTTTGATAGCTTATCTTGCTCTTGCAAATAAGCTATTCTTATTCAACATAAACACAATTTGCATCATCATTTTGCTAATTCATTTTTGATTTTGAAATGAAAGTAAAAATGAAATTTGATGATCTATATTACTAGTTACAATAATAAATAGATCATTCTTAAAATAGCTTTTTATTTGGTTTCATTTTCATGAGAATTAGAAATGGTATAATTATTCTAATATAGTTTGATGGTTTGAGTTATGTTAATTAATAACATAAACAAAGCATACTTATGATAAATGCAATGATTATTTCATTTAATATCAAAGTTAGAGATCATAAATTATTTGTTTGTTGATTTACAAATATATGAGAATGGATTTGTCTCTAAATTGTTTTCTAATCTCATAGATTTATTATCATTTTAATTCTAGTTTTAGCTTCATTTTGTTTCTAGTTAACAATCTCTTCTCCATTTGGTCTACTTTGATTGAATGGATTTTTAAAATCTTAAAAATTCCCTGCGGATCGACACGTACTCGTCACGTACTTGAATAGTATGCCGTGCGCTTGCGGTTATTTTAATTTGAAAATTTTCAATTATTTTCTAACTCGATAGAAAACTAGCCGATTAACAAATTTTTGGCGCTATTGCTAGGGAGTTTGTTTTGATTTTAATTTTCTATTCTTTGGATTATTTTCGTCAGATTTTTGTGTGTTTTAATTTGTATGTGTGTTGCATTAAAAAAAAACATTTGTGTTTGTTGTTTGAATTTTTTGTTTGCATTTTGTTTGTTTGTTGTT
The DNA here is from genome assembly GCA_030765085.1 of Allium cepa. Taxonomy (NCBI): domain Eukaryota; kingdom Viridiplantae; phylum Streptophyta; class Magnoliopsida; order Asparagales; family Amaryllidaceae; genus Allium; species Allium cepa. The sequence goes on along the minus strand of CM060941.1, from coordinate 795,788,147 downwards.
TTCTAGTGTTTTCTTTGCATTGCATATCCTATTAAAAAAAAGAGAGAGAACAAGCACATTTCAAAACAAAAATAAAAGAAATTTCATTCCATTTTTCTCTGTTACAATTTTTACTTTACTCTTTCAATTTTCATTTACAATTTCTTAAAAAAAAAAAGTTTACCGTTACATTGAATTGCACTCTGTTACTGTTCACTCACCTCTTCTTCAACTGTCATCAGCCATTATCCACCAGCCGCTACAAACCACCCCACTTCACCACTTTCCATCAAACTCAACTGCATCACATATCACAGCAACCAACCCAACCATCCACTTCGAAAACACTGCCTATAACCTCTTACATTCATCTCCAACAATCACCTGAAGCACATTAACACACTGCTTTGAACAAACCTTCAACCACAACTTCCCATCACCACCACATACCCCAACCACTTCTGTCAACTACTAACACCCCCTAAACCAACCACCTCCTCTACTTGCTAACTACCGCAGTACATCTCTTCCACCAACCTGAAACACCCATTGTCCTCACTGCTGCTACCACCAACTTCTGCCACATCATCGCAACAACAAATCACAAGCCTACCAATACAACACATCTACAATTCAAACCCATCCACATCAAAGCTGAACCATTGCCATAAAAACATCTCGCTGCTTCTTCATAACCATTGCCACAAAACCATAGTCAACCCTCCAAAACATCACACATATCCACAAGTACCATCGGTTTCCATCAACATATCGACACTGCATACAACTACCTTCCTCATACAGCAGCCATTCCATCTTCCACACATTGCCCCTTTTACAACTCAACATCATCACATACAAACTGCCTCAAATACCACTGAACCATCCCACTTCATATCTGCTGTACTTCGACTTGACCATCCTCAACCACTGGAATACCAGACATTCACTGTCTGTCCCCCTGTAACCTTCCCCTTCAGTACATTTCCCTTCCAACAAAACCAATGCAACATACAACAGCCTCATCACATACAATACAACAACCGACATCCTGTCACAATCATCAACTTCTCATACATCCACCCATATCAACCTCTTCACTGACCCACCACCAATTGCAATAACCTTCACACAAACACACTACTGTCAGCTGCAAGTCCTGCCACCACTATATCACGACTCATTCACCATACCATATACATCACCATTGCCTTCCACTGTGAACATTGAACAACTTCTCACCAACCTTCCTTCCACAGACAACCTCCTCAGCTTCTGCTCTAGTCAACTCAATCCATCAACCGCTGCAGTGATCACAAAACCCTCCACCAACAGCAGTAAAGATCACTTACATCCTCTGCCAAGAAAAACTTCACTTCCTGACTTTACCTTGTTCATCTCTGACCATTTCCCTCTCTTCTCCCTAACACAAAAAAAAAATAAAAAATAAAAAATAAAAAAAAATTCTGGCAATCGCACAATCCCCCCCGGCCATCCACGAATTCGCGACCTCCCTGTGCCTTCATCAGCACCTCAACCAAATCGCAAACCACCTACCAACCAATCACTTCGCCGTTGAACTTCACGACCATCACCGAACAACCCAATCACATGTAACCCGCCGCAACCCACACCTCGCCCGAATCAGTCTGATTTCTATCGCCTAAAGGAAACGCCTCCACCTCCAAACCTTAATTCGAATCCACAAATAATTGAAAATTCCTTGATTACTCTTCAATTTGAATTACAAATCGCGATTTCTTATTTTGTTTTCTTTTCTGAATTGCGTCTTTGGTTTGCAAAGATAAGTAATCGTGAAATAAAAAGTTGTCTTTAGTGTTGGGATCGTGGGATAATTGGGCTGAGTTGCTTGTGTCGTTGAGTACTTAGTTTGTTTTGTTTGATTTAAATTCTTTTATTTTCTTTTGTTTTAAGTGTCTTCTTGTTTAAAAAAAAAACCTCTTTTGTTTTTGTTTTTATTTTTATTCTATCCTTATACATATGGAAAAAAAAACCAAAAGAGTTGTTTTAATCGTTTTAGTTAATTTGTTTTGATTTTACCTTTGTTTTAGTTTCTTGTTTATAAAAAAAACAACAACAAAAATTCAACTTGTTTGATTTCAAGTTGTGCTGTTTATTTTGTTTTCACTTGTTTATTTTGTTTTGATTTAGTTTTTTTCCTTTGATATAAAAAATATATTGTATATATCTTGATTTACTCCTTTTCAGGTTGTCAAAGCAGATAAATAAGAATTGAGTGCTATAAAATTGCTTGAACTGCTTGCTAAAAATTACCGCTTGAAAAAAAACCGCTAATAATTCTGTACGCTCTGGTATCGTACCCTTTTCTTTTGTATTTATTTGAATTGCATTGTTGATTGCTTGCATTTGCATTTATATAAGGAAAAAAATTTCAAAATCTAAAAAAAACAATAACTTCATTTTAGTTGCATTATAAATTCACGTTTAATTTCTATTTTGCATTTATTTCATCTTATTTTCTTTTCTAAGGGCAATACTCCAATTTCATAAGGTTAGGGATTTCATCACCCTTTTCTTAGCCCACAAGCACATTTCATCGTAGAATTTGACAAATAATAAAGATTAGACATTAGACTTAAGGGTGTCACGAGCTCATCTAGGGCTTAATTGTACATTCACAATTATTTTCTTTGAACAATTTTATTTCTTGGTGTCTAGGCTACGGCAGAGTAATAATCATTTATAAATATTACGGTGATTAGTAAATATTATAGTGGTTGTTCCTCTGAAGGCACTTAAACCTTCGGCTGCATTGCTACAGTGATTCGTGATGCACCGATAACTCATGTCCGTTACCTGCCTGAGAAATATTTTTTTTGATTTAAGACGAAGTGTGATCATAAAATTTTGGATTAGAAGCTACTAAGGACAGAAAACTGTAATTAAGTCATTTGCATTCATTTAGCTGCATTAGTTTATGCATACTTAAAAAAAAGCAAAAGAAATCAAAAATCCAAAAAAAATTATAAATTTTACTTAACTTAGTTTTTAATTCAAAAAAAAAATCTTTTTTTCCTTTTCTTTGAAAATTTTCAATCAAAAACAAAAATCAATCTTTTATTTTTCTTAAAACAAAAAATCCTTTTGGTAAATTTGAAAATTCAAAAAAAAACATATAAAAAAATTTGAAAAACCAAAAACTAAACAAAAATTAAACTTTTCTTTTGAAAATAAATCTCACTTGGTAAATAGTTTTCTTCCTTGTAAAAAAAGAGAAAATTTAAATAAATAAATAAAACAAAAACAAGTTTTCAAATCTTCTTTCATTCTCTAAACTCGATTCTAACTCCTTTCTCTTCTCGACTTTCACTTGTACATGAGTACTTGGACTCGTGACGCAACAACAAATCGTTGGACTCGCGACTCAACAACTAACCGTTTAACTCGAATAGACGATCCTACAGAAATGGCGAACGAGAACGCCCCTCTAACTCTTATGGATAAAATCTTTTCCAATAGAGTTTCTATTCCATCTTGCATCACGTTACCCGCCCTTACTTGTAACCATTTCGAAATTCATTCGAACCATATTGGCACACTTACGAAATTTGGCAATTCGAGCATGATGACCAATACATTTACTTGACTAAATTCGAACAAGTTTGTGCAACCATTAAGCTCTAACAACTTTCTGATGACGGAATAAAACTTCGATTAATCCCATTTGCTCTTACGGATTACGCTGAGTAATGGTTGTACAGCTTACCATCGAACTCGATTAAAACTTGGGAAGAATTTGTAAAAGCTTTCTTAAAAAAGTTCTATCCCTTGGAGAAAGCAAGTAGAATTCGAAACAAAATTATAAATTTTCATCAATTCAAGAGGGAACCATTTGGAAAATATTTTGAAAGATTCAAAGAGCTTTTCATAAAATGTCCACACCATAACTTTGAAAAATGGTCAATTTGCCTAATCTTATACGATGGACTCGAAATTAGCTCACAAACCATGCTTGAATCAATATGCCAAGGCAACTTTCTTGTCCAACATCACGACGATGCTTGGCAATTTCTTGAAAACCTCGTTGAAAAGTCATCCCAATGGGAACGTTCGAACGAAAAATCAATTTACTCATGATCGAGTGCAAGCTCGATAGGATATTCTTTTGCTTTGGAGGCTAAGATCGATGCAATGATTAAAAAATTCGATAACGTTTTCTCATCAAATCAAATGAACCAAGCTTCCCAACTGATGTGTTATAAATGCAATGGTCCTAATCATATAGCCGATCACTGTCCAAATTCTATCGAATAAATCAATGCTTTCAATAAAGCCAAAATGACCCGTTGTCTCCAACGTACAACTCTGGTTAGAGAAATCATCCGAATTTTGCATGGAACCAAAACAATCCCAACACAAATACGATTTGTCCCAATTTTCAAGCATTCCCGAATAATGCTTTGAATCCTCCCTTTCAACCCAACAATTTTCAACCAACTTTGCGGGTCCATCCTATAATCAACCGCAACAACCAAATTTTCAACCAAATTCTGCTCATCCTCCCCTAGACGATAAACATTTAACTTCGCTTGAGAAAACTCTTGAAACGTTGGCTAAAGCAACTACTCAAAGTCTTCAATCAAATGATAATTTGTAAAATTTATTGACCTCATATATGCAAAACACAAATCAATCGATTGCAAAACTCGAAATGCAAATGAGTCAATTAGTCACGTTTGTACGTGAACGCGAATGAGGAACATTCCCAAGCCAACCCCTTCCAAATCGCAGAAATCAAAACGCAAATTCAAATCAAGCCCATATTGTTTAAGATAGCAATGTCACCCAATTGAATGCTATCACAACTTTACGTTTCAGTAAACAAATCGATAATCAAGTTGTAAATCCAAACGATTTACCGGAAACCTCTCCCGACACTTTAAAAACAACGAATGAATCTAAACAGAACGTGGAGCCAAACGTTGAATCATATGCCAATCAAAATTCTTCTTCTTCTACTCGAGTAGACCCGTCTACCGAGTATCATGTTGCATTTCCACATCGTCTTCGACCCAAGAAGCACTCGGACCAAATGGAAAAGATGTTGGAAATTTTTAAACAAGTCAAAGTTAACATTCCGCCTCTTGACATCATTTAGCAAGTCCTCACTTACGCGAAATTTCTTAACATGTGCACCCAAAAGCGACACACTCAAGTTTCCAAAAAAGTCTTCTTAGCCGCCAGTTTGAGCGAAGTCTTGGCCCAATCCATGCCCGTAAAAAAAATATCCTGGATGCCCTAGGATTTCGTGTACAATTGGAGATAAGACACTTAACAAATGTTTGATTGACTTAGGTACAAGTGTCAACTTGATTCCATACTCCGTGTACGAACAATTAGGCTTAGGTGAGCTCAAACCCATAAAAATTACGCTTTAATTTGTCGATCGCTCGATTAAGAAGCCCGTGGGAGAAATCGAGGACGTGCTCATTCGAGTAGGGCAATTCATATTCCCCGTTGAATTTATCGTTCTCGAAACACAACCAGTAACAAATCCTCCGAGTCAAATTATTTTGATTTTAGGCCGACCATTCTTAGCCACCTCAAACGCCTTAATCAATTGTCGATGAAAATCTCTTTTGGAAACATGACTTTGGACATCAACATTTTCAATCTTGAAAGCCAATCGAATGAACCTCATGACCAAATGTTGGAAGTTGGTGCCATTCACGAAAACTTTGAAAACAAAACACTTGATCTCAACAATGAAGCCGAGTACGAAAAATTATTTCACGAAATCCCCAATGAGATTGAATACACTCTTCCTTTTGAATCGCTTCCATTTGAGCCCAAATCTCAACCCAACTCTTTGATCGAAAAACTCCCAAAGTTGGACCGCAAACCACTTCTCGATCACCTTAAGTACGCATACTTAGGTGAAAATGAAACGTTGCCCGTCATAATTTTCACAACTCGATCTCTTGATCAAGAAACCTCATTACTTTCTATTCTTTCGAAAAACAGAGAAGCAATTGGATGGTCGATATCCGATATAAAGGGAATTAGTCCCGCTCTTGTTCAACATCGCATTCATTTAATCGACGAGTCCAAGCCCGTTCGTGATGCGCAACGAAGGCTTAATCCAAAAATGAAAGATGTGGTGCGTGATGAAATTCTTAAACTTCTCGACAACGGAATCATTTACCCAATCTCTGATAGTTCATGGGTTAACCCAATTCATGTTGTACCGAAAAAGTCTGGGCTAACCGTTGTCAAGAACGATTCAAATGAACTTATTCCAACTCGTACTCAAACGGGTTGGCGTGTTTGCATTGACCATCGAAAACTAAATGCCGCAACACGAAAAGATCACTTCCCTCTTCCTTTCATCGACCAAATGCTCGAACGTTTAGCCGGCCACGAATTCTACTGCTTCCTTGATGGTTATTCCGGCTATAACCAAATTCCAATCGCTCCTGAAGATCAAGAGAAAACGAATTTCACTTGTCCATTCGGTACCTTTTCTTATCGACGTATGCCATTAAAAATTTGTAACGCTCATGTGACTTTTCAACGATGCATGGTTGGCATTTTTTCTAACATGATTGAACACTTTCTAGAAGTTTTTATGGACGATTTCTCTATCTTTGGCGATTCTTTTTGCGAATGTTTACATCATCTCGAGTTTGTTTTAAATCGATGTAAAGAAAAACATTTGACTTTGAATTGGGAAAAATGTTACTTTATGGTCAAATAAGGCATAGTCCTTGGACATATCATCTTAAATAAAGGCAATGAGGTAGATAAAGCGAAAATCGACGTGATTGCAAACCTACCCTTTCTCATAACATTTAAGTACATTTGATCATTTCTAGGACACGCTGGCATTTACTGACGCTTTATGAAACACTTTAGCAAAATCGCTCGTCCTTTGACGACTCTTCTCGGGAAAGACGTTCCATTCGATTTCAACTCTGAGTGTATCTCTTCTTTTGAACATCTTAAAAACGAACTCATTTCTGCTCCAGTCATTTATGCACCCAATTGTAATGTGCGACGCTTCTAACTTTGCGGTTGGTGCTGTTTTAGGACAATGCATCAACAAAATCCTTCATGTCATTTACTACGCGTATGACTTTGGACAACGCTCAACTCAACTACACAACAACCGAAAAAGAGCTCCTAGCTGTCGTTTTTGCGCTTGAAAAGTTTCGACCTTACTTGATAGGTTCACACATCACTGTGTACACGGACCATTCTGCGCTTCGACGTCTCTTCGCTAAAAAGGATGCTAAATCCCGTTTGATTCGTTGGATCCTTTTACTTCAAGAATTTGACCTTACAATCGAAGACAAAAAAGGATCCGATAATGTCATAGCTGATCACCTGTCTCGTCTTCCGAACGCACCATCTTCTTTGCCAATCAATGAAAACTTCCACGATGAACAACTTCTTTCAATTTCTATCGGTCCATGGTACGCTGATATAGTGAACTACTTAGTCACTAAAGAAACTCCCTCATATTGGTCCAAACAAGACAAATGCAAATTCATGTCCCAAGTGAAATATTTCTATTGGGATGATCCATACTTATTCAAATATTGCCCCGACCAAATCATCCGATGTTGCATTCCGGATAATGAGATCATGAATATTCTCTCATTTTGCCACGATCAAGCGTGCGGTGGACATTTCGGTCCTCCAAAAACTACGGAAAAGGTGCTTCAGTATGGTTTCTATTGGCCTTCTGTCTTCAATGACTCATTTGAATTTTGTAAAACTTGCGATTGATGTCAAATGCTTGGACGAATTTCTCGACGTGATATGATGCCTTTAAACCACATTCTTATGATCAAAATCTTTGATGTTTGGGGCATTGACTTTATGAGACATTTTCTCAATTCTTTTGGAAACTTGTATATCCTTCTCGCCGTCGATTTCGTCTCAAAATGGGTCGAAGATGTTCCTTGCAAAACCAATGACCATAGAACTATTGTGAAATTTCTTAAAGAAAACATCTTTCGAGGTTCGGCACACCTCGCACAATAATCAGTGATAACAGAAACCATTTTTGTAACCGTTCTTTTGGAACTTTAATAAAGAAATACTCGATAACCCTCAAGCAATCAACTCCGTATCATCCCCAGACTTGTGGTCAAGTTAAAGTTTCAAATCGACAAATAAAACAAATTTTGGAAAAAAACTGTTAATGAAAATTGAAAAGATTGGTCTCAGAAATTGACCGACGCGCTTTGGGCTTATCGTGCTGCTTTTAAAACTAACCTTGGGATGTCCCCATTTCGTTTATTTTACGGTAAAGCTTTCCATTTACCTGGTGAAATCGAACACAAAGCGTTATGGGCAATAAAAAACTTAAAGTTAACCTTGAGAAAGCTAGTGAAAACCGAAAATGGCAACTCAACGAACTAGAAGAACTTAGGAACGACGCGTATGAAAACAAGAAAATTTACAAAGAAAGAACAAAAGTTTATCATGACAAGTCAATCCTAAGAAAAACGTTTTCGCCTAAGCAGAAAATTCTTTTATATGACTCACTACTTCATTTATTCCCCAGGAAACTTAAATCAAGATGGACCGGACCATTTGTGGTACGAACTGTCTTTCAATATGGTGCCGTAGAAATAGAAAACCCTATGGATGGATCAATTTTCAAAGTCAACGGTCATCGTTTGACACGTATCTTGGAATTTCCAAGTAACCAAGAGGAGGAGCTCATGATCCTTCATGAGCCAAGCTACGTCTAGTAAGAATGTTAACCCTCTTTTGTAAATATGTACATAGTTTTCCCCGTTACACTCATTATATCATGCATTGACTGTGGGGACACAGTCAAAATTAAGTATGGGGGGAGTCTCATTTTCAATTTTTTAGTTTCATTGCATTTTTTTGAATTTTCATTTTCTTACTTAAAAAAAATCTCAAAATTCCTAAATCTAAAAACATTTCTTTTTAGCATTTTGATTTATTTTGAACAAATACTATTGGATAAGTATAAGTTTTGGTTAATAAATCGAAATTTTTAAAAATTTATTTGCCTTAACAAAAATAAAGATGAAGTTTGATTACAAATAACAATGGTTTAATTAGTATATAGGAAGGTTCATATGTGTTAATTATGAAGTATGTTCTAATTGAAAATCTTTGTTTAAAAAAGTGGTAAATTTAAAGTAAAGAATATAACATTTTTATCTTCTAAGTTAAATGGTGCTAAGATGATTTTGCAAAACTCTCTCTTTCTATCAAATTTTTTTTTTTTAAAAAACAAAACATTTGTATATATGTAAATATTTTCATTAACACCCACGATCGATAGATGTACACACTTGTGTTTACACTCGCCATGCTATCTACCTTTCTCATGTAAGCCCGAAAGGCAGTGCATGATCGGTATATCTGGCCTTAGTTTATCTGAGCTAGGTGTATGTATATATAAATTCTTTTTAATAACGCATACAATCAATAGGTGTTCACACTTATATGTTCGCTCGCTACGCTCTGTATTCCTCTCACATCAGTCTGCAAGGCAGTGCATGGGTAATAAATCTGACCTCAGTTTACCTGAGTTAGGCATATGTAAATATTGTTAATATCAATAAAATTTTCAAATAAGATAGAGTAAGCAATTGAAATCTAAGCACCATTTTAACTTGTTTGATGAAAATACCACTTTAATAAACTTTGATAATCAACTAAGGATCCATTTCATAATTACATTGTGTTATCAACCGAAACAACTAGCCAAACTATGGTCTATCTGTTACGACAACTTGATTTTTATTGGAAATTTTGACGAGTAAATGATTTAAATTTTCAAGACAATGACAAAAACTTGTATTTAACTTATTTGTATCTATTTAAAAGTAAACTTTCATTTGTAAATATTTCCAAAAAAAAACTCACATTCATTTTGCATTTTGTAAATATTTTCACTTTGCATTCAGATTTTGTGGATAGTATCCACCGAAAACCCTTACGAGACAACACTCGTCCTACTGGGGACACCTAGAGGCTTAACAGCTTGTTACATATGCTCAATGCAATCGTGATCCCTACGAAACAGATTTATCTTAGTTTCCTTTATTCGAGGACGAATAAAAAGATAAGTGTGAGGATATTTGATGTGCACGTAAATGTGCATATATTTACATCCATAATTTATCTATTTTTATTTAAATAAACATCATATTTGGGCATTTAACATGTTTAAAACCAAAATTCAAAATTTGCAAATCATCATATTTTCATCTTCATTCAGGGGCAAAACAGTTATTTTTTGCATGTGTCAATGTAAGAATTTTTACTTGGGCAATTTTTATGATTTTTATAGGATATTTTGATGCATGTGGAAGAGGAATTTATGATGATATATGCATGCACAAGGAACTACAAAGGAATGAAGAGGAAATAATTCAAGTTCAAGATCAAGGAGGACCCCACCCACTTGCCTTGATTTTCAATTAGGAGCTAAGAACATGCTAAAAGGTCATTAAAGCTTCATGTATATTTAAGTGGGGAATTAGTGGATGTTAATGATTACTTGATGGCCACACTATCTCAAGGGTACTTTGGTAAGTTCCCTAAAAAATGAATTAGGGTTTTATGCATGTATAAATAGCCCTCTTGTGTACATGAAACCATATTCTACTCTTTCATATTTGTTAGGAAATTAAAAAAGTAAGTTGTAAGCTTTATGTTGAATGAAATAAAAATGGCTTCCAAGCTTCTTTCTCCACTCTTTTCTACATGCTTTTCTTTGCTTTTATGTTAATGCTTATTTCTATGCTCCCTTTCTTTTAATGTTCATAGCTTAGATTTACATTTATGCAAGTAGTGTAGCTTTAATTTTTATGCAAAGAGTTAGTAATTAATCTCTCTTTCTTCCTTTGCTTAGTTTTAATTTCTTTGCTTTTTAATGTTAGAACTTACAAATGTTGATTTGATAACACAAATGAGTAGCTAAATCCCTTCAATTTAGGGGTAATGAAGCTCTCAAATACTATGTAATTTCAACATTTCTTTGATTTATGATCTCCTTTGTTTATGTTTCATGAGAACGAATTTTGATGCAAGTTTATACAAGTGGGTTTGATAACTTATGTTGCTCTTGCAAATGAGCTATTCTTATTCAATATAAACACAATTTTCATCATCATTTACTAATCCATTTTGATTTTGAAATGAAAGTAAAAATGAAATTTGACGATCTATATTACTAGTTACAATAGTAAATAGATCATTCTTAAAATAGCCTTTGCTTTGGCTTCATTTTCATGAGAATCAGAAGTGGTATAATTGTTCTATTATAGTTTGATGGTTTGAGTTATGTTCATTAATAACATAAACAAATCATACTTATGATAAATGCAATGATTATTTCACTTAATATCAATGTTAGAGATCATAAATTATTTGTTTGTTGATTTTCAAAAATATGAGAGTGGATTTGCCTCTAAAATTTTTTCTGATCTCATAGTTTTAATCTCATTTTAATTCTAATTTTAGCTTCATTTTGTTTCTAGTTAACAATCTCTCCTCCATTTGGTCTAATTTGATGGAACAGATTTTTAAAATCTTAAAAATTCCCTGCTGATCGACCCATACTCGCCACGTACTTGAATAATACGCCATGCGCTTGCGATTATTTTAATTTGAAAATTTTCGACTATTTTCTAACTCGATAGAAAACTATCCGATTAGCAGTCCCACAGCGAAAGCCACCTGTTTAGCGCTTGAAACTGAATAACAACTTATATCCTTACACTGAGTCCGCACGCTCAGCCACCACTGGCTCACGCTATCCGTTGCTCCCTCTTTTGACCTCTTGTTTACCATTACACCAGCATAAGCATGCCCAGCCTCACCTGAGTGCGTTGTGAGACCACCAGTTCTCGACTGAAGGAGAATGCTGTTGGTATATGTCCTAACAAATAAAATTTAGTTGTGCCTCTTGTCCAAATCCCCTGATTTGATCTTCTATTTATTAATCTGTTATTTACCATTACTCAAGCATAAGCATGCCCAACCCCACCTAATCTATTGTGAGACCGTCAGTTCCTGACTGAAGGGGAATGTTGTTGGTATGGGTCCTATTTCTATCTTTGCTTATTAACTTAATGTAAGTTCTAAAATAAGCCTCTTCTATTATTTCTACTTTGTTTGCTAATTACTTAACTTAAGTCTTAAAATAAGTCTTTTCTAGTCATCTTTAATTTTAACCTATGTGCTATAATTCTGCTTATTAACTTAACCCAAGGTCTAAGTATAAAAATAAGCTTCTTTTGCTATTTCTTCTATTTTCTCTTTTTAGTTACAATTACATGTTATAACTATGCCTGTAAATGTCTTAAATTTGCCTATCTCAGTCTATGCCCAATTTGTTACTATTCTTCTTGTTTTACATCTAATTTTCTGTAAATTCAGTGTTCTTATATTTTAGTCCATATTAGAGAATTTCTCTTTTATTTATTCTATTCACGTAAAAAGGGAATTAAAAAGAACAAACATTTACAGAATAAATCCCAACGTAGAATAGATGCAAATAAAATGTAAATAATAATAAATAACCGTAAATATTGTAAATAACTATAAATTATTGGAAAAGCTATAATTAACAATAAATAATTGCAAATAACTGAAGTAGAATAGCTAAAAAAAAATAGATTTGAACGCAAGTCCAAAATTTACTTAAAAATAAACTGTAAATAACTTGTCTAAAGGTTATCCCAAAATTGTAGAAAAACTACAACTATTTGAAACCCTATTATTTTAAATTACTTAAAAATCTAAAATAATTACTTAAAAAATCACCTATGGTCCTTAGTTCTTTTCCTTGGCCTTCCTGGGTCCACTTCTAGGGTATAAAATATTTTAATTAAAAAGATATTCTTCTTAGAAAAATATTCCTTTTAGGGTCCAACCTCAGGCAATGAACCCAGATGGAGAAAATCTGAATAAGAAAAATAGCTAGGCCTTGGGTCTTATTTATAGTGTCACTTATGGATCTCAGACCGTTGGATTTGAAGATTAAATCTTGCGCAAACATGTCATAAGTTCGATGGGAACCATCAGATTGAAGCATGGACGCACAGGATTGAATAAAAGTTGCAAAACACATCGCTGCTCGAAGCTAAACAAAAATGCATCCAAGTACACAGGCGGGTCGACCGCTAGGTCGATCTTTGCACATGGTAGGTCGACCTAGCCATTGGGAGGGTCGCCCATAGGATCGACCTCCCCTATTATTGTTGTTGTTGTTGTTGTTGTTCTCTTCATTTTCTTGTTTAATTCGTATCTCTTTCGTTCTAGCTCGGATTTTGATAATCTATATATGGAAATTGACCAGAGAATTACCACGGACACAATGGTGCAATTTCCATGGCTCAATTCTAACAATTTTACAAATCTATTTTATTATTTAATTAATTCGTTAATTAATTCTTATAGCTTAAATTTTGGATTATTACATTCTCCCCTCCTTAAGGGATTTCGTCCCCGAAATCTCCAAGGATAGCAGAATGAAATAAATGCTTTCATCAAAGTTTTACAACCAACTACTCAATCATCATCCATTACATCCATTGTCCTTAAGTTTCTAATACAATTTATGATACATGTGTAATAATGTAGTGTCAATGTCCCTAACTACTACAAATGATTAGACGGTCTACTGATTCAGTCGACCTTCTTTTATGCAATCATGTCCGTGCCATGTATCCAAATGAATGCAAATTCCCTAATGATAACTGATTGTTCTATATGCCTGCTACAATCATCATCCAAATGCAACAATCATGTGTTAATCATCCATTTATAGAAACCATGGAAAATAAAAATATAAATGTGCACACATCCATATGCATGTGCTCTAGTGTCTTATTTAGACCGATCCCTAAGAGATAATAGTGCCTAGTGTAAGTATATGTGTCCATTAGCATCCACTATCAACCACTGGTATCCATCATACACAACATGTTCTAATAACATGGTTACATTCAACCCTACCATTCATAAGTTAAGTCCTAAGATCTATCCTCCCAAAGGATAATAAGGGAAAGAACCTATTCAAAACTAAAGATGAAAATAGAGAATTCAAAGTTTACTATCAAAGAGATGTGGATAAATGGTACGTATTTTCTCCTAATCAAATTTATCTTCTCTGAAGCCTCTTTAACCATGTCAGGACCAAGTAGCAACCTCTCTGTAGACTCAACCAACACGAAGGCAACTTGCACGGTCTTCCAGAAAGAGCTTCGAAAGATGTTATTCTAATGCTTACTTGAAAACTATATCATACGCGAATTCCTCTAAAGGAAGATGCTCCTTCCAAGTTCCTCCAAAATTAAGAATACACATCCTCAACCATGTGCGTCTTACTAATATCACCTTACTGTTCTTCTATAGTCTACACACTTGAAGCAACAATCATAGGTTCTCACTAGTGTCTTATACACTTTACGAAAACTTCTATTATTACTTCTAAAAGTAATCACTGCTATAGTCTTATATTATTTCTGTCAAGCCTACGAAATGATTCCTTTTTACTCCACATTTAAAAGTTTGGTTTGGTATTATTTCAAAAACTAAAGCTTCTAAATTTTTAAAACATCAAATCCCAAATTTTTTGCCTTTAAAAGTGTTATTTTCAAATTTTATTAAATTCAAAGGTACTTGGTTACTTAACATTTTATCTTTCAAGACTTGCATCCTTACAACCTTTTGAATGTACATTATTCCCCAAATCTAGATAGGAAAACTTACAAATTCTAAGTTCAAAACTTATTCCTCCTTTTCTTTTAAAGACCTTTAAAGCTTTTCATGAAAAATTAGATTTTTAGATTCAACTATTACAAAGTTTTTCACTTCCAAAAACTTATTTACTTTTTCACCAAATCATTTTTCTTTAAAATATCTTTAAAATGTTCTTACATGCTTTCAAAACATTTTCTTTTCAAAGATTTTCAATTTTGCAAAAACTGGAGTAGATAAGAACAATTATTTTATTAAAAACTCCTTAACTTTCCAATTACTTAACCTTGGAGGAGATCTTAACTAGAAATTGTGACTTTCTACAAAGGCCCTTTATAATATCTCTCCTAACCAACTCTGTCCTTAATTATTACACTTCTAATTACACCTAATGGTTTTATACCTTAATATATTGGAACTACTTTCTTAAGAAACTATTAACGCTAAAAACTTCTACGAATCCTTTAAAAGAGGACTTCATGTTTATGTGAAATTACAAGGAGCTTATTTTTTATTTTTCAAAATAAACTATAAAAAATATGGTTCTTCCTATACCTTGTATATCTCTTTCACGTATTCCTTATAACTTGCACAAAACATCTTTATTTGTGATTTGGTTTCATAGAAATTTTATCATTATTTATTTCATTCCAATAGATTAAAGTATGTTTAATCTATGTTCTCTTACAATAGACAATTTCTATGAAATTTATTAATTTCCTACTATTTAACTTACACTTTCCTTTCAGGAAAACTCATTTTTGAAAACTATTTTAATATATCCATAACTAGAGAACATTTCCTCATACTTATTTAAATAATAAGTGTACTTACAAACCACTTTTTATTATACTTAGAAATTATTTTCAAAATATATTTTTATTCGGATCAAAACAGATGTTGCATAAAACGCCGTTACTACAGCCCAAAAATACTAGTGTATATATTTAATTAAAATAAATACTAATAAATATCGCATACTATGTAAAAACATTTCCCTTGGGAGTCGCATACTATAACAATAGTGTTATAGTCTATGCTTTCTTTATTTTTCACGAAAACATCTATTACAACAATAAATGATGTAACCTATTTTTCCGATACTTAATACACTCTAGGTTTTTATATTTAAAATCTTTGTTTACCTACAAAGAAATTAGCAAGATATATATGCTCTATAATTGTTCAAAAAGAATTTCACTTTTAACCAAATCATATAAAAACCAACTTTGATCTCATACCACTTTTTTATTCTTCAAAAACCTAATATTTACTTTCTCAAAAATGTTGACAATTATATTTTTCAATTTTCAATTCTAACAATTTCATTTTATTAGGCTAAACATAAAATGGATTTTATTCTTACTACCCTAGGAGTAGCCTTCCTAAACTTTGGTAATCTTATTTCCTTACTAAAGTCATCTATTCCTATTCCTCTTATATGCTTATATTTATTCCAAGGAACTACCATTAAATCCATTTATCTGAAACAATTGTAATTTTTGCAATTATCTACACATGGGCTTTCCTTTTCTCTTTCAACTGAATCTATTGTACATCTCCTATCTTTGCCTACAACTCTTTGGATTTCCACAATCCGAACCTAAATGTACAAAATCATTTTTCAAACTCTTTCCATGTGTTGACCTTCTCTATGCCCCAAGAAACACACTTCCTTAAGCCAAAAGTGACACTTCAAAATTTTTGCCTCCTACTGATGAATGTGAAGTGTAAAAATAACCACCTCAAGATGAATAGCATGCTCTTCCATACTCTTGGAAAACAACAAAATGTCATCCACGAACTCTACTATGAACTTATTTAGGACACGAAAAAAAACACAGCTCATCAAATCTACAAAATATGTTGGGGCATTGGTTAGCCCAAATGGCATAACCAACCACTCAAAGAATCCGTCGAGTGATGCTTCCTTATCGATGCTATCATCAGCGACTCCAAGCTGATGAAATCTAATGTCTAAATCAAGCCGAGAAAATACCGAAGAGCCAACCAAATGATTAAAAAGATCATATATCCTAGGAAGTGGATAACGGTTCTTCTTCGTGAGCTTATTAACCTCTTTATAGTCTACGCAATGTCGAAGGGAACCATCCTCCTTTGTAGCAAAGACGATTTGCATTCCCCACTCAAAAATACTCCTTATGATGACTGTGCAGTTAAAGGGCTCGACGGATTCAAAGCGATGGAGGTGCAAAAAGTCACAGCGGGGATACAGCGAGGATATAGCGGGATATAGCGGATAACTCTAAAATACTATATAAAACGCGTACTTAATGTTTTTACAAATATATAAATGGTAATTAAATGAAAAATTATCATTCAATTGAATTATAATTAATACATAAATGATTTTAAACAAAAAACATGTGCGAATATACTTTTAATAAACGTAAAACTGTTAAATAACATAATTGAATTTAGTAGAATATTAGAGTATTTTCATTTCTGAAAATATATTAAAAATTAAATCAAATAAATTAGTTTCATAATTTTTATAATGTATAAATGCAATTTTTAATTCATTTTATTAAAGAAGATATAGCGGAAATAGCAAAATATAGCGGGAATATCGGGATATAGCGGAAATAGCAGGGATTAAAGCAGAAAGGCTATATTTTGGGGCTGTATGGAAAAATCTAGCGGTAGAAATCTGCTATGGAAAAATCTTTTTGCTTAACTCCTTCCTCTCCCTAAGTGCCATGTGTCTCATGGGTAATGCCACTGGCTTAGCATTGTCATTCAAATAGATCATGAAGTCGATCTCTCTCTTAGAGGGTAGTCCCATGACATCCTCAAAGACGTTTGGAAAATCTTTGATGATTGGAACTGAATCTAACTCTACTGATGATGAATCGAGGGAATAAAGGAACCTCAACATGACTGACCCCTATGGGTCACAAGAAACCTCAAGAGTCCTACCACTGCATGTGTCTAGTCTAACGACTCTCCTCTCGCAGTCTATTATTGCTTCATAAGTGGTTAACCAATCCATCCCCACAATCATCCCATACCCCAAAAATCCCAATATATAGGCGTCACAGTCAAAATCTACACCTAATATGAAAATTTTCAAATCCCTACAGACCATGGATAAATGTGTCGATCCTCCTATGGGGTTTGAAACAACTATGGGGTCTACTATTAAAGAGATATCTAAGTGCAAATAATCAACCAAGAAACTAGAAATGAAAGACTGTGATGCTCTAGAATCAAAAAGAGTCCGAATAGGAAAATCCGAAATAGAGATCAAAACCTTCTACAGAGACTTTCCTACCTTGATCTGGTACACTACTAAAAGGTGCTGCATCCAAAGCCTGTACTTGTGCTGTAGGTGCACTTGCTCTCTGCCCCGTTCTCTGAGGACAAGCTCTACTAAGGTAACCAAGCTGTCCACAACTATAACACCTTCCCTTCATCATCTTATTCTTATAGTCCATTGCGTAATGACCAACTAGTCCACCGCTTTGCATTTCCTGCTTCTCTTGATCCGCTTCTAAGGTCTCCTTCTTTCCTCTTATCCTTTTCCATCTTACTCCTGCACAACGACTTCTTAGCTCTTTTAGACTTAGGAACCTCTTCAAGCTCTCCCTTCAGCTGCCATGATGTAGGCTGAACTCTCTGTCAATGCTCCAATTTAACAGCCCAAACATTCACTCCGTGTCCTTTAATCTAGCTCGTGCCCCCTCGAAATCCTCTGTGACAGAAATATTTTTGCCTCCTAAACTAACGAAGTCCTTGCATAGCTAGAAAAATTAGCTGCTGTAGGTGGATTAAAGGGATCTCCACCTACCGGTGCTATATTGGGCGCTTGTCCTTGCACCTTTGGTACCGTAGCTCTACGGAACCAATTAGCCATATTATGAAGAAAAAAGAAAATTTAGGCTCAAAGGAGTCAAAAGAAGGTTGAACTGGGCTTTGAGGGGATTTTCGTAAAAACACTCTTTTATATTTGAAAAAATATTTCTCTAATAAGAGTTTCTTTCTGAAAAATACTTCTAGTTTGAAGATATACTACTTTAAAAATAGGTTACTTTAGGAAAGTATTTTATTTTTAAAACAAGTTTTAGAAATCTTGTAACCTTAGGCTCTGATACCAAATGAAACACCCCACACTCCTTAGTGTACCCAAAAAGGGCACACTAAAGATGTGGTGTATTGTAGGTATAGCTAAAACTTTACAGTAATTAAGATTCACAAGACAAAATAAATAAAACAGCGGAAACATTTAAAACAATAACTTATATATAAATCAAACTTCATAAAATAAGTCATAACCAAAATATGTATCAATCTTATGAAAAATACCATCTCAGTCACAATATCAGAGTACATGAATAAAACCTTCCTTCTCAATAGTACCAGTACATCCAAACTAAAATAAAAAGAAAACTAAAACAGAAGAAGAAGAATACATAAAGAATCTCGAAGAATATCACTCAAAGAAAGCTGAAAGTCTACTGCCCTTGCCTTTGTTGGCTTATGGGAGGGAAATGGAAAAATAGAGGAGTGGGTCAGGCTAAAAGTCCGGTGAATGAAAGTAATTACTAGTATTCTTAAGAAAGATAAAGATAATAGACTTTGCAATAGTTCTAGTATAAAAGGAAATAAAGAAAAGATAAAGCTGGAATAAAATATGGTTTAATAGTTTGCTTTACTTAGATAGTTCGATTGGATTTTTTGCGCTTTTCTAAAACTGCTTTGATTAGGCTGAAATCCCAATCCTATTTTAATTAGGCTAAGGTCCTAATTCTACCTTTTGATCAGCCTTCTATCTCTATTGTACCACTGTGAGCTAGTCCTATCTTGTGAGTCCTACAACAAGAGAAACCCTTTTAGCGCTTGGAACTCAATAGCGACATATATCCCTACACAGAGGCCGCACGCTTGGCCACCATTGGCTCACGCTATCAGTTGCTCCCTCTTTTGACCTCTTATTTACCATTACTCCAGCATAAGCATGCCCTGCCTCACTTGAGTGTGTTGTGAGACCACCAGTTCCTGACTGAAGGGAAATGCTGTTGGTATGGGTCCTAATAAACAAAATCTAGTTACGCCCCTTGCCTGTATCCCCTAATTTGAGCTTCTATTTATTGACCTCTTATTTACCATTACTCCAGCATAAGCGTGCCCAGCCCCACCAAATCTATTGTGAGACCATCGGTTCCTGACTGAAGGGGAATGCTGTTGGTATGGGTCCTATTTCTATCTTTGCTTATTAACTTAATGTAAGTTCTAAAATAACCCTCTTCTATTATTTATGCTCTGTTTGTTTATTACTTAACTTAAGTCTTAAAATAAGCCTTTTTCTGTTATCTCTAATTATAACCTGTGTGTTATAATTCTTCTTATTAACATAACCCAAGGTCTAAGTATAAAAATAAGCTTCTTCTGCCATTTCTTCTATTTTCTCGTTATAGTTATAATTACATGTTATAACTATGACCGCAAATGTCTTAAATTTTCCTATTTCAGTCTATGTCCAATTTATTACAGTTCTTCTTATTCTACATCTAATTTTCTGTAAATTTAGCGTTCTTATGTTTTAGTTCATATCAGTGAATTATTCTCTTTTATTTATTCTATTCGCTTAAAAAGGGAATTAAAAAAGAACTAACATTTACAAAATAAATCCCAACATAGAATAGATGAAAATAAAATGTAAATAATAGTAAATAGCTGTAAATACTGTAAATAACTATAAATAAGTGAAAAAGCTATAATTAACAGTAAATAATTGCAAATAATTGAAATTGAATAGCTAAAAGAAAATAGATTAGAAAGCAAGTCCAAAATTTACTTAAAAATAAACTGTAAATGAACTTGCATAAAGGTTATCCCAAAATTGTAGAATAGCTACAACTATTGGAAACCCTATTATTTTAAATTACTAACAAATCTAAAACAATTACTTAAACACTCACCTATGGTCATTAGCACCTTTTCTTGGTCTTCCCGGATCCTCTTCTAGTGTATAAAATATTTTAATTAAAAAGATCTTCTCCTTGGAAAAATATTCCTTTTAGGGTCCAGCCTCAGGCCTAGGGTCTTGTTTATAGTTTCACTTGTGGATCTCAGACCATTGGATTTGAAGATTAAATCTAGCGCAACCACGTCATAGGCCAATGGGAACCGTCTGATGGAAGCACGGATGCACATGATTAAATAAAAGTTGCAGAACACGTCACTGCTCGAAGTTGGGAAAAAGTGCATCCAAGTAGGCGGCGGGCAACTGCTAGGTCGATCTTTGCACATGGTGGGTCGACCTAGCCATTGGGATGGTCGACCCTAGGGTCGACCTGCCCTATTATTATTATTTTCTTCGTTTTCTTGTTTAATTCGTATCTCCTTCGTTCTAGCTCGGATTTTGATAATCTATATATGAAAATTGACCGGAAAATTACCACGGACATAATGGTGCAACTTCCATGCCTCGATTCTGAAAATTTCACAAAGTTGCTTTATTATTTAATTAATTTGTTAATTAATTCTTATAACTTAAATTTTGGGTTGTTACAATTTCATTGTTTTCGAATAGTTTCGAAAGGTTTCACAAAGGTTTCGAAGCAGTAGCTTTCAACTTTAATGTTTTTTGATCCTTTTCTCTACTTGAAGGAATAATCTAAATGTTTTAAATCGAAATGATTTAAATGTTTCAAAGCAGTCAACTTCAAATGGTTTTGAAATTTTGCACTTGCTTTAAATTGAACCCAATGTCTTTGAAAGGTTTTAATTGCAATGCTTTTAAAAGGTTTATCAATAATTCCATAGGGGTGATGTTAAGGTATGGTCGAAAGGTATGGTTGTTTAATGTTTTCAGAAGGTTAAGGTTTAAAGGATTTAAAGGCAGATGTCATACATTTTAGAGCTTTTAGAGAAAAGGCTTTTATTAATGGTTTTGAAGGTGTTACCTTCAATGATTTCGGAAGGTTTTATTAAAGGATATGAAGGAGTTACCTTCAATGCTTTCAAAGGGTTTTATTAATAATTTTGAAGGAGTTACCTTCAATGATTTCGAAAGGTTGTTTAAAGGTTTTAAACAAAGGTTTCAAACATAATAACTAGGCAGACAGCCTAAGTGTTTTAAGTTACAAAGGACTTTAACTTATTTTAAAAGGATAGATAATCCTTATTGAACATCATCAACATTATTTTGAGTAAAGTATATAGAACATGGCAAAAATACCTTAGAGTAAAGCTAAAGAAATATTTTCCTTGTATATATATGGTTTGAATGACTAAATCATTTTGAAAAGGTTTTCCAGGAAAATGCGAAGGGTAGTTAACCCAAAACAAAATTAGGGCAGTTAGCTTACTTAAATTCGTACAGTCAGTCCATTTTGAGGGCTGTCAGCCCAGACGAAAATTAGTCCAGAGGGCAGTTAGTCCAGATAAGGGCAGTTTGCCCAGATATGAATAGTTAGTTCATGTGTTAGCATAAAGGACCTTGATACTTCTTAAGGATAGTTAGTCCACCCTTTTTTAACCTATTTTATGGATAGATATTCCATTGTTTAACATAAAGAATATTGCTATTTTGATATAATCAGATTTTAGGACAGTTAGTCTAGTAAAGAGCAGATAGCTTAGATTTTAGACAGTTAGTCTATTTATTTCTTGTTTTAGCATAATGGATATTGGATATTATTATCATAATAATTTGATTAACCAGTTTGGTTGCAAGAAAGGATTTTCAAAATACATGTTTTGAAAAGAGATATTAGTGAGGGGAAACCCGATCCGCTAAGCGGCATAGTCTCACTATATATTAGTAAACAGAGATGTAACAAAAACTATTCATTCTAGGATTTATGTCTGACTTGAAGTTTTCGTTTCCACTTAAAATTTCGGGTGATTAAATTTTGATTTGAAAAGGCTGAGGGTTCAGGTTTTTCGGTTTTAGCAGATTTTGGTGAATAAAGCATCCCAAGACAAGCAGGTGGCTGACGGATAGCTAAATTAGGAATTATGTTTTAAAATTGTTTCCGCTGTGTATTAAGATAGTTATGTCTATATTTCTTTAATCGTCCAAGGGGCATCTTCATATGTCGCTCTTAGCGTATTGTTGTGAATTATATTTGATCATTACTTGGGATTACGTTTGGAGATTTTTGTAATTTGGATTTGATGTTATTTGAAATGTAATCAATAAATGATTGTTTTTAGAAATCTATGATTTTTTCATTTTCAAGTGCTTCTGATATTATGGATACCATTAACATTACCGTATTTCGTCACCAGAAGTTAATACCGTGGATGACTACATCATCCATAATGCTTAGGTTTTGGCCTCTAGATAAGAGATGTTACAACTTGGTATCAATGCCTAAGTTTATGAAAAATTTAACTAAATATTTGGTTTTTAACACAAAAATCGAAAGAAATTAGAGTAATATTTAGGGTTGGGTTAACGCTATAGTAACGTACTTGTATTTGCTATATATAAGTATGCGCTTTATCTCCATTAATCTATCTTTGATTAGGTTATCTTTCTGTATCTCATGAGATTTGAATACATATATGGATGGTAGAAGAAGTAGAGTTAACCAAGGAGAGGGAATTACCGAAAGGAATGCGGGACCTCATGCTGGGAGAAACAAGGTCAAGCACAGGTAGAGATTGTAGGTGTTGAAGTCCCGCAGGTCAAATGGAAGCCATGTATCAATTTTCAGGAATATGATGCAGGTAGGGGTTGCAGCTTGAGTGTTAGGAGGAAATGCTACAAGAGCAAGGGTTCCAGAGGTTTCGATAGTTATTCATTTCGCTAAGATGAGCGATGATTATGTGAAGCTAGGAGGGAAGTTGTTTGTAGGAACAGAGGATGCCATTGGAGTTGAGAATTGGTTATTGCACTACGAAAGGATTTTTGCAGATCTAGGGTTCAATAATGAGAAGAAGAGGAGGTTGGCGTTTAGGCAGCTTCAAGGAGCCGCACTGTTTTGGTGGAATAGTGTGACAGCAACAATTGATGAGGAGATAGTTACTGGGAGGATTTTAAGAGGAGATTCCAAGAGAGGTTCATGTCTGTGATGGCACAATCAGCTTTGATTAGACAGTTTGCTGAGCTAGTGCAGGGTGAGATATCTGTTGCTGAGTATGCTAGGAAATTTGAAGAGTCGACCCAATATAGGTATGCTTCAGTGGATACAGTGTTGAAGCGGAATGAGAAGTTTATTAGACGATTGAAGCTAGATTTGGCTAGTGTTACTTTGTCTCATCTTAGAGATCCTTTTGATATTGTTGTAGAGATGGCTTTGAGGCAGGAAGAAGTCCTTGAGTCTCTGGATAAGAGCAAGGAAAAAGGGGTCCAGGTTGGGCAGGGTCATAAGAGGAAGTTATTCCTAAGAAAGGTGCTCAAAAGGGTGGAGCAGCCAATAAAGGGAAGTCTGAGGTTGTCTGCTATAAATGCGACAAGAAAGGGCATTGTGCTAATGAGTGTGGCTCTGGGAAAACAAAGGATGTAGCTAAAGGGAAGAATGCCATGTGCTACAACTGTGACTAGATAAGCCATTATAAGAACCAGTACAAAGATCCCATCAGAGATGGTAAGGGTAAGGTGTATGCAATGGAGTCCGCTGCTTCTAAGCCTACACCCCAAGAGAAGGGGAAGGTAGTTCTTGGAGGAATGCTTCAGATTCATGGTATGTCTGTTAGCGTTTCATTTGATACTAGTGCATCGCATTATTTTATATCTAGATGTTTGATAGATAATCTTAACCTTGAACCCAATTATTTGGTTACTTCCTTACGGGTTGCGAATCCAATTGGAGGGTATGCAACTCTAAGGTTGAGGTGTGACCAATTTGAGTTTGACTAGTTAGGTCATACTTTTGAGTGCAGTTTGCATATGTTTGATTTTGTGGGGTTTGGGATTATCCTTGGTATGGATTGGTTAAGTGAGTACGATGCTAGTATAATTTGCCAGGATAGGAAAATATCTCGTAGCTACCCTGATTGTAGCGACCAGATTGTCTTTACCGTAGAAGGTTCTGAAGGTGAAGTGTTTGGGTGCTTTGGATTCAGAAGATGAGTTGAACCGAGTTTTAGTGGTTAGAGAATTCATAGATGTGTTTGAGGCTGTAGTTGGATTGCTACCGAAGCGAGCCATTGAGTTTCGGATCGATTTGGTTCTGGGAGCCAAACAGTGAGTAGCCGCCAAATAGGATGACCCCTTCAAAGATGAAGGAGTTGAAGGTGCAATTGGTGGATTTAGAAGGCAAGAGTTTTATTAGGCTGAGCAGTTCGCCTTGGGTGCAGCGATAATTTTTGCTAAGAAGTCGGATGAATCATTGAGGCTATGTATCAATAATCGTAAGTTGAGTGAAAGGACGATAAAGAATTGATATCCACTGCCCAGGATTGACAATTTGTTCAACTAGCTAAGTGAAGCAAAGGTATTTTCTCAGTTGGATTTGGCAATAGGTTTCTAACATCTTAGGGTAGCAGAGGATAATGTACCTTTGACAGCGTTCAGGATCAGATATTGGTCATACGAATGGCTAGTTACGCCGTTCGGACTGACGAATGCTCCATCTTTCTTTGAAGATTTGGTGAATCATATTATTCGAGAGCACTTGGATTGGTTCGTACGGTTTTCATATATGATATCTTGATATACTCTAAGGATGAAAGAGGGCATGAGGTTTATCTTAGAGTAGTGCTTGGGATGCTGAGGCACCATCAACTGAAAGCGAAGTTATTGAAGTATCACTTTTGGAAGAAGAAGGTGAAGTTTCTTGGTCATGTAGTCTCAGAAGAATGGTTATCAGTGGATCCGACTAAGATAGAGACAGTGAATAGTTGGAAGAGACCCGAGACAGTTACCGAGATTAAGAGTTTCCTTGGGTTGGCTAGTTATTATCGGAGATTCATTAAGGATTTCTCATGGATCGCAGCACCGATGACCAAGCTGACGAGGAAGGACATGAAATTTGTATGGACTTATAAGTGTGAGGAGGCATTCTAGAATTTGAAACACTTATTGACCCGTGCACCTGTTTTGGTTGTTCCAGAGGGTAATCTGGATTTGGTAGTTTATGCCAATGTGCGTGGAATAGGATTAGGAACTGTGCTAATACAGAGAGGTAACGTGATTCCTACGCTTCTAAACAGCTTAGACCACATGAGGTCATATATCCAACACATGATTTGGAATTAGCTGCGGTGATATTTGCTTTGAAGGTATGGAGACATTACCTTTTGGGAGAAAGGTTTGAGCTGTATACAGATCATAAGTCGCTAAAGTATTTGTTCTCTCAAAAGGAGCTGAACATGAGACAACAGAGATTGTTAGAGTTCATAGCCGCTTATGATTTTGGGATTGAGTACACACCATGGAAAGGGAACAAGATTGCAGATGCACTTAGCAGAAAGCATCAGAATGCAGTGTTAGTAATGATGGCTGAGTGAAAAGATTTAGAAGCATTAGCAGATTGCAGGGTGCAATGGAGATCTGTGGTTGGGCCTAGTGGGAATACGGTTGTAACGTCTTGTTTGGAAGTTCGACTAGTGTTGATCGAACGGATTGCTTCTATACAAATGGAGGATCCAATGTTAGCTGAACGGATCAGAAACCTAAAGGAAGGGACCAAGAGCAATGACTTGAAAGGTTTTAGTCTTGACTAGAATGGTAGGTTGAGAAAGAAAAGAAGATTATGTGTTCCGAGTGTAGGAAACATAAGGATGGAAGTCTTAGAAGAATGCCATCGTTCGAAGTTCACTATTCATCCTGGAGGTACCAAAATGTACTAGGATATGAAGAGGAGTTTCTTTTGGGAAGGAACGAAGTGGGATATTGGTTTGTGTGTAAGGAAGTGCTTGAATTGCCAACAGGAAAATGCCGAACACCAGAGGCCCGGTGGTTTGCTTCAGCCATTACACATTCTAGCATGGAAGTGAGATTCTATTTCTATGGACTTCATTAACGGGTTGCCACGGTCGAACAGGGGTAATGAAAGTATATGGACCATAGTGGACAGATTGAACGAGTGTTCCCATTTCATTCTAGTTAGGTCAACTAGGACGACACCTGTTTTAGCGAGATTATTCGTGAAGAATGTGGTTAGACCGCATGGGATTCCGAGCAGTATAGTTAGTGATAGAGATTCCTTGTTCACTAGCGCGTTTTGGAAGAGTCTGCAGGAAGTTTTGGAAACCAAGCTTAAGATGAGTATCGCTTACCACCCGTAGACAGATGGGCAAACAGAAAGAGTTAACAAGAGCTTGTAAGATATTTTAAGAGCCTGTGTTCTTAATTCCGAGGGATCATGGGAAGACCATCTACATCCAGTCGAATTTTCATATAACAAGAATTATCAGACTAGTATTGAGATGACATCATTTGAAGTTTTGTATGGAAGGCCTTGCAAATCTCTCGTATGTTGGTTGGAGACCGAGGGTAGGTTGATTCTTCGTCCAGATTTGGTTAGAGAGGCTGCAGAAAAGATTGAGGTCATTCAAGCTAGAATGAAGGTTTTTCAGTCTAGGGAGAAAAGTTATGCAGATAAGAGATGGAAAGATTTGCAGTTCTTAGTTGGGGACCAGGTTTTCGTCGAAGTATTACCGATGAAACACGTACTTAGATTTGGGAAGTCGAGGACGTAGTCTCCTAGGTTCATTGGACCTTTTCCTATTCTTGAGAGGATCGGGAAACTCACATATAGACTTGAGTTACCGAGCAGTTTAGTAGGTATTCATGATGTTTTTCACATTTCACATCTTAGAAAGTGTGTTAGATACTCAGAGACTGCTATTGCACCGACAATGCTAGATGATTTAGTGGTAGAACCGGACTTGACCATAGTGAGGAAGCCAGTTTGCATTGTTGCGAAAAATGAGAAGAGACTTAGCCAAGACGATCAGATTAGTCAAAGTCCAGCGGAGTGACGATGACAGAGACTGTACTTGGGAGATTGAGAGCAGGATTGGAGATATTTTCCTGACTTGTTTGATGGTATGTTTTACCTTCTTCTTTGTTTTGTGGGCCCTGTAATTTCAAGGACGAAATTCTTTAAGGAGGGGAGTCTGTAACACACCAGATTTTTTATAACAATATTTAGGAGATTTAGTTAGATAAACTAAATAAAATAATGTGTTGATTAGGGGATTTAGATTTAATTTACTTAAGGTAGTCGTGCTTTTTAAAACTAGTGAACTAAAAGAAGGGTTTAAATGAATTAGAGGAAGGGTATTATAAGAAAGAGGCCATTCCTATATCACCTTGCTTAAGCCGTGTATTATGTACACGTTCATTTCATTTCAGAATTTTCAAAATTGAGGCCGGCCACGATTAACAAGGAAAGAAGAAGAGGAAACTAAAGAAAAGCTAGAGGATAAGCAAATTCATATCAAACTCATTCAAATCTCATGCTCCTTAATCTCTAAAGAAAAGGTGAATGATGTTTACATCTCTAAATTTGTATTGCTTTCGGTTTTAAGATTAAACCCAAATATTTTGCAAAGGTTAGCCATGTTTTTGAATGATAAAATGATTATATAAACTTGTTGATGATTTATTAATGCTCGTATATATTTTATGACATGTTTTAAGATGAAAATCCTAATAAATGACATCCGTTAGCCTTGCGTAATTCTATGATGACCTAAAAAGTTATTGTAGGATGGGTTTCAATTTTCAGATTTATCTGAATTTTTGTGGAGTTATTATGAATTTTCTAAGGAAGAAAATGGTATTTTGGATTATAATATTATTTAATGGAAAATAATTTGTAGTTTGGATCCAAAAAATTTATATGTTGAAAAGAACATATTAATTGAATTTCTGGAATTTTTTCAGATTTTTCTAAGATGATTTAATAGTTATATAAAATTATTTAAGGTATGAGACTTAAATGCTTTATATAATTATAATAGAGAAAGGTGATTTTTCAAAATTATTGAAATTTCCAAATAAGGAAAGTCGGCAGCATTTTTGAATATAAAATTCTGGCAACCAATCACATTTAGACAAATAAGCCAGTTTGGGTGCAAAACTATTTTAAAGTACAAATAAATAGTTTTTCTACTATTTCAACTCTTTCGGCAAAAAGTTACGCCTCCATTCCAAACCTTCTGACCAAGTCGAAAGGTATCAAACCTTTTGGCTAGGTCAAATAACCAATGCACTTAGTATCGGGCAACAGGTACGTAGTAAATTGGAAGGAGTAGAAGGTTTAGAGACAAAAGATAAGAGCTTTTGAATGAGACGAAACTTTGTTTTGGTTTAAAGGAAAATACGCCTGCTAGCTTTCGACAAAGAGATTTTGACAATGCCAAATGGTTTAAAAGAAAACGGTTTCAATTGGTTTACTTTCTTGTTTTAATTGAAACCTTTCGACATAGTCGAAAGGTATAGCTTTCGACAAGGTCAAAAGCATAGTTACCACTTCCGAACCTTTCGATCCAGATGGAGTCCAAGGTAATCTTTAGTTTTCTAAAATTGATTTCAAAGGGTTAGTTCCAACACCAATAGTTCATTGTTTTCGAATTCTTCCAAAAGGTTTTGTAAAGGTTCCGAAGCAGTTGCTTTTGAGTCTGCTCTACTTGAAGGCATAATCCAAATGTTTTAAATCAAAATGTTTTAAAGGTTTCAAAGTAGTCAACTTCGAATGGTTTCGAAAGGTTTCCGCTTGTTTTAAATTGAATCCAATGTCTTTGAAAGGTTTTTAGTTACAATGCTTTCGAAAGGTTTATCAATGATTTCATAAGGGTGGTTCCCCAGGCTTTTGACTAAGTCGAAAAGAAACCTTCCAACAAGGTCGAAAGGTGAGACCTACCGACATGGTCGAAAAGTATGGTTTTTTTAATATTTTTTCAGAAGGTTTAGGTTTAAAGAATTTAAAGGCAGATGTCACATATTTTAAAGCTTTTGGAGAAAGGGCTTTTATTAATGGTTTTGAAGGAGTTACCTTTAAAGATTTCGAAAGATTTTATTAAAGGATATGAAGGAGTTACCTTCAATGCCTTCGAAGGATTTTATTAATGGTTTTGAAGGAGTTACCTTTAATGATTTCGAAAGGTTGTTTGAAGATTTAAAACAAAGGTTTCAAATATAATAACGAGGCAGATAACCTAAGCGCTCTAAGTTACAAATGACTTTAACTTATTTTAAAAGGATAGATCGTTCTTATTGAACATCATCAACATTATTTTGAGTAAAATTTATATAACATGGTAAATATGGCTTAGAGTAAAGATAAAGAAATATGTTCGTTATATATGTATGGTTTGACGGACCAAATCATTTTGAAAAGATTTTTGAGGAAAATTTGAAGGGTAGTTAACCCAAAAATTTTTTGGGCAGTTAGCTCATATAAATTTGGACTGTTAGTCCATTTTGAGGGCAGTCAGCTCAGAGGACAGTTGGTCCAGAGGACGGTTAGTCTAGATAAGGGCGGTTAGCCCAGACATGAACAGTTAGTTATTTTATAGCATAACGGACCTTGCTACTTCTTAAGGGCAGTTAGTCCACCCTTCTTACCTATTTTATGGAAAGATAGTCCATTTTTTTGCATAAAGAATATTGCTATTTGGTATAATCGGATTTTAGGACAGTTAGTCCAGTAAAGAGTAGATAGCTCAGATTTTAAACAGTTAGTCTATTTATTTCCTATTTTAGCATAATGGATATTTCTGTATTATTATTATAATCAGTTGATTAACTAGTTTTGTTACAGGAAAGGATTTACAAAATATATGTTTTGAAAAGAGATATTAGTGAGGGGAAACCTATTCCGCTAAGCGACATAGTTACAATATATATCAGTAAATAGAGATGTAATGGAAATTATTCATTCTAGGATTATGTCTAACTCGATGTTTTTGTTTTCACTTAAACTCTCGGATGCTCAAAATTAGATTTGAGTAGGTTGAGGGTTGAGGTTTTCAGGTTTTAGAATATTTTGGCGAATAAATCATCCGAAGACGAGCAAGAGGCTGATGGATAGCTACATTAGGAATTCTGTTTTAAAATTATTTCTGTTGTGTATTAAGACAGTTATGTATATATTGATTTGATCATCCATGGGGGCATATTCATATGTCGCTCTTGGTATATTGTTGTAATTTATATTTGATCATTGCCTGGGATTACGCTTGTGGATTTTTGTAACTTGGATATAATATTATTTGAAATGTAATCACTGAAATTATCGTTTTTAGAAATCCGTGATTCTTTTATATTCAAGTGCTTCTGATATTATGGATACCGTTAACATACCGTATTTCGTCACCAGAAGTTAATACCGTAGATGACTACAACATCCATAACACTTAGCTTTTGGCCTCCAAATATGGGAGGTTACACAACCTTTGACGAGCTAGCCATGGAGTTCTTAGACCAATTTAGATTGCACACGGCAAAGCCAAAGGACTTGATGTCTCTATTCGATTACTTCCAAGGACCCAACAGATCACAAAAATCGTTCATGAACCTCTTTAACACAGCCATCACCGAAATGAGCAATCCAAATGAGGATATGCTTTTCATGGCTTTAGTCCGCTCTATCCATCCAAAGATAGATTTTGGGAGATGGATTAAAATGAAGCAATCGACCACCATGAAAGAATTCAATCGAAAGGCTAGTCGATACTTGAGATTGGAAGAGGAAAATACATTAGAAGGTGAAAATATTGATATGTGACCAAATGAATCGATTCAAAGTAAAGTGGCGGTCAATCAAAACAGTAAGAATTCTGAAGTAACTACTGGAAAAGATGGGAATCACAAAAGAATGAACAAGCATCAGAACACCGACAAGGGCAACAGAGGAGGAAAGAAACTTGGAGATCTGAAACGTGGAGAGTACACTCCGTTGAATGATAGCTTAGAGAATATTTACCTGGAAACTCAAGGGACAGAAGAGTACCGAAGTCGCCTGGGAAAGAAGAGTCTTAGCAACAAAGGAAGTAGGGGAAGTTCAATCACTTCCATGAAAACCAAGACCATAACACAAACGAGTGTAGCCATTTGAAGAACGTGATCGAAGAACTGTTTATAGAAAACAATCTCCAATAGTATGTGAAGAAACTAAGCTGGATCTCATGCTCCTAACACCCAAGGAAACCAAGCTGGATCTAGCGTAGAAGGACTAAAACGAGCTGAAAAGAGACTTGTTATCAATACCATTTGAGGTAGTCCTCATTCGGCATAGAAAATTTGGGGCAAGATGGAAAGATATGCTAGTTCACTCAAACATGCTCCAAAGGAAAAGGAAACTTGCTTTGCAATCAAAGACAAGACCACTGCTAACTAGCAGAGGATTCTCAATGACGACATCATCTTTCGAAATGGAGATAGTGAAGGAATAGAAGCTCCAAATTTCGATCCAGTTGTAGTGACAATAGGAACCGGACTCGCAGTTGCACTTCAGGTGTTGGTTGACACGGGAGGAAAAGTAAACATTCTGTTTTGACATACGTTCGACCAAACGAAGCATAACATGAAGGATGTCTCTACATGCTGGACCAAAATCTAAGGATTCACCGGTCATCCACTGTAATTAGTTGGCATAATCGATCTTTTTGTTAAGCTCGAGTTCTCACTTAAACCTTTGTGATAATTGACAAGTTCTCAGCCTATAATGCATTCTTAGGACAATGGGCCCTAACTAATTTCTGAATTATCCTGGCACAATGATGTCATACTATGAAATTCCCTACGGAAAATGGAGTTGGAGTGATAAAGAGTGACCATAATATCATAAGGGATTGCTACATCGCTGAATTGTGTGAAACAAGAAAGAAGGAAAAAGGGAAGAGTGTGGAAAAAAATCTCCACAATCGTGAACTATCGACATAGCAACTACAGAACCGCTCCTGGCTTGGGGACCATAGCCGATTCGGTAAAGCTATGGACCGTAGAAAGAAGAGTTCAGGGCAGCATCGACAGAGATTACGGTTCCTGTCCATGTAGACATGGATGACCCGACATGAGTACTAAAAATAGGATCATATGTTAGAACCAAGATGCGACAAGAATTAGTCAAGTTTCTAAAAGTGTGCTATGGATCATGTAATTTGGATATATGATAACACAGAGTGTAGTGATGATAGCTATACATAAATAGTGTGGAATATAAAAGCAGTATAATAAAATGACATCAGAGATTTTTATACTGGTTCGGAGCACCGTCCTACGTCCAGTACCAGAATCCCTCTGGAATTTCACTAAAACAACAACCCTCACTTAACCTAAACGAAAAGGTCTATACAACCCCTGAGCAGCCGAACAGGGACCTGAGCAGCAGAATAGGAGTTCGTCTCAGCAGCCGAAGAGGACTTCACATGCCTGAGCAGTCGAACAAGATTTCAACAAATACAAAAGATTATTTCGACTTTGTGTGTTCTAATAACATGGATTTGTCACCTGTAGTACACCCTTCCTATAATCTTCTCCTCGAGTGTGTGTATATATATATATTTGATGTTTATGAAGAATAGAAAGGTATAGTATTGCTTTAGTGCAGAACAATTGAAAGTATTATAGCAAATAGATTCAAGAGAGTTAGATTAGAAAGATAAGAAAATTCGGTGATTTGAAATCAAGTTGGAGTATGTATTTATAGAGGTTAGAAGGCAACAACTGTTGATGAAGAGTTTCGATTGAAGTGTTGCATCCAAATCTTTTCGTAGAGGTTCGTAACTCTTCATAAATAGTCGTGTCTTTTCAAAAAGTAGCTGTTGTAGAAATTCAGTCAACTGAACCTTTGGGTCAGTCGACTGAATACTCAAACGAATTTTTATATATATATATATATATATATATGTATATGTATATCTATGCATTTATGCATGTTGCGCAGAATTTTATGGGTCAATCGACTGAGCCACTGGGTCGGTCGACTAACCTGGTAAAATCTATGCAATTTGCATAGTTAAACATGTACAATAATTTATATAACTTTAAACATTTTATAATATAATATATATAAATTTAAACAATTATACATGCTTATATATGTATAAATTATTTGGACATAAGACATTAAATATATAAGCTAATACATACATAAACGAGGAGAGATTTTAACAAAATTGACCTAAGACTCAAAAAAAATGTAATTGATGCACCGGTTTTGAAGTCTTGTCCTCTTATAGTATATATTCTCTTTTTGCCGTAGTAGTCGTTAAATCTGTATTAAATCTGTATGTCGTAGTGATAGCTTTGTGTCATGAATCGAAACCAAATCTCAACATTCTCCCCCTTTTTGATTGATGACAACCTGTAAATAGATATAGATTTCGACTGTATATATAATATAAATACTTACTCCTCCTGAATCTTTGACACTCTGTATCCTGCATTCTTAATGTTAGTAATAATATTTCTCCCCTTTGTCATCGATAAAAGGAATAAGCAATATAAAAGTATAAAGTCATAATATCATAGATATTACGAAGGAAACAATCATTCATACAGTAAAAACCATAAACAAGAGTCTTGAAATGCGAAAAGGAGTGACTATTTTAATACAAGCCATAAAATAAAGACTAATGTTTGCATAATATGCAAAAACAACTCATACCATTCTTTGCTTACCCCTATCATCATGACCACCACTATCGCCTCCATCTCCACCATCGTCATTACTACTTGCTTGATCATCGGAAGAGGAAGACTAAGTGAAGACGGGTTGCTTACCCAGATTGCCTAGTGTAGCCGTGGAAGTGCCGGATGAACATGAGATAGCTTTCCATAACTTTGTAAAAAATCCTTTAACCTTATCAAGCTTTTTGTCAACTTTAGTGATACGGGATTGAAGAATTTGTTGGTTACGGCATATCATAGAAATCGACTCATGTGGAGGAAGGCCCGGATTAGGTATTAAAATTTTGTCTTGTTGACGACTAGTTGATCTTTGGCGAGATGGACCATGACATGCTTCGCCATGTTGTTGTGGTTGATCTTGAGATAATTGTCGTTGAGTCCATTCTTCGAAAGTAATGATAGGAGGTGGTCAAGCAACTGGTAGCTTCATTAATGCTAAAGTATGAGAATTTAAATACCCAATGGTAGAAACCGGCGAGTCAGGGTCCGAATCTCACATGCCTTTAGTAGTCGTATAATATACTCACCATAATAGATGACACTCATGTGACCATTGTTGAAGCTTAAGAATTCATCAAGAATTAATCATAGCCAATTGACTTTAATATTTCCGAAGATAGAGTACAAGGCTTTAAAGTTATGTTCATAAACAAGTTCATAACTCCCAGTTCGTGGAGTTACGGTTTTCATTAACGCACGATGTATAATTCTTGTTTTTGGTCTTAAGGACATGGACTTGAGTTGGTGCATGTCGTCTTCTAAAAACAAATGACTTATATCGTTGCGAACGACCATATCATAATCAACATTGCTCAATTCTATAACGTCATTTTCAGATTTTAAAGTGTAAGCCTTTCGATCTAAGGAGAAAAAGATGGGTTTTCCAAAAACTAGACTCCATACATAATCTTCTTGCTTTTGAACGGTTTTGTGACACAAGTTAAGATTCACATAGAATAGTTTGACCATTATTTAATTAATTTTGTGCTTATTATTGCCAATATTGAATAAAGATTCCGAATTGCTCCTACGAGCCAATTCTTGTATATGGTATGGAGAGAAATCAGAGAACTTTACAAACGAACCTTCAAAGATGCGAGAATCTTGCATTCTTCTCCATCTCCTAATTACGGTATCATCAAATAGCCATTGTTGGATTTGCTTGTTTGAAGGAGATTGAGAGGATGAAGATGCATGTCCTTTTCTCTTAAGAGCCATTAATTTGATTGTTTGGATGATAAAAATTGATTTTTTAAAGAGCTAGGGTTTTGGAGAAGTTGAAAATCTAAAATGAGTGAGGAGAGAGAAGGGAAAGGTAATGGTTAAAAGGTGAAAAGTGAGTGGGTAGGAGTAGCAATGTTGCTTAGATTCACGATTCAGTATACTGGATCAGTGGTTCAGTTGACTGAATCTGAAATTTGAAAATTTTCATCCTTCTGGTCCGGTCGACTGAGTCACTGAGGCAGTCGATTGACCATGGTTTTAAAAACTTTTTTACTTTGGTGTCAGTCGACTGACCACCTGGTTCAATCGACTGACCTGGGTGAATTTCTACAGTCAATTTTTCTTGCGGAATTTTTTTAAATTTTTTTATACTTATAAACATTGTAAGTTTATTTTTGGATATTATAACTGGTATAAGTGTTGATAATAGAAAAATGAATTATTCCAATAACAATTCGTACATACTTTAGTAGATTTATTCAAAAATAGAAATCAACAAATAATAACAACTACGTTTATTTTGAAGGGCTAGGAGTTTTGTAGCCTTGTGGTTGTCTGGAACGAACATTCGATGTTTCATTTCGATCCCATGAATTTGGTGAGACCGGTGGTTGCGGCTGGGATGAAATAGAAGGTCATCGAATAGGAGAAATGGCGTGTTCGTCTATTGGATGTGAAGAAGCACCGCAAAACTTCATAGCAATGTGCTCGATAATTCATAGACGTCTCGAGTTGATCTTTTGCTCATAGTATATTTCACGTTGAAGCATCAACGATTCTTGTTAGTGATGCAAATCATCTATTTTTTGTTTAGTGTTTGGAGAAATGTCCATCATCATCCTTTTCCCTTTCTTTTTCTCCGAAGTATATCCGGTATGAACATGATAGGTAGAATATGGTGTAGTATGATGAACGGGAGTCTTTGGTGAATCGTTAGAGGCTAGAATTTCAATGGAGTCAGTGGATGAAGAAGTTGACATCTTGAAAATTCGTTTTGTATTTCAGTTCGATTTATGAATAACATAGAATAGGCATATCTATTTATAGCCTAAGGTTGAGTAAAAGAAGGTTGAATTGAATGGCTTGTCTTGAATTTAGCCAAATAAAAGGGTTGTTCATTGGTTTTTTGTTATTTGATTTATCTTATGTAATGTAATATGTATAAAAAGGAGTAAAGTATATTTATAAAGATAAGTGTTATACATAATTTAGTGTATTCTCGTCAACATATAATAGAATCCCCGACCTAGACTGTAATAGAAATAATCAATAGCTCACGTGGTTAAGACATCTGGGTTATTCACAAGAGGTCATAGGTTCGAGTCTCAACATGGACAGAAATATGAAATTTTTGTAAAAATTTTATTTTTGAGTTTTTAGTCAAATTTCCGTATTTTATTATTTATATATCTTTAATTGACATTATACCGAGTTCACGACGTAATTTTATATAAGTAGTTTCTAACAATGGTTTAGTAAAAATATCAGCTAATTGATTTTCTGATGGAATGTAGTCTAAATTTATCATTCTTTTTCTATATTATCATATAGAAAGTTATGTCTAATATCTATGTATTTAGTTCTTGAGTGGTTTACTGGATTTTGGGATAGATTTATTGCACTAGAATTATTGCAGTAAATTGTTGATTTTGATAGATTGACTCTGAAATCTTTAGGTGTCTGTTGCATATAAATCACTTATGCGCAAGCTAGTGCCACAGAAATATATTCTGCTTCACAAGTTGATAGTGAGACACAATTTTGTTTCTTGCTAAACCATGATATTAATGATTTACCAATGAAGTGACACGTACCGCTAATACTTTTTCTATCTGTTTGTGATCCTCCGAAATCAGCATCGCTGTATGATACCAACTCGAACGAGCACTCTTTTGGATAGAAAAGTCCAAAATCTATAGTATTACAAAGATAACGTAGTATTCATTTTACGGCTCGTAAATGTGATTCTTTTGGGTCAGCTTGAAATCGTGTACATAAACACACACTCGTCATTATATATGGTCTACTCGTTGTTAGATAAAGTAGTGATCCTATCATACTACGATATAGTTTTTGGTCTACACTTGCCATTTCATCTTTATCAAGATGTGCTGTTGTTCTCATAAGTGTTGGTTTGGCAGAAGTGTTTTTCATTCCGAAACGTTTGATAAGATTATTACAGTGTTTTTCTTGATTAATAAATATTCCATTTGATACTTGTTTTATTTGAAGACCTAAAAAATACGATAATTCTCCCATATGGGACATTTCAAATTCTCTAGTCGTTATTTCAGAAAATTCTTTACATAATTTATTATTAGTTGAACCAAATATAATGTCGTCTACATATATTTGAACTATCAAAATATCAATTTTAGAATGTTTTATAAATAAAGTTTGATCTACTTTTTCTATTTCGAATCCTGAGTCAATTAAATAGCTTTTAAGACGTTCATACCAAGCACATGGTGCTTGTTTTAAACCATATAAAGCTTTCTTAAGTTTATAGACATGATCTGGGTATTTTTCATGAATAAATAAAGAAGGTTGTTCAACATAAACATTTTCTTTAACATAACCATTTAAAAATGCACTTTTAACATCCATTTGATAGAGTTTAAAGTTATTAAAACACGCATAAGCCAATAAAATTCGTATTGCTTCCAGTCTAGCGACTGGAGAAAATGTTCCTTCGTAGTCTATTCCTTCTTCCTAGTTATATCCTTGTGCTACTAGTCTCGCTTTGTTTCTAGTTATATTTCCTAATTCGTCTGCTTTATTTTTATAAACCCATTTAGTTCCTATAATAGTCTGATCGGTTGGTCTGGTTAATAATTCCCAAACTTCATTTCGTTCAAGCCGATTTAGTTCTTCTTGCATAACAATAGTCCAATTTTCATCAGATGATGCTTCCTTAGTATTTTTAGGTTCTATAGTAGAGAGAAATGCTAAATTACCTATTAAATTTCATTGATTCCTAGTTCGAACATGAATTTATTTCTCCAATTATATTTTCTGTAGGATGATTTCGTAAGATTCTTCGAGGAGATCTTATTGTATTAGTAATATTTCTATTTTCTTTGGCTGTTAAACACATGTCTAAGTTATGATTAACTTTCATATTCAAAACGTAGATGTTTTTATCTCTATTTCCTTCGAAAATAAGAATATAATTTTGATCAAAGATACTACATTTATTTTCAGAGTAGGATATTTTAAAACCTTTATCGCATAATTGACTTATTTTCAATAGATTATGTTTCAGATTCCTAACTAATAAAACGTTTGTAATTAGAGGTAAATTAGATGTACCGTAATTTCTCACATCGCCTTTGCCGATGATATAGCCCTTGGAATTATCTCTAAAAGTGACAGAACCTCCATCTGAGTATGTAACATTTATCAGCATATCTTTGTCTCCTGTCATGTGTTTTGAGCAACCACTGTCAAGTATCCATTTTCTTCTTTTCTTGAGTGGGACCTGCAAAAAATATGAGATAACGTTGGTACCCACCTTTTTAATAGGGTCCTAAGAGTTAGGTCTTAGGAAACCAAACCCAAGAGGGTTTTGTATCCCTTTTATAAATATTTTTATTATTATTATGAACATTTTCTATAAATGAACTAATATACTTTTTCTTTGTTAGCTTGTTATTAATTTTAGGTACCCATATATTTATAGTTTTAGAAACTAGTCTTTTCGAAGATGTGGGTGTTTTATCATACTTAACTTTGTCAAATTCAAATATTGTGAATTCTTGACTTTCTTCTTTTAGCTTAAACCATTTTTGTTGTTAACAGATTGTGAATTCTCAATAATTCTAGATAAATTTTCTCTTACTTTATTAAAATTTGAAACGTTTTTAGTGATTCCTTCTAGTTTGGTCTTTAGACTTGAATTTTCTAGTTCTACCATTTTAATATTAGTTTTCAAAACATGATTTTCAGAAACAAGACCATCATTCTTTTCTTTTTGAGTTTCAATTTCTTGACTCGATAATATAAGTTGAGAATTAACATTTAAAAGAAATTCTTGAGTTTTCTCAAGTTCTTCTTCCAATACTTTCTTCTCTTCTTTAAGTATATCTCTTTCGAATTCTGCATTGTTCTAATTTTCTATAGCCTCTTTATATTTTCTTTTGAGATTTTTAAAATATCTAATAATTTAGAATTTATCTCTATTATATCATCAAAATATAAATCACTAACCTCATTATCTTTGGCCATAAAGCATACGTTGACTTGTTCATTATCGGTGTCACTCTCACTTCCATAAGAAGAGGAGGAATCTGAATCATCCCATGTAACTAAAAAGGCTTTTCTTATGAATTTGTCTTTCCTTTTATTACGATATTCTTTCTTTTGATCAGGACAGTCCTTCTGTATATGCCCCATTTTTTGACAATTAAAGCACTCCATAACTGATGAAGACGGTGGTTTATTGCTGTTTGAGCATCTCTTGCCATTATTTCAGTTTCCTTTTCTATACTTCAAGAATTTATTGAAGTTTTTGGCAATAAAGGCTAGGTCGTCTTTGTTTGAATCTGATTCTTCTTGTTCTGCATGGAATGTTATATTCTTTTTATCTTGAGCTTGAACTCGTTTAGCCTGCAAATTCACATCATAGGACATTAGATTTCCTATTAACTCTTCCAGAGTTATTTTGGAAATATCATTTGCTTCTTCAATTGCGAGAACTTTTCTTTCCCATTCTTTCTTTAAAGAGTTAAGGATATAAGATACAATATCAAAATCTAAATAATTTTTTCCTAGTCCTACTAATGAATGGTAGATATTCTGAAATCTTGAATACATATCTTTTATAGATTCATTTCTTTCATCCTAAAGTTTTGAAACTGACTTTTAAGCATGGATATTTTGCTTTGTTTTTCCTTGTTAGTTCCTTCGTGTGTAACTTTTTGTTTACGCCATATTTCATATGCAGTATTGCACATGCTAACATGGTTATACTCATTTTTATCTAAGGTACAAAACAGCATATTCATGGCTTTCGCATTAGCTGTGGCATCTAGTTTCTGTGTATTTGACCAAGTAGAATACTCTTCAGTAGGAATAATATATTATATCTGAGTGATATTCCATGAATCAAAACCATTTTCTTGCATATATATTCTCATTCGTGTGGCCCAATGGTTATAATTCATGCCATTAAATAGTGGTGGACGTACAGTGGATTGTCCTCTAGTGTTAATGTTAGTGCTAGTGTTAGTTTCCATATTATTAGATTATCATATAATTGTGTTACGGTTATATGATAACCTTGCTCTGACACCAAATGAAACTGTACTATGGTCGTGTAATATGGATATATGATAACATAGAGTGTAGTGATGATAGCTATATAGTAAATAGTGCGG
Organism: Allium cepa; assembly: GCA_030765085.1. NCBI lineage: Eukaryota > Viridiplantae > Streptophyta > Magnoliopsida > Asparagales > Amaryllidaceae > Allium > Allium cepa. Next base: position 795,747,254 of record CM060941.1, on the reverse strand, counting down.
AATTCAAAAACAGTATAATAAAATGACACCAGAGATTTTTATACTGGTTCGGAGCACCGTCCTACGTCCAGTCCTAGAATCCTTCTGAAATTTCACTAAAATAACCCTCACTTAACCCGGAGGAACAGGTCTGTACAACCCTGAGCAGCCGAACAGGGACCTGAGCAGTAGAACATGATTTCGTCTCAGCAGCCGAAGAGGACTTCACACGCCTAAGCAGACGAACATGACTTCAACAAATACAAAAGATTGTTTTGACTTTGTGTGTTCTAATAATATGGATTTGCCACTTGTAGTACACCCTTCCTAGAATCTTCTCCTCAAGTATAAATATATATATTTGAAGTTTATGAAGAATCGAAAAGTATAATATTGATTTAATGCAGAATAATTGAAAGTATTATAGAAAATAGATTCAAGAGAGTTAGATTAGAAAGATAAGAAAATTCTGTGATTTGAAATCAAGTTAGAGTATGTATTTATAGAGGTTAGAAGGCAGCTGTTGATGAAGAGTTTCGATTGAAGTGTTGCATCCAAATCTTTTCGTAGAGGTTCGTAACTCTTCACAAATAGTCGTGTCTTTTCAAAAAGTAGCTGTTGTAGAAATTCAGTCAACTGAACCTCAGGTCAATCGACTGAATATTCAAATGAATTTTTAAATATATATCTGTATGTATGTGCACCTTGCATGTTGCATTGAATTTTTTGGGTCAGTCGACTAAGCCTTTGGGTCAGTCGACTGCCTGGTAAAATCTGTGCAATTTGCAAAGTTTACACAGGTATAATAATATATATAACTTTAAACATTTTTGTAATATAATATATATAACTTTAAACAATTGTACATTCTTATATATGTATAAATTATTTGGACATAAGATGATTAATATATAAGCTAATATTTACGTAAACGAGGAGAGATTTTAACAAAATTGATCTAAGACTCAAAAACAAAATAATATAATTGATGCACCGGTTTTGAAGTATTGTCCTATTGTAGTATATATTCTCTTTTTATCGTAGCAGTCATCAAATCTATATGTCGTAGTGATAGCTTTGTTTCATGAATCAAAACCAAGTCTCAACGGTGTCTTCATGCCAATCTGGATGTATTCACTTGGACACATTCCAATATATATAGGATATCGCCAAAGATAGCTTGTCACACATTTATCGATCCTAAGTACACTCCATTGCGGTAGAAGAGGCACACCCTCGGACCGAAACGGTCTGATACACTAAGAGAGGAAGTGAACAAGCTGTTGGAAAATGGCTTCATATGTAATGCAACCTATCCCATATGGGTATCAAATCCGGTTTTGGTAAAGAAGTCCAATGGGAAGTCGCGGACTTGCATTGATTACTCGGATTTGAACAAAGCCTACCTAAAGGATAGATTTCCATTGCTCAAGATCGATCAGCTTGTTGACGCCATGGAAGACCATGAGCTACTATTTTTTATGGACGCCTACTCTAGATACAACCAAATCATGATGCATGAACTCGATCAAGAAAATACTAATTTCATTACAGACCTTGGATTACACTATTATCAAGTCGTGCCCGTCGGACTAAAGAACATAAGTGAAACCTATCAACGATTAGTAAACACAATGTCCAAAGATCATACCGGGAACACGATGGAACTATACGTGGACGACATGCTTGTCAAATCATGTATATCAAAGAATCACTTTGATGATCTTGTAGATATGTTTGAAATATTGTGGAAATATGGAATGAAGCTCACCCCACTGAAATGCTCTTTCGGCGTTGCTTCTGGCAAATTCCTTAGTTTCATCGTGGACGCAAGGGGCGTTGAAGCCAATCAGGAACATATTACTACCCTAAGGTATGTCAAAACCCCAACGATGAAAAAAGAATTACAAAGTCTAAATGGAAAGATCGCAGTGCTGAGCCAATTCATCTCCTGAGCGATTGGCAAACGCATACTTTTCTTCGATGCATTGAAGAAGGGAAAAAAGAATTTCAAATGGAACGAAGCCTGCCAGGCGGCGTTTGAAGAATTACTTCATCACATTGAAACCTCACCGGTCTTATCCAAGCCAATAAATAGGGAAGATTAGTTCGTTTATCTCGCTGTGTTGACCCACGCTCTAAGTGATGCATTGGTACATGAAGAGGGGAGGGTCCAACGACCCGTCTAGTAACATCCCCCTACTTGGAGGCCCAAAACTAACGGTTATGGATGCTGCAGTCATCCATGGTCATTAATCTTCAGCGACCAAATACGACGGTGCTAGATGCATTGATATACAGATCATAGAAATATGGAAAAAAATTAACAATTCAAAAACACATTCCACATTCAATCCAAAACATTTCTTGTTCATCACATAATCCCCAAATTACGTTAACCACGTTCAACAAAATATAATTATTACAAATATGCCAAGAGAAACATATGAAGATGCCCCCTTGGTTGATCAAAGAATATAGTAAGGCTGATAAATCCGCCTTTACAGACAAAAAACACAGCGGAATGAAAAACTCTAAATAACTATCTGCCTCAGCATGCCTCCGGAAGCTTTATTCATCAGAGAAGAAAACCTGAGAACCTTAGTCTCAAACTATTCAAAATTAGTTGAGTACCTGAGAGTTTAAGCGAAAAACAAAAACTTTGGATCAGACAAAAAGCCTGGTACGAATAATAATCTAACATCTCAATCCTTTTAGATATCTAGTGAGACCACGTCACTTAAAAGAATGAGTTTTCTCCCTGAAAACTTTTATAAAACCATATACTGTGCTCCTACATCCACAATGGTTAAAACATACATTTCAAAACATTATGATGATATGCATATTTGAAAATAAATTAGATTTTCCCATTCCAGTTTAATATGACACCCTATCATTATTATAGTTTCTAGGGTATCTATTAACCTTTTTAGTTTTCATGGATTTACTAATAACCTTGTTATAACTAATAGACACCCTATCCTATTCATAGTTTTCATGAGATCACTAAGAACCCATAAGCTTCTGCCAGTTAACTTAATTAATTCATGGGTCCTTCTGAACCTATTGGTCCTTTCAATAACTAATCATCTTATCCTAGTTTTCATGGGTTAACTAGAATCCTATGGACTTATCCAGTTCTCACTACACCTCCTAGTTTTCATGGTTGACTAGGAACCTACTGATACTTCCATTAGCCACTTATTTATCCAAGTTTTCATGAGTTTACTACGAACCTATCGGCTGGTGTCAATTCTTAATTCGAATATAGTTTTCACTTTTTCACTAAAAACCAATTAGCCCCTGCCAACCATCCTTATGCATAGTTTTCATGGGTTTACAATGAACCTCTTGGTATGCACCAATAACTACCTTATCATAGTTTTCATGGGTTTACTATGAACCTCTTGGCATGCACTAATAACTACCTTATCATAGTTTCATGGGTTTTCTATGAACCATTTGGTTTACCTCCAATAACTACAAAGTTTAGGCATCCTATATTTTTGATCACCCTGACTCCATGGATGCAATTCTACTCATTCAAAAGATTAAGTAATTCATATTCATTATTTGAGTTAACCTACTGGTTCTTCTACCCCCTTTTTCCCTACAATACAGTTATGGGTTATCATGTGAATATACTCATATTTGAAGAAATAAAACATTAATTAAAAATACCACTTCTGTGGGTTTAAGGTCCTTGAAATACATATCACAAAACATTGTTAACACCTTTAACTTATATTTTTATCGTGACAATACTTCTTCAAAATTACATACTTAAAACCCTTACAAACTCTTTTATGTAAGTCGTGGGTTCTCCTTTAAAACTTAGAGTACGGGTTTTCAAATCTTTTAAAATCAAACCTTTCGAACTTGTCGAAAGGTTTTCAAAAAAACCTTTCGAATCCAATCCTTTTGAAACTATTGAAAACATTTAACTCATTAAACCTTTCGAAAGCATTGAATTCTTAAAATATAAACCTTCCGAAACCATTGGATCTTACCTTTTTGAAAACTTACTGGGTTCAAGTTTCAACATGCAGAAGGTCCTCTTTTAAAACCTTTCGACTATAATGGAAGCCACCTTTCGAGCTTGTCGAAAGGCCTGCTTCGAAAGATTTAAAACATTTCATTTAAAAAATAGACCTCTGCCTTTTCAAAGCAACTCCTTCAAAATCTTGGATTACATTTCAATTATAAAACAAAGGAAAATCATCTAAGTCGAAAGCTTTGAAACCTTTCGAAAGCAATGGGAGAAGCGGCTGGTTTTTAAAACAAGTAAACCTTTCGTCTTTGTCGAAAGTAATGACTTTGAAAGGTTGGAAAAAGCGGCTGTAACCTTTCGACTATGTCGGAAGGTTCAAAAGAAAACAATGATAAGCGGTAGTAACCTTTCGACTATGTTGGAAGGTTCCAAAATAAAATAGTGGTAAAGCAGCAGTAAACTTTTGACTTTTTCGAAAGGTTTAGGACCCTTCCTTTAAACATTTTACCTGGTTGAAAGCAACCAAGTCGAAAGCTGTTCGTCGGCCAAATTCTATCGAATTACAAAATTAACCGAACGAATTAATAATTAAATTTAACCATAAGCGCACGACATACAATTTTAGCACGTGGTGAGTACGACTCGATCCACATGGAATTGTTAGATTTTTAATCTCTATTCATTCAAATTATACCAAAGTCGGGAGAATGTTTTAACTAAAAAATGTAAAAACTAATACTACAAAAGTGAATGAAAACTATGAGAATAAAATGACAATTTAGAGATAATTTCACTTTCTAGATCACATAGTTCAACAAAATATGAAATTATGATCTCTCTTTTTTGGCCCTTAGTGAGTTTAATTGATGTGTTTATCATAAGTATGGCCTATTTATGCTATTAATTAGCTCAACATAAGCCATCAAACTTTAACACAACCCTTAAACCACTTACCAATTCTCATGAAAAATGACAACAAGTTGAAAGCAAAATCTATTTTAAGCATGGCCTATTTGGTGTTAACAATATAGGCTATCAAATTCGAAGCAAAGACAAAAAGTTAAACCACTTCAAGCATTGTCATTAAGCACAAAAAGAGAGTAATAATTATTAAAATGTTGAAGCTACATAATTAAAGAGTTTCATTACCCCTAAATTGAAGGGTTTAGCCTCTCATTTGTGCTATCATATCAACGCAAGTAGCTTGCAACATAGAACAAAAGAAGAGGAAAAAGAAAGAAAAATGAAAAGAATAACTAACTAAAAAGAAATAAAACTATTCTACTTGCATGAATAAATGAAACTACACTACTAGCATGAAAGGAAATGAAAATGTAATTAAAAGGAAACAATAATTAACATTGCATAAAAAAAGAAAAATTACATAAGATAAAATTAGCTAAGTAGCGATGAAAAGAGAAAGATGGCTTTCTTTTACTTTTAATCTAAGCTAAATACTAACTAAGAGGAAGAAAGCCTAAGAGAAGAGAGAGGCCTTACATTAAACATAAGGGGTATTTATACAAGTTTAAATCCTTAATCTATTTTTTTGGAAACTACCCAAACTACCCTCTTACGAAATGTAACCTCCAAGTAATCATTAGCATTAGCATAATCCTCCATTTAAGTGTGCATGTAGCTTTAATCATGTGTATTAGCTCTTAAGAGGGGATCATGGTAAGTGGGTAGGTGGGGTCCTCCATAATGCATGAAATGAATTATTTCCATCTTCATTTGCTTCCTTCTCTTATGTGCATGAATACATTAAGCCTCTTCTAATTTCCGTCAATATGCCTATAAATAAAAATAAAAAGTGTAAATGAATTGTCTCAAATTAATTAACACGCAAAAATAATAATTTTACCTCCAAATGAAGATGAATAAATGATAATTTGAATATAATTTGAATTTGATTTAAACATGCTAAAATACCCAATATGATCATTTACTTAATTTAAGTAGATTAAATATGGAAGTAAAAATATGCACATATACGTGCACATCAAACTCCCCCACACTTATCTTTTTATTCGTCTTCGAATAAAGAAAAACTAAGATAAATCCGTTTTCGTAGGGAGCATGACATCATTGAGCCTATGCAACAAGTCGTTAAACCTATGGGTGTCCCCAGTAGGACTAGTGATGTCTCATGAGAGTTTTCAGCGTATACAACCCACAAAATCCAAATGCGAAGTGAAAATAGTTACAAAATGCATGATTTTTTTATAAAGAGATGAACGCAAGTTTTTGAAAATATTTACAAATGAAGGATTTACTTTTAAATCAACATGAATAAGTTAAATATAGGTTTTGGTCATTATCTTTAAAATTTAAGCCATTTACTCATCAAAATTTCCAACAAAAATCAAGTTATCATAGCAAATAGACTACAGTTTAACTCATTATTTTGGTTGATAATACAATGTAACTATGAAATTGATCCTTAGTTGATTATCAAAGTTTATCAAAGTGATATTTTCATTTCTTTTCAATAACAATTCAAATCAAACAAGTTAAAGTAGTGCTTAGATTTCAATTGCTTACTCTCTTTTTTTTTGAAAATTTTATGGATATTAACAATATTTACATATGTCTAACTTAGATAAACTAAGGCCAGATATTTTACCCATGCACTGCCTTGCGGGCTTACGTGAGGGGAATACAGAGCGTGGCGAGTGAACACACGAGTGTGAACACCTATCGACTATAGGAATAAGTAAAAAGAATTTTTATATACATACACCAAACTCAGATAAACTGAAGCCAGATATATTGATCGTGCACTGCCTTTCAGGCTTACGTGAGAAGAATACAGAGCATGACGAGTGAACATATGAGTGTGAACATATGACTCTAGGTGTTTAATAAAAAATATATACATATATACAAGAAATAATTTTTGTTTTTTTTGTTTTTTAATTTTTTTTTTATGTTTTTTTAGAAGAGAGAGTTTCACATTATCATCTTAGCACCATTTAACTTAGAAGACAAAAATGTTATATTTTTACTTTAAATCAACCACTTTATAAAACAAAGATTTTCAGTTAGGATGTATTTCATAATAACACACATGAATCTTCCTATATACTAGTTAAACCATTGTTATTTGAAATCTAACTTCATTTTTATTTTTGTTAATAAAATTTCAAAAATTTCAATTCAATAAACCAAAACCATATATTTGTCCTATAGTGTGTCTTTAAAAATAAATAAAAAATACTTAAAAATTGAGATTTTATTTTTTGTTTTTTCTAAGTTTTGGAAAGAAAATGCCATGAAAAATTAAAAATGAAGATGAGACTCCCCCCACACTTGATTTTGATGGTGTCCCCACAGTCAACCCAAGTGGAAGGAGAAGAAAAAATAAAATAAAAAAACGACCTATATTTACATGAAAATGAGCAGTATTTACACGAGATCAGAAAGTATATTATCAAAATGTAAACGAAATGGTCTTCCAAAGACTGATTCATTTGTCTCGTCAAATATGCGAGATACAGCTTAAGCTCGAAAAACCAAACCACAATAGATTTCAAAGTTGAATTTTGATTTGGAAAAACGAATGTCGTTTTATCAGAAATCGAACGAGTTTTTTTATTTTCGATAATTTTTGGGGTCGATAAAATAATTGATTGAAGTTCGAGTTTGTTTTCACCAAATTGAAATTCAAGTTTGTCATTAAAAATTCTTCAGAATCATTGATTTCAAAATCAAAATGGTGATTTAAATCTTCCCCTTCGGAATTCAACAACTCATTTTCGGAAAGTCCGAAGAATTTATGTTCACAAAACTCGTCTTTCTTTGTTGGATTATCTAAAACTTCACTACATGTATCGTGTTCAAAATCCAAATTAAGTTGTTGTATTCAAAGTTTCAAAATCGAAAAAAGAAAGATCGAATTTTAAATCGAGTTTCTCACCCTTAAAAGAACCGAAGTCGACCTCAATTACCGTCTTTTCAACAACTTCATTAAGATTATCGTTTTCAATTTCAAAAGTTGTTATTTGAAAATCGTTGATTTGGGTAAAAGGTGGATTATCACTTGACTCGTTACACGTTGGTATTTGATTTTGTTTTTCACGTTGTTTCATATATGTTTCAATCAACAAATCCGCGTGATCATCGTAAATTTCTTTCATTTGTTCAATAAAATCCAATTTATAATTATTGACTTGAGAATTTTCGATATGGACGTGTTGAGAACAAAATTTTTCACTCGCATCGCAGCCAAGATTATTCCCATTTTCAAAATTATTTGAAAATTTATTTCCATTTTCATTTTGATTTTGAAATTCAATTTGAAGATCGAAATTGAATCATCATGGTTTACAATCGAAATCATTTGAATTTTGGAGTGAACTCAAATTTTGATTACTTTGAAAACTTGACTTGAATCATTGCCCAAATATGAATTACATAAATCATTTACCTCTTGATTTTGTTGTGTAGAGAGTTCAAGTAATGACGAAATTGTTTCCATGATTTTTTTCAAGAGTTGAGGGTGGTTCGTTATTTTGGAATTTTGTGGTACCAAAATCGAATTGTCTATACAAAAGTTGTCATTAAAATGTCCATAAGAATTTGATGTCAAATTATATATATTATATTGATTTTCACAACCATTGTAAAGTTTTGGCGAGTAAGAAAATAGAAACCCGGATAATTTCAAAAATGTTTTTGGTTTTTTTATAAAGGAAAATATTTACAAACAGAAATTATTTTTCAAAATGGAAAATTAATTTTTTGTTTTGTTTTCGGATATACAAATTTTTTTGGTTTTCTTTTGTAACGGTTTATATTTTTTTGTTTTTATTAATAAAAAAGAAAATCTAACTTATTTTTTTTATTTTTGATTTTTGATTGAAAAATAAATTTCTAAAGAATGGATTTTGAAAAAATGAAGTTAAGAAATATTTACAATTTTTTTAGTTTTGGATTATGAACTTTTTTTTGTTTTTTTATATGTGCATGAACTAATACAACTAAATAAATGCAAGAGTTAATTACAGATTTTCTATCCTAACTTAATCCAAAATTGTATAATCACACTTTGTCTTAAATCAACAAGATAGTTCTCAGCAACATAATGGGCAGGATTTATCGGTGTACTACGAATCACTATAGCAATGCAGCCAAAGGTTTCAGTTACCTTCAGAGAAACAACCACAATAATATTTATGAATCATCGTAATATTTATAACTGATTATTGCTCAGCCGTACCCTAGACACCAAGAAATTTAGATTGTTTAAAGAAGACAACTTGTTAATATACAATTAAACATGTTATTATTAATCAAATTCTACGATGAAATGCAAAGCAGAAATTAAACGTGTATTAACAATGCAAATACAATGAAATTGTTTTTATTTTTGAATTTTTTTGAAATGTAAGCAAACAACAATGCAAAGAAAATAAAAAAAATAGACAGGGGTTAAAAGCGACCAATTTTTTTTATAAGCAAACAATTTATTTTTTGCAGCAGTTCTTCTACTTTTGAAATTCTGCTTTGGCAACCTGAAATAAAAACAAAATATATACAATTTTTTTTTATGATGAAACAAATTAAAAAAACTAAAATAATGTAAACAAAAGAGAATGTTTTTTTTTATTTATTTTTGGTTTTTGAAACTCAGGCCTTCAAAGCTCCAGCCCAAACCAAGTTCATAAATATTTTTTATCGCGAATCAATAACCACACAGAAGAACTTGAATCACGTATGCGGTCCACCACCTAAACACACCCGCAAAATCAAATAACTCAAAAAAAAATCCAGATCAAATCAATTTTATCTCACAAATTTAAAAAAATAACAATAAATCACCAAATAAATTGTTATCGCGATTTCTAAGCAACTACCGAAGGAGATTGGGCAATTGTTCAATGGTCTCGGTCTTGCAGGGTCCGATGATTGGCTGTACGCTTTTGAGTTGATGTCGATTGTGGGGTTCGTGGGCAGTTGCGATTGGGGTTAGGGGATCGACTGTTGCGATGGTTTCTAAAGTGGTGGTCTTTCGAGGCAATTAAGGGCAGAGGTGGTCGATCGATGGGAATTGGAGGTCGCGGTGTTACTGGGTTGCTGAGAAGGTCGTATGTTATTGAACTGAGATGTTGCTGGAATTGTGGAAGAGAGATGTCGTGGGTAGTTGTGTGTGACAGTGATGGGCACTGTTGAAGTACGAAGCAGATTTGCAAACTGCAGTAGTGATAGTAGATGTAGTGGCCGATGTATAGTTGATTGTCGCAGCAAGATGGTAGTTTCGAAGTATTGTGTTGAATGCAACAACAGAGAGGTTTGTAGATGATGTTGAAATTCTGGTTGATGTAGCTATTGATGGTGTATGTAGTGGTTGGCGGGTTTGGCTGAAGTGGGCATTTTTGTAGACGAGGGAAGTTATCGTAGTAGATGGAATGAAAGGCAGAGGTTAGGGGAATTGATTTGAGTGAAGGCAGTTGTAGATGAATTGACAGAGATTTGTTAGATGGTTGATGTGGTTTGATAAGTAGAGGAATATGCACTGTTGTTCGTGGATGATCAGCTGTTGTGATACGACATTGGAGTTGCAGGCAGTTGTGTGTTGTATGGAGTTGATGAAATGATGAAGTGATGTTTGGAGGTTGCTTGTAGAGCGGTCTGTGATTATGTGTAGTGTTTGTTGGGAGGTAAATGTGGAGTATGATGGTGGTAGTCTTTGAGATAATGTCAGCGGTTGTTGTATATGTGTAGTGAAATGAGATGAAGGATGGTGAGTTGTAAAGTTGATGGATGGCTGCTGTTATATCAGAGGAGTGGTAGAGACAAGTGTTGCAGTAAGATGTGCAAAGTGCACTGAGATGGAAATTGCAGTGGATGTAGTGATGTAGTCTGTGCAATAGTGGCAGTGATTGAAAGATGGGAAGAAGGTTGAAATAAGTTAGAGGAGCAGAGGTAGGGGTAGAAGTGTGGTTCAAGAAATGTCAGTGGAAGTTGCAACTGTGAGTCATCAGGAGTGATGTTGTTGTGCAGGGTGGATGGCACTGGTCAGGTGGTTGTGAAGCAGTTTTCTGGTGTTAAGAAGTAAGAGAATGTTTGAGGGAGAAGCAAGGAAGTAGTTGTATAAAGAGGCTGACTGTGCACAATGATATGCACTTTTTTGATGCAGTTGGATGTATTGATGGTCAAATGGTTGGACAGAACTGTTGTGGCAACAGATATGTGTAGGTATGTTGTCGAAATTGATAGGAAGATGTAGTTGCACGTGCAGCGTTGTGGCAGTGGAGCTGTTGTGAGTGTGGGCAGAGGCATGATGACGAGGAGGGATGGTAAAGATATGAACAGAAGTGCTTGCACAACAGAGAGTAACACAATAGAGAGTGATATGGTGTAGGGTTTGAAATGTATTCGAAATGAAATGTGTAGAGTGAAATTTGTAAACAAAAAAATAGTAAATGATTTGCAAAGTGAAATGGGAAAAAGATATTTAGCAATGAAATTGTGTATACTTTTTTTAAAATGGAAATGCAAATGCAAAATAGAAAAAGAAACTAGAACAAGCACACAAACAAGTGCACACAAAAATCAAACAAACACACAATATTATTTTCTTTTTTTCTTTAAATGCAAACACACAAAATAAATAGACAATAAAAATCAAATAAAAATAATTCGAGGAATAAAAAATAAAATCAAAACTATTATCTGACAACGGCATCAAAATCTTGTTCGTCGGCCAAATTCTATCGAATTAGAAAATTAGCCGAATGAAATAATAATAAAATTTAACTGCATGCGCACGGTGTACAATATTAGTACGTGATGAGTACGGATCGATCCGTAGGGAATTGTTAGATTTTCAATCTCTATTCAATCAAATTATATCAAAGTCGAGAGAATGTTCTAATCATAAAAATGTAAAAACTAACACCATAAAAGTGAATGAAAACTATGAGAATAAAATGATAATTTAAACGTAATTTCACTCTCTAGATCACATAGTTCAACAAAATATGAAATTATGATCTCTCTTTTTTGGTCATTAGTGAGTTTAACTGATGTGTTTATCATAATTCATAAGTATGACCTATTTGTACTATTAATTAGCTCAACACAAGCCATCAAACTTTAACACACCCCTTAAACCATTTGCCAATTCTCATGGAAAATGATAACAAGTTGAAAGTAAAATCTATTTTAAGCATGACCTATTAACAATTAATTAGAAATATAGATCATGAAATTTTGATTTCAACATTCACTTCGTTAACAGGTAACATATGTAGATGAAGAGGTAATTTGTGTTCAATGATTGTTTAAGCATAACCTATTTGGTAACAACAATATAGGCTATCAAATTCAAAGCAAAAACAACAAGTTAAACAACATCAAACATTGTCATTAAGCACAAAAATAGAGCAATAATCATTAAAATGTTGAAGCTACATAATTAGAAAGCTTCATTACCCCCAAATTAAAAAGTTTATCCTTTCATTTGTGTTATCATATCAACACAAGTAGCTTGCAACATCGAACAAAAGAAGAGGAAAAAAGAGCAAAATGAAAAGAAAAACTAACAAAAGAGAAATAAAACTATTCTACTTGCATGAATAAATGAAACTATACTATTAGCATGAAAGGAAACGAACATGCAATTAAAAGAAACAATAATTATTATTGCATAAAAAAGGAAAATTACATAAGATAAAAAAAGTTAAGTAGCCATGAAAAGAGAAAGAGAGCTTCCTTTTATTTTTAATCTAAGCTAAAAATTAACCAAGAGGAAGAAAGCATAAGAGACGAGAGAGGCCTTACATGAAACATAAGGGGTATTTATACAAGTTTAGAACCCTAATTCATTTTTGGAAACTACGCAAATGTAACCTCCAAGCAATCATTAGCATTAACATAACCCTCCATTTAAATGTGCATGTAGCTTTAATCATGTGTACTAGCTCTTAAGAGGGGATCATGGTAAGTGGGTAGGTGGAGTCCTCCATGATGCATGAAATGAATTATTTCCATCTTCATTTGCTTCCTTCTCATGTGTGCATGCATGAATACATTAAGCCCCTACTAATTTCCATCAATTTTCCTGTAAATAAAAATAAAATTTGTATGTGAATTGTCTCAAATTAATTAACACACAAAATGACTATTTTGTCTCTAAATGAAAATGAATAAATGATGATTTGAAAATAAGTTTAATTTTGGTGTAAACATATTAAAATACCCAACATGATCAGTTACTTAATTTAAGATTAAACATGGAAGTAAAAATATGCACATTTACTTGCATATCAAAAGCTCTAATTCGAAAGCAAAGCAGGTGAATGCTTTAATTTACAAAACAAACATACCCCAACATCTTTGGTCATCAACCTTTCGACTAAGAACCCTTCGACCTTGTCCAATTCATTACGTACAAAGATACTTGATACCATATACATTGGTTTGACCTTGTCGAAAACTATAATCCATCGACTTAATCGAAAGGCCTGGGTCGGAAGGTTTAGTATCGTAAAGGTTGAAACATTCTAAAAGTATGATTTTCTTGTTTTTAACTTAAAGAAGATAACTTTTCAGCTAACTTGCCTTGGTTTATCAAATTTTCATCGGTTAACAATTACTTTTCAAAAAAATGCTGCCACTAATTTCAGAATTAAATAATAAGTTTATTTTATAAAATACCCCTTCTCTTTACTTAAATATATAAAACATTTAAGTCTCATACCTTAAATAATTTTATATATTCATCAAATAACTAAGGAAAAATCTAAAAAAATTCCAAAAAAACCATTTCAATATGTTTTCCAACATATAATAATTTCAAAGCCAAATAATCTTTATTTTATTTGTAATTAATTTATATCTCAATAAATCATTTTCTTCACTAGAAAATTAATATAAAATCTGTGACGACCCGGAATTTTTAAGTGATTTAAATCGGAATATTTAATCGATTTTAAATATTCAATGGTATAATTTTCAATTGAATTACGAATATCACAATTTATTTGATAATTAATTATCGAATTAAATAACTTGAATTTGAATAAAATGTTGAATCTGGAATTTTAAGCCTGTTAAAAATAATTTGAAGGCTTGTAAAGTTTATATTGATAACACTGACGATAGTAAATGCGTTGAAATTAAATTTAAAAGTGTTTGATCAGTTTTGAAATTTTATCGTTTGAATTGAATTTAAAAATAGCCTTCCGAGGCACAGTCTCGGAATTCGACGAAACCAGTTCCATTGGATCCGTAATAGAGTGTTATTATCGGATTTCAATTTTCGTAGTGTTTGGAGTTGTTGTGTGAGCATACGATTAGTAAACGCGCTGGAAAACTTAATCGAGATTTTGTTTAATATAAAATATAAACGTTAAATCATCAGCCACCCTACTCTATACCTATGTACGTTTAGCCGATATCCTGTAGCCTTTTTCTCCAACGCGCGACAGCCTTTTCTCTGTAAAATCACCTCGAGCCTTTCATTCTGATCTCAGAGAAAAATATCTAGCTCCTTAATATTTCCTCTCGTTCAATTCAAAACCTCCCTCAGATCCGAATAAATGAAAAACCGAATTTCCTCTCGCTCGTGAAACACGGTTTCTTTTCCTCCATTCTTTCCAAAATCGGTTTGAAATCGATTTCATTTCACAGCAGACCGAACGACATCTTCCCTTCCTCTATTCTTTAGTTCGATATTCAAAGGGAACTCGCGATTCGAGTCGCGTCTTCGTCTGGGTTGGAGGGGTTTGGTCGCTGGAAGAGGCGAGGCAGTTGACCACTTGAGATGGAGGCTGCGACGCAGTGGGATGAGCTCGGCAAAGCACGATGGTCGGTAGGGTTTTGGAATCGCGTTTTCGAGCTGGGTTCGTAGATTTGGGAGCCAACGGTCGCTCGTGCAATTGGGGGTGCGTCGTTGTGACAGAGAGAGGGAGGGCAACAGTCGCGATTCTCGAACGACGTGATTCGGTGGAGAAATCTGGAGAAGGTCACGAGGATAGGAAGCTCGAGTTTTGGAAATTGCGGTGAGGTTTACATGTCATTTCTTTCTATTTTAATTTATTTAAAATAATACATATATGAAAATATAGGTGAAAGCAACAGAAATTTGCAGTAAATTGTAAAACCCATCCTGGTTCTAATTTTTATACGTTTATGGATGCATTTGTAGGCCAAAGAAAATATAATAAGTAAACTATAACTTTTTCTCTTGGATACTTATATTATCGAGGGATATAAATAAATTTTCAGTAAAATATTTAAATACAGTTTATATATGTATCTTCATTTTAAATATGTAGATAAACAGAATATATTTCCTTCTAAAGGAATATTGGATATAAACATGTTTGGAAACCCATGTGAAGTTAGAAAATTTTATTTTTATATGAGATTTCCAAGATAAGAGTTTATATATATATATATATATATATATATATATATATATATATATATAAGTTTAAACTAGCTTATTAATTATCTTAGTGACCAAAAGATCTTTAAAAGAGGAAATTTAGTTTAAACAAAACAATTAACTAATTAAATTTATTGAATGATAGTTGATTTTGAAATTGGTTCAAATATTAATAAAATCCTATAATGCTTATTCAAGGTCAGAACATCAGGAAATCCAAAGCAATATTGAAGTGGAGTGCAAAACAAAAACAAAAGGTGAGTTAATCTCACTCAGTTAATTTAAATTTAAAAGATTAAATTTAAATAATTGTTTGAATGGTTGATTCGATTGTTGTGTTAGTATGATATATTTTGGATTGATGTTTATGTTGTGCTAACATCTGTGGATGTAGGGAAAACAGGTTGGAGGGATCCAACTGGGTCCCTCAACATATATATATTGTTTATTATTCTCTGACATGCTTTGTGGATATTCTGTGATGAATCATATTAAAATATTGAATGCTATAGCTGCTTGGATATATTCTTGAACTCTGAGTTATCAAATTATATAGCATTGGATTCTTGTAAAGAAATAATAAAAGAAGTAAATTTTTAAGAAAATAATTATAAAGAATGTAAATAATAAAAAATGAATTGATAAGAATATTAGTGTTTCCAAAATGCTAATTAATGAATCCTGTATATGGAAAGGAATTTTTGAATAAACAGAAAGTTAAGAAAACTTAAAATTTCAATGTTACTGTTTAAAAGAATAAAACAATTATTTCAAATTTAGGATTTAAATTATTCTAGAAGAATAAAGAAGAAATGGAAAAAAAATATGAAATATGTATATTTCAGTTTAAGATGTAAAATAAAAGGGAAAATAATAACATTTATAATTGAGTCAATAATTAATGAATTTTGAAATGAACTGAATAAGTGAAGAAATTTATTTCAAATAAAATAAGTTGAAAATCAATTTGGAAAATTGATTCAATTGATTGAAGTTGGAAAATTCTCCTCGAATAACCAAGTATGTTTTCAAAGCTAGTTTTTAAATATAAGTTAAAAGGGTTTTAAAGTTGTTTTTTTTAAAAAAAAAAGCAAGTTTTGAAAAATTTATTATACCCCAATATTTAAAATTCAAAGGGTAAGTATTTTCTCAAAATCTAATATAGTAGTAATTACTTAAAAGATGACCTAGTATTTTGTTTTCAAAAGTGAAATTCTAGTTTTATATTCTATTAAGTAACTTTATTTTCAAATACTCATATAGTAAGTATTTTTACAAATATTGAAGAAATTTAACTTAGCTGTTTAAAAGTGTATATATATTTCAAAGTAAATGTTTTAAAATTCATTTTTAAAATCTAGTTTCATGCTTGGTGATTTCAGAGGAGATAGAAAATATTTGGAAAAGTTTATTCTGGGAAGAAAGATGGTTTGAAACTGTTTTCAAAGGATTGAAAATAGAAATATATCTTGTGAAGATATTTTTGGAGATAAATAATTTGGAAAATTATTTATTGGTTGATGGTTGTTTGTGAATATAAATTGATAGTTAAATAACCGACTATCAATATTGGACAATGCGCTGATCGTGTCGAAGAGACCGGGATCGAGATTAATTTCTCGAAAACCACTTCGATTCGGTTTGTACGTTTCGTGCGAAAAACGTGTTCGGATTCGAAGATGGAGCACTGAAGTGCAAGGGCTAGTCGCTACTAATCCTGAGGATATTTCCAAAATGGATGTAGTAGGAATAGTGCCTTCGGTTCCGTTCGAACCCGGGACGGACTTGTATGGATGAATGCTTGCGAAACATCGTCAGGAGGGCGATGGGCATTCTAAGTGAAAACGTTCTAAAGGTAACGCTTAGCCTCAAGCCTCATCAAATGGGAATGACTGAAAATCAGGGGATATGCAGCAAGGTTAGGTGGGTCATGCCCAAGCAGGACAAGATAATTCCCCTGTCTAGATGTCCCTTTATTATTTCGGCTTAGTGGGTGGTTGGTCGCGCCAACCACGGGGTTTATCTTGTTCGGGACTGTTCAGTAAGGAATGGTTCCGGCCTTGTGTTGCAGGGGATGAAGGGAGTAGTCCTCGGTACGGTGATCTAGGCCCCGTACTGTGACAGGTGGTACCCCAGTGCCTAGTCATTGTTGGAAATCCATTCTCCCTACGAGCCTTGTACGAGTTTTGTTTGTATTACCCACTTTTGTGGCTAGTAGCTGGAATTTAATGAATGTAACAATTTCGGCTATTTTATAAGTATTTGTATATAGACCCTATTATAATATCAGAGGATTTCTATAAAAATTGTTTTAGCTATCGTAAGGTAAAAACCCGACATGTTTATTTGTGGCGTGGTCTTACGAGATGCTTTTGTTTTAAAAGGATTTTTGAAACTTTAATAATCAATTGGGTGTGATTTTCTCACTCTGGTATTCCAGACTGACTCGGGTATTATTTAACTGTAATGCTCGGGTCAGACCGAGTATTATAGGATACATGGTATGGTGCTGTGGAGCTCAGGAGACGAGCTGGATGACGATACGTATAGTCGTACTTGTTATATATATATATTCCGCTGTTTGAGTTGTTGTGTACCTTGAGTTGTTGTGTATCCATTGTATTGTTTTGATGTGAGCTGTGACTGATGTACTCTGATGATGTGATGTATGTAAACAGATATATTTGATTTTGAGTAAAGATTATTTATTATCTATTATATTTTATTCCGCTGCGATGGTTAGATTCTGATATTGATTTTGTTTTCTCTTCTTCTACCTCTTCTTCTTAAACCCAAATGGTTCGTATTTCTGTACAACTTGAGTTGATTGTTGTAGAATAGTGTTGACTCAAGGGGTACGGATTTGCGGTCTGTTACAAAATCCTTCTCAGTTCCGATAATTATGAAAGTTGAAACTCATCTCCAAAATCATATTTTATATAACATAAAAGTTTCCTATAACATTTAAAAATCATTTCATCTCGGTTTTACCCTAAATGTGTATTTCTTCTCTTAAACAACTTTGTTTAAACATATATAATACAAAATCAAGCATATCGTCATTCCCTATAACATAAAACAAGATTTATCCTTAAATTTGAAACCATATGATTTTAAAATCAAAGTAGAGATGAAGAAATTATTATTCACCTTAGATTGGATAAGGAAACTGAAGTATGATTGAGATTGATTCCTTCTAACTTGAATCCTAGCTTTTAGTTGTTTTTCTCTTCTCCTCTTTCTAATGGCCGGCCTTGCTTTCACTTCTCACGGTTATAAATTTTGTTTTGGGGATGATGAATGTGTAGGTCTAATAAAGAAAGTATAAGGGTGCGAAATGTGGGCGGCTATTTACCCTAATGCTCTTATGTTTAATTTTATAACCATTTATATAAGTTCATTAGTTTAAGTAAGCACGACCACGTAGTTTATTAATCAACCTCAATCTCCTTATCTACATTATTCTATTTAATTTATTCTAATTAATCTCCTAAATAATGTCAATGAAATTAGAGGTATTACACGTCTACTACATCAGTAAGCGGTTAACTAGAGCTGAAAAGAATTACCCAAAGTTGGAAAAACTCACCTATTGCCTATTGACCACGTCGAGGAAACCACGATCGTACTTCTAGGCTCATCCCATCAAGGTGTTGACGGATCAACTTCTAAATCAAGTGATGTATCGCCTAGAGACATCAGGTTGGCTTGTGAAATGGAATATCGAGTGCAGCCAATATGAAATCACTTATCACCCTCAAAGAGCTATCAACGGATAGGTACTGGCAGATTTCATCGCTGACTTTACCAAGTGGGACAGTGAAGAAGAAAAAATTCGGACATGGTGCCACAGTGGAAGTTAGTTGTTGACGTTCATCAAATGAATCCTGTTTAGTTGCATGGGTAGTAATGAAAACCCCCAAAGAATGATATGTTTGCTATGCTCTAAGACTAGAATTTTTGCCATCACTAATGAAGCATAATATAAGGATTTGATGGCAGGGTTAAAAATCGTTAAAGAATTAGCAATAAAAGTTGTGCATATCTGTAGCAATTCTCGGCTAGTCGTCTTCCAAGTGAAATGGGAGTACCAAGCAAGGGGCAACCTTGCCCTTTACATGTCAACGGCGCAGGAATTGCTGTAGGACTTCGAGCACTACACTTTAAGTCATTTTCCTAGGGGACATAATATGCAAGCGGATCACCTAGCTAGTTCTGGAGATGCTCAGTCAATGGGACTAGCCCCAGTCGAAACACTTACATCACCCAACATATATGATATAGATATCGAATGGATTATGGAAACTGTTAACGCTAAAAATGTACGCTAACACCCCGGTGTGAGTTGAGTTATAGCGAAAGCACCATGTTAGCGCCAAAATTGGTCACTAACACCCAAATGTAATTGAAAGCACCAATTAACAGTTACTGATAACAGATAGAGTGTGTGTAGAGAGCAATAATATGAAGAACAGTTAAAATTAAAATGAAAGCAGTAAAGAACAATAGATTTTATAGTGGTTCGGCTAACTCTGGCCTACGTCCACTCCAGAAGTTTTCTTTTTTATTGCTGTAACTATCGATTACAGTTACAAAGTGATAGGCTAGCCTTAGCCTTATAAAATAGAAAGTTAGAGAGCAGGAGAGAGAATCAGGATCCCTTTTCTGAACCGCCACATGCTGTATTTATAGGCAAATCCTGAGTTGTTGGGCCTTTGCGTGATTCAGGCCCACTGAGTTTATGGCCGGTCCACCTATGCCGAGCCATGTAATGCCGAGCCATCAATGCCGAACGAAGCGTCTGGAGGAAGAATGCCGAACAAAGTCTGATAGAATAATGCCGGTCGAGGCATTTGTGTGATGCATGCCGAAGGATGCTGGGGTGAGGTGTGCCGAGCGCACTTTAATGCTGAGTTCAAATGCCGAGTGGAAGATGCCGAGTGAAAGAATGTCGGACGTACTTCAATGCCGAGTACAGATGCCGAGTGGAAGATGCCGAGTGAAAGAATGCTGGACGTACTTCAATGCCGAGTACAAATGCCGAGTGGAGGATGCCGAACAGACCTAAATGCCGAACACAAGCAAATGCCGAATATACTTAACATGCCGATCATACATAAATACCGGACCTATCTTCATGTCGAACATAGTTAGCATGCCGAGCATAATTAAGTGCCGAGCACACATATACCGGACCTATCTTCAATGCCGGACATACACAAATGCCGAACATACTCTCCTTTCCCAATTTCATAACTGGTCTTCTGCCTAATCAATTTATGCCGAATGATTGCCAATGCCAAACCATATTTCCTAGACCCAAGCCATAGTTGATTCATCTTTATCCAATCATATTTCCATCTCCTAAGCACGTTGCGTCATCCATCCATCCAGTCGACTGAATACATCGTACACCAGCCTTGGCAAACATGCAACCGATTATGTTAATCCCGCATGTCCATGGCCTGGTAAAAAGGCGGGTTAACACTTGCCCCTCAAAACATGCCTTGCTATTGGAAGGTGTGTTTTGAATAGCCTCAAATCTGATATCCAAAGTCCACATCCTTTTTGTAACCATATCATCAAATCCACGACCTCTCCGGGCTTAATCTTGATTTTGTAGACCTCGCCGGGTCGTGTTATCCCGTTCCAGCCTTGACTTTTCCATCACGGGCTTGTATGTTCTCCGGCCTCGACTCTCCGGTCAAGATATTCACCGGCCTCAGCAAACCGGCTAAGGGCCTCGACTCTCCGGTCAAGGACTTTTTATATTCTCCGGCCTCGACTCTCCGGTCAAGGACTTTTTATATTCTCCGGCCTCGACTCTCCGGTCAAGGACTTTTTATATTCTGCCCGAGTCCATTTCTTCGCTCTCCGGCGAAGAGACTCGTAACTTGTGACCATTGCCCCGTCTCTCCGGTCGGGGCAGTAATTATAAAACCTGAACTGTTTATTACATTGATCCAAAACCAAATATAAAACCAGAAATCCGTATCAAAAAAATCAAACATCCAAACCAGAATGGGAAACCAAGAAAAAACCAACCAAATCGGGAGTTCAATCCAAACTCCAAAACCATACCAAAGAAAAGTAAATGTCCGAAATACGAAAGAGAGAACCAAAGTTTGCAGAAAACTAGAAAGAAAGCAGAATTTCATAGACTCAAGTAGTACGGTTTTCAGTTATCTCAGGGCACGCCTAGGGACCGTCCTCAATCCCGTACGTGTGTAAGTGACCTAGCCGTATCACTTTGAGTTCTATTACTTATTTAAAACCACGAACCTGTTTAGTTGATAGTAAACCGGCGTTGACCAGACCCAATGCCGCCATTGCTAGAGGTAGGTGGTGGCTGCTCTTGCTCCCCTGTCGTAGTTCGATTCCTGACATATTGCTGTAGGTGACCATTCCTTACATGCTCCTCAATGATATCCCTCAAATGCCTACAGTCGTTTGTGTTGTGCCCATCCAGCTCATGGAATAGGCAATGCTTTCCCGATGTCCATTCGTATTCTGAAGGCTCTCTCTTTGCTGGCCTTCGGTATTTGAGCCGCCCTCGAGTGTCCAAGTAAATCCTTTCTAGAGTCTCAGTTAAATCTGTGTAAGAAGAAAACTTTGACTCCCTCCGAGGTTTCTTCGAAGTGCCACCATTTCCATTCGTTTTCCTTTTTCCTTTATCATCTTTACTTAGATCCTCCCTGGATGGACCTCCACCCCTCACTGCATAAGCTTCAGCCTCTCTCCCTACTCTCTCAGCCTGCGCATCCTCCTGTCTCAAGAACCTTTCCGCCTCATGATAGAACTCCCCGAGATCCCTCGGTGGGTCCCGTTCCAATGATATTTTGAAATCCGAGTTATCCGCGATTCCCGAGACGGCTGCCATCAAAACCATTGACGGATCGGGTCGATCCACTGAGGCTACTGCTGCGTTGAATCTGGTTAAGAAGTCCCTGAGCGATTCCCCTTTTCATTGTTTCATAGATGTCAGAGTCATCACGTTCTTGGGCCTAACTATGTGGACCCGAAACTGTCTCATAAACCTCTCAATTAGCTCCGTCCATGTGCCGATAGAACCATTCTCCAGCTGTCTAAACCACATAGCTGCGATATCTGTCAAATACAATGGGAAGCATTGAGCTATGACCTCATCTGATGCCCCCAGTACCTCCATATGCCTTATGTATTTCGTCAGATGAACCTTTGGATCCGCCTTCCCATTATACATTTCCAAATTTGGTAGCTTAAATTCGGGTGGGTTCCTAGCTTGCCTGATAGTAGGAGTAAAGGGACTCCTATTTACATCCTCCAAGTCTCTATTTACCAATCCACCTCTCATAG
The DNA here is from genome assembly GCA_030765085.1 of Allium cepa. Classification (NCBI taxonomy): domain Eukaryota; kingdom Viridiplantae; phylum Streptophyta; class Magnoliopsida; order Asparagales; family Amaryllidaceae; genus Allium; species Allium cepa. Next base: position 795,724,548 of record CM060941.1, on the reverse strand, counting down.
CCCGTCTAACCATCTCCGCTAGTCTGTCGTTGCCCCCAAGATGTAATCCTTGTCCAGCGCCTCTGGTCTGCCCCCCGAGTTTATGAGGGAATTCTGGCACATACTCCTCATCTCGCACTCCTGCACTCCTGTTGGTGTCGGGTTGCACAACATCGTCTGGTATCCCTCCATGGGTTGGTCCAACATTTCCTGGTGGTATGCCCCCAAGTCTAGATCCATCTGGACTGATAGTTGTTTGCTGATTGGGGGTTGCCCCCTGCCGAGCTATTCCCTTTGCTTGCTGGTTGAGTGCTTCTGATCCAGCTCCACGGATCTGAGCTCCTGCATTTTCTGTTTGTGCAAATTGTTTGAGAAGGGTCTGCACCATCTCCTCTTGTCTTTTCATCATCGCCTCCATTTCCTCTCTAGTGATGCAAATGGATGCTCCACCTGCTCCATCTCCAGAGGAAGCCTCTTGACTTCCCTCCTGATTGCTCCTTTCCATTACTTGTTTCCTTGCTGATGGTCTAGCCATTGCTCTTTTAAATCCAAGTTTCTAACTCCAAACTTCCTGAGTTCAATTCTCAGTGAAAGCACCAAAATGTTAGCGCCAAAATTGGTCACTAACACCCAAATGTAATTGAAAGCACCAATTAACAGTTACTGATAACAGATAGAGTGTGTGTAGAGAGTAATAACATGAAGAACAGTTAAAATTAAAACGAAAGCAGTAAAGAACAATAGATTTTATAGCGGTTCGGCTAACTCTGGCCTACGTCCACTCTAGAAGTTTTCTTTTTTATTGCTGTAACAATCGATTACAGTTACAAAGTGATAGGCTAGCCTTAGCCTTAGAAAATAGAAAGTTAGAGAGCAGGAGAGAGAATCAGGATCCCTTTTCTGAACCCCCACATGCTGTATTTATAGGCAAATCCTGAGTTGTTGGGCCTTTGCGTGATTCAGGCCCACCGAGTTTATGGCTGGTCCACCTATGCCGAGCCATGTAATGCCGAGCCATCAATGTCGAACGAAGCGTCTGGAGGAAGAATGCCGAACGAAGTCTAATAGAATAATGCCGGTCGAGGCATTTGAGTGATGCATGCCGAACGAAGTCTAATAGAATAATGCTGGTCGAGGCATTTGAGTGATGCATGCCGAACGATGCTGGGGTGAGGTGTGCCGAGCGCACTTTAATGCTGAGTTCAAATGCCGAGTGGAAGATGCCGAGTGGAAGAATGCCGGACGTACTTCAATGCCGAGTACAGATGCCGAGTGGAAGATGCCGAGTGAAAGAATGCCGGACGTACTTCAATGCCGAGTACAAATGCCGAGTGGAGGATGCCGAACAGACCTAAATGCCGAACACAAGCAAATGCCGAATATACTTAATATGCCGATCATACATAAATACCGGACCTATCTTCATGTCGAACATAGTTAGCATGCCGAGCATAATTAAGTGTGAGCACACATATACCGGACCTATCTTCAATGCCGGACATACACAAATGCCGAACATACTCTCCTTGCCCAATTTCATAACTGGTCTTCTGCCTAATCAATTTATGCCGAATGATTGCCAATGCCAAACCATATTTCCTAGACCCAAACCATAGTTGATTCATCTTTATCCAATCATATTTCCATCTCCTAAGCACGTTGCGTCATCCATCCATCCAGTCGACTGAATCCATCGTACACCAGCCTTGGCGAACGTGCAACCGATTATGTTAATCCCGTATGTCCATGGCCTGGTAAAAAGGCGGGTTAACACACCACCCGTTGGTACGGGAACTAAAAGTAAGCAGAAAATAGCAAAAAATAGCAAAGAGACAACAGTTTTTATAGTGGTTTGGCTTAAAGTCAAGCCTACGTCTACTTAATCTTTTCTCTTATTGATTTGATTACAAGCTTCACAATAATTCTTCAATTACAACATCATTAAGGCAAATCAATAGAACTTTGATGTAGAAAAGCTTCTTGAATTCATATTGAATGAACTTGATCTTTTCCAAGAGTCTTTGAAGTGTTGTTGAAGTTTGAAGTGTTGTCGAAGTTGTGAAAACATCAGAGTCTTGGCGTTCAAAAAGGTCCAAAAGCCCCCTCCCCCAAAGTGGAGTAGGTGGAGTATTTATAGGGGAGTCTCAGAGTTAGATCGTGTGGCGTAGGCCATGAGCGACCTAAGGAGTTGCGACCTAAGTGTGATCCCAAGGTAGTATAAGTCGCCAGCGACTTAATGGAGCCATCTTGGACAAGATGTATGCTGTGAGCGACTTAACATGTATAGCACAAGTGTTATCTCAGCTTGCTTAGGTCGTGAGCGACCTAATGGAAAAGGCAGTGCGCATGCGGTTTAACCCTGAAGCTTGCTGGGTTACTAGGCCGTTGAGAAGCTGGGTCGCTAGGCCGTTGAGACGCTAGGTCGCTAGGTCGTTGAGACGCTAGGTCGCTAGGTCGTTGAGATGTGCCATGTTGAACCGCTCTGTACTTTAGGTCGGTAGGTCGCTCCCTGCTGTAGATCGTTGGGTCGCTTTGTGCTTTAGGTCAGTAGGTCACTCCCTTCTGTAGATCGTTGGGTCGTTGAGTCGTGTAAGTCGCTAGGCCATGAATAAGAGTGGTATTAACACTTGCCTCTGGAAGTATACGCCTAAGGGTTAGGTCATGTGCTTCGATAGCTTTTAACTCGCGCCATCCTGAGTCGCTAGGTCGTGAGCGACTTATGAGAAAGCTAGGTCGTTCGTGCTGATTCGTGTTCCATTGCCCCTATATATAAGTCGCTTATTGCTCCTTCTTCTCTTCTCCTGCTTTAACGCTCTAATCCGCCATTGACGAATCTCCGAGCTCTCAAAGACGAATTCAAGCTAACCGGTCGTTGATCATCTTCACCATCACCTTACGTAAGTGAATCCGATCATTATCCAACCACGACCATCACCGAATCGTGAATCCCCAATTTTCAGACCTTAATCCAATTTCATGCGCCGCGTTTCGCCACAAGTCACGTTACGACCGATTTTTGGTTGTCATTGGTCATGTTGTTGTTGTAATTCATGAGAGGGCAGCAGTGCATCAGATCTATGATGGATCTGAGGTGAATCGGTTTTGGATGATTTGGCGGTGTGGAGAGATGATGGATTTCATTATGGAGATGATAACGGGTCATCAGGTTACAAGTTAACGGGTTAGCGAGTTAGGCAAGTTGTTGATTGAAGAGGAGTTAGCGGATTAAGGAGAGTTAGGAAATGTCCGGCTTAGGAGCTTCGAACGACCTAGGGTTTAGCAGTTTGGACATGAATCGCATGACTTGGCTTGGTGAACGACCTAACGACTTAACACCCAAACTCTGAATGACATAAGAGACAACGACTTATATGACTTGCGACTTAACTTGCCAGAACATCATATGACTTAAAGCAGAACGACCTTAAGAATCAACATGACCTAATTTGACCCGCAGCGCGGCTTTAACTCGCAGAAATGTGATTGAGGAACTGCTTGAATGAACTGCTTGAATTTGTTGCACTTTTTCACAGATTACATTAACTTTTAAGCTGACAACCTGTTAAATACAACATTTGCAGAAAACTAGGGCGAATATACTGCCATTGACTGCCCACATCGAATGACAGATTAGTCGATAAAGAATAATCAACTTAAGGGAATTGTGTGAATGAAATGCTGTAAATTAACAAGTTCAAGTAAAGTATTAAAGCAAAGTTAAATTAATCAACTAAAGCTGTTCTGTTTGCATCAACACTGTACTTGGACTTAAAATAACAAGCCCTGAAACTTTATAATCGACAAATGCCAACTAGTTTAATTCCAGTTATATTTGCTTGTCATTTTATTAGTTTTGCAGAACACTTCACACTTTTAGGAAACGTGCACCTTCATATTTGAATATCCAGTTCTTTGTGTAGAATGACTTCTCAACAAATGCAAGAAGAGATAGTAGAGCGGCCCGAAGAGGGCTTTCCAATAGCTGATCCTTTAGAGAATCCTCCGAAAAGAGTTTCAACTTCATTGAACCAACGGGCTTTCCACCAGTTATGTATTCAATTCGGCATTGCTAAAGCGGATGCTTTGCTTCCTGGGGTAAATGACACTGCCGATAGACCGCCTCCTGGCTTTGTTGCAGTGAATCGTCAAATGTGTTTGAATGAAGCTATTTCCCCCCTTCAACGATTTTCTCAGAACACTTCTCCTTCGACTAACTATTTCTCCATTCCAGTTACACCCTAACGGCTATGCCATCTTGATGGGGTTGTGCGTACTATTCAGGAGAACGCTTAACCGCCTCCCAAGCTTCAAGGAGATATGTTATTTGTGTTCATTCGGGAGGAACAAAGATCACCCTTCTATTACTCTTGTAAGGAGTGCAAGAAACGGTAAGTTGATTACTGATCCGCCAGAGAGCACTCACGGGTTCTTAAACCAGTTCTTCTTCGTCCGTTGCCCCCCCGAGACTCTACGGTATCTGGAGAGTAGGAAGTAAGACTACCTATCTCTGTTCACTTCATATCTGATCCTTTCAAAATTCGAATCGTCAAGTGCTAACTTTCATTCTTTACTTTTGCAGCACTTCCTCCTCCCTCCAAAGATTCTAGTCACAAACCAACCTTCGAAAGATTGAATGCCGTGGCTGTCGATGAGAGAAGTATTAAGTTTCTGTCGAAGGACGAGTTTTTGCACCAATACGAACTTTTGCATTCTTCTCGATCCACTCAATCCCGTGATGCTCCCAGTTCTCAAGTAGAAGCATCAGATGCCCCAGCCTCCGTAAAGGAATTCGCACCGAAGGAACCTATTGTAGAGGCTTCATTAGTGAAATGCTCCAGTTCCGTTGACGGTGCGGGATCATCTGGCAAATCTAAACTTCCCCCAGTTATTGAAGAAGAGGAATTTCCTCAACATTCTAGGAAGGCCACTGGAGAAGCCGATGAGGGAGCTGAGAAAGAGAGTTCCGTTGGGCACGATGGTGATGATGTCTTTGGGGGACTGAGCGACCTTATGGTGACTTCCCAAGAGCTTTTTAAAGATGACACCATCACCTCTAAGGTTGTTTCTCCAACAATTGAAGCGACATCCGTGTTGCGATCAATCCCATCAACCCAGGAGTTGACTCCTGTTGCAAAAGCCAACATCACTCCTTAGCCGAAGAGTGGTTTGTAGCTTGACGCGCGTAGTTCACACGCCACACACACTTAGGATTTTTGACAATTATGCGCACTTAGCTTCTTTATTTTGAAGATTTCTGAATTTTATCTCTTTTTCAATTTCAGGTTTTCCCATGGGACAAAGCGGCTCATATTATGATGACTTTCAATGCTATGCGAGGCGTGATTTTTACGACCCCAGGCGCCATCTTCCCATCCCTAGGGAAACTGATGAGGAAAGAGTTGTTAGGAAAGCTCGCGAGAGGCAGGCTCATGAGGGCGCGCTATGGAAGGAGAGACGACCGACATGATGATGACTCCCGTAAAAGAAAATCTCATGACGATAAGGAGAAAAGTCATATAGCCGAAGATTCAAGAAAGCGAGCCATGCTAAGCGAAAAGTCTTCATCTGAAGTTTCTAAAGTGCATGCTGCTTCTATCTCTCTAGACATCCCCTCTAGCTCTCCTGCCCTTCAAAGAGCTGACATTCAGGCAATCATTAATAGGCCTCCTTATCAAGTTAAGAAGCCTCCACCTGCACTCCAAAGCCGATTTCCACATTGGTGTTTGAAAGGAGTACGCTTTGATCTGGACTTGGTCCCAATTGATAAGCAGGCCATGCTGAGAAATCTCGATGCTGTCAAGCTTGATATCGAAAGAATGTCCGGCTGGCAAAAACTAGTTGATGAGCTTTAGAGGGTAAATTGCTTAAATCTCGAGGCCATGCCGACCATGGAAAGTGATAAGTCTGAATGGCAAAAAGTCCTTGATCAGCATGATACGGAGATGAAGAACATCACTGCCTACAACGAGAAACTTGAGGCTGAAGTCAAGAAGCTCAAAGATGATCTTGCCACCTCTTCCACTTCTTATACTCAAAAGGAAGAGGTTCTTCAAAAGCAAGTAAGAGATGCCCACGCTAGTCAATGAGATGCTGAGGCTAAACTTGAAGCATAGCAAAAAATCGTGGAAATCTACCGCAACGATGTTGCTCAGCTGCGGGAAAAGACTAGCTCCCAAGATTTGGAGATTGTGATGTTAAAGGCCCAGCTTTCTAAGGCTGAAAAGGAGCGTGATGAGGCCATCGCTGGAAAAGCAGCAGCTGAACAGTTGCATGAGGCGACTAAGGCCAACATCAGCTCCACTCTATTCGAGTTTTATATTCAAAGTGTCTTGGGGCGTGGCAGTCTTTCATTTTTGGGCCCAAAGTGTGAGATTACTTTAGCTGAAGTGTGGGAGGCAGTAGTTGAAATGCTTAGAGATGCTGGCTACGCCGAGGAGGATCTTGAGGCCTATTATTTGGATGATGAGGGTCGTGCCGCCCTTGCCAGAGGGAGAGAATAACTTGCAAAGGAGCGAGCCGAAGCGGCGGAAGGAGAGCATTTGGGGAAGGCACCTTTGACCGACCCAACTCGTCCTTCGGCTTCGGTTGACATTGATATTATTGGCTCTAGTTCTCACTCTCCGCCTCCTGCCAAAGCCGAAACGGAAACTTCACCTGCTCATGCCAAAGACGAGGCTCAAGAAGGCACCGAAGTCCAGGATTTTGAAATTGACGCGATAAAGCCAACCTCTCCAGGTAACTTCAATACTGATCCAGCTCAAGTGGACTACTCGTTTGCTTCAAATGAGCTCGATGAACTTCTTGCTTTACTTAAATCTCGACGTGCCACTATCTCCTCTCTTTGCGAGAAACACTGATGTTTAACTTTTCTTCTTCTGTAGCGAAAACAACAAGTGTTGTATAGGCTTCGCCTCCTCCAGCCTTTGCCCCTCCACCTCTTCAAGTTACTCCTTCTCTTGCTTCTCAACCGGGGTCGCAAGAAGAACAAATAGAAGCTTTTCAAGGCTTAGATGACCCGGCCGCTTCACAAGAGCAGAAAGCTAAAGAGCTTGAGGAGGGTGAGAAGACCCCGGAGGAATTTACTGCCGATGATACAAAGCTGATTGATCTTATCGCTTTGGGCAGCGAATATTCTTCAAAGAAGATGGGAAATCGTGGAATTTCAAAGAGAAGGAAGGGCACTTCTTCTGGCGATGAGAAAGCAGAAGAGGATCCAATTGCACCTCTTTCTCCTTCTTCCCCGACTCGCTCAGGCCGACTCAAGAAGCTAACCATTAGGCCAAGTGAGGGCCCCAAAGGCGGCGGGAAGAAGAAGTAATGGGCCTGGTTTTATCCTTCTTGTTTTGCTTTTTTGCTTTTTGCTTGCATTTAAAGATTTGTATTGACCGGAGATTGTGCGGGTACCGGCCCCCGCTTTTCGAAACCTGCGCATGTATACAAATCTTTTATAGTATGGAATAAAATGATTCTTTATACTTGTACAAACTTTTGTCTGTATTTATAAATGCATTTATTCCTTTTTAACACACAAGTTTCTTTATTTTCCTTATATGATATTGCAGTGAGCTCGTGGTATGTTGCTTGAGCGTTTCTTTTATTAATGCAGCTATATTATATTGCCCCCATATCACGGCTCATTGCAATCTTCTGTATTTTGAGGAGAGTCGTACTCTTACTTTGGAGAATAATTCTTCCATTTTGAGGAAATATCATTCTGCTTTAGTAGAGTGTGCTTTGTATTGGAGAAGTTTTCTCTCTCTCTTTTTTTTGAAAGAGTTTTTACACTTCACTTTCGGAGATGGTCGCTTTTATTTTTGAGAAGTGGATTCCCCTACGCGGTGAAGTGGACCTCTGAAGAGGGCTTTGATTTGTTTGTGCCTCCGAAGAGGGCTTGGAAGGGAACTTCCCCCTTGAGAGTAGAAGTGGGCCTCCGAAGAGGGCTTTTTGGCACTTCCCCCTTGAGAGGAGAAGTGGGCCTCCGAAGAGGGCTTTTTGGCACTTCCCCCTTGAGAGGAGAAGTGGGCCTCTGAAGAGGGCTGTTTTGGCACTTCCCCTTTGAGAGGAGAAGTGGGCCTCCGAAGAGAGCTCTTTTGGCACTTCCCCCTGGAGAGGAGAAGTGGGCCTCCGAAGAGGGGCACTTCCCCTTTGAGAGGAGAAGTGGGCCTCCGAAGAGAGCTCTTTTGGCACTTCCCCCTGGAGAGGAGAAGTGGGCCTCCGAAGAGGGCTTTTTGGCACTTCCCCCTGGAGAGGAGAAGTGAGCCTCCGAAGAGGGCTTTTTGGCACTTCCCCCTTGAGAGGAGAAGTGGGCCTCCGAAGAGGGCTTTTTGTTTGCCTGAAAGTTAATTCTCGTAGTTAAATGGATCCACGGGGCAGACGCAAGCTATTGTTAGCTAGGGCCTGGTGCCTTCACTTCGGGAAGGTGCCCCTTCGGTGGTCCCACCAAACGTTTGTGAGAAGCATTTTGTTTTTGGGCATGCCTCGTTGGAGGGCTTTTTTGTGCCTCCGAAGAGGGCTTTTTTGGCACTTCCCCTTGAGAGGAGAAGTGGGACTCCGAAGAGGGCTTTTTGGCACTTCCCCTTTGAGAGGAGAAGTGGGCACTTCCCCCTTGAGAGGAGAAGTGGGCCTCCGAAGAGAACTTTTTGGCACTTTCCCCTTGAGAGGAGAAGTGAGCCTCCGAAGAGGGCTTTTTTGGCACTTCCCCCTTGAGAGGAGAAGTGGGCCTCTGAAGAGGGCTTTTTGTTTGGCTCGCCAGGAAGCTTGCATCCCACAGTTAAGTGGATCCACGGAGCAGACGCAAGCTACCTAACTAGATGTTTGTTTGCACAAACGATCACAATTAACTAGCAAGGGCCTGGAACCATCACTTCGGGAAGGTGCCCCTTCAGTGGTTCCACCAACCTTTTTTGGTTGAGAGACCAGATTCCATTTTGGCTTTTTTTTGTCTGCTTACCCATGTCTTTTCATCATCTGCCCCCCAGCGATTCCTCATTATCATTTCCAAGTACATGTTCCTTTCTTTTGCAAGTTGTTTGCTTTTCTTTTTTCCAGAGAAGTGCATTTCATTGTTAAGTGAATCCACGGGGCAGATGCAAGCAACCTAATTGGATGTTTGTTTGCATAAACGATCGCAACCAGCTAGCAAGGGCCTGAAACCTTCACTTCGGGAAGGTGCCCCTTCGGTGGAATCACCAACTGTTTGTAAGAAGCGCTTCTTATGTAGGAATTGAATCTGGAATTTTTGTGACTTGACATTTGTTTGTCGAGTGATTTGTAGGAATCGCTTGGCCTTGTGATGTGTTGAATATGTAAGCTTTGCCTTGATAGCCTGCAATATTAAATCGACATTTTAGCAATATATTTAAGATACATGCACATCAAAATGAGACAGGCATTTTATAGTATTAGAGAACACAAAGTTTATAGTGGTTCGGCCAAGAATTGGGCCTATATCCACTTTATAGTTCTTATTTTTGATTTGCATTGATTTTACAATGGTTGTAATACAAGAATGATACGTCCATAATTATTTTACAAATTTGTGCATAGCTTCTAAGTAAAATATGGACGCAAGTGATTGTTGTTCCAGGCTCTCGGAATTGGATCTTGAATCGCCTACAAAAGTCCTGAAATTCTTCGCTTTCGAATTGGGTACCATTGTCTGTGATTATCTTCTGAGGCACATCATACCTGCAAATGATATTTTTAGTTACAAAGTTTATCATCTTTTTAGAGGTAATGGTAGCCAAGGGTTCAAATTTAGCCCATTTAGTGAAATAATCAACAGCAACAATAGCACATTTGATTCCGGACTTGGCAATCGACAAAGGCCCAATGAGATCTATCCCCCAAATGGAGAATGGCCATGGACTGACCATCTGTGCTAGCTTGGTGGAAGGTGCTCTTGGGTTTTTTTTTGCAAATCTCTGGCATCTGTCACACTTTTGGGATTAGCTAGCAGCGTCTTGATTAATATCTGGCCAAAAATACCCATAGCGGAGAATTTTCTTTGCTAGAGTTTGGCCACCTGAATGATCCCTACACTCTCCTCCGTGCACCTCAGCTAAAATTGTCTTAGCCTCTTCCTTGGTTACACATTGGAGTAATGAGCAGGAACTTGTTGCCCCTGAGTGATGAGGTTGGGTCAGTTCTGTTTCTCTTCACATATTGTTGTAGCTTATTCTGTCTCAACAGCTCTTCAATCAAATTCTTTGAATGGCGACATTCATTAGTGTCATGGTCAGGTTGATTGTGGAACCGACAGAATCTCCCATTATGCACGACAATTTTTCCAAGCCTCATCTTAGGTGGTTTGGGGTATTCAACAACGTCCTTGGTTGGGAAAAAGATATTCTCTGGAGTATCAGTTAAGGGAGTAAAATCTAAAGGTCTAAAGTGGCGAGTTTTCTTCGCATCTTTCTGCTTTTTTCCATCGTCATTCTCCCTCTTCTGGCCACCAGATTCCTTTTTGTTTGAAGCAACGTTGTTATTATCAATTTCAGTCACGACTACTTTTGCCGGCATAGCAAGGCTTTCTAGGCGCATAAATTCATCGGCCTTCTTGAAGAACTTCTCAAGTGAATTTGGCTCTTTCATCTTTAGCCATTTCCTAAATTCACTTGATTTGTCAATAGCTCGCATCAAGTAAGTTAGAATCATCCGAGGCTCTGCATTGTCAACTTCGGCCAAGGCTATATTAAAGCGGTTTAAGAAAGATTTGATAGACTCTCCGGGGCTTTGTTCGAGGCTGGATAATGACATTATGTCCTTGGTCTTTGAAGCATATAACCTGAACCGATCTTTCAATTTTCGAGTCAGGTCGGAGAACTGATCCACTGATCGAACTAGTAGCTTTGTGAACCAAAGTAGGGCCACTCCCTCCAAGTACACAGGAAAGTATCTGCACTTGATCTCATCTGTCGCTCATGCACCTGTAATATGCCAGTCATACTTGTATAAGAACTGGTTAGGATCACTTGTCCCCTGATAAGCTGGAATAGTAGGGGGAAGAAACTTCTTTGGAAATTCAGCCTTCAGAATTCTTTCAGTAAAAGAAGTCTTGCTTGGAGCAAACCCCCAGTCACTTTCATCTTCATCCCTTTGCATGCTTTCCTTCACAATTTGTCGAATCATTCCCGAGAGGTACTCCTCATCGTTTAGAGGCCCCGCGGCACAGACGTCAGCTACTTTTCCAGAATTTTGCCTGGACAAACGTTCACGAAGAGTTGGTTGCGGCCTTGAACCTCCGACTTGGGGAGGTGCCCCTTTGGCCGTGCCAACTGCCCTTTGAGGAATACTTTTCCCTTGGGAATCATGAACATCTTTAGCAAAGGTTTCTTTATTGTTTTCTGGTTGTTGGTTAACTCCAAGCAAAGCTTTCAACCTGTCCAACATCAAAGTGTTCTAGGCATCCATTTGTTGATACAACCCAGACACTGCTGCATCTAATTCGGCCCTTGTGATTCCAACACTAGAAGCCGCTTGATTTGACGCGGGAGAAGTGGCGGTATTGTCATAAGCATTTCCAGATCTAGTAGATCTACTTTTCCTTCCAGGAGCCATAATTTCGGATAGACTTCTGGTTCTTAGAGAGAGTCTTTCAACAAATCTTTGTGGATCAATGATGAGAGCACTCCTGAGTTCAATTCTCAGTGAAAGCACCAAAAATGTTAACGCTAAAAATGTACGCTAACACCCGGGTGTGAGTTGAGTTATAGCGAAAGCACCACCCGTTGGTACGGGAACTAAAAGTAAGCAGAAAATAGCGAAAAATAGCAAAGAGACAACAATTTTTATAGTGGTTCGGCTTAAAGTCAAGCCTACGTCCACTTAATCTTTTCTCTTATTGATTTGATTACAAGCTTCACAATATTTCTTCAATCACAACACCGTTAAGGCAAATCAATAGAACTTTGATGTAGAAAAGCTTCTTGAATTCATATTGAATGAACTTGATCTTTTCCAAGAGTCTTTGAAGTGTTGTTGACGTTTGAAGTGTTGTCGAAGTTGTGAAAACAGCAGAGTCTTGGCGTTCGAAAAGGTCCAAAAGCCCCCCCCCCCCAAAGTGGAGTAGGTGGAGTATTTATAGGGGAGTCTTGGAGTTAGGTCGTGTGGCGTAGGCCGTGAGCAACCTAAGGAGTTGCGACCTAAGAGTGATCCCGAGGTAGTCTAAGTCGCCAGCGACTTAATGGAGCCATCTTGGACGAGATATATGCTGTGAGTGACTTAACATGTATAGCACAAGTGTTATCTCGGCTTGCTTAGGTCGTGAGCGACCTAATGGAAAAGGCAGTGCGCATGCGGCTTAACCGTGAAGCTTGCTGGGTTGCTAGGCCATTGAGACGCTAGGTCGCTAGGCTGTTGAGACGCTAGGTCGCTAGGTCATTGAGACGTGCCATGTTGAACCACTCTGTACTTTAGGTCGGTAGGTCGCTCCCTGCTGTAGGTCGTTGGGTCGCTTTGTGCTTTAGGTCGGTAGGTCACTCCCTGCTGTAGGTCGTTGGGTCGTGTAAGTCGCTAGGCCGTGAAAAAGAGTGGTGTTAACAGAAACCATAAAGAAAGAGGAATCATGGATGACGCTGATCAAGGATTACCTGATCGAAGGTATACTCCCTTGGGATCGGAACAAGCAAAAGAAGCTACTTTGGAAGCACCAAAATTTATCTTGCAGGATGGAATTCTTTACAGGAGGGGATTCTCTACTACCCTACTCAGATATGTAACCAACAGCGAAGTCAAAAGGATCCTCCAGGAAGTCCATGATGGTATTTGAGGAAACAACAGTGCAAAGTATACTCTAGCAAAGAAGGTCCTCCGATATGGTTACTTCTGGCCAACCATCAATCGTGATGCAGTGGACTGCCCTAGACGATGTGTGCAATGCCACTAAATTGCCAAAATATAGAGAACTCCATCTACAGTTATTACTCCAATAGTTGGCCTATGGCCATTTGCGGTCTAGAAAATTGACCTGATCAGCGTGCTTCTAATTTCTGAAGGAGGAGCCGAATATGCTACCGTTGCTGTTGATTACTGCACAAAATGGACCGAAGCGGAACCACTGGTTACCATTACTACTAAAAAAGTAATTAACTTTGCCATAAAAAATAGTATTTGTAGGTTTGGAGTGCCATAGAAAATCATCATAGACAACGGTACTCAATTTGAAATCGTTGAATTTAAGGAATTTTGCAAGCGTTTCCGCATCGTAAAGAGTTTCTTCGTAGTGGCACACCCTTAAGAAAACAGGCATGTGGAGGCAGTGAAAAAAATCATCAAGTCCACCATCAAAAAATGGCTAACGAAAGTCAATGGAAATTGGGTTGATGTGCGCTCACTTGCATATCGGCTTATAGGACGATAGACAAGTCAGCAACTGGATTCTCACCATTCACCCTATCATATGGATCAGAAGCAATGATCCTAGTTGAATTGGAAGTTCCCACCCATTGGAAACAACATTTCAATCAAAAACAAAATGAGCCGCTCCTGGTTGAGTCACTTGATTTGATTGGTGAGAAGCAAGAGGAAGCCAAGATAAGGACCTCGATTCACTAAAAAAGGTTAACACGACACTTCAACTCCATGGTCTGCAACCATGCTTTCGAAGTGGGAGATCACATCCTAAAACGGACCTATCCTGCAATAGGAAAACTCAAACCAAACTGGGAAAGGCCTTACTCAATCAGGCAAAAGCTTGAAAATGACACTTTCAAGCTGACTGCAGTCAAAGGAATTCAGATTCCCCATGTGTAACAGCCCTAATTTTTGATAACATTATTTAGAAGATTTAATTAGATAAACTAAATAGAATAATGTCAATGTAAGTGATAAGAGGATTGAGACTTGAATTAATTAATTAAGGACTGAGCCTAATATAATAACTAATGGGCTTAAGAATAGGGTTTTTGATTTACTAAATCGCATAAGAGCATATTAGGGATTGTCGTCCATAGCTTCCACCCTTATATATATTTCGTTCCTACCATTTTCTTCCCATTCACGCCAGTTTTGAAAACACAAACCAAAAGATAGAGGAACAGCCAACCATAAGAGGAAGAAGAATTCAAAATTAAAGCTAGAAAATCAAGTTTAGGGGAAATCAATCTCAATCCAATCTCCTTATCCAGATCAAGGTGAATAATAATTCCATCTCTATTTTGTTTTCGATCGTTTATTTTAGGATTTAAGGGTAAATTTATTTTTATGATATATTAGATAATGACATGCTTGATTCATGATTTATATGATTTAAACAAGATTGTTTAAAAGAATTTTTGCATGGTTTTAGGTCAAAACTGAGACTTAATGTTGTTCAAATGCCATGGAAAAAATTTATGTTATGAGAAACGTGATTTTGGACTTGGGTTTCAATTTTTATAATTTTTCAAGCTATGGAAAGTTTATTATGAATTTTTAAAGGAAATTATGGTTATTTGGGTTTATAAATTTATTTTGGAAAATATACTGAGAATTTGGGTCTAGAATTTTGATATGTTAAATAACATGTGAAAAGTGAATATCTGGAATTTTTAGGGATTTTCCCAATGTTATTTGATATGCAAAATAAATTGTTTTAGAAGAGGGACTTCTTTCTAAAAATTGGAAGAGCTCAATTGATTAACTTAACTATGGTTTAGATCTGGATAGCGACAGTTATTTTTGAAAATGAATTTGAAAAAGTTAAGGCAACTAATTTGGTGTTGACACGTGGCAGGTTAGTTAGAGAAAAGTTTACTTTATAAAGAACTAAACCAGGTTTACTCAGAAAATAAGTTTCGCCTGCTTCAGAAAGCACCTTTCGACATAGATGCCTCCGCCTTTATCTTTGTTGAAACTTACCAGGCTAAAACAAATATAAAAGGTATCACAAAGATGGTACGTAGTGGATTGGAAGTAGGTGGAAGGTATGGTATCGAAAGCATAGCTTCCGAAGGAGTCGTAACCTTGGTTTGTTTTTAAAAGAAAAAGCGCCTGCCTTTGTTTTGATTTAGCCCTTGATAGAGATGAAGCGTTTGATTTTGAAGGAGGATTTAAAGAAGGTTTCGAAAAGGTTACCATTAACTTAAGACTGCTTTCGACTGGGTTTCTTACTTATGAAAGAATGTTTTGAAAGAAGGTGTTCTGACCTAGTCGAAACCCAACTACCATTCTATAGACTTTCGATGGTGTTGAAGTTATCAACGCTGTCAGAAGGTACTTTGTTTTATAAAGTTTAGGCCACTTCCTATAGCTTTCGAAAGGGGTTAGGGGTTTCGAGGGTGATGGTTTCGAAAGGGATTTCGACGCAAACCTTCCATTGTTTTACCCAGATGTTTTATGCTTTCGAAAGAGTTGGTGCCGACACCATCAAGTTTTCCCTAGTATTTTTATGTGATAAAGGATAGTTTCAAAAGAGTTGCTTTCACCTATATTCACTTTGACCCAAATAATGTTTTTAATTATAAATCCAATACTTTCGAAAGGGGTACTTTCAAGGATTTCAGAAGGGTTACTTCCATTGGTGTCGAAAGTGGTACTTTCAATTGGTTTCGAAGCTATGCTTCTAAAGTTAAATGATAATACTTTAATATGTTTGAAAGCTTTGAAAGGCAGATTAGAAAGTATTATAAGGCAGAAGCCGAATGTTTTGATGATAGATTTTTAAGGCTTTCGAAGGAGGTCATCCTATAAAGTCGAAAGATAGGTTTCGAAGGCATTGAAAGGTTTTATAACCCGAACTCTATTTTAAAGAAAAAATCCATGGCTAAATTAATGGAATTTTTATAATGGTTTTAATAAGAAGCTATCTTTGATAAAATAATCGGTTAAAGGGATTAGATGTGTTTTATTTTAAACCCACGGGAGTGGTATTACTATGTTGTTATGTTGCTTCTTCAAGTATGAATATATTCACTTTATAATGAACCCACAACTGCATTTTGGGGATAAAGGGTAGAAGATTCAGTTAGTTAACCCAGTAGTGAATATAAATTGATTGAACTCTTGAATGAGTATAATTGCATCCAGGAGGTATGGAAGACCAGAATATATGATGCTAAAATATAAAAGAAAGATATTGGCAAGGGCCAATAGGTTCTCAATAAGCCTATAAAAACTGTGTATTTGGAAAAGATATTGGCAGGGGCCAATATGTTCATAGTTAGCCAATAAAAACTATGTATAAAGGAAGATGTCAGATATATATGTTCATAGTTAGCCTATGGAAACTATGTATAAAGGAAGATGTCAGAAAGACAGGTTCATAGTAAGCCCATGAAAACTATGATCGGATACCGGCAAAGATTAGTAGTTTTGCAGTTAGCCCATGAAAACTATATCCGGATAAAATATTGACAGATTTTAATAGGTTCCTAATGAACCTATGAAAACTAGGATAAGAGAAAGGATATTGGGATTACCAATAGGTTCCTAGTCAACCCATGAAAACTAGGATAAGATTAAGATATTAGAGTTGCCAATAGGTTCATAGTGATCCAATGAAAGCTATGTAATTAGACAGGGAGTCCTTAAATGTTTGACCAGTCATTAGTCACTTATGAAAACTAATAGGTTAATAGTAATCCTAGAAACTATAATTAAGACAGATAGTCTAAAGTGAAGGGGGATAGGTAATCTAGAATTGATTCATTTGTTTTGCATATCATCATATTATAATGTTTTGAATTTTTTTAACCATTGTGGATGTAGGAGCACAGTATATGGTTTTATAAAGGTTTTTAGTCACTAGTGGGGGGGGGGGGAAACCGTTTCACCAAGCGGTGTGGTCTCACTGGATATTTTAATGATTTGAGATGGTAGATTATTATTCATACTGGGCTTTATGTCTAATTCAAAGTTTATGTTTTACCCTTGAACTCTTGGGTACTCATTTAATTTTGAGCAGTTTGAGAGTTGAGGTTTTTAGGTATCTCTTAAGACGAATAAGCTTTCAGACACGTGTAGGAGGCATGATGGCTATTTGGAGCTCTCTTTTCTTTTAATTCTGCTGTGTTGTTTGGTATGAAAAAGTTGTTATATTTCCTGTATATACTCTGATCATCCAAAATGGCATCTTCATATGTTGCTCTTGGCATATGTTACAATAATATATTTTCTCTGAACGTGGTTTGCGAATTTGGAATTATGTAATGAATTGAAAATATTGTGGAATGAAATGTGATTTTGATCAAAGTTTAATTTTTTTCCATATTTATGTGTTTTTGTGTATCAACGAATCTTACACCGCCATATTTGATCGTCGAGAATTAATAACTATGGATGACTGCAACATCCACTGCCATTAGTATTAGGCCTCTAAGTAGGGGGATGTTACAAGTTATCAGAGCATAGGTTTATGAAACTTTAAAAGAAAGTCAAACCTAATCTAATGAGTTTGGAAATATGATCAGGGTTTGGGTTAACGCTATACTTACATACTTGTATTTGATATATATATATATATATATATATATATATAAGTACGTATTCCCTTCTCTCTTAGACCATTCATCTATATCTTACTAAGGCTCGTATGTAGATTTATGAGATATAAGATACGAAAGCAGGAAATGGAAGAAGAAATCTAGTTAGAGGAAGCACCGCAACCAATGAAAATGCTCGACCTAATACCAGAAGCAATCAAGGTCGATAGGCTATGGCTAATCCAAATGCTGAAGCCAATGTTGGTGCTGAAAATCTGCCATTATATGTGGGGATGGCATATCAGTTATTAGAAA
The DNA here is from genome assembly GCA_030765085.1 of Allium cepa. Taxonomy (NCBI): domain Eukaryota; kingdom Viridiplantae; phylum Streptophyta; class Magnoliopsida; order Asparagales; family Amaryllidaceae; genus Allium; species Allium cepa. Next base: position 795,706,855 of record CM060941.1, on the reverse strand, counting down.
ATCATTTGCAAGCTGGAATTGCCGGTAATGTTGAAGGAGCTAATCCTGTGGCTCTAGTTGGGAATAATTAGGCTAAGCTAAGAAGAGACTACACCAGTGTATGTGGACAACCGTTTGTTGAAACGGGGGATGCTGTGGAGGTTGGGAATTGGCTATTGAGTTGTGAAAGGATGTGCACTGATCTAGGCTTGGATGGTGGTCAAAAGAGAAGGCTAACCTCTAGGCAGTTACAAGGGGCAGCGCTTCACTGGTAGAATAGTGTGACCATCGAGGTATCGAAGGAAGAGTTGATATGGGTTGATTTTAGAAGAAGGCTTGAGAAGATGTTTCTATCTGAGTTTGCTAAGTCTGGATTGATGAGGAAATTCATGGATCTAGTTCAAGGAGAGATGTCAATGGTCGAGTATGCAGCTAAATTTGGTGAGCTGTCTTGATATGGATGTGCTTTGGTTGACACTGATGTCGGAAGAAATGAAAGGATCATTCGAGGACTGAGACCTGGGCTTGCTACAATGACCATGAACTATATTCGAGAACCTTGTAATGTGGTTGTGGAGATGGCCATTTGCCATTAATAGATGCTTGTTATTTCTGTGAGAGAAAAGCCAGTTGAATCCCAGGGGTCCTCAGGAAATGAAGAGGAAGTTCTTTCTGAAAAAGGAAGCCCAAAAAGGGGATGCTGCCAAGAAGGAAAAGGCTGATTTGGTTTGCTACAAATGTGACACAAAGGGTCATTATGCAAATGAGTTCCAGTCAGGAAAGGGGAATAAGGCTGCAGATAGAAAGAATGTGAAATGCTTTAACTGTGATCAAATTGGGCATTACAAGAACCAATGTCCAGAGCCAGCCAGGGCGGATAAGGGGAAGGTTTTTGCTGTTGGATCATCAGCTAATCCAACTGTAGCTGGTAAAGAGAAAACTATGACAGAAGGTACGTTTTTGATTTAGAGTATACAGTTAGGATACTTTTTGATACCGGTGCATCACATTCATTTATGTCTCAATGTTTCGTTAATAGTTTATGCTTAGAACCCACATACCTTATTACTTCTTCAAGGGTTGTGAATCCAATTGGAAGGTATGCAACTCTGAGGATGAGATGTAACCAGTTAGAACTTGATTTGTTAGGTCATAAGTTTGCATGCAGTTTGTATGTTTATGATTTTGTACATTTCAAAATCATTTTGGGTATGGACTGGTTGAGGAGGTATGAGGCCAGGATATTTTCTAAGGATGGGGAGACATCTTTGGGACACCCAGATAGTCATAACCGAATTATATTCTTAGTAGAGAATTTTGACTGGAGTAATTATGATTTGTTAAGTGCAATGAAAGTGGAAGAAGAGCTAATTTAGGTTCGAATTACAAGAGAGTTTGTAGATGTTGAATTGCAAGAGAGTTTGCAGATGTCTTTGAGCTAGTCGTAGGACTACCACTGAAACGGGCTGTTGAGTTTTAGATATATCTTGTGTCGGGAGATGAACCTGTAAGTAGACCACCTAGTAGGATGACACCGATAGAGATGAAGGAGCTGAAGGTGCAGCTAGTGGATCTAGAAGGAAGGAATTTCATTAGACCAAGCAGTTCGCCTTGGGAAGCGGCCGCAGTATTCGTGAAGAAACCAGATGGACCGTTGAGTATGTGTATTGACTATCGTAAGCTAAACGAAAGGACGATAAAGAATAAGTATCCTTCGCCAAGAATTGATGATCTATTTGATCAGTTGAGTGGAGCCACAGTGTTTTCCCAATTGGATTTGGCGACAAGCTTCCATCAGTTGAGAGTGATGGAGGACAATATTCCTTTGACTGCATTTCGGACTAGATATGGTTGTATGAATGGTTAGTAATGCTATTTGGGTTGACGAATGCACCTGCTTTCTTTGTGGATTTGATGAATCGAGTCTTCCGAGAGTATTTGGATAGATTCATGTTGGTGTTTATAGATGACATGTTGGTATACTCTAAGGATGACAGAGAGCATGAAGATCATCTTAGAGTTGTGCTAAAGATGCTGAGGCAGAATCAGCTAAAGGCAAAGTTTTCCAAGTGTCGTTTTTGAAAGAAAGAGGTTAAGTTCCTTGGTCGTGTGGTTTTAGAGAAAGGATTGTCAGTTGTTCCAGATAAGATCGAAGCTGTGAACAATTGGAAGAGATCACAGATGGTGATCAATATCAGAAGTTTTCTTCGACTGCTGGCTATTACCGAAGATTGATCAAGGATTTCTCACGGATAGCAACGCCTTTGACTAAGCTTACCAGGAAGGAAATGAAGTTTGTTTGGTTTGATAAATGTGAGGAAGCGTTCATTAAGTTAAAGCCTTTGTTGATTAACGCTTCAGTGTTAGTATTTCCAGATGGAAACCAAGGGTTGGTAGTATACATCGATGTGTGTGGAATTGAACTGGGAGCAATGTTGATGCAGAAGGGCAAAGTCATTGGCTACACATCTAGGCAGATTAGACTGCACGAAGTAAGATATCCTACTCATGAATTGGAGTTAGTTGCGACGATTTTTGACTTAAAGATTTGGAGGCATTATCTATTGGGGGTGAGATTTGAGTTATTTACCGATCATAAGTCTTTAAGATACTTATTCTCTTAGAAGGAGTTGAATATGCAACAATAGACGTGGTTGGAATTTTTAGCTGCTTATGATTTTGGTTTAGAGTAGACACCAGGGAAAGGTAATATGGTAGCTGATGCTCTTAGTAGAAGACACCAGAATGGGGTGTTGGCTATGTTGGAAGAGTGGAAAGATCAAGAAGCTTTGGCCAGTTATAGTGTGCAATTAAGATCAACTGCTAGTTCTAGTCAGAGTACTGCCATGTTGACATGTTTTGAAGTTCGACTTGTGTTGATTGAGAGAATAGCTTCTGAACAGAAGGAAGATCCATTATTGGCCGAGAGGATCGGAAGGCTTGAGGTTGGAACCGAGGTCGATGATTTGAAATTTTTTATCTTGACCAGAGAGGAAGGTTGAGAAAGAAGGGATGGTTTTGTGTTATGTGTTCCAGATATAGAGAACTTGAGGAGAGAAGTTCTTGAGGAATGTCATCGATCTAAGTTTACAATTCATCCTGGAGGGACCAAGATGTATCAAGATATGAAGAGGAGCTTCTATTGGGAAGGCATGAAGAGGGATGTTGGTTTATGTGTTAGGAAGTGTGTAAACTGACAACGAGTGAAAGTTGAACATTAAAAGCTGAGTGGGTTGATTCAGCCTTTAGAGATTCCAGTTTAGAAATGGGATTCGATATCCATAGATTTTATTGATGGGTTGCCAAGGTCAATGAGAGGAAATGAGAGTATATGGGTTATTTTGGACAGGTTGACCAAGGGTCCCCATTTTATTCCAGTAAAGTCGACCAGATTGGCATGTGTTCTGGGAAAGTTGTTCATAAAGAACATATTTAGACTTCATGGAGTTCCTAGTAGCATAGTCAGCAATATAGATGCTTTATTTAATAGTCAATTCTGGAAGAGTCTACAGGATGTGTTTGGTACTAAGCTCAGGTTGAGTACCGCATATCACCCACTGACGGATGGGCAAACAGAGAGAGTCCATAAGGCACTCAAGGATTTATTGAGAGCTTAGTGTTGGATTTTGGTGGATCTTGAGAGGATCACCTGCATTTGGTTGAGTTTTCCTATCTTAATAGTTACCAGACTAGTATAGGAATGACGCCTTTTGTAGCTTTATATGGAAGGCCATGCAAATCCCCTGCATGTTGGTTAGAGACTGGAGACGGATTGGTCGTAGGTCCATATTTGGTAAGGGAGGCATCAAAGAAGATTGAGTTGATCTAGAACGGATTAAGGAATATCGATCCAGACAGAAGAGTTATGCAGATAAAAGGCATAAAGACCTAGAGTTCTCAGTTGGAGACAAGGTTTTCATTAAGGTATCACCGATGAAGGGTGCGGTACGGTTTGAAAAATCGAGAAAGTTGGCCCTGAGATATGTTGGTCATTCCAGATTATAGCAAGTATTGGAAAGCTTGCATACAGAGTTGAGTTGCCGAGAAGTATGACAGGTGTCCATAATGTATTTCATGTGTCTCATCTTCGCAAGTATATGCATGATCCCGTGGCTACCATTCCTCAGATAGAGTTGAAGAACTTGGTAGTAGAGCCTGATTTGACTTTTGTGAGGCAACCAATTTGGGTTGTTGAGAGAAATGAGAAAAGATCAGGGAACATGACAGTCAAGTTGGTGAAAGTTCAGTGGAGTGACAATAAGAGAGACTGTACTTGGGAGACATAGGATATGATTTGAGATACTTATCCTGATCTACTCTAAGGGTATGTCTATATTAGATTTATATAGATATTTCCTAGTAGGGTACACTAGTATGGTTGTTAGGTGTCATTACAGATGATTGCTATGTTTAGTATTTAGTCCTTACTGAATTTCAAGGACGGAATTCTTCAAAAAGGGGAGCCTGTAACACCCCTAATTTTTGATAACATTATTCAAGAGATTTAATCAGATAGATTAAATATAATAATGTAAATTTAAGTGATATATGGATTGAGACTTGAATTAATTAATTAATCAAGGGCCGAGCCTAATATAATAACTAATGGGATTAAGATTGGAGTTTTTAGTTAATTAAATCACATAAAGGCATATTAGAAATTGTTGTCCATAACTTCCACCCTTATATGTATTTCGTTCCAACCATTTTCTTTCCATTCACTTCATTTTTGAAAACGCAAACCAAAAGATAGAGGAATGGCCTGCCATTAAGAGGAAGAAGAATTCAAAATTAAAGCTAGAAAATCAAGCTTAGGGGAAATCAATCTCAATCCAATCTCCATATCTATATCAAGGTGAACAATAATTTTATCTTTATTTTATTTGAAATCATATGTTTTCGGACTTAAGGTAAATTCATTTTTATGATATATTGGACGATGATATGCTTGATTCATTATTTATTTGACGTAAACAAGATTGTTTAAAAGAATTTTTGCAGTTTTAGGTAAAAACCCAGACTTAATGATGTTCAAATGCCATGGGGAAAATTTATGTTATGAGAAACATAATTTCGGAGTTGGGTTTCAATTTTTATGATTTTTCAAGCTATGGAAAGATTATTATGAATTTTCAAAGGAAATTATGGTTATTTGGGTTTATAAATTTATTTTGGGAAATATATTGAGAATTTGGGTCTGGAATTTTGATATGCTAGATAACATGAGTGTTTGCTAAAAAATTGGGCAAACACTTGTTAATCTGATTTTTAGTTTAGCCTTGTTGGATTGTGTTTATCTTGCGACTCTTTAGACGTTTCAAGTTATAATAAATTGATCCTTAGCAGATACCGAAGTGATTAGCAAACTCGAGATTTAGAAAAACAGATAAGTAAAGAACAAGTGGCATAGGGTTTTTATAGTGGTTAATCCAGAATGTGCCTACATCTAATTTCCATCTTATTATTGTTTCTTAGATTTGGTTGCAAGTAAAAGATTTCTCGGAGCGATTAGAGAAACTAGAATGACTAGGGTGGTAGATTTAAGTAGAGTTTCTCCCTTTCTTCCCAAACCTTTGTCCCTATTGTTGTTGAGAAGCTCAGTATTTATAGATTGAGGTTGTGAGGCATGGAGGAGAGGTTATAACTACCTGGTTCTGGTTCGGTATTAGTGTTTGGGACTGGTGGCTCGGTAATCTTGGATCAGCAATCTCCATCCTTTGGAGGATCCTCTTTACCGGTCCAAAAATATGGTTCGGCATGCCTGTTGTACCGAACCAAATGTTTGGTTCGGTAAATGGTGGGTCGTGCCGGACCAAATATTTGGTCCGGCATACCAGAGAATGCTGGGCCAAACATTTGGTCCGGTACTTCTAAGGATGTCGGTCCAGATACTTGGTCCGGTATACCATATTGTACAGGACCAAATATCTAATCCGGCATGCTGGCCCAAATGATTTGTTTGGCATTTTTTCCGAGCCAAACATTTGGTCTGGGTAGCTCTAGCTCTTGCTCCATTTGCTTGCCTTTGGGCTTCTTCGTCCTTTGCTTGCCCGAAAACTGGCCTTACACTTGCCCCCCAAAGCATGTTAGGCATTTTGCTCGGCATGCTTTGTTCTGGTCCGGTCAGTAGCTCCTATCACCGAATGACACATCCTATGACTATTTGTTTTTCTATCTTCTTCCTTAAATACCGCCTTCCTTCTCCATTTTTCTTCATATTTTCTCGATCGAAATTTCCTAACCTATCTTGTTAAGTTGTAAACAGATTTTAGGTTCTTTTATCACCATCGACGTTCAGTGCTTACATGTTTTTTGCAATCTTGAGGTAAGCACTTTCTCTATTCGGTATTAGGTTTCATAATTCTAGGGTTTTGATGCTAGGCGACTTGACTTAAATCATTGAGAGACTAGAGTAGTTAGGTCCTCGTTCTCCTAAGGGCGTTTGAGGTGTTGGGAGATTCGCATTGGTTATGTGAGTGCATGTAATCATTCGCTTACAAAGTATTCGGTCAATTGCCCGAATAGTTTGTCACTAGCAGAGGCCAGAGGGGTTGCACATTTGTTTATATAGTTGTTAGGTGGAAGCTAACGTTTTCCTTGATGATGCCATGGGAAGGTACACTCTGGACCGGCAATCGGTGTATGGCCCTATCTGGCTTGGCATTAGCTCTTGACAATGCCAGACCAAGTTCGCCGAGCGTTTTGTCCACGGGTTTGCCGAGCAGAATTTGGTGAGGCTGGGGTGTGAAACTCTAGTTAGGTTTGATGATAGGAGATTCCAAACATGTTTTTAACCTCTATTCATATTTTGGATCTTTTTGCCGACGTTCGCTTCCCTTTTTCCTTTCCTTTTTTACTTTTTAACTGGAAGATGTCTTCTGGTCGCGAAACCTATTCTAAGTTTGCAGCTTCACAGCCTGCGGGAGCAGGTTCTTCTTCTGCGGATGTTCTAGCTAACCTCCCTAAGCAACCCAGCTCTACTTACTCACTAGTGGAAGGTTATACTCCTAACCAGATGTTGGCTAGGCCTTCTGAATGCTATCCCAATGCACTAACGATTGAGAAGTTAAACTCCATAGCTACCACATTTGGGATAAATCATAGAGATATCCTATTGCCTGTCCCGGATGATAGAGCTGCCTTTCCTCTAGGCGGATATATAGCGTACAACAAATATCATTGCATGTCCATAGTGATCCCACCACTTAATGCTTCGATTGCAGGCTTCGTCGTTTATTTGAAGGCTGCTCCAATGCAGCTTCAGCCGAATTCTAATGCTATCTTGACGTCCCTTTATCTGATATTCGTGAAGCGATGTCAGAGGACTCCAACTCACAGAGAGATTTGGTATTTGTACAATGTGAGGAGCTATAGGAAGGATAGCCCCTTTATCAGCTTGGAGTCTGCACATAAGTTCAAGCCCGTCCCGGATTTGTATTCCAAATTCAGCATGTTAAAGAAGGAGTATTTCTTTGTTCGTAATGACATCGTGGCTCAACATTCTTTCACCTCTGGATGTAAGTAGCTACTTTTCCCTTCCTCATTTTTCTTTCGCCTTGGTTACTTATCCCTTCATAATTTCTAGGTTGTGTGAAGGTAGCGGAGGACGCGGTTTAAAGAAGATGGCCAAAGGGAAAACAGTCCTTAGGGCAAACGTCATTAAGATTGGAGAAGTCGATGTAGGTTCACCATTTCCCATTGGATTTTTTCACTATAACCGGGTTTGAGATACATTTAGGGTAGATAGCCTCGCGAATAAAACCGTTAGCAAGTAGATTTTTTACTTCCTCGTTAAGGGCAGTTGAGCGTTCCATTCCTATGCTTCTATTCTTCTACTTGACCGGAGTTTTGGTTGGGCCTATGTTCAGGTAGTGAGAAGCTATCTCGGGGTATATTCCCAACATGTCTTTGTGGGTCCACGCGAACACATTCAAATTTCTACGTAAGAACACTATCAATTGGATTTTATATTTTCGTCTAGTTGTGACCCTATCTTGAAAAGCCTTATGCCATCGTGATCATCTACTGCAACATGTTCCATAGCCTACGTGGCTTGGCGCTGGCCTCCTCCTCTCTATCTCTTAGATCTAATTCATTAAACAGGTCGCTAGTACACTTGAGAGGAGGGGTCTTCTTTGATTGCTATGCTTCCATAGTTTTGGCATAGAGGGAGACCTTTACGTTTTTACCCTTCTCCTTCCTCTTTGTTCTGGCGGAATTCTATCACATAACAATCGCGGGTTGCATCTTGGTTACCTTTTACTTCTCCTATTACCCCATCGGTAGGGAACTTCATTGTCAAGCACCAAGGCGCTAAGAGTATCTGGAAATTTGATAATCACTACTACAAAACCGGCCATTTGCATCGGTTGTTTACCCCTCTTTTGCATCAGTTCAACAACCAATGCATATGCAACCGATGCAACAGACTTAACACTTTTGCATCAGTTCTGAAACCGATGCAAAACGGTCCTTTTTGCATCGGTTGTTACTAACAACTGATGCAAAATATCATGGTTGGTTGCTTGGACAGCCCCCATGTTGCATCGGTTGTAATGAAAACCGATGCAACTAATCCCTCTATTGCATCGGTTTTTTATAACAACCGATGCAAACTAATCCCTCTATTGCATCAACTATTTATACCTGATGCAAAAAAGCCATTCTCAGAAACCATTATTACAGTACTCAAATAGACTATATATATATATATATTATTGATTATAACAAACAATTATTGCATGCAATATTACTATCATTCAAAATTAAATTTGATGGCAAATACATAATCAGATTTAATAATTCTACAAAACAACGAAAAACATAAATAAATTCTAAAGAAAAATAAAATTAGAGGCATGAAACAGAAAAGTTACAACTGATATACTTGTCTAGAATCAATCAACCAAAGATGACTGAACTGTATGAAGGTAGTATCAATGTTGGCCAAGGAATTAGCAAGCATTGTAGATGAGGGTATTCCACAAGCTGTTTCTTGTATTGCTGTCTATAAATGAACGAACAGATGGCTCCCTTCCAAGATAATCTCTTATAATTTCATTTGGTTCTTTAGCTCCTCCTGGTGCCAGCACCTGCATATGTATAGTTTAGCTTGCTGATGTTCCACACTATCTATATGCAGTTCAATTAGATAGCAGTGAAGATTATGTGCGAATTCAGGCCAAAAAGACATTCATATTTTGGAAAATCACTGATATTAGATCCATGGCATCCTCGTAATGACTTTTAAAAACCAAAACTGAAAGTAATTGCAAGGTTATGATTGTACAATTTGGATACGTGGATGCAGATAACAGATGCTTTATCTCTAATTGGTAATTATATTGGAAAACCTATTTATCTGGACGAATTCACTTTACAAAAGAATTACAAAAAATATGCAGGGTTGTAAGTCCAGATTAATATACAATCTAATTTAGCAACATCAATCCCCATTCTACTACACAATGGTACTACACAATGGTAAAAGAAATTGTTTCAATAGACAGTGAGCAGTCTAAAACCTCTCGAACTTATGATGATATTGATCAGAAATAGGATTTAATACCAGCACTTCTGAATCACACGATCAACTTAACTTCCGTCATATGGAACTACCATATTTTATAGACGAGGATCCTCTACAAAAAGTGGCAGACACATAATTGTGGAGGAAATAAATAGTTGGTCAAATAGACGTACAAGATTATATCATAACTAATTTTGATTACTTGGCTATGCACAACGGTAAGGAAACTGTCAAGGGAAAAGCTCCTTCTAAAAGAAACTTAAGGAGCAATTCCAAAATTAAATGAGCCTTATTGCATGGAATGTTAGGGGCATGAACATAACACAAAGAATAAATGATGTGTTCAAACTTCTAACAAAATTTAAGCCAAAAATTGTTGGCTCAGTGGAGAATCAATTAAATGATACTAATATGCTCTGCTTAGACATAAAATTCCAAGAAGTTGTGATATTGTTATTAACAACACAATTCAGGTAAAGGGGAGGATACCGGTAATCTGGGATACTACAATATGAAGTTTATCAACAATTTCATCATCTACCCAGCATATTACTTTAAATGCAATCAATTCCGATGGTTTCCAAATGATTTTCACTGCTTTCTATGGCAGTAATACCTTTTGAGAAAGACAAGAATTACTATAGAACATTATACAAGAATCTTCCGCAATTTCCAATGCTTGGGTACTAATGGGTGATTTCAATAATGCTCCATCTACAGGTGCTAATGGTGCTAATGGGTGATTTCAATGGTAACCAAGTAGTTATAATAGTTATAATGATAAAGAGATTATTAAGAAGAGATGTTGATTGTCTTTTGGCAAGTGGTAACTCAAATCCTAATGATGAATCATTGCAACCAAAACCATTTAAGAAATAAACAATTTATGAATGATCACCTGAAGTATTTATCAACTGAGAGTTGCAGTTGCACTCTTTGTACAAGCTTTTGCACTCGTAGCATGAGATCCTACAAAACTCAAGCTTCCATTTTATTTGTGATAGTTTGTTGTTTGGACATAAAAAGAAATATTGAAACTAAGACATATATCAAAAAAGGAAACCGACAATATAAATAATTTAAGCAACGGATACAACACAACTTTCATTTTATTTGTGGAGTACAATTGCACAATACAACTGCAGACAACTTGTAGCATGATCTTCTGATTGATTAGTTAGTAGTTAATCCATAATCAATGTTACATATTATGAAGCTCCAGATTCAATTGGATTTACTTTTTCTATTCTTTTTTATTAAAGGGAATTCGATGCTACATATAAAGCATAGAATATTTTCCAGTTTTAAGCTGAAAAATAGAGTATGCAAAAGATCAGCAAAATCAATGACACAAGTTATTTGACAATATTAAGGATGTAACATTGGCTTTAACAAAATTTGTACTTCATATCATATAAATGTAATTTAGCTTCACATTTATGTTATTGATAATTTCAGTAAAACTGCTCTGGCATAGTATCTGGATTACTAGTTTGATCTTTTTTTCTTATTATTATTATTATTATTTTTTTATCAAGGAAAAAAAAAGTTTGTTAAAATATGTTATGTAACCTGAACAAGTTAACCATTTACCTAAATAAGGCATTTATTTATGCATTCCAAACAACAAAAATTACGTACAACTAAAAAGTTCAATATAAATTACGTACAACTAAAAACTAAGGCATTTGTTTAGGCATTTATCAATATAAAGACAGCCTCAAATCATATAAACAACCAAGATACTAAGTTATCTTTCCACAAGAGTAACCTAAATTTGGCCTATTTATTTTAGTACAGAACAATTGCAAGTAAATATGCATGTGTTACAAAAAATATGATTGTACATCGAGCAATTTTATAACATTCATGGATGAAGAAGATACCTGGTTGAGAGGGTTGTGAGGAGATTTCTTCCACATCTTCCATATCAAATCCCTATATTGATTAAGAGTCAATCCTGGTTTCTCTTCTTTCAATTTTGTAAGCTCCGCCTCTTCAAAAGCCTACAATGCATGCATTCAACTTCAATGAAGCCAACATATTGTCATGCATATACATATATACAGAAGTAACGTTGAACATATAAATTAACATACAAACTATTTGAAGTACATCAGCTATGTTTTTCAGCTATAAACAAAATTAGAACTATTATTTTACCATATCTACATGCATATTGTAAGTGCAAGTACAATTTTAAATCTTGGATTTTGATCTCGTTGCAAAGCAAGAATTTCACACATGATGTCATAAGAGAACACAGACAGAATGAGTAAAACTCATGTGTATTAATCTGAAATATCAAAAATTATATTTAACATGGACTTAAGTTACATGTTGTGCAAATCAATAAGGTACGTGGAACGAAAACAAAAACGTAAAACATTACATACAACGGGACGCAGTGCATTAGGGGGTAAGCATAATTGAATCGCTTGTTGGAACAAAATACATTTAGTGAAATGATGGATGTCTTAAATGAATGTTTTTACACACAAGTATGCATACTATTGTTGACCACTGCAAATAGATGTACATATAACTAAAAATAGAAATATTCCAGGGGAAAAAATATCATTAAGCATTAAAATTCAACTCTAAATTTCTAAGACTTCTTTACTATTCAATTGAAAGTTTTCATCATCATTTACTTTTGTTTTCCATACATAATCAGTATACTGATATTAATATAATATAATTATCGAATCACCCAAATCAGCATTTTGAATTCTTGGACGAATCATCGGAATCAATATTTTTTATCGACAAAATAAATGTTCAAAATCACATGCACGCATCTTTCACGATCACACGTACCAAATTGAAACACAACAAATAACTAAAGTAATCAAATCTGTAATTGTTACTTGGTTTAGAAATACATATTGGATCCACAAATATATATATATATATATATATATATATATATATGTGTGTGTGTGTGTGTGTGTGTGTGTGTCTTAAGTCTGTAACAGTTAATTAGAAGACCAGTTATAACAATCCATACCTTAAAAGAAGCCTTAAGTCTTCTTTCAGGATGATGGTCGGGTGGCAAACTTTCTTCTGCAATCGAAATCTTTGCAATTGCCTCCTCAACTGACCTTGCTTCAATCAATGAATTATCCCGATTCGTATTACTCACAAGCACTACCTTCTCGTATTCTTCCTCATCCGCCATCCTTTTCTCTTTCATCTTAGCTTCTTCTGCGTTCTTCGCCAACCTCTCCCTCTCTTCCTCCTTCCTTCTCGCCAGGTCCGCCCCTATCACCTTCGGAACAGGCATGGAAGTTCGAATCGCCTTCTTATCAGGTTTTTTTAATAGCTTTCTCGATCTCTAATGCTTCCAACTCCGCCAATTTCTTATATTCTACTTTCCGAGCAGCGGCTTCCGCTCGTTTGGCGGCTTCTTCGTCTCGTTTTTGAGCAGCACGGGTTTTGGTACCCTCCGCCTCTTTCCAGTACTGTTCTTCTTTTTGGCGGAGAGTTTTTTCTTTCTTTTCGGACTCTAATGCGGCTTTTCGTTCACGGGAGGCTTCCACTTTGAAGTTTATGCCCATCTTTTTAGGCATTTTAAGCAGCTTCTATTTTGCTCTATTGAATTTAGGGTTTGGGAGTTTGGATTGATGAGGATGAGGATGAAGATGCAGGGCTGGAAAGCGTTCTAATATTTTTTTGAGAGTGGGTTATTGAGGAGGATGGAGCATATTTGTCCAAACTATTTACTTTGGAGCCAACTTTTCATTATTTTCCGCCTAAATTTCATATTGCCATCAACACGTAGTTGCATCGGTTGACTTTAAAACCGATGCGACTAAAACTATTTGCATCGGTTGTTGGTGAGAACTGATGCGAATTTGATTTTTTTATTATCTATTGCTTTCCACGTACCAATTGCATCAGTTATTAAGATAGAACTGATGCAAATAGTTCTATTTGCATCAGTTTTTACTTCAACCGATGCAAATGAGGCGAAGCAGTATGCACTTTTTGTACTAGTGAATGAAGGTCTACCCAGAGATGTGCTATAAGCAGAATGTCGGTCTACCACCACAAAAGTTTGTTTTCGGATAACGGATCGTGGGTGACTTCCTAGTTCAACAAACAAGTCCAACTGCCAAAGCAGAATTGTAGCTTCTCTAGTGAATCAATGTAGGGGCTCATTGCATGGCGATACATCTTTCATTTGTAGGATCGATTTCACCATAGAGAGGGAGGGGGTGAATAGGGTGATACTGTTAGTTATAAAAATTATTGCGGAAGCTTATAAAATTATTTCAACACAGATAAATCAAAATTATAGCAGCACAGATAATAGCAGAATAATAAATGCAGAAATAGAACGACACAGAATTTACCCAGCTTCGGCAAAACCCTTTACGTGCTGCCCCCAATGTTTCTACTAGAAATTAAGTAGTCACGGGCTTACACACGTAAACCCACGACACCCGCTACTGACTAACCTTACTCTACGCTCAAAACCCTTCCACAACTCAGCCACTGAGTTGCGAATTATCAAACTATGCCACGTAGTTTGTCCCCTAGTCACACGACTAGTAATTACACAATTTTCAAAAGAAAACACAAAAGACAACAATTTAAAAAACAATTAAAAAACAAAACCCTAATCATCCCTTTTTAATATAAACCAATATTAAAGATAGAAGGGCCGGCCCAATATTATTTATCACTAAAATATGCGGCCTCCTTTTTCTCTTTTATCAATGTCGGCCGTTCCTTCTTTCGTTCGTTCCTTTAGCTTCTGAAATTAGGGCTTGTGCGAAAATCGATGAAGCCGATGGGTAGTTGGTCGATTACAATTGTCATTTCTCTGTCTTACTTCGGCAATCGACTCCTTCTTCAACTCGAACACGGCTCCTCGATTTGATCAAGTTCGACTTAGACTCTGGTATGTAATTTATGCCTTTTGCTCTCCTAGTTGAATGCTTGAACTCGATACTTGCAATTTGCCGATGATGTTACATATTTATATAGGATTCGAGATCCTTGATTTTCGTTTGTATACATCAATTTGAATTTGTCTTCGTCCATTCGATTTTGTATTGATGATTGTGATGATTTCTGACATTTACAATTCATATATTTTTGGCTTGGTTAACACGGCTTCTCGATTTCTGACTTGTTCAACATATTCTTTGATCGATGGTGATTTATCTGACTTGGTTCGATGTTGACTTCGGTTTTCATTTGACCTGCAGTTGTTTTCGACTGCAAACTTGATTTTGTGATGTTGATCTTGTTCGAATTTTTCCGTACTATTCAATACCTCTAGTAGCACTTTGCACCTTGTTCGATTTTTCTTGCTGTTTCATGACTCCGTCCATTTTGTCTTTACTGCCATGTGTATACATACATCTATGTATGTATATATGTGTTGTATTTGTAATGTTCACTGCGATTCCTTTAGCCTCTTTTCATTTTGCCTGTACTCTGCTTGATTTTTTGTTGTACTGTCTTGAGCTCGAGTTGCTTCAATGTGATGTTCATTCATTGTTGTGATCTGTTGCAGTTTAACTGTGCAGTATGCTTGTTATATATTTATATGTGCTGCTACATTGATTTGTTTGGTTGATACACTTGTAGTTGTACATTCATGTGTTTGTTCCTTCATGTGGTCTGGATTTGCTTTGAGCACATTGTTTCAGCTAGAGTTGTATGTCCTTGTGATGTTCGTTTGAAGTTGTAGCCTTTGTGCTCGAGTCTGACACTTGCACTGTCCAGTTTCACAGTTGCATACATGTTGTATCTTTGGTGCACTTGGTTCGTGATTCACTGTTGCATTCCTATATATGCACTTGAGTCTGATACTTTTCGAGGCTTGTTCTGTCCAGATTCATTTGAACTATGTTGTATGTGTACATTTTGATTTTGATCGAGGCTTGTTAACATTACTGGTGCACTGACTTGAGTTGCTTTGAGTATTGTTCATGTCTGGTTTGAGTTTTTCTTGCATACTTCATGTGTACTTTGGAGTTTTAGTCGAGGCTGTTGTGCACTGGTTATCTTCACTGTGCATTGCATGCATACATGTTGAACTTGTTATTGCTTGAGGCATATCATATTTTCAAGTTGACTGTGACTTGCTTATGCTCTATACTTTAGTTTGGTTGCCATGTATGTGATGCATGTTTTGTTGACATTGTTTTCTACCAAGTCGACATGTATATATGCATACTTTGATCATAACATTCATGTGTACATTTGAGTTGCACCTGTGTTGAATCCAGCTTTAAAGCTCGGGTTTGACCTTGTGCTGATATTGTGACATTATTTTTATTGCACTTGAGTTGAACCCGGCGTTTTGGTTTTGACCTGTGCTCACCTGTCCCTGTAATTTTATCAAGTGTATATATCGGTGTGCACTGCCTTGTGGCATATACAATGATACACTGTGTATGTCACAAGCTGCTCGTGTATGATGAATTCAAAATTAGATGATGACGAACAACCCAAATAACCGAGGCAAATATTATTTTCAAAATCCACATTTTATTTTATACTGCAAAAATATTTTATTTTCAATTTTACCGCGTCAATGTATATTTCTGCAGATTGCTCAGATGCTGGATTCACATTGGAATGAAGTTAAAGATCAATACGAGTTGAGTGAATGAGTGATATGTAGTGAGGTGCAATGTAAATGTGAATTGTAATTTAATCAAATTTGTATTGTAATTGAAATTGTATATAGTGAGAGCTTGAAATTTGTACTATTCAAAAATTGTAATAAATATTTGTTTGAATAAAATTTCTGTTTGAATTCAAATTCTGTGTTATTTATTTTATTCAGCAAATATTTATTTAATCTAATAAAATAGTATATTAACAAATACATTTAAATGAATATATATATATGTTTATTATCATCAAACAAAAATCATATAATAGCATATTCAACAATCTCCCCCTTTTGATGATAACAAACGTATATTTTAGATTTTGAATATGTTAAATGTATTTGATCATTGATATACTCTAATTGCTCCCCCTATTTAGATGCTTCCTCTCTACACAAAGACCCCCCTTCATATATGCATACAATTAAATATGCAAATTATCCTAGATGCAAATAGAAAATATTTGACCTTTGCTTGATTTTATTTGACAAAATCTTAACTTTTCTCTCCCCCTTTTGTTATCAGCAAAAGAGTAGTAGTGTTAGAAAAATGGAGATAAAGTGATAGATATTAATCCAACATCAATTGAATATAAATATTAAATTTCAATAAAAAATCAAACAAAACTCATAAATACTTTGTTAGGCGCGTATTCCACTTTTAGAATGATGGGAATGATGTCATCATATAAAAATATACAGTTGTATCTATTTATGGTGTATTTATATCAGGAATTTGAATATCCACCAACCATGCATAACCGTTAGGACTTTTAAATGAGATTAGTAGTATTCCAATTTTATTTTTAAAAAATGAATTCAAGTATCTTCTAACCACGCATAATCCTGAGGACTTTTGAATGAGATTAGAATCAACTTGTTTATTTAAAAAAAATCAATTTTAATATGCGTTCCATACATGCATAACCGTGAGGACTTTAAAATAAGCATGGAAGCACATAACAAATTCGAAGTAATTCACCCATGCATAACCGTGAGGCCTTTTAAATGAGGGTGGATACTTTGGTTTTTATTTAATTTTATTATTATTATTATTATTATTTTATTTAAAAAAATGTAAAATGAAAAACGAATGATTCCTTTTTAAAGTACCACATATTGACAAACTATATTGAATTTTGATGAGTGATGGTCATTAGAAATATGATAGAAATAGAGATGGTCATAGAATTTTTACCAACAAAAAGTTTTATAACTCTTGTCTAAATTTATAAAGAAATTTACTAATTATACCGTCTTGAGTCACAATATATGATAAATATCAACAATCACCACTTTTTCAATCACTATTTATCTTTTCGATAATTATTAGGGAGTCAGATTAGTCAAAATAGTCATTTAAAATCAAATTCAAAAATAATTATAAAATCAATTTTTCAAAATGACTGATCTGAAAACATGGTCAAAAATGATTTTCAAGAAGGGGTTATATGAGAAAAATTTCTACAATTTGAAAATTATTTGAGATGAAAAATATGTAGATATTTTCTTTGAAAAATAATGCAGTTACTAAATGTCTCAACAAAAATCACGTTCAGCTAGTAATTTTTCTATCAACTAGATTACCAGTATAATCTGCATCTGAATTTCTCTTTCACTCAAAATTATCATTAATTGAATTTGATAGACCAGACCATGAAGTGTGCAACAAAAAATCTCAAAATCAATTTTAATAGTTTTTTAAATGACATTCTCTTAAATTTGAATTGAGACCGTGTAAATAATCAAAAGCCGTGAATATAGAGTCAGCCGTAAAATAACCAAATGTATTATCATCCAATAAAACACTATTATTAATCCAAACTAATATATATGAAATAATTCAAAGACTCTACAGATTTTTATAGTGTCCTTGGCATAAGAATAAAATCGGCCAACAATTTTGAATAAGTCAGAATCAAAGTCATCATTATTTCATCATTATATTATTGGCTGATTTAACTCAGATTATGGTGCAGATTATCACATTTAATATATCGTTCAAATAAATATACCATCACCTGTTTTACCTTTATGATATTTTTTGTTTGTCCATTGTGATTCTTTCACCTTTATACTAGGCTAAGGAACTTTGCTTTGTAGCCCGTTGTGTTTCTGGAACAGCCAGAATCCAGATAACACTGTTGTTGTTCCTTAGCCTGCCACCACTCCTACACGATAAAAGATTTTTGTGACCTATTTTTTTATAGGTCCATGATTGTTAGTGGCAGAATATTTTGAAAAATAATTTCTTGGAGACCCAAAACTATTTATATATGTTCCTTTCGGCACCCAGATTTGTTTAACTTTGATAGATTTTATATTTGTGCCTTTTGGAACCCAAATTGGTATAGTTTTCACGTGTTTGGGTATATACGAACAATTATTGTGATTGTGTCCATATTTTCTACAAATTGTGCACATAGAATTGACTTGATTAATTTTGCTTTTATCTTTTTCAGATTGATTATATTCAAGTCCTTGTCTAACTGTATTAACAGTTTGCTTCCCTAATAGCATATTCAATGATTTTTCACTTTTTGAAAAGTGGAAATTAGCCACAAGGGCCTCTTTAGCATGTGCAATTACTTTCTAGGACACACAACTGAAATAATTACTTTCAAGGACAAAATGCAAAATAATTAGTTTCTAAGGCCTAAAAACCTATGAAATTATGTCCTTGAAAGTAATTGGACTGCTGACTTTGTACTTAAAAGTAATTATTTTGCTGACTTTGGCCTTGAAATTAATTTCTGTGGATGTGTGTCCTAGAAACTAATTGGATTGCAAAGTTTGTCCTTCTAGTGAAATGCCCCTTTTGAAAATTTATCTAAAGTCGTTGACAATTGTTGGACTTGTGTTTTGAGAGATTCATTTTCGTTTAACAATTGTGTGCACTTTTTAATAGAATTTTCTCTCCTAGTATTTTCACTCTCTTTCAAAATCAGAATTTCATTTTCAAGTGATTTTATATTAATTTTTGATTTTTTAATTTCTTCTTCAAATAATGGACGCTTATCACACTTAGGGATCCTACTTTGATTGGTTTTAACTAATTGATCAAGTTGTTTATTTAATTCTATCAAACTATCTCTTTGTGATTCAATTTTAGCATACTTTTCTCTAAGTCGTTCAAAACAGCCATTTACTTCGTGGAAATATATAAGTAATTCTGAGTGAGTGAGTTTTCATACCTCGCTTGGTTCGTCATCGCACTATGAGTTATATTACCTTGAAGGCACATATCTGCTTTCTCACTCTCACTGCTAGAACTTTGATTATCTTCATCACTTGTATTCCACGTGGCTGCAAAACTTCTCCTTTTTGATTTCTTTTCAAAGTCGCGTCGATTTTAAGGACAATTGGGCTTGATATGTCCGGGTTGGTTGCACTTGTGACAGATGATCTTCTGTTCTTCTGAGTTGTCTAGTGCTTTGGCTATTATGCTTTTCAATTTTTGATTTCGAGCTGGATTTCTGTATTTGTAGTTCCACCTTTTGAATTTCTTTATTATCAGCTCCAATTCTGTTGCTCCATCATCATCATCATCACTATCACTTTCTGTTGTTGCTTTAAGAGCTATTGATTTCTTTCGAGTGTCACCTCCTTTACGCTCTTCCTTGAATTTCATTTCTAGCTCATAAGTGGTGAGATTTCCGATGAGTTCTTCAACTTTCATTTGTTTTAAATCTTTCGATTCTTGAATGGCAGTCACTTTTGCTTCAAATCTTCGTGGAAGGACTCTGAGGATTTTTCGTAATATCTCAAACTTTGTGTATGATTTTCCGAGAGCTTTTGATTTGTATACGATATTGGAAAGTTGTCCGTACATCTCTTTGACATTTTCCTCCTTGGCCATTGTGAAATTCTCGTATTCGCTGCTTAGCATGGCAAGGCGAGATTCTTTTACTTGCGACGTTCCTTCGTGAGTAATTCTAGTGTGTGCCATATTTCCTACGCAGTTAGACAATGTGAGAGACGATTAAATTCAAATTGATCCAATGAACATATAATAGAATTAATAGTTTTAGCATTGGCAATTTGTAATTTATTTTCTAGTTCTGTCCATTGATCCTTTGGTTTCTCTATTTCCTGATTATCTACAATTATAGTTGGTGCTCTATAACCTGTCTCAGCAATATTCCAAGCGTCAATGGTTTTCAAAAAAATTTTCATTCTATTTTTCCAATAGGCTTATTCACCATTGAACATTGGTGGTCTAACTATGGACTGACCCTCATCAAAAGCATTACTAAAAGAAGCCATTTTAAAAATTCAAATTTTTAAAACAAAAATTGGTTTTTGAAAAAAAAACGAATTTTAAAAAAACCAAAGTTGACTTCTATTCCTAGCTTTGACACCACTTGTAGGATTGATTTCACCCTAGAGGGGGGTGAATAGGGTGATACTATTAGTTATAAAAATTATTGCAGAAGCTTATAAAATTATTTCAACACAGATAAATCAAAATTATAACAACACAGATAATAGCAGAATAATAAATGCAGAAATAAAACGATACAGAATTTACCCAGCTTCAGCAAAACCCTGCCTACGTGCTGCCCCCAAGGTTTCTACTAGAAATTAAGTAGTCACACGCTTACACATGTAAACTCGCGACACCCGCTACTGACTAACCTAACTCTACGCTCAAAACCCTGCCACAACTCATTCACTGAGTTGCAAATTCTCAAACTACACCACGTAGTTTGTCCCCTAGTCACACGACTAGTAATTACAAAATTTTCAAAAGAAAATACAAAAGACAACAATTAAAAAAACAATTAAAAAAACAAAACCCTAATTATCCCTTTTTAATATAAACCAATATTGAAGATAGAAGGGCCGACCCAATATTATTTATCACTAAAATATGCAGCCTTCTCTTTTATCAATGTCGGCCGTTCCTTCTTTCGTTCGTTCCTTTAGCTTATGAAACTAGGGCTTGTGAGAAAATCGATGAAGTCGATGGGTAGTTGGTCGATTACAATTGCTATTTCTCTGTCTTGCTTCGGCAATCGACTCCTTCTTCAATTCGAACACGGCTCCTCGATTTGATCGAGTTCGACTTTGACTCTGGTATGTAATTTATGCCTTTTGCTCTCCTAGTTGAATGCTTGAACTCGATACTTGCAATTTGCCGATGATGTTACATATTTATATAGGATTCGAGATCCTTGATTTTCGTTTGTATGCATCAATTTGAATTCATCTTCGGCCATTTGATTTTGTATTGATGATTGTGATGATTTGTGACATTTTCAATTCGTATATTTTTGGCTTAGTTAACACGGCATCTCGATTTCTTACTTGTTCAACATATTCTTTGATCGATGGTGATTTATCTGACTTGGTTCGATGTTGACTTCGGTTTTCATTTGACCTGCAGTTGTTTTCGACTGCAAACTTGATTTTGTGATGTTGATCTTGTTCGACTTTTGCCATACTATTCACCGCCTCTGGTAGCACTTTCGACCTTGTGCGATTTTTCTTGCTGATTCATGACCCGGGCCATTATGTCTTTACTGCCATGTGTATACATACATCTACGTATGTATATATGTGTTGTATTTGTAATGTTCACTGTGATTC
Organism: Allium cepa; assembly: GCA_030765085.1. Taxonomy (NCBI): domain Eukaryota; kingdom Viridiplantae; phylum Streptophyta; class Magnoliopsida; order Asparagales; family Amaryllidaceae; genus Allium; species Allium cepa. Next base: position 795,685,118 of record CM060941.1, on the reverse strand, counting down.
CTTTAGCCTGTTTTCATTTTGCCTGTACTCTGCTTGATTTTCTGTTGTACTGTCTTGAGCTTCAGTTGCTGCAATGTGATGTTCATTCGTTGTTGTGATCTGTTGCAGTTTGACTGTGCACTATACTTGTTATATATATATATATATATATATATAAATATACATATATATGCTGCATTGATTTGTTTGGTTGACACACTTGTAGTTGTACATTCATGTGTTTGTTCCTTCATGTGGTCTGGATTTTCTTTGAGCACATTGTTTTAGCTAGAGTTGTATTTCCTTATGATGTTCGTTTGAAGTTGTAGCCTTTTTGCTCGAGTCTGACACTTGCACTGTCCAGTTTCACAGTTGCATACATGTTGTATTTTTGGTGCACTTGGTTCGTGATTCACTGTTGCATTCCTGTATATGCACTTGAGTCTAATACTTTTCGAGGCTTGTTCTGTCCAGATTCATTTGAACTAGGTTGTATTTGTACATTTTGATTTTGGTTGAGGCTTGTTAACATTATTGGTGCACTGACTTGAGTTGCTTTGAGTATTGTTCACGTCTAGTTTGAGTTTTGCTTGTATTCTTCATATGTACTTTGGAGTTTTAGTCGAGGCTGCTGTGCACGGTTATCTTCACTGTGCATTGCATGCATACATGTTGTACTTGTTATTGCTTAAGGCGGATCATATTTTCAAGTTGACTGTGACTTGCTTATGCTCTATACTTTAGTTTGGTTGCCATGTATGTGATGCATGTTTTGTTGACTTTGTTTGCTACCAAGTCGACATGTATATATGCATACTTTGATCATAACATTCATGTGTACATTTGAGTTGCACCTGTGTTGAATCCAGCTTTAAAGCTCGGGTTTGGCCTTGTGCTGATATTGTGACATTATTTTTATTGCACTTGAGTTGAACCCGGTGTTTTGGGTTTGACCTGTGCTCACCTGTCCCTGTAATTTTATCAACTGTATATATCGGTGTGCACAGCCTTGTGGCATATACAAAGATACACCGTGTATGTCATAAGCTGTTCGTGTATGATGAATTCAAAATTAGATGATGACGAACAACCAAAATAACCGAGGCAAATATTATTTTCAAAATCCACATTTTATTTTATACTGCAAAAATATTCTATTTTCAATTTTACTTCATTAATGTATATTTCTGCAGATTGCTCAGATGCTGGATTCACATTGGAATGAAGTTGAAGATCAATACGAGTTGAGTGAATGAGTGATATGTAGTGAGGTGCAATGTAAATGTGAATTGTAATTTGATCAAATTTGTATTGTAATTGAAATTTTATATAGTGCGAGCTTGAAATTTGTACTATTCAAAAATTGTAATAAATATTTGTTTGAATAAAATTTCTGTTTGAATTCAAATTCTGTGTTATTTATTTTATTCAGCAAATTTTTATTTAATCTAATAAAATAGTATATTAACAAATACATTTAAATGAATATATATATATATATATATATTTATTAACATCAAACAAAAATCATATAATCGCATATTCAACAATCTCCCCCTTTTGATGATAACAAACATATATTTAAGATTTTGAATATGTTAAATATATTTGATCATTGATATACTCTAATTGCTCCCCCTATTTAAATGCTTCCTCTCTACACAAAGCTTCCCCTTCATATATGCATACAATTAAATATGCAAATTATCCTAGATGCAAATAGAAAATATTTGACCTTCGCTTGATTTTATTTGACAAAATCTTAACTTTTCTCTCCCCCTTTTGTTATCAGCAAAAGAGTAGTAGTGTTGTCAACTTGTTTATTTAAAAAAATCAATTTTGATATGCGTTCCATACGTGCATAACCGTGAGGACTTTTAAATGAGCATGGAAGCACATAACAAATTCCAAGTAATTCACCCATGCATAACCGTGAGGCCTTTTAAATGAGAGTGAATACTTTGGTTTTATTATTATTATTATTATTATTATTATTATTATTATTATTATTATTATTATTATTATTATTATTTTATTTAAAAAAATGTAGAATGAAAAAGAATGATTCCTGTTTAAAGTGCCACATATTGACAAACTACATTGAATTTTGATGAGTGATGGTCGTTAGAAATATGATAGAAAAGGAGATGGTCATGGAATTTTTACCAACAAAAAGTTTTATAACTCTTGTTTCACAATATATGATAAATATCAACACTCATCACTTTTTCAATCACTATTTATCTTTTCGATAATTATTAGGGAGCCAGATTAGTCAAAATAGTCATTTAAAATCAAATTAAAAAATAATTATAAAATCAATTTTTCAAAATGAATGATCTGAAAACATGGTCAAAAATGATTTTCTAGAAGGGGTTATATGAGAAAAATTTCTACAATTTGAAAATTATTTGAAATGAAAAATATGCAGATATTTTCTTTGAAAAACAATGCAGTTACTAAATGTCTCAACAAAAATCACGTTCAACCAGTAATTTTTCTATCAACTAGATTACCAGTGTAATCTGCATCTGAATTTCTTTTTCACTCAAATTATCATTAATTGAATTTGATAGACCAGACCATGAAGTGTGCAACAAAAAATCTCAAAATCAATTTTAACAGTTTTTTAAATGACATTCTCTTGAATTTGAATTGAAACCGTGTAAATAATCAAAAGCCGTGAATATAGAGTCAGCCGTAAAATAACCAAATGTATTATCATCCAATAAAACACTATTAGTAATCCAAACTAATATATATGAAGTAATTCAAAGACTCTACAGATTTTTATAGTGTTCTTGGCATAAGAATATAATCGGCCAACAATTTTGAATAAGTCAGAATCAAAATCATCGTTATTTCATCATCATATTATTGGCTGATTTAACTCAGATTACGGTGCAGATTATCACATTTAATTTATCATTCAAATAAATATACCTTTACCTGTTTTACCTTTGCGATATTTTTTTTGTCCATTGTGATTCTGTCACCTTTATACTAGCCTATGGTTGAGTCCTCTCTATACCAGCTTATGGTTGAGTCCTAGCTCCGCTTCGAGCCCTTAGATCTTCCTGATTGAACTCATCATTGGTGGGAGATTTGTTCCTTCTACGTGACTCTTTAGACCAGGATTCACCTTGGGATCCGGTATTGTGAGTGGATTCTCCAGGCCCCTTAAGCGTGTCATGAGTTGGTCCACCAAAGCTTCTTGTTGGGCAGCGAAGTGGTCAGTCATCTCATTCACAACCCTTTCTAAGTCTCCTTGGGTGACAAGTGAGCCTGGAGGTAAGAAGCAAATAGTTGGGTTTTCTTGATCTTCTTGGATAGGGTTGAGCGTATTTGTAGTAGCTGCATTCTTGCCCTTGTCAGCATTTCTCTTAGAGGGAGCCATATTCTAATAATGCGCTAAGGTTGGAAGAATAATGGGCAGGAGAGTTTGGCTTTCTATGCACCTTTCTCGGTGGAAGCACCAAAAATGTTTGCTCGAAAATTGGGCAAACACTTGTTAATCTGATTTATAGTTTAGCCTTATTGGATTGTGTTTATCTTGTGACTCTTTAGTTGTTTCAAGTTATAATGAAATGATCCTTAGCAGATACCGAAGTAATTAGCAAACTCGAGATTCAAAAAACAGATAACTAAAGAACAAACACAGAGTTTTTATAGTGGTTCAGCCAAAATGTGCCTACATCCACTTTCCATCTTATTGTTCTTTCTTAGATTTGATTACAAGTACAAGATTTCTTGGAATGATTAGAGAAACTAGAATGACTATGGTGATAGATTTCAACAGAGTTTCTTCCTTTCTTCCCAAACCTTTGTCCCCATTGTTTTTTAGAAGCTTCGGTATTTATAGAGTGAGATTGTGAGGCGTGGAGGAGAGGTTATAGCTACCTGGGTCTGGTTTAGTATTAATGTTGGCTTGGTAAGCTTAGATCGACAATTTAAATCCTTTAGAGGATCCTCTTTGTCGGTCCAAATTTCTAGTTCAACATGCTTGTTGTACTGAACCAAATGTTTGGTTCAGTAAATGTTGGGTCATGCCGGACAAAATATTTGGTCTGGCATACCAGAGAATGTCGGATCAAACATTTGGTCCGGTACTTCTGAGGATGCCGGTCCAGATACTTGGTCCGGTATACTGTAGTGTACCGGACCAAATATCTGATCTGGCATGCCGGTCCAAATGATTTGTTCGGCATTTTTACCGAGCCAAACATTTGGTCTAGGCAGCTCTGCCTCTTGCTTCATTTGCTTGCCTTTTGGCTTCTTCTTCCTTTGCTTGCCTTTTGGCTTCTTCTTCCTTTGCTTGCCAGAAAACCGGCCCAATAATGTGTAAATTGAATTTTTGGAATTTTTGGGGATTTTTCCCAAGTGATTTTCTATGCAAAATAAATTATTTTAGAAGAGGGATTTCTTTGCGAAAATTGGAAGGGCTTAATTGACTAACTTAACCATGGTTTATATCTAGATTATCGACAGTTATTTTTGTAAAAGAATTTGAAAAAGTTAAGACAACCAATCTGGTGTTGACACGTGGTAGGTTAGATAGAGAAAAGTTTACTTTATAAAGAACTAAACCAAGTTTATTCAGAAATTAGGTCCCGCCTACTTTAGAAAGCACCTTTCGACATAGATGCCTCTGCCTTTATCTTAGTCGAAACTACCGAGCCAAAACCAATACACAAGGTATTACAAAGATGGTACGTAGTGGTAGAAGGTAAGATGTTGAACGTATAGCTTTCAAAGGAGTCATAACCTTGGTTTGCTTTTAAAACAAAATGTACTGCTTTTGTTTAAATTTAGCCTTCGACAGGGTCGAAGCGTTTGGTTTCAAAAGAGGATTTAAAGAAGGTTTCAAATGGGTTGCCATTAACTTAAGATTGCTTGCAACTGGGTTCCTTACTTATGAAAGAATGTTTTGAAAGAAGGGGTTCCGACTAGTCGAAACCGTGTCATCTTCTATAGACTTTCGATGGTGTTGAAGTTATCAATGCTGTCGGAAGGTACTTTTTTTTATAAAGTTTAAGCAATTTCCTATAGCTTTCGAAAGGGGTTAGGGGTTTTGAGGGTGATGGTTTCGAAAGGGGTTTCGACACCAACCTTCCATTGTTTTACCTTGATGTTTTTGCTTTCGAAAGAGATAATGCTAGCACCATCAAGTTTTCCCCAATATTTTTATATGATAAAGAATGGTTTCGAAAGTGTTGCTTTCACCCATATTCACTTTGACCCAAATAATGTTTTAAGTATAAACCCAATACTTTCGAAAGGGGTACTTTCAATGATTTCGGAAGGGTTACTTCCATTGTTGTCGAAAGGGAACTTTCAATTGGTTTCGAAGCTAAACTTCTAAAGTTAAATGCTAATACTTTAATATATTCGAAAGGTTTTGAAAGGTAGATTTTAAAGTATTACAAGGCAGTAGCCTAATGTTTTGAATATAGATTTTTAAGGCTTTCAAAGGAGCTCATCTTATGAAGTGGAAAGCTAGGTTACGAAAGGTTTTATAACCCAAACTCTATTTTTAAAGCAAAATCCATAGCTAAATTAATGGATTTTTTATAATGGTTTTAAGAAGAAGCTATTTTTGATAAAGTAATAGGTTGTAGAGATTAACCATGTTTTACTTTGAACCCACAGGAGTGGTATTACTTTGTTGTTATGTTGCTTCTTCAAATGTGAATATATTCATTTTACGATGAACCCACGACTATATATTGGGGATAAAGGGTAGAAGAACCAGTTAGGTTAACCTAAAAGTGAATATAAATTGATTAAACTCTTAAATGAGTAGAATTGCATCCAAGAGGTCAGGAAGACAGAATATAGGATGCTAAAATATAAAAGAAAGATATTGGCAGAGGCCAATAGGTTCTCAACAAGCCCATCAAAACTGTGTATACGAAAACATATTGACATGTGCCAATAGGCTCATAGTTAGCCCATGAAAACTATGCATGAAGGAAGATGTTAGATGCAAAATTTCATAGTAGGCCTATGAAAACTACGATTGGATACCGGCAGGGGCCAGTAGATTTGTAGTTAGCCCATGAAAACTATATCTAGATGAAATATTAACAGACGTCAATAGGTTCCCAATCAACCCATGGAAACTAGGATAAGAGAAAGAATATTGGGGTTACCAATAGGTTCCTAGTCAACCCATGAAAACTAGGATTAGAGTAAGGTATTAGAGTTACCAATAGGTTCATAGTGATCCCATGAAAACTATGTAATTGGACAGGGAGTCCTTAAATGTTTATCCGGTCATTAGTTAGCCTATGAATACTAATAGGTTAATAGTAATCCTAGAAACTGTAATTGAGACAGATAGTCTAAAGTGAATGTGGGAAGGGTAATACAGAATTGATTCATTTATTTTGCATATCATCATATTATACTGTTTTGATTTATTTTAACCATTGTGGATACAAGAGCGTAATATGTAGTTTTATAAAGATTTTGAGGTAATAGTGAGAGGGAAAACCCGTTGCGCTAAGCGGCATGGTCTCACTATATATCTAAATGATTTGAGATGGTGGGTTATTATTCATACCAGGCTTTATATCTGACACGAAGTTTATGTTTTCCCCTTAAACTCTCGGGTACTCAATTGATTTTGAGCAGTTTGAGAGTTGAAGTTTTTAGGCACCTCTTAAGACGAATAAGCTTCCGGAGACGTGTAGGAGGCATGATAGCTATTTAGAGTTCTCTTTTCTTTTGATTCCGCTGTGTTATTTGTAATGGCAAAGCTTTCATATTGTCGGTATATACTCTGATCATCCAAGGGGGCATTTTCATATGTCGCTCTTGGTGTATGTTGTAATAAATATATTTTATCTGAACGTGGTTTGCGAATTTGGGATCATGTAATGAATTTGAAATATTTTGGAATGAAATGTTATTTTGGTCGAAGTTTAAGTTTTTTCCATATTCGTATGTTTCTGTGTATCAACGAATCTAACACGGCCGTATTTAGTCGCCGATAATTAATAACTAAGGATGACTGCAGCATCCGTAGCCGTTAATTTTGGACCTTCAAGTAGGGGGATGTTACACCATGCTTGGAAAAGCGACTCGCTGCGGCATTACTTTATTTAGCTTTTATTTATATATTTCTTATTTTCACAAATAAGTCGCCCGACTAAACTAGGGGCATTATAAATTGGAAGAAATTGCTCTACTCTCCGTTATATCAATGAAATCTCTATAGTCCCTTGAAACAACAAGCCACACACTCTCAAAAATCGTGCACTCTCAAAAGCTGCGGATTTTGTAAGCCATACACTCTTAAAAGCCATGCATTTCTTAAGCTGCGTAAACACTGCTTAATGTTGCCCCGACATCATCAACAAACCATAAAGATTTTCTAAGTATGAGTATTGCCCTGACAACACTGACAAACTTGCCTATTGCAGGACTAGCAAGGGTCAACTCCCACTGTAAAAAAGAATTGACACGAGTCCAACAACGTCGAAAACTAGAAATCGGCAAAGAATATCGATCTTTGGCACTCAAGTTACTAACTTGTACAAAATACATGTTGAACAAATCAAAATGCTACAAAATTTGGCTCCACTGTCACTCGAGCCTGTCAATGCTTCTTGCTATCACTTCCTTTCCCGCCTTTAGTCTAAAGTTTCTTCCTCCCCTCAACATCCCCAATAGGATTTGTATCACTGCCAGAGATATCGATTATAGGCTTCATGCCTATGTCCCCTTCTTATTCTTCGGCTCCCTTGTAAGACTTTCCCTTGGTTTTGCTCTTGCGGGACTTGCGGGAGCTCCTCGGAGACTTTCTCTCCTCTACCTTCACCTTCTTAACTGCCATCATCCGTTGCCCAGTTTTACTTGGCTGGCTAGCTTGGTCTGCCCGCTTTCATGTGGCAGCTGCTGTTAAACCTCCCTCTAGAGATACGGAGGGGTCGTCCAAGCTAGGCAACATGGCAATCTTCTCATATTCTGGCTATGGTTGCAAGCCAAACACAAGCGTGGTGATCAAAACAGCTGCAGAAACAAGCGTTGAAGCAGTTGAGATAGTAGTATGCCCCGGGACCGGAGTAATTGGCAATTCGACAAGCAGAGACGATGGGCCTATAAGATCAAAAATAAAAGCATTCAGTTCATCTTGTTCTTGAGGCGTGAGCTGGAAGTCCTCAAACTAGGGAGAAATAAGAAAATTACCTGCATCAGAGGTGTGACCATAAATCTTAACCTCATCTTCACTACCATTTCCTTCTTTAGACGGTTGCACAATCATAGATGAAGTTTCAAGACTTCCCAAGAATTCAAAGATAGGTGTCGAAGGACGGATAACAAAGCAGTGCCGGTCGAAGCCGGTATGAATTCTGTTTGATCATGAAGTTGCTTGGACGATTCTACAGGCTCGGAAGTGAAAGGCTCTGATAGTGCTTTAGTAGCTGTACCAGCATTGGCGACTTCTCTCTCCCTTTCAACCCAAATAATCTCTCGGCCCTCTACCAAAGCCCTCTTTGATACTTTGTTCAGATAGGCATCCTCCAACTCTTGCTCAGTGTGCACATCCCCGTCTTCTCGGAAACGGGCAAGGATTTCTTCCCAAACAACAACAAGAGTACGTAGGAATTTAGGGCCTATATATCAAGGATTACCCTTATGCAATAGGGAGTTGACGTAGAAGTTCAGGATGGTGTTATCAATCTTTGCTATCTTCCTTTCGAAGGTATCTTGCAGCTCCAAGTATCCAGCTCTCACAACAAATTTCTCATCTTCGATTGTGGTCTTTCCAACATTAAGTTGTGCAACTTTTTCTCGAAGCAAAGCAATCACTTAAGCCTGGTTGGAGATGGTCTTAACTCAGGCTTCCACTACTCCTACATAATCAGCAATTGTTTTCTTATGAGCTTCACTAGTTTCATCATAACCAGCAATAGTTCTCTATTGAGCTTCGATGATATCATCTCAAATTTCAAGCTCCTTTTTAGCTTAACTTCAACAGCACGGGCTTTCTTGATTTCATCTCTGAACATGATTTTAATTTTTTTCTTATCTGTCTTCAATTCTTTTAGCAAACTAGCGTTGCTCTTACTATCTCGAATGGCAACATCTCTCTCTTTTGTCAATTGATCAATTCTGGCATCATGTTCCATCAGCATCCTTTCGTAATAATCCTTTTCTGACTCGAAAGAAAGAATCTCTTGATAGTTGTTATGATTTATGTCTGCCAGCTGCTTGTATAATTTCTCCTATCCTTCCGCTTGATCCAAGTTGCTCTGAATCGCCTAGAGATGTGGTGTATAAGAATCCTTATGAATCGAACATAGGTCACGATTGAATTAAACTCCCTTTAGGAACCATCCGAGTGGCGTGGCTTCATGTTTTGGTAGACCAGAGGGAAAATATAACAAGGCCTCCTACGAGGGGGTGAAAACCCAGAACCAGCATGACATGAATTGACAGAGTTTGGGTTGATGGAGAGACTTGAATAGTACCATTCGGAGCCTTAATTCAGATAGAAACTGGAGGCGGGGCAGATGTAAAGTGCTCGAAAGGATGTGGATCACGATCTACCTTCTACTTTTTGGATGGATCTTCCCGATCATCGGAAGTCTTACTCTTCTCATAGCCACTCCTATAAACACCTCCTCGGTCCTTATCATCCCGATGACGAGCTTTGGCTTCACAATCTTTTCTCCTCCTCCATTCTTCCTCAGTTTATTGGGGATGGTGGCGGCTTGAAGTCCATTTCGACCCACCATGTGCATTTATAAAATTTTCAATATCTTTATAAAGTCTATGACCTCTCATAGTACCTAATATAAGAAAAAAAGTGTAGAAACTTTAGCGGCAGAAAATGAGCTCAAGTAATGCATATATGAGTGTACGTGAACCTAGTGACGTATGAAACATGTCGTAGGAGGCCCTAAAAGGACTTCACAAATCAAGTTAGGAAGCGGCTACAGTGGGAGTTAGGGTAATTTTGGAAACAGCATGACCGGAGTGAGGAGACAATCCCTCGGACTCAAAATCATCTCCCATGAGTTTTGTAATGTCCATAAATGTTGCTCAAATCCCAAAGTTGATATTGGTTTTCTTAGGCAAAAAGTCATGAATTCGTCTAGTTGTTGGGAGAGCACCTTTAGCAATAACCACTTAGGGAGTTGAATCCCGGAGTATAAGGCTCATTCTTGGAGTTTCATCACATGGATAGAGATCTCCTTCATTGGAACAGGCATCAAATTTCTCATCGCTAGAGGAGGGTTCATCGTCACTTCCGCTCTTAATTTCACCTTCCTCCTTTCCATGATCACCGTAGCCTTGCCTTCTCATTGTTTGAACTCCTTTTCACTTTCCTTTGGGATTAGGGGGCATCCTGCTTGGACTAATAGTTTCGATCGTAATGTTTTTTCATTCATGAATTTCCTCAGTTGATCCACAGGCTGGACCTTCTCCACCTGGTAGACCGCCCTCTTTGGAATTGTGCGATGAAGAAGTAGAGCATGTTTGAATCCTAAAATGGGCAGTGGATGAAACTTCAATGGTGACAATAGGTCTCCCAGGGATGCAACAGTCCATATCAATGGAAATTCTGATCCATTAGCAAAAATCTGACCGATCTCTCTCTAGTATCTACAGCCTTCAAAGTATGGAAGGTGGGATCAAGTGATGGATCTTTATATGGCCTCAGAATAACTGCAAGAAGCATTTAGTCTGTTAAAACTCATACCATCATACTAAATCTAAACGAGTGAAGAGAAAACTTACCTTCTGCCATCCAAAGACGATTAAATCCTTCAGGACATCTAACGAAGAAATATTAGGTCTTAAACTAGGATAGGTTGCTTTGTAGTTGCAACATGATTTTACGATTTCTGAAATCCTTAATAATCACAATAGATGGACATTCATCTCTCTTCTTAAAAGAAAGGAAATATCTTAATTCAATGAAGCATGGGGGCACGATTGAAAGTCCGCATAACGAAAACGTGAAGACAAGTCAAAATTGCATATCCGTTGGGATGGATGTGAAATGGAGCTATTCCAATATTTGGAAGAGCATCTCTTAAGAAATGGTTAAATGGGGGCACTGCAACATTCAAGCACATGTACCAATGGTAAGTGGTGTAATCTGAAGGTGGCATGTGTGCAAACTCGTTTATCAACGGAAGGCGCACATCATTATCCAAAATATCACGCTTTAAGCAAATATTGTGTAGAACTTTAGTAGAAATTACGATAGAAGATCACTCCGAAGGGTTTAGTATAACTTTAAAGTTTGGAGGACTACAATCAACGACCATACAAATCGGCGTCAATTGACCATATTGAGCCTGTGATGATGAAGAAGTAGGCACTGCTGGAACAATTTGTGAAGGCATAAACTAATGTCAATTCTGCTTTCGAGAGTACCGAGCTTTCTCTACTGGATTTACATCAAGATGACGGATGCCTCATTCTATATAACAGAACTTGTATCCAACGTGGTAAGGTAGCTTCATTTTTAACTAGAAATCCACATATGACTAATCCCTAAATTTCAAAAAGACGTTGACAAATGCTAACTCGATGGATTCCAACCATTGATTGGGGCAAACATAGTGTGTTATCTATGTGAGATGGATATGGGTTTTGAACACTATGAACGCTCTATCCTATGTAGATAGCTTACTCGCAGCAGAAAAAGAAAAAGGATTTTCATGTCATTCATTGAAGTTATTCCTTCCACACTTACCCGTTATCGATCGACAATTGATAATGGATCCGTTGTCCAAAGCAACACGGAAAGCTCTTTCTGTTCTCTGGTACATCGAGCATGCAATAGTAAAACTAATGCGAGATGATCATGTCCATAGTAAATAGCCTCATTAAAACCATCGAGGCCATGTGTAAGTCATTTTGATTTATTTGATGAAGATAGAAGAATGCATCAATTGCAAGACACGACTACACTATATACCTCTAATAAATCGCAATCAACCCACTTCATTCACCATCCTCATAGATCTAACCAAATTCACTAGCCATCACCAATCATACAATAACCATGACATCACTAACCTTAGAAAGAAAACAGGTTCAATTTCGGGTTCGTAGCGATCCAGGCTAGGGCTACGATAATAGAGACCAACTGTGGCAATTGTGAAGGCTATTTAGGGTTTAGTCTCATGGTTGGCTTAGGTCGCAAGAAGAACACGTGAACACATGCAAGTGAGAAGAGTCGGTTCTAGAAAAGCTAAATAGGGGACTATTTACAGAAGATTTGCTAAGTTTATGGATCGTTAGCGATCCACGTAATAAGTATCGGTATCTATCCATCAGTTGACAACCGATCTTCTCCAAATTTTCCATGCGTGATGTATATGTTGTTTACAAGCATTTTGAAAATTGTGGGATCGAAATTGATTTGTTTTAATGAGCGACGACGAATCAAATCGAAAACTCAACAGATGGTTGAATAGTCAAAACCAAATTCGCATGGTAACCTCGACACAATCAACTAGTTTCACAAAATGGAAACTAAAAAATAGTTTCTTCCATAGCATACTTGTTTCCCATGAAGATATAATGTGGGGCCAAATATTAACAGGTTTTTTACCTAAGAAGGAATCCAGATGAGTTCGATCATCTAGGCCTAGGCAAAATAACTCAAAAATTAACCAAAAGTAATAGAAGAATATGCCAAGAAGTATTCAAGAAGAATTACACAAAAATCCATTAAGGGGATGGATCACCAACGATCCATCACCCATGGATCGCTAGCGATCCATAAGGAAGCTCCATGGATCATTCCAGCCTCTTGCATTATGAACCAATAACTTTTCTAGGGATGTTTGACAAGTTTCATAGTATTCCAAGCAACCTAGTTCGTGAAGTGAACATTATGTGGAGAGTTGTAGAATAATCTAACCTGTGTGGACCATCACCAAAACAAGACAACACGCTACGAAATTATATGGAAAGCACTTATGTAAGGCATTGGGCGCAATCTAAATAAAAAAACTAAAAAATTCCCAAAGTACATGGATCCCTACCTTATGGATCGCCGACGATCCATCAGATTAGGTTAGGTCGTTATGAAATTTTTAGAGCACCTTCTTATCATCGAGTGTAAGCTTCTTGCAAAGTGGGCTAGCCCAATAGCTCTCCAACTCCTATAAATACAATCCTACCTGCAACATAAAGGGGATATTTTGGATTGGCTATTGGAACTCTGCAGAGATTATTCTTTACTTTTCTCCTCCCACACAACAGTCATCTTGAGGTTCACACGATTCTCTAGTGAACTCTTGTACTTGTGACTTGATCTAACTTGGAAGATTCAATCATATTGTAATCCAATTCTACTTGTAGGAACAGTCAGTTAATAGAAAGTTATAAGGTGGACGTAAGCTTCATTAACATCCAAAACACTATAAAAATCTTCTTGTCCTTTTACTATTTCTACTCGTTTACATTTATTTTTTGTATTATTGCTCTGTAAAAAAAGGACCGCTGATTTCACACTCTATCTAGGGTATTGATACATTTCTTAGGTTAACATTAGCGGACCTAAAATTCACTACAAGATTCACTATCTCGTTTGATTTTGAATTTATTGCCTTACGGAATTAAATATTTGACCTGATGGTCGACCAAAAAGAGACCGTTTTCTATAACTATTAGTTCAATAACTAGTTCAAAACTTATTGATATGCGATATTATTATAATGTCAGCATCCAAGTAGAAGTGTGATAACCGTTAAGAAATTCAACATGCATTTTAAAAGGTTGTCATATAGATTTGATAACCCTATAATTGGTTGTCTCACCTTTTTAGACCACTAGTTTAAGTGTTAGCAATTCAATATTCTTGTTTTAATCTTATACGATAACATTAATTTGTTATGCGGTTATTGCATAGCAGACTTATAAATTTTTTAAATACTTGATGTCTTTATGAGTTAACAATTAGTCAGAGTACACAAACTTCTCTGACATCATTCATTAATCTCGACCATCTCTCTATCCAACATTAGGTCATTGTTATGACATCTTATTATTATTATTTCCAAGAACGGTTATTAATGTAACATTTCATAAATTCATCATTAATTTATGGGTTCAATATTCTATTCGAGATGATGTTTAGGTCAGACTTTCCTTGAACAATTATAAAAATATCACCATAGATTTATTAATTGTTTATATATTCTCAATTGGTTATGAATTTCTCAAATACTTCACAAGTTCGTCACAAATTACTCAATGGGTTATTGGCTTGTCACAAATGGAATTTTTGACAATGAACTTTAATATCCTAATGATATGACTTAGATAATTTTCAATCAGTTAACTATCTTTCGTTTACGCATTTAATTACCTATTTTGCACTTGTGAGTACTCCAAATTTTGTAAAATAAATAGTACTTTCCCGACTTTATGAAATACTACCTGAGAGGCGAAATAGAAAGTAAGAAAGCAAGCAAGCAAGAGTTCTAAGCCATCTCCCCTTGCTAAGAATGGAGATTGTCATTTCAACCAATCTTACGTTACCACTTAGAGAGAAGTGGACACCATCCTCCGGCAATTTGGGATTACGAACATAGAGGCTATGTTTGTCGGTCCACCTAGCATGAATGACAATCCTCCAGAGGGGTTCTTTTCCTTTACACTTATTCATATCTGACACTCGAGGTACTTATGTTTCCCAAACTTCCTTCTGAAATTATTGGAACATCTAAGCATTGCTCCAATCTAGCTAAACCCAAATTCATACACTTACTTGGCCTGTCTAGAAATCCTCGCTAGGGAGACTAAACTTCCTTCTCTAAGCCTTGAGACCCTTCATGCCTTAGCAAATCTTATAAAGATAAATGAACAGTTGGGTACTACTATGTACCATCTTCTTCTTTCCCTAAAAAGCTTAATCACTCAATCAGTTAACCAGGCAAAGGATTGGGAGAATCAACTTTTCAATGTTGGATGTAACTCCTTTAAGATCAGGGGAACCTTCTCTGCATTTAGTAAGTTTCTATTTCCTATATCCTATATTATATCTATCACTTGGAGAACCTTCGATTCTAGACAACCACATAGTACTTAGAGAACCTCCAATGATGAAAAGGAATGCCAAAAGGAAACGATCATTGGTTGTTAGTAATCGAAATTCTTTCTCCATTTCCTCTTTAGTTAAATTTAAACCCTCTGGTAAGTTTTACTATAACTTAAATGAAATTTCTTGCATTATTACCTTATTAACTTCCCTTTTTTTGATTTAAACTCATCTACACTAGTTGTTGCTTCAAAGGAAATGAAGGCCAGAGATCACCTTCCTACCATAGCTTAACCCATTAAGCCTGCTCTTGTCAGGGAATCAATTGCTAAGGCTATTGATGAACTAAAAAGGAAAGCGAGCACCGTTGCTTCAGTTGACTCTTCAACTCTTCCCCTAAGTAAAAAGCCTAGGCTTAGAGATAACTAGATTTTTGATGTTGTTGATGGGAAATCGATTCTGGGTACTTCCTTGACCGCTCTGGGTCCTGGTTTAATTGATTTAGACTCTCTAGATTACGATGCGCAAGTAGATGCAAAAGAGATTCGTATACCAAAGCCTTTGCTAAACATCTCATTTCCTACTTCTCCATCTAGCTTCTATTGCTAATTCAAGGAGCTTGGTTTGACCCCATACCCTAATGAATCCCTTCCTTCGGAAGTTCCTATTCAGATTCCCATAATGAGCTTTGAGTATCCCCTCCATTTGGTTGCCTAGTCTCCGACATTAGCTTCTCTTATGTCATTACAGTCTATTACCTTCTTGAAAGATCATTTTTACATCATTTTTCAATGGCTATTACTGGTGTGATTTCTCTTTTTTCTGGTTAATTTAGACTTTTAACCTTATATATCATGATTTATCTTACGCTTGTTGCATGTTTTAGGTGACCAAAAATATGTTTTTCCTTTAAGCAAGCTTCTTGTAACAACCTGCAAAATTTTAGCATATTTTAAATGAAAATTTTAATTAAAACTTTGAATTTAATTATTTTAAAATTGATAAATTTGGAATTTTAATATATAATTTTGGGATTTGATGTAAAATGTTTTTCCAAATTTAAAAAAATAAATACTTTTCTAAAAAATTAAATTTTAGTCAAGTTTGGTCAAAGTTTGACCTCCTGTTGAAAATTTGAAATTTTGAATTCTATTCTTTTATTATGAGGCTGGGTTTAATTATAACTTTTTTCCTACTTTTTGTTTCATAAAATTTTGATTTTTTACTTCTCTAAATTAGTTGTTTTCAGCGTATTACACGCAGTTATTTTCCCTACAACTTATATTTTATCTTTATTTTGATTTGTTTGGACTTAAACCATTTGGGCTAGAAATCCTTAAGTTAGATGAGAGGCTATATATAATCTCCTAGGGTTTTGGCTAGCCTCCATCCATTCATTTGAGCCTCTACAGAAAAATGTAAGTATTCTTCTCCTTCTTCTTCCTCCTCTTTCCAAACCTTAAATCTCCTTTTTCGCCACTCCTCTCCTTCATAAAATTTCGACCACACCTACCTCTCGCCTTCTTCTCTTCTCTCTTATTCTCCACATCTTTCCAAAACCGTAGACCTTCCTCTTCCAAACCCTAGCTGTGACCTCTTCCCTGACCAAAACCGACCACCATCACCAAATAGCCTCCCCATAGCCGAGCACAACCCTTTGCATCCCCTTCCTTTTGTCTTCCTAGCCGTGAGCCTTGCCCTAGAGATGATGGCGAATCCACCTAACCCAAACCTAGCCTAGACCAAACCAAAACCACCTCTAGACCAAGCTTATGCGAACCATAGACAATCCTCTTATGTATTTTGCAATTGCATAATTTTCTATTTTTTTCTATGAGAATTATTTGTTTACATATGGAATTTGTTTTAGCATCAGATTTGGATTCTTCTCTCACTCAAACTGATCCGTAGTTTGTTGATTTTTGTGTTGCGCTTTGAATCACCTTTTCAAACCTAAGAAAGGTGAGTAATCACTCTTCACATACGTACTTATTGATTTGGTGAATTGATGACAACTGAGTTAGGAGAATATGTATATGCAAGTTTGACATTTTACCCATGTTTATATCATGTTAATTCATATGTTTATTTCATGTTATTTCATATGTTTATTTCATGTTATTTCACACGTTTATGTCATATTATTTCATTTGTTTATTTCATATTCTTTCATATGTTTATTTCATGTTATTTCATATCATATTATATTAGTGATAATCATATGCCATGATATGTTGAATATTGTTATGTAAATTATTATTCTGTTCTCACACTGCAAGTTCCTTCACTATGGGTTGAAACGATACATACCCGAACCATCGTTAGAATAAGGAAAATTGTTATGGGCTGAAATGATAGGCTTGAGCAATTTTATTTTACTTGGGATTGTGGGTTTAAAATATATAAAACCCAAAAATTAATAAATTGCGGATTGAAATGATATACGTCCGTATTTACTTGACTCTAGGGTAGAGAATTTTATACAGACTCCGTGTTGATTTTTCTAAAAATAATTAAGTATTTTGGATTTTATATATGAATATCAACTAAAATTTAATGCAATAATTTCTGTAAATTTGTTTATATGTGTTAAAATTTTTACAAGAAATAAATAGTTGGAAATGTAAATTTTGGAATTTAATTTACAATAGAAGGTTAATTGAAATTTAATAATCCGATTTGACTTAATAATGTTATTTTATCCTAACCGATAAATTGTAAATTTTGATTTATGTAATAGTAATTAAAATGGAAATTGTTTTGTGGAAAGAAATTTAAGTTAAACGTACATTTGACAAGTAAGTTTTAACTAATGTAAACGGTATAACTTGAGTAATAACAAGGAAAATTATCGCTTACTGAAAAGAATTAAATGTAAATTAAAACTTACATTTGACATGTAAGTTTTATCTAATGAACATGGGAATTTGGGAAATAACAATAATAAATAATGCTCACTAAAAGGAAATAAAAATATAAGTTAATAATGTATTTTACTTAAAATAAAATAATTCAGCTTTAAAAAGGGATATTATTGTGACGAATCGTGTTTAACAAAAATTATGGTTTTTTTGATATCCCAATGAATAATCGAGCGAAATAAAAAGATAAAAATATTTACGAAAAGGTTGTAAGTATATAATAATTTGATTGTAAAATTGTTGTATTACATTGCAAAAATGCTATAATATCTTAAGGTTACATTTCTAAGATGCTACCATTTCTTAAGTATTACTTTCCCAAAATGTTATAATGACTTATGGTTATGATTTAGAAATGCTGCCATTTCTAAATTGTAATGTTTTCGAAGTGCTATAATTGTAATGGTTACAATTTAAAATGCTACTGTTGCTAAAATATTATGATTCTAAAGTGTTATACTTAAACGTATAAATTTGTAAATGTTACAACTTTGGAAGAATGAATATTATTTTAAAATAATAAACCATTTGAAATTTATATAACCACGGTTATAATAACGATTGGTTGTTAAAGAGACCGGGATCGGATATGGACATACTCTTTGTCGATACCAAAAACAACTTTAATAACTGCGTACATGGTGGAGATTCCAGAATGAAGTAGAATGGTGGCGACGATCCTAAAGGTATATTTTCGTAGACCTAACTCCCGTGAGTTAGCATAAGGTGGCTAAAACAGGAGCAATTGAAAGGCCAAGGAGGTAGCTCCTCTAATCGGACACACTTCGTCGTTAGCCATTCTATTACTTTGTGATTGATTTGGTGCGCACCTCTTGTTTGGGAGTGTGGATCGAGTTGGGTGGTAGTTGCGGCTATGCGTTACCAACAGTCCGGAAGTGTAATTGGTATATCTACCCTGGCATTGCCTAGTTGTGCCACGTCACCTACCCTAGCGCGCTTTCTACGAGTTTGTTTTGTATCATACCTATGGAGTGCCCTCTGACGGCGTCCAGTACGGGTGGGATTACGGTACTGTATAGACTATGAGAATTTAAAAAATGTGTTAAGGTGGAAAATGTAAAGCCTTAACGCTATTTTTAAATATTATAATTTACTTTAGACATTATTACAATTGTGTATATTACTACATAGTAGATAGTTTAACGGATCCTTAGAGGATGGGCGATCCCAAACATCGTTTAAGTTATTGATGCATTTCTTTAACAATTCACTTGAGTTGATTTACATTTTATAAGTATGTATGTCCTGACTCGAATGTTTTATGTTTTGCTTTACGCTTGGGTCAGCCCGAGTTTCATAGTTTCGGTTGCATCCTCTTTCGGAGCTAGAGATACACTGGAGTTAGCCGATTACTTGATATTTCATTCCAGTTATTTCCACACCACTTGTGCTTTGTAGTAGAAACTTATGTATCTAACTTTACAAGTATTTGTTTCCAGATTTGGCATTATGTATTGGTTTTGAAACTTTGTATCTAGGAGCTTCATGAACTCCTATGTCTATATATTCTGCTGCAAAATTATTCTAATATTCTATGTTGGTGACTTTGTGATTGATTTTATTTGCCCCAACTTTTATTAACAATCAGTTGTTCTGAAATATTCAAGTCTGACATGTGAGGTTTATTGTCAATTTGAATGGTCCAAAATGGCGGGATGTTACAGTTGGTATCAGAGCTTTGGTTTTAGGCAAACCTTAGCCTACGATGCAAAAACTCACTAGAGATAGGGTAGTAATACCCTAAAATGAGTAAAAATCAGTCTTAGAATCATTCTTTGCGAGAGAACGTATTTTCAAGTATAAAATGGTTTTAAAATGATTTTAAATGATTTTATAAAAATTTTGGCTATGAAAAATTTCTTGTTTAAAATCTATTTTTCTTATAATTCCCTTCTTTTCGAATCCACCTTGTTTTGTAGAATTCTTTGATTAGGATTTCTAGTCTAGTTGGGTCTTTTCTTCTATATTTTACTTTATCTTTGTCCTACTTTAACCGGAGCTGCTATTCCTCCTGTTCATATGATTAGGCATGATCTTTGCCATATTTGCTTGCAGTCGGGCCACTTTAAGCAAGATTGTCCTACTCAGAGGAAAGGCAAGCCATCTAATGTCTTTGTAGTTACTTCATCTACTCTACCTACTCCTAGTGGTACCCAAGGTACTCTTCAGAGCACCTTTATCTTATTTAATCTTCCTCTTCGTGTTTTATTTGACACTAGAGCTTCACATAGTTTCATTTCTGTGGATTTTTGTGATAAGTTTGAGCATATCCTTTCACCTAAGTTTGCATCCTAACTTTTGTGTGTTACTAATCCTATTGGTGGTCTCGCCAACCTTAGTAGGATTTCTAACAATGTGAAACTCTTTCATTCTGGTTATTGTTTTTTGGTGATTTCTACGTTCTTGGTTTCGACGCTTTTGATCTGTTGCTTGGAGGAGATTGGCTGAAGAAGCATGAAGCTGTTATTTCTTGTAAAGCCCGTACCATTTCTCTTGTTGGTGACAAGGGTGATCTTTTGGTGATTCAGTGCCGCATGCCTCAGAAGTATGCAGGCAGTTTTATCTATTCTCTTGATTCTTCCCCTAGTGATCTTGATTCTAATCCGGTGGTCAAACTCTATTCCGCTGTATTTGGTGAAGTCACTTCTTTACCTCCTAAATGGGAAATTGAATTCCATATTGACCTCATTCCTGGAGCTCGAACTGTAGTTTTTCCTCCCAGAAGAATGGCACCCGTGAGATGGTTGAGTTAAGGAAGCAAATCAAGTTCTCCAAAGGTTTGATCAGACCCAGTCATTTCGAATGGAGAGCAGTAGTGGTATTTGTCACCAAGTCTGATGGATCTTTAAGGATGTGTGTTGATCATTGGGAGCTGAACAAGCTCACTATGAAAAATAGATATCCTATGCCTCACATAAATGATATGTTCGATCAGCTTTATGGTGCTACTGTATTCTCTCAGCTTGGTCTTGCCAATGGTTTCCACCAGCTCAGAATCGTCGGGGAAAGTATTCCCAAAACCGCTTTCCGTTCTGAGGATGGTTTCTTTGAATGGTTAGTTATGACTTTTGATTTGACTAATGCTCCAGCTTTCTTTGTCGACCTTATGAATCGGGTTTTCCGTGATGTTCTTAATCAATTTGTTGTAGTCTTCGTCGATGATATCCATGTTTTCTCTAAGTCAGAGGAGGAGCATGAATCTCATTTGATCTTTGTTCTAGGGACTCTCAGAAGTCATCAGTTGAAAGCCAAATTCTTGAAATGCCATTTCTGGAAAGATGAAGTCTGATTTCTTGGACGTATTGTTTCTGGTGATGGAGTTTCTGATGATCCAATTAAGATCGCTGCGATTAATGTAAGTCTGTCTTCTCTTCTTTCCTTTGTGACATTAGTTGTTCTATCTCCTCCTCGGTTCTTATTTTCCCTATTCTTTTTAGGATTGGGAAACTCCTAGGACTCCATTTGATATCCGTAGTTTTCTGGGCCTTGCCGGTTATTATCGTAGATTCATTGAGAATTTTGCTCGGATTGCTGCACTTCTCACTGCTCTAGCTCGAAAGAATGCTAACTTTAGATGGAATGATAAGTGTGAAGCTGCATTCAATGAGTTGAAGCACAAGCTTACTTCCGCACCAGGTCTTACCGTTCCAAATGGAAATGAAGGATTAACGGTATACACTGATGCCAGTCGTGAAGGGTTGGGAGCTATTCTGATGCAGGATGGGAAGGCTATCGCTTATGCCAGTCGTTAGTTGAAGACAAATAAAGCCAATTATGCAGCCCATGATTTGGAATTACTCGCCATAGTTTTTGCTTTAAAGCTTTGGAGACATTACTTATTGGGAACTAAGTTTGAGCTCTTTACGAATCATAAGTATTTGAAATATATTTTCACCAAAAAGGACTTAAATATGAGATAAGTTAGGTGGCTTGAGTTTCCAGCTTCCTATGACCTCGACATCAACTATACCCCAGGGAAAGCTAATGTTGTAGCCGATGCTTTGAGTCAAAAGAAGGCGATGTTGCCTCAGCTTGTTGTTTCTTCTCCTCTTATAGGTATTATTGCCAAGCACGATGAGGATAGGATATTAGGCTTATTAGGGAGAATGTTCGTAATAGAGTTGGTGGTGGTAGCTTAGATGAAAGTGGAGCTCAGATTGATGATAGAGGGATTTTGAGGATTAATAATTGGATTTGTGTCCCGAATGTCGATGGATTGAGGCAAGAGTTACTTCAGGAAAATCATCGGCTTAGACTTTCTATTCATCCAGGTGTGACGAAAATGTACCATGATATGAAGAAGCTGTATTGGTGGAGTGGTACAAAGCATGATATCTCCCTCTTTGTTAGTAGATGTGCGACTTGTCAGCAGGTTAAGGCTGATCATCAGAAAGCTGCTGGACTATTGCAACCCTTTAAGATTCCCAATTGGAAATGGGAACAAGTTTCTATGGATTTTACTAATGGATTACTGAGGATTAGAAGGGGTAATGAAATATTTGGGTTACTGTAAATAGATTGACCAAGTCAGCACACTTCATTCCGGTTATATCTAACTGTTCTGCTTCTTGTTTGGCCGAGATTTATATGAGAGAGATTGTGCACCTTTATGGTATTCCAGTCAGTATTGTTTGTGATAAAGACCCCATCTTTACCAGTCAGTTTTGGAAATTTTTTCAAGAATCTTTAGGTACTCGTCTGAATCTGAGTACTCCTTACCATCCATAGACCGATGGTCAAACGAAAAGGGTGAATCAGATTCTAGAAGATCTTCTTCGTGCCTGTGTCCTTGATTATGGAGGATCTTGGGAAGATCATCTCCATCTCGTTGAATTCACATATAACAATAGTTATCAGGTATAATCTCAATTATCTGTTTAAGGTTGTCTTAAACATTTATCTATCTTATTCCATCTTTTGAATTCAGGCTAGTATCAAAATGGATCCATTTGCTGCTCTTTATGGACGACCTTGCAAATCTCTGTCTTGCTGGATTGAATCCGATAATCATTTGGTTCTTTGTCCCGATATGATTTTAGAAGCATATGAGAAGGTTGAAGAGATTAGGAAAGAGATGATGATTGCTCAGGATAGACAGAAGAAGTATGCTGACAAGCGTATGAGGAGTTTGGAGTTTTCTGTTGGTGACCAGGTTTTCCTTAAGGTTTCTCCATTAAGAAATGTGATTCATTTTGGTTGGAGAGGGAAGCTCGCTCCTAGGTTTATTGGTCCTTTTCGCATCCTAGAGAGAGTTGGTCCCTTAGCTTGTCGCTTGGATTTGCCCGAAAAAATTTATGGAGTGCATAATGTGTTCCATGTTTCGCATCTTCGTCGGTACCTTCATGATCGATCTTTAGTTATCCAGCCTTCTGCTCTCGAGAGTTTGGATGTTGAGCCAAATCTTACTGTTGAGAGGAAGCCACTTCGTATTATCAATAGAGGTACGAAGCAACTTTGAAGAAAATCTGCCAATCTAGTCAAAGTGAAGTGGAGCACTAATGATCGAGATTGTACTTGGAAAATGAAAGAGAGCATTCGTGCTTTGAATCCGGAATCGCTTGTTCCAGGTACTATTCGTTATCCTACCCTATCCTTCTTTTGTTTTCTGTGTCTCGTTCCTTTTCGAGGATGAAAAGTTTTGAGTGGGGGAGAGTGCAACAATCCGCAAATATTTAGCATATTTTAAATGAAAATTTTAATTAAAACTTTGAATTCAATTATTTTAAAATTGATAAATTTGGAATTTTTAATATATAATTTTAGGATTTGATGTAAAATGTTTTTCCAAATTTAACAAAATAAAGATTTTTCGAAATTTTTAATTTTGATCAACTTTGGTCAAAGTTTGACTTTCAGTTAAAAATTTGAAATTTGAAATTTTGAATTCTATTCTTTTTTTATGAAGCTGGGTTTAATTCTAACTATTTTCCTTCTTTTCGTTTCGTAAAATTCCGATTTTTACATCTCCAAATTTATTGTTTCCAGCGTATTACACGCAATTATTTTCCCTACAACTTCTATTTTATTTTTGTTTTGATTTGCTTGGGCTTAGACCATTTGGGCTAGAAACCCTTTAGTTTGATGAGAGCATATATACAATCTCCTAGGGTTTTGGCTAGCCTCCATCCCTTTATTTGAGCCTCCATAGAAAATTGTAAGTATTCTTCTCCTTCCTTCTCTTTCCAAACCCTAGATCTCCTTTTTCACCACTCCTCTCCTCCACAAAATTTCGGCCACACCTACCTCTCACCTTCTTCTCTTCTCTCCTATTCTCCACCTCGTCCCAAAACCATAGACCTTCCTCTTCCAAACCATAGCCGTGACCTCTTCCGTGCCCAAAATCGACCACCATCACCAAATAGCCTCCCCATAGCCGAGCACAACCCTTTGCATCCCCTTCCTTTTTCCTTCCTAGCCGTGAGCCTTGCCCTAGAGATGATGGCCGAACCCACCTAACCCAAACCTAGCCTTGACTAAACCAAAACCACATCTAGACCAAGCCTATGCAAACCCTAGACAAGCCTCTTATGTATTTTGCAATTGCATAATTTTCCATTTTCTTCTATGAGAATTTTTTGTTTACGTATGGATATTTTTTAGCGTCGGATTTGGATTCTCTTCTCACTCAAACTGATCCTTAGTTTATTGATTTTTATGTTGCACTTTGAATCACTTTTTCCAACCTAAGAAAGGTGAGTAATCGCTCTTGACATACGTACTTATTGATTTGGTGAATTAATGACAATTGTGTTGGGAGAATATGTATATGCAAGTTTGACATTTCACCCATGTTTATATCATGTTAATTCATATGTTTATTTCATGTTATTTCATATGTTTATCTCATGTTTTTTCATATATTTATCTCATGTTATTTCATATGTTTTTTTTCATGTTAGTTCATATGTTTATTTCATGTTATTTTACATGTTTATTTCATATTATTTCTATGTTTATTTCATGTTATTTCATATCATATTATATGTTATGATCATATGCCATGATATGTTGAATATTGTTATGTAAATTATTATTCTGTTCTCACACTGCAAGTTCCTTCACTATGGTTGAAAGGATACATACCCGAACGATCGTTAGAATAAGGAAAATTGTTATAGGATGAAATGATAGGCTTTAGCAATTTTATTTTACGTGGGATTGTGGGTTTGAAATGATATAAAACCCAAAAAATTAATAAATTGCGGATTGAAATGATGTATGTCCGTATTTACTTGTCTCTAGGGTAGAGAATTTTATACAGACTCCATGGTTGATTTAAAATGATTTTTCTAAAAATTATTAAGTATTTTTGACTTTATATATGAATATCAACTAAAATTTAATGTAATAATTTCTGTAAATTTTTTTATATGTGTTAAAATTTTTATAAGAAATAAATAGTTGGAAATGTAAATTTTGGAATTTAATTTACAGTATGAAGGTTAATTGAAATTTTATAATCCGATTTGACTTAATAATGCTATTTTATCCTAATCGATAAATTGTAAGTTTTGATTTATGTAATAGTAACTAAAATGGAAAATGTTTTGTGGAAAGAAATGTAAGTTAAACATACATTTGACATGTAAGTTTTAACTAATGTAAATGGTATAACTTGAGTAATAACAAGGAAAATTATCGCTTATTGAAAAGAATTAAAAGTAAGTTAAAACGTACATTTGACATGTAAGTTTTAACTAATGAACATGGGAATTTGGGAAATAAAAATAATAAATGATGCTTACTAAAAGGAAATAAAAATGTAAGTTAATAATGTATTTTACTTAAATAAAAAAAATTAAGCTTTAAAAAGGGATATTATTGTGACGAATTGTGTTT
The DNA here is from genome assembly GCA_030765085.1 of Allium cepa. Taxonomy (NCBI): domain Eukaryota; kingdom Viridiplantae; phylum Streptophyta; class Magnoliopsida; order Asparagales; family Amaryllidaceae; genus Allium; species Allium cepa. The sequence goes on along the minus strand of CM060941.1, from coordinate 795,659,339 downwards.
AACAAAAAATATGGTTTATTTAATATCTGAATGAATAATTGAGTGAAATAAAAAGATAAAAATATTTACGAAAAGATTGTAAGTATATAATAATTTGATTGTAAAATTGTTATAGGAAAAGTATTACATTGCAAAAATGCTATAATATCTTAAGGTTACTTTTCTAAGATGCTACCATTTCTTAAGTATTACTTTTCCAAAATGTTATGATGACTTATGGTTATGATTTAGAAATGCTGCCATTTCCAAATTGAAATGTTTTCGACGTGCTATAATTGTAATGGTTACAATTTAAAATACTACTGTTGCTAAAATATTATGATTCTAAAGTGTTATACTTAAACGTATAAATTTGTAAATGTTACAACTTTGGAAGAATGAATATTATTTTAAAAGAATAAACCATTTGAAATTTATATAACCAAGGGTTATGATAACGATTGGTTGTAAAAGAAACCGAGATCGGATATGGACATACTCTTTGTCGATACAGAAAACCACTTTAATAACTACGTACGCGGTGGAGATTCCAAAATGAAGTAGGATGGTGGCGACGATCCTAAAGGTATATTTTCATGGACCTAACTCCCGTGAGTTAGCATAAGGTGGCTAAAATAAGAGCAATCGACGGCCAAGGAGGCAGCTCCTCTAATCGGACACACTTCATCGTTAGCCATTCTATATATTTTTGATTGATTTGGTGCGCACCTCTGGTTCGTGAGTGTGGATCGAGTTGGGCGATAGTTGCGGCTATGCGTTACCAACAGTCCGGAAGTGTAATTGGTATATCTACCCTAGCATTGCCTAGTTGTGCCGTATCACCCACCCTAGCGCGCCTTCTACGAGTTTGTTTTGTACCATACCTATGGAGTGCCCTCTGACGGCGTTCAGTACGGGCGGGATTACGGTACTGTATAGGCTATGGGAATTTATAAAATGTGTTAAGGTGGAAAATGTAAAGCCTTAACGCTATTTTTAAATAGTATACTTTATTTTAGACATTATTATAATAGCGTAAGTTACTACATAATAGATAGTTTAACGGACCCTTAGAGGATGGGCGATTCTAAGCATCCTTTAAGTTACTGATGCATTTCTTTGACAGTTCACTTGAGTTGATTTACATTTTATAAGTATGTATGTCCCGACTCGAGTGTTTTGGTTTTTCTTTACACTTGGGTCAGCCTGAGTTTCATAGTTTCAATTGCATCCTTTTTCGAAGCTAGAGATCCACTGGAGTTAGCCGACTACTTGATATTTCATTATAGTTATTTCCGCGCCACTTGTGCTTTGTAGTAGAAACTTATGTATCTAACTTTACAAGTATTTTTTTCCGCATTTGGCATTATGTATTGGTTTTGAAACTTTGTATAAAGGAACTTCATGGACTCTTATGTTTATATATTTCGCTGCAAAATTATTCTGATATTCTGTATCTGTGATTCTATTATTGATTTTATTTGCCCTAACTTTTATTAACAAACTGTTGTTTTGAATTGTTCAAGTCTGACATGTGAGGTTTATTGTCGATTTGAATGGTCCAAAATGGCGGGATGTTACACTTCTCAAGAGCTTTCTAATCAAATTGCTGAATTTATGGAGCAAATTACTTTACATACTGTATAAAAGGATAGTGCCATTCTCGAGAAGGGAAAATTTTCCTCTTCCCTCGTAGAGGAAAAGAATCTGAACTGCTATTGAAAGAAGAGGTGAAAACCCTAAAAGAATATCTCGAAAAAAACCAATAAAGAGAAGGCAAAAATGGCCAATGAAGTGAAGTCACTAAAAAACAAGGTCGAAGCCAGGGATGCCATCATGACAATGCTAACAAAATCATAAATTATGCTAAGGAGAATGTCTCCTTGTTTCTTCTCCAGGCTTTCCTTTGAATTAGGAAAAAGTGCTACGAAGAAACTCTCCTTGTAGCATATGGCGATAATATTGGCAAATGTCAAAATTTGGATTTTCCTTTCCTTCCAAACCTCAATGATAAATTCAATAGGAAGCTTGCCTTATATTGGGGAGAGTTGAGGGAGCACTCCTGAATGAATTCCTCATAGAAGAAGCTATTGATCTGGAAAAGTTGTTAACTTTTAATGAACTCCCATTTGTAAGAGGTGAAGATTTGGACAAAGGAGAGAATAATAATGAGGATTATGAGAACAATAATGATAATGATGGTGGTAATGATGACAATAATGATGGTGATAGTAATGGTAATGAACAAAGTGGTGGTGGTAATGATAAGGGTCCTAGAGGGCCAAAAGACAAGGGCAATGGATAAGGTGGTCCCATCTTTGGCTTGTCTGCTCACAATGCAAGCTTCCCCTATCTTCCAAATGCTCGGGATGTTTTGCTAGAAGACATTCCTCCAAAAGAGGCCCCTCTTCCCATTAGTAAACTATGGAAAAAACTCAAGCTCTAATTTCACATGTATGAGATTTTATTTATCTAAATTTATCTACTAATTATTAACTAAGAAGCCCATATTTTAGTTAAGAAAGGGTTTATATTGTGTAAATTCGAGTAATGTAGTTTGATACTTTGTATATTTGTAAAAATTTTTGGCATTGAAAAATACACTTTCCCATGTAATGATGATAATTATCTCTTTTACTTATTTTTAATAGAAAAGTCAGTTGATGGTCGTGTCTCATGACCCTAGTTCGCCTTCTTGTATAGACAATATTGAGATTGAATTGACGTTAGACACCATGAAAAAAACATTCTTCTAAATATGCTTTAGCCCGGTCGCTTCTGGATAACTTAAATGCTTAGAAATGGTATACCAACTACCACAGACCGAAATCGGTATTAAGTTTTGTAAAAGAGACGATTTAAGAGGTAGTAGATAAAATTTAAAACACAAATGATGGTATTCAAAGGATGAAGGAGCACCTAGATGCCATAAGCTGATTTGATATTTCGAGCCATGGTATCAAAGATGACACAAAGATTGCTCGGCTGTACAAAAGAATAGAAGATCTAGAAGTGGATTTGTTAAAAAGTCAAGTATCTTGTTAGTCTTTAGAGATTATTGCTAGTGGAGGCGAATCCATTCCTCCCATTCCTTCTCCTGTAAGAAAGACTAGATCCCAATCTGCTGCTACCAAAGAAAAATTCCCATCCTGGTTAAACCCAACTCCGGGCTTGAACCGTGTAAAAATCAACCAATGGCACCAAAAGGTCGAACACAAGTGCTTTCAGTATTTGAAGAGTAAATGGGATGATCGGGTTTCAAAATATCTGAACAATTATCAAACTCAGGTTAAAGGGTAAGAGCATTAAAAATATGCTCTTAATCAGGTGATCAAGGAATCAGAGAATAAGATCAAAACTTTTTTGGGAGCGAATGAAATGCTCAAATGTGCATTTGATACTCAGTTAAATTATGCATAATGCCAATAATATTAGAAAGAGAGAAAAGAAGCCTAAAGAACTTTTGTACATGGCCAATTTCCATATTCTGAACCTTCTTTTGCTATTAAAATGTTGATAGAGAAAGTTGAATATCTTGAAACTCGATTAAAGATAATTGAAGTGATGTTGCTTGAGACTTCTTGTTTGGATTCTCTTATTGATTATTTACTTGTAACAATAGTCGCTTTTGGTTTAGAAATTGACGATACTTTCCTAGGTCTAGATATAATTCAAGATTAAGCAGAGCGATCGAAGCTGGATGTAGATGGTATCAGCATTTCTTTCTTTACGGACGTTCTGATTTTCTTAAAGATATTAGGGGCCCTCCTGTTTTTCTTAGAGATAAGGTTTCTTCAAGAAAAGCCATACATGCCTTCTTGAAGTCGAGGGAAAGGGGAAAGAGAAAGTGTATCAACACCATCCACTCCCTTAACCTCTCCGTTCTACTTAGGGAGATCTTAGTTTTATATTTATAATTTTTGTATATTGCAATTAAATATGGTAAAAAAAATTGTACTAGATCAATTGACATTTTGAACCTGTAATTTTTTGTTTGCTTTTATCTTGCCAAATCGCTAGAAATCCATAATCTTCTTCGGTTTTTGAAATTTTGAAAGAGGAGATGCAAAAGCTTGTCACTTAATGGAAAATCGCTTATGGTTCTTTAGGCGGATTCTTCTTTTGGATACCTGTAATTTTGTATATATAATATGTAAAGTAATCAAATTTGTATTTGAATAATTGTTAATTCGGATGAAATTTGTATTCTTCTTTTTTAATTTGTTGAGTTGATTGTGATACTCATTTCTTTTGATGCTGCACAACGCATATCCTTTGATGATCATCAATTTGTCTTCTTGATGTAGATCTTGTACTTGAAATTTGTTTTGACAAAAAGACTAGTGATTCATTATATCATAAATTTAAAAGAACCTCCCTTTTAGAAATTCGTTTAATAACAAAGATTCCCATTACTGGGACACATAAACTCCATTCTTGTAAAATTTGATTTATCATTTTATGGAGTGAAACTTTTAATAGCTTCATTTTAGGCTTTAATACTTAGAATTTTAGAGGTTGATGTTTGAAGCTTTTATCTCAATGGAGTACTTATCAGGAAGTTCGTTTGATAATTGCCTATCTAAGACCAGAATTGCTTCGAAGATAATAAGATCATTTATTTGGAATATCAAAATTCCATCTGCAATATTTTGGATAGGAGGCCAGAAAAGGTACGGTTATAATAATTGAATAGAGGATAAAAACTCCACAATAATATTTCGAATAGAAGACCATAAATCTGCTCAGGAAATAATTATTTTAACAGAAGATCAGAAAACCCATCTAGTAATAATATCACTTGAATAGAAGGCTAGAAAATTATCCGGTAACCATATTTTCTAAACAGAAGGCTAGAAAGCGATCTGGCGTTAACAGAAGACCACAAAACCAATATAGCATTAGATTTTTTGAATAGAAGACCAGAAAACCAAATCTAGTAATAAGAAACTTAGTTTTAAGAAGACCAAAAATTCATCTGCCTATTAACCGAGATTCCCGTTATTTAATAATTTGAACATAAATGGAGATTCCTATTATTTGATAATTTAAACATTGATGGAGATTCATGGTATTTGATAATTTGAATTCTGACCTTGGAATCAAGGGTTGAGAACTAAATCAATATCTCGAAGCATGGAGCTTTTAAGTCGAGATAATAAACCATGATTTTTCAAACATTATTCTCTCATATCAAAATTTTAGATTCTAGACAACAAGCAGCTCCTAACCCTTTCTTCGAGGGATGCATAACTGAATATGTTTGATTGTTCTTCCTCTAGAAGATTGCTTTTGATCCATTCTTTAGGATAAAGCTTGGTTTGCTTTTGAATTTGATTGATATTCCTCTAGAAGGACACCTCGATCTCTCTTTTGGATAGAGTTTTATTTACTTTTGCATCTGTTCTTCCTCTAAAAGATTGTCCTTTACTACTGCTTAGGTAGTCATTTAGGCTTTGATTGATTTATTTACTACCATCTTTAGGTAATGATCAGAACTTGTATCAAAGGCTTTATAACTCTCTTAGTTGATGATTTTAGTCTTTTGTTCAATGTGTTTATTTTGCTGTCTTGAGTAGAACCAATGTCTTACCCGACCTCACTCTAGGAGGCGCTTCAGCTAAGCTTTACAGACAGGATAAAGGCTTGTTCACTGTTTTAGCAAGGTGATGTGCACGTAAATGTGCTTATTTTTACCACCATATTTAATCTATTTGAATTAAATAAATGATCATATCGGGTATTTTAACTTGTTTAAACCAAAAATTCAAATTATTCCAAATTGTCACATATTCATCTTCATATATGGGCAAAACGGTCATTTGTGTGCATATATTTCTTTGAGAAAAATTAATTGAAAATTTGTATATATTTTTGTAGGAATTTGATCTCAAATAGAAGTGTTTTCATGAAGATATGCATGCACAAAATTAATACAAAGGAATGAAGATGGAAATAATTCAAATTTGAAGAACATGGAGGACCCCACCTACCCACCTACCTTAATGTACAAATTAAAGGCTAATGCACATGCTTTTGGAGTTAATGGCTTCATGTACACTTAATGGGGGATTAATCATGTTAATGATTACTTGGCCTCCACACTTCCTAAGGGGCATTTTGGGCATTCCCCAAAAAAATGAATTAGGGTTTTAACGCTTGTATTAATACCCCTTATGTTTTATGTAACATGCCCTCTCTTCTCTTAGTCTCTCTTAGGCCTCCTTCTCTTCATTAGTTTAGATCAAATGAAAGAAAGCTCTCTTTCTTTTTTTCATGGTTACTGTTAACGCTCGAATTTGAACGCTAACACCCTGGTGTAAAGGATGTGATTGTGAAAGCACCACCCGTTCGTACGGGAAACAGAAATAAGCAGAAAGTATGCAGAAAAACAGTAAGAGACACAGTATTTATAGTGGTTTGGCTTATAACCCAGCCTACGTCCACTTTAATCTTTTTATCTCTAGTTTGATTACAATCCTTTACATGATCTTTCAATTACAACACACTTCAAGTTATAGGATATGTAAAACAAGTGGCTCAAGCTTTGAAGTAGTCTGGAATTCGGCAGAGTAATGGCGCTTGAAGAGAATGAGCAAAAGTCCCCTTCATGTTGAAGGTAGGGTGGTATTTATAGGCAAAGATTAGGCTCGGTCTTAACTCCTCACCGACCCAGTTAAGTCGCAGCCGGCTTATAGGAGCTCTGATATGGTCAAGCTGTGTTGATCCTTCTTCGCTGAATTTGCACAAGTCCAAAGTCGTTACCGGGTCAAGCTAGGTCGCGACCGACTTATCTTATCCCTTCGCCGATCTAACGAGTCAAGCCCTACGACTTAATGGAAACAAGCTAGGTCGCTACCGAGTTAGTATGTCACATGCTAAACTGCCCCGCTACTCCATCCTTTACACCCTTAGATCGGTTACGACTTACTATAAGTCGGTAAAGTCCTCGAGTTGCTAGATCGGAGCATACACTAGGTCGGCTTCCATACTAGGTCGGAACTTTCCTTAGGTCGGCATAGCCTCGTTAGACCGGCATCCCTTCAAGCCTTAGGTCGGTATTTCTTCATGCCTTAGGTCGGTATTTCTTCATGCCTTAGGTCGGTATCTATGGGAAAGCATTGGATCGGCGCGTTTCTTAACTAATTAGGTCGGCACCGAACTAAGTCGGCCACCTTGTTAATTGGTTAGGTCGGCAAAGTCTTTGGGTTGTTAGGTCGGCAACTCTTCTGAGTCGGCATCTCTTGAGTCGGCGCCATCTCCACGTACTAGACCTGCTGAGTCGTAACCGAGATAGGGTTAACATTTGCCCCTCGAAGTATACGCCTTAGGCTTAAGTCGTGTGCTTCGAAACATCTCTTATCTCGGCCCTTCACTGAGTCGGCATGTTATTAGATCGGGCACGGTCCAAATGTTAAGCCGGCGAATTGCCGCTTCAGTTCCTTTCACTACGAGGTATAAATCATATCCCCTTCTTCTTTCTCATTACCTGCTCTCTTAACTCCGCCATTAAAATTCTCTTGAGTTCTTTAAGGCGATTCCATCCTACCTGATCACCAGCAATTCCTACTATTCAGAGCGTAAGTGAATCCGTCCCCTTCTCGATCATAGATTGCTATTGGTTCATGAATTCTGTCACTTGAATACGAATTGTCTCTTCGCGCAACGTTCCATCACGAATCTCACTATACCTGTAGTCGATGAAGTTTAGGTTACTCGATTTTGGCTTCAGATGATCGTTGAGATGATGAAGAAGGTTTTATCACTCAGGTTCAATGATCTCTGAAGGCAGAGCAACGGACTTATGCGATTTGGAGCTGTTTTATTGGATGATCCGATAGCTTGAATGAAAGGCTGCTGTTGAAGAAATGGCTATTGGGTTATCGGGTTTAATGCTATGGGATGTTGGCTCGAAGGCGAGTTAGTGGGTTTAGGTGGCTTAGCCTTCGACCGATCTAGCTCTTACACGACCTTAAATCGTGGTTGAGATAATGCTTGAAAGAATCTCGCCGACCTAAACATTAAAGCTTAGATCGTGACCGAGTTAAGACTTGGAGGAATTCCTGCCTTTCGACTTGGAGCTTGCCTTCTTATCTCCCCCGTGCGAACTAGAGGAAATGAGTCGCCAAGCTGAACCACCTAGATTTTGACCCGTTACCGACTCAGTCTTATCTCGCATGAGAATTTTTGAATCGTAGCCGAGCTAACACTTGGGCTCTGGACGTATTGACACTTAGAAACATAGGCCTTCTTCAAGTATTTTAACCCGGACTACCGAACTAAATTGAATAAACCTTGAACCGGGATTAAGATTTGAAATGCCCCAACTTTAAATTTGTTTGAATGTCATTGTGTCACTTCACATATCATTCTCACTTTTGAGCTGTAAACCTGTTGATAATAACATACAAACAAAGAAAACCAAGGCGCACATACTGCCATTGACTGCCCATATCAAATGACAGATTAGTTAAGACAAGATAAGAGATATGAACATATTGCATGAAATGTTGTAAATTAATTGACTAAAGTAGAATATTAATGCAAAGTATCAACAATTTGAACTGATTTGTTTGCATCAACATTGTATTTGCATATTCAAACTCAAAACAAAGATTCCTGGTTTTTATAACTAACAAATGTTTGCTAGGTTTTATTCCAGTTACCTTTGCTTATTGTTTGATTGATACTTGTACAACACTTCACACACTTTAGGAAACGTGCACCTTCATGTTTGAATATCCAATTGCTTGTGTAGAATGACTTCCCATCAAGGAGAAGAAGCAGCAAGTCAAGAAGAAGAAACTTTCCCGATAGCTGTTCCTATAGAGAATCCTCCGGAAAGAACTTCGACTATTCTATCTTCGAGAACATTTATTCAGTTGCGTACTCAATTCGGCTTTGCTGAAGATGATGTCATATTTCCTGGACCGAATGATACTGCTGACAGACCTCCCTATGGTTTTGTCGCGGTTAATCGTCAAATGTGCTTAAGTGGGGCGATCCCACCTTTCAATGACTTTCTTCGAATTCTTCTTCTTCGGATGTCAATTTCTCCGTTCCAACTTCATCCTAATGGTTACGCTATCTTGATGGGGTTGGGTGTTTTGTTCAGAAGAAATCTTGACCGACTGCCGAGCTTCGAAGAAATTCGCTACTTATGCTCGTTTGCAAAGAGCAAAGACCATCCTTCTCTTATCATTGTGAGAAGTGCAAGAAACCGCAAGCTCATTCTTGATCTTACTGAAAGTGTCCATGGATTTTTAAACCAATTTTTCTTTGCCCGCAGTCCCCCAGAGTTTTATGCTTCTTGGAGAGTAGGAAGTAAGATCATTTATTTCCGTCTTTCCACTTTCTTTCTTAACTCTTTTCGGGGTCCAAATTGCTAATCTCATTCTTTGCTTTTTTCAGCACTTCCCCTTCCCTCTAGAGATCCGATACATAGGCAGACTTTTGATAGACTGAGCGCTGTAGCCGCAGAAGAGAGAAGTATCAAGTTTCTACTAAGCGACGAATTTCTACATCAATACGAACTTCTCCACCCTTCTCGCTATACTCAGCTTTGTGAAGCTCCGACTGAAGTTCCCGATTCCCCGACTGAAGCATCGGATGCCCCCGTTACTATCGAACAACCCTCATCAAAAGAGTCTAACATCGAAGCTTCATTGGTGAAATGTTCCACCCCTACCGACATTATGGGGTCATCTAGTAAGACGGCACTTGCCCCGATTGAGGAAGAAGAAGAACCTTCACAGCCTCTCGGGGGATTAGCTGATGTAGGAACTGAGAAAACAAGTCTCACCGAGCATGATGGTGACGATGTTTATGATGGGTTGAGCGACATAATAGTGACCTCACAGGAGCTTTTTAGAGATGACGTGTCTAAAACTATCTCTCCTATAGTTGAGGCGACGTCCCTTCTTCGACTAACACCAACACAAACACCAACTCCTCATACCCAAGCTATCATCACCTCTACACCAATGAGTGGTTTGTAGCTTAATGCGCGTAGCTTGCACATCACACAACACTTAGGATTTTTTGGCATTTGTTCACATTTAACTTCTTTTCTCCGGAAGTTTCTAAGACTTGCTATTTTTGCCTTTTCAGATTCCTCTATGGGGCGCAGCGGCAGCGGTTCTTATTACAAAGACTTTCGACGCTATGGAGGGCGTGGCAGCTATGATTACAAGCAATACTATACCGATCCCAGAGAGACCAATGAGCAGAGAGCTGCGCGAAAAGCTGAAGAGAGGAGAAGGTATGAAGAACGTCATGAGGGAGCGGGCACGCGACATGAATCTTTCCCAAGGGATGATGATTCCCATAAACGTAAAACGCACGATGATAGGGGGAAGAGCCATATTGAGGATTCGAGAAAGCGGACCAAACTTGGCGAGGAGCACGTGCCCGTGACATCTGAGAGACCTGGTGCCTCAGTTTCTATTGACATCCCTTCCAAATCTCCTGCTCTTGAAGGAAGTGCCATCCAAACACTTCTCAACAGGCCTTCATACCATGTTGAAAGGGGCCCCCCGACTTTGCAGAGCCGATTCCCGAACTGGTGTTTGAGGGGGGTACGCTTCGACCTTGATTTGGTCCCCATCGACAAAGAAGCTATGTACAGAAATCTCGATGCTGTCAAGCTTGATATTGATAGAATGTCTGGATGGCAAAAGCTGGTTGATGAACTTCAAAGAGTTAATCGGGCTAACATCGAAGCAATGCTGACCATGGAAAATGACAAATCAGAATGGCAGAAGATTCTTGATCAACACAACACTGAGATGAAGGAGATAGCCGAATACAATGAAAAACTCGAAGCTGAAGTAAAGCAGCTCAAAGATGATCTTGCCTCTTCTACTAATACTTACACCCAAAGAGAAGAGGTATTGCAAAAACAAGTGCGAGATGCGCATGCCAGCCAGAGGGACGCTGAAGCTAAAGCTGAGAGGTTGGAACAAGCTGTAGAGAACCACCGCACTGATGTCACCCAGCTGCAGAATAAACTGAGCGCCCGGGACATGGAGATTGAAGCGCTAAAAGCCCAACTTGCTCAGACCGAAAAAGATCGAGATGAGGCCATGGCTGGCAAAATTGCAGCCGAAGAAACTGCTCAGACCATGGAAAACGATATCAATTCGACTTTATTCGATTTTTATTTACATTGTGTCTTGGGACGCGGCAGCCTCTCTTTTCTTGGTCCTAAGTATGAAATCACCCTGGCCGAGGTGTGGGAAGCTGCTCTTAACATGTTTAAAGACGCCGGGTATGGCGATGAAGATTTTGAGGCGCGTTACCTGGATGAGGGAGCTCGCGCTGCTCTTGCGAAGGGGCGAGAACAACTTGCCAGGATGAGAACTGGAATGGCGGAAGAGGAATGTTCTGGAAAGGAATTAACGCTTATTTCCTCTGTCCATCCTCCAGTTTCTCCTGTGGTTGACATCACGGGTTCTAGCTCCTCTACTCCGCCTGCAACTAAGACAGTAACTGAAACTACAAGTGCACAATGCGGGGATGAAGGTGGTGAAAGCAACGAAGCACAGCGATATGAAATCAGCCTCAGAGATCCAACTACCCCAGGTAAACTTGACACCGGACCAGCTCAAGTGGTGAACTGCTCGTTCGCTCCTTGTGAACTTGACGATCTTCTTGATTATTTTTCAAATGTCAATGAATTCCCGACTTTTGATGAGCCGTCATCCCCTCTCTTTTCGAAAGATACTGATATTTTAAGTTTTTTCTCCTTTGTAGAGAAAGCACCGAGTCAAACTCAAGCTTCTTCTCCCCCGGTGATCCTTCCTCCATCTCTTCAAGTGGCGCCTCCTTCTGCTTCGCAACCTGGGTCACAAGAAGAACAAATAGAAGCTCTCCATGGCCTGGATGATCCCATTGCTTCGCAAGAGCAAAAAGATGAGGGACTTGATGGAGGTGACATATCTCCGGAGCGGACTCCTTCTGACGATATAACTTTATCTAAACTTGTCACTCCAGGAAGTGAGTCTTCCTCAAAGAGGAGAAGGAAGCAAGGAGCATCAAGGAGGAGAGGGAAGATAATCACTGCCACTGAAGAGGAGCCAGAAGTTGGGCCAGCTGCGCCTACCTCTCCTTCCTCCCTTATACCCACTGGCCGACCTGAAAAGCTGGTCATTCGGTCGGGTAAAGGGTCCAAAGGCAGTAAAAAGAAGTGAAGACTTTAGCTTTTTGTCTTTTGTATGAACTGGCCGAGAGTTGTGCGGGTATCGGCCTCCGCTTTTATTTTGAGAACCTGTATCTGCATTATAGTTGAATAAAATGATTCTTCGTTTGTACAAACTTCTGTTTGAATTTGAGAATGCATTTACTATTTATTTTTGCACAAGTTTGTTTATATAGTGTTGCAGCGGGCTTGTGGTATGTTGCTTGAGTATTACTCTGCTGATGCATCTATACTACTATACCATGTTGCCCCCATACCTTAAGCTTGCTGCAATATTTTATACTTCGAGGGGACTTGCACTCTTATTTGCTAAAGAATAATTATTTTATTCTTTAAAGAAAATTTTATAGAGTACAACTCCCTTCGTATAAGTTTTTACGCTTGGTCGTTCGAAGAAATCACTTTTTTCTTTTGCTTATGTGCATATCTCATCAAGTGAATTCCTCTATGTGGTAAAGCGGACCTCTGAAGGGTACTTTAACTTCTTTTCTTTTTACGATCATTTCCCATAGTAGGCAAATTACTTTTCCTTTGAAAGTTAAAGTACGCTTTTGATGAGGATTTTTTTTTTATAGAAAGTTGTACCTCTGAGGAGGGATTTTTTCACGTTTCAACACTTGGAAGTTTTATTTCAATCTCGGTGAAACGTGTACCTCCAAAGAGTTATGCTTTAGAAATCCTTTTCACGTTTCAACACTTGGAAGTTTTATTTCAATCTCGGTGAAACGTGGGTTTCCAAAGAGGTCTTTCTTCTTAATTGTGTTCCCGGGAGGGGGTTGTACCTCTGAGGAGGGATTTCTCACGTTCCAACACTTGGAAGTTTTATTTCAATCTTGGTGAAACGTGTACCCCCAAAGAGTTGTGCCTTTGAAGAAAGCCTTTTCACGTTTCAACACTTGGAAGTTTTATTTCAATCTCGGTGAAACGTGTGCTTTCAAGAAGGTCTTTGTTTTTACATTTCAACTTTGGTGAAGTGAAATTCCGAAGAGCGGCTGCTACACTTCAACTCCTGGCGAAATGGGCCTCCGAAGAGGGCTTTTATTTTGTTTACATTTCAACTCTGGTGAAGTGAAATCCCGAAGAGCAGTTATAACACTTCAACTCCTGGTGAAATGGGCCTCCGAAGAGGGCTTTTATTTTGTTTACATTTCAACTCTGGTGAAGTGAAATCCCGAAGAGCGGTTATAATACTTCAACTCCTGGTGAAATGTGCCTCAGAGAGGGTTTTCATCGCCTGGAAGTTACTCTCTCATGGTTGGAGGGTCATGACTCCTCCAATCTTTTTTGTTGAGTAGAGAACTTTCTTTTTTGTGGCATATGACCCATTAGAGGTCTTTTATTATCCGAAGAGTTGCGCCTCCGAAGAGGACTTGTGGCGCTGATGGTAGCTTTGGTTGTTCCTCTGTTCACTTGCTTATGCCTTTTCAGCGATCCTTTTTTTTTTTTTTTTTTTTTTTTTTTTTTTTTTTCTTTCTTTTCAAGTTTTCATCCCCCTTTTTCTCACAAGCGGCTTGTTTAATCCAAGGAAGTGTACTTCATTGCCAGGCAAGTTCGTGAGAACGGGCACCAGCTTCCTAATTGGATGTTTGTTTGTTTAAACAATCTCAATTTATCAGCAAGGGCTCGTTCCTATCGAAATCATTAGCCGTTCAATTGAAGCATTTCCTATCTAGGATTTGAATTCGGGGTCTTTGTGACTTGAAATTTGTTTGTTGAATGATGGTGAGAATCGCTCGGTCCTATTATGCGCAAGTTTTATCTCCACTGTCTGCAAAAATTTAAATCGATATTTCAGCAATACATTTTGTGTATTTTTATATCGAAAACAAAGCAAACATATAATGATAATAAGGAACACAAGATTTATAGTGGTTCGGCCATGAAATTGGGCCTACATCCACTTTATATTCTTTCATTATTTACTTGCATCAGTTTCACAATTGCTTTCAATTACAGGAATCATACATTCATAATTCTTTTTACAATGTTTCAACAAAATTTTCAAGTAAAGTATGGACGCAAGTGATTGCTGTTCCATGCCCTTGGAATTTGATCTCCATCAACTGTGGTGAGCTTGAATGTGCCGTCAAGAAGTTTCTGACCTATCACATACGGTCCTTCCCAATTTGGCCCAAACACACCTGTCGCTGTCATAATTCTTTTTAGGACTAGATCTCCAATTTCAAAGCTGCGTTGACGAACTTTGGAATTGAAATGTCTGGCTATCCTTTGCTGATGAGCTGCAACTCTGAGGTTAGCTTCATCTCTTTTTTCATCAAGGAGATCCAGCGCTTCAAGTTGCAGCTTTTCATTTTCTGCTTGATTGAAATGGATTCTTCTGTGTGAAGGGACCTCTGTTTCAACCGGGATCATTGCTTCCGATCCGTATGCTAACGAAAAAGGAGTATGCCCAGTTGCAGTTTTGTGAGTAGTTCTGTATGCCCATAGTGCAAGCGGTAGTTTATCGACCCAACCACCTTTTGCTCTTTCGAGTTGCTTTTTGATGGTTGATTTGATGATCTTGTTCACTGCTTCCACTTGCCCGTTTGCCTGCGGATGAGCTACTGCCGAAAAGCTTTTCTGGATTTTGAATCGCTTGCAAAAATCCTGGAATTCCTCGCTTTCAAACTGAGTACCATTGTCTGTGATTATTTTCTGAGGCACACCGTATCTGCAAATGATATTCTTAGTCACAAAATTTATCATCTTTTTGGAGGTGATAGTTGCCAATGGTTCAGCTTCAGCCCATTTAGTGAAATAATCTACAGCAACAATGGCATATTTGATTCCAGATTTGGCGGTTGGTAAAGGTCCGATCAAATCTATTCCCCAAATCGCAAACGGCCACGGACTGGTCATTTGTGTGAGCTCAGTAGAAGGTGCTCTAGGAATTTTGGCAAATCTTTGACATCTGTCACATTTTCGAGAGTAATCTGCAGCATCTCGATTAATTTCTGGCCAAAAATATCCATATCGGAGAATTTTCTTTGCTAAAGTTTGACCACCTGAATGATCCCCACATTCTCCTCCATGTACCTCTGATAGGATTATTTTGGCTTCTTCTTTGGATACACATCGAAGCAATGGCATTGAGAATCCTCGTCTGTATAATTGACCATCTTGGATTATATATCGAGAAGCTTTTCTCAGTAGCTTTTGTCGTTCTTTAGAGTTTTCTGGTAAAGAGCCATTGAGTAGATACTTTGTTATTGGAGTCATCCATGATTCTTGCTCTTGCGACATACTCATAACCCAATCGATATCCATTTCATCAATGCTCGGATTTGACAAAACTTCCACTGGAACTAACCCTAAGGATTGGGCTTCGCCAGAACTTGAGTATTTTGCGAGAGAATCTGCTTTCATGTTTTCTTCTCGAGGAATATGACTTATCGTGTAATGGTCGAATTCACATAAAAGTTCCCAAGCCTTTGACACATAAGCGGGCAGATTTCCTCCTTTCGTTTGAAACTCCTTCTTGACTTGACATACTATAAGCTGCGAATCACTGAAGATCTGTAACGCTCGAATGTTTAGTTCTTTAGCAATTTTCAAACCAGCGATCAGAGCTTCATATTCTGCTTCATTGTTTGTTGAAGGAAATTCTAATCTTAGCGCATAGCATAATGACCGGCCTTCAGGAGTTTCAAGAACAATTCCAGCACCTGAACAGTAATCATTTCTTGCGCCATCTACAAATAACTTCCATTGGGTTGGGGAGTTCTCGATTGTTTCTTCCTCGCTGTTACCCTTGTCTGTAAATTCTGCAATAAAATCTGCCAAAGCTTGTCCGTTGATCGCTTTTATAGGATGATAAGTGATGTCATATTGGCTCAATTCAATATTCCACTTTAAAAGGCGGCCCGAAGTCTCAGGGCGAAACAAGACTTGCTTTAAAGGTTGATCAGTGAGGACTTTGATAGGATGAGCCTGGAAATATTGCCTCAACTTTCTTGAGGCAATCAATAGACAATAGGCGAGTTTTTCCAACTTGGAGTAATTCATTTCTGCCCCAGTGAGTCTTTTGCTGATATAGTAAACTGGATGTTGAATCCTTTTGTCTTCCCGTACCAGCGCTGCACTTAAAGCATGAGATGAAACTGCCAAGTATATAAGAAGATCCTCGCCATCGCCGGGCCTGGAAAGTATTGGAGGCGTTTCCATATGTTGAATCAATTCTTCAAAAGCTTTCTGGCATTCGGGAGTCCAGTCAAAGTTTTTCTTTCCTTTCTTTAGAGCGTCGAAGAATGGAATGCATTTATCAGTAGCTTTGGATATGAACCGACTTAAGGCGGCAATTTTTCCATTGAGACTTTGCAATTCCCTCTTTGTTTTAGGAGCTTTGACTTCTTTTAGAGCAGTGATTTGAGCTGGACTAGC
Organism: Allium cepa; assembly: GCA_030765085.1. Taxonomy (NCBI): domain Eukaryota; kingdom Viridiplantae; phylum Streptophyta; class Magnoliopsida; order Asparagales; family Amaryllidaceae; genus Allium; species Allium cepa. Next base: position 795,642,781 of record CM060941.1, on the reverse strand, counting down.
TTCAATGCCCCTAGCGCTCACGATGAAACCCAAGAACTTCCCAGATTCTACCCCGAAAGAACATTTTAAAGGGTTAAGCTTCATTCCGTATCTTCGGAGAATTGCGAACATTTCTGCTAAGTGTTCGATGTGATCCACTGCTTTCTTAGATTTTACTAGCATGTCATCAACGTAAACTTCCATAGTCTTTCCCAACTGCGGTTTGAACATAGCATTTACCAGTCTTTGGTATGTTGCCCCCGCATTCTTCAACCCAAAGGGCATAACTCTGTAACAGTAAAGACCGACATCGGTGATAAAGCTTGTGTCCTCCTGATCTGGCTCATGCATCATGATCTGATTATATCCGGAGTAGGCATCCATAAAAGACAACAATTCATGACCCGCTGTTCCATCTACCAGTTGATCGATCCTGGGTAATGGGAAGCAGTCTTTGGGACAGGCCTTGTTTAGATCTGAAAAGTCGATGCACACTCTCCATTTACCATTGGCTTTCTTAACTAGCACTGGATTTGAAACCCAATTTGGATAGGTAGATTCTCTGATGAAATTATTCTCCATGAGCCGGTCAACTTCCTCTTTCAATGCTGTCGACCTTTCTAGACCTTGGATTCTTCTTTTCTGCTTTACTGGCGTGAACTTTGGGTCAATATTCAGAGCATGTACCGCAACTTCTGGGGATATTCCGCACATATCGGCATGGGTCCAAGCGAAAACATCCAGGTTTGCTTTCAAAAAAGATATCAAGGCATTCTGAACTGACACATTAAGTTGTGAACCTACATTCAGCACCTTGTTTGGGTCCTTCAGATCAACGGGCACCGGTATCGTTGTTTCTGCTGGTACCACCCTACTCTCCCCCGCACTGGCCTTTCTAGGATCCATCACTTTTCGTGCCCCGCTATGCTCGCCAGTGCAGGGTCCGCCCTGTAGTTGCTATAGGGTTGGTGTTTTGATGCGGATTGGGGTTGCCGCATCTTTCCCCATTTCTCTCTTCCTTGTTTCTCGCAGCTCTGTCATATAACATTCTCGCCCAGCGTTCTGGTCTCCTTTAATAACTCCTACCCCATTGTCTGTAGGGAATTTAATAGTAAGACACCATGGGGCAAGGACAGCTTTGAATGCAGCAAGAATAGGTCGACCAAAGAAAGCATTATAAGCAGAAAATTCATCTACTATCACAAAAGTCTGCTTGCGAACTACTTTTCTTTCTCCTTCTCCGAGTTCCACAAGCAAGTCAATGGTTCCTACTGGTTGCTTTGGCTCCCCAGTGAAGCCAACAATCTTCTGAGATGAGGCTTGCACATCCGCCATCGGGATTCTCATCTGGTCAAACGTTTTCTTGAAGAGGATGTTGCAAGATGCGCCGCAATCAATAAGAACTCTTCTGACAATAGCCGGTCCAATACCGGCCGAGATGACTAACGGGTCCAAAGTAGGGGCCTCAATGCCCATGGAATCTCTAGCCCTGAACACAATATCATCATTAAAAGTCCTTTGTTGTTTCAGGGGTGTAGAGTCCTCTAAAACAAAGACATTCTCTTCAGTTGGCATATGTTTCAGAGCTCGAGTGTACCTCTCCATTTCACCCCAGCTTCTGCCTGCTGGGTGGGGTCCTCCTGTGATGACATTAATAACTGGCCTTCCAGATTCATGTCCTGCGGCCTTCTCATTTGTCCTGGGCTGATGAGCAAGAGCTTGTTGCCCCTGACTTGACGAAGCAGGATCATTACCACTCTTCTTCACAAATTGCTGCAGCTTATTTTCTCTTAGCAATTCTTCGATTATATTTTTCAATTGACGGCAGTCGTCTGTGTCATGACCAGGCTGATTATGGAAGCGACAGAACTTCCCACTTTGCACAGCTTTTCTTCCGGTTCTGAGAACAGGAGGTTTGGGATACTCAAAAGAATCTTTTGTAGCCAGGTAGATGCGCTCTGGTGTCTCTAACAAAGGAGTATATTCTGATGGCTTGAAGGATCGAGGCTTCTTTGAATTGTGTTGTTTCCTTCCATCATTATTTTCTCTTTTCTGTCCCACAGATCCATTCTTACGTGGCGCAGCAGTGTTGTCTTCAGCTTTCTCTACTGTTGCCTTTGCCGGGACAGGACGGCTTTCCAAACGCATGAATTCATCCGCCTTTTTGTAGAACTTTTCCAGAGAATTTGGCTCCTTCATGTTCAGCCACTTTCCGAATTCACTTGACTTATCAATAGCTCTCATCAAATAGGTCAAGACCATGCGGGGTTCTGCATTATCCACCTCAGCTAACGCTATATTAAAGCGATTTAAAAAAGACTTGATAGTTTCCCCCGGATTCTGTTCCAAACCGGACAACGACATGATGTCTTTTGCCTTTGAAGCATACAGCCTAAATTGCTCTTTAAATTTCCTGGTTAGGTCTGAAAACTGATCGATGGACCGGACAGGCAGTTTTGTGAACCAAAGCAGAGCTACCCCTTCCAAATACACAGGAAAATAGCGGCATTTTATCTCGTCAGAAGCTCTGGCACCTGTCATGTGCCAATCATATTTGTACAGGAACTCATTTGGATCACTTGTCCCTTTGTAAGCTGGAATGGTCGGAGGGACGAACTTCCTTGGGAATTCAGCTTTTAGGATCTTTTCAGTAAACGGAGTCTTGCTCGGAGCGAAACCCCACTCTTTCTCATCTTCGACCCTTTGCATACTTTCTTTCATAATCTGTCGAACCATACCAGAAAGATATTCTTCGTCATTCCTATTTCTGGATCCTCCAGCCTCAGGCAATGTCTGTTCAAAGGGGCTAGCAGCCCTTTCGGGAATGTTTCTAGTTTCAGCATCATGGACATTACCGACAAAGTTCCTTTCATTATTCGCAGGTTGACGGTTTGCCCCGAGCAGATCGTTTAACCTATTCAGAATCAGAGCATTCTGAGCATTCTGAGCTTCCAATTGCGCGTTCTGGGCATTTATTTGCTGATTCAACCCAAAGATAGCAGCGTCCAATTCCGCTTTTGAAACTCCAACAGCTGGAGTGGCTTGATTTGGTGTTGGGGAAGCGGAGGTTCCCTCTTGAATGCTTGCAGATCTCACAGATTTACTTTTCCTTCCAGGAGCCATGATTTCGGATAGACTTCTGGTTCTTAAAGAAACTCTATCTACAAATCTTTCTGAAACAATGATGATAGATGTCCTGAGTTCAGTTCTCAGTGAAAGCACCAAAAATGTTAACGCTCGAATTTGAACGCTAACACCCTGGTGTAAAGGATGTGATTGTGAAAGCACCACCCGTTCGTACGGGAAACAGAAATAAGCAGAAAGTATGCAGAAAAACAGTAAGAGACACAGTATTTATAGTGGTTCGGCTTATAACCCAGCCTACGTCCACTTTAATCTTTTTATCTCTAGTTTGATTACAATCCTTTACATGATCTTTCAATTACAACACACTTCAAGTTATAGGATATGTAAAACAAGTGGCTCAAGCTTTGAAGTAGTCTGGAATTCGGCAGAGTAATGGCGCTTGAAGAGAATGAGCAAAAGTCCCCTTCATGTTGAAGGTAGGGTGGTATTTATAGGCAAAGATTAGGCTCGGTCTTAACTCCTCACCGACCCAGTTAAGTCGCAGCCGGCTTATAGGAGCTCTGATATGGTCAAGCTGTGTTGATCCTTCTTCGCTGAATTTGCACAAGTCCAAAGTCGTTACCGGGTCAAGCTAGGTCGCGACCGACTTATCTTATCCCTTCGCCGATCTAACGAGTCAAGCCCTACGACTTAATGGAAACAAGCTAGGTCGCTACCGAGTTAGTATGTCACATGCTAAACTGCCCCGCTACTCCATCCTTTACACCCTTAGATCGGTTACGACTTACTATAAGTCGGTAAAGTCCTCGAGTTGCTAGATCGGAGCATACACTAGGTCGGCTTCCATACTAGGTCGGAACTTTCCTTAGGTCGGCATAGCCTCGTTAGACCGGCATCCCTTCAAGCCTTAGGTCGGTATTTCTTCATGCCTTAGGTCGGTATTTCTTCATGCCTTAGGTCGGTATCTATGGGAAAGCATTGGATCGGCGCGTTTCTTAACTAATTAGGTCGGCACCGAACTAAGTCGGCCACCTTGTTAATTGGTTAGGTCGGCAAAGTCTTTGGGTTGTTAGGTCGGCAACTCTTCTGAGTCGGCATCTCTTGAGTCGGCGCCATCTCCACGTACTAGACCTGCTGAGTCGTAACCGAGATAGGGTTAACAGTTACTTAGCCATTTTTATTTTCATGTAATTTTCCTTTTTTTTATGTTATTAATACATGTTCTTTTCTTTTACATGCCTCTTTTTTATGTTGTAGTGTAGATCTCTTCTCTTTTATGCAAGTAGAATAATTTTTGTTTTTCATTTTGCTCTCTTTTTCCTCTTCATTTTGCTTTCATGTTGTTAGCTAGATTTGTTAATAAAATGACAAATATGAGAAGCTAAACCCCTTCAATTTAGGGGTAATGAAGCTCTCTAATTAATGTAGCTTCAACATTTTGTTAATTCATGCTCTATTTTTGTGCTTAATGATGATGATAGAAGTGGTTTTATTTGTTGTTTTTGCCTTGAATTTGATAGTCTATATTGTTGACACCAAATAGGCTATGCTTAAACAATCGCTAACACAAATGCCTCTTCATCAATATATGATTATGGCATAAGAAAGTGATTTGAAATTAAAATTGATGGTCTATGTTTCTAACCAATAGTTAATAGGCCATACTTAAAATAGATTTCATTTTCATTTTCTTTGTCAAGTTTCATGAAAGTTAGTAAGTGTTTTAAGGGGTGTGTTATAGTTTGATGACTTATGTTGGCTAATTAATAGCTCAAATATGTCATACTTATGATAAACACATCAATTAAAACACTAATGACCATAAAAGAGAGATCATGATTTCATGTGTTGAACTACATGATCTAGAGAGTGGATTTATTCTCTAAATTGACATTTAACTCTCATATTTGCATTTCTTTCCTTTTTGTTAGTTAGTTCATTTTCTCATTTTCTAGCTTAAATACACTCTCGACTTTGGTATAATTTGATTGAGTAGGAAATTTAAATCATCAATTACCTACGGATCGACCCGTATTCGCCACGTGCTACATTCGTACACCATGCGCTTGCGGTTATTTTTAAATTTAAATTCGTTCGACGGTTTTCTAAACCGATAGAATTTCGTCGACGAACAAGTTTTTGGCGCCGTTGCTGGGGAATTGATTTGATTTTGATTTCCTATTCTTCGGATTATTTTTCTTTGGTTGATTTTTGTGCGTTTTTTTTTCTTGTCTATGTTTGCAATTAAAAAATTGTGTGTGTGTGTTTGTTTTCAATTTGCATTTCTGTTTGGAAAAAAATTCACAAGTTCATTTCAAAAAAAAAAAATTCCATTTCATTTTTCATATCATTTTCAATTTTCACTTGTACAACTTCCCAAAAAAAAAAATTACACAACTCAATTCATTTTCTATTTTCTAACCCATTTTCTGTTCTCTGTTCTATGCTCTCTGTTCACCTCTGCTACTCTGTGCCTCCCCCTACCAGTTCAACAACATCCCATTCTCCATCTGCACAGATAACAATTGCAAGCTGCCTTCATTATAACTTCTTCCACCACCCACCTCTGAGTCATACCCTCTGCACAACTTCCCTCCTCTTGACCAACTTCCCAATTCTCCGATCAAGACTGCCTTCTCTGGCCAGTCATTCACTATTCATTCACACAAAACCACATCACTGCTGCTTAACAACCTTCCATCACCACTAAAAACAATCAATTGATCCACCTCCTATTCCTCTGCACATCCTTTCAAACACCTCAACTTCACATATCCTGACCACTACCTCTTCATCATCATTGAACAACTGACCTGCTCTCAATTTCCAGCATCATCGCCCACTTCAATATCCACTTGCTTCGAGCAGCACCTATCACCCGAACACAAACTCCTTTCAATAACCATCAAGCTGTGCATATCGTTCACTTCCCTTCAACGATCACTGCCTTGCTTAACATTCACAGCACAAACCATCTCACCAGACTTCCCACTCAACATACAACTTCATTACGGTTCACCATCACCTTCCACTACTGCAGTTCCTACATAACCAACCACCATCTCATCATTCGACAACCAGAACTCCTCTACTCCCCTCAACACATAACTGCCACCTTACATACACCATAGCCTGACCACCATCCTCTACCCTACACACCACAACATATACAACATTCCAAACACACTTCATCCCCTACCATATACAACAATTACTCCATACTGCACCATCCATCCTCTGCTCGTCATCGACTAACCACTACAACCATTTGCTTACTACCGCACTACAACAAAACAACTCTACCGTGCATCACCGTTTCAACCACTTCTCTGTTAATTACCTCACACAGCGACGCAGCCTTCCCACTTCAAACATCACCATCCCAATTCCCCAAACCCTCAACCGCCTGCAAGCAATCGCCCCAAATCCAATTCGACCATCCAGCAACATTCACTTCTCAGGCCATGACTTTCCTAGCAACATACCTCGCCTTCAACCATTAACAGCTGCGACCAACCTCGTACAATCACTGACGTCAAGATTTCACCCACTTCGACACCGTGCGCCCTCAAACTCGAAGTTGAAACAAGCTTCTGATCACCACAATTCGACAGCACCTCCAACTACGTCCACTACTCCACAACCAATTTCGGGCATCCCAAACAAATTATTTTGGAATTGGTGATTTTGAAATCACGTTGTCGCTTGCCATATACGAATTTTGAAATTAAAAGAAATTTTGAAAGTGTGGAATTCACCATTTAAAAAAAAGAACGATAAAAGAGAAGTGAGAAGGGGATTTACGGTTTCGAATCTTATTTTTTTAATAAAAGGAGTTGGGCTGTTGTTTCTAATTGGCTTGGCTTGTTTTGTGAATTTTGTTTGAAATTTCATTTGTAAATTTGTTTTATTATTTTGTTTTGTTTCTTAAAAAAAAAAGTCTATCCTTGGTAAAAAATTTTTTTTTTTGAGTAATACTTTTTTTTAAGTAAAAAAAAGTATATCCTTGGTAAAAAAAAAATTTGTTTCTTAAAAAAATTTCTTAATTTTTTTTAAGTTTCCTTTCAAAAAAAAAAGTTGTATATATCTTGCTTTATTTCAGGTTGCCAAAGCAGAATTACAGAAAGAGCAGAAGTGCTTGTTAAATAAATTGCTTGATTTGAAGTGCTTGCCAAAAAAAAATAACTGCTTGCTTGCTTATAAAATTTTGTGTTTTAGTTGTCTTGCATTGTTGTTTGCTTGCATTTTAAGAAAAAAAATTTAAAAGAAAAAAATTCAAAATCAAAGGCAAAAACAAAAACAAAAACAAAATTTCATTCTAGTTGCATTGTTAATACACGTTTTATTTCAACTTTGCATTTCATCTTAGAATTTGATTAAATAATAACTCACTTAATTGTATATTGATAGTTGTCTTCTTTGAACAATTTAATTTCTTGGTGTCTAGGCTACCGCAGAGTAATAATCATTTATAAATATTACAGTGATTCGTAAATATTATAGTGGTTGTTCCTCTGAAGGTACTTAAACCTTCGGTTGCATTGCTACGATGATTCATGGTGCACCGATAAATCCTGTCCGTTACCTGGCTGAGAACTATCTTGTTTATCCAAGACAACGTGTAAATTTACAATTTTGTGTTAACTTAGGATAAATCATTTGTAATTAACCACTACATTCATTTAGTAGCATTAGTTCATGCATATTTAAAAAAAAAATTCAAAAATCCGAAACTAAAAAAAAAGTGTAAATATTCCTTTTCCTTTGAAATTTTTAAATCCTTTTTCCTTGAAATTTCAAAAATCCAAAAAAAATTTATAAAACTTTTTCAAAAACAAAAAAAAAAATTAAAAAACCAAAAAAAAAAATCAATTTCCCTTTTGAAAAAATAAATTCTATTTGTAAATATTTTTCCTTTATAAAGAAAAAAAACAAAAAAAAGAAATTTCTTGAAAATGTCCGAATTTCCATATTCACATGAATTTTACGTTAGTTGTGAAAATCAATATAATCCATATAATTTCACTTCAAATTCTTATGGATATTACAACAACAACTATTGTTTAAACAATTTGAGTCTTGAACCACAAAATTTTCAAAACAATGAACCCTCAACTCTTGAAAATAGCATTTCGTCGTTACTTGAAATCGCTACACAACAAAATCAAGAGATAAATGAGTGGTGCAATTCATATTTGTGCTATAACTCGAATCAAGGTTTTCAAAATAATCAAAATTTGAATTCACTTCAAAATTCAAATGATTTCGAGTGTAACCCATGCCAATTCAATTTCGAGTTTCAAGATGAATTTCAAAATAAAGACGAAAATGTAAATCAATTTTCAAATAATTTTGGCAATGGGAATTGTTTCAATAATGATACGATCGAAAACTTTGGTTATCAACAAATTCAAAATGAAAGTTTTCAAATTAATAACCATGAATTTGATTTTGTTGACCAAATGGAAAAAGATAACGGGGATTTATTACTTGAAAAATACAAAAAAATTCGTGAAAATCATAATCAAATCTCAACTTGCGAAGAATCAAATAATAATCCACCGTTTATCGAAATTGACTATTCTTGTTCTCAACAAGTCCAAATCGAAAATTTTCAAGTTAATAATTACAAATTTGACTTTGTTGAGCAAATGAATGAAATTTATGATGATCACACAAATTTGTTGATTAAAACATTGGAAAATTTTCGTGAGAAACAAAATCAAATTTCAATGTGTGACGAGTCAAATGATAATCCATCTTTTACCCAAATCGATGATTTTCAAATGACAACTTTTGAAATTGATAATGACGATCTTAATCAAGTTGTTGAAAATACGGTAATTAAGTTGGATTCATTTCTTTTGAGGGTGCAAAATTCGATTTAAACTTCGATCTTCCTTTTTCTGAAAACTTGAATACGACAACTTTGAATTTTAAACTCCATTTACACGATGAAGTTGTTGATAATCCAACAAAGGAAGTCGGATTTAACGAACATGAGTTTTATGGACTTTTTGAAAATGAGTTGTTAAATTCTAAAGGGAAAAATTTCGATCATCGTTTTGATTTTGAAATTAATAATTTTGAAGAAGTTTTCAATGATAAGTTTGAACTTCAATTTGGTGAAAATAAACTTGAATTTCAATCAATTGTTTTATCAATCCCAAAAATCATCGAAAATAAAACAACTCACACAATTTTCAATAAAACGACTTTCGTTTTTCCAAATCCACATTCAACTTCGAAATCTTTTACGATTTTGTTTTTCGAGCTTAAGCTGTGTCTCGTATACTCGACGAGACAAATGAATCGGTTTTTGGAAGACCGTTTCATTTACTTTTTGACAATATACTTTCTGATCTCGTGTAAATACCATTCGTTTTCATGTAAATAATAATAAACATCCCTTTCACTTGAGTTGACTGTGGGGACACAGTCAAAATCAAGTGTGGGGGGAGACTCATCTTCATTTTTTTTCATTGTTTATTTTTACTTTAAAATCACAAAAAAAAAAAAAAAATCACAAAAACAAATTTTTTTGTGATTTATTTTTAAAAGAAACACAATAAGATGAATATATGGCTTTGGTTTATTAAATTGAAATTTTTGGAAATTTATTTGTCTAAACAAAAATAAAAATGAAATTTGATTACAAATAATAATGGTTTAACTAGTATATAGGAAGATTCATACGTGTTAATTATGAAGTATATCCTAATTGAAAATCTTTGTTTTAAAAAGTGGTTGATTTAAAGTAAAGGATATAACATTTTTTCGTCTTCTTAGTTAAATGGTGCTAAGATGATTTTGCAAAACTCTCTCTCTCTTAAAAAAAAATAAAAAAATAAAAAATTAATAACATCCAAGTATTCACTCTCATTTAAAAGTCCTCACGGTTATGCATGGGTGAATTACTTGGTTATGCTTTCATACTCATTTAAAAGTCCTCACGGTTATGCATGTATGGAACACATGTAAAAAAAAACATAATAAAAACCACCTACGGTCGATAGGTGTATGCACGAAAGTGTGTGCACTCGCCATGCTCTGTACTCCCCTCACATAAGCCCGAAAGGCAGTGCATGGGTGGTATATCTGGCCTCAGTTTACCTGAGCTAGGTGTGTAATTTTTCTTGCAAATAATAAGAGAGCAAGCAATTGAAATCCTAGCACTATTTTTACTTATTTGATTTGATTTGTTATTGAAAAGAAATGAAAATACCACTTTGATAAACTTTGATAATCAACTAAGGATCCATTTTATAATTACACTTTGTTATCAACCGAAACAACAAGTTAAACTATTGTCTATTTGTTATGATAACTTGATTTTTGTTGGAAATTTTGACCAGTAAATGACATAAATTTTCAAGATAATAACCAAAACCTATATTTAACTTATTCGTGTCAATTTAAAAATAAATCCTTCATTTGTAAATATATTCAAAAATTTGCATTCATCTCTTTGTAAATAAATCTTGCATTTTGTAAATATTTTCATCCCGCACTTGGATTTTCTGGGTAGTATCCGCTGAAAACCCTCACGAGACAAGACTCATCCTACTGGGGACACCCAAAGGTTTAACGGCTTGTTGCATACGCTCAATGCAATCGTGCTTCCTACGAAAACGGATTTATCTTAGTTTTTCTTTATTCGAGGACGAATAAAAAGATAAGTGTGGGGGTATTTGATGTGCACGTAAATGTGCATATTTTTACCACCATATTTAATCTATTTGAATTAAATAAATGATCATATCGGGTATTTTAACTTGTTTAAACCAAAAATTCAAATTATTCCAAATTGTCACATATTCATCTTCATATATGGGCAAAACGGTCATTTGTGTGCATATATTTCTTTGAGAAAAATTAATTGAAAATTTGTATATATTTTTGTAGGAACTTGATCTCAAATAGAAGTGGTTTCATGAAGATATGCATGCACAAAATTAATACAAAGGAATGAAGATGGAAATAATTCAAAGTGAAGAACATGGAGGACCCCACCCACCCACCTACCTTAATGTACAAATTAAAGGCTAATGCACACGCTTTTGGAGTTAATGGCTTCATGTACACTTAATGGGGGATTAAGACATGTTAATGATTACTTGGCCTCCACACTTCCTAAGGGGCATTTTGGGCATTTCCCAAAAAAATGAATTAGGGTTTTAACACTTGTATAAATACCCCTTATGTTTCATGTAACATGCCCTCTCTTCTCTTAGTCTCTCTTAGGCCTCCTTCTCTTCATTAGTTTAGATCAAATAAAAGAAAGCTCTCTTTCTTTTTTTCATGGCTACTTAGCCATTTTTATTTTCATGTAATTTTCCTTTTTTTATGTTATCAATACATTTTCTTTCCTTTTACATGCCTCTTTTTTATGTTGTAGTGTAGATCTCTTCTCTTTTATGCAAGTAGAATAATTTTTGTTTTTCATTTTGCTCTCTTTTTCCTCTTCATTTTGCTTTCATGTTGTTAGCTACATTTGTTAATAAAATGACAAATATGAGAAGCTAAACCCCGTCAATTTAGGGGTAATGAAGCTCTCTAGTTAATGTAGCTTCAACATTTTGTTAATTCATGCTCTCTTTTTGTGCTTAATGATGATGATAGAAGTGGTTTATTTGTTGTTTTTGCCTTGAATTTGATAGTCTATATTGGTGACACCAAATAGGCTATGCTTAAACAATCACTAACACAAATGCCTCTTCATCAATATATGATTATGGCATAAGAAAGTGATTTGAAATTAAAATTTGATGGTCTATGTTTCTAACCAATAGTTAATAGGCCATACTTAAAATAGATTTCATTTTCATTTTCTTTGTCAAGTTTCATGAAAGTTAGTAAGTGTTTTAAGGGGTGTGTTATAGTTTTATGACTTATGTTGGCTAATTAATAGCTTAAATTTGTCATACTTATGATAAACACATCAATTAAAACACTAATGACCATAAAAGAGAGATCATGATTTGATGTGTTGAACTATATGATCTAGAGAGTGGATTTATTCTCTAAATTGACATTTAACTCTCATATTTGCATTTCTTTTCTTTTTGTTAGTTAGTTCATTTTCTCATTTTCTAGGTTAAATACACTCTCGACTTTGGTATAATTTAATTGAGTAGGAAATTTAAATCATCAATTCCCTGCGGATCGACCCGTATTCGCCACGTGCTACATTCGTACACCATGCGCTTGCGGTTATTTTTAAATTTAAATTCGTTCGATGGTATTCTAAACCGATAGAATTTCGTCGATGAACACAAGGCCAACTTATGTAGGACCAAAGACTTACTCCATCCTCTCCCCAAAAGGAGCTCTAAATAGGCCTTATTGGCAAGACTGAAGGCTGATCAATGCTCTAGCCAGGCCCTCATAGATGGACTAAAGACTTGCTCCATCCTTCCTCTAGAAGGCGCACTGACTAGGACATTTAGGTGGGACTGAATGCTTATAGTGCTCCAGCCAGCCTTTATAGGCAAGACAAGAGGCTTACTATGACCTCCCTCTAGGATGTGCTTTGATCAGGCCCTTGTTGTGGGATCAAAGGCTTTCTTCACCCCTTATTACCTTATAACCAATGATTTAGGCTTTTCCTTTTATATTATGATTCCTTTCCATCAAGTATTTCGCTTTATCAAACAAATTCCTACTCTTGTTTGATAAACTCATTGAGTTTTCCCTTTCTTAAGAAATCTCCAATCATTTCCTTTAAGGGCCGATAATGATTGGTTTCATGTCCATTTGCTTGATGATATTGGCAATAAGCACCTCCAAGGTTCCTTTCATTTTTAGGCCGCCTCTTCTAATAGTTCAGCTTTCGTAAGTTTAAAAGATAGATATATTTGTAAGAAATAGTGAGAGAATGGAACCAAGAATTCTTAGGATATAGCACCTTTTTTTTCCCATTTAGTTTTCTTGTGGCACTGGATTGGCATAGTAGGATCATCTATAAATCTTCACTTCTAAGCTTTGATTAGTATGGAAGGATGGTCAAGTACTCTTTCCATCTCTGGGAAATCTTATCGAAATTGTTTATTATTTATTTTTCAAAGATTATCCCCTTTGACTAAAACTGTATGGCCCTTCTTATCTTTAAGCAATAACTATCTTTCTTCGGGCTTTCTAAAGCAAAGATTGGAATGGTCCTATACGAAAAGGGTTCATACTCCATTTATTAGGATTATAAGATGCCACTTGTTTCTTTTCTCCTATAATTTGCAATGCCTACACCCTTAGCCTTTGTTTCCAGTGAAACTAAGGAACGAAAGTGAGTTGATAAAATGATCTATTTAATTGAGGTTCAAAAGACCTTTATATGGAAATAGTCATCTTGTAGCTCAATGGGCTACGTTGGATTCAAAAATTCCTTTATATGCAAGTTAGGAAGAGTCCTTTATATGTAAGATAATGAAAACCAAATATAGATTATGCGGTTTGAAGTATATCCTTTATACCCTACTTATGCCGGCCAAAGATAGTTCTTCTAGGGAAATGCAAGGAATCGGAGTTTCAGGTCCTCCTTTTAGCGATAAAATGTTTAACAAGATTTCTTGTTAATCCAAAAATATGCAAGTAAGTGGAGTCTTGGTTAATGCTAGGTCTAGTTGACCTCATGTTAGTCTTAACGAAGTATGGAAGAAGTGTTCACATATTCCACTTTGATCTATGTGAAGAGAATTCATGTCTTATGGGTCATGTTGGAATTTAGCATAAGTCATAATTTAGGTCCCTTTATTGAATATGCTAAGAGATTGCATTTGTACAAGCCCTCATTTGCAAAAAGGTCAAAAAATTACAATTGGCACTAAAAATCCTTAAATTGATTTAGGGTTACAAACTTTAAAATGCAAGAGAGAGAGAGAAAAAAATGGATCGCCTCTTTTTGAATGACCCTGGGGGTGTATTTATAGGGATGGGGTGGTATGTTTTCCATGTGGCACTTAAATGCTTGCTAGTCGGAATCACTCATCATACTGATGGTATGCGGCATCCACTTATTCGTTGATGGGATGGAGATGGGCAACATAGCACCACATGTCTTTCAAAATGCTTGACTTTCGGCATCATTAGCTATCTCGATGTCATTGGGCTCCATGCTTTCTTTGATATCCATGCGGCATCCTTTGCTATATTAGTGAGTTCGATATCCACTGAGGATTAGTGATTCACAACATTAATTATACAATATTCCTATAATAATTGCTGCTTTTCGATAACCCTTATAATGCCATTGATATGCGACATTATGCTTGATTAATTATTTATAGCATCCATTCTTGCTTTGATAACATGTGGCATCATGCCTTATTAATCTTTCAAGACATTAATCCTGGCTTTACCGATGATAGACAACATCCTCCGTGAATATTGATGAACTTCGGTATTCATCCTGTATTAACGACTTACGTCATCTTTATATTGCCTCCTTTTGATGTTCTATTATTTGCTTCCCCCGGCATCTATTATTTTTATTGATGAGCGGCAACATTGGTGACATGCGGTATTCGTTCTCACACTAATGACTTGTTGCATGCTTGTATGCATTATTGGTATGCGATGTCCTCGTTTACCTATTTTGATGGGATGCGAGATCTTCTATTGCATTAGTTAAGTGCGGAATCGATGGTATGCAACATTATCACTAGTTATAGGCTTTCGAGATCCTTTCGAGGCACCTTGAGTTGCATCATCATTTGCTGTATTATCCTTTGCTTTATCTTCGACATCATGGAATTCCACATGCTATATTCACGCTTTCGATATCAACTATCTCCTCTTGTATGTTTCCTTGCCTCCTTTTGACATCCTTATTATCGACATGCTTTCATATATTAGAAATCATGGTTTGTAGTAATAATATGCTATTCTGAAATCATCGATATTGGAGTGATGCTCTATTTATAGATTAGGGCATCGGTGTATTATACTCGATATACCTAAAATCACGTAAGCAAACATAAAAACCATAACTATCATCAAACAAGCATATCTCATACTCACAGTGCACTTTGATATATGATGAAACAATTGACCACCATCGAAAGGTTGATGACTACTCAACATCATGACTCCATTAATGCTCATATCCTTGCCATTTTAGACGACTAGGACCTAAACCCACTCAAAGGGTCTAGAGATACAAATCCACCGAAAAAATAATAAATGAGCATCCCTACCCACTCTGTAACATCCCCTATCCTGAGATCCAAAGCTAAGCGCTATAGATGTCGCAGTCATATATAGTATTAACTTCCAGTGACAAAATATGGTAATGGTAATGGTATCCATAATATCAAAAGCACATGAATATGAAACAAAATCACAGATTTCATAAACAAATTTTTTGATTACATTTCACAAAATCATGTTTCATATCCAATTACATAATCCCATAACCGATTTCCAGATTTTGATCAAATATAATTATTACGAAATACACCAAGAGTGACATATGAAGATGCTCCTTGGATGATCAGAGTACTAAATAAACCCAAAAGTCTTAATACATCACAGCGGAAATAAAACTAACAACTCCTAAATAGCTATCCATGCGTCCTGCATGTCTTTGGAAGCTTTATTCATCCACCTACTAAAGCCTTTAAATCCTCAACTCCTAACCTAATCAAATAATATTTTGAGCACCCGAGAGTTTAAAGGAAAATTCATAGACTTCAAGTCGGATATAAAGCCTGGTGTGAGTAATACTATACATCTCAGTTTACTGATATTAAGTGAGACCACGTCACTTAGCAGAACGGGTTTCCCCTCACTAATATCTCTTTCCAAAACATATCTTTTGCAAATCAAAATCCTGCAACCAAATTGGTTAAAGTAATAATAACAATATCATGTATGCATAAAATCAAGTAATAAATGGATTATTTGTCCGAACAATATAGTTTTTTTGGCTAACTACTTACCTTTGATTGACTCGGGCCTACCGAACAAAATAAATAAATAATCTAACTTCTGTTGCACACACTCCTAGAAGGTTTGTCCTTAACTTACTTCTCCCAGGGTTAACTGATCCAAATTGTTTTGCGAGCTCATCCATAACCTATCTTTACTCGATATATTCCTTTTTGTATGTAACATCATTTAGTCTTACATGTTGCAAAGCCATACACACTGGTATTAAAGATTTATATTAGCTTGGTGTTACTAGCTAAATTATAGGGCGCGACCCCATACCAGTCCTATCTGTTATTCTAATATCCGAGTCATTTACTTAGGGTCAACTTGTAATGACCCTAATTCTTAGTAACATTATTTAGTAACATTTAATTAGGTAAGTTAAATGAAATAATGTAAAATGATTAGGGATTTGAGATTTGTGATTAAACTAAGGGGTAGCCGTGCCATATACAAATGAACTAAAGAATTAAAATGTTAAGGCACATAGATAAAGGGAAATACAAGAATAGGACACGTCCTTACACCCTAAACCCTTAACCCCATCATTCACACATTCATTCCTATATTCACAAAAGAAAAACAAACTTGAGATTAGCCACTATTAAGGGAAGAAAAGAGAAGATAAGCAAGATTTCAAAGGAAAAGCTTAAGCAACTTAATGACGATCAAATCTCAACATCTTAATCTCAAAGCTAAGGTGAATAATGATTACATCTCATATTTTCTAATTATTTTTGGTTTTAGGTAAAACTCAATTTATCTTGCAAAGTTTAGCCATGTTTTTGAATGATTAAATGTTTATATATGTTTGTTGATGATTTATGCTTATTCGTATAGGTTTTATGACATGTTTTTATGTGAAAACCCTATCAGATGACATCCAAATGCCTTACCATTTTCGATTTATATCAGAAATGATATTTTAGAGATGGGTTTCAATTTTCATAATTTTATGAATTAATGTGGATTTAATATTAATTTTCTAGTGAGGAAATTTATTATTTGTGTTTAAATAAATTTACGGATAAATAATATATGTTTTGGGTGTCAAATTACTATATGTTAGAAACAAATTAAAAATGATTTTTTAGAATTTTTGTAGAATTTTTCTAAGTGTTTTAATAGATATATAAAATTATTTAAGGTATCGGACTTAAAAGTTTTATATATTTATAAAAGGAGAAGGGGTATTTTGTAAATAAATTAAATCGTTTATTTCTGAAATATTGGCAGCACCTTTAGAAAAGAAATTAGAAACCAATAATATTTTGAAAAACAAGGTAGGTCAGCCGAAAAGAATTACTTAAAAAGGTAAAAAATTAGTTCAAACATGCTTTTTACATGTTTCACCACCTTCGGCACCTGGGGTTCCGACCAAGTAGTTTCGCCACCATCACCATCAAAACCAATGCACATGGAATCAAAGACTTGGTGCGTAGCAGATTGGATATAGGTAGAAGGATTGGGTCCAAACAAGGGGTTCCGATGGGGTCGAAGCGTTACTTTTCTTTCAATTGAAAATGCGGCTGTTTTGCTTTCGAAAGGAATGCCTTCGACTTGGTTGGTTTTCGACCGGGTCTAATTGATTTAAGGAATGGTTTCGAAAGAGGTTGTGCCTTAGTTTAAAGTAAATGCTTATGAAGGGGTCGGAATCCCTAGCTTTCGCTTTCTACCTTTCGAAACATATGGTTTCGGAAGGTATACTTTGTTTTTAAAATCCAAGCCACTTCTTCTCCAATGCTTTCAAAGGATTGGTTTTGACACCTTCACTTTTTTACTTGGGAAATGCTTTCGAAAGAGTGCTTTCAACTTAAATGTTTTATGACCCTTTTGCTCCGTTGAAGGTAGAACCCAAAGGTTTTGAAGGAGATAGTTTTAAATGGTTTTGAAAGGTTTTTCCACATGTTATACTTGAACCCAAATGATTTCGAAAGGTTTGATGTTTCAACGCTTTTGAAAGGTTTTAATGAAGGTTTTGAAGGGGTGGTTCCCAATGGTTTCGAAAGGTTTGAAAGGAAAGTTCTTCCAAGGTTTTCAAAGGAAATGTTTAAGTGTTTTAAAGATGGGATGTCTAAGGTTTTATAGCTTTCGAAGGAAAGGTTTTTCAATGGTTTCGAAAGGTTTATATGAATGGTTTTGAGAGGAATGCTTTGGCCTTTTGGTCTAGGTTATAAAGGGTTTACTTGGTTTTAAAAAAGGATACTTTCAATGGGATCGAAAGGGGTACTTTGAAAGATTAAATGTCTTCATCAACAAATTTTAAATAAATTATGTATAGCATAGCAAGGTGATTTGTGTAAAGCATAGAGTACACATTCCTTGTTTAAAGTGTGATTTAAAGGGTAAAATCGTTTTGAAAGAAAAGGTTTTCAAGTAAAATTTATGGGTAGTTAACCTTAAGTAAAATGATTCAGATATTACAATACCAGATGGGACTGGTATAGGGTCGCACCCTATACATTAGCTATTAGCCCCTATCTAATTTAGTCCAAAATTCCAATGTGTGGGGCTTTGTCATAGGTAAGACTAAAATGTTGTTACACATAAAAAGGAATATATTTATACAGAGGTAGGTTATTGGTGAGCCCACAAAATCATTAGGATCAGTTGACTTGGAGAAAGTAAGTTAGGGACAGACCGTCTAGAAGAGGAGTGTCTAATAGATGTTAGATTATTTGCTTATATTGTCTTGTAGGCTCGAGTCAACCAAAGGTTAGTAGTTAGCTAAACAAAACTATAGTGTTTGGACAGATGGTCCATTTGTTACCTGATTTATATGCTTTCATGACATGATAATGCTTTACAGTTTCAACCAATTTTGGTTGCAGAATTATGATTTGCAAAAGATATGTTTTAAAAGGATATTAATGAGGAGAAACCCGTTCCGCTATGCGGCATGGACTCACTTAATATCATATACCGAGATGTATAGTATTATTCACACCAAGCTTTATATCTGATTCGAAGTTTATGTTTTTCCCCTTAAACTCTTGGGTGCTCAAAATTGATTTAAGTAGGCTGAGGGTTGAGAATTTTCAATTTTTAGTAGGTGGACGAATAAAGCTTCCGAAGATGAGCAGGAGGTTGAAGTTATCTATTTGAGAGATGTTTTGTTTCTCTTATTTCTCTATGTTGTATTAAGTCAGTTATTACTATTTAGTACTCTGCTCATCCAATGGGGCATCTTCAAATGTCGTTCTTGGCGTATTTTGTAATAATTATATTTGATCTTAACCTGGGAAATGATTGGGATTATGTAATGGAATATGAAACAAGTTATGTGAAATGCAATCAGAATAGTTTTTTTTTGAAATTTGTGATTTGGTTTCATATTCATGTGTTTTTAATATTATGGATACCATTTACATTACTGTATTTGGTCACTAGAAATTAATACCACGGATAACTAAAACATTTGTAGCGCTTAGCTTCGGTCCTCCAAATAGGGGATGTTACAACTTGGTATCAGGGCATAAGTTTATGAAAAATTTAAACTAAAGTGATTTTTGAACACATAATCCTAAGGAATTAGAGATAAGATTGGGGTATTGGATAACGCTGTAGTAACGTACTTATATTTGCTATATATAAGCATATGTTATATCTCTATTCTCCTCTCTCTTAGGCTATTCTTCTATATCTCATGAGGCTTGAATATAGATATGGATGCTAGAAGTGGTAGAGATAACCTTGGGGAAGCACCACAAGAAATGAAAATGCCAGGCCAAATACCAGGAGAAACCCCCAAGTCAGGCACAAGCTGAAAATGTGGGTGTTGGAGTCCCGCAAGTTTACATGGGAGCTATGTATCAGTTCTTTGTCAACATAAATGCAGGAAGATGTTGCTGCTAGAGTAGTTGGAGGAGGAGTTCAGGAAGCCCCGGTGGTCAACAACTATGCTACCTTGAGTAGAGACTATATTAGGCTTGGAGGAAAGCCATTTATTCAAACTAAAGACGCTATTGAAGTAGAAAACTAGTTGCTGCATTACGAGAGGATCATTGCACACTTTGAGCTCAATGATGAGCAGAAGTGAAGGCTTGCATCAAGACAGCTCCAAGGAGCAGCTTTATTCTGGTGGAATAGTGTGACAGTTGGAGTAGATGAAGAAACGATGACATTGGCTGAGTATAGAAGGAGATTTGAGGAAAGGTTCATGTTCGAGATTGCAAAGTCCACTCTGCTCAAGATGTTTACTAAGTTGGAATAGAGGGGTATGACTGTACTTTAGTATGCGAGGAAGTTTGAGGAGCTAGCAAGATAAGGCTATGCTATGGTTGATGCTAATATTAAGAGAAATTAGAAGTTCATAAGGGGGTAGAAGCCTGAGTTGGCAAGGGCAACGTTACCTTATATTAGGGATCCTTGTGATGTCGTGGTTGAGATGGTTTAAGACATGAAGAGATGCTTGCTTCTCTGGAGAAGAAGGCAAAGGAGGTCTATGTGATGACCTGAAATTTTAAAGCAATATCACTTTAATAATCTGAAATAAAAATTAAATTGATTTGATAATCTTTGTAATGAGATTTGAATTAATTTAATAATTCAATAAAATAAATAGTTAATTGATAGATTTTATCTTTTTAAATCTAATAAATTGTTTTCTATTTATAATATATATAGAATATTGTAAATATTGTAAATAGGTATTGTTTTAAAATTCAATTAATAAATAAATCATGTTTTCTATAAAATATGTATCTTTAGTAAATTGTGAATTATAATTTTATTTAAAAGTTAAACTTTTTTAAAAAGATTATTTAATAAATAAATATGGTTTTAAATACATAACACAAATATTGAAATGATTTAAAATATGTTTAACACAAGTTTAAATTTAAATAAATAACAATAAGAGTTATTTTGATATAATTGAATAAAACAAATAAGAAGATAAATTTCTTTTATAAATTATTTATAGCTATTAAATGTTGTTACTTTTAAAATATAATAATACATTGTTTTAACAAATAAATTTTTAATAAAAATAATTGTTTTTCAAATTTAAATTATGTAGTTATATTTGTAAATAAACTGGATTTCAAAATTTATTTTGAACTTAAATTCAAAGCTTTTAAAGTTTAAAGTATAAATGTTTTTAATTTGTTTTGATTTTGAAATATTTGTATAATTTTATAAATAAAATTTGATTTATTCATTTTAAAATTTATATACATGATAACTAATTTATTAAACATAGGTTTACATTCATCTTGTATTAACATACTAAATAAATACTAATTAACTTTTAATTAAATACAAATTACTTTTATAAAACAAATGTAAACACTTTACTAATTAAAAGAACATGTGTTAGGAATTAAGACATTTAAAGTGACAAATGTTAACTTCTTTACAATTGTCAAAAATTTAATTTAACATTTTCTTTTGTTTTTATTTTTAATAATTTCAGTTTACATAAAACTTCTTTCCCTCATCTCCTTTCTTCTTCCAAAAATTTGAAGACAAGCAAATCTAAAATAAAATAAAACACTTCTATTCAAAAACATAAGCTGTAAACATCTTCAACTCTAAAAATCAACTTCACAGACCTGGAACAAAGGTCAATAATCTTCTTCAAAAGCCTCAGTTGAAACCTGCATATTTTTCAAGTACAAAAACATTTGCACTTCCTCCTTTCAAAATTTGGAAGCAAAAAAATTTATTTGGACCTGCATTTCTTAAAATATGGGAATCAAAGTAGCAGGGATTCCAACTTTTCTGTGCAAAGTCTCCATAGCATGCATGCAGTTTTAAATCAAGTATTAAGCATCAGAAATTCAAGTCTTCAAAGCAATTCAAGCTGTTAAAAGAATTCAGAGTTTTTTAAGCTTTTCAAACCAAAAATAGAGGCTCTGCTCATATTTAAACAGGTGAGTAACATCATAATTTAAGTGGTTTAAAGTATAAGTATGTTGCATGTTTATCACTGATAACAAATATGTTTTATGGATGCATTTATAAGTATATTTCTTAATATTCATATAGATGTATAGTGTGCATTGAGATTGTGTGCTCTGTCTTTATATTGTTTTCCAGGCTCAAGTTTTCAAATTTTTTAATTTTTTTTTAACCACCTGATCTAGTTTTGTTAGGACTTGATTTACAAACCAAGGATGTTTGAATTAGTGTAGATTAAGTTTTAAAAACTTAATATTGTTAAAATAAAATCTGGTACTTCTGTAAAACCCAGAATATCAGAGAATATTGACTAATATGAAAATTTCAAACTGTGAGATTTTTAGTTTCAATATTATGAAATGAATACATGACCAAAATCATGATTTTTAACACCTAAATCAAAATTTATAAACTAGAAATGAGGGTGCAGTTCACTGCTGAACAGAAAAGGGAAAGTTAGTATTATCTGGTGATCCACTGGGATATGTGGGTAGGGGTTTCTTCCAGTAGGTAGGGAAAAGATCAGTGAAGATCGGAAAAATAATTAATGTTGATGGAAATCAACATGGAGGCTGTGATATTGATTTCTTATCTGTAGCCCTAGTTTAACTAGGTTAGGATGATCGATCTTTCTTGCCTTCTTTTGTGGACCGAGTGCATTGGAATTTTAGGAGATGGAAGAATGGTAGTAGACGTGACTGTGACTGGCGTTTCAGGATTTCTGGTGATCGGGGATGATTGGATGAGGCGATGACAGGTTTTGGGGAAGTTTTGACTGTCTGGTTCCAAGTTTTAAAAATTTAACTCGAATTCGATTTTAGGTTGTGGAGTGAAGAACCGATGGTAGTGGTTGATTGTGGGATTGGTTGTCGATGATTGGAAGTCATTGGAGGTGGTTGAAGATCGCTGGAGGCACGGTGCACGTGCACCGTGCAAATTTGTGGGTTTCTGGTGAACTGGGTATAGTGGTGTTTTTGAACTCGAAGTATAACTCGAGTATTTTTGTGTCTTGCTTGAAGAAGTGAGTCTGATGACTCGAAGCAGAATTTGGGAAAGGTGGGGTTTTAGTATAGTACATGTTTAAACAGAAACCTGTTATTTTGTTTAAATTTTTAAAATAAAATTTAAACCCTGAATTCAAATGGAAGTAAGGTTTTTAAATCTGAGTTAAGTTTAAATCTAGTTTGTATTATAGTTTCAAATGATTTTGAATCTTATAAGTTTTTTTTTAAATTTAAAAGTGGTTTTCAGTTTTAAAATAAAAAAATAAAAAATCTGACAGTTTTTCTGGAAATTTAAATTTCATTTTGAAATCTGAAACCTGATTTAAAACAGCTGTTTGAATTTAAATTTAAGCTCAGTTTTCTTAAGATTTTTAAATCTTCAGGTTTTAAAAACGAATTTGTATTTTAAATAGAGAAGTTTTAAAATCAAGGTTTAATTTAAGTTTAATTCAAATGATTTAAATAAAGAAGGGATTCAAATGTATTGAATTTAAAATCTGGATATTTGAATAAGTTTTAAAATTTGAATGTCTTCAAACAAGTTAAATTTAAATTGTTTGCTAGAGGTAAATTTGTTTTCAAAACAAATATTTGAACTTGATTCTTTTCGAATAAATTCTTTATAAAGGATTATAAAAGAAAGTTAAATAATTTGTTAACCTGAATTTACAATTTAAATAGTAATGTACTTTAAACTTAATTTTAAATGAAAATTTAGCAAATTGATTAAGACTTATCTTATATAATTTTTAATTATAAGATAAATGTTATTTACATTTATTCTAAAAAGAATATAAATGGAATTTAAATTGGTGAATGCTTTAATAAATATCATTTTGAATTTTAGATTCAAAATGAAATTTGAATTTAAATTTTAAAATGCAATGTTCTAAGTACACTTTAATATTTATAAAAATTATTAATAAGGAATGGGTTATCTTAGAAATGATCAAGGTGTTAAAATAATTAAATAAATAGGATAATTAAGGAATGACTTATTTATTTAATTTATAATTAATAATTTGGATTAATTTAAATTAGAGATTAATTATGAAGTTATTAAAGAAAAAGTAATTAAAGAATTAATAATAGTTAATGATGGTCATTAACTAAGGTTTATTTAGTAATTAATTAATATGATTAATTTTCAATAATTAATTAGATTGATTAATAAATGATAATAAATTGGGCAATTTATTTAAGTTTAATTACTTAAATAAAATAATTAAGACAATAATTACTTAATGTAATTAATGGGGTTTATTGAGTTTGGTTTAAATTAATTAATTAAGTTTAATTAATTTTAAACATTGGATTTGATAATAATTACATGATGTAATTAATGGAATTACTCAGTAAAGTAATTAAAGGTTTGTGAAAATAATTTGGATTAAATTATTTTGTATAATTAATCAAGGGATTAATTAAAGAAATTAATTAAGGAATAATTAATCTGATAAGCAATTAAAAGAAGTTAATTACAGAATGAGATTAATCAAAGGTGATTAATAATTATGGTTTAAGTGAGATTAATTACTAAAGATAATTAATTTAATTGAGTAATTAATTAAATATAATTAAGAATCATTAATTAATATAATTAATGAAGTAATTAAGATTGATTAATTAGGATTAATTA
The DNA here is from genome assembly GCA_030765085.1 of Allium cepa. Taxonomy (NCBI): domain Eukaryota; kingdom Viridiplantae; phylum Streptophyta; class Magnoliopsida; order Asparagales; family Amaryllidaceae; genus Allium; species Allium cepa. The sequence continues at coordinate 795,618,241 of CM060941.1, read as the reverse complement.
ATCATTAATAAGTAATTAAGGGTAATTAATTAATTTTAATTAATTAAGGTTTAATGTAATTAATTATAGTTAACTAATTAATGAAGTAATTAAAGGTTAATTACTGTATTTGGTTTAGGATAATTAATGTAGTGAAATTAATTGAAGTATAATTAATCAGGATTGATTAATTAATATGATAAATTAGAGGTTAACTAATTAATTAATTTGTAATTAATTAATGATGATGTAAGCAAGATTTATATTGTGTAAGTAATTGATTTAATTCATTTTAAATTAATTAGAGATGATATAATTAATTTAATTCATTTTAAATTATTTATAGATAATATGATTATAAGTCATTGCTTATAGATGGTTGATATTGGTTACCATGAATGGTTTGAATCTTAGTTATGAGATTAGAATGTTGATTGATATGGATGCATTGGTTGCATTGTGATAATGATATGGATTATCTTTTGATAGAAATAATGTGAATTATCTATGGTTATGATAATGATAATTATCTGTTGTGAATCTGTGAATTATCTATCTATGTGTATATAGATAATGTTATTGGATTGTTTTAACTCTAAAACAACTTGGACCTAAAAGACACGCTTTGGATTTCGATGAGACCGGGATCGGGTTTTCATATTTGGAATCTGAAAACCACATCGATTCCAATTAAACGTTAGGTCGTAAATCCAAGTGGAGCAAGTGAAGACTCGGGGTGTAAGGACAATTAGTCAGTATAACTCTGGGGGTGATTCCGTGATGAGTTTGACGGAAATAGTACTTATAGGTTCGAGATGGTGATTCAGAGTGCAAGGGCTATGGTCGTTGACTCTGAGGGTGATTCCAAAATGAGTGCAACGAGATAGTGCCTTCGGTTTCGTTCGAACCTGGAACGAACTTGTATGGATTGAATGCTTTCAGCACATCGTCAGGTGGACGATGAGCATTCTAAGATAATGTGTCCTATTAAGGTAATCGTAGCCTCAAGCCTCATCAACCGGGAATGGCTAAAACAGGGGAGGTGCAGCAAGGCTTCGTGGGTAGCTCCCATTGGAGAGCAAGATTTTCCCCTGTCTAGATGTCCCTTTTTATTCGGCTGTGTGGGCGGTTGGAATTGTGCACCAACTGCGGGGTTGTCTTGTTCGGAACTGTTCAGTATGGAATGGGTCCGGCCTTGTGTTGCAGGGGAGCGGGCGTACTCCTCGGTACGTTTATCTAGGCTACGTACTGTGACGGGCGGTACCCCTGTAGCCCTGCTATTGTATGGAATCCAAAATCCAATAAGTGCCAACGGTTTTGATTGTATTACCCACTTTTGTGGCTAGTAGCTGGAATTTAATAGATGTAACAATTTCGGCTATTTCATATTTACTTGAAAACCCTAGACCTATTATAATATCACTGGATTTCCTATCAAATGTTTTAGTTAGTGTAAGGTAAAAACTTTACCATGTTTATGTGTGGGAAGTCTTACGTGACACCTTTCATTTCAAAAAGGTTTTTGAAAGTTAAGCAACTTTAACCTGTTGCTCACACCAGACCCATGTCTGACCCGGAGTTTATTTTTGTTTTTCATAAACTCTTGGGTACTCAAATTTCTATGAGTAGCCAAGGGATTCAGGTTAGCTTTGACGAATATTGGAGGAGCAATGGAGCAGGAGGCTTCTGCGTTAGATATATAGTATTCCGCTGTGTGTTCTGTGTTGTCTTTGAATTGTAATATGTTGTAAATACTGGATAGGTGCTTATAGCTTTCTGGTATGTGTTGTATTATCCGTGTACTATGATAATGGTGGTAAACTATGTAATATTTTATGTTATTAATATAATTTATTTGTTCCACTGTTTAGATTCTGATGTGTTGTTTCTTCTTTCTTCTCTTTCTTTCTCTTTTCTATCCCTTTCTTTCTTTTTAGCGATGCGACTTCCTGGTGTTTGGAAGTTGGGTCGTTACAGTCTAGGTGGGGTAGAGTTAGAAAAGGAAGTTCTTCCATAAGAAGGGTGCTCCAAAAGGTGGAGCCGCAAAGAAAGGGAAGTCGGATATTGTTTGCTTTAAGTGCGATAAGAAGGGACATTTCGCTAATGAATGTCGTACTGGAAAGGCGAAGGTAGTGATCGGAAGAAGAATATTAGATGCTTCAACTGCGATCAGATTGGTCATTACAAGAACTAGTGCAAAGAGCCTGCTAAGGATGGAAGGGGCAAAGTATTTGCATGGGAACTGCTCATCAAGACCAACAGCACAGAAGAAAGGGAAGGCGGTGTTAGGAGGTATGCTTCAGATTCATGCTATGCCTGTTAGCTTTCTGTTTGATACTGGTGCATATCATTCTTTTATATCTCATTGTTTGGTGGATAAGCTTAACCTGGAACCTACATATCTAGTTACTTCCTTAAGGGTTGCAAACTCGATAGGAGGGTGATGAAGCGTGACCACCTAGAATTTGATTCGTTAGGTCATACCTTTGTTTGCAATTTGAATGTTTTTGATTTTGTAGGGTTCAAAATTATTTTGGGTATGGATTGGTTAAGTACGCATGATGCTAGGATATTTTTCCATGATAGGAAATATCACTTAGACACCCTGACTGTAGTGATCGGATTGTGAAACCATAGAAAGCCTTAGTTGTGAGGTGAATGCTTTATTGGGTGATGTGGAGGCAAAGGATGAGTTGAATTGAGTTTTTTTAGTTAGAGAATTCGTGGATGTCTTTGAGCTAGTAGTAGGATTGCCATCGAAACAAACCATTGGGTTTTGGATAAATTTGGTGCCTGGAGCAGATTCAGTGAGTAGACCCCCAAGTAGGATGACACATGCAGAGATGAGAGAGCTAAAGGTGCAGTTGGTGGATTTGAATGGCAAGAATTTTATTAGACCTAGTAGTTGACCTTGGGAAGCATTCAGAGTGTTTTCTAAGAAGCCGAACGGATTGCTGAGGTTATGTATCGATTATCGTAAGTTGAATGAGAAGACGAGAAAGAATCGATATCCGTTGCCTCGAATTGAGATTTGTTCAATCAATTGAGTAGAGCCAAGGTATTCTCTCAGTTGGATTTGGCAACAGGTTTCCATCAGCTTAGAGTAGCAGAGGGTAGTATTCCTTTGACGTCATTTAAAACCAGATATGGATCGTATGAATTGTTAGTGATGCCGTTTGGACTAAGTAATGCGCCAGTATTCTTTGTGCATTTGATAAACCGAATTTTCCGAGATCACTTGGATAGGTTCGTATTAGTGTTCGTAGATGATATTTTGATAGACTACAGGGATGAAAGGGAGCATGAAGTTCATCTTAGAGTTGTGCTTGAGACGCTGAGGTAGCATCAGCTGAAGGCGAAGTTTTCAAAGTGTCATTTCTGGAAGAAGCAAGTGAAGTTTGTTGGTCATGTAGTTTCAGAGAAAGGATTGTCTATAGATCTGACTAAGATTGAAGTAGTGAATAATTAGAAGAGATCCGAAACAGTGACTGAAAAAAGAGTTTTCTAGGATTGGCTGGATTTTATAGGAGGTTCATAAAGGATTTTTCGCGGATAGTAGCACCGGTGACTAAGCTAACGCGAAAGGATGTGAAATTTGTTTGAACCGATAAACGTGAGGATGCATTCCATAGTTTGAAACACTTATTGAAACATGCTCTTGTGTTGGTAGTTCCAGAAGGGAATCGGGATTTGATAGTTTATGCAAATGCTGTGGGACTGGATTAGGAGCCGTGTTAATGCATAGATGTAAAGTGATTGCCTATGCTTCTCGACAGCTTAGACCGCATGAAGTTGGATCTTCAACGCATGATTTGGAGTTGGCTGCAGTGATTTTGCATTAAAGTTGTGGAGACATTACCTTTTGGGAGAGAGGTTTGAGCTTTATACGGATCATAACTCATTGAAGTATTTATTCTCTCAGGAGCTGAATATGAGACAACAGAGGTGGTTAGAGTTTTTAGCTTGACTTTGGTATTAAGTACACACCAGGAAAGGGCAAAAAAGTTGCGGCCGCACTTAGCAGATAGCATTAGAATGCAGTGTTAGCAATGACAGCCGAGTGGAAAGATTTGGAAGCATTGTCAACTTACAGAGTGCAGTGGAGATCTGAAGCTGGGTCTAATAGAGGATTTGTTGTGTTGTCTTGTTTAGAATTTCGACTGGTAATGATCGATAAGATTTCTTTTAAATAGATGGAGGATCCAATATTGGTTGAACAGATCAAGAAGTTAAGGGATGGAACGGGAAGCGACGAGTTAAGGATATTAGTCTTGACCAGAATGGGTGGTTGACAAAGAAAGGGATGTTATGTGTTCCGAATGTGGGAGACATAAGGAAGGAAGTCTTGGAGGAATGCCATCGTTCGAAGTTTACTATTCATCCAGTAGGAACTAAGATGTATCAGGATATGAAGATGAGTTTCTTCTTGGAAAGTATGAAAAGGGGCGTAGGCTTATGGGTAAAGCTGTGTTTGAACTGTCAACAGGCTAAACCCGAACATCAGAAGCCAAGTGGGTTGCTTCAGTTATTAGATATTCCAGTATAGAAGTGGGAGTCTATTTCTATGGATTTTATAAACAGGTTGCTGAGATATAATAGAGGAAATGAAAGCATATGTGTCATAGTGGACAGATTGACCAAGAGTGCCCATTTCATTCCAGTTATGTCAATTAGGACGGCACCTGTTTTAGCTAAGTTATTTATGAGAATATAGTTAGACTACATGGAATTCCTAGTAGTATAGTAAGTGATAGAGATTCATTATTCACTAGTGAGTTTTGGAAGAGTCTATAGGAGATTTTAGGAACCAAGCTCAAGATGAGTACCGTTTACCATCCACAGACCGATGGGCAAATAGAAAGAGTTAAAAAAGTCTTGGGGGATTTGTTGCGAGCTTGTGTGTTAGATATTGGGGATCATGGGAAGGCCACCTACACTTAGTCGAATTTTCATACAACAATAGTTATTAGACTAGTATAAGTATGGCACCGTTTGAAACTTTGTATGGAAGACGATGCAAATCTCCCATTTGTTGGTTAGAGACCGGGGATAGGTTGGTTCTTGGTCCATATTTGGTTAGAGAAGCTTCATAAAAGATTGAGTTGATGCAGGCTAGGATGAAGGAAGCTCAATCCAGGCTGAAGAGTTATGCAGATAGAAGATGTAAAGACTTAAAGTTCTCTGTTAGAGATCATGTTTTCATTAAGGTATCACCAATGAAGGGTGTGATTCGATTTGGAAAATCAAGGAAGTCGGCACCGAGATTCGTTGGACCATTTCCTAATATAGAGAGGATCAGGAAACTCGCATATAGAGTAGAGTTACCAAATAGTTTGGTAGGAGTCCATGATGTTTTCCATGTTTCACATCTAAGGAAGTGCACTAGAGATTCAGAGACTACTATAACACCGACTGTGTTAGATGACTTGGTAGCAGAACCATACTTGACTATAGTTAGAAAACCAGTTCGTATAGTCGCGAGAGATGAGAAAAGGCTAAAGAACATGACAGTCGGATTAGTCAAAGTCTAGTGGAGCGATAATGAAAGAGACTGTATTGAGAGACTGAGAGCATGATTAGGACTTTTATCCTGATTTGTTTGATTGTATGTTTGCTAACAAGATAACTTGTCAACATCCCCAAAGCTACGTGGATGGAAAATGAGGTTATATAAGATAAGGATGTCAAAGAGATTGCTTCTTTCGAAACCTACCTTTCGACCTGATTGACCAAGTCAAAAAACTTTTGGTGGTTAAATTGAAATGCGGGTAAAGGAAGAAGCATTCAACTCGTAATCCTTCTTTTGAATAAGTAGAAAATAGCTATTTGTTTCAACCTCTCATACCTTTCGATCATATTGAAAGGTTCATTCGTGCCCTTTCGACTACGTCAGAAGGTATGCTTGTCTTATCAAAGCAAAATAGCTGCTTTCGACCTCATTGGTTTCGTCCTTTTTTTTGTTGAGGAACTCCTTCGAAAGGGTTACAGATGTAGTAGAGGATAGACCCCTTTTGAACGAATTCCATTTTACATGTTCGCTTGCCATTTGCAAACTAGATTCCCTTTGGAACACCCTTTTCGACAGGTCGAAAGGAGCTTCAACCTTTCGAATCAGATCCAGTTGCAATTGCCTAATCTTTATTCGGTATACTTTATACAAGATTGGCATGGATATTCCTAAGTTCTATCAACTCATGATTATCGAAACATTATCACCGTCTTTACTTTCCATTTTTTAATATTGGTTGCATTGGTGATGTGTTGCGCATGTCTACATCCAATTCAATCTTATAAATTGCATAGACAAAAGGAAGTTAAGAGAATAAGATAGAATCATGTGCACTGGATCATTAGTCTAGCTAATGATAATAATGATTTTTGTCATTATCGAAATCCTTGTTGAATCCACGCAGCTTTTTATTATTATAAATCCAAAATTAGTTTCCATTATAAGAGTTTTTTCACCAATTGATTTAGGATTTACAAAGGTTTTTGTAGCTGCAAAGAGGTAGAAGGAAAGGAATGTACATAGGATTCCAAAATCCGGCCACCAAAATCAGACCCCTTGGGTCTTATTTATAGATGTAGGTCACCCTCTTCCGCGCCTATCCTTTTGACCTAGTCGAAAGGCTCTTTTATATTCCGCCTCATTCCTATCGACATGGTCTAAAAGTCACGCCTATCTTCGATACAGTCCAAAGGTTTCTCCTTCAAGTCCTTTAACTTGTACTTGCACTTTCCTTCTTCTTGTTCCAAACCTTTCTACTTCGTCTTTGTTAAGTCCTTAACACTTCTTTTTCCTGCTTTCTCCAGAACTGCTTTCGACGTTATCGAAAGGGCCTCAGATGCGCTTTTCTCTTCGTGTTGTCTTGTTGTCATTAGAAGTAAAGAAAGGATCCTTCGACTCTATAGATAGGTCGTCCATAAGGGCTTCGAAGACGTTGAAGTATCAATGGTTTCGATGTAGTAGATCGCTTCCGAATGCTTTCCTGTGGATTGATGTGGAACCTTCTCCTGATGTTATTGGCTTTGATCGGTTCGAAAGGCTTGGCTATACTTTCAAAAGGTTTGTTTGGAGAAATTTACACGAAGGCGAAACCTTTAGTTCTGAAATGTTTGGCGTGCATATGGAAGGTTAATGTTCATTGCCTTCGAAAGGGATTCTGAGGGCATCCTTGCTTTTTGTGCATACGCGAATCCATCTGCATCAAAACGTTGAAAGTGGCAGAAGGGTAGTCCTTCTTTTCTTTTTCCTTTGTCTCGAAAGCTTTCACATCGTTTATCACTTGTAAGGGCACCTGGTGCCTGCGACACCTTTGAAAGCATTATAAACGTCTTTGAAACGTTCTTTCGTGACCCTTGCTGAAACCTATATTTGTAATTTCAGTAGAGCCTTATCTTCTTTCATGTCCTTGTTCTTATGTGGAATTTATGTTTAACATTTTTCCCCTTAGTATGAAAGAAGTTTTTATTATTTAGGACAAAAAATTTCAGAACTTCCTTTGTCTTAATAATTTGTTTTTCCTACAAAATTCAGAGAAAGCGATATTTTCTATTACCGACTCATCATCTCATATATATATATATATATATATATATATATATATGCTTCATGATAAGTTAGCATAGTTATAAATTTAGATGATTAGTTAATCATAATCCTGATTTAATAAAGGATATGAGGTCTGTAATTGATGGTTATTCATGCACACAATTATTGTAATCTACGAGTTTCTTTTGGGAAACATCCAATGGCTGTAAATAGGGGCTATAAGCTATTATCTAGAAATAAGCCTGTGTAACGCATCAATCTTAATATGTATTTAGAAATTTTCATAGGTGATTGAAATGATCCCGAAGTCTGCATCAAGATATTGGTGAGCATTGTTTAGAGTTGTAAACCAGTAACCCTGATTTGGGTATTAAGAAGACCAGCTCGAAGTTTCCAGTTGATGATTTTGACATCTATTGCAACTTCAACTCTACAACTTTAAACACCAAGTTTAGGATACGGTAGGCATTAGGAGGTTATGAAACCTAATCCCAATTAGGGCATAAACTGGTGAAGTTTAGAAGTTAATAGTGATATGTCTAGAACCCAGATTCATGTTTTAGATAGCAAGATTCAAAAATAGCCCTCCGAATAGAATTCTCAAACCTAGATTCAGGTATTTATGGTGGATAATCAAAAATTCATAATAATTGTCTTCAAGTCAAAATTCTCACCCCAAATCAGGGTGTATGTCAGATAATCAGAAATTATCAATAACTATCCTCCTAATAGAAATCTCTAGCCTTGATTCGGGCATAATTGGATAATCACGAATCATAGTAATTATCTTCACAATAGGAATCCTCGGCCAAGATTAGGGCATATATTGGATAACCAGAAATCCATGGTAATTATTTTTATAGTAGAAATCTCAAGCCTAGATTAGGGCAATAAAGTGAAGTTAAGTAATAATCTCGAAACCCAAATTCGGGTATAATAAAGACGGCAAGTGGTCGATAAAGACCCGAAAGCCAGGTTCGGGTATTAATAGACAAAACTAAGAAATGAGAGACCTGAAACCCAGATTTAGGTATTAATAGATGGAGTTCCACTTTACTGCTTAAATTCTGTCTTCTTTGACATGCATAAACCCTTTAGGCCTTGTATATAGTGGTGATCTGATCGGCTGCTTGTCAAACTTAGACGTTTTAGTCCATAATTTTATGTGCCACTCCTTGGGCCTGGACATCTTAGTCCATTGGAGATATGCCGCTTCCTAGGCTTAGACATCTTAGTTCTTTGGAGATATTCCATTTCTATGGCTTGGACATCTTAGTCCATTGTTTGATGAACGTCTTCTTGGGCTTGGACATCTTAGTCCATTATTTGATGAGCCTCTTCTTAGGCTTGGACAACATAGTCCATTGTTGTCTGGTGCTCATGGTTAGCTCATTCTTAGAGATTGGAACCAAGGACTTACCCGAATTTTCTCCAGGAGCCGCCTTGACCTAACCAGAGGCGTAACCAAGGGCTTGTCCGGTGATTTAAACTAGCTATAACGTGGCATGGATGAAGGCATACTTCAACCTTTCCCTAAGGGGTGCCCTGCCCTAGCCATAACGTGGCGTAGACATTGGCTTGTTCGGTGCATTATCCTGGCCATAGCATGGAAAGACTAAAGGCTGATTCCATCCACCCTCTTGGAGGCACCTTAACCTGACTAGAGGAGCGATCAAGGGCTTGTCTAGTGCTTTAACCTAGCCATAGCATGGCGCGATTAAAGGCTTACTCTGACCTTCTTCCAGGAGGCGCTCTGTCCTGGCCAACTCAGGGTGGACGGAGGTTTTTGACCATTTAAGGTAGTGTTCAAATGCAAGGAGTTTTTCACTCCCAACTATGTAGAATTTTCTTTTGAGAAAGAGGTGCTTTATTCATTCATCTTTGGAAAATATGGTCTCAAATGTTCTACGTTCCATGTTTTGGGAACCATATTGTCATCTAGTCGGCATAACTTATAAGCTTCTGGGGGAATTACTTTGAAAATGATTAAGGGTCCTTCCTAATTTGGTCCTAGGTGGCTATCAGCGGGATTTTTTGTATTTGCCATTACTCTTCAAAGTACCGGATCTCCATCTTGAAAAGATCGTGTTCTTACTTTTGAGTTGTAATACTTTAAAATTCTTCTTTGATACTCTGCTGTTCCGATTGTGGCTTCGTCTCTCAGTTCATGTATTAAATCCATGGATTCTCTTTTTAGTTCTTGATTTAAATCGAATGCATAGGTGATTCTTCGGTGTGAGGTTATTTCAATTTCGATTGGTAACGTTTCCTCACACCCATATGTCAGAGAGTAGGGAGTATGTCCCGTCGCCGTTTTAGTATATGTTCGATAGGTCCATAACACAAGTGACAATTCTTTTTGCTTTGTTTAGTCACTTTTTTAGAATTGTCTTTATGGTTTTATTTCCAGCCTCAACTTCCCCATTTGCTTTTGGATGCACGACAGAGGAGAAGCTCTTGATGATTCCATTTTTGTGACAAAAGTAAGACAACCTTCACTCTCATATTGTGTCCCGTTGTCGGAAATTATCTTTTAGGGAATTCTGAATCTGTTTATGATATTTTCAATGACGAATCCTAGTACTTTCCCGAAAGTAATCTAAGGAAGTGGTTCCGCTTCTACCCGTTTAGTGAAGTAATCTATAGCAATTACGGCGTACTTTGCTCCCCCTTTCGATATTGTCAATGGGTCGATTAAATCTAATCCCTATATGTCAAAGGGCCATAGACTTGCAATTGGAGTTACTGACTCAGGGTAATCTGGGAATTTTTGAGTATTTTTTTCATTTCTCACATCTTCTCACATAGTTGATGGCTTGGCTTACCATTTTAGGCCGATCAAAACATTGTCTCGTTATCTTTTTTAACAATTCTTTTCCGTTCAAGTGGTCACCGCAGAATCCCTCTTGTGCTTCTGCCATTAGTTTTCCTCCATCATCCATACTTATGCATCTTAAATAGGAAAGCACATACCCTTTCTTATAAAGGATCCCATCCATTATTGTAAAAATCAGAGCTTGTCTCTTGATTTTCCTTGCTTCTCCCTTGTCAGAGGGGAGTATTCCTTTAGCAAAATATTCAATGACAGGTGACATCCAAGTGTTAGCATACGGGTCACTTGTTCTCGATTGGTCAACCCTCTCATCTGGTATTTCTCTATTAATTTCCCTTCCTATTTTCTCTTGTTGCATTGCTCGAGACCTTGTCAAAAGTAATAATTCCTTTCCCTGTTCGGATGTTTCCTCTTCGATACTTTGAATTTCTTGATATCCTACTAGAACAATCCGTGTTTCCGGGGCTCCTCTTGAGCTGGCTAATTTGGCTAGTGAATCTGCTTGTGAGTTTTCCACTCTTGGAACTTGATGTATGGAAAAGTTCTCAAACAAGGCAAGCATTTTTAGTACCTTCTTCACATATAAAGATAGTTTGGGGTCCTTTGTGTGATGTATCTGCTTCGTTTGATTCACCATTAGTTGTGAGCTACTAAAGATATGAATCCGTTGGATTTTGAGCTCCAATGCTAAAGTTAACCCCGCTACCATTGATTCATATTCAGCCACATTTTTCATCGTGGGGATTCCTAATTTCATGGCATAATGTAAACGGTGTTCGTCGGATGTTATTATCACATATCCTGCACTAACCCCTTATTCATTTGATGCAACATTGACAAACAACTGCCACATAGGCTTCTGATCCCTTTCCTTCTCTGATTGCTCTTTTATGAAGTTTGTGCATTCATTAATAAAATCTACCAATGCTTGCACATTGATTGCGGCTCACAGTTGAAATTCTATATCATATTGGCTGAGTTCAATTCCCCATTTTATTAACCTTCCTGAAGTTTCAGGCTTACCAAAAATTTTCTTAAGGGGGAAATAGGTCAATAACCTGATCGGATGAGCTTGAAAATGCACTCTAATATTTTATGCTGTGAAAATCAAGCAGTAAGCTAGTTTTTCTATCACTGGATATCAAATTTCCGCATCATTCAATTTTTTGCTTACATAATATACAGGAAGTTGAGCTCCACTTCCTTCTCTAATCAATACTGAGCTGACTGCATGCTCTGAAACCGCCATGTATAAGTACAAAATCTCTCCATTCTCAGGACTAGAAAGTATCAGTGGTTTTTTCAAATGGCTTTTTAATTCCTAAAAAGCTTTTTTGCAACATTCTCCACATTCAAAATTCTTCTTTTTCATGATTACATCGAAGAAGGGAATACATTTATCAATAGCTTTGGAAATGAATCTGCTAAGGGCGGCGACCCTTCCATTCAAACTCGTCACCTCTTTACTAGTTTTGGGTTTGGCTATGCCCTTAATGGCTTGAATTTGGTCGGGACTAGCTTCAATTCCTTGGGTGCTTTCAAGGTCGCCTAAAAACATTCCCGAATTGGCTCCAAAAGAGCACTTCTGTGGGTTCAATTTCATTTGATATTTCTGTATTATTCTGAACATCTCTTCCAAATCGTCAAGATGATTCCTAGTCTCAATAGATTTCACTAACATGTCATCCATATAATCTCCATATTTTGCCCAATTTTCTCTTTAAACATTCTGTCGACCAGCCTTTGAAAGTTGCCCGTGCATTCTTTAACCCAAAAGACATCGCTTTGTAGCTGTAAATTCCCCATTTAATTATGAAGCTAGTATGTTCCTCATCCAGTTTGAACATAGGTGTTTGATTATACCCTAAATATGCATCCATAAGAGACAATAATTTGTGCCCGCTTGTTGCATCTACTAATTGATCGATTTACGGTAGTGGGAAATAATCTTTTAGACATGCTTTGTTCAAGTCTGTATAGTCAATGCACGTCCTCCATTTTCCATTTAATTTCTTTCCCAAAAATGGATTGGCTAACCATTTTGGGTAGTATATTTCCCGAATAAACCCATTCTTGAGGAGTCGCTTAACTTCCTCTTTTAAAGCATCAGATTGGACCGTGTCTAACTTTCTCTTCTTCTGCCTAATGGGGGTTGCATCGGGATTGATGTTGATTGTATGCCACATGACCGTCGGATCGATCCCCACCATATCAGAATGTGACCAGCCAAATACATCCTTACTAACCTTAAGAAATTGGATCAAATCTTCTTCATGTCAGTATCCGATTCTTTTCCCACTTTGACTATCTTCGTAGTATCATCCAAGTCTGTGCACACCTCCTCAAGATCCCCTATAGGTTTTATCCTTTCTGTTTCCCCTCTATAATCGAATTTAGTTACGATTGGGCTTTCCTCACTAAAATTAGCATCGATCCTCTTTGTTTTGCTTCTAGGAGGAATGTATCTTTCATACATGCACTTGTTAGATTTATTAATTTTAATTTTTTCTTCGAACGTTGGATGTAAAGTCCATCATCCAAAGGTTGAAAAACAATGGAAGAATCAAAATAAGCAGAATACTCCCTTTTATATTGATCAATGGTAGCAAAATACATTTCTTAAGAGCTAAATTGCTCTCCTAGGATCGTGCCCCATCACCTCTTTGTCAAGAACTTTACCATGAGATACTTTGGCGAGACAAATGCATCTATTTCATCGAGCGTTGGCCTGCTAAAGAAGGTGTTGTAATATGATGGCCGGTTGATAATCACAAAGATAGTCTCGAAAGTTCTGCAAAATGGTGGCACTCCCATTTGCATAAGCAGCTGAACTTGTCCCATCGAAGTCGACCCTTTGTTATTGAATCCGAAGAGTGGTTCCATGATGGGTTCTAATTTATCGTCGGGGATGTTCATTTGATCAAAGGCATGCATGAAGATAATGTTGATTGCACTACCTATATTCACAAGAATTTTGGAGATGGAAAATCCGATTTGAGCCGTGATCATGAGTGGATTGGTATGCAGATGGTGAACTCCGCTTTTCAGCTCTTGAGGGGTGACAACAAGATTCGGTATTTGGAAACTGAGTCGTGGATTCTTCAATAAGGTCTTTTCTTGAACAGAGAAGACACCATCCTTAGCCTCCTTAATATGTCTGTTTTGGGCCCCCTTGCTATTCCCTGTCGGATGTCGCTTACCATGAATTACATCAATTCTGTTTATTGGTGGGCTTAAGCTCAGAGGGTCCTCATCCTCCCATACATTAACGGCATTGCCAGGGTGCTTCTATGGAACATCCCATATCCGTTGAGCTTGCTACTTATTTGAATAAATTCTTTCAAATGAGCCTTGCGGATCAATTTCTGGATGATTTCAGCTAAAACTCTGCACTCATCGGTCTTGTGACTATTTGCTTTGTGATATGCACAGCTATTGTGATGCCCCACCTCTATATCCACGCTAGCCAAGGACACTACGGGGTAATGCCGTCAACTAGCGCGGAGAATAAGGCTGTTGAGGAGAGACCATCTGTATAAGTGCTTTGTGCGAGTACCGATATGCCAAATAAAAATATAACATGCATTTCATCTCAAGAGGAAATCCGACATACCGACACAAACTCAAAGCTACCACACAGTGGTTATATGTAATCTTCATCAACAATTATAGAAATAAACATAACACAAATCAGTCACAGATAATTCATATCACAAAGGCGGAAATAGATATGAAGATATAACTAACACGTGAAAGTGTACATCAAAGTAGTGGTCAAACAAGATCCACCATATCAAAAAGAATAGATACAAGTGCTAGGCAAAAGAATACGTATACATCAAGGAGTCTAAATCTCAAATGTATACAACCAAAAACTACTAAACTAGAGTAGTTAGCCAAAAGTCAGAAGATGGTTTCAGATAGGAAGCCATGAGGAAGCACCTGTAATATCTCAGTCTGACCCGAGTATTATTTAAGAAGAAAATAATAACGGATCAGTCTAGCTATAATTATCAGATAAAATGAGAAATAAGAAGAGACATAATAAAAACGTATGATAACCAAAAAGCCATACTGCGACAAGTATACATTGGGAAATCAACAAAGGAAAATCACACAATTATCTCCCGAATCTCATAGCACAAAAAGAATGTCATATTCTTTATTTAATTCACCAAGCCACAATAGACATACATAACAATGTCAATTGTAAAAGTTGGTGAAACATAAATTCCAGAAATCATCATATAGAAATCCAGAAATCACAAGAAAAGGTTGGCCAAGACATTGATGTAGTGCAAACGGTACATCCAATGAATCAAAAAAGCAAAGACATTGATGTAGTACAAACGGTACATCCAATGAATCAAAAGCAAAGTCATCGATGTAGTACAAACGGTGCATCCAATGAATCAAAAAGCAAAGACATTGATGTAGTACAAACGGTACATCCAATGAATCCAAAAGCAAAGACATCGATGTAGTACAAACGGTACATCCAATGAATCCAAAGCAAAGACATTGATGTAGTACAAACGGTACATCCAATGAATCAAAAAGCAAAGACATTGATGTAGTACAAACGGTACATCCAATGAATCAAAAGCAAAGACATTGATGTAGTGCAAACGGTACATCCAATGAATCAAAAGCAAAGACATTGATGTAGTTCAAACGGTACATCCAATGAATCGAAAAGCGAAGACATTGATGTAGTACAAACGGTACATCCAATGAATCAAAAAGCAAAGACATTAATGTAGTTCAGACGGTACATCCAATGAATCAAAACATATTAAAAGTACATGGGTCGCTAGCCCACAAAGAAATGATACGAAGCTCAATAGAATGAGGTACAGTCCTCCACGTGGACAAAGAGACGTCGCACATTGCTAGTCTAAACTATAAAATGAACATCATCGATCATCAAGAAGTGTCAATTACGGTAAGCTAGTAAATATATGAGCTTAGCTTCATGTCCCATAACAACTAGCTTAACTTAAATATTAACGAACAAATTGTAGATCTCCACTAGAAAATTGTCATAAGAGATTCAATCGAACAAGTCCAAGAATTAACCGACGAAGTAAACGCAAGCGTTTCATACCACTTGTTTTACTAAGTCGTTTAATTAGATTTCTCATACGAGTGAGGTAAAGGTTTGTACATACTAATAGATTGGAAATCGGTTTGAGAAAACGAGCTTTGTTATAAAATAGTGTTGAAATCATTTGAAGAAAGAGTTTTGATATTACGACTAGTATAGAAAACCTTTATATTTTTAAAGTGACAAATCATAAAAAGTATTGTAGAAACAATCAATCATAAAAATTCACATTCGAAGACGTGAATAAAAATCCAAAGAAATCGATACCGAATCCATCAAAATGGATATTTCCAAAAATCACGAAGAAAATGTCATCAAAGTCGATAATAAGTGATAATAACAAAAGGGAATCAACACGAATCGATTAAAGTTGGAATTCTCAAGCAAATAGGCAAATATGCAAAAGAGTGCAGATTCAGACGTCTGAAATCAAGGATTCAGACGTCTGAATCTGGAAAACCAAAAGTTTTCCAGAGTATATTTCAGACGTCTGAACCCTATATTTCAGACGTCTGAAATAGGAAATTTTTAGCCTATTTCCGTTCTGGTCCAAAACAAACTAATTCAGACGTCTGAAATATAGATTCAGACGTCTGAATCTGGGAATACAAATCTTCCCAGTATAATATTCAGATGTCTGAATACTACATTTAAGACTTCTTAAACTGGGGTTCAGGACATTCCCTGAACCTAGGCCAAAAATGGCCAAATGGATACCAGAAGCGATCGATCGAGCGACAATGACTAAGGATTTACGCCAAGCGACAACCCAGCCTTAACGGCTCTTTGATACGCCTCAAATATCAATGTCCAAATATCCATAAAAGGATTTTTATAGATTTTGATTTCAAAACACCAAAAATTTAAATATACACCAAATCAATCCAAACCAAAATCAATTGCACAAGAATAAGTGTTAGGAATTCATACCTAACAATCGAAGATAGTTATAGACAAAGATGTGAGATAAAAATCTCACCTTTGAACCCAAATTAATGAAGAAGAAGCTTGAAAACAAAGGAGGATCAACCACTCTTCAATCCCAACTCAAGAATCTTGATTCTAAGCTTAAAAGAGAAATATTACCCAAATTAGGTTTAGGAATTTTCTAAAATCAAAGGGAGAATGAGTTGGGGAAGATGAAGAGAAGGCTTACCAATGGGTTCTCTTGAATTTGGAGCTAGAAGTTGGATTTGCTAATGAAGACTAGGGCTTGGAATTTCTAATTTCCACTCTTTTCCCCCATTGTTGCTTAAAGCTAAAGTGTTAGGAATATGAAATGAAGTAATGAAGAGTTGGAGTGGAGCTAGGGTCTTAAGATGGAACATTGGGCTAAAACCCAACTCAAACCCAAAGTGAAAAAATAGCAAAACTCTACTAACTCCAAACATATCGAAGCTTATACTCAAAAAGGTCGCAAACGACATTTTGAACTCAATTGAAGTGGTCTCGAGTCCTAATTCGACTGTTTGCAAAACGTAGCTTTTCGGACTAAGATCCGACGAACGGCGAAATATTTAAATATACAATCGATGAATATGCGGGTTGTTACAGACTCCCCTCCTTAAAGAAATTACATCCTCGCAATACTTAAGAAGAAAATAAAGAGTAACAACCATAAAAGCATATCAACACAAAATAAATTTGAAATAGGAAGTTCACCATAAAGAGCATGAAAGAGTAAGCCTGAACGGGATCGCTCGATGAGTTCCCAGGATTCCCAAGAGCAATCCTTTGGATCTGAGAACCATTGAACTTTCACAAGAAGAACATCTTTATTCTGAAGGCGCTCAGCCTCCGAAGCAATGATGCTAATAGAATGTTGCTCAAAAGTCAAACCTGGTGAAACTTCAATTTCCTCAATATCACCGGGCTCAAGAATAAAAATAGGAAACCTAAAAGCATTTCCATAGTTAAAAAACGCAGAAAACGTTAAGAATAGCAGAAAATTGAGCTAGTGCAACGGCGTAGTACAAAAACGGTACGCCCGAGAAACGAGGAACTCGAATAATTTGGAACAACGGCGTAGTACGATAATGGTACGCCAGATGATCCAAAGCTCGAATAATTTCGAAACACCGATGTAGTACAAAGACGGTACGTCCAATGATCCCAAATTCAAATAATTCGGAACACCGACGTAGTACAAAAACGGTACGTCCAATGAACCGAACACCATAAAAGAACATCGGACGCTAGTCCATAAAAGAAATGGGATAAAGCTCAATAAAATGAAGTATATCAAAATGTCCGATGAACTTGATAAAAAGATAATTCCATTCAAACATCATCAAAGAATCAACCACTTGTTGCCTTCGACTAAGCGCATTTGGCAACACGATTTCCCTTCCGTGAATAAAACGATTATCAAGATCATAAGATGCCAGGAACTCGAATCAACATGAAGTTCCTTATGAGAAAATAAATATTCCAAAGATTTATGATCGAGGTGGAGAACAAATTTCTCCCCTAAAAATGATGATGCCAAACTCTAAAAGCAAAAACAATAGCCGCGAGCAATAGATACTGAGTGGCATACCTAGTCTCAATCGGCTTTTAATGATTTAGAAGCACAAGTGGTAGAACGTTCTGTTTCGCAAGAGGACGGCACCCAAACCAATGCGGTTAGCATTGGTACAAAAGATAAAGTCTTGGTTCCCCTCGGGAATCACAAGAATAAGAGTATCGAAAAGAAAGAATTTCTTTTAAATAATCTTCTTTCCTGAAAAGTTAAAACTTTCAAAATTACATTTATCTTTATGTAATAATCTTCCTAGAAAAATTTACATAAGTCAATTTATTGTGTCTGATTGTCTCATCAAAGCGTTTAGGAAATTCCTATCGATAACGTTGATCAAGCGCATCGACCAAAATTCTTAAAGCACTTAACAGGCAATACAATCACAAAATCATCTTCTATATGATGAAAATATCTCTTAAAAGTTTTGAAAATATTCTTTGCTCGTTTAAGATCAAAATCCAATTGTACTTATAAATAAATCTTATGAAAAAGATTTGCAAAATTTTAAATTTCTATTTTCATCCAAAATCAAATACAAGAATGGTCTCACCGAAATATTCATAGAATACTCGATTAATAAAATGGATGAAATAAGCTAGACGGATCGAATGACATAATAAGTCATTCATAAGAATCACAACGAGTGTGAAATGCAGTAAGTGGAATGCTAACTTCCGCAATTTGTAGCCAAATGAAAATCGGTGGCAAGGTCGAACTAGAAAGACCTTAACACCGCACAAAAGATTTCTTAAGTGATAATCCTAAGACAAACTCAAAAATACCGGAAAAGTTTCACAAATTGTTTAGATAAGAGAAGTAACACTATTCTCATCTTGAGGGCTTAAAGAATAAAATGATGCCTTCAAAAATTTGAAATCGGAATCTCAAGAAAAAATAGAAATCTGCTTAACAGATAGAAAATGTCTAAGATGAATAGTCCACACGGAAAATAGGATACGGGCTTCACAACGATTAAGCCAATCCTTACAAAAATCAATTCCGAAGCCTAAGTAAAAATATCGGCTCGAAAAGAAAAATGACATAAAATAATTTCGACATCAATAGAAAGCAAATTGAGTGTTGCGGATCCACTAATCCGGATTCACAATCCTCAAAGAAGTCAGCAAGTCCAAAAATGTTTAAAGAAAAAGAATCACAAGTTCTTTTGATATAAAAATAATGAGATGAAACTCATATCAACAAGAACTCGAAAAAGATAATCACAAAGCAAATGTCATCAAGGATTGAATGGAAAATACCTTGACCGAGAGAAGAGTTGCTAGGGGCTTGCACCTTTCCTTCTCTCTTGCTTGGAAGCTTAGGACACGAAGATAAAAGATGACCCGAACCTTTACAATAACGACAAAAGAGGGGTTTCGGGCACTCCCTTGCATAGTGGCCTGTGGAACCACAATTGTAGCATCGTCCACGACTAGAGGTAGGAGTCTTTGCTACCGGAGTTTGTTGCTTCCCTTTCTTATTAGAAATGTGGCCTTTGAATTTGATAGGCCTCTTCAAGTTAGTGTCGAAGTTCTGTTGGGCACGAACAACTTCAACATCACCTTCATTATCGGCCTCTTCAAGACGAAGAGCGATATCAATCAGCTGATCAAAAGAAACTTCTAATTTTAGAAGTAAAGGCTTTTTAAGGTTCTTGTTCAACCCATAGACAAACCTTTGATTTCTTCAATGGGGTATTAATATACTCGACCCCATACTTAGAGAGAGATTCGAAAGATGCGACGTAATCTGTCACAGAAGATTCACCTTGAGCAAGGTCAATAAAACGCCGGGCCAAAGTTACTTTTTCAGCCTCCGGCACAAATTTTAGTTCGAATCGTCCCCGGAATTGCTCCCAAGTAAGATCCTCTTCGATAATCTCCAAAGTTAAGAGTTCATACCAATCTAACACTCTTTCTTGGAGCATGCTAGAAGCCACTTGGACTCGATGAAGGTCAATAAGGTTCATGCGAGAAAAGATGCGATCGCATGATTTGAGCCAAGCTTGAATTTCTATACACTCTCGGATCCTTTGAATGGCCTTCCACCCAAATCGATATAGTCTCTGCACAAGCGTGCAAAACCGGATCTAGGATGAGTAGGCTCTGTATTGGGACCGGCTGCTTGAGCGTTCTTTACTAGATCAAGAAGCTGCTGGGCAGACATAAAAACTCCATCTTGGGGAGTAGCACTAGATTGACCAACGCTGGGATGACCAGGTCTAACCATTTCTCTTCCTTAAGAAAGAAAGAAGGAAGAAGAAGAAGGTTATTCACAAAAAGAGTATCAAGCAATCTTGATAGATAAAACAAGGAATCATAAAGAAAATAGGATGAATCGGTACGAAGACTCGAATTAAATCCTAAGGCACAACTCCTAAGAAAGACTTAGGACGATGATCCTTGCTGGATTATTCTACACTGTTTCGAAGTTTGGCTCTGATACCAAGCTGTGACGCCCCACCTCTATACCCACGCTAGCCAAGGACACTACGGGGTAATGCCGTCAACTAGCGTGGAGAATAAGGCTGTTGAGGAGCGACCATATGTATAATTGCTTTGTGCGAGTACCGATATGCCAGATAAAAATATAACATGCATTTCATCTCAAGAGGAAATCCGACATACCGACACAAACTCAAAGCTACTACACAGTGGCTATATGTAATCTTCGAAAACAATTATAGAAATAAACATAACACAAATCAGTCACAGATAATTCATATCACAAAGGCGGAAATAGATATGAAGATATAACTAACACATGAAAGTGTACATCAAAGTAGTGGTCAAACAAGATCCACCATATCAAAAAGAATAGATACAAGTGCTAGGCAAAAGAATATGTATACATCAAGGAGTCTAAATCTCAAATGTATACAACCAAAAACTACTAAACTAGAGTAGTGAGGCAAAAGTCAGAAGATGGTTCCAGATAGGAAGCCATGAGGAAGCACCTGTAATATCTCAGTCTGGCTCGAGTATTATTTAAGAAGAAAATAATAAACAGATCAGTCTAGCTATAATTATCAGATAAAATGAGAAATAAGAAGAGACATAATAAAAACGTATGATAACCAAAAATCCATACCGCGACAAGTATACATTAGGAAATCAACAAAGGAAAATCACACAATTATCTCCCGAATCTCATAGCACAAAAAGAATGTCATATTCTTTATTTAATTCACCAAGCCACAATAAATGACATACATAACAATGCCAATTGTAAAAGTTGGTGAAACATAAATTCCAGAAATCATCATATAAAAAACCAGAAATCACAAGAAAAAGTTGGCCAAGACATTGATGTAGTGCAAACGGTACATCCAATGAATCAAAAAGCAAAGACATTGATGTAGTACAAACGGTACATCCAATGAATCAAAAGAAAAGATATTGATGTAGTACAAACGGTACATCCAATGAATCAAAAGTAAAGTCATTGATGTAGTAAAAACGGTACATCTAATGAATCAAAAAGCAAAGACATTGATGTAGTACAAACGGTACATCCAATGAATCCAAAAGTAAAGACATTGATGTAGTACAAACGGTACATCCAATGAATCCAAAGCAAAGACATTGATGTAGTACAAACGGTACATCCAATGAATCAAAAAGCAAAGACATTGATGTAGTACAAACGGTACATCCAATGAATCAAAAGCAAAGACATTGATGTAGTGCAAACGGTACATCCAATGAATCAAAAGCAAAGACATTGATGTAGTTCAAACGGTACATCCAATGAATCGAAAAGCGAAGACATTGATGTAGTACAAACGGTACATCCAATGAATCAAAAAGCAAAGACATTAATGTAGTTCAGACGGTACATCCAATGAATCAAAACATATTAAAAGTACATGGGTCGCTAGCCCACAAAGAAATGATACGAAGCTCAATAGAATGAGGTACAGTCCTCCACGTGGACAAAGAGACGTCGCACATTGCTAGTCTAAACTATAAAATGAACATCATCGATCATCAAGAAGTGTCAATTATGGTAAGCTAGTAAATATATGAGCTTAGCTTCATGTCCCATAACAACTAGCTTAACTTAAATATTTACGAACAAATTATAGATCTCCACTAGAAAATTGTCACAAGAGATTCAATCGAACAAGTCCAAGAATTAACTGATGAAGTAAACGCGAGCGTTTCATACCACTTGTTTTACTAAGTCGTTTAATTAGATTTCTCATACGAGTGAGGTAAAGGTTTGTACATACTAATAGATTGGAAATCGGTTTGAGAAAACGAGCTTTGTTATAAAATAGTGTTGAAATCATTTGAAGAAAGAGTTTTGATATTTACTACTAGTATAGAAAACCTTTATATTTTTAAAGTGACAAATCATAGAAAGGATTGTAGAAACAATCAATCATAAAAATTCACATTCGAAGACGTGAATAAAAATCCAAAGAAATCGATACTGAATCCATCAAAATGGTTATTCCCAAAAATCACGAAGAAAATGTCATCAAAGTCGATAATAAGTGATAATAACAAAAGGGAATCAACACGAATCGATTAAAGTTGGAATTCTCAAGCAAATAGGCAAATAGGCAAAAGAGTGCAGATTCAGACGTCTGAAATCAAGGATTCAGACGTCTGAATCTGGAAAACCAAAAGTTTTCCATAGTATATTTCAGACGTCTGAACCCTATATTTCAGACGTCTGAAATAGGCAATTTTTAGCCTATTTCCTTTCTGGTCCAAAACAAACTAATTCAGACGTCTGAAATATAGATTCAGACGTCTGAATATGGGAATACAAATCTTCCCAGTATAATATTCAGACGTCTGAATACTACGTTTCAAACGTCTGAAACTAGGGTTTAGGGCATTCCCTGAACCTAGGCCAAAAATGGCCAAATGGATACCGGAAGCGATCGATCGAGCGACAACGACTAAGGATTTACGCCAAGCGACAACCCAGCCTTAACGGCTCTTCGATGCGCCTCAAATATCAATGTCCAAATATCCAAAAAAGGATTTTCATAGATTTTGATTTCAAAACACCAAAAATTGGAATATACACCAAATCAATCCAAACCAAAATCAATTGCACAAGAATAAGTGTTAGGAATTCATACCTAACAATCGAAGATAATTATAGACAAAGATGTGAGATAAAAATCTCACCTTTGAACCCAAATTAATGAAGAAGAAGCTTAAAAACAAAGGAGGATCAACCACTCTTCAATCCCAACTCAAGAAGCTTGATTCTAAGCTTAAAATAGAAATATTTCCCAAATTAGGTTTAGGAATTTTCTGAAATCAAAGAGAGAATGAGCCACGGAAGATGAAGAGAAGGCTTACCAATGGGTTCTCCTGAATTTGGAGCTAGAAGTTGGATTTGCTAATGAAGACTAGGGCTTGGAATTTCTAATTTCCACTCTTTTCCCCCATTGTTGCTTAAAGCTTAAAGTGTTAAGAATATGAAATGAAGTAATGAAGAGTTGGAGTGGAGCTAGGGTCTTAAGATGGAACATTGGGCTGAAACCCAACTCAAACCCAAAGTGAAAAAATAGCAAAACTCTACTAACTCCAAACATATCGCAGCTTATACTCAAAAAGGTCGCAAATGGCATTTTAAACTCAATGGAAGTGGTCTCGAGTCCTAATTCGACTGTTTACAAAAAGTAGCTTTTCGGACTAAGATCCGACGAACGATGAAATATTTAAATAAAATATTTAAATATACAATCGATAAATATGCGAGTTGTTACAGCTATCGCCTCCTTTTTTGTTCTCGGTTGTTCTAAGCCATGAAAGAATTCAAAATTTTGACTATTTCTTTTGCCATAGCATATACGTAAGACAGTGTCTTGCTCAAAGCGACTGCATTAGCAATTGGCTCTTCCCATTTCTTTCTTTTATGTCCTCGGTCTGGACCAAATCTTCCTCCTTCCTTCCTAGGAATCGCTTTTCTTTTGGCATAATTTATCTCATCCATCCAAATGAACGTGTCTTCCTAGTAGTGGAAATCTTATAAATATTTACACCCATTAATGAAGAGCTGCTTCCAGAATGGGGTGTTCTATATTAAACTAGAATGTACCAGGATAAGCTTGTCATAGTCAATCACTTCCTTTGCTTTCAGTGCTTCAGCGTTGAATCTCTTGAGATACTCTCCCAAAGATTCCCCTTGTCTTTGCTTTATGTTGGACAAGACTATATAATCAATGGTTGGATCTTTACATATGCAGAACTGGGTTTGTTAACCAAATTTAAGGTCAACACCCCAAAAGTTATTCTAGGAGGAATAAATTGTTTAAACAAGGGGCTCAATGCCCCTTAGAATTGCCTTTATACATTTAGTTTTACTTGTTATAGTTTCTTAACTTGAACCTTTCAATGTCACCGAAAGGTTTGGTCCTTGAAGTAGATAGCCCTTCGTCTTAGTGAACTGGTATGAGGTTTCCTATCAAGCTTCCTCTCTTAGTCGAGATAAAATCTCTTAAATTAGTCCCTAAAAGATTGGTTTTGATCTTGTTGAAAGGTTATGATGATAGCTTTTTTGGTTTTAGGGAAGGAATCAGACTTATTAGTGGACATGTAGGAGCTTTTGACCATGTCGAAAGGTTTGATCACTTCTATGACGTATGTTTGATCTTTGTTGAAGGGTGTGAGAACAGTTTCTTTTGGATTAAACCTTCTAAGTCTGGTTAACTATACTCAAAGAGTATGTTTTGACCTCATCGAAAGGTTTGGACCTAAAAGTTAATCACTTCGGAAGGTTACAGTTAGTATTGACCGAAGTAAGTTGTTGGCCTTGTCGAAAGGTTTGGATTGTAGGATTGATGACATCTGAGGGTTGATGTTATTACTTATAGCTGAACTGTTGTCGACCTTGCTGACAAGAACCTACAGATGTGGTTGAACCTGAAAATATGATTTTATCTAACAAATGTTTAAGCAAATAATAAAGTAATTATAAAGTTGAGGACTTCCCTTTGTTTCCAAGAAAAATATTCATTTTATTAATTTCCCCCCAAATTACACTCAATTAGTGTTACAATACTTCGATTAAGAAGTTACAAGACTTGAATGAGAGAAAAATCAGATCCCTAACATAGGACCCCTTCGGTCTTATTTATAGATGCACGCCCTCCTTTCGGCTCCATTCTCTCGACTGGGTCGGAAGGTCTCCAGTTTATATGCGGCTTTGAACCTTTCGACTTTAACGGAAGGTTTTCCTTTCATCTGCCAATTTGAACCTTTCAACTTAGTCGAAAGTTTTGTTTCTCTTCATTCCTTCATAAACCTTTTGTCTCTATCGAAGGGTTTGCCTTATTTATATTGCTGTAAACCTTTCGACCCTGTCGGAAGGTTGCTCTTCTTTGGGTTGTTGTGGTCCCTTCGACCTTATCGAAAGGTTGCTCTTCATTCTTTGCTGACTTTTGAGTGCGGCTTTCTTCATAAACCTTTCGTTATTGCTGGAAGGTAACCTGGATGTGCTTCAACCGGTTTGAAAGGCTTGATATGCTTTTGAAAAGGTCATTATAGAATTTCTTGCACTTGCTTTGACTCCTCTATCTTCTTGGATGGTAATAACTCCTTGGATACTAGAGATGGAATCTTTGGACTCCTTCGAAAGATTTTATGTTAGTGAATTCCCACGACTGCATCCCTTCAAAAGTTTCAAAAGGTTTGAGCTGCACCATTCTTTTTCCTTGTATGTTTAGAGACCCTTCATTTTAGCCGGAAGGTTAGTCTTTAGTGTAACTTTTTCCCTTTCTATTCAAAGTAATGCTCTTGAGTTTCCAAGTCATCTTTGCCGAAAGCTTCAAAATTTTCTACCTCTTGATCTTCCCACATCAATCCAACATGTCCACCTAAATCTAATTCGACGGTCGAGAATTTGGGCGACTTTTCTTTAAATAACATGCTCCTTCTCTTTCTTCCTACCTAAAATCAAAATTGTCGCAAAAAAGTAAAGAAATTCTCAAAAAATTTCTAGATCTCAACTCATTGCAGCAAGGTATTCTTTAAATTTTGTTCATAGATTTTAAATTAATTTTCTCCCTTGCTAGTTTCTAATCAGATTTGCAATTTTTCAAATTTTAAATTGAATTAGGTTTTTTCTTCTTCTGGAAGTTCCTTTTTTTTTTTTCCTTAAATCAGTTTTTGGATAAACTTTATCTATGGTTTTGGATCCTAGGTGTAACAGCTCGCAAATCCGTACCCCTGATTTTCAGTCATTCCCATTTGATGAGGCTTGAGGTTAAGCGTTACCTTTTTATGAATATTTCCCTTAGAATGCCCATCGTCCACCTGATGATGTTTCGCATGCATTCATCCATACAAGTCTGTCCCGGGTTCGAACGGAACCGAAGGCACTATTCCTACTACATCCATTTTGGAAATATCCTCAGGATTAGTAGCGACTAGCCCTTGCATTTCACTGCTCCATCCTCGCATCCAAAATCGTTTTCGCGAAACGTACAAACCGGATCGAAGTGGTTTTCGAGAAATAAATCTCGATCCCGGTCTCTTCGAAACGATCAACGCATTTGTCCAGTATTGATAGTCGGTGATTTAACTATCAATTAATATTCACAAACATCCATCCAACAATAAATAATTTCCTAAATTATTTATTAACCTCAAAATATTTTCACAAGATATATTTCTATTTTCAATCCTTTGAAAACAGTTTCAAAACCATCTTTCTTTTCAGAATAAACTTTCCCAAATATTTCTATCTCCTCTGAAATCACCAAGCACAAAACTAGATTTCTAAAATAATTTAAAACACTTTACTTTGAAATATACTTTAAAACATTTAAGTTAAAACTACATCAATAATTTATTAAAAGTACCATTCTATATGAATATTGGAAAATAAGGTTACTTAATAAATATAAAACTAGATTTATACCTTTAAAAAACATAACATTAAGTCATTATTTAAATAATTACTAATATAATAAATTAAGAGAAAATACCTACTTTATAATTTAAATATTAGAAATAAGAAATTTTTCTAAAACTTGCTTTTTAAAACAACTTTTAATCTTTTAACTTATATTTAAAAATTTACTTTGAAAACGTACTTGGTTATCCAGGGAGAATTCCAACTTCAATCACTTAAATCAACTTTCCGAATTGATTCCCAATTTAACTACTTGAATTAAATCTCTTTACTTACTCAATTCCTTCAAAATTCATTAATTATGTGTTTTATTATTAGTGTTATTAATTTCCATTTGATTTTAAATCTTTTAACTGAAATATACAACTTCCAGATCTTATCCCAATGTCTTCTTTATTCTTTCCAATATTTTAAATCTTAAATTTCAAATAAATGTTTTGTTCTTTTTAAATAATAACATTGAATTTTTAAAATTCATTAATTCCCTGTTTATTCAAAATTTCCTTTCTATACTCAAGATTTATTTACTAGAATTTTTAAGGGCACATTATTTCTTTCCCAATTCATTCTTAAATTTTATTCAAATTTCTATAATTATTTTACTTACAAATTTACTTCTTTTATTTTCTTTTCAGAATCCAATATACATATTTTTGGTAATTAACTATACCCAGTTATATCCAATCGAACCATGGCATACAATATTCTAATATAACTCATCATAGAATATCAAATAATCACCACAAAGGATATTAAATAATAAATGTTGAGGGATCCAGTTGGATCCCTCCAACCTGTTTTCCCTGCATCCACAGACGTTAGCACAATATAAGATATCTTCACTATAAAATGAGGGAAATCAATCATTCCAAGGTGTAGTCTATACTATTATATAACACAACAATCAATTCAATCATACAAACAAGTATTTAAATTTAATCATTTAAATTTAAATTTAACTGAGTGAGATTCACTCACCTTTGATTTTGCATTCGCAGTCCACTTCAATATTGCCTTGGATTTCCCGATGTTTGACCTTAAATAAATAATTTATATGGTTCATTAATATTCGAATGGTTAAAGCAATTTATTACTATTCATTTATTTAATTTAACTAGTAATTTGGGTTTAAATTAATTTTCCCTTTTTGATAAATTATTTATAGTAACTAAATAGCTAAATAAGCTTGTTAAATAAATCAATACCCCTATTATTATTATATTTTTTTAATATAACTAGTAAGTTTAAAAGATGCAAATTTGTTTCGTTTTATTTTATTCCAAATTTGAAACTACATATCTATATGTATATTTTTATAAAAATAAATTTGTAGATTTCAAAAGTCTACTTTTATATCACTTTATTTTACTATTAATTAATTTCTAAAACAGAAATTGGTTTACCTTCTGTAATTATTAATTTTTTTCTGCTTAATTAACTGTAAGCTAATCATTAGCATATATATATATAGACTTTTATTTCAAACAACTGAAATTTTCAAATAGATGAGCATGTTATTAAATCGAATTCAAGAAATTGGTTCGAAAATCTCACCTTCGATTTTTGTTTGATCACACAACCACCACCTCCCTGTCACAAATCCGGCAAGATTTGAACCAATCTCCTCACAAATATTACTTCAACTCCAACTCCTTCTCCACTATCTACCCATCAACCACCCAAACCACAATTCCTACTTCACTAAACATCGACTTCAAAATAGCAACCCTCCCCTCCTCAAATCTGCTACAACTCCTCCTAAACCAACATGCCATCTAACACCGGAATCGCGACCGCGACCCTAAATAGCCCTCAACCCACACGAATCAATCAAAGTCGAACCACTCAATTGCGCTGCCGCCACACACTCACATGAGCATCATCCACGCGATGCCGTCACCAAGCCCTAAATCCCATCGCGACTCCAACAGCCGCCACCCCGAGCTCGAATCGTCGCATGACCCTCAGCCATGAGTCGCGAACCCCCAAATCGATAAGCCCTCGACCTCAATCCCCTTTTTACCGTGCGCGCGAACGCCCAACACCCCTAGTTGCTCTTCCTCAAGATCGGTTCGAACGATAAGCTTGGCCGCCATTTCTTTTTTTTCTTTTTTTTATCGAATGAACGAACGAATTCGTTCGATTTAGAGAAGGAAAGAATTTGAAATCGAAATCTGCTTTATTTCTTTCGGTTGATGCTATTATAAAATGAAAGAGGGGATATGATATTTTGGAAAGGAAGTGGCGTGCTTTGGAAGCCACTACTAGATTTTTGTTAAGTTATAATATTATCTAATTTTTTATCTCGGCTGATAAGAAATGAGGAGAGACAGGTAAGTGGCGTGTTACAGAAGGGAAAGGCAGGGTCAATTCATAGGGCGGCTGATGGATTTGAAGTATTGACCAAATATATATATATATCTTTAATTAATTACAAATTGTCTCGATAAAATCCTCAGCGTGTTTTTATAACGTACGCTCACTCAACCACTCCAAATGCTACGAAATTTGAAATCTGATAATAATTCAATATTACGGACCCAAAGGAACTAATTTCGTCAAATTCCGAGACTGCGTCTCGGAAGGCTATTTTTAAATTCAATTTAAACAATATAAATTTTAAAACTGAACAGATCACTGTTAAATTCAATTTTAACACTTCTATTATCTTTAGTATTATCAATATAGATTTTATAAGCCTTCAAATTATTTTTAATAGGCTTAAAATTCCAGATTCAACATTTTACCTAACTTCCAATTATTTAATTTAATAATTCAATTATCAAATAAATTGTAATATTCGTAATTCAAGTTAAAATTACTCTATTGAATATTCAAAATCAATTAAATATTTCGATTTTAAATGCCCAAAAATTCCGAGTCGTCACATTCCTCCCCCCTTAAAAGAATTTCGTCCCCGAAATTACTAACTAGGAAGAATAGCCCAAAACCCCTTTACTTTTCCCAAAACCAAACAGTTTCTAACAATTCAACATCTTACCAACTATCTTTTTATAAAAGACACGTTATCATTCTTATTAACTTTCCAAACCTTTCCCCAGTTTCGAACTATACCATTTGTTTAACCATTCAAGTTTCAATTTAAAACCAAATTTTGAATTAACAAAATTTTCTCAAAATTTTTCTAACTCTCTAAATTTTTGAAAAATTTCGCCAGCGTCTCCTTTGCGCGGCTGGCTCGGTACAACTACAAAATGGCTCTACGGCCTCCCAATTCCAAAAGGAAAACAAAAAGCCAAGTGGCTTAATCCAAAATCCCAATCAAATTTCACAAGAATTTAACCACATACCTTTTTGTCGAGCATTTCAAATTTATCTTTCTGAAATCTAAACCAATTTTTCTTTCCTTTTATAATACCTGCATACTTGCTTGACAATAATATCCAATCACAATATTCAAAAACATTTTATCGTTTATTCATTCAAATATTGACTTAGATTATATTAGTAGTATCAATTTTTATTTAAGAATTCACCATTCCCTCTTAAGTTTAGTATAAGCATTTTATATGCTTATTATATTCATTTTCACTTTACCACTTTGGTTTATATCCATTTCTATTCAAATCGGTTCTTTCATTTCCATATGAATTCAATTTATCTTTAACTTTAAATATTGAATTTTTATTTTCCATTTGTAACTAATTCATGTCATTATTTGAAATTGGTTTCATTTACTAACTTATTTCAATTTTCCAGTTTTAAACCGTTTTGTCGTGAACAAAATTTTCCAAAAATTTTCAAAAATTTTCGAACTCCCAAAATTTCTGAATTTTTTTAGCAGAGTCTTCTTTGTACGGAGGAGCTTTTGCAATTTGACAAAAGATATAAATATATATACATCGACCCACACGGTCGGAAAAATAAAAAACAGTTCATATTTCCTATTTATATTGCGTAGGCGTACCTTATTTAGCATTTTAAGCAAACGGCTTATTAATTTAGCAGTTAGCGTGCCCAAAATCTAGCCACACGGCTCCCAGGTACCTGTATTTACTCAATTTAAACATGTAAGTGCCAAATATATGTAGTTTAACAACATTTCACTTATTTATAATAGTTAAAACATATGAATTCTAAAAGAAATGCACACCAAACACTTTCCGTAAGCAATTTATATAATTTTCATACTAATTCAACTGTTTAAATTAATTTATTACCCATTTTCATTCAATTTGAATGGTTTTCAATCCATTCGTATACAACTTCATCAATTTGAATGACTTAAAACTCAATCGCTTATAATTAATTTATTTTTAAGCAAACTGAACTCATATTTAATTCAATTGCCCTCAAAATCAATTTATTTCACTCCTATCAATTCATATAATTTTAATTACTTCCATTTACATCAAATGACAATTTATTCTATGCAATTTGACGAGATCTATGCGAATAAATAAGCACTTACGTTTTATAACCAATTTAAATTGGTTTCAACTCAGTTTATACTTAATTCCATTTCATTTTTAAATTTATTCACAATTCATATATTCTCAGTTTCATTGCATTTAAATTTGAATCCATTCACTTGTATTTCATTTTATTAACCAAACTAGTTCATTCAAAACCATTAACAATTTAGGTTCATCTTCATTACCAATTAAATTTCCCCTTCATTTTAATTCATTCACGACCATTTATTTAGCTCGACAAATTCCAAGCTTGCATATTATTAACCATTCTCAAATTAATTCAACCCAAGTTTTAGTTACTTTACTCGATTTATTCCATATTTTTTTATTCCAAACTGTTTTATTTAGCTCAAAGACAATCTAAGCTATTTCATCCAATAACCATTTCAATTTTTCTTATAGACTCCAAGTTATTTCAATTCCTTAACAATTTAAATGGTTTACAATTATTTATTTAAGAATTTCATTCCATTAAATATTATCTGTAACTCACCGAATTCTATTTCGATTTAAATTTATTTTCACTTGATTTAAATCCAACCCAATATCATTAAACTCGGTTTAAGTTGAATTAAATTCAACTCTCTTCCATCTATTCAGCTTAAGTCAATTTACTTCAATTTATTCAAATCTTTCTCTTTTTTTATAGTTAAGCTCATTCAATTGATCACAAGGCCATATCCAATTTATTTCCACATATCTGGATTTTATTTTCAATTCAAACCATTACTATTTTAATCCATTTCCATTTTTATTCGATACATTTCAATTATATCTAATTTGTTAACACTTCAAGTCAAAATTTTAATTTATAACTCAAGTTTGAATCCACTATCCATTTCATTAACAATTCAAGTCGAATTGGATTTATAACTTGAATTTTATTTCCAATCTTCATTATTAATTCACAATTCA
Organism: Allium cepa; assembly: GCA_030765085.1. Lineage (NCBI taxonomy): Eukaryota > Viridiplantae > Streptophyta > Magnoliopsida > Asparagales > Amaryllidaceae > Allium > Allium cepa. The sequence goes on along the minus strand of CM060941.1, from coordinate 795,586,012 downwards.
GCTTTATTTATCATTTCATTAACTTATTTATTATCATTTAGTTCTTCCCTTATTTATAGTTCAATACTTGATTTTTTTAAGTCCCAATATCACTTCATTTAATTTTCTTAGTTCAAATTATTTTATAATTCAAGTTTGGATTTTCTTTCGTTTTCTTATCCAAAACATCAAACAATATTTATTTTTCATTTTGCATTCCATTCTCAATTTTATAAGTCATCACTTATAATTTACACAATTCCATTCATCATAGGCTTGAATATATTCTTCTTTTATTTTATCTCAAGCCTTATGCTTATTGATAACCCAAGCATATCTTGTTCCATGGATTTTGATTCCTTTACAAGTCATTCTAATTTATTTACTTCAATTCCAATCTTTATTCAATTTATTTCCCATTCGTTCAAGTAAGAATTTAATTCCATTCATTAATTCAATTGAATTCTTAGTCCAATTCAATTAAATTTTAACTCAGATTTATTTAATCTCAATTCGATTTCAACTTAATTCAAATACAATTGGATATTATTTTCAGCCTACTCAATTACTTCAATCCAGTTAAATTTTATTTCCCATCCAAGTTAATTTCATTTTTAACCTTTCTCTTTAAATTTAGATTTCTGACATTTAAAGCTTATATTTCCTTCCTGATTTAAAAATCATCTCAATTTATAAGCTTACAACCTATCTCATCAGGATTTTCAAATACCCGACTTTTTGTTTCAAATTATCTTGAAATCTCCAACATCTCAAATCACATTTCTTAAAAATTTAAACCAATCTGGGTTTTATTCCCAAAAAATTTCCTTTGAAATTTCAAAAAAAAAAAACAAACAGGTTTTCCTGAACAAATAATTTGGCAGCAATTCATCACTTAGAAACTCGAAAATGAACATCGATGATGCTGCAGTCATCACCGAAGTTAAGTTATTTTCCAGTGACTGAAGTGAATTCAAGGCTGTCTCACTTCCAAAATCCATTTTAAAACAAATTTCTTTTTAGAAATAACCCAAAAACAACAATAATACTATTTACCTCCAAAATACTTCCAAAATCTCCGGGGTTTTAAGGTTTCAAATTCTATTTTAATTCAAATTTTAACTAAAATACATTTGTATAGTTTATGCTTATACAAATTCCCAATTAATTATATTTCAATTTATAATTTACATTTTTAATTCATATTTATAAATTCCATTTTATAATGAAATTATTCCCTTAAATTTTAGTTATATTTCAATTTCTAGTCAAAATTTTATACAACGATGATAATAATTTAATATTATCATCTCTAACATCCAAGCAACCATATATTAGTTAAAATAGTTTACAAAAACTTTTCTTTATATCAAAATATAGTTTGGGTAAAATTATTTCATTTACCCACATTTAAAACAATACCGTGTTAATTGTTCTATTCAAGTGTTTAAAAACCCCTTCGATTCAGTTGCGCAGACTGTGTCGACGAAGGTTCATATGCCACTCAATAAATCAATCAACACAATATTAAAACAATTTATATTCACTAACAAATACGCACTCATATTTATTAATACTCTCAAACTCATTATAGAGTACTACAGTCTCTAATTTAAATGAGTAATTCCCACCAGAGCCAAGGTTATCACCAACCTAAGCTCTGATACCAAGTGTAACAGCCCGCAAATCCATACCCCTGATTTTCAGTCATTTCCATTTGATGAGGCTTGAGGTTAAGCGTTACCTTTTCATGAATATATCCCTTAGAATGCCCATCGTCCACCTGACGATGTTTCGCAAGCATTCATCCATACAAGTCCGTCCCGGGTTCGAACGGAACCGAAGTCACTATTCCTACTACATCATTTTGGAAATATCCTCAGGATTAGTAGCGACTAGCCCTTGCATTTCACTGCTCCATCTTCGCATCCAAAATCGTTTTTGCGAAACGTACAAACCGGATCGAAGTGGTTTTCGAGAAATAAATCTCGATCCCGGTCTCTTCGAAACGATCAATGCATTTGTCCAATATTGATAGTCGGTGATTTAACTATCAATTTATATTCATAAACATCCATCCAACAATAAATAATTTCCTAAATTATTTATTAACCTCAAAATATTTTCACAAGATATATTTCTATTTTCAATCCTTTGAAAACAGTTTCAAAACCATCTTTCTTTTCAGAATAAACTTTCCCAAATATTTATATCTCCTCTGAAATCACCAAGCACAAAACTAGATTTCTAAAATAATTTAAAACACTTTACTTTGAAATATACTTTAAAACATTTAAGTTAAAACTACATCAATAATTTATTAAAAATACCATTCTATATGAATATTTGAAAATAAGGGTACTTAATAAATATAAAACTAGATTTATACCTTTAAAAAACATAACATTAAGTCATTCTTTAAATAATTACTAATATAATAAATTAAGAGAAAATACCTACTTTATATTTTAAATATTAGAAATAAGAAATTTTCCAAAACTTGCTTTTTAAAACAACTTTTAATCTTTTAACTTATATTTAAAAATTTACTTTGAAAACGTACTTGGTTATCCAGGGAGAATTCCAACTTCAATCACTTAAATCAACTTTCCAAATTGATTCCCAATTTATACTACTTGAATTAAATCTCTTTACTTACTCAATTCCTTCAAAATTCATTAATTATGTGTTTTATTATTAGTGTTATTAATTTCCGTTTGATTTTAATTCTTTTAACTGAAATATACAACTTCCAGATCTTATCCCAATGTCTTCTTTATTCTTTCCAATATTTTAAATCTTAAATTTCAAATAAATGTTTTGTTCTTTTTAAATAATAACATTGAATTTTTAAAATTCATTAATTCCCTGTTTATTCAAAATTTCCTTTCTATACTCAAGATTTATTTACTAGAATTTTAAAGGGCACATTATTTCTTTCCCAATTCATTCTTAAATTTTATTCAAATTTCTATAATTATTTTACTTACAAATTTACTTCTTTTATTTTCTTTTCAGAATCCAATATATATATATTTTTGGTAATTCACTATACCCAGTTATATCCAATCGAACCATGGCATACAATATTCTAATATAATTCATCATAGAATATCAAATAATCGCCACAAAGCATATTAAATAATAAATGTTGAGGGATCCAGTTGGATCCCTCCAACCTGTTTTCCCTGCATCCACAGACGTTAGCACAATATAAGATATCTTCACTATAAAATGAGGGAAATCAATCATTCCAAGGTGTAGTGTATACTATTATATAACACAACAACCAATTCAATCATACAAACAAGTATTTAAATTTAATCATTTAAATTTAACTGAGTGAGATTAACTCACCTCTGATTTTGCATTCGCAGTCCACTTCAATATTGCCTTGGATTTCCAGATGTTTGACCTTAAATAAATAATTTATATGGTTCATTAATATTCGAATGGTTAAAGCAATTTATTACTATTCATTTATTTAATTTAACTAGTAATTTGGGTTTAAATTAATTTTCCCTTTTTGATAAATTATTTATAGTAACTAAATAGCTAAATAAGCTTGTTAAATAAATCAATAACCCTATTATTATTATATTTTTTTTATATAACAAGTAAGTTTAAAAGATGCATATTTGTTTTGTTTTATTTTATTCCAAATTTGAAACTACATATATATATATATGTATATTTTTATAAAAATAAATTTGTAGATTTCAATAGTCTACTTTTATATCACTCTATTTTACTGTTAATTAATTTCTAAAACAGAAATTGGTTTACCTTCTGTAATTATTATTTTTTTTCTGCTTAATTAAATGTTAGCTAATCATTAGCATATATATAGACTTTTATTTCAAACAACTGAAATTTTCAAATGAATGAGCATGTTATTAAATCGAATTCAAGAAATTGGTTCGAAAATCTCACCTTCGATTTTTGTTTGATCACACAACCACCACCTCCTTGTCACAAATCCGGCAAGATCTGAAACAATCTCCTCACAAATATTACTGCAACTCCAACTCCTTCTCCACTATCTACCCATCAACCACCCAAACCACAATTCCTACTTCACCAAACATCGACTTCAAAATAGCAACCCTCCCCTCCTCAAATCTGCTACAACTCCTCCTAAACCAACATGCCATCTAACACCGGAATCGCGACCGCGACCCTAAATAGCCCTCAACCCACACGAATCAATCAAAGTCGAACCACTCAATTGCGCTGCCTCCACACACTCACATGAGCATCGTCCACGCGATGTCGTCACCAAGCCCTAAATCCCATCGCGACTCCAGCAGCCGCCACCCCGAGCTCGAATCGCCGCATGACCCTCAGCCGTGAGTCACGAACCCCCAAATCGATCAGCCCTCGACCTCAATCCCCTTTTTACCGTGCGCGCGAACGCCCAACACCCCTAGTTGCTCTTCCTCAAGATCGGTTCGAACGATAAGCTTAGCCGCCATTTCTTTTTTTTTATCGAATAAACGAACGAATTCGTTCGATTTAGAGAAGAAAAGAATTTGAAATCGAAATCTGCTTTATTTCTTTCGGTTGATGCTATTATAAAATGAAAGAGGGGATATGATATTTTGGAAAGGAAGTAGTGTGCTTTGGAAGCCACTACTAGATTTTTGTTAAGTTATAATATTATCTAATTTTTTTATCTCGGCTGATAAGAAATGAGGAGAGACAGGTAAGTGGCGTGTTACAGAAGGGAAAGGCAGGGTCAATTCGTAGGGTGGCTGATGGATTTGAAGTATTGACCAAATATATATATATATATATATATATATATATCTTTAATTAATTACAAATTGTCTCGATAAAATCCTCAGCGCGTTTTTATAACGTACGCTCACTCAGCCACTCCAAATGCTACGAAATTTGAAATCTGATAATAATTCAATATTACGGACCCAAAGGAACTAATTTCGTCAAATTCCGAGACTGCACCTCGGAAGGCTATTTTTAAATTCAATTTAAACAGTATAAATTTTAAAACTGAACAGATCACTATTAAATTCAATTTTAACACTTCTATTATCTTTAGTATTAACAATATAGATTTTATAAGCCTTCAAATTATTTTTAATAGGCTTAAAATTCCAGATTCAACATTTTACACAACTTCCAATTATTTAATTTAATAATTCAATTATCAAATGAATTGTAATATTCGTAATTCAAGTTAAAATTAATCTATTGAATATTCAAAATCAATTAAATATTTCGATTTTAAATGCTCAAAAATTCCGGGACGTCACACTTGGTCAGCGGTGTTTGTCGTAGAAAACTCCCCTTACGGGGTTTAATTTTATTCCCAAAACATCTAAATCCAACCTTTGACTTTTCAAGATTGATTATTTTTACTAATAATGTTATAATATACTTCAAAATCGAGCTAATTCGATTTCAGATGGGGGTAATTTCTGCTAATAGGTTCCTTTTGCTTATCCTTCAAGAAAAATTTGAAATAACATTTATTATTGGGTGTAGGTTTTCTTAACCCAATATGGTAACTTAGGCCCTACTAGCACACAATTAGATGATGCGAAATGACTTTCTTACCCCTTCGGAAGAAGTCGGGGTGGCAAAAATTTGGTTTACCCTTTTTTCACCTTTCGACGACATCGGAAGTATTTTGTCATAACCTTATCATCGTGGTCGGAAGGTTAGGTAAAATCATGGTTAAACCTTTCGACCATGAGCTTTCGACAAGATTAGAGGGTTTAAACCTTTCGTCTACATGCCTTCGACAAGGTTGAAATCCTTTAATCTTAAAGCCGTATTTTAACACCTCTGACTAGACCTTTCTACAATATTAACGACATTCATGTTTTCATATTTAGGAAATTTTAGATTTCCATTTTATTCATGTTGAAAGGTCTTTCCATTTTACTTTATGTTATACTTGCAATGGGCCTAGGTTTTCACAAATCCTTCGGTATTGTCGAAAGATAGTGACTAAGTAAATATCTAACTTTCTCCTTTCAACCTTGTCGATGTCTTTAAGAAAGTTACCTTTTTTCTTACCACCAAGTTTTGTTAATGCATAATTGTCAAAATTAAAGTCATTATTCCCTTCAACATTGTCGAAAGTTCACTCTATTAGCCCTTCGACATCGTCGGTAGCTGTTGTGATATTCCTTTCGACTTTGTTGAAGGCTTTAACCATAACCTTTCGACATTGCCGAAAGCTTAAACTAGCTTTGTGTATATTTTCATGCCTAATCTATTTAAGCAGATTTTCCTACTTTTATATTCTTGATAACCTTCTAAATCTATAATTGGATAAAGGTTTTTAATTAGAACTTTTCACTGGGATGAACAATGAGTTCCCCAAAAGTTGAAGTTGTTGCCAAGCACTCTCTCATTGAAACTCAAAGTGAAGTAGATGCCATTTTGAAAGAGTTTGGCATCACCGGAGTTGAAGCCATTCCTCCTAACTCCAGATACAATTGGCAACCCTCCAGTGTGGTCTTTTGCATTCACCTCCATCCACATATGGCATGGTGGTTTCCTTCCATTTTCTGCATTTCTATACCCCTTCTTATGTTATATTGGAGTTGCTTCGATACAACTTTTGCCTAACATGTATACCTATCTTCTGTCTCTCGAAATGCTAACGCTAGAATCCAGACTTCCTTCGCTTAGCCCTGAAATTTTAACTTCCTTGACCTAATTGGCAAGGTCAAGCAAGTCCAACAAGCAGATTTACAGGGTGAATGTATAAAAGAAACTGATATTGGACAACATTAACAAGCTTAAGGATTGAGAGAACCAATTCTTTTTTGTCAATTGCTTCCCAGATGTCCACGGGGCCTTTCTTTCTCCTCATAAGTTCATTTCAATGCTATCTTTGCTTTCCTCTATGCTTCGTGTTAACTAATCTTTTAATATTTTTAGGTAAGCCTTCTAAAACACTCAGCAATGCAGACTAAGAAGTTATAAACTCATTAACTGCAGCGTAGAAATATCTCAAGAGCAGGTTGACACTCTTGACCCTTCCAAATTTAAGGAAGCATTCTTTGTTACCAGCTGGTCAAAAGAGTCTTGGCACTCTGCCAACAATTATGTGCACCTCCCGGGGAAATCGCTTCTACTCTCCAAGCAATGCTGATCATTTTACTTCATTGCCACCTATTGGTTTTGATGCTTTAGGTAACTTATTAACTTAGTGTTCTCTTTCCATTGAATTTTCGAATTTTCTTTATCTGATTTATATCTTCTGGTATTCATTATAACTCTTCCCAAGGCGATCGTGCCTTTAAGTGAAGTTGCTCCTCCGTCCTCATCTACGGATGTCACATAAGTTATGGAGCTTTTTGCTAGCTCCAAGAAATCCTTGAGAAGAAGACTAGCAGCGCCTCCTGTGGAGGCCCCTCCAACCAAAATAATAAAGATCATCGATGTTGATGAGGAAGAAGAGGACATATCTCCAGAGAAAGCTTTGGAATGTCCAGTTGTGGACGCTTCATAAAATATTGTGGACCTAATTCCTCCTTCTCTTACTCCCATTCTGCCTATTTCTATTTCTGTTTCACCAGCTGCATTGACCCAGATTTAGATTGCTCTTTTTAGGACTCCTTCTAAGTCTCGCACTCTACCAGAATCATCATTTTCCACTTTTTTGCCAACTGATTTTGATGATCTTATTAAGTCTATTCTTCAGTCAGAATCCTTTACCTCCTCTTCTCAGCCGTCTTTTTATCCAAACTTGGTGGAAAATCATCACTTTCTCATGGTGCAACATTTCTTGGTAAGCTCATATCCCATTAATTCTACTATCACTAGGTCTTTTTAATTTTTAATCAGCGTTTCTTCTCTTGTCGTAGATTTCCAGGAAATGGGTTTCCCTCAACGAGCATGTATCCAAACTTTTCGTTGGATCCTCCAAGCTTCAAGAGGAAATTACCGAGTTGAAAAGTCAAATATCTTCTCTGACAACCGCTCGAAATGACTTTTCTTTCGAGTTGGAATGAATTAAGGCTTCTCTTTCAAAGGTTGAAGCTGACCTTAAAGTAGAGGGGCAAGCACATCGGCTTACCTTCGATGCGAAATTTGCAAGGGAGCTTGCTTTAAAAGACTCGGATGATGAGAAGGCTCGCTTAACTTCCAAGAATACATTGCTGGTAGACAAACTCAAGAGATCCAGAGCCTCGCTTAAACTTGCTGTTCAAACTCTCTCTAGCTTCCAAAAGCAAGTTTCTGATTTCGTTGATTCCACCCTGTGGACTATGATGATGAACTATTACGAGGATGCCTCATGCTTGCTTATACGGATAATCGTGATAAGTATCCTGACTTTGGTTTTCCTTTACTTCATCTGACTATAGCCAAAAGTGTCATGGATAAAATCGAGCGAGTCAAGCAGGGCTCTAAGTCTAAGAGTGAAGATGGGACGGTTGACTTTAAGAAAGCTTCTCTTTCGACATCCCATCGTTTGAAATTGAGACTGACTCAGAGGAGGAGGTTGATCAAAATAAAGACCCCAATGAGAAGGAGGATGATGACAATATGAACTGGGATACTAGTGATGATGATGATGATGATAACCATGACAATCCTTTTGGAGGTCAGGGCCATGAAAAAAACAAGGGAGGTCACTCTGATGCTCAAGAGGAAGATGGCGACTCAACCAGATCCCCTGAAAAAGAGCCATTGCCCTGTAAAGATATACATCCATCATCTCCTGGACCAAATGCTTCTTTGGAGGGGGAAATTATTCCTGTCTATTCCAAGGGTCCTTTAGGGAAAGAACAAGTTCCCCAAGTTTCTTTCCTGGTTTCTCAGGTATGGGCTTCCCTATTTAAATATCTTACACTTCGAAGATAATAATCGGTGACAAATTATCTGTCTTAGATAAAGAAGAAGTCAAATTTTCCATATAGCACAAAACTTGAGAGAAAATAGGCGGGGATTAACAAGTTATATAGGGAGTTAGACAAATTAATAACCAAACACAATGCTCTATCTCATAGTTTGGACAGGAGTACTTCCGCTTTAGCATCTTTTAAATATAAGAAAGCGGTTCATTTACTAAAGAAAGCGCTTATCTATACGATGCCCACTTGAAGGGAAATAGGGATTTAACAGCTCTATTCTAGATGATGATGGAAGAGAGGGATATTTTAATTAATTTTTTATATAAAGTATATTATAGACACTCAATCATAGATTTTCATATTTAGGTGAATTCAGTGGGGGTCTACTCAGACGTTTCCATAAGAGATTCTTAGATGAATTTGGTTCTGACCTGCATCCCAGAGCCTGCTAGAATTTACTATGTCAGATCGATTCCATAAGATACCCCTCGAAAATTTGCTTCTAAGTTTTTCTTTAAGTCCATTTTGTATGAACCCGATGAGTAATTGTTAATATGTAACAGATAACCGATTTATGAATATATATTTTTGCAATGCTCCCTATATTTAGCTACTTTTTGATGTGCCATTTCAGAATATCAGTTCTTTAGCTCGAGTTGTCCCAAGAGACCATTTAAGTAAATATGTTAACCTAAGAAGATTTTACTCTAAAAATGCACCACTCTTAAAGACTTCAAAGTTAGCGAAATATAGCTTTCTTCGGGATTTGAAAAATCATATTTGGAATACCCTAATCTCAACTTCAAATTTCTTGGTGAAGAGAAAGAAACTCTCTTAAAAGAAATCAGGACATTTCGTTCCAAGCTAATTTGTGGTCGTGACAGCCCACCTGTCGCAAAATGGGACTATAGTAAATGTCTACCACTTATTACCCCTAAAGGGGTTTCTATACCTTTTGACTCGACTGTAATTCTTTCGTCTAATACTTTAGGCAAAGTTAGAAATACAGTCTCTCTAATTTAGGTGTAATGAAAGCATTTATTATTCCTTTTAACTTTGTGGCTACTTGTGTTGTAATTCATCGATATAACAATGAAGTCATGCTATCTTGATTTTTATCTATTTTATTTCTTTTTGTTAAATAGGAGATTCATCCATCTTCGTCTCGTCTTCCTTAAATTTTACTTCCTCATGTCGATGCCATTAGAGATAGGCTATTATCAAGGAGTGGTGAGATTGTAATTCATGATGAAGTCCTTCTCGAGCATTTAGGTGGCAACCTTGAAGCCATGAAGTGGAATAAAAGATACCTTATCCAAAAGACCATAACCAACAATCATAAGGATCACATTGACTATCTCGGGGCTAAGATTAAAAAAAGACGAGGCAATTACTTTACTTAAGCGACCAGTAAAGTCAAATCACACAATTGACTTTGGTGAGAAGATGTCTAAGCTCATCCAACGAATAAGCGACTTGGAGTTAAAATTGAAAGATAGTCAGGCATAATATGCTTCTCTAGAATTCATTTTAGGCGATAAAATTTCAAAGATTAAACTTCCATTTCCACAAGCAACCTCTTCGACCGCGAAGGCTACTAGATCGAAGCATCTTGTAGCTCAAAAGATTTCCCACTGTTCTTAGTCCTCCCCCTGCCTTAGATGACAATGTGGTGGGGAACTGGTGTCAGAGAGTGACATCTGAAATCACTCGGTATTTTAATGAGCAAAAAAAAGTCTAGTATTCTCAGCCTATTAACGAGTATGCTGCCAAGAATCGAAAGCTTGAGCACAATATTTATTTCCTCCAAAAACATGGTGCTGAGTTAGAAAGGGAAAACGAGACCTCGAGAGCTGCAAATAGGGCCTATAACCGTGCTTTGAAAACCAACATCGAGGCAATTGATGATGAGAATACAATTAGAAGAAACGAGAAAAGCTTAAGGAAGTTCTCCACGCAGCAGTTAACCATGTAGTTAATCCTTCCATGGCGGAGACCCTTAATAAAGCGTCTCAGGATTTGTAATTCGTTTATGTATTTGGGCTATGTAAATATATATCTAGTGCATAACTTAGTTGTTGTAAATGACTACATAACTCACATAAATTATGGAAATTTTGTAAATATCACCTGATTTGTGATCCTTTTTTGTGATGTAACGTTTGATATATTTTTGAATTGTTCACTCAGTGACTGTTGTGCTTGCTGAATCCTTTACTATTCCATGCCATTTCAACTTCCCTGCGGAACACATAACAAACAATGCTTCTAATTTTTAGCTTTTAAATTGGCATATTTGTCTATGTATATCATTCGCCTAGATTAGAAACTCATCTTGCCAATCGTATGAAAAGTAATTTATTCGAAATGTTAAGATCTCATCTTTAACCATGATGAGAAATGATCATGGATTTAACTCTTTCCACCATTTCGGAATGCATAAGATTGTTGGAAGTAAATCCCATTATTTTGGCATAGTTAGAATCCCGAATTCCCCATTCAGGGAGTCTTAACAATATTCTCTTTAATAATATTCTTTGGTCCAGATTCGAGCACTTGGGATGAATAGAAATCCAAAGATTTTGTACCCAGATTAGGGTTTTAAAAAAATAACGGTTTGGATAGCCAGATTTAGGTGATAACGATAGAGTTTTATAAGGTGTCATCGGACCTGGATTCGAGTATTAGTTGATGGAAGGTAAGTTGAAAGTCACCTTTCAGAATCCTATGATAATAAGCGAGGGATGATTAGAATGCCAGTTTCAATAAAAGAATATCAGAATATTCTTTCTGGTAATAAGTAATAGTGGCTCAGAGTACCATCTCGGGTAAGGGATAATGTAAGGTTCAAAATCCATATCTGCTAATCTAGTATTAATAACGAAAGACCAGAAGTTCGTTTTCGGTAATAAGTATTAGAAAACCAGAGAACCATTCTGGAAATAAGTAATAGAAGACCAGAGAATCAATCTGGTAATAAGTAATATAAAACCCGAATATCATTTCCGATAATAAGTAATAGAAGACAAGAAAACCAATCTGGAAGATGTTCGTGGGAAGAAGTCAGTGACTTCTTCCTGATTCTCTTGTTGAATACACCATATCCAGGCTTTGATGATATTTTACATGCTTTTTCTTTCTCGGGCCCGACTTTCTTTATTTGTCTTGGCCTAGTTCAAGCAGGACACTTTTGTCCAATTTTTGTGTTTTTTAACCAGTTGACATTTTAGGCAGTGCCGTTGGCAGTTGCCTTTTTCAGGTAGGACCTTACTTAGTCCGTCGGACATTTCATCCGGGTTTCCAATGTGCACGGCTAGCTTATTCTCAAGCAGGGCCCAAGGACTTACCCGAACTCCCTCCAAGAGGCGTCTTAACCTGGCCATAGCATGACGCAGCTAAGGGCTTGTCGGTACCTTGGTCAGGATATAGCGTGGTGGGACTAAGGGATTACCCGTCCTCCCTTCAAGAGACGCCTTATCCTGGCCATAGCGTGACGCGGATAAGGGCTTATCGGTTGGCTAGGCCATAGCGTGGCCGGACCAAGGGATTACCCCTCCTCCCTCTAGGAGGTGCCTTATCCTGGCCATAGTGTGATGTAGATAAGGGCTTATGCTGCTTTAACCTAGAAATTTTTGACTTTGGTGCGGCTAAAGGCTTACGCCCTCCCTCCAGGAGTTGCCTTGACCTGGCCATCTTGGTGCGACCAAGGGGTTTCTACCATTATTGGTAGCCTACCATTTTAGGTAGTACAAGTTTAAAGAGAATTTTACTCCCAACCATGTAGGCTTCTCTTATTTTGAGAATAGAAATTTTATTCCATGATTTGTTCAATCCTTTACAAAAAAATTCAGTTTTCCTTATCTTAGGAAGTGTAGGACTATCTTTTCATGCACCTTGCACTGATTTGTATCATGTCCATTCATTAGATTAAAGTCGCAATATAATCCCTTAAGTTTCCTTTCAAATCTTGGCTTCTTTTTCTGAGAATGACAATAATTCAGTTCTTCTTCTGTTCTAGATGTAGATACCTTCGATCATGGTAGTAAGATCATATTCTTTAAGAAGTCTTTGTGTTTGAGCCGTTTTTTACCAGCGTCTAACCCTTTTGTGACTTGGTTCAAGTACTTCTTCTCGAGGAGTAGTTTTCCTTTTCATTGTCCGTTGATCCTCTTTCAAGGTCTCCTCTTTTAATCTTAGGATTTCGGTCAGAAATTTCTTTGTAATTTTTATACTTCCACTTGGTAATTCCTTTATTATCCTTAGTTCTTCGGTTGTGGATTTTTCTATGCGTTCATGATTTTCCCTTGAATACCGAGCCTCATTTATAATCCTACTCCACTTATGTGCAAGATTGTCATAATCTTTTATATTTTCCTTCTCAAAGATAGTCCCATAGGAATATGACTGAATGGTCTTTCTCATTTGTAGACATAGGTTTTTTTTCTTTGAATTATCCTTTTTTTGGAACAAAGCTTGCGGTCGGCTCCGAATGGATTGGGTTGATATTCCATTTTCGAAGGGTTTGGTCTTCAAGTAAGTGCGGGTTATAATCCACTTGATTATTAGACCTTACTTCCAAAGGTTTCGTGGACCCTTGAATCGATTTTCCTTTGCAAAGACTTTTCTTGTTTCAAACATTGAATTCATTCCTTATCCTTTAAATGCAGTTAAAAGAATTGTGAATCTTTTATCCAAAATAGATCCTTTCTTGTACAAAAAGAGGAGCTGATAAGTCTTTAGAGATTTAACCAAGTAGAAGAATAGGTGGGGAATTCAATAGGTCGGAGGTTCAGACGCTCCTTCTAGCGCCAAAAATGTTAACCAAATTTATGGTCAACACTCCAAAAGTTATTCTAGGAGGAAAAAAAAAGACTTTTTTGAATAAGGGGCTCGATACCCCTAAGAAATGCCTTTATATGTTTCGCTTTACTTGTTATAGATTCTTAACTTGAACCTTTTCAGTGACGTCGAAATGTTTGGTCCTCGAAGTAGGTAACATTTCGTCTTAGTTGAACTGGTTTGAGGTTTCCTATAAAGCTTCCTCTCTTAGTCGAGATAAAATCTCTTAAATTAGTACTTGAAAGATTGGTTTTGATCTTGTCAAAAGGTTAAGATGATAGCTTTCTTTGGTTTTAGTGAAGGAATCAGACTTCTTAGTGGACATGTAGGAGCTCTCGAACTTGTCGAAAGGTTTGATCACTTCTATGACGTATGTTTGATCTTTGTCGAAGGTTGTGAGAACAGTTTCTTTTGGATTAAACCTTGTCAGTCTGGTTAACTATACTCAAAGAGTATGTTTTGACCTCATCGAAAGTTTGGACCTGAAAGTTAATCACTTCGGAAGGTTACAGTTAGTATTGATCAAAATAAGTTGTTGGCCTGGTTGAAAGGTCTGGATTGTAGGATTGATGACATCTAAGGGTTGAAGTTATTACGTATAGCTGAAGTGTTGTCAACCTTGTTGACAAGAACCTTTCAATGGTGTTGAACCTAAAAATATGCGTTTATCCAACAAAGTTTAAGCAAGTAATAAAGTAATTATAAAGTTGAGGACTTCCCTTTATTTCCAAGAAAAACCATCATTTAATTAATTTCCCCCAAATTACACTCAATTAGGGTTATAATACTTTGATTAAAAAGTTACAAGACTTGAATGAGGGAAAAAACGAATCCCCAAAATAGAACCCTTATGTCATATTTATAAATGTCGGCGGCCCTCCTTTTGACTCCTTGCTCTCGACTGGGTTGGAAGGTCTCTCTTATATATGCGACTTTTAACCTTTTGACTTTATCGAAAGGTTTGCCTTTCATCTACCACTTTGAACCTTTTTACTTAGTTGAAAGGTTTGTTTCTCTTTATTCCTTCATAAACCTTTCATCTTTGTCGAAGGGTTTGCCTTCTTTACATTTTTATGAGCCTTTCGAACCTATCGGAAGGTTGCTCTTCTTCGGGTAGTTGTGGTCCCTTCGACCTTATCCAAAGGTTGCTCTTCATTCTTTGTTGACTTATGAGTGCGGCATTCTTCATAAACCTTTCGTTATTGTCGAAAGGTAACCTGGATGTGCTTCAACCGGTTCAAAAGGCTTGATATGCTTTCGATAAGGTCATTATAGAATTGCTTGCACTTGCTTTGACCCCTCTACCTTCTTCGAATGGTAAGAACTCCTTAGATACTAGAGACGAAACCTTTCGACCCCTTTGAAAGGTTTTATGTTAGTCAATTTCCATACACGAAAAACTAACCTTCCGGCTAAGATGAAGGGTCTATAAATGAACAAGGAAAATAATGGCGTAGTAAAAACCTTCCAAAACATCCGAAGGGATGGAGCCATGGATATTCACTAACATAAAACCTTTCGAAAGGGTCAGAAGATTCCGTCTCTAGTATCCAAGAAGTTCTTACCATCGGAAGATGGTAGAAGAGTAAAAGCAAGTGCAAGCACTTCTATAATGACCTTTTTGAAAGCATATGTAGCCTTTCGAACCGGTTGAAGCACATCTAGTTACCTTTCGGTTATGATGAAAGGTTTATGAAGAAAGTCGCACTCATAAGTCAACAAAGGATGAAGGCAACCTTCCAACAATAAGGTCAAAGGGACCACAACTACCCGAAGAAGAGAAACCTTTCAATAAGGTCGAAAGGTTCACAACAATGTAAAGAAGGCAAACCCTTCGACCGGGATGAATGGTTTATGAAGGAATAAAGAGAAACAAACCTTTCGACTAAGTTGAAAGTTCAAAGTGGTAGATGAAAGGCAAACCTTTAGATAAAGTCGAAAGGTTCAAAGTCGCATATAAAAGGGAGACCTTTCGACCTACTCGAAAGCATGGATTCGAAAGGAGGGGCACCTGCATCTATAAATAAGACCCAAGGGTTCCTATTTTGGGGATCTGATTTTTCTCTCATTCAAGTCTTGTAACTTCTTAATCAAAGTATTGTAACCCTAATTGGGTGTAATATGAGGGAAAATTAATAAAATGAATATTTTTCTTGGAAATAAAGGGAAGCCCTCAATTTTATAATTACTTGATTATTTGCTTAAACATTTGTTGGATAAACTCAAATTTTCATGTTCATCCCCATCAGAAGGTTCTTGTCGACAAGATCGACAATGATTCAGCTATAAGTAATAACTTCAACCCTCAAATGTCATCAATCCTACAATCCAAACATTTCGACAATGCAAACAAATTATTTGGATCAATACTAACCGTAACCTTTCGAAGTGATTACTTTTAGGTCCAAACCTTTCAATGAGGTCAAAACATACGCTTTGAGTACAGTTAACCAGACTTACAATATTTAATCCAAAAGAAACTGTTCTCACACCCTTCGACAAAAATCAAACATACGTCATAGAAGTGATCAAACCTTTCGACAAGGTCGAGAGCCCCTAGATATCCACTAAGAAGTCTGATTCCTTCCCTAAAACCAAAGAAAGCTATCATCTTAATCTTTCAAAAAGATCAAAACCAATCTTTCAGGGACTAATTTAAGAGGTTTTATCTCGACTAAGGGAGGAAGCTTTATAGGAAACCTCATACCATTTCAAATGAAATGAAGGGTTACCTACTTCAAGGACCAAACCTTTCGGCGACATCGAAAGGTTCAAGTTAAGAATCTATAACAAGTAAAGCTAAATATATAAAGGCAATTCTTAGGGGTATCGAGCCCCTCTTTCAAATAAGTCTTTTTATTCCTCCTGGAATAACTTTTGTGGCGTTGACCGTAAATTTGGTCAACAAGTTGGAGAATTCATAGGAGAACTGCTTCCATGAATAGATGGTTTTCTCTCGATATTGTTTGTGCCACTTGGCTGCATCTCCTTGGAGAGTGGTAGGCAATAATATGCATCTGACAGCTCTTGATGCATTGTATAAATTCATCTGGCCATCGAAAGCCATTAAATGATCATCCGGATCTGTGACTCCATGGTACTCCATTGTCGAAATCTTCACATAAGGTGGAACGATTGTTTCCATAATCTCATCTGTAAAAGGTTGCACTTGCTCATTATCTTTGGCATTTTCATCCATGGTCCTCTTCCTTTTTGCATTCATTGCATCCTTAATTGCTTTCTTAGTTGCATCCTTCAGATATGCTTCAATATCACGATAGTTTTTCTAGTCTAGTATGTATTCTTTTAGCGTTGAGCTACCACATTGTTCAAGTGATTTATCAAGTACTCTCCCTTGATGATTAGCTTTAGATTGAGGGTGCTCCTTCTTCTTCGAGGATGTTAGATCTATCTTGCTTTTGTATTCATTGGAGTGAGATTTCAAGTCCCTTCTTAAGGAGACTACCTCATCCCTCTATGTTAGCTTTTCTATTTTTGAAGACTTCGGAAATAACGCCATTTTAAGGAGCTCTTGCATTTCTTGTAGCTGCTGCTATCAATGTTTGATCTTAGTGGTATTTTCAACCTACTGGTATGACGACGAAGGCGGCCCTTGAAAAACCCCATCCAAATTAAAGGTTGGTGATATGCTCTCCTCAAGAGTTGATGTGTGGATAACCTCTTCATCCATTCTGCCGAGTCATTTAGACTTCATTTTCCTACGTCAAGTTAAATTATCCATAATTAGTGTACAAGATAACCACAAGGTCAGAGGTTTGAGCCCTCCTTCCAGTGCCAAAAATGTTAACAAGATAACTTGTCAACATCCTCAAAGCTATGTAAATGGAAAATGAGTTCATATAAGATAAGGATGTCAAAGTGATTGCTTCTTTCAAAACCAACCTTTTGACCTGATTGATGAATTCAAAACAGTTTCAGTTGTTAAACTAAACATGCAGGCAAAGGTAGAAGCATTCAACGCGTAACCCTTCTTTTGAATAATTAGAAAACAGCTATTTATTTTGGTCTCTCATTCCTTTCGATCATGTCAAAATGTTCATTCTTACCCATTCGACTATGTCGGAAGGTATGCTTGTCTTATTAAAGTGAAATAGCTGCTTTCAACTTCATTGATTTTGTCCCTTTTTATTGAAGAACCCCTACAAAAGGGTTACAGATGCAGTGGAAGATAGACCCCTTTCGAGCGAATTCATTTTTACATGTTCGCTCGCCAATTGCAAACTGGATTGTATTCGAAACACCCCTATCAACCAGGTCGAAAGGATCTCCATCCTTTCGAATTAGATCTAGTTGCAGTTGCCTAAGCTTTATTCGGTTTACTCTGTATAAGGTCCGCCTGGATATTCCTAAGTTCTATGAACTCATCAATGTCGAAACATGATCGCCATCTTTATTCTTCCATTGTTTGATGTTGGTTATGATGGCGATGTGTTTCGCATGTCTATATCCAAGTCGATCTTAATGAATTTCATAGACTAAGAGAATAAGATAGAATCATGTGCAATGGATCATTAGTCTAGCTAATGATTATAATGATCTTCCTCATAATCAAAATCCTTGTTAAATCCATGCATATTTCCATTATTATAAATCCAAAATGATTTACAATTATGAGAGCTTTTCCCTAAACTGATTTAGGGCTTATAAAGGTTTGTGTAGTTGCAAAGAAGTAGAAGGAAAGAAAAGAGCTTAGGATTCCAAATCCGGTCACAAAAATCTGACCCCTTGGGTCTTATTTGTAGATGCAGGTCGTCCCCTTCTACGCCTTTGCTTTCGACCTAGTCGAAAGGCCCTTTTATATTACGCCTCGTTCCTTTAGACATGGTCGAAAGGCCTCACCTGTCTTCGATACTGTCCAAAGTTTCTCCTTCAAGTCATTTAACTTATCATTGAGCTTTCCTTCTTATTCTAGACCTTTCGACCTAGTCAAAAGAGTCTTTTACCAACCTTTCGTCTTAGTTAAGTCTTTAACACTTTTTTCTTGCTTTCTCCAGAACTGCTTTCGACATCGTCGAAAGGGCCTCAAATGTGCTTTTCTCTTCGTGTTGTCTCGTTATCATCAAAAGTAAAGATAGGAGCCTTCGACTCTTTCGATAGGCTGTCCATAAGGGCTTCGAAGATGTTGAAGTATCAATGGTTTCAATGTAGTAGGTAGCTTTCGAACGCATTCCTTTGGATTGATACGGAACTTTCTCCTGAAGTTATTGGCTTCGACCGGTTCGCAATGCTTGGCTATGCTTTCAAAAGGTTGTTTGGAGCAATTTACATAAAGGCAAAAACTTTAGTTTCGAATGGTTTGGCATGCATATGAAAGGTTAATGTTTATTGCCTTAGAAAGGGGTTCTGAGGATATTCTTGCTTTTTCTACATATGAGAATCCATCTGCATCAAAAGGTTGAATGTGGTGGAAGGGTAGTTCTACTTTTCTTTTTCCTTTATCCCAACAGCTTTCACACTTTTTATCACTTGTAAGGGCGCCTGGTGCCTGTGACTCCTTCGAAAGCTTTCTAAATGCCTTCGAAACATTCTTTCGCGACCCTTGTCGAAACCTATATTTGTAATTTCAATGAAGCCTTATCTTCTTTCATGTCTTTGTTCTTATGTGGATTTTATGGTTAACAGTGTTTTAACTTTTGATTAATTTATTGAGTACCTTATCGTAATTTCGAGGACAAAATTCTTTAAGGAGAGGAGTCTGTAATTACCCTAATTTTTAGTAACATTATTTAGTAACATTTAATTAGGTAAATAAAATAATGTAAAACGATTAAGGGATTGAGATTGGTGATTAAACTAAGGGTACCCATGCCATATACAAATGAACTAAAGAATTAAAAATGTTAAGGCATATAGATAAGGAGCAATATAGGAATAGGACACATTCTTATACCCTAAAGCCTTAACCCCATCATTCACACGTTCATTTCTATATTCACAAAAAAAAACGAGACCGGCCACCACTAAGGGAAGAAAAGAGAAAATAAACAAGATTTCAAAGGAAAAGCTTAAGCAACTTAATCAAGATCAAATCTTAACACCTTAATCTCAAAACTAAGGTGAATAATGACTACATTGGATGTTTTCTAATAATTTTTGGTTTTAGGTTAAACTCGATTTATCTTGCAAAGTTTAGCCATGTTTTTGAATGATTAAATGTTTATAATGCTTGTTGATGATTTATGCTTATTCATATAAGTTTTATGATATGTTTTTATGTGAAAAACCTATTAAATTAAATCCAAATGCGTTGGCATTTTAGATTTAGATCAGAAAAGAAATTTTAGAGATGGGTTTCAATTTTCATAATTTTCTGAATTGATCTGGATTTAATATTAATTTTCTAATGAGGAAATTGATTATTTGGGTTTAAAAAATTTCATAATTTTCTGAATTAATATGGATTCAATATTAATTTTCTAGCGAGGAAATTGATTATTTAGGTTTAAAAATTATTTATCGTTAAATAATATATGCTTTAGGTCTAAAATTACGATCTGTTAGAAAACATATTAAAAATGATTTTTTGGAATTTTTGTAGAATTTTTCTAAGTGTTTTAATAGATATATAGAATTATTTAAGGTATGGGACTTTTGTATATTTATAAAGAAGAAGGGGCATTTTGTAAATAAATTAAATTATTTATTTTTGAAATATCGGCAGCACTTTTAGAAAATAAATTAGCCACCAAAAATATTTTGACAAATAAAGTAGGTTAGTTGAAAAGAATTATTTAAAAAGGTTACAAATCAGTTTAAACATGCTTTTTACATGTTTCATCACTTTCGGCACCTGGGGTTTCGACCTAGAAGTTCTGCCGTCACCATCATCAAAACTAATGCACATGGCATAAAGACTTGATGTGCAGCGAATTGGATATAGATGGAAGGTATTGGTTCGAAACAAGGGGTTCCGATGGGGTCGAAGCGCTACTTTGCTTTCAAATGGAAATGCACCTACTTTGCTTTCGGAAGGAATGCTTTCAACTTGGTTGATTTTCGACTTGGTCTAATTGATTTTAGGAATGGTTGTGCGAAATGTGGATTACGGATCTTAAGGCTAGAATTAACACTAGAAGGGGGGTGAATAGTGTTTAAAGTAATTACTAATTCTTTTTGAGTTTATATTAATTTGAACACAAATATATGCAATATTCAGACACCGATATGATCACAGAATCAAACACAGATGTAGATATAAAGTAAAAGCAATAAAGGAAAGAAACATCAAATTTTGTACTGGTTTGAAGTTGCCCTACATCCAGTCCTGCAACACAAGTACAAATTTCCTTTCAAAATCAATTCTTACATTACACCCTTGATTTCAAGGCCACGAGGTACACCGCTCCAGATTCACAATCCTTTGGGTAGAGATACTTGATTTTACGGGCAACAAGTTCACCCGACTGATTTTCCAGGCTACAATCACACCTTTTCTCGCTAGATTGATTTTATAGGCTACAATCACACATTTTCTCACTCGATTGATTACAAAGAAGTCTATAACTTTGAATAGCACTAGGATCTTGTTGAGATAGTGATAGAGAATCAAACCAGAGATGATCTAGTTAGATTCAATGGTGATTTTGGCAGAGTAATGGTAAAATGTATATAAAGAAATGTGAAGAAAAAGAGGAGCGAAATCATAGAAAAATATGAATATAAATTCGTTTAAAACAACCCCTATTTATAGTAGAACAACAGCCATGTCCATTCATGAAAGGATATGACAAATAGACACTTCCTTTGAAATTCAAAATTTTGAAATAAACTGTCACCTTGTCGACAAGGCTTCCTTTGGGTTGTCGACAGGCCTAAGTTATTTATGGTAATTTTTTTTCTTTGAAAATAACTTCTATCTTGTATTAAAACTATTTTATACTTTATAAACATACTTAACTATAGTTAAAATACATAAATAAGTATAGAGAATAATATTTTGGTATATATAAAATTTTACTATAATTTTATATTTAAATCTAAGTATAAATATTAAAAGTTAAATATATTATAATTAAAAGATAGTTTAAAACCAAGGATAATTTGATTTGGAAAATAAAGATTATTTTGAGGCTAAAAGTATTTTAAAACCAGGATAGATGTTTTTAATTTTTAAAAGAAGATTTTGAAATCATTTTGGAAACAAGATATAATTTTGTAAAACATTTGAATAAAAGTTAGTGGATACAAAACAATGTTCCACTAGATTTTTCGTAGGTTCCATCCTACTTAGGGTTCCATCCCTTTAACGGGCTCGAAGTGGATTCCATTCCACGATTTAAATGGATTTTAAGATGTCAGTGCTTTTCTAGGAGTTTTAACAAAATTCGTAACTAAATTACTTATGTTGAAATCTTTAACTCTTGATAATCTTAATACTCATGAGTCTTGAATCTTGATATCTTCGATCTTGAGTTTATCAATTCTTGAATCTCTATACTGTACAATCTTCATTCTTTGGTACCTGTATATATATCTTGCATATACATATATATCGAAACAATAATGTTAGTAGTTATATTTTATAATCCTATTATAAGGTTGTTGTCATCAAAACCAACTTCTCAGGGACGAACAATCTCCCCCTTTTTGATGATGATTATTTATAAAATATTACTTCTATCAACTCCCCCTAAAACTAATAACTCCCCCTTAATCTATGCCTAAATATCCTATTTTATACTTCTCCCCCTTTGTCATCAAAAAAAACTTAGTCCAAACTATATAACCCCCCCCCTTAGTTTAATACTATATGACATGTGATTATAATGATAGTGTTATTATAAATAATCAACACTTAATTCTGCAACTAAAACTTAGTCCTTAATTACTAACTATCCTAACTAAGAATCCATATATGATAATAGTGATAATGTGAGAATTCAAATATAAGAACACAAATCATTTATTAATTATATATTGTTATATTTACATTTGCGTAGAAAACATAAGTAAGATCATATAACGATAAGAAAGAGAGAAAAGAAACTAATGTATGTCCTTAAAAATGGGAGATCTATGAACCGAGCAATTTGGGTAGTGGAAACGGAAATTTCCACGTTGTTCGACTAGATTTCCATCCTTGTCAAAACACACTTGGCCAACGCAAACAACTTTGTCGTCTTGCACTTGATCACCTGAAGATTCTTCATCAATCAAGATGGGATTGGTGTGATTGTTCATTAGAAACTTTTGCAAGTTTCTAAGGATTTTGCCTTGTCGTTCTTGTTCTTTGGTCATTCTGATTTGCACTACTTGAATTTCAGTCATAAGTTGCAATGCATCCTTCAAGGAAACCTCCATTTTTATCACTTGCACAAGCGTAGTTCATTGAAATGGTCCTGTAGAAAGAGAAGGAAACGAAAAGGTTGAATTTTTATTTGATTTGAAGTAGGAGGCCATTGTTTTATTGTTTTCAGAAGTTAGATTAGGGAAAGGACAGAAAGAATGAACAAAATTTCGAAATAAGAAGAATATGTAACCACCCATTTGAATTTGGGTGGGAAAATTTCAAAAGAAAAAAAATCATTATATGTCGACAGGGGTAAAGGAGGGTTGTCGATAAGGTACTTATATTTTTGCTATTTGATTAATTTAATTTTAATTATACTTGTTATTTATATTCTATATTTCAGTTATTGAACAAATACCTAATTCTCTTCTTAATTTAGTAAATATAGATTCATTTAAGGGTTTTGTTAAGATATCAACAATTTGGTTCTCGGAATTGATATAATCAAGAGTAATTACTTTCTTACTTATATTTTCTCTGAGAAAATGATGTCTGATATCAATATGTTTAGTTCGTGCATGATGACTAGGATTTTTGGATAAATTTATTGCACTAGTATTATCACAATAAATTGGTTATTTTGATATATTTAAACCAAAATCTTTTAAAGTTTGTTGCATATATATTACTTGAGAACTAGCCAAAGCAGTAGAAGTATACTCTGCTTCGGTTGTTGATAAAGAAACTGTGTTTTGCTTTTTACTAAACCAGGAAATCATAGAATGCCCCAAAAAGTGACAAGTTCCACTTGTACTTTTTCGTTCTGATTTACAACCAACATAATCAGCATCACAATAAGATATTAATTCAAAAGAATCATTTTTAGGATAAAATAAGCCATAATCAAAAGTGTGTTTAACATATCTTATGATACTTTTTATAGCTTTTAAGTGGGTCTCTTTAGGTTGGGATTGATATCTTGCACAGAGACAAACACTATGCATGATATTAGGTCTACTAGCAGTGATATAGAATAGTGATCCAATCATTCCTCTATATCATTTTTAATCTACATCTTTCGAGAGATCTTCTTTACTTCGGTACTCACTGGTTGCCATGAGAGTGGGTTTTTCACTTGCAGTAGTCAAACCAAATTTACTAACTAGGTCTTTAGCATATTTTTCTTGACTGATAAAGATACCATTATCTAATTGTTTTATTTGCAATCCTAAAAATAAGTTTAATTCACCCATATGACTCTTCTCAAACTCTTTTGTCATTATTTCAGAAAATTCTTTATTCATTTAAAAATTAGTTGATCTGAAAATGATAGCATCTACGTAAACTTGTACTAGTTGAATATCATTTTTATTTCTTTTAGTAATAAGAGTATTATCTACTTTACAAATTTCAAAGTTTGATTGCAATAAGTAAGATCTTAGTCTATCATACCAGGCTCTAGGAGCTTGTTTTAAACCATACAGAGATTTCTTAAGTTTGTAAACATGATTTGGTAATTTTTCATTTTCAAAAAGTGGTGGTTGTTCAACATATACTTCCTCTTTTAGAAATCCATTTAAAATTCACTTTTGACATCCATTTGAAATAATTTGAAATTATTATGATTTGAAAAAGCAAGTAGAATCCTAATGGCCTCTAATCTTGCTATGGGAGCAAAGGTTTCATCACAATCTATTCCTTCTTCTTGACAATAACCTTGAGCAACTAACCGGGCTTTATTTCTAACAACCTCACCTTGTTCATTCATTTTATTTTTATAAATTTAGTTCCAATTATAGTTTTATTTTCAGGTCTAGGAACAAGTTTCCAAACATCGTTTCTAGTGAATTGATTTAGTTCGTCTTGC
This sequence comes from Allium cepa, assembly GCA_030765085.1. Lineage (NCBI taxonomy): Eukaryota > Viridiplantae > Streptophyta > Magnoliopsida > Asparagales > Amaryllidaceae > Allium > Allium cepa. Next base: position 795,561,240 of record CM060941.1, on the reverse strand, counting down.
ATATCCAAAATCCATGAATCATCAGTTGATGCTTCTTTTGGATTTTTAGGTTCAATAGTTGACATAAAGGCTACATTGCTCATTTTACTTAGTTGATTTCTAGTTGTAACAACAGATTGTATATCTCTTAGTATATTTTCTATAAGATGATCTTTTAAAAGTTTAATCTTTTTATTAGGTGATTAATTTCATTATTAGTTTCAGTCGACTCTTGATTTTGAGTGATTAAATCCTCTTCATCATTTGCATCTTCAAATTTTTTAAGACTTTCATCGAATGAAACATGCATTGTTTCTTCGATGGTATTAGTTCTTAAATTAAACACTCTAAATGCTTGACTTCTATTAGAATATCCGATTAAGATACCTTTGTCTAATTTAGGATCAAATTTATCTAACTTATCTTTTGTATTTAAAATAAAACATTTACTTCCAAAAATTCTAAAATAAAATACCTTAGGTTTCTTTATGTGAAGAAGTTCATAAGATGTCTTATCAGTTAAAGGTCTAATTAAAATTCTATTTAAAATATAACAGATGGTAGCAACTGATTTTGCCCAAAACTACTTTGGTAATTTACTATCTGAAAGCATAGTTCTCACACACTCTTGAGTCGTCCTATTTTTACGTTCTACTACTCCGTTTTGTTGTGGAGTTCTTGAAAATGAAAAATTATGAGTTATTCCCTTTTTATTGCAGAATTCCTCAAACTTTCCATTTTCAAATTCGCCAACGTGATCACTATGGATGGTTATAATTTTTACAGAAAATTGATTTTGAATCCTTTTGGTAAAGTTCTTAAAATTCAAAAGTATCACCTTTATGTTTCAAAAATATTGTCCATGTAAATCTAGAATCATCATCTACAATTACAAAAACGTATTTACTATAATTTATTGACTGAATTTGAGATGGACCAAATAAATCAAGATGAAGTAATTCAAGAGGTTTTGATGTTGAAATTATATCTTTTAATTTAAAGGAACTTTTTCTAAGTTTTCTTAATTGACACGCATCACATAAACTATCGGCTTTAAAATTCATTTTAGGGAGACCTCTTATTAGATCATGTTTTGATAGTCTAGATAAGAGATTGAAATTCAAATGCCCAAATCTCTTGTGCCAAATCCAAGGGTTACTTGTATTTGCCAAAAGACACAGGTTATCATGTGAAACTTTTATACTAAGAATATAAATATTCTTTTTCCTAATTCCCTCAAATATTATGGTTGAATTATATCTTCAATGTGACACTTATCTTTTTCAAATTTAATTTTATATCCTTTATCACAAAGCTGACTAATACTTAGCAGATTATGTTTCAGATTCTTAACTAGCAAAACATTAGTAATAATAGGAGTTTCAGAGTTACCGACTTTGCCGATGCCAATCACATATCCTTTTGAGTTGTCTCCATAATTAATAAGTCCTCCTTCTTTGTATATTATATCATTCAGCACATCCTGATTACCAGTCATGTGTCTAGAGCATCCACTACCGAGTATCCATTTATTCTTTTTGATCTGCATAATTTGTCCATTGTGGATTGATTCCTTAACACCCATAAAACATGTTTCCTGCACATCATACAATTTTGATAGACAACTTAAATTTGAATATTGATTATATGCAGACTCATGAGACAATGATGATCTGAATATTTCTAAACTAGTATTAACAAGGTTTTAAAACATAGCCATTTTAAAAACTTTTTCAAAATTCATATTATGAAACTTTGAAAACCTCGCTTTGATACCAAATGTGAGAAATGCGGATTACGGATCTAAAGGCTAGAATTAACGCTAGAGGGGGGATGAATAACGTTTTGTTATCCCGCCTTTTGGCAAGGCCGAAATACAAAGGAACTGATTGGAGAATAAGGATCATACATCCTCAGCATCAGGCTGCTACAGGATAGCCACGAATATTGACGAATTTTATTCGAGTCCGGATCGGGCTGCAATTAATAAGATACATTAAGCAAAGCCGTGAAAACCAACGTCTCGAATTCCAAGTCAATCCGAGTTCGTATGCTCATGTTATCACCAACGAAAGGTGGAGGAAATAGCCCTAGGTTCGAATCCATAAGCCAAGCCCTAGGTTCGAATCCATAGGAAGAGATGTCGTTCGAATCCATCGGCTAAGCCCCTATTCGAATCCATCAGTTCGACTCCATATGGTTCGGAACCATCGAAAAGCATTCGTTCGAATCGGTTCAGATGAGTCACTTCGAATCCATGATGCTACATCTCTTCGTATCCTTTAGATTGAAGTCTTTCGAATCCATCAGGACGAAGTGCTTCGAATCCACCCTATGACCTTGCTTCTGATCCATCTTGCAGTAGTGACTTCAAATCGATCAGATATGGTATAACATAATCGATACGAACGAGCATACGTTCGAATCCATGAAAAGATGAATATCTTCGAATCCACTAAGTCGAGGCGGCGGAAAATGTGGAGTCGACCCAGTTGATTCGGAGTGAAGAGTGGGTTGACCCTGGAAATGCGCACCACGTCATCACTTGGGCGCGTGATGCCATCGATTCGACCCTAATCGATTCGAAGGGGATCGATTCGAAAAAGCGCGTCAACTGAAAATGCAACCTTGAATCGATCATAACTCAAGATCTACAAGTCCAAATGCTATGAAATTTTCACAGGAGCTTGCATGCATGTTGAAGAATGTCCACACCAAATTTCACCTCGATTGGACACTTTTCTGATCGACTCGAACTAGAGTTCGAATCGATCCCAAAGTGGGCCCAAATTTCCAGAATCCGGGCGTGTGGGCCCCCTCACGTGCCAGAAGCGGTCTCCTCGAATTTTAGGCGAAATATCAGCGTCCTACACCTATAAATAGAGCCCCTGGTCATTCAGAAAGGGGATCGGAGAATTTCTAGAGATAAAGCACGCCCGGACGCTGCCAGAATCACTCCATATCGTGTTCACTGTTGCTGATTTCGAATTTAAGTCTATTATCTGCTGTACTTCGCTCTAGAACACTTGTAATCTTCAAGTATCAAGCAATAAAGTGATAAAACTTCATAGTGGATGTAGGCAAAACGCCGAACCACTCTAAATTACTGTCTTCTGTGCAATTTACTTTTCTGTGACTTAGAGTTTTTGTTAGATAATCTTCATTTTCAATTTAATTTCTTCATTTATTATGTCTTCAAAAACTTCCGAAGGGTGTTGCCCAATTTTGGTGCAAACACTTTGGTGCTTTCACCGAGAAAACCCAGTTTTTCTCCTGCTCATTGGATCTGTCATCGATACCGGATTGCGTAAATCTAAGAGAGAGATCCAGACTTCAATTTCAGACTCCTTCCATACTATTCAGATTTACCAAAATCTAGGAAAGGATTCTACACCTCAAGATGGTTAGCACGAGAACCACTTCTACTGCCGCCGGCCAAGAAGGCCGAGATAGACAAAATCCTCCGCAACTACCTCCACCCAATCAAGATGATACCGGGCATTCAGATCCATCAGGTCCGGTCACTCGACATGAGTTACAGACATTACTCCAGGAACTAACCCAAAGTCGACAACAGCTGACTGAACAATTACGCGACAATGTTGAGTTGACTAACCAACTAAACCGCCAAAGGCGTAGAAGATCCAGAAGGGACCAAGCCCCTCATTCCTCTACTGAAAGCTCTGCCTCGTCTGATTACAGCTGCAGATCTACTCGTCCCAGGCTAGACGGAAGTCACGCGCATGCTACTGGTCACCCACAAGCATTAACTGTTGGGCAAATAAGGGTTGACCCTTCTGCCAGTTTTCATACAGGACCCTCCTCCCGAGGAGGCACTGTCCCACAACATACTACGGATAACCAAGCCATGGCCACCGTAGTTGACATAGGAGTTGATACCCAAAATCACTCCAACCAGAACTACCACCAGCAGGTACATGTTCCAGGGCCATATGTCCCAGAAGACATCGAGCCAAGGAGGCGAAATACGGATCGTCGACAGCGCCCGATCCTACCTCGCACTGTGGAACCCGACCACACTTTGGCTCGCCACCCTCCGAATATAGAACACCCGATCTCTCGGCCATGGTACGCCAAATGATTCACGAAAGTCAGGGCTTAACAAATGACGATTGGGGAATTTCCCATAGTCATACTCCGTTCACTGATGACATATTGTATGCTGAACCCCCTCGGCGATTCAGGATGCCAACTCTGCCCATGTATGAAGGAAGTTCCGACCCTAATAAACATATTCTGAAATACGAATGGTCGATGACTGCTGCAAGAGCTAATGATGCAGTAAAATGCTGTAGTTTTCCCATTTCTTTAGGGGGAATTGCGACGATGTGGTTTACACGATTACCACCACGATCTATCTCTACATTTAACCAATTAGCTACTAAGTTTGTTGAACAGTTTCGTATGCACATTCCCAGGCCTAAGGACGTAAATACTTTATCTAGTGTCACTCAAGCTCCAGGAGAGACACTCAGGCGATATTTGGAAAGATTCAATGCCGCTTGTGCAGAGATCACCAACCCCAATGATAATTCAATCTTGATGGCCTTAACTAAGGGGATTGACCCCGACTCTGAATTTGGAAATTGGCTAGCTGGGAAACCTCCCGCATCGTTGGATCGTTTCTACTCCAAAGCCGCCCAATTCTTAAGGCGTGAGGATCCGAGACAATCTAGGAAGCAGGACGATGCGAGACCCAGCAATGAAGGAATTCAAAGAAATGTGGCAGTTAAACAGTCAAGGGAGAGCTCGGGAAAAGTACAATTGAATATTCAAAACAAACAAACCCAGCCGAGAAACGGCGATAATAGAAATAAATAGCAAGATCAGAATCGTGGCCCACGGCGTAGGGCACAAATGTTTGAAAGCTAAACACCACTGAACACATCACTGGAAAACGTGTATCTACAAACTTGTAATGCAATGCAGGATAAGAAGCCAACTCCGAAGCCATCGTCGGAGAGACAGATTCAAACAGGAAAGTTCTGTAGATTTCACGAAAGTTACGGACATAACACTAATGATTGCAGACATTTGCAAAATCTTATTGAAAAATTGATCAGGGAAAGGAAGTTAGATCAATTCGTGTGGGCACCACAGGCTGGTGGTGTGGGCCCATCGAACCAAAATCGTGCACAAAACCAAGAGAGACAGGAGGAGCCCGCTCGTACAAGCGGGAGGTTGGTTATAAATACAGTTAGTGGTGGTCCTCGTCCAGCGGACCGAAGCTGGAGGGAAATGGAATCATACGCCAATTCAATCAGGCATGTAAATTTCGAGAGTTGCAGTACACTTGATGAAGGGGCTCCGGCCAAACAACAGAGGACGATGGCAGATGACATCGTATTTAGAAACCGAGATGCTGACATGGTCGAAGCCCCAACTATAGACCTACTAGTCATATCTGCCCAGGTTGGTCCTACTTGGATGAAGAGGATCCTGGTGGACAGTGGGAGTTCAGTAAATATCTTGTTTAAGAGGGCATATGATCAAATGAAGATGGAAGCCAAAGATTTAAAGCCTTGTCAATCTAGAATCCATGGCTTCGATGGAAGTGCTAATATACCCACTGGAGTGGTGGAGTTGCCAGTGGAGTTGGGAGTCGGAGAACGCCGAAGAGTCCGAATGTTACAATTTGTTGTCTTAGATATCCACTCTCCATACAATGCTTTTTTGGGCCGACCGGCCCTTGCCGAATTCAGGGCAGCAATTGCCCCATGGTGCTTAACTTTGAAATTCCCCACTGATCGTGGGATTGGGGTCATTCAAGGAGATCAGGCTGCTGGAAGAGCCTGCTATGTTGTCGAACTGCGAGAAGCGCTACGAAAGGAGAAAGGAAAGGGCATGGAGGAATCTCTCTGCGTCCATTTCGCCGACGATTGAAAATTAGTGCCCGGGCCTCGGCCCAGGCACCGCGACCAATTCCAGAAGGATCTTGACCCCAGAGACACTGAAGATAATAATGAATCTAAAGAAAGTCAAGCTTCCCCAGCCGAGCTGACGATTGATGTTCCAATTGATGATGATGATGATTCAAAAATATTAAAAATCGGGTCTCAGCTAAACCCGCAAGCACAAAAGGAATTGGTCGAATTTCTCCAAGCTAATCTAGACGTATTCGCTTGGACGCACTCTGATATGTATGGAATCTCGCCGGACATCGCGAGCCACACCTTAAATATTGACCCACGGTATATCCCGGTCAAGCAAAAGAGACGCGGTATGGATCCAAAGAGATCTGCCGCCCTCAAAGAAGAAGTTGATAAGCTAAAGACGAATGGGTTTATCCGGGATGCCTTGTACCCGGAGTGGGTATCCAACCCTGTACTTGTCCGGAAACCGAATGGGAAATGGAGAACGTGCATTGATTACTCTGACTTAAATAAGGCTTGTCCAAAAGACAGCTTTCCACTTCCCCGAATCGATCAACTCGTGGATTCAACGGCCGGACACGAATCACTACCTTTCATGGATGCTTATTCTAGTTACAATCAGATACCCATGCATGTGCCCGACCAAGAACATACGAGCTTCATAACTGACCTGGGACTATACTGCTACAAGGTCATGCCTTTTGGGTAAAAGAATGCCGAAGCAACTTACCAACGCTTAGTCAACCGAATGTTTGCCGACCAGATCGGAAAGACTATGGAAGTTTATGTAGATGACATGTTGGTAAACTCAAGATACTCCACTGATCATGTCAAAGACTTAGAGTCAATGTTCAATGTCCTCCGGAGATACGGGATGAAGCTTAATCCGCTAAAATGTCATTTTGGAGTCGCATCTGGAAAATTCCTTGGGTTCATCATCAACGCCCGGGGAATAGAGGCCAACCCCGAAAAGATCTAGGCGATCAGGAATCTTCAAACTCCAAGGACCATAAAGCAGGTTCAGAGTCTCAATGGGAAGGTTGCGGCACTAAGCAGGTTCATCTCAAAATCAACTGATAAATGCATACCCTTCTTCGATCTGATCCGAAAAGGGAAACGAAACTTCGAATGGACTAGGGAATGTGAGGGCGCATTTCAATCACTAATTCAGCATATTTCCACACCACCGATTCTTTCAAAACCTGTTGATCATGAACAGTTATACCTCTATCTGGCCGTATCTGAAAACGCAATCAGTGCTGCGTTAGTTCGAGAGGAAGACCGAGTGCAGAAACCAGTCTACTATGTCAGTAAACGATTAACCGAGGCCGAGAGAAATTATCCAAGGATAGAAAAATTGGCATACTACCTAGTCATCGCCTCGAGGAAGCTCCGTCCATATTTTCAGGCTCATCCCATCACTGTGTATACCGATCAGCCGTTACGACAAGTCCTCACACGACCTGAGACGTCTGGCAGGTTACTGAAATGGAACATTGAACTAAGTCAATTCGACATCACATATACTCCGAGAAGAGCCATACATGGTCAAGTCCTAGCGGATTTCATTGCCGAATTCACTGTTCTGGAAGACTTACCTGAAACTAGCAAATCCCCTGAATACATATGGAAGCTGTATACTGATGGTGCGTCCAATGATCGGTGCTCGGGCGTAGGGGTAGTGCATGAAACCCCCGAGGGCCGATCCATATGCTACGCTTTAAAGTTTGATTTCCGTGCAACCAACAATGAAGCTGAATACGAAGCTTTGCTTACTGGGTTGAAGTTAGCCCGTGACCTAAGAATTATCGCTGTGGAAATTTACCGTGATTCCCAGTTGATAGTATGCCAAGTTCGGGGTGAATACCAGGCCAAAGATCGAAGACTAGCCGCTTACCTAGCCCGAGTCCGAGAGATGCTTGATCAGTTCGATTATTATACCATTTTCTACGTACCCCGAGAGCACAATCAGAAAGCCGATTCGTTGGCAAAGTTGGCAAGTACAGGCGAAGCTCAACACTTGGGACTTGTTCCTGTCGAGACTTTATCCTCTCCAAGCGTTGATCGAGCAGAGAATGAATTCACATTTGAAGCTACTTCCAGCAGGGAATCATGGATGACCCCCTACCAAGATTACATTGAGCATGGTATATTACCCGAGCGTCGAAGTGAGAAAAGACAAATTCTTCGAAAAGCTTCACGATTTGTCATTCAGAATGGAGTTATGTATCGAAGGGGATATTCCGTTCCTCTTCTCCGGTGTATCGCACACGACGAAGTCAAACGAGTATTACACGATGTGCACGAAGGAGAATGTGGCGATCACACCGGGGGGCAAGCACTTGCCAAGAAGATACTCCGATATGGATATTATTGGCCTACCGTAAATCGCGATGCTATGGACTATGCCAAGAAATGTGATAAATGCCAAAAACACGCTTGGATTCCTAGAGCCCCACCTACTGAGATAACCCAAATGGTCAGTCCATGGCCATTTGCAATATGGGGAGTTGATATAATTGGTGCATTGCCTTTAGCTAAAGGTGGCGCAAAGTACGCCATCGTCGCAGTTGATTACTTCACCGAATGGGCTGAAGCTGAACCCCTTGCAACAATTACGACAAAGAAAGTAATCAACTTCGTGGTACGCAACATCATCTGCCGGTTTGGTCTCCCGCATGCTATTATCACCGATAATGGAGCCCAATTCGACAGTGCTGAATTCAAGAACTTCTGTCAACGATTTCACATCCACAAGAAATTCTCTGCAGTAGCACACCCTCAAGCAAATGGTCAGGTTGAAGCCGTCAATAAGGTTATCAAATCTATTTTGAAGAAACGACTGGAAAAATCCGGGGGCAAGTGGGTTGATGAACTGCCAATGGCTCTACGGGCTTATCGAACGACTCACAAGACTACAACCGGACACACTCCATTTTCTCTATCCTATGGCTCTGAAGCCGTTATTCCAGTCGAATTGGAAGTTCACTCTCATCGTGTGACATATTATGATACGAAAACGAATGCCATATTACTTGCTGAATCTCTGGATCTACTCGATGAGAAGCGCGAAGAAGCTGATTTAAGGGCAGCCGCCTATCGGGGTCGAGTCGCTCGAATATACAATGCCAAGGTCCGACCGCGAACCTTTGAACCCGGCGATCACGTACTCAAGAGAATTTATTCGGTCCCTTTGCACATGAAACCAAATTGGGAAGGGCCGTATGTGATTTCGCAAAAACTCGGAGATGGCACGTTCAAGTTGTCAACCGTTGACGGTCTTACTTTACCGAGAGCTTGGAATAGCGAAAGTCTCCGTCGCTACTACACATGACAGGCTTTATTTATCTATTTTTAGTCAATTTCTTCCTTTGCATTTTATTTTTACATTTCGAAGTTTGAACTTGTAGTAAGGCAACTGATTTTGCCATGTTTCTTTCATTTCAGCAATAAAATGCCATCTCTTCGAGCCAAAGTTGTGATTCACTGAAAATAACGTAAAATATCACGATGCACGGAGAGCTAAGTTCCATCACGCGGTGGGATTTATTCAAATAGGGAGTGACTGTGATACGACCGGTCACTCACTAAGTAAAACCCGAGCTCGGGGACAGAACACTACGCCAGCATTTACAAGGATTGATACACGACAATCCTTTTACTAACTCCAAATTCCCAGAGTGTGAATTGGAGTATAAACATCCAATAAACTCGTTTGCAGAGTGCGAACGGACTCCAAATTCCCAGAGTGCGAATTGGAGTATAAACATCTAGCAACTCGTTCCCAGAGTGCGAAAGGACTCCAACTTCCCAGAGTGTGAATTGGAGTATAAACATCCGGCAACTCGTTCCCGGAGCGCGAACGGACTCCAACTTCCCAGAGTGCGAATTGGGGTATAAACATTCAACAACTCGTTCCCGGAGTGCGAACGGACTCCAACTTCCCAGAGTGTGAATTGGAGTATAAACATTCAGCAACTCATTCCCGGAGTGTGAACGGACTCTAACTTCCTAGAATGTGAATTGGAGTATAAACATCCAACAACTCTTTCCCGGAGCGCGAACGGACTCCAAATTTCCAGAGCGTGAATTGGAGTATAAACATTAAATCCACCGTTCCCAGAGCGCGAACCGAAGCATCCATGCTAACTCCAACTTCTCAGAGCGTGAATGGAGTATAAACATAGATTACGAGTTCCCGGAGTGCGAACCTAAACATACATGCTGTCTCTGAATTCCCAAAGTGCAAATTGGAGCACAAATACTACGTCAAAAGTTCCCGGTATGCGAACCGAAATATCAATACTAACTCTAAGCTCTCAGAGCGTGAAGCGGAGTATAAACATCAATTCAGGTTCCCGAAGCGCAAACCGTGTTACAAACATCGATAACTCTGAAATTCTCGGAGTGCGAATCAGACCATCGATCTCAAATTATCCTAAGTCCACAGAGCGTGGACATGTGCTTAAGATTCGCAATAAGTGCGATCAACCACCAAGATGCAAATGTTGTTCCCCGAAACTTGGGGGCAAAAAAGCTTAAGTATTAGTCGCTAACTGAAGAAGTACAATGCCCGGAGTTCAACTCATTCATCAAATCATGACATGAAATTATGTTTTTCATACTTGGCAGATATAAAAAAACACTGCAAAACACTTAAGTAAAATAAAAGAGCAACTTCCCATTCCATCAACTAACAAAAACAGGTTTGATTACATGGCAAGTCAAAAGATTTCAATTAAGTGGAGACCGAATCCACACATATACACGGCTCTAAAAGAACAAAAGAAGAAGTAAAAAAATTGCTATCTACAACTACATGATAAATCAGGAAGCTCACTCCATCTTCTTCCGAGGCTTCTTCTTTGGGGTCGAGCCGCTGGACCCACTACCCGGCTTCCTACGAGATTTCTTGCCCTTCTTTGGAACATCCTCCAGATCTGGCATAATATCAACATCTTCCTCAGAGCTGGAGGGGACATAGATCCTTTTGGGAGGACGAACTGAAGGCATGGGAGCGGTGACAGGTGTTTGTTCAGCAACGCTCGAAACGGTTAATGTGCCACCGGGAGAGATCACCATTAGAGAAGATAAGCTTGAGGGGGCAGTGCCGCTTCCAGAACCACCGACCGTTGTCATCGTGGCCATCTCAGCTAAAATCTCTTCTTTTCGAGGCAACTGAGCTGCACTGGACACGTTGGTGGTCATCATGACAGAACTGAAAACTGAAGCAGCTCCACTCATCACAAATGAAGGATCAGGAATAGGGTCAAGAGAATGACCAGGTAGCTCCTCAATCATTTGAGCATCGAATGACATCGAGCTCCCCTCTCCAAGGTCACCGACCATGACAGCGGTTGAAATTGCTTCGGTGACAATAACTCCATGCGTAGGATATAGGACCGGAGGGACTGGGGGCACGGACGCGGCGCTTTCAGTCACTAAACAAAGGAGAGCAAAAATAGTCAGTCCAGTAAAATCTCTCAAAAATCATTGATTTAAAACACGAGGGAAATAATCAAAGTACCTTCCTTGCCTTTCCTCGAAGTTTGAACAGGTTCAGAGACAACATCCTTACCAAGAGATAACCCCGGTTGATCCGGATTGCAGGCAGGAATGACTTGTGGATCAACCGTGGCGATAACTTCAGACGAAGTCGGGACAGGAACTTCGATATTCTCACTGTGATGCGCGACACCTGAACCTTCGCTGATCTCCGTCTGCTGAATGCCGAGTTTATCTTTCTCGACGGAGATTATAGCCTCATGAAGAATTCTCCCCTCTTCCTCCCTAAGCAGACGTGACTCGAGCTCAAACTCACCTAATACACCATCTGGGCAAGACATCCTCTTGTTCTCCACTAATTTTTTCCAGGCACTGTAGAGAAGCATAGAGTAATCGCCCAGCCAGGCGAGATTTTTGTGCTCTGACACATTGGCATTATATGTGTCCAAGAATTCGTCAAATTCGGCCTCCATCTTGAACCTCTCTGCCTGCACTTTCTCCTCCACTTCCGTTTCAACCTCCCTAACCCTTGCGACTGCCGCATCGCGCTCAGCCCGAAGGGACACAGCTTGCTCACACGCTTCTTGTGCGGCGTATTGGCATTATCTTTTTCCTTGTTTATATCGGCAAACTTAGCCTTTAATTCCTCTAGCTCTTTGACTGCCGCATCCCGCTCGGCCTCAACATTTTTGTATCGATGGCCCAAGTCTTCTACTAAAGTGCAATGTGCCTATTGCATCTTTGCCATCTCAACTAATGTCTCATCAACCTTTTTTAGCGACTCAACTTCCGCCTTACGGGAGGATTCCGCCTCAAATTGAAGTATATCGACAATACGGTTCTTCTGAGCCAAGCTGGCTTCCAATTTCTCGATAATTTTAGCCCGATCAAAGGCTACTTTTGAAGCTTTAACAGTCGCCTTATACCATTCCTTGTACTGAGCATAGAAATCACGGGTATAACTAAGTGCTGTGGTCACGGCGTCTTCGGGAATTCTTTTAAGATTAGGAGGAAAAATACAAGCGTCGAAGCAAATTTCTGGGAAGTCCTTCTTCAATTGAGCAAGTCTGATAGCCCCTTCACCGGATGGTTCAATAAGGGCCTCCTCCGCAGCCGTGGTCGTAACAACCTCAGTTTTAGGACGATGTGGCTCAAGCCTCGAAACCTGCAAAGACAGTTGATGTCGCAGAGGCTCGGATACCTGAATATGGCTTCGGGGTGGCGGAGGAGAACGAGAAGGGGAGCGGTATCTCCGATCTCTGTCCGATCGCTCCTGACTAGAGTAACTACGATGATGATCCCTTGCATAATATTCCTGGCCATGATGCCTCCATTCACGATCGCGATCGGAGTGTCCACGTCGAGATTCATAATAAGACGAAGGGTGATGCACTCTTCGGAGTTTGTCTAGTGTAGATTGACGGCCAGACATAACACCTGAAAAAGAGAAGCAATTCAGTTAAATATCAGGCGAAAGCAATACGATCTGTGCGGAAGTCATGTAGTGTTATGAAAGTGTATGCAAATGTGCAAAACCCCCGACCAACCAGAACTGTCGACTGCACTAACAGGTAAAGGCTCGCTTATTTCTAACGCTTCCTGGAGTTCATCCAACCCGGACTCGTGGTGGAGAGATACGTATTCCGGGATGGGAATGTCATCCAGTCCTATAAAAGCGTTTCCTGATTGACAAGGAGCAGCGTCAGAGATAGTAGTTCCGAGGATCAAATGAGATACGACTACAGACTTCCATCTCTTAAGTTTAGGGACAACAGCCTTGCCTTTCCGCTTCTTTTCTATTTGGGAAAGATCAGCCGCTAGCTCAGTATCAGTAGGCGTCCTCTCATCGTCGCTCATTTCTCTTATTACTATGCCGGGGTTTCTTTTCACCGTTTTCTTCTTTGTCTTCGAAGCCGGTTTCGCCAACCCCTCGATAACAATGCTCTGGTTCATCTCAATTAAACCCAGCGCCCTTAAGTTATCGTCAGTTAACACCGAGTCGATGTGCCGCAAATCAATCGAGACCCCTTGTAAACTTCGGACAACGCCTTTATAATATCCACCATCAGGCCTTGGGATGATAGCTGCAAGAAGAACACCTGATATTAGTACAAGTATTGATAACGACTGTTTAAAGAAGGCTTGTGCAATTTACGACACTTACATCTAGACAGCCATCGCCTAGCGAACCCTGGGGGACATCGAACAAAAAACCATTCATTTTTAAAATAACTGAGTCTGGTCCAGGCTCCCGTCACGATCTGGCAATTTCTAACTGCTTCCAAAAAGGTGAAAGATGGGCTATCGCCCCTGCTCTTGAAGTTAAATATGTGTCTAATTTTGGTTGGCCTTGGCGGACGAATGAGATAATCCATAAATAGGACAAAAACACTGTTCAGCAATGCGTGTCCGTTGGGATGAAGTTGTGAGGGGGCGATTCCAATGAACGATAACATCTCCCTGATATATTGGTTAAATGGAGGGAGAGTTCCAGCCGCACAGGCGTGACGATAGAAAGCATTATACCCCTCGGGCGGGTTGTGAGGTCTGTCATCAACGCCCGGTAGCAAAACGTCGTCCGGGGATAACTTATGTTTCAAGAAGATCCGGCCCTGTAAGGCTTCAAAAATACTGGACGAAACGGAATCGATAGGATCATCGATAAATATAGCTTCTGGCACTTCGTTCGGAGCCGTACCAACTACTTCGGGAGGAATGTCAGGGATTTCGAGTATTTCTGGAGGAGGCGAACTCTATACTTCTTGTTGTTGAGAGCTCGAAGATTCCATAACTAACTAACTCATCAGAAAGAAACATTAAGCACATAAAAAACCCGTTCTTTCCCAGTGTAAAGTGTGTGCGATGTAGTGCAGTGTTTTGCATTACTTAGAAAGATTCTATAGAGTTAGGGAAAATTTGCAAACAGCAGGATGTGCGAACGAAAAAAACTCTGAAAATCGAGACCGAAAATGACCGTCATCGCTGACCGTCATAACCTCGTCATCCAGATGTTATTGATCAATTCGAGCATAAGTCCGTTATATTTTGATTAGGCCATAGTTCCATTGACGAGCTTCAAAAGGCAGTCAAGTGCAGTCCAACAGTTAAGTCCAATTATACAAGGCGGAAGCTCGTCGGAATCAAGTGTTCAAGTGTACTAAATTCACTACGTTTGCCAATTTTCAGCTTGGAATCAGTCGAAGTTCAGGTTTTGAAGCGAGTCGGAAATAACTTTTTTTGGAATTAGGCACGATCGAATCGATCACTTCGTATCGATATAGATCGATTCGATGTGCCTCGTATCGATCAAGGGTCGACTCGATACGTTCCGTATCGATGGACCTTGGATCGATGTTTTTTGCATCAGCTGAAGGAGCGCTTCGAATCCATCAAGAGAGAAGTCGCATCAACCAGAGACAACAACTTCGAATCGATCAAGCTCGATATCTTCGAATCGATCGTGAGATTTAATAGTTCGAATCGATCACACGATCCAAGTGCTCGCATCGGTTACAACAGATCGATACGAACTACTTCATCCCACCTGGTTATCTAATCGACACAAGCATCGATACGAAGCCATATAGCCAGGATTGATTCGAGCCACCCCATCCCAGATCGATACGAAACGAAGAGGAAGTAATCTCTCAGAATCTCCTTCTTCTCCAAGAAACCTCAACATTTCATTACGCTCCATCCTTAATTTCGATCAATTTCATCCAGATCTTAAAACCCTTCGAAGTTAATCTCAGAAATGTTTGAGAATAATGGCAGAGATTTCCAATTTTATCGTTCTTAGCATGGTTTAATTCATTAGTTACCTGATTTTTTCTGATTATGATGGAAGGATCGAAAATATTTGTTTGATTCGAAGGAGCGTTTCTTTCAAGTACGCAGGATCGATGCAAAGGAAAAGGCAGAGAAACTGTAAAAGTAAAAATTAAAAGTGAGCCAAGCCTCAGGTATTTATATGGAGCCTAGGGAGAAGAGTGGGTCGATTCGCCTCCCAGTTATTTTAACCGGTCACAACCAGTCGAACCCCGGATCGATTCGAACGTTCGTTTCGAAACCATTGCACTTCGTATCCATCAAAGCGGCATTACCACAAGGCCTCATCGATACGAAGCGTTTGACAAAGGCTATACTAAAGTCGCCACATCCCATCGATTCGAAGTGTGCATTTCACGAACATCGAATTACGACGATGCACAAACTGTCGACACGAACGATCACTTCGAATCCATCGAAAACCATCGATGAGAGTGATCGCTTCGTATCCATCAATTCGACCTGCACCAATGTGAAAAAACTACTTGTCAATCTTTTTACATCGATTCAGGAGAGGATCGATACAAAAGGATAATAAAAGACAATCATCAGAACGTTGTTTCAACTCGAATTTCGAATCGGTTCAGGAGAGGATCGATACGAAATTCTATAAAAATTTGAACTGGCAACGACTTGCGAACACGCAATGTTAACTAAAGTCAAGATGACACATATGCACATATGTCTGACTAATACTTGATCTTTGACATTCACAGGGATCAAATGCTCATCTCGTCGTGGATCCAACAGCAAACAGCTAATCACAATCATACAATGGTCAATTACAGCAATACAGAGTACAGCTTTCAACGAAACATGTGATGGCTATCAAACGAGAAACTACAGCTTTTCAAAGCACGTCATGTTTACACAAGACGTACTTTGGGGGGCAAATGTTATCCCGCTTTTTGGCAAGGCCGAAATACCAAGGAACTGACTGGAGAATAAGGATCATACATCCTCAGCATCGGGTTGCTACAGGATAGCCACGAATATTGACGAATTTTATTCGAGTCCGGATCGGGCTGCAATTGATAAGATACATTAAGCAAAGCCGTGAAAACCAATGTCTCGAATTCCAAGTCAATCCGAGTTCGTATGCTCATGTTATCACCAACGAAAGGTGGAGGAAATAGCCCTAGGTTCGAATCCATAAGCCAAGCCCTAGGTTCGAATCCATATGAAGAGATGTCGTTCGAATCCATCGGCTAAGCCCCTATTCGAATCCATCAGTTCGACTCCATATGGTTCGGAACCATCAAAAAGCATTCGTTCGAATCGGTTCAGATGAGTCACTTCGAATCCATGATGCTACATCTCTTCGTGTCCTTCAGATTGAAGTCTTTCGAATCCATCAAGACGAAGTGCTTCGAATCCACCCTATGACCTTGCTTCGGATCCATCTTGCAGTAGTGACTTCGAATCGATCGGATATGGTATAACATGATTGATACGAACGAGCATACGTTTGAATCCATGAACATATGAATATCTTCGAATCCACTAAGTCGAGGCGGCGAAAAATGTGGAGTCGACCCAGTTGATTCGGAGTGAAGAGTGGATTGACCCTGGAAATGCGCACCACGTCATCACTTGGGCACGTGATGCCATCGATTCGACCCTAATCGATTCGAAGGGGATCGATTCGAACAAGCGCGTCAACCGAAAATGCAACCTTGAATCGATCATAACTCAAGATCTACAACTCCAAATGCTATGAAATTTTCACAGGAGCTTGCATGCATGTTGAAGAATGTCCACACCAAATTTCACCTTGATTGGACACTTTTCTGATCGACTCGAACTAGAGTTCGAATCGATCCTAAAGTGGGCCCGGATTTCCAAAATCCGAGCGTGTGGGCCCCCTCACGTGCCAGAAGCGGTTTCCCCGAATTTTAGGCGAAATATCAGCGTCCTACACCTATAAATAGAGCCCCTGGTCATTCAGAAAGGGGATCGGAGAATTTCTAGAGATAAAGCACGCCCGGACGCTGCCAGAATCACTCCATATCGTGTTCACTGTTGCTGATTTCGAATTTAAGTCTATTATCTGCTGTACTTCGCTCTAGAATACTTGTAATCTTCAAGTATCAAGCAATAAAGTGATAAAACTTCATGGTGGATGTAGGCAAAACGCCGAGCCACTCTAAATTACTGTCTTCTGTGCAATTTACTTTTCTGTGACTTGGAGTTTTTGTTAGATAATCTTCATTTTCAATTTAATTTCTTCATTTATTATCTCTTCAAAAACTTACGAAGGGTGTTGCCCAATTTTGGTGCAAACACGTTTAAAGGAATTTCTAATTCTTTTAGAGTTTATATTAATTTGAACACAAATTATGCAATATTCATACACATATATGATCATAGAGTCAAACACAAATGTAAATATAATGTAAAATCAATAAAGGAAAGAACACACTGAATTTTATACTGGTTTGGAGTCACCCTACATCCAGTCCCGCAATACAGTATGGATTTCCTTTCAAAATCTATTCTTATAATTACACCCTCGATTTTAAGGCCACGAGGTGCACCGCTCCGGATTCACAATCCTCTGGGTAGAGATACTTGATTTTATGGGCAACTAGTTCACCCAATTGATTTTCCAGGCTACAATCACACCTTTTCTCGCTCGATTGATTTTACAGGCTACAATCACACCTTTTCTAACACGATTGATTACAAAGAAGTCTATAACTCAGAATAGCACTAGGATATTGTTGAGATAGTGATAGAGAATCAAACCAGAGATGATCTAGTTAGATTCAATGGTCATTTCGGCAGAGTAATGGTAAAACTGTATATAAAGAAATGTGAAGAAGAAGAGGAGTTAAATCAGAGAAAAATATGAATATAAATTCGTTTAAAACAACCCCTATTTATAGTAGAACAATAGCCATGTCCATTCGTGAAAGGATATGACGAATAGGCACTTTCTTTGAAATGCAAACTTTTGAAATAAACAGTCATCTTGTCGACAAGGCTTCCTTGGGGTTGTCGACAGGCCTAAGTTATTTTTGGTAATTTTTTTTTCTTTGAAAATAACTTCTATCTTGTATTAAAACTATTTTAAACTTTACAAATATACTTAACTATAGTTAAAATATATAAATAAGTATAGAGAATAATATTTTGGTATATATAAAATTTTACTATAATTTTATATTTAAATCTAAGTATAAATATTAAAAGTTAAATATATTACAATTAAAAGATAGTTTAAAACCAAGGATAATTTTAGTTTGAAAATAAAGATTATTTTGAGGCTAAAAGTATTTTAAAACCAGGATAGATGTTTTTGATTTTTAAAAGAAGATTTTGAAATCATTTTGGAAACAAGATATAATTTTGTAAAACATTTGAATAAAAGTTAGTGGATACAAAACAATGTTCCACTAGATTTTTCATAAGTTCCATCCTACTTAGGGTTCCATCCCTTAACGGGCTCGAAGTATATTTCATTCCATGAATAAAATGGATTTTAAGATGTCAGTGCTTTTCTAGGAGTTTTAACAAAATTCCTAACTAAATTACTTATATTGAAATCTTGAACTCTTGATAATCTTGATACTCAAGAGTCTTGAATCTTGATATCTTCGATCTTAAGTTTATCAACTCTTGAATCTCTATACTGTACAATCTTCATTCTTTGCTACCTTTGTATATATCCTGCATATACATATATAACTAAGCAATAATGTTAGTATTTATATTTTATAATCTTATTCTAATGTTGTTGTCATCAAAACCAACTTCTCAGGGACTAACAATGGTTTCGAAAAAGGTTGTGCCTTTGTTTTAAGTAAATGCTTTCGAAGGGGTTGAAACCCCTAACTGCCGCTTTCTACCTTCCGAAACAAATGGTTTCAGAAGGTATACTTTGTTTTTAAAATCCAAGCCATTTCTCCAATGCTTTAGAAGGGTTGGTTTCAGCTCCATCGCCTCTTTACTTGGGAAATGCTTTCGACTTAAATATTATTGACCCTTTTAACCTGTTGAAGGTTGATCCTAAAGGTTTCGAAGGAGATAGTTTTAAAGGGTTTCGAAAGGTTGTTCCACATGTTTTACTTGAACCAAAATGGTTTCAAAAGTTTTGATGTTTCAATTCTTTTGGAAGGTTTTAATCAAGGTTTCGAAGTGGTCGTTCGCCAATGGTTTCAAAAGTTTTGAAAGGTTAGGTTTTCAAAGGTTTTCGAAAGGCAATGTTTAAGTGTTTTAAAGATAGGATGTCTAAGGTTTTATAGCCTTCGAAGGAAAGATTTTTTAATGGTTTTGAAAGGTTTATATGAATGGTCTCGAAAGAAATGCTTTTTCCTTTCGGCCTTGGTTATAGAGGGTTAACTTGGTTACGAAAGGGATACTTTCAATGGGAACGAAAGGGGTACTTTCAAAGATTAAATGTCTTCATCAAAAAAGTTTTGAATAAAGTACGTATAACATGGCATGCTGATTTGAGTGAAGCATAGAGTATATTTTCCTTTTTTAATGTATGATTTAAAGGGTTAAATCATTTTGAAAGAAGTGGTTATCAAGGAAAATTTATGGGCAGTTAACCCCAAGTAAAATGACTCATAATTAGAATACCAGATAAGACTGGTATAAGGTCGCGCCCTATACATTAGCTATTAGCCTCTAGCTAATTAAGTCCGAAATTCCAGTGTGTAGGGCTTTTTCGTAGGTAAGACTAAAATGATATTACACACAGAAAGGAATATATTTGTACAGAGGTAGGTTATTGGTAAGCCCGTAAAACCGTTAGGATTAGTTGACTTGGAGAAAGTATGTTAGGGACAGACCATGCAGAAGAGGAGTGTCTAACAAATGTTAGATTATTTTTTATATTTTCTGTTAGGCCCAAGTTAGCCAAACAAAACTATAGTCTTAGGACAGATAGTCCATTTATTACCTAATTTATACGCTTTCATGATATGATAATGTTTTACAGTGTTAGCCAGTTTTGGTTGCAAGATTATGATTTGCAAAAGATATGTTTTAAAAGGATATTAGTGAGGAGAAACTTGTTCCGCTAATCGGCATAGTCGCACTTAATATCAAATATTGAGATGTATAATACTATTCACACTAGGCTTTATGTCTGACTTGAAGTTTATGTTTTCCCCTTAAAATCTCGGGAGCTAAAAATTGACTTAAGTAGGCCGAGGGTTGAGGATTTTCAGGTTTTAGTATGTGGACAAATAAAGCTTCCGAAGACGAGCAGGAGGCTGAAGTTAGCTATTTAGGAGATGTTTTGTTTGTTTTATTCCTCTATGTCATATTAAGTCAGTTATGACCATTTAGTACTCTGGTCTTCCATGGGGGCATCTTCATATGTCGCTTTTGGTGTATTTTGTAATAATTACATTTGATCTGAACCTAGGAAACGATTGAGATTATGTAATAGAATAAGAAACATGTCTTTTGAAATGTAGTCAGAAAAATTGTTTCTGAAATTTATGATATTGTTTCATAATCTTGTGCTTCTGATATTATGGATACAATTAAAATTATCGTATTTGGTCACCAGAAGTTAATAGTATGTAAATTACATCATCTATAACACTTAGCTTCGGTCCTTCAGATAGGGATGTTGCACAACTACCCTATCAAACTTTCCTTGAAAACATTTTCAAATTGATTTAACCCTTTAAATCATACTTAAACAAGGAAAATATACTCTATGATTTACTCAAATAACTTTGCTATGTTATTTATACTTATACACAAAACGTTGTCAATGAAAACATTCGAAACCGTTGTTTAAAACCTTTAAAAAATCTCTTTTGGAATCACTGAAAGTACCCCTTTTGATACAAATAGACTACTTTACTTTATAACCTTAGGCCGAAAGGCCAAAACATACCTTTCGAAACCATTTACAATAGACCTATCAAAATCATTAAAAGTATTCTTTCACAAACTTTATAAAACCTAAGACATCCTCTTTTCAAAACACTTTAAATATGCCTTTCGAAAACATTTGAAGCCCTCCATCTAAACACTAGGGTATACCTTACGAAAAAATTGGGGAACCACCCCTTCGAAACCTTTGTCATATACCTTTCAGAAGCATTAAGTCCTTTTCATAATTCAAACCTTTGGAAAGCATTAGATTTAAGAGAAAACATGTGGAAAAACCTTTGAAACCCTTTAAAACCATTCCTTTCGGAACCTTTAGGTTTAGCTTTCAAAATCTTAAAAGGGTCTTAAAAGAACTAAGTCAAAAGCAACACTGTCAAAAACAATTTCATAAGTGAGGAAGTGGATTGTGTCGATACCTATCGCTACGAAAGCATTGGAGAAGCAGCTCTAATTTTAAAAACAAAGGAACTATTTCGAAAGCATTGCTTCGAAAGGTTTGAATGCAGCAGCAAGGGTTTTCGACCCATTCGAAAGCATTTTCTTGAAACAATGGCACAACTTCTTTCGAAACCTTCCTTTAAAAACATTTGACTAAGTCGAAAGCTATCTGATTCAAAAGCAAAGTAAGCGCATTTCCTTTTAAAAGAAAAAACAAGGTTTTGACCCCTTCGGAACCCCTGTTTCGACTCGATACCTTTCACCAATTCTATAATCCACTACATACCAAGTCTTTTGATACCATGTGTAGTTTAAACCCAATTAACCATTTTTTCACTACTAAATTCATAATAAATCCACATTAATTCATAAAATTATAACATTTGAAGCCCATCTTTAAAATATTATTTCCGGCCTTATCTCAAAAGTGCAAGGCATTTGGATGCCATTTAATTGATTTTTCAAGTTAAACCTTATCATAAAATCTATATGAAAGAGCATATATCATCAACAAGCATATATATATATATATATCCATTTTAATAATAAAACATGGCAAATCATTTGCAAAACAATTTTGGATCTCAAATAAAACCAAAAACAATAAAAATGTGAGATGTAACATATTATTCACCTTTAGCTTATGATTAAAAAGTTTGAGATTTGCTTCTTGAATTAGATTCATTAAGCTTCCTTCTTTTGATTCTTGCTTAATTTCCTCTTGCTTTTCCTAATGGTGGCCGGCCTCTTCTTAGATTTAGTTTTGTTTATGAACGTGTAAAATGGAAGAGGTATAAAGGGTTTAGAGTATATGAATATAATTATTGCTATTTCCCCTTATCTATTAGCCTTTCCTATATCATTTTAATTCCCTTTAGTTTATTGTTTATCTAGGCACGACTACCCTTCTATTATTCAAATCTCAATTCTCTTAACCATTTATACCATATTACTTTATTTAACTAATTGAATGTCATAAATAATGTTAATCAAAATTAGGGTCATTACAGACTCCCCTCCTTAAAGAATTTTGTCCTCGAAATTACGATAAGATACTCATCAAAATCAATCATAAAGGTAAACATACCATGAATCATGCTCTCAATTTCCCAAGTACACTCTCTCTCGTCGTCGCTCTACTAGACTTTAACTATTCTGGCTGTCTTGTTCCTTTGCCTCTTCTGATATCTCACGACTATACGAACTGGCTTTCTAACTATAGTCAAATTCGGTTCCACAACTAAGTCCTCTAGCGTAGTTGGTGCTGTAGCAGTCTTCGGATCTCGAATACACTTCCTTAGATGAGAAAGATGAAAAACATCATGGACTCCTACTAAACAATTCGGTCACTCTACTCTATATGTGAGTTTCCCAATCCTTTCTACAACAAGAAATGGTCCAATGGATCTCGATGCCAATTTTCCTGATTTCTCGAATCTGATCACACGCTTCATTGGTGATACTTTGATGAAAACATGTTCTCCAACTGAGAACTCTAAGTCTTTCTGTCTTCTATCTGCATAGCTCTTCTTCCTAGATTGAGCTTCCTTCATTTTAGCTTGAATTAACTTAATCTTTTATGCCGCTTCTCTAACCAAATTTGGTCGAAGAATTAACCTATCCTCGGTTTTTAACCAACAAGCAGGAGATTTGCATGGCCTTCCATACAAAGCTTCAAACGATGCCATCCCTGTACTTGCCTGATAACTATTGTTATACGAAAATTCGACTAAGTGTAGATGGTCTTCCCATGATCCTCCAAAATGTAGCATACAAACTCGTAACAAATCTTCTAAGACTTTGTTAATCCTTTCCATTTTCCCATCTATTTGTGGATGGTAAGAGGTACTCATCTTGAGTTTCGTACCCAAAGTCTCATGTAGACTCTTTTAGAACTCGCTAGTGAATAATGAATCTCTATCATTTACTATACTACTAGGAATTCTATAAAGCCTAATTATATTCTTCATAAATAACTTAGCTAATACAGGTGCCATTTTGACTTAACTGGAATGAAATGGGTACTGTTGGTTAACCTGTCCACTATGAGCCATATACTTTCATTTTCTCTATTTGATCTTGGCAACTCATCTATGAAATCCATCGATATAGAATCCCATTTCCATACTATAACATCTAAAGGCTGAAGTAACCCACTTGGTTTCTAATGTTCGGCTTTTACCTATTGACAGTTCAAACACCGTCTTAGCCATAAACCTACATTTCTCTTCATACCTTCCTAGAATAAACTTTGTTTCATGTCCTGATACATCTTAGTTCCTCTCGGATGAATACTGAAATTTGAACGATGGCACTCTTCAAGAACTTCTTTCCTAATGCATCCCACATTTAGGAAAATGGTCATCATTTCTTCCTTAACCATCCATTTTGGTCAAGAATGAAACCTTTCATGTCATCACTCACTCTTCCATCCCTTAACATTCTGATACCTTCAACTATTAATGGATCCTCCTTTTGCTTAGAAGCAATCTTTTCGATCATCACTGGTCGAACTTCTAAACATGACAACATAGCAGTTTCCTTACTAGATCTAGCTTCGGATCTCTAATGTATCCTACATGTAGTCAATTCTTCTAAATCTTTCCACTCAACTATCATTGCCAATATTACGTTCGGATGTTTCCTGCTAAGTGCAACGACAACCTTATTGCCTTCTCCTAATGTGTACTCAACACCAAAATCATAAGCGGCTAAAAACTCGAACCACCTCTGTTGTCTCATATTCAAGTCCTTCTATGAGAATAAACACTTCATTAACTTAAGATCCGTATACATTCAAATCTCTCTCCCAATAGGTAATGTTTCCACGCCTTTAATGCAAGAATTACTGCAGCTAATTCCCAATCGCGAGACGGTGACTAACCTCGTGCAGTCTGAGCTGTCGAGATGCATAGGAAATTAATTTACTTCTCTACATTAAAACATCTCCTAATCATGTTTCACATGCATCTGTATATACCACTAAATCCTGATCCCCTTTTGGAATAACTAACAAAGGTGCATTAGTCAATAAGTGTTTCGGATTCTGGAATGCTTCCCCACACTAATCAGTCCAGATGAAATTCATATCCTTTCACGTTAGCTTGGTCATCAGTGCCGCTATCTACGAGAAATCCTTAATGAACCTCCGATAATACCCAGCTAATCCAAGAAAACTCTTTATCTCGGTCACTGGCTCGTGTCTCTTCCAGTTATTCACTATCTCAATCTTAGCCGGATCTAAGAACAATCCTTTCTCTAAGACTACATGACCAAGAAAATTCACTTCTTTCTTCCAGAAATGGCACTTCGAAAACTTTGCTTTTAGCTGATGCTGCCTCAGCGTCTCAAGCACTACTCTAAGATGAACTTCATGCTCTCTTTCGTCCTTAGAGTATATCAAGATGTCATCTTTGAATACCAACTCGAACCTATCGGAGTGCTCTTGGAAAAAATGGTTCATTAAATCTATAAAGAATGCTGGCGCATTAATCAGTCCAAGCGACACTACTAACCATTCGTACGATACATATCTGGTTCTAAACGCCATTAAAGGAATACTATCCCTTGCCACTCTAAGCCGATGGAATCCTGTCGCCAAATACGATTGGGAAACTACTTTGGCTCCACTCAATTGGTCGAACAAATCGTCAATTCTAGGTAACAAATATCAATTCTTTATCGTCTTCTCATTCAACTTACGATAATCGATACACAACCTTAATGATCCGTCTAGTTTTTTAGCAAACAATATGGCTGCCTCCTGAGGCAAACTGATTGGTCTAATAAAATTCTTACCTTCCAAATCCACCAACCGCACTTTGAGCTCCTTCATCTCGGTAGATGCCATTCTGCCTGGCGGTCTACTCACTAGTTCCGCTCCTAGTACTAAATCCTTCTAAAACACAATGGCTCGTTTCAGCAGTAATCCTACTTTAGGTTCAAAGACATCTATGAATTCCTTAAGAATGAAATCTCGATTCAACTCTTCTTCTACCTCCGCAACACCTAACAAAGTGTTAACCTCAAAACTAGTGTTTTCTACGAAGTATATGATCCAATCACTGTAGTCAAGGTGTCTAAGCGATATTTTCCTATCACGGAAAAATATCCTAGCATCATATTTACTTAATCAATCCATACCCAAAAAAATTCCAAACCCTATGAAATCAAACATATATAAACTGCAAACAAATGTATGACCTAACAATTCAAACTCTAAGTGGTCACATCTTGTCCCAAGAGTTGCATAACCTTCTATCGGATTTGCTACCCTTAAGGAAGTACTAGGTATGAGGGTTCTAGGTTAAGCTTATCGACCAAACAATGAGATACAAAGAATGGGATGCACCGGTATCAAATAGAACGCCAACTGACAAACCATGAATCATAAGCGTACCTCCCAACATAGCTTTTCACTTTTCCACTACTGTTGATCTCGAGGTAGCTGGCCCTAATGCAAACGTTTTGCCTTTTCCATTCTTGGTTGGCTCCTTGTAGTGGTTCTTATAATGTCCAATTTGATTGCAGTTGAAGCATCTAATATTCTTCTTCCCAGTCATCTTCTTTCCATCTCCCGAGCGACATTTATTTGCAAAATGCCTTTCTTATCACATTTATAACAGACAACTTCTGCTTTTCCTTTCTTAGTAGCTCCACCTTTCTGAGCTCATTTCTTGTGGAAAACTTCCTCTTCTGACTCTACCCTCTTTGAACTTCCTTTTCCTTATTCCTTTCAAGAAAAGCAAGCATCTCTTCATGCCTTAAGGCCATCTCAATAACAATATCACATGGATCCCTAATATGCGGTAATGTGGCCTTAGCATGCTCAGGCTTCAACCCATAAATGATCTTCTCATTCCTCTTAACCATAGTATCAACCGTAGCGTAGCCTTATCTTGCTAGCTCCTAAAACCTGGTCGCATACTCAAGCACAGTCATATCTCCCTTCTCTAACTTAGCAAATTTCCCAACCAAGTAGACTTAGCAATCTCCAACATAAGCCTTTCCTCAAACCTTCTTTTGAACTCGGCCCAAGTTATAGTCTCCTCATTAACTCCAGCAGTAACATTGTTCCACTAGTACAATGCTACTCCATGTAGCTGTCTAGAAGCGAGTCTTCTCTTCTGCTTATCATTGAGCCCCAAATCAGCTACAAATCCTCTCGAAATGAAGTAATCAATTCTCCACTTTAATTGCGTCTTCAGTACCAATAAATGGCTTTCCTCCCAGCCGAGCATAATCTCTACTCAACATAGCATAGTTATTCACCATCGAAACTTCTTGATTTCATCCTTCAGTATTTCCTCCAACTACTCCAGCAACAACTCCCACTTGCATCATGTTTACAAAAAACTGATACATTGCTCCTACGTCGACTTACGGGACTCCAACACCCACATTTGCAGTTTGTGCCTGATCTTGATTTCCCTGGTATTTGGTCTGGCATTTCCATGAGTTGTGTGCTCCCCCACCAAGGTTAACTCTTCCACTTCTAGCATCCATATCTGCATTCGAGTCTTCGTAAGGTACAAAAGAATAGCCAAGAAAAATGAGACAATAGAGATAAATCGTATACTTATATCTTGCAAATACAAGCACGTTACTATAGCGTTATCCCATACACTGATCTTTTCCCTTAGGATTATATTTTCAAAATCATTTTAAGTTTAAAGTTTTTCATAAACCTATGTTCTGATACCAAGTTATAACATCCCATATCCTGAAGCCCAAAGCTAAGCGCTACAGATGCTGCTGTCAACTACAGTATTAACTTCTGGCAACAAAATATGGTAATGTTAATGGTATCCATAATATCATAAGCACATGAATATGAAAAAAGTCATAGATTTCTAAAAAACTTTTCTGATTACATTTCACAAAATTATGTTCCATATTAGATTACATAATCCCACAATCGATTTGCAAGTTTTGATCAAATATAATTATTACATAATAATCCAAGAGCGACATATGAAGATGCCACCTTGGATGATCATAGTACTAAATAGACACAAAAACATCACAGCGGAAATAAAAACAACAACTCCTAAATTGCTATCCATGCCTCCTGCACATCTTCGAAAGCTGTATTTGTCCACCTATTAAAACCTGTTAATCCTCAACCTACTCAAATCATATTTTGAGCGCATGAGAGATTAATGGGAAAAACATAAACTTTGAGTCGGACATAAAGCCAGGTGTGAATAATACTATACATCTCGGTTTATTGATATTAAGCGAGACCATGCTGCTTAGCAGAAGGGGTTTCCCCTCACTAATATCCCTTTTTAAAACATATCTTTTACAAATCAAAATCCTACAATAAAACTAGTTAAAGAAATAATAACAATATCATGTATGCACCCAAATCAGATAATAAATGGACTATCTATTCAAAAAATATAGTTTAGCTTAGCTAACTACTTACCTTTGGCAGACTCGGCCCTACTAGAAAAAATAAATAAATAGTCTAACTTCTGTTAGACCCACTCCTAGACGGTCTATCCCTAACTTACTTCTCCCAAGTTCAACTGATCCTACAATTTTTATGGGTTCACCAATAACCTATCTTTACTCCGTATATTCCATTCTCTGTATAATGCCATTTTAGACTTATCTATTCGAAAAATATAGTTTTGCTTAGCTAACTACTTACCTTTGGCAGACTCGGCCCTACTAGAAAAAATAAATAAATAGTCTAACTTCTGTTAGACCCACTCCTAGACAGTCTATCCCTAACTTACTTCTCCCAAGGTCAACTGATCCTACTAGTTTTGTGGGTTCACCAATAACCTATCTTTACTCCGTATATTCCATTCTCTGTATAATGCCATTTTAGACTTACTTATGACAAAGCCCTACATATTGGAATTTTGGACTTATATTAGCTAGGGCTACTAGCTAAAGTGCAGGGCATGACTCCATACCAGTCCCATCTGGTAGTCTAATATCCGAGTCATTTACTTAGGGTCAACTACCCCATCAAATTTTTCTTGAAAATTTTTCACATTGATTTAAACCTTTAAATCACACTTAAACAAGGAATATATACTCTATGCTTTACCCAAATCACTTTGCCATGTTATCTATACTTCACACAAACTATTATTGATGAAAACGTTTGGAACCTTTGTTTAAAGCCCTTAAACAATCCCTTTCGAAACTATTGAAAGTACCCTTTTCGATATAGTAGAATACTTTACTTTAAACCTTAGGTTGAGAGGCCAAAACATACCTTTCGAAATCATTTGCAATAGACCTTTCAAAAATATTGAAAGTATTCTTACGACAACTTTATAAACCTAAGAGATCCATTTTTCAAAACACTTTAAATATGCCTTTCGAAAACATTGGAAACCCTCCATCCAAACACTAAGGTAAACCTTTCGAAAACATTGGGGAACCACCCCTTCGAAACCTTTGTTGTATACCTTTCAAAAGCATTTTGTCCTTTTCATAAATCAAACCTTTTGAAAGCATTGGGTTCAAGTTAAAACTTATGGAGAGACCTTTCGAAACCCTTTAAGACTATTGTTAAGAAATCAAATCTACGGTTTCGATGACAACAATTATACAATGGAAATCGAATATGCATATATATTTGTATTTATGGGTACTTGCTAGAATAACATCACTATAAAGACAAGAACAAGGTTCAAAGAACAGTACAAGAGACTCCAAGTTGATAGGATCGATGGAGCAACAAGACAGACACACAAAGTAAACATGCACAGTTTTCAAACATTTAGGTACACTAGCCAGACGTTTGAAGAAATCCTCTGGAATACAAAACAGACAGGATCAGACGTCTGTTTGATGCAATCAGACGCCTAAAAGGCTACTGTATACAAAAATAATATATAGCCAAACGTTTGAAACAAATACCAGACGTCTGATGCTGAATTCGAAATTTAAAATTCAAATTACAACTGTCGCATTTGAAAAAACATCTTCGCTTCTCTTCACTGCAAATCTTCATCACCATCAGAAGCAACTATAGAGCACTCATTAATGGATGCAACTATTCAAGGAATCTCTGTACCACTATATATAACATCAAGAATCAAAGAGAAGAACCCACCTTACTTACTTGCGCTCTTTACTTACATACTCTGTTATATTCTTGATCTTTAGCAACCTATACTTGTATTTCACTCTTCCATATATTCAGATCTCCTCAATCAATACTCTATATATATATATATATATATATATATATATATATTGAAAGCATTTGTACTTAATAGTCAACATCCCTGTTATAGAACACATACTTGATAAGAACAAGCTATTGTAACCAAGCCTATTCCTCCGGGCGAAGTGAGGGTGTTTGATAGTCGAATTCCGGAGGAAAGCTTCGAGACTGGACGAGGATGGGAGGTCCGAACTAGTATAAAATCCTGGTGTGCTTATTCTATATTTACCTAGATTAATTTTATCTTAGTTGCATCATATATTTTGTCACATATACTTGCATATACACCACACGATCCACCCTATAGACTTTCAATTGGTATCAGAGCAAGGTTTGATCAAAGTACAGTAACACATTTTTGAATCACTCTAATATGGCAAGTATTTTTCAAGAAGGAAAATCCACAGCACGACCCCCAATTTTTAATGGCTCTAACTATGCATATTGGTCAACACGCATGAGAATTT
Organism: Allium cepa; assembly: GCA_030765085.1. Classification (NCBI taxonomy): domain Eukaryota; kingdom Viridiplantae; phylum Streptophyta; class Magnoliopsida; order Asparagales; family Amaryllidaceae; genus Allium; species Allium cepa. The sequence continues at coordinate 795,531,070 of CM060941.1, read as the reverse complement.
TTATCGAAGCTAATGGACTAGAAATTTGGTCAGCCACTCAAGATAAATATGAAGCACCTACTACTACTATGAACACATGGACCGATGCACAAAAAAGACAGCTTTTAATAATGCCAAAGCTATGGTTGTTCTATTTTGCTCACTAGATAAAAATGAATATTCACGTGTTATGTTATGTAACACTACATTTGATATTTGGCGTACCTTACAAGTTACACACGAAGGCACAAACAAAGTTAAATAAAATAAGATTTCAATTTTACAAAATCAATTCTCATCATTTAAAATGAAACAAAATGAATCTATAGTAGATATGTACTCTAAATTCCAAACATTCAACACGATTTAATGGCACTTAGTGTCAAATTCACAAATTTTGATTTAGTATCTAGAATACTCAGAGTGGGAAAGAAAAGTATTAGCTATCGAAGAAGCTAATGATCTCTCAGCACTCTTAGTTGAAGAGTTGATAGGATATTTAGTGTCCTATGAAGCTAATTTGCAGGCACTAAAAGAACTAAATTCGAAAAAGAAGAACATAGAATTCCCGACAATAAATGAAGACTCCGACTTAGAAGAATAAGAAATTGTATTTGTTGCCAAAACTACAACAAATTCAAGAAGTTTAGGAAAATGACAAAATTTCATAAAGGAGGAAAATCAAGCTCAACAAATCGAAAATCAATCAAATGCTATGAATGTGATCAATTTGGACACATGAAGAAAGACCGTCCCAAGCTAAATAATGATAAAAAGAAGAACAAATTTGAAAGGTTCAAAAAGAAGAAGGCTTTCAAAGTAACATGGGATGACTCAGATTCTTCATCATCATCAGATAGTGATAGAGATAGTGACCGAGAACAAGCTAATGTGTGCTTTATTGCACAAACTGATGAGGTATGTCCTGAACTTAGCTATGAGGAATTATTCAAACTTAGCATGGAATTAGATGATAAATTTAGACAAATTAAAAAATTTAACAAAGAACATATAGCCAAAATAAATAGATTAGAACTTGAAGTGGGAATGTTAAAAGATGAAACAGTTATTTTAGAAGAGGAACTACGATTGTCTCAAGAAAAAATTAAAAATAATTTAGTCGAAAATGAGGCTATTGCTATCGATTTTGATAAAACTAAAATAGTACAGGATAACTTGTTAAAAAAAGTCAACTTGAAGAATAATATTGAAATATTTAAAATTTAGAGTTAAAAGAAAAATTAGATAAAATTACAAATAATGTTTCAAAATTTAATAAAGGAAAACAGGATTTGGAAAATCTTATCAAAACCTCAAAACCATCAGGTAATAGAAATGAAATAGGATTTAAAAATACTTCTAAACAAAGAGGAAATAATGTTAAGAAATATAGTTATAAAAACACTAAAAGTTCACCTACGCCTAATATGAATACGAAAATTATAAAAATTTGGATTCCTTAGACAAATAATAATTTGATTAAACAAAATCATATTAATAATTTCTTAGAGAATGTAGTCTATAATAAGAATTATATTCATAAAGGTACCAAACCTTCTTGGGTGTGGCTACCTATTTCTCCTAACATCTAGGACCCTAACAAAGTATATGGGTACCAATTAAAGCATCTTTTCATTTTGTAGGTATCCAAAATAAAAAATAAGGAGAAACGGATACTAAATAGTGAATGCTCCAAGCATATGACTGGAAATTCAAAAATGTTATCAAATATAACATACATCGATGATGGAACGGTAACTTTTGGAGATAACTCAAAAGGATACGTCGTGGGCATCGGAGAAGTCATCAACTCTGGTATTTCTAACTCTCCTATTATTATAAATATTTTATTAGCATAAAATCTAAAACACAACCTACAAAGTATTAGTCAATTATGAGATAAAGATTTTCAAATCAATTTTGAAAAAGATAGATGTAATATTTCCGATAATAACAAAAAACTTATATTTGAGGGTTTTAGAAAAAAAAGATTTATGTCTTAAACATGAATATAAATAAAAATTCAAATTTGTGTTTAACCACCAAACATGATGATCCATGGTTGCTGCATAAACGATTTTGTCATTTTAACTTTAAATATATTAATAAATTAGAAAAATATGAGCTTGTTAGAGGTTTACCTAAAATAAATTACAAAGTAGAAAATTTATGTGACGATTGTCAAATTGGAAACTAAGGAAAAGTTCTTTTAAATCAAAAAATAATATTTCTACGAAACAACCATTAGAATTATTACATTTAGATTTATTTGGTCCAACGCAAGTACGATCTATAAATCACAACAAATATGTTTTCGTAATAGTTCATGTTTTTTCAATATATACATGAACTTTATTTTTAAAAAAATAAAAGTGACACCTTTGGTATGTTTAAAATATTTGCTAAAATAATTAAAACACAAATGGATTTGAAAATTAAAAATATTCGAAGCGATCACGGTGGAGAATTCGAATATGACCTTTTTACTAATTTTTGTAATAAGAAAGGAATAAGTCATAATTTTTCATTTCCTCGCACACCACAACAGAATGGTGTAGTAGAAAGAAAAATCGTATGTTACAAGAATGTGCACGAACATTATTAAATAGTAGTGGTCTACCAAAACATTTTTGGGCTGAAGCTATTGCCACAGCTTGTTATGTTTTGAATCGAGTAACCATACGTCCTATAACTAAACAAACTTGTTTTGAAATATTTTTTGGAAGAAAACCTAAAGTATCATACTTTAAAACTTTCTAATCAAAATGTTTTATATTAAATACAAAAGATAATTTAGGAAAATTTGACCCGAAGGCCGATGAAGGAATCTTTGTTGGATATTCGGATTGCAGCAAAGCATATAGAATTTTTAATAAACGAAATAACACTATTGAAGGAAGTTTACATGTTTCTTTCGATGAAAATCTTCTTAACCATCATACTAATGACGATGAAGTAATAATTCCAATAACAAATACAACAAATTCCATTAATACTGAAACAAATGCGCAAAATAATACTTTGATATCATCTCCTAGAAATCTTAAGGATCATCCAAAAGATAATATCATTGGAGATCTTAATTCTAGTGTGACTAGAAATCAACTTAATCAAATAAGCCATATAGCATTTGTGTCAAATTTTGAACCAAAAAATTATAAATAAGCTTCAAATGATAATTTTTGGATAATAGCTATGCAAGAAGAATTAAATCAATTTGAACGTAATAATGTTTGGGAGTTAGTACCAAGACCAGAAGATCAATCGCTTATAGGAACAAAATGGGTATTTAAAAATAAGGCAAATGAAAACGGAAATATTGTTAGAAATAAAGCACGTTTAGTTTCTCAAGCCTACAATCAAGGAGTAGGTATCGATTATGACGAAATCTTTGCTCCAGTAGCAAGATTAGAGGCCAACTCGCTTTTGCAAATCATGACAATTTAAAACTATTTCAAATGGATGTCAAAAGTGCCTTTTTAAATGGTTTTATAAAAGAAAACGTATATGTTGAATAACCTTCATTGTTTGTTCACGAAAAATATCCTGTTTATTTTTTTAAATTACAAAAAGCATTATACAGATTAAAACTGTAACATCCCGCAAATCCGTACCCCTTGAGTTAACACTATTCTACAACAATCAACTCAAGTTGTACAGAAATACGAACCATTTGGGTTTAAGAAGAAGAGGTAGAAGAAGAGAAAACAAAAATCAACATCAGAATCTAACCATCGCAGCGGAATAAAATATAATAGATAATATATAAACTTTACTCAACATCAAATATTTCTGTTTACATATATTACATCATCAGAGTACAACAGTCACAGCTCACATCAATAACATACAATGGGTACACAACAACTCAAACAGCGGAATATATATATAACAAGTACGACTATACGTATGGTCATCCAGCTCGTCTCCTGAGCTCCACAGCATCATATCCTGTATCCTATAATACTCGGTCTGACCCGAGCATTACAGTTAAATAATACCCGAGTCAGTCTGGAATACCAGCGTGAGAAAATCACACCCAATTTATTATTAAAGTTTCAAAAATCCTTTGAAAACAAAAGCATCTCGTAAGACCACGCCACAAATAAACATGTCGGGTTTTTACCTTACGATAGCTAAAACAATTTTTATAGAAATCCTCTGATATTATAATAGGGTCTATATACAAATACTTATAAAATAGCCGAAATTGTTACAAGATTAAATTCCAGCTACTAGCCACAGAGTGGGTAATACAAACAAAACTCGTACAAGCCTCGTAGGGAAAATGGATTTCCAACAATGACTAGGCACTGGGGTACCACCTGTCACAGTACGGGGCCTAGATCACCGTACCGAGGATTACTCCCTTCATCCCCTGCAACACAAGGCCGGAACCATTCCTTACTGAACAGTCCCGAATAAGATAAACCCCGTGGTTGGCGCGACCAACCACCCACTAAGCCGAAATATATAAGGGGCATCTAGACGGGGGAATTATCTTGTCCTGCTTGGGCATGACCCACCTAACCTTGCTGCATATCCCCTAATTTTCAGTCATTCCCATTTGATGAGGCTTGAGGCTAAGCGTTACCTTTAGAACGTTTTCACTTAGAATGCCCATCGCCCACCTGACGATGTTTCGCAAGCATTCATCCATACAAGTCCGTCCCGGGTTCGAACGGAACCGAAGGCACTACTCCTACTACATCCATTTTGGAAATATCCTCAGGATTAGTAGCGACTAGCCCTTGCACTTCACTGCTCCATCTTCGATTCCAAAATTGTTTTCACGAAACGTACAAACTGGATCGAAGTGGTTTTTGAGAAATAAATCTCGATCCCGGTCTCTTCGAAACGATCAACGCATTGTCCAATATTGATAGTCGGTTATTTAACTATCAATTATATTCACAAACAACCATCAACCAATAGATAATTTCCCAAATTATTTATTTATCTCAAAATATCCTCAAAGATATATTTCTATTTTCAATCCTTTGACATCAGTTTCAAAACCATCTTTCTTTCAGAATAAACTTCCCCAAGTATTTATTTCTCTTCTCTGAAATTACCAAGCACAAAACTAGATTTTTAAAATAATTTAAAACACTTTACTTTGAAAATATACTTTTAAACATTTAAGTTAAATTACTTCAATATTTTGTAAAAATACCTACTATATGAATCTGAGAAAATAAGGCTGCTTTATAAAATATAAAACCAGGTTTCCACATTTAAAACAAATACTAAGTCACTTTTAAATAATTAATGCTATAATATATTAGAAGGAAATACTTGCTTTAGAAATAAATATTAGAAACAATAAATTTTACAAAACGTGATTTCTTTAAAACCAACCTTAAAACATTTAATTTATATTTACAAATTTACTTTTAAAACATGAACTTGGCTATCCAGAGAATATTCCAACTCCCATCACTTAAATCAATTTCCCAAATTGATTTCCAATTCATTCTATTTGAAATAAATTCCTTTACTTGCTTGGTTCATTTCAAAATTCATTAATTATGGATTTTATTTATATTACTATTATTTGCTGTTTGATTATAGATTTTTTTTTTAACTGAAATATAC